>CP110841.1:33822224-35313057 GCA_028411795.1 Euphorbia peplus
AAAATTTAATTATTTTTCTTATTTTTTTTATCTTTAATCAACGCTTGGGATGACTTGATCGACTTAAGCTGCTTTAGGTGAATTGAACTGCTTTGATCCGCTTTGTTCTGTCTAAGCGGTTCAAAATTGACCAATTGAATTGAAGCGTTCTAATAAATAAAATGTGTAGTGAAAACCACTTCCTAATCCGTCCCCATAAGGAAGATTTTTAAAACACTGAATTTAATTACTTTTGTAGGTGGAATTTAACTTTTGGAAGTTATTAAACTAGCAGCTTTTTGGAGTCTTTTTCACTTGGTACATAAGTGTGCAAATTTCGTTTTCTACGTATATCCCTTTTAACCGTCTGATTTTAGATAATAAAGAGTTTAATCACAATCGGACGGTCAATAATTGATGATTGTGACGGATAAATGTACGGCATGGTATAGGTAATTGATTTTCAGGGTTGCGTGTAAGAAGTAGATTGGATAGTGACGTAAGCTGTACGCAACTATCTGCGTCTTTATTGAATAGTGAAGTGCATGTTGGAATAATCACGCGCAACACCGGAGCGTGTATGTATGGTCAATGAGTTGGCAGAAAAGGAGCACGAGTAGATTTTTTTGAGTGGCAATATTATTATTATTATAGTGATCTGGATTAATTGTGATTTTACCACGTGTTTTGTTTAGGGTTAATCTGGTAGTGGTGTAGGAATTGATCATTCCATGCAAGAAATTTAGATTAAAGAATGGTGTAGTAAAAGACTATGGGTGGCAAACAACTTTTTGGCTTAAAAAGAGCTTTTTGAGCTCAATTAGCATTTTGAACCATGTTTATGGTGTTTGACAAAGAGCTTTTTGGGAGAGCTTTTTGAACCCAAAAAACTCTTTTTAAAAAAGCTCATAAATGGAGCTTTTTGAATTAGTTTTTTCTCCTACTTTTTATAAATGGCTAAAATACCCTTATTTACCCTTTTAATTTTACATTTCTATTTAATATTTTTTACAACTTCTCTATTTAATATTTTACAACTTCTCTATTTAATATTTTTTACAACTTTATTTTACATCTTCTCTATTTAATATTTTTTGAAAATTAGCTATTTTCACTATTTCTTGAAGTTACTAAATTTAATATTTTTTAGCAACTTTTATTTATGACTTTTTTTAAAAAAACATATCTTAATATTTTGTTTATGGATTAATGATATAATTATGTAACTTTATTATTATTTGAAATGTGGTTTGTAAGCTACAATTATGTAATTTAATATGAATTGGGTATTTATTTCCTATTTTTTCTTTTATTTTTCTATATTATTAAAGACTTTATAATATTTGTTAAGCTTTTAACTACATATATTATACAATAATATCAATGTCCTTAGTTGTCATTTTACCCAAACAGCTAAATTTTACCAAACGTGTTTACAAACAGCTAGTCAAAACAGCTAGTCAAAACAGCTAATGCAAAAAGGTAAACAGCTAACAGCTAATTCAAACAGCTAACCGCTAACAGCTCGTTCCCAAACAAGGCCTATAAAATAATTGAGTTGTTGATGATCTTCAAAATGTATACTCAATTTTGAGCGTTTAGGTGATGGTTAGGCACCAAACGACTATCACTAATAACAACGATAACGTCTTTAAGAACATTAGAATATTGTTATATGTTAATTGTCCCGGTAGAAATACTCACGACAGTACTCTAGAGAAATCAAATAGAGGTTGTTCGATTTTAAAATTGGAAAGAAATAAAGTTTGGTGATATGCTTAGCCTCTAGGGAATTCATAGTGGATCTTCTTAGAACTCAACGACGAATGTAGTATTGCTAAATAGTTTGACTAAGTGGTCGTATGAAGGGCATAACTAATGATCGGTAGACTAGGTTGCAAAGTCATTTCTAGTAGAACATTTGGTTTATTTGATATTGCACTTAGATGATACAATTTTGAACCTCTTAATTAGCAAATCTATAGGCATGCTCAAGATTTGAGACTTTGTTGTGGCATGTTTTGAGTTTTCTAGCGTTACATTCAGCTATTGGATATTCACCTTTCCCTGTTGTATGCATCGTATCATGCCCACTTCCTTGAGGTGAAAGCCAAAGCCCTTATTGAGACACTTATCAAGTGATTTGAATAATATTTGAAGAAACTTGGGAGATGCTTGAAGGAAAGAATGCTGAAAAAAAAGAATGAGCAATGTGCAAAAGGGAGATATACAATTTGAGGCTCGAAATTAGGTGGTGGTGTAACTTAGAAAAGGTGCGACTATCAAATGCGTCTAGTAGTAAACTAAAGCATTGAGGAACATGATTATTACAAAAAATTGAAAATGTTAGCGCGATATCTTTTCACAGTTCGACAAATTCGAAAAAATATTTTCCTTGATCAGCATAAAATATTTGCGCTACAAAAAACCAAATGAACCTTGAACTAACCAATAGAAGACGACAAGCTCAAATCTCTTAAAGATGGAGAGAACAATGAGCATATCTTTTCCAGAGAGAAAATCTGCTATCGGATCTTTGAAAGTCGTGTGAAGAAGTGCAGTTAGCTAGCTAGTCTATATGCTCTGAAAATCTAGTCATCTAGAGACTAATAGTTTATTTCTTTTTCAAAATGATAAATTATTAGTCCTAATGTTATGTATGATACACAAGGAAATCTAATTAATTACTTGATGTCTATATATAATTCCATTAGTTTATGCATGGTTAATATTTCAGTAGTGCAAATACAAGGCCAATAACCAAAATCAAATAAGCTGCTTTCACGAGTGCATTTATAATTTATGTGCCCTTGCCTATAAGGGCATATTATTCATATTCCTCTTGAAATTTTATAGACGAAAACAAATAAGACATATTTTTTATTTATTTAGAAAAATCTAAGTAACCTTTGGTTAAGGAAGAGTGGACAACATATAGATATAGTTAGGTATATTTGCCTTCCCATAATAAATGGAACCTAACAAAAACCGTTGGACTTAGCTATATATAGTGTCCCTTGTGTTTAATTCATGCTTTCACTTACTAATCCTTCATTATTATCTTCAAAAAAGAAATATAAGAATATCCATGATAATTATAAAAGCTACTTTTGAGCGTAGAATTCAATTAGTTTAGCGTGATTAATTGTGTATTAATTTGTGTCTTAACATTAAGTGAGCTGAAACCTATCGAGAAATAGTATAGCACAACTTTTAACATATATGAAATGAGCGACATCCATTAAATTATCAAATTAAATGTTTACTTCTAGTTACATAGACGGTTGATTAACAAGTAAATGAGCAATTTTAGTACAATATGTTGAAATAAAAGATAGAAGATCAATATACTAAAACCGAGACTAACCAACAGCCTTAAAATACCTATATATATATGATAAAAATCATAATTGTAAGTCAAGATTATACTTTCTTTAATGTTTCATAAGAAAAAAAGTAGCCTTAAAATACCTATTATATATATGATAAAAAATCATAATTGTAAGTCAAGATCACACTTCCTTTAATATTTCATAAGAAAAAAAGTTAGTATCATTCCATACACCTCCTATCATATTAATTCATTTCACACTTTCTAACCATTCCCATATTATTTTGTTAATCTTCTTAGTATGTGAAAATGAAATGAAACTGATATAGATTTAGGCATATATTTGCTCAAAGATTTGAATGTACTATTTATTACTTCATATTATTAAATTTTATACATAATCATGTTCTTTCAACCAAAACTTGGCATTTAGTGTTAAAAAAGTTGAGATATTCAAATGATGGCAGCTCAAAAAATTTCTTTGATTATCTTGACTTAAAGAGCTTTTTGAATCTTCCCCTTTTATAATGTCATATATTTTATCATATATAACAATAAAAAAATATATTGGTAAAATAGACAACGTGGCCATGCTATATCCACAACATACTGAACAAGTGGTCTCTATATGTTAGGCAAGAAACTAATTACATAATTTTCTATTGACCTTTCTTTTGCAAGAGAAAATTAAAAACTTAATTAGTCTCCAATATGTTCTAGACATCAAATACTATTTGTTCACAACTCCATAAATATTATCCATCAATAAAATTAAATAATTTAGATTAACTTGAACCGTATTTAGATTGACATGACAAACGATATCATATCAATATATTTACAATGTTATGTGAGTGTATTGTCATAAGATGGTAGTATGGATGAAATGAATGAAGTATAAGTGAATCTCATTAATGTGAATGTGAATGTTTTTTATTGTTACCGTTTTACATAGAAAGACTACATTTTACCGATAGATTAAGGATAATGTGCTTATTAAATTATAATGACTTGAACGCCAAAATAATATTGGTGTAACCTCACTTACAATTGTTACCAGACAAAAGACTCACTTACAATTTATTGATTTCATTTTAATGTTCTCAAAATAAAAAACAAATTAGTAAATAAACATAAAAGAAAAGAAAGGGATTAACTTGAGCACTTGCCGACCTTCTAAAAGTAGATGGATTATGACAATGTTATTAAATTAATATAAGAGATTAAGAAGATTCATATATTAATTGTTAATGTTATCCCACCAAAGAAAAGATTATGCACTCGTCATACGATTTAAATTAATCAAGTTTACTCTAAAATATACATTTTTTATTGACAAATTTTTTTTGTTAAAATTTGAGTTATTATAAATGTGAAGCACCCCCATATTACCTTATTTTCTGCATATAAAAATTAACATATATTCTCCGTTAGATTTCGATATTCATCTAAAAAAGTCAAATCTAATATAAATTGGCAATCTAATGGCTATAAAAGTAATCCTATTCATTGATATTGTCAATTTGTAATCATTATATTCCAAAACTAAAAACAGAAATAAATTTTTTTGAAGAAAATAAAATAGAGCTTTTGTGCTTTGCATATATAGTTTATTGCATATAAATTGATTGATTAATGGAAGTTATTTAATTAATTAAAAGATGTAGAAAGAATTTTAATATATTTTATAGTTTAAGGGGAGGGCGAAAATGCCTCAGAAAGTATAGACAAACTATGTTTGATATGTTGGTATATAATTCACTTCACTATCATTAATTCATAATAATTTATAAACGGTTTTGCTATGTATCTTTCAGTCAGTCTCTTGTTCATGTGTTTCTTTTGTAAGTATTATTTTATTTAATTCAAACTTTGATATATTTATATTATTTTCATTATAAAGTCTCATTTCAAACATAAATTTTTTTCAAGAATCTTTGCTGTCAATACTTGTCCCATGTCGATCCATTCTGTATTTGCTTTTTCTTGCCCAATATGGATGCAATTATATAACTAACTGTATAACTCTGGAGAAATTTCAGTATCAATATCTTCAAATTTAAAATTGGTATTCACACTTAAAAAAAAAAAAAAAAAACAGGGTGTTCAAAGTATAAACAAGAGTACCAATGTAAGGTACAACATTTAAAAATGGAAAAGAGTTCCATTATGTTATGATAATTAATAATAATAACAATAATAATAATAACGGATAGAACAAATTTACCCCACACATTAATATTGTTGAGGAACTACATATATACTAATAACGTAAAAGATAATAAATTTTTATTTATAACTTTGAGTTTAGAATACTTTTAGATCCAATTAACAAAACCAATAAAATAAAACTTTTATTGGAGTCTAAACGTAGAAACAAAAGGACACATAACTTCCGGTTCAATTTTGGTCTGTCCACTCCATCTATAGTTTAGTTCAGTTCACTATGGATATTGCTCTTTATGCAGTTCTCTCCCGTAATAGCATCGTTTTTGTTAAGGTAAAGCGAAAAAATAAATCTTTTGGTAAGTCCATTTATGACAATTTTGTTTCACTACAAATATTTCAAAACAATTAGGTCGAAAATTGATACATATATGAAAAATTATAAAAATAACTTTTACCATATGTAGTACACATAAAATATTACAGACTAATAATAATAATAATAATAATAACAATAATCATAATAATAATAATAAATAATACTAATAAAAAATTTGATCAATGATAATAATAATAATAATAATAATAATAATTATACCAATAGTTAAATGAAATTAAAAGAGAGTGTGTATGGTTGTCCATGTAAGGTTGGCCCATATGTCAACTTGCTGAGTTCTGAAACAGATGATTTAAAAGAAATGGGGCCTTTGGGTTCTCTTTTTCTTCTCCTTTAATTCTTAAATTATTGTTGTCATTATTAGAAAACAAAGAAAAATAAAAACATTACTTTTGGAGTTGAAGTTCAATCATGATATGATATTCCACAATTAATCCATTAGAGGGTGAAGTTTTAGCTTACATTCTCCATACTTTTTTCCCAATTACATCACTCAATTCTCTTCTACAATTTTTATTAATCCTAAAGGAATAATTTTTTTAGTACTTAGTAGTTTAGTACATATTCATTTGATGCTAACTCTGATTGATGGACAAATTGACTTAAAAAGTTACAATATTAAGCATACTATTAGGACTTCACAATCTTCTCATTAGGACTTCCACCTTCTCTATGTTACATCTTAACATGTTACCAAAACAACATCACCATTGCAGAAACACGTCACCATCACGCGTAAGGATGTGCCTCGGCACATGGAGGGAACAATTTAGGGAATTTACCCTAACTGCTTGCACTCTTGTGGCCATTCTCACGTCGACACGTCTCTATAATACCCTTCTCTTGTATAAAGCAAAGGATAACCTCAGAAAAGGATATGTTCAAAATTACACTTTATTTCCTTATCTTCGACTTCATTTAACTTACGTTTGCGCTTTTTTTTTTTTTTGCTCGTTCAACCTTAATCTAATAGTCCCCCAAAATCACACTAACATCAAGTTAGAAAGAAAGGGAAAAAATTTATTTAATATTAAATTCTAATAAAATGATTTTTAGTCATTTTTAATTTATCGGGTCTATTATTTCAAAAATAAATATAGAAAATTTTCTCACATGAAAAAATGAGGGGGCCCATATGGAAATTGGACCACATGAGGTGGCCCAATTTCATGAATAGTATGTAAATGGGCCTTCCCCATTTGCAGGCCAATTCACATTTTCTCTTGACATTTGTGCCTAAATAATTTTTCTCCCACTATTCTTCTTTTTTCATTCTAATTATAAACCATCGCTTTTCTAAAAACTTAGGTCTTTCATGATTTCAAATCCACAATGGGTCTCACATTCATCCTAATTTCTATTACTATTCTACATTTAAAATTTATAAACTTTTTTTTTTTAAATGTAATATAAATACATTAATAATATATGCATATCAAGAATTTATATACCATGTTATTCAGATTCGAAATTATAACAATCTTACTATAAAGATTAGGTGTAGGCTATGGTCACTTTGTTTTTCCCTTACTTTGTCTACACTTTGTCTTTTTTACCATTGGATTAGCTTTTAACCCATGATCCAATGGTTGACAAAACAAAGTAATGGTTACTTTGTGAAAAACAAAGTGACCATAGAATATCCCTAAAGATTATTAACTTTCTACATATTTAGATTTATAGAGAGTCACTTAACCCATTGACAGTTATAGTTCACGACAAATTATGTAGCTAATATAATGTGCTTAGTGTTAAATACTTTGGCAATTGCGAATTGTATTCAGCAATTGTTATGATTATCCTACTTCAGTTTTAAACATAGATGAAATGAATAACATCCAGTTAACCAAGTTTTATATCAACATCTAACTAATGTGATACGCAGTGGTTTCATGTTAAAATATTCACTAGACAAAATGTCTTAGGATAGTTTTTACCAACAAATTACAATCAAATAGACTTATTCACGGGCCCAATTACGTACCCGCGGGCCACAGACAAGGTTTGTTGATATTACACAAATAGGTTTGGGTTTATAAAAATAAAACAAACCGACACAAACTACGTTATTAATATATTCCTTTTGGATTGGCATATAGCATTGCATTGAAATTTGATTTTCTTTTCAAGTTTGTTCCAATTCTAGTCCAGCCCGAGCCTATCTAAATTGGTAGTGAGTTGGACAATGGCATAGGCTGAGCACTTTCTGACGAGAAGCCTATAGATTCCGATACAGGTCCTATTCGGCCCGATCGATCAACTTATCTTTTATCAAATTCCCATGTTGTATTTGGATTTCATAAACAAAAAGGTATGCTTTTTTGCTGTTTGAAATTTTATTATATGAGTGGATTATTCAATATTTGATGTGTCTCGGCTAATTTAATTCATAAAAGTTAATTAATTTAGGTGGGTATGCTTTAATTCACAAAAAGGTGTGCTTTGTTAAACTATACAATCTATTTTAGGTAGGTTCAAGTGGACTTTGCATTGGATTTTCATTTTTAAGTTTATTATCAGTCCAAACCCAAGCCCGTTTAAATTGACAGTTGATTGGGCTTGGCATGGATTGTGCACTTTTAAACAAAAGCATGTAAAGTCCGGCCCAATCCAGCCCAACCCATGAATATTTTAACTATCAAATATGCAAATGGAAAATTTTAGAATCAACATGAAAATAACTTGAAATGAAAAATATTTAACCACTCTTTAAACGAGTATAACATTTTTCTCAAACTTTTTGCAAACCGTAACTAATTTCTTTGAACACAACAACAACAATTAGCACATTTTAGAAAATACAAACACAGTCAAATACCAGAAAATATTTTATTTTCAACTAAATTTGTTTACCTAATATTTTTTTAAGACTCCATTTATTTGTAAACAAACAGAACTTAATGATGTTGTCTAAAAAAAAGAAAACAGAACTTAATGATAACAAAGAAAATGATATTTTAAGAAAATAAATTCTTTATTTGAAATCAAGAGTACTTATAAATTTCTTTGTTTTTTGTTGGGTTAAAAGCTTATACTCCAAATATTATGCCTTTTTTTATGTCATTTATCTATTTTTCTTTCGATACAACGGAGGCTTGAAAGCAATAAAGAAAAACTTGCAGACAAACCAAGCAACAAAGACACTAATCAAAACTGATAATTCTTGGCAAAAACACGCCCATCACATCCTACCATAACTCAATTCTCGCCCATGAAGGGTAATCCGGCAATAAATGAAGGCACTACTCTGAGAAAGAGCTTTATTTGCCAACTTATTGGTCACTTTATTAGCTTCTCTATAAATATGCACGAAACGAACTACCCACTCTTTGTTAATGAAATCCATACAAGCTCCCACAAGGTTAGAGCGCAAACCATTTTGAGAAGTTTTGTTTTCCAACCAGTTGATCACAGTTGCAGAATTGCTTTCAACAATCAAATATTTAATCTCTAGGTTCCAAGCTAGCTCGAGACCTTTCAAAACAGCCCACATCTCATATTGAATTGCGACACATGTGTCGATATTGAACATGTAGCCACATCCCCATCTCCCATTAGCATCTCTGATAACTCCACCAGCTCCAGCAGGGTTGCCTTTGTTGCACCCATCAATATTATGCTTGAGCCAATTCATCTTAGGAGGACGCCAATTAATCAGAACTTCAACAAAATTTCTAGAATGAGGTGACATCAAAATATCTCTTCCGAAAGCTTTTGAATACATGATGCATATCTTTATTTTGAGAATTTTTGTTGATCTTCATTGCCAAATCCACCAACTAGCAATAGAAAAGATGTTCTTCCAATTCTTTTGTTTTTCAATTAGTAATTTGTTTGGTTCTGATTATAATAAATTTAATTAATATGCATAATATTTTTTTGAAAGAAATTAATATGCATAATATGTAACTAGATGTATAATTATAATATATATGTAGGTCTTAGAGTATAATGCTTTTCCTAACGGAGTTCACTTGAAAATTCTCAAATTATATTCTATCTATTCTCTTATCTTATCTATGAACATTTGATAGGAATAACCAAATTAAACTAAACTGAAATTTATAAAATTTAAGTCGAAAGGAACAAAACATTTCTTTTGACATAAATTTAGTAAAATTCAGTTCAATTCGGTAAACTGAAAAAAATTCATTCGAATTCAATCAATAATTCAATTCAATATTTTTCAATAAGAAGACATAGTACCTAATTTAAATAAAAGTACGTAATTTCACATTATATGATTGATTACAATATAAACTGATATTGATATTAGCAAAGAACAAAAAGAATTTTTAATAATATTGTTAAAGTCGCATGATGATTCTTTTCAAATCACTTTTCTCCTTCCGCATTTTAATTCTACTATTTTTATAGAAAATTCATGTCACTTCAAGTCGTTGATTGAGGCACAAAATAGGTTTCATCTAAATTTTATTTTTAGATTTTGTTTTACATGCTATTTTTTATGTTTTGTTTCCTTTCTAAATAAATTATACGCATGAAAAGCGATTCAACCAAAATATACAATGGTACTTTCATCAATTTGAACAATTCTCCAACTTCAGCAGTACTACCTTGTTTTTCCTAACATGCATATTCAAAACCAAATTTAAAATTTGTAACAAAATATGTTGATTGTCCTTAATATATCAAAACATGAAAGTACATATTTTTTCTTTAAGAAAAAATCCTTAGTTAATATGCAGATTAATGATGAAATGAAATTGTCAAATTAAATAATAGTCGGAAAAAAGATTTTAATGCATGAAAACATAATTTGGTCATGATAATGACCTTCCAAAAGGTCACAAGTTCAAATCATGTCCTTGGATTACAAAAGCTAATCATAATAAAATTTGCTCTCTAATTAGACAATTTAATAGGCAGATGAGAACTAAAATAAAATTATAAAGGTTGATCCCACTTAAGCAAATCCACTAATTTTTAATTTAAATATAATTAAATTATAGGAATTTTTAAGTTTTATGCCCTTTTTTCATATATATACCCAGAACTTTTAACCACCTTTTTCATTGAAAAAAAGGATAAGATGATATCTTTTTACTTACTTAAAAAAATATAAGATCCCTAACGTAGAAATCCTACAACTTGGATACAATTACGCGTAAAAGATTGTGTTAAATGTGTTATAAATCAGATTATTAATTATCTGGTTTGAAATTATAGCACCATGGAAGATAGATTTGATTTGATCCAATTGATCTTAGAGCATATAGAATCACTAGATACAGATTTGGTCCTTTAATCCATGAGTTTGTTATTATTACTTTGATTTTTTAATTATCTCATTTGGACATTTAATTTATTTTAATTAATTATTAATAATAATCATTATTATATTATTATTATTTATTATTATCATTATTCAAATATTACTTGTTATATCTCCGTTAGTTTTGAAGTTCAGTTTCCCGCTTCATTATAATTTTGATACCTTTAATCGTTAATCTCTCAATTTTACATCTTAGATTGATTTTAACTGATCCTTAAAAGGCATCTTAATGAAAAGAATTGCATTAATCTTGATCTGTATGATTAAAAGTTACTGAACTGAAAATTATTAATGAAGTGAATTAAAATGCATATACTTAAGTGAAATTACTGAACTAAAATGTACTATTGACGAGTCATAAAGAACATGACATCATACTTGTAATTGTTTTATCAAGAACATTATAGTTAACCAATGTGGAATACTTAACACATATATCCCTCACGTTCGAGACATGTCATCTGAATATGAAGCTTGTAGGACTGAACGTCTGCATATAGCTTAACGATGGACTATAATTGCCTGATATTATCTTAGATTGAGTCTAATTAGTCTCAAAAGACGACTTAATTATGAAGTCTTAAATGCTTAATTATTATTACAGTCAGCCAATGTAAGATACTTAACACTATAACAAACTTGCATCGTAAGTAGTATCACGTCCTTGAAAACGGATAAGTGTATCCTTCCTAAACTTCATTCAAAAAGAGAAATTTCTAGTGTGTGTGCTTGTAGAGTTGTCAATAATGCCTTATTAATCAATCAAATTCAAAACCAAAACTAAAAGGACAGAATCTCAAACATAGATGATAGGATAGGCCATACAAGGATTCTACAACTAAGTTGTACGGTAATCCAAAAGAGGAACTAAAGATGATATTGAAAGTGAAATTCCTAAATCTATTTCACATTTCAACTTCTAAATTTATATTTTGCTCTGCTGTTTCCCTCTCTTATACCAACTTGCTTCACTTTCATAAATGTACTTTTGCCTTTTGCAACTTGTTACATGATCATTAATTTGGTATGTTCTCAAATTGTTTTCCATGTGGATAATTATTGATTCAACTTCTACAATTAGTTACTAATCCATTAATTATCTATCATGTACCATTATTTATAGAATGACTTTCATTTTCTATCCACAGCATACTTAGTATACCTTTTGGAGGTATCTCGGAAGAGGAAAACATGCGAAGAAGGTTCTCCTCAACTTGTTCAGAAAGTAACTAAAATCACTCGTTAATTTCTTAAACTTGTTTAATTAAAGTCACTATAATAAATCAGGTGAATTTATTTAAAGTGACATATCACTCTTGAACTGCATAAAGTGATATATATTTCAAGTTATCCATACAAATTTATACTCCTATTAGAAATTAATATAAAACATGTTGTGGAACTTTAACTATCAGTTTATGCTTTTAGGTTCAACCGATCGATGTATTGTCATTGTATTACTATAAATGGCCTAGGATTCAACTCCTCACACATGGTAAAGTAAGCCTCTATTCTATGCGCTTAAAACGTAGAAGACATTTGTGTGCGGAAGTGTATTAGAAAATAATAGAAAAAACGTTGTTGACATATATAAATATCATGAGTTTAACCTTTTAGTTCAATCAATTTCTTGACACTGCCATATAAATTTAAGAGGTTAATTTTAACGCTTAAATCAAGTACGAGATGATAATATGATACTCTACAACTTCGGAACGCCAATTGAGTGTTTTAAGTCAAGATTAGGAGCTCTGATATATGAAGCCAAAAGAGAATAAAACGTTTGCATCATAATTAGTTTCCTAGCTATTTATTGGATTAAAAATATATGGACTTGATAGGAATTTTAAGCTTAGGGTTTGAGGAAAGTGAAAGAAAACCTCATATGGTCTGTGTCAGATCCTACTATTCACTATATAGTGTTTTGCTGACTTTGCTAATCTTATGACGATAAGTTTTATAATATATCATGCATCAATTTTTATTTTTTTTCCTAACATGCATCAAATATTAAATATAGGGGAAAAATACTATGAAGTCCTTCATCTTTTATACATAATTATTTAACTTTATGAATTATAATCATTTTCATCTCAATCTTTTAATTTATCACATATTGAGTTGAATTGAAATTATATTTAAACCTTAATTATCAACTCATACATATTATAACTTTTTTTTATCTCTGAAATTCATTTACTAACTTTTAAGAGAAACCTGATTTGCGGTTGTAAAACTAATGCAATTCTCACTAAATATTATTAGAAATTTTGATAACAAAGTCAAAATCTAGATTTGGATAAAGGGTCAATCTATAATATGTGAAAAATGAGGAACTACAAGGATTTTTGCAAAATATATACCTAGATGTAGTTGTATATATTATCTAGGAGTAAATGGATAAAAAGAAAACATGAGGAAATTTAGAGCACGAATCTTTATATCCCAATTATTTTATGTCGGATTAAATCGGGTTAATATTTCTTTGATTGTCCTTAATATTTTTGTGATTTAATTTTGCTTTTATCCTTACTTCAATGTCATCCTGCTGTCACTAAAATTCAGTGTGATGCAATCTTCAATCTGAAATAAAACATTGGCTAGTGGTGACCTGTTTCCCTTCTTCATTTTTATTTTTATTTTCTATTTTATTTTTGTAATGTATTTACATTGTTAGGTATGTAATACAAGAATACACTAACTATTGTGGGATTTCATTTTTTTAAAATTAATAGTAACTTTTTGCGAATATCCTTATTCAGCAATTCAGAGTAAACGTCTGAGCTTAGAAAATAAAAATTCAACTTAGAATTAAATTTATATTACCAAGTTGAGGATTAAATAATCACAGTTTAGTAAAACTATTACATATGCCTTCCACTCAGTAAAACTCCTAATTAATTAAAATGTATTCATGCATGCATGTTTTTCTTTTTTTGTGATGGGATTTGTTGGTTTCTATTTGCTGACTATAGTGAGGCCAATTCTAGTATATTCTGAAGCTAGTAATTAGTCAACCTTAACTAGGATAGAAAATAAAGACAAGGAAATTAACATACTTCTAAGTATCTTAACAATAAACAAATTCAACAAGGCTTACTTAAAATTTTAGTTCATAATTTTAATTAATATGTTTAATTTCAAGTTGAAGTTAATATACTAATTAATGGAGTTAACTAATTATTTATAAGAAGTCAACAATCCCAAACAAATAACTATATAAGCCTGCTAAACAAAACGGTGTATCTAACCTTTAGAAGTTTCCAGTGAAATTTCACTTCATGGCCTATTTGTATATCTTTAATTCCTTGAAATTTTATTTTTGGGAAGTGTAAAATATTAATTTATCAATTCGAAAAGATAAATAAAATATGTTAAATAAGAGATTTAGGTAGTTTGATTACTTTGTTAATATTTGTAGTTAAACGTTTCAGGTTCGTACTTCCCTACTAGGGAAGGAAAAAAATTATATTTATTTTTGAAAAGAAAAAAAAATATATTTGAATTTCAGTCCACCATCCATATATGCAACGTGCAAGTGGTTCCATATATGATATTTCTAATATCTTCAATACTTGTTGATCACCACCACAACTCTCTTCTAATACTCAAATGATAGCATGTATTCAAAATCTGACATCTTAAACAACTTGATGTCGAATAGTTTATCATATCTGGTTGTTATTCCAAGTTTTCAAAGTTGGATTTCCAGGACTCGTTAAAGATAATTGGGCCTAGCTCATTTTTCTTTTTTATGAGTTAGGTTCACCGAATTTTCAAATCACAAAAGAAATATGACATATTTATAATGGTTTCATGTTCTCATATAGCTTATCAATTTGAGATACTTAACACATGTGCCTCATGTTTAGGAATATATTTATAGAGCGTGAGTTTTGCTAGATTGGACAGCTGCTGCTACTAACAACCTTCCCAATATTAAACTAGTAGCTAGGTTTTAATATCATCTTAAAGTGAGCCAAATACATCTTTAAAGACACCTCAAATAGAGACGATTGCCACAGTTTCATTACCCATATATCTAACCTATATATGCTACTAAAAACACAACCCTTACGCTCAGAAATACACATTTGGAGTATGGAGTTTGCAAAACAAGACATTTGTGGGCAACGTCCACAACAGGCTCCTAACAAAATTCAGTTCAGCTCAATTAAGTTTAACCAAATTCAGTTCAACCAAATTCAGCAAAATGCCTTCTTCATTCAGCCAATTTAACCAATTAATTAAGTTCAGTTCAGCCATAAATAATATAGCTTTATATATGTTTCATTACCCTTTCATATAGTTGGCCAATGCGAGATACTTAATACATCCCCTCATGCTCAAGAATATACAACTAGAGCGTGAAATTTGCAGGACCGAATATCTGCGGGTGGTGCCAATAATGAGCTTCCAAACATTGGACTGGTAGGCTTTAATACCATCTTATTAGATTGGGTCTAACTCATCAACAAAAAAACAGAAAGAAGAGAGAGAGAGAGATAATTGTTACACTCTTATAAATGTTTCATTAGTCTTATATACACCTAGCTAACGTGGAATACTTAACAATTAAATATAACACTCTCTTCCAACTATCAATGCTAGAGTCACCCTCTAGCGCCTTTCAACGGCACAAAGATCATACATCAAGTCCTAATAGCGCAAAGATCATTAGTTGTTACATAACTTAGATAAATGGTTAGTGAACATCCGAGCTGAATTTTCAAAAATATGATCTTATTTATAAAAATTTCCCTCACAACATTTCGAACAACAAAATGATGCGGTATGACATATGCTTATGTTCCTTCGTGAGGAATTTGAGCTTTGTTAACAATTTTGCTATTATATACAAAATCCCTTGCTATAATACAATTTCACGAACCAAAATTTTTTCATCCTCTCATGACTTTAGACAATGACATGTACTCTGCATATGTAGTTAACAAAACAATAGTACGTATGCTACAGAAAAGCTTATGGACTAATAACAGTATCACCTAGAGTAACGACATAACCTTTCAATGATCATCTCTCATTCAAATCCCTCAAGTAGTCAAAATTTTAATAGAGGGTTGTAAATGAGTCTAGATACTCATGAACGAATTGATATTCTATTCAATAAAAGCTCAATAGTGTTCGGCTCGAGTTACAAGTGAGACGAGTTTGAGCATGATTTTGAGGCTCGATTTACTTATAAATTATTCATAACCCAATTAGGTTACAATGCATTTTAATCATAAACTTTTCTGAATAGTTTCATGGTAATGGCCAGCTATATTCATGGCTTGATGATGGCTAGCTATAAACTAGCTATATCGATCATATGTATGCAAGTGGATCCTTTATACATAGCACCACTCAAGCCTATTTCTACCCAAAACTCTTAATCAACCACTTTATTTGCTAATTATGGCTAATTAAGCTCACCTAAATCTTAAAGCACTGGCCCAAAAACTCTTATCAATATTTAGTGCAGCCAACACTCTTTAATATTTGTATGTATGGTTAAAATATTTTTAAATTAAGATCTCCCAGAAAAAATAAATTGAAAAAGCAAACAATCAAGTCAGCCACTTTTGAATGAAAATATTCTTTTGTCAAAGAAAATATTTGTCCTTTCACTAACTTTCACTAAAAAAAACACTAACACATGTACACAATTTCAAAATTAATTAATTAATCAATCTTGATTAGCACCATGTTAATCTCCACCATTATAAATACATCCTAGTGCATGACATAGTCACTTCAAGGTTTCATTGTCTCCTCTTTTCTTTCCTCCATTTTCACTCCCTTTTTGAAGCTAAGGCTTTTGACATTAACAAGAGTTTAAGGTTGTGTCTTGTCTTCTCTTTTTGTTCATGCTAAGAAGTCAATCTTTAACTATGGAGATTGAGCCAGCAAATGGGAGATTGACACGTGCATGGGGTTGGTTCAAGGCTCTGCCTTCTAGATTCATGGCTAAGGTTATTAATGTTGGGAAGAGTATTAAGAAGCTAGGACAAGATGATCCAAGGAGGGTCATTCACTCCTTGAAAGTTGGACTTGCTCTTACATTGGTGTCGTTGTTGTACTATTCTAGGACTCTCTTTGATGGTTTTGGAGTTGCCGGAATGTGGGCCGTTTTGACTGTGGTTGTTGTCTTCGAGTTTACCGTAGGTAAGTCAAATTAGTAGCTGTAATATTCTATCGTCCAGATGTAAGCCGATATTGAACCATTCAGATGGTGACACATCATCATGTATCAAGAATGCATTCAAGTGATGACATATCAGTATCATTATTGACATGTCATCTTTTGAATGATGTTGATTCCGAGGTGCTGTAAAAGTTTTCGAAATATGATAGTAATTAATTCAATAACATTTTTTGTTCTAGGTGGAACCTTGTGCAAGAGTTTGAATAGAGGAGTTGCAACATTTCTTGCTGGTGCTTTAGGACTTGGAGCTGAACGTTTAGCAAGTCTCTTTGGGCCCAAAGGAGAGCCCATTGTTATTGGATTATTTGTTTTCCTTCTAGGTATGCTTATTTTATATAATAAAAGAAATTCTTTAAAATATATTATTTAATAGATAATTATATAAATTGACATCACAATTACAAGAAAATTCGCTATCACCGACCCAATGTTATCTGATGTTTGATTGTGTATCCGTGCTTCGGCGCATAAATGTCTATCGGAAATATCGCATTACTTATAGTGTACTATTTGAAGTCACTAAAAAACATAATATAAATTTTTTGGCTAGAAACTCTGATATCATATCAAAAAATTTACGAGATCATGTATTTGTTTTGCAGCTACAACATCGACATTCAGCAGATTCTTTCCAAAAGTAAAAGCAAGATATGATTATGGAGTGTTAATATTTATATTAACATTCAGTTTAGTGGCAATTTCTGGAGTAAGAGTAGAAGAAATCCTACCTTTAGCTCATCAAAGATTATCAACAATCATTGTAGGAGGTGCCACGTGTATTGTTATTTCTCTATGCATTTGTCCAGTTTGGGCTGGTGAAGATCTTCACAATTTGGTGGCCACAAACATTGATAAACTAGGAAATTATCTTGAAGGTAATTTGAATTAATTAATTAATGATTAATCAATAGCAACTTAATTAAGATCTTCTAACTTATTAATTGATTGATTACTAATTAATCAAAATAATTTATACAGGATTTGGAGGGGAATATTTCTCATGTGTTGAAGATGGAGAGGGTGGAAAGAAGGTCGCAAAAAATGATAATAATGACAAAATATTTCTACAAGGATATAAAAGTGTGCTAAATTCAAAATCCACTGAAGATACCATGGTAATTAAGACAGCCATACTCTCCACTATTAAAATTTATTATGTTGCACTGGGATAATATAGCACCACTAACTTATGCACTGTAATAATAATATAAGTTATTTTTAAATATTACTTATAAGACAATTTTGGTTAGTTAAAAAATAATTTATTTGTATGAATATTTCAGGCAAATCTTGCAAGATGGGAGCCAAGACATGGCAAATTTAGGTTCAGACATCCATGGAACCAATACTTGAAAATTGGAGCTCTCTCAAGACAATGTGCTTACCATTTAGAAGCTCTCAATGCTTGCATTAACACCAATATTCAAGTAATTTTCTATCTCTATTTTATTAAAAAATATATAAAAATATTATTGATAATCAACCATATAAAACATTGGTGTTAAATGTTTATGCAATCTTATTTTAAGGTAACGCACCATCAAAATGTTTTTTTAATGGATTATTTGATTATTTGCAGGTACCTGATGAATTCATGAACAAAATTGAAGAACCATGCACAAAAATAAGTGAAGAATCAGGAAAAGCATTAAAATCTATATCCTCATCCATCAAAACAATGACCGATCCATCCCCCGCAAAACCTCATCTGGAAAATTCAAAAAATGCTGTTAACGAACTCAAAATTGCAATGAAATGTTGGTCAATAGAACATGCTGATATATTAGCAATTGTGCCAGCAGCAACAGTTGCATCAACCCTAATTCAGATCGTAAATTGTGTCGATAATTTGTCTGAATCGGTTAGTGAACTTGCTAACCTAGCTCATTTCAAGGATGTGGACGCATCCATTTCGCCAGAGAAACCTCAATTGCTTCATCGGGGATCCGTGAACCCGGTTTTTGATGGTGATAATGATGATCATGTTGTTATTACAATCAATAAAAACCCTACCAGCTTGCCGGAAAATCCAAAATCTCAGGGACCAAACCCTAATCTCAGATAGTTGTACATATTTACACATATTTTGTTACTTTATTGTAACAATTTTGGATTTAGTTGGTTCATTTAATTTGATTATTTGGGACATATATTAATGAGTTTCCCAATGTTCATATGTTTTCATTAGTTATTTAATTTCCTTCTTGTTACAACTTCTGTAATATTGTTTTGGAGGAATGAAATCATTTTTGGTTACAAGAGGAATGAATCATTGATCTTTTTTTTTTACCAAGCAAACATGAAACTTTTATTTATTTATTTAGATCAATGATCTATTGATTACAAAATCAATTCACCAAATTTGCCCTTGTTAGAGAAGCACAAGGTTTACTTTTTTTTGGTAAGGAAGCACAAGGTTTACTTTGAACGTACTGAATGATATAATTTTCACTCTAAAATTTTCAAATAAAATCCTTTTTTTTAGTCTCTACATTGTTATCTGAATGCTAGCTACATACGTCGAACCTGATACAATTTTCTCAATAAATTGAAACAATTTCGTATATTAAAGCAAATTGTTTATAACTATGTAGTAACATATATTAAATATATTAGGCTTTTTATTATTTAATTCATATATTAACACAGTAAAAGTAGTTAATGCAAAAGTAACTATTGAATATATGTAAATAGTAAGATAAATTTTTTTTTGGTAAGTAAATAGTAAGATAATGATGTTTTAATCTATAATGTTAAACCATGGAAGCAGAAAGCAATGTTCCAATACTTAAAAGTGAAAGAGTACAAAATCTAATCAATGAAAGTCCAAATTGATGAAGCTGATCAAAGCTAATTTAGATTGTTATTCTAACAAAAACCAGGCATAAAATATATTGTACAATATAATTGATGATTAATAAAGTAGAGAGTCACACCTTATAATGTTTTACTTAATCTACTGATATTAAAAGCTTGAATTGATGGTGTGGGCTTAGTGACATATTTTAGATTATTCTTTTAGAGATCCTCTCACGCGAATACTTGTTAAATTTGAAATGAGCTGAACAAATATCCATCATACTACGTGTTTACAATTCAACAAATAATTAAACGTGAGATCCTTTCAAGACTAGTTCATAATTAGTCAAAAAATATTTGGAGATAAATTGAACTTGAGCTTCTAAAAATATTTAAACGGTTTTATTTAATTCAAATTGAACATTCGATTTTAAATGCTTAGTCAGACTTTTGTTTCTTACCTTAAGGCCCTGTTTTTTATATCTTATCAGTAATTTATTTCAGTTTAGTTCAGTTCAATAATTTTTTTCAACAAGCGCATTTCAATTCAATTTAGTTTATTTAATCATAAAAAAAATAGAAATTTTTACTTTTATAACCAAGAAAAATTAACATACACGTTGTCCGTCGACATTGAAAGTGAAGTAGAGCTTCACTTTTCTTTTCCTTTTTGTCCTTTAATGATAAAGATTCTATGGAGCAACAAATTAATTAACCTTATGCAGTCAATTATTTATGATTAATCAGTGGCTCATATTGATCCACTCAATTTTGGATCTTACCGACCTTCCATTTTGCTTCCTCCAAAAATAATTAAAATTTGCAAAAAAACTTACATAACTTAAATTAATTGTACATAATCATACCTGTAAATATTTAAAAAATAAGTAAAGAATAAAGTGTATGCAGAAAGCATTATTTTAAAAGAATATTATATGACCGTTTAGACATTTAAAATTGAATATTTAATTAACATTTACTTGATTACTTAAATTTGATTAGACATTCAAACTTCAATTTGCTCTTAAACAACTATCCGACTAGTCCCAAACTTGTCATTGAAAGTTCACTAACGCTCTAATAATATTTAACACTTTTTATTACACCATGTTAAGAAAAGAATCAACCAAGAATATACCAATTTAAAACAATAAAAGAATTATAAAAGCATGTGATTATGATTCTCTAGAATTCATCAATTGTAAAGTGTGGCTGCAATCCCAACTGAAAAAAAGCTGAACATTCTTCTAATTTTCAAATTAAAAAAAGGGGATTTTTTTTCTCTTCTGTCTTCTGATAAGTTATCAGAATGAAAACTGACAAAATTCCCCAACTAAAAAATAAAAAAGGTACTCGAGATGAGCTGGATTCAGTCATGTTTTTACTCATTATAGATGAATTACATCCAAGCAAAATTAAGTTGAGCAGTATAAATGACTAGAATTCAATATAACAATGATGTTCCAAAATAGATATTTCACTTTTTTTTTATAAGTATTTACAGACTTTGTGTTGTCCTTTTCTAGAAGTTTAAGTGCATTCTTATGAGAAAATGTGTTAAAGAGTATATAAAAATTATGATTTAATCGTAGCAAGATTTAAAAGTGAGCAAATTTAAAAGATTTTGATGAAGAAAAGATGATATATGTTTTATATCAATTGGAAATGGAAAAGGTTATAATGATTTATATTAATAATTTCTGTTTAGATTACGTAAAGCCTAAGAAACGAGACTTAGCCTGAACAAATGATATCTACTAAGAATAAGATAGGTTCAACGATGTTAGAAGTAGTATATAAAAGATATTTTACAATTGTACAAATTCAATTCAGTCTTAGAAAAAGTCAATGGTTCAAGTAGGTTGAATTTTTCATATTCAAATATTTGTGTCACTTAACTATTGAATTAAAGGTTATATTAACAAAAACTATTGCACTAAAAGTTCGAGCTGATGATTTGAAACGATTCAAAAACTTCAACATATTTGCTCAGTTATAATGATCAAAATTTGAAACGATTCAAGAACTTCCAACATATTTGGTCAGTTATTTGAAAACCGGAAAGGACACAATTCGATTCGAGTGTTCTGAAAAAACCCATAATGTCTTACCTTGTATTGGATGATAGTACTGTCAGCATTAACTAGGAAGGGAAAGTGATAAGCTGAGTTCACCTATTGCTGTAAAGTTGTGGATTCGGGAATCTAAACAGTATATATGGTCAACCCCTGAGTTCATCTACATCAATATATTCCATTGGTAAATATATAATGTACATCACGTACTAAGAAATTCTTTTTTAAATTATAGAATTCTTAGTAATTAGAACATTTATATCACATACACTAATTAATTCGTTAAATAATTCTAATGTAGCTGTAACCACTTAGGTGTATACACAATCTGCAGATCGATATGTTTACTGTTATAACTGAATGTTTCAGTAATTAATTAATTAAATAATGATACATCTGGTTAAAAAATTTGATTAATTATAACATTTGGTAAATTTATTGATCATCATAACAACCCACTGGTTCAGAACTTATAAGTATGGGAAAAACTGACATTCCTTTTACGAAGTAGAAGATTCTTATAATTAGGTTAATACCAAGGGAGATTGACCTAATTAAAATTTAATTTAAAGCTTTTGTATTGTTTGAAGAGTCGGTGTGTGGATGTATAACCAAAAATATTAATTGGGGATAACATGATTTAATAAGGTAAATGTGATACCAACTATAAAAATAATTTTTTTTACAAAAAACTATAAAATATATACAAGAAAATTGTAATACTATATAGTATTATGTATAGATAAAATTGTTCACATGTACACAACAAGAACAAGACCAAAATCAAGACCAGGTGCAGAAGAAAGTGGATTTCTTAGCCATGCCAAATTCTACTGATTAACTACGTGTAATGTCTTCTAGAATTTGAGAATCAGTAACTGATTAATGTTTTCGACTATGCAATTTGATATCTAGAAAGTAAATCGGTGATAACACAAGACGTGACACATGCATTGAAGGGAAAAGATGTCGCTAGAGAAGAGTATGTAAAGCATTATCTTCGGTTGAATTCCAGCTAGAATCATTGTGGATAGACTTTTGTATAAATAGGAGTTGTTCGCTTGTATATCTATGTTAAAGAGTTTTGTAGCTTGAGCTCTTGATATATACGTCATCGAATCTCATTCCATTAGAAAATTAGAAACAGTGAACCAACTTAACGATTATTATTAACTTAATTATGTGCTTATCCTCAATCGTGGATCGTACGTACCAAATTAAATAGTACCAAAATTGTCAAAAGGTGGATCATACCAAAATAGTGGTTATTAGCGATCGCAGAATAAAACAGAACAGTTTTAGATGCGAAGCTCATCATGACGTTATTAAAAAAAAGAAACATCCAACACAAAAAAATAATTTTAGACCAAGTTGCTTCATGTAATATATGCTTAATCTATCATGTCTCTGTTACATCAAAGACATAGTACACACTATGAATCACTTCTTTCTATTTATAAGAAGAGACACCAAAAAAATTAGGACTAACTTGTCTAAATGTATTATTCAGAACCGAATACATTCGTAAGGAAAAAGAAACAAAAAAAATTGTATCTATCCTAGACCCAGAAATCCGCTAAATACACTAGTTAAATTTACTATACAAAAGACTATCGAGTCTAATTACCAGCCATATATCGGATTTTCCACCTGTGGAGGCAAAAGATCCAGGTCTTTGCAGTGTTGCTTGTCATAGTCCCGGGTATCTGGTGTCGCTCCGGTACAACGCCTAAGGAACTCATTCCCGGTGAGACAATAATGAGCAAACGCCAATCCTCCGTCTACCATCTGAGACATGTTAGGCAATGAAATTGATTTTGCCATTCTGCCGCTATTTCTCCTCGATTTTGAGTTACCATGAGTGTCGTTCAAGATTTTGTCAAGCTCCGAGTACTGCATAAATCTCTCCGTGGCAGCCTCCCATGAGAGGTTGAACATTTGCTCGGGTGTAAGGGGTTGAGGCTCGTTTTCTAATGCTTCCCTCACTTTGGCAACAAAGTCCTCAGATGTCTTGTAAGTTAGACAATTTGGAAATGACCTGAAGAACTCGTTTGACGGGTGGTCCGCACATATCACGAATTTTCCCATTGCAAGCGCCTCGGCAGTAGCCGTGCAGAGCACATCACTCACACTGGGATTTATGAAAACCTTGTACCTTCATCCAGGAAAGATAAAACACGGACAATCATAAGATACAAAATAACTAGATAATTGCAGTGAGTTGTAGTATAAAGCATTCCGTTTCCAGCAGATAGTTACCCGTGAAGAGAATCATCCGCATGGTCTCTTCCTTTCATGAAGTTGACATTCAAATCCAACCTTTTGGCGGCACTCTGTACTTCATTTGCATCCTCTCCATTCCCGAATACATCCAAATTAAAGCCATCTAGCTCGCTCTTATGCTTTGCTAGCAAATCTATCAACTCCTTGTACCCCTTGGCCCAGACCATCTTGCCTAAGAAATACGCTCCTTTTGAGAAGGCCGGCTGCCCGAGTTCCTTCTCTGCAGCAACTTTTTCTCCAATTTTTAGAAACTTAGGATTCACTCCATGAACATTGCAAATCACGGACTTCGGTAAATCCTGAGTGGCGGCAGAAAGGCGAAGAACCTGAAATGTAAGGATAGTCAACAAACTAAGACAATTTACCAAATAAAACTCCAAAAAAAAGAAAGGTCAGCATTGAAAATCTAAGGATAGTCAACAAGCTAAGACAGCTCACCTTATCACAGTATGCTCGAGTAACCCAGTTGTTTATGTGTTTCACAAGGAAAGCTTGGAGCGCCCCGTTCTTTTCCCTCTTGATGTATTCAAGGTAATTAGTGTGGACAACACCAACCACGTGATTGAACTTATCAGTCCAGCGTTTACCATGGTGATACCAATTCAAATGTTCTGGTTCTTCTAAAATAGCAATATCAGCCTCCTTTGATGAAATAAACTGCGAAGTGTCTCCGGTAGGCATTATGCTTCTTCGTTCTTTTGAGAACTAGAAAATAATGAGAACAAAATTGTTAAATACGCTGGCTATCATTTCATTCTAGTAAAACAACAATTCACAGTCAAATTATCACCCAGATAGATACCTTTCCCGGGTAAAAGGAGATCTTGAAATCAGCCTTAAAGCCAATCCTATCCTCGAGCCAGTTGCGAATATAACTCTCCTGCTCTTCTGGCGAACTAAAGGTGAGATTGTTGGGATACACCAACTCTTGGTCTGACTTGCAAAGCCATGGAACCACCAATGTAACATTTTGTTTCTCAGCTTTTGCCAAATATGCAGCTCTAAAAAGTGGATTTACAGCAGTGCCCGTCATCCAGGGAAGACTAGCAGTTGTCACAATGGCAACATGCCTCTTTTTATCAGGTGGACTGTGCTTTGGTAAGTCTGTCCAGAAGCCACCCTCGTAAGAATGCCCAGTGCTTTGGAGGACACTTGCTATTCTTAAATCCAGTTCATCATTCACACCGTCATTTTCAATAATTGAGGATTCTCCGGCAGAAAGTGAACGCAGTAGAAGTTGATTCTTGCGCTTACTGCACAAGCTTTCAACTATCTTGTCACATATCTCTGGAATCATGTACAACCAAAATGAGTCGCGGCTGATTTTTGCAACCAATATAGTAAACTTATCATCAAGATACGGGAAATATATTGCATAAGAAAAATAACGAGTAAAATAAATTGAACTATTACAGCCCCTGTAATAATAATAACATCCTAGTGAAAAAAATAGATGTAGCTCTAGTAAAGACAACACATGTATATGAAGAAAAGTGAAAATGAGCCCCTGGATTTGAAATTAGAAAAAAAAGAATTTAACACAAAAATGATAAAGAATCAATAGACATGGCGTTCTCAACAAAAGGCATTTCTACAAATTTTAAACTATATATTGGAGAGAGAGAGTAGAACAAAAGCTAAGCTTATGTGATTTGCTTTGAGACAAGAAAAAAACAATAAAAGAAGAGCTTCAAGTTTACCTCTTCTAACTCCAAGTTGATCCAAAAACGGCCCAGATTGCCTAACAAAATATGCCAACAACTCAGGGACATCCAGTGGCGGTACTTCCTGTATCACAAAGGACGTGAGAGATTCAACATTTATTCAAATAAAATGTGTTTTGTTTATCTACCAAGTAAAAGTAGCATCCCCCAAGCTCCTATACTTAACATATCAAAGCCTGTTACACATAAACCAGAATAGAAAACTTGTTCACTTAACCACAACATAAAAATGGAGTTTCGGCATGATACCCTCCAAGCTCTAACAGTTAAGAAATGAAACAGTCTGTTTTACAGTAACCATCAGAATGTGCCCAGAAAACAAAGTAGAAACACCCCACGTAGATCAAAATCCAAGCTCATTGCAACCCTTAATAAATATACCAATGCACTAAGAAACAAAGTACTTGCAACATAGATGTCATTCCAAGCACAATTTAATGTGCTCATGCCTCCCAACAATAATGAGCAATGCAGCATCAGATACAAAACACCACAATCCTTATTTGTGAAAAGTAGAGAGTAGAGACAGAGAAATTATATTTATGAAAAACCAAAAAATCATAAGACATGCCATCAGCATCCAGACTTGAGATCTGAAAAAAGCAGATTGCAAAACTGAAAGTGAACAATTGTTGAAAAACCTTTTTGCTGATCATATATGATATGCATGAAGTTTACTACCCACCATCCACAGTTCTGATGCTATTAGTCGCTACACTAAACATGATAATGCTGCCAAATGTCCAGAGGCACCTGGCAATGCATCAAATATCATAGGCATGTGGTGAATAAGATCGAAGAAAAAAGGCTGATTCTGAAAGATGCCTAACCTTTGAATCCTGAGGCTCCCGCATTGCTTTCTGCAAGAAGAGATTGATACTTGATTAAAATAATCCTTGCATGCACTTATAATCATGATGAACAAGTCAAGGTTACAAAATGAACATTGACAACTTTTAACTTATTATGTACCTCTAACTTTTAGAGATTAAGATAAGATAACATCAAACCAAAGTGTGATAGGATACTCAAAGCAAGAAATCTGGATAAAGTTCAACCCCTTTCATTTCAGGCGGTTGCTAGGTATATTTATCATTTCTGAGATAACAGAACCAAGTGATTTATAGAGTGATTTAAAAGAAAAACTGCATATGAACACAGCATATCAGTACAGAAACTCATGTGCAGTCCTTTGCAACTACACATCTAGTACAGACATGTGTCAACACAAAAACTCAAGGAAAACAAAATTAAGCAAGCAAGAAGCTTCATTAGCCAGCAAGCTTTTACAGTTATGAACATTTCCTGATTCATAAAAATAATCCACAGTGAAGAACATCACTGCTTCACATCCCTC
Organism: Euphorbia peplus; assembly: GCA_028411795.1. Classification (NCBI taxonomy): domain Eukaryota; kingdom Viridiplantae; phylum Streptophyta; class Magnoliopsida; order Malpighiales; family Euphorbiaceae; genus Euphorbia; species Euphorbia peplus. The sequence continues at coordinate 33,849,840 of CP110841.1, forward strand.
CCGACCTAGTTCCTTCCCATAAAAAAAAAGCATGGTAAAACGTTAAAAGACAAGCATAAACTGAGAAACTACCAAATGCTTATACAAATACATTTTCATTTATGATTGAAAGGGTAAAAATACGTAGGAGGCAAAGGCATAACATACACAAAACATATTCGTGGATTCAATTTAAATCATCATGCTTAATAGCGGAAAAAGGGGGTTTTGATAGAATTAGCCTAAGGTCCTTTTCTTAGAATTACTTTAATTAAACATGACACACATTAGAGCATAATTGTGCATAAGGTTTCAAAGAGGTCTATGATAGGGACCGAAACCATATCAGCTGAAGAAAAGTGGATAAACTACTCCAGGATCTCATGATTTGGAGACCAGCGCTTATCAGTGCTTAAATACTGATGCAGAAATGATTGTACAGATAAGAACATGCTCCGAACTTATAAAGTTTCACTTATCAAGTTAATAGTAACTATGTTCATGAACCTTTTTCATTCAAAAAGCAGCTTTCTTGACAAATCCAAATCTAATGGAATGTTTGATTTTAGCTCTTTCGGATTAGATGAAAGTTGTTTCAACACCAAAAGAAAACTACTTTATGCGGAGAAAAAGTGCACCCGAACTTTAAAATCGGTAAAAACAAAGTCTTTCATCAATTCTTCATTTGACAATCATTTAAGTTAACATTCAAACAACTTCAATCCAAGTAAACCATACCAAGCTTGCTAAGAACAGAAAAAACGACACGGATATAGCAAAATATACATACCAAGCTAGCTTTCAACTTCTCCACAAACTCATTATTCTTCAATCCCCCAAAAATCTCCACAGGCTCACTCTTCTTCTCCAACTCCCTCAACCCTCGTCTCAACTGCCTTATCGGCTCCCATTCCCGAAACTGCCCTCCATCCTCCTTCCGTTCGCCCCAAAACTCACTAAACTTCACAGCCTTTCTCCCCCTCCTAACCCTATCAAACTCCACAATAGCATTAATATCCTCATCCTCGACATCCGCCACTATCGCATTCCTTATAGCGGACAAATCAATTCCCAGCTTTGCCCTCGGGCCCCATTTCTCCAACACCTTCTTACTAATCTCAGGCGCAGAGTAAACCCTCCTGAACTCGGAGATCTTTGGCTGCAATTTCTTCACGAAATCGATTTCTTTCGGGGTCGTTGAGGGCCCGAAGGAGCCTACCGAGAAGGAAGTAGAGGCGGAATTGAAGAAATTTTCGATCTCTCGATCAAATGAGTTGGCGAGATTCTTGAAGGAGGTAGCTCGAGCTCTCATGAGCTGGAGATCCGCGTCGGCAGAGTCGCGGACATCCCGCCAGCCTTTGGAGATGAAAGAGAACGCCGTCGTGGGTGATGGTGAGAGCTGTGGATCGCCGCCGTTCATGGCGGTCGGAGAAAAATTAGGGATTTGATAATTGAAATTTGGGGGTTTTGAGTAGAAGAGATGGGGGAGTGTTTTAACAGTTATGATTTTTGGTTTGGGTTCTATACGTTTCTCGAAGTGGACACGTGTGCTTTACACGTTGGTTTGAAATGGTAAGGGTGGGTTTTTGGCGGGTGCTGACATGGTAGATTCACGCGAAATTATGGCGTGGCATGATGTAATTGGTTGTGGAATTTACAATATAGTTATTTGGGAATGGTAAAGAGATTATGCTAGTTCTGTAGTCAATTTTTGAATACAGCTTCTATTTCTTTTTATTTTTTTTTACCACTTGTATTAAAAAGAACAATTCAACCGAATACAAGATGAAAGAAAAGCAGGGGAATTTTCTAATAAGATTTAAGCGGAAGAAAGAGTAATACTCCAATTGACTAAATCATGAGCAGCACAGTTGGTCTTTCTATCTTCAAAGACAAAACTAAGGCTCTTAAAATAAGGATTGAAATTTCTAATATACTGAGTCACCACATCCACGTAGCTATTGTCATTCTTGATCAGGATGGAATCAACAGCTTGTTTACAATCAGACGGCACCAGGAGGTTGTGAAAACCGCTCTCCATTGCAAAATAGACCCTATTTAAAATGGCCAGCAGCTCAGCATGCAACACTGACCAACAATTTCCAACCAGACAAGCACCTGACATTAAGACCTCTCCCAATTCATTTCTAGCAATAAACCCTGCAGCACAATAACCACCATTTTCCCCAAACGAAGCATCACGGTTCAACTTGATAATACCTGCAGGAGGGGGAGTCCATTTTAAGACATTGTTCACATTTTCGTTTGGAGAGTTGGGAGGATTGAAAGGTTTCTCGATAGCTTTATTCGCCCCTCTAATGATAACTGAATCCTCATAGGGTGTTCACCGTGCCGAACCCAGTTATGATCAAACCACAACATCCAAATCACAAAAGAGAAGAAAGAAAATTTCACTTTTGGGAGCTCGTGAAACACCACAGTGATCCACTCAAAAGGGGTTTTACCTTCAATCTTGTAAGGTTTAGAGAAAAGATCAATTAACTTCCATCTTCTTTTTGCATTACGACACTGCTTGAGAATGTGAATAAAACTTTGTAACTATTTAGACTTTTAATTTAAAAGAACGTTAATAATATGATTTATAATTTCGATTTAAATGTGTGTGATGTCATAAAAGACGATGTGTTATGGATATGTAAATGTAATTTCAGTATAAAATATATATCATTGTTATTATAACAATATACCATGAAAGGCTATGAGTTCGAATTCGAAAGCGAATACTCAAGCACCTCATTTACAAATTGGCTAAATCATACACATCTTTTAATTTATCCTAGTTGTTTTGTGAATATTCCTAGTTGACAGCTGAAGCATATGCTGTGAACTAATTATAGAGTGTAACCGTTTACATTGTGGAGTTAGGATTGACCTTGATTTTCTAGGCATTGTGCTGCTGGACTTTACGTGTTTAATAGTGATTGGGTGAAAATAACAAGTTCAGAACATGACAATAAAATAGCTATACATGTACAAAATGTTTGGACAGACAACACATAAAGTGCCACAAATTTTGTACTCCAACACACCTTGTTTAGATGCAAAATCCTCCACAAGTTTTATTAAGCATTTTAATATAACAAAATATATATTACCATAAAATCAGCTTAAGTTTTAAATCGTTTAGTGATTATTTTAGATGTTGACATCCATTTCTTTTCCCTTCAAGAAATAACATTATATTGAGTTTTCATTGGAGTGATATGACGGTAATTAGATAATGCTTACAGCTAGACGTTTTAAGTTTAAACCTTAATAGAGGTAGGAGAAACAAAATGACTTAGACATTAATCTACTCTTCATCTGATATTTGGACTTTAATTCCAAATATGAATTTATGTAATTACAATTCTAATAATTTTGTGTGCAAGCACTTAATATTAACATATAAAAAATTTATTTTACTAACGAAAAAATAGATAGTATAAATATAATATTAGCTCCACTTTTCATTGCTTAACGATGAAATAGTTGACTTGTTTCCAAAAAAAATGAAAAGTTGACATTAGTTATAATATGAGTAAATACTAAATAGAGTATTAATTGTCACATAAAGAACAAAACAAGAACATTGTGAAGCATAATACAATAATTAAGATAAGCCTTGTCAATTAAATTGACATCAACAATGAAGTTCCAAAGTTGTTGATGAAATTGATTAATTTCAAAGATTTTAATTGTCTTTTATAATAATACATAAATTATCCATATGTTTATTTTGTCATGTTAAAAAATGACAAAATTAAATAGATCAATTTATTTTTTTCTAGCCCGTTCTTTTCTCATGGATATGAGTGGCTATGGTGCAATTCAAAAATGATCCCACCACCATTTGTCACATTTTGTTGTTCACCATCCATGTCTTCTATCTTATTTTTCAATTGGCTCACCTTATAATATTTCCTTAACATTATCTTATTATAGTTAATTAAATAATTAAGCATCGACATATATATATATATTTTGGTCAATAATTATATAAATAGAAAATTCCAAACCATATAAGAGCATTTTGTTTAGATTCAGTTCACATTTAAAGCCAGTTTTATTATACCAATTGGTTGTAGTTCAATTGGTACACTCTTTAATGTGTGAGTTAGAAGTTTAAGGTTCGAATTTTGTTGTTTACAAAATTTATCAAAAAAAAGCCAGTTTTATAATTATACAGTTTAGTTTATTATGATCTTTTTCATAATTTATTAATAGAAAAATATCTTGTACAAAGGTGTTTTCTATGGTTACTTTGAAGTAACTACTACCCTACTTTTTTCATCGTTAGATTCCATCTCGTCTCATTAATCTAATGTTGATAATGAACAAAGTAAAAAACAAAGTAACCAAAAAAAAAAATCAGTATACCAATTTCATATAATTTGTATTATACTTAGAAAGCGGATTATTATACTTTTGGTTGAGTAAATGTCATTCACTTTAGAAAATTACATTAAAATTTTAATTTTTTATTATTATATTATACGTGGTGACCGTAAAAATTTATTTTAAATTATATTACTCAATTAACAAAATGTTGTTTATTGCGTCTTGTACTTGAAATCTTAATACAGTATGCTAACAGTTTTGAAAACGATTTGTATAGATAACTATAAAATCTGGTGAAAGTAAGTAATTATTTTGTTTTTGTATCACTTTGTCTCTCTTACTACTATATCATGTTATATTCCACTCATCCAGTGATGATAGTGGATAAAATAATTGTTACTTTTTATAAACTATACAAAAATCCATAAACTTTTGAAATTCCACTCATAGTTAAATATATAACTCAATTATTTATTTTGTTAATTTTTTATGGATAAAATTGATTAAAGATTCCTGATTTTTGTGAAAGTTGTTTATAGATTAGAATACAAAAAGATCCACAATTACTTATTGAAATTAGTTTATGTGTCATGTGGAATGCATGAGATACAACACATGCATTTATATAAAATTAATTTCATATAGATCCAACCCCATACGACCAAACTACATAACAATTAAAAAAACATATACACCTTTTTTTATGGATAAAAAAACATATATCTTTATTAGTTTTCTTTAATTATTATTAAATTTTAAGTTAATTAATCATAAATTGTACAAGTTGGATAATTTTAAAGTTTTTGTCAACTTTGATTTTGGTTAACCATAATTGCAACAATATTAACATGCTGATATAGAGATCTTCCCTAGGTTTTATAAAAGCCGTTTCAACTAAGTTCCGAAGTCAAATCATAAATAATATTTTTTATACATCTATTGTCATTTGATATTCAAACAAAAATAAGCAGGCCTACGTTGTCAAAAAAAAATAAGCAGGCCTATTGGGCTGCGTTTGATCCAATATTTTTTATTAACGCCCGGCCCATTAAGTGTGGATCTGAGTAACTTTATAGGCCTTGTGATCAAGACTATAAAAATACAAGAAGTCATTTATAGGATTGTCTTTTGTCCAATGTGATATATTGTAGGACTCTTTAATTATATGCATCACTCTACGTATTTGAAGAAACTATGAGTCCAATTTTTCTATTCATTTATCTGTATATTCTTTTCTTTCCATTTTTATTGATTGGTAATGGGAAAACAAAATTTCTTTCAAAATAGGAGGATATTACAATAAGAAGAGTTATAGAGTGCTCTTGAAGTACGTACTTTCTTAGTTATAAATAGAGTTTCGTATATTTTATTATACTTTAAATTATTTATATATTTAAAGAAAAATATATTCAAAGAGTGCTTTATATTTCTTGGTACACTAAGAATATCAAATGTTGCTTTCCATAAATTGAGATCTAAGAGCATTGGAGATATGTAAAAGCCTAGGAAAATAAGGACAAATTGTCCATGAACAAAATAAACGAGCTTCAATTAAGAGCAAAGCTCAAGAGCTCATTAAACGAACCGTTCTTAAAAATATAAATGAGTTGCACACCACAAAAAGGTTGCGAGCACAATAGACGAATTGCCTAGAAGAAAATTGATGAGTTGTTCATGAGTTAGCTCATAAAAGTTATAGACGAATTTGGTTGTGTGAACAAAACAAGTTAAGCATGAATCGAAGCTCGAGCTCTAAGATTTTGACGGGCAGATCACGAACAAGCCAAAACTCAATTCTACTTAGTTACATACATAAACATTAAAACTTTTTTGGGTTAATATTTACTTTCTTCGCTGAATTATTACTTTCGCCAATTTACACCCTCATCTATTTATAGGTTTCATTTATTCCTTGATTTAATTTAACGTGTACTTTTTATTTTATTTTTAACAGATGTGATACGGAAGAAAGAGAAAATTACTCCATTTTGATAATGATTGTTTTATTTATTAATTTTTTGCTATTAGATTTCCAGGCGGAATGTTCAAATGGGGGTATAAATGGGCCCGAAGGCCCATACCCGAGGCAGGGATAAGGTGATAGGCCACGTGTGAAAACGCGTCCGTTTCCTTAACAGGAAGGTTTTAAAGTGGAGGGTAAAACCGGCGTATAAAGCCTTCCTTTTGTTTCCCGATTCCATTTTCATCAAATCTGAAATATACAGAGAAGAAATAACTTCTCTAAAGAAGAAGAAGAAAGATCTATGGGGCTGCTTTCTAACAGGTTTTTCAATTTTGATTTTATTTTATTAATCTGATTTCAGAATATTGAGGCTATTTTTGAAACAGGATCACCAAGGAGAGCTTGAGTCCTGGAGATCATATTTATTCATGGCGAGCTGCTTATATTTACGCGCACCACGGTCATCTTTTTTTAATTCTGAATCCAATACTCTATATCATTAAATAGCTTAATCCTTCATGTTTTAAACATTCATTCTTAACTTGTTTTAAACAGGAATCTATATTGGGGATGATAAAGTAGTTCATTTCACCCGCCGTGGTCAAGAAGTAGCAACAGGGACCGTACTAGACGTTCTCTTGGTTAGTTCCGTTCCGGCTAGACCTCATATCCCCTGCCCAACTTGCACTATGCAGGAAGGTGGAAGTGGAGTCCTTCTCACTTGCCTCAACTGCTTCCTTGCTGGTGGTATCTTGTATCGTTTTCAATATGACGTTAACCCGGCTCTCTTCATTGCTAAAGCACGCGGTGGTACTTGTACACTTGCACTCTCTGACCCCCTCGATTTAACAGTTCATCGAGCAAAATACATTCTTGAAAATGGTTTCGGGTGTTACAATGTCTTTAAAAACAACTGTGAAGACTTTGCTATCTACTGTAAAACTGGATTACTTGTCGTGGATCAACGAACGATGGGACAGAGTGGACAAGCTGCATCCATTATAGGAGGCCCTCTTGCAGCTGTTCTATCTACACCGTTCCGTCTGCTGACCGCCAATGTTTATGGGATCGCGGCAACTGCTGTTGGTGTGTATTGTGTGAGTCGGTATGCTGCTGATATAGGCCGGAGGAAAGACGTTGTAAAGGTCTCTGTGGAGGAATTGACAAGAAGGCTGGCCTTAGGTACACTACGAGTTGCTGAACAGCAAATTGTTGTACCTGCATCAATACGACAAACTCAATAGATCAATGCTGAAGAAATATCTGTTTGTTGGTTGATCAGATGGTTGCGGATTCAATTTTAATATCGCATCTGCGGCTTTATCATCCTTATGGTATGTTTTAATTTAGTTACAAGTATCTTTAAGTTTGAAACTGTTGTTTACTTGTTGATTTGTGATTGTTATAACATGAATTGATTTGGTGGGAGGTGTTTGGGTTCAAAGTTCAGAACTCTACCTCTTCAATTTTAATTAAATAACATGTTAAATGAAATGGGATATGTATGGATAACTAGAAAACTTTCAGTTGTACATAGAAAGAACGTATTCATAAATTCAGAACTTGGACATGCTCCGTGATCTTAAGGACGGTGAATCTCTCGTTCTTGGGTTTGTTTTGCAACTTCAATGAGATAATGTACTCTTCTAAGAAGCAGGGAGGACGAGAATCTAGAGATTTTTGTTCTTGCCATAATGATCGTAATCATTTTGATATGGGATTTAAAGGTATAAAATTTTGCTTGGGTTAATAGTCATGGAAGAAATTCTATATGAGAGATTTGGTTTGGCTTGTATGAAGGTTGAGTGGGATGTCATGTTCTCTAATTCTGTTATCCACCACCTTGCTTGAATTACAGCCGATCATGTTCCACTGCTGCTTGAGTTGAACGGTAAGCGTACTTTACGTTTGGAGCCAACATAACGCTCTAGAATCATGATATAGTTGGCAATATTGGCTGCAATATTCGGTAACACGAACAGGATCGGCTAGCATCTCTCCAGGCCCTGGCTTGTAGTTCTCTGATCATGTTGATTTTGACAGATTAAGTTGATATTTGATAAAATCAAAAACTAGGCGTTGAAAAGAAAAATGAAAGCATTAAATGGTACAAGTGCTTAAAGCACATTTGACATGAGGATTGAAATTCGGCTGGACCTCTAGTTCTTGACCATTTCTCGTATTCATTTTACAATTAGTAGTTTAGATGCATCCCCTCACCTTTATTAGGCTTCTCTCTCCTCCTCCAAACCTCATTCTCTCTTCTCTCTTTGGGTATTGACCGTTCATTTTAGTCGGTTATACAAAGTTTGTACACTGAAGTGTGAAAATCAATTCAAAGTTACAAAGGATTAACTACTGATGTATTCACGTAATAATGCTGCTTAAAAAGCTTAAGGAATATACAACATGGACACAAATTACACATTAGATAATAGTTTTGAGCCATTTTTTTACACATATTTTGAAAAACGATAGATGTAAAGGTGGACTTCTATGTGAAATTGAGGTCCAAGTCGATAAGGTATTGCCATGTAAGGATGCCTCACAAACTTTTTTAACACTTGTGTGACATGGGCCATTTCATACATCAATATTGTTTCTTCTTCGGAACAAGTAGTGGCTCCATTTTTCTCATTGCAAGTCCCAGAATCTCCCTCATATCTAGACTTTCTGGATTAATATTACTTCCAAGTTTCCAATCAAATTGATGAAGCAAAGAACCTAGGACAAAGTTGAGCACTCTATGAGCTAATGGCAACCCAAACACAAACCCTTCTTCCAGCTCCAAATGGAAGGAATTCAAAATCTTGTCCTCTATAATCAACATGCAACTCCAAAAATCTTTCGGGTTTAAAGCATAGAGGATCGTCCCATGTTTCAGAGTCTCTTCCTATTACCCAGACATTAATGAATACTTGCGTGTTTTTAGGGATGTCATAGCCCATAAATTTGATGTTCTTTCTTGCTTTTCTCGCAGCCAGAAGAGGAATGGGGGGGGGGGGGGGGGTGCAATCTTAAAGTTTCTTTGATTATAGCTTGCAAGTATGGGAAGGTTCTCAATGTCTTTTTCTTCTACTTTCTTGTTTGATCCTATTACTGAAGTAAGCTCAACATTTGCCTTTCTCAATGTGTCAGGACTATGTAGGAGTTCTGTCAATGCCCATTTCGAGGGTTCTACTTGTATTTTCCACAGCTGCTATAAACATTTCCTGAAATATAATATTATCATAAACTACAAGTTATGGGAATACATAAAACCTCTATATAGTAATACACTTGGGACCCAATGGTTATGTTTAAATAGGGATTGATATAGTAAAGATTCTCAATACTTGAGACCGAATGTCTAACAATTGAGAGGTTATTCTTATATAAGGTATTACTACGAAAGAGATTTTACTGTATATTAATAACATGACTAAGAGTTAAAAACTTGACCAAAATATCTAAATATTCTGATATCCACATTTGCTTAGTCTGGAATTTATATTTCATCTCTAAAAATCTTATGGTAAATCTCTATCGAAAAAGTTTGTGGGTTGTCTTACTTTAGGGATATCATAAAAGATGTAAAAGCTATAAATTCTTGAGCTTTAACAAAACCTTTTGGTTTAAATGGCTTTGATGAAGCCTATTAGACCAAATGGTTAGAGAAAACTAATCCTTACAATTATTTATATATTGATAAAAATATCAACGCATTGTGTTGGGTATGCTTTAAAAAAAGATATATCATAATGCGTGTAATAAGGCTTACCAATATGAGAACAGTCATGTTATGATGTGAAATTTGACGAGGCTCATCCTTATCATTACCTTCAAACTCAATCAAAACATCAAGAAAGTCTTTGGTGTTTCTATTTCCCATCAAATTCTTCTTCTTCTCTTCAATTCTTTCCTTCACCAACATAGAAGCAAGCTCCATAGCTTCACGTAAACTTCTCTCAAACTTCCCCTCTCTTCCGGCACCACCGCGTCCGCCTCTCATGCTCATTATCCACTTCAACCCCGGAAAGAAATCTACAAAGTCAACAGTCGCACCCGACTGTATTAGTACTAACACTTTCTTTGCAAACTCGGAACACTCTTTTGATTCTTTTTTCTATCGCATCCCGAGAAAAAACTAAATTCCCCATCATATTAAACATCATTAAGAACACGAAATCTGCTATATTAATTCCAGCGTCCGTCTCTTCTTCATTTTCGATCCAACATATCATGTCATCCATACACTTTCTACGAACAAAAGCTGTTTCATTGATTTTTTTGTTTCCTAACATGTCAACCGTCATGAGCTTCCTAAGCACACGCCAATGCGAGCCATAAGGGAGAAGAGACAATGCACCTTTGTTGAAGTCATGTTTGCTTATGGTTTGACTAAAGATTCGGTCCGCGAAATCAAGATCGTGGTTTCTGAACAATTCAGAAGCCGCCTTAGCTGATAGAATGACAAATGTGTTGATGGAACCTAGTTTTAGACCGATTATGTGGCCATGTTTTTGTTTCATGTCGTTCAGGGTTCGATGTGGCAATTTGGTGAAGTCTAGCAGGTTGCCGATTATTGGCCATCCCGATGGTCCAGGTGGGAACCGGCCACCGGAATTTCTACGACGGCGGAGCATAAATGTTGCCGATAATATAAGGAAAGTAATTAGAGGAATAAGATAATTTGAAGGATTCTCCATCTCACTTTGTTGATGGACTTCATATGCATTAACGTGATATTATATATATATAGATATTTTAAAGCTAATTTATATATATAATTGAAATTGGTATTAAACGGTCCTTTTAAACTTTTAAATGTTACAAATAACCTCTTGTACTTGTCTAAAAGTAACAAATAACCCCCTTATTTCAAAACTGATGTATCAAAACATGCAAACTATAAATGAAGCATACTACAGGTGCAAACTTATGATATAAAAAGTCGGAAATTTTATAAATGATATCATATATCGTTTTCACATTTTAGTACGGTCGATTTTTGAATTAGGGGTTACTGGAAGCAATCAGACAAGAATAAGAAGTTATTTGTAACTTTTGGACAAGAATAAGAGATATTAGTTGTTATATTTGAAAATATATAGAGAGTTAGTTGTAACGCTCGAAAGTTCGCAAAACAATTGAATTTTTTTAGAGAAGTTAAAACGAGATACGTTTAAGCTTATTATTAGTTCTCAACATCACCATCATCTTAAACCATTCATATTAATATATTTTTATTTTCTTTTGAAAATGATATATGTTTTTGTAAGTATATTTGTTCATTTCCAAATAAAAAGAAATTGGGACTGCCGCTGTTTTCAGGTATAAAATTGTGATTACATGTTTTATTCACCCCAAAAGTTTTATATATTCAATAAATTATATAGCCTTTTAATTTAGCAATATAGTTTCTTCAGGTCCAAATATATAATTTGTTTTTCTTATTTATTATTTGTATTTAGATTCTGTTCTTTATTAGATCATGTTTGTTACGATGAATTGAACTGAATTGTATAGTAAATTGAACTAAACTGTATTTGTTGAATTAAATCTGCAATGGAATCATCTGTATGCATGCAGGCAATAGCTAATACTTGTGAACTTTAAAAGTTGAATTTGATGAATGAGACAGCAGTGGACTTTATCTACCAACAAGCAGTTTAAAACATGGATTCTGCATGATATATTTGTATTACGATTATATATGTTAAATTTGTTAATCTATATCTCAAAACATTTTAAATTGGCATTAGTTTAAACATCATTATTATAGGCAGTGATGAGCATTATACAGCCCAGCCCCACTAAAATCCACTAAGAGCATCTCCAGAAAATTCCAAATTATTTGGAGTATCCATAGAAAAAACAAGATTCCCCCATCATATTAAACATCATCAAGAAGACAAAGTGCGCTATATTAATTCCAGAGTCTGTCTCTTCTTCATTTTTGATACATGTCATCCATACATTTTTTACAAACTAAAGCCGTTTCGTTGAGCTGCTTGTTTCCTAACATGTCAACCAACGTAAGCACGCGCCAATGCGAGCCATAAGGGAGAAGAGACATAAATAACCTCGTCAAATTGATATCTCAAAATAAATTGATACTAATTGAACATCAAATAACCTCGGCAAAATTTGACGTTTCATACAAAGGATATAGTTCTTGAGATGACCACACTTCACATAACACCCCAAATGACCAAAAAAGAAAAACAAAAATGAACTACATTTGTGAAATAAAGTTAATTCTGATACTTATAAGCTGAACAAGTTTGTAATCCACATCAGTTGATTCTCTTTCTCTTGCCTCCTAGACTAGAAGAACTGCGTTTATACAGCCATCGTTCTCTGGATTATTTGTAACTTGGGCATACTTACCTGCACGAACCCAAGCAAGTAATCAAGACAATGTTTAAAACCAATCTACAAGTGCCACAGTATTTTCAAGAGAAAAAACTTACCCCACACAACTTTTCCAGCGGGTGTCACCAGCCCTAATTCACTAACATTAACCTGAATTTCACAAAGAATTTGAAGTTCAACACAGATGATAAACAAATGAGAACTCCAGATATGTGCTAAAATATGCGTATATTACCTCAATGATAGTTCCCTTGGTCATCACACCAAGAGACGTATACATTTGACCATTAGGATTTTTCTTCACTCCAATGATCTCAAGATTGAAAGTGCATTTTAATTCAGGGTGTGTGACATGGGCCTTTGTAAAACGCAATCCTGAAGGACGAATGAAACGCTCGTACTTCGGAGGTTTTCTTGTAAACCCAGGTCCAACAAATGTAGCTTTCGTGACCATCCTTTTCCACTGCTTGGCTATTAGATGGAAGAGATAATAAATGTGCGATGAGAAACAATGGCAAATGCAGTTTACAGAAGGGAAAGGTAATACATTTGTGTGCCATAAACACAATCATAAAAACTCATGGAAAGAAGAAAATCCAGTGTGAATTCATTTCAATTGCTTAAAAGCGTATTCATGTTCTGGGCCATCTTTAACCATTTCTCAAATCAAGCATGAGCGTTTAATTCATCAACGTCGTACAAACTTCAACATTTTGTTACATTTTTATCACATCATTGTTAACTACTTCATTGTTCTAATAACTTCATAAGGAAATCTAGACATTTGTTAGGGTTGATAATCAAATTTTCATTAGACACCTCGTACAAAAATCTATTACACTCCTAATCCTTCAGCAGAATTGAAATGGTGACAAAGCACACAATTTACATTCAATTTTGAGAAATTAAAAGCCTAATTACGATTAAGCCTTTTGGAAATCCAGGAAAAAAAGAAGCAATTTTGATGTTTCCTCTGCAACATACCACTACACTAGAATATGCACTTTGATATCTTCAAAAATGATAAATAGTCACAGATGTTAAAGTGCACCCACGAAGTATCATAAGATTGAAGCTCATCGTTGCTTTAAAGAAATGGGGGAAATGGCAACTTCCTATATTTATTAGGCGTACTTTAAATCAAATAAAAAGTTGACAAAATGCTTACTCTTGCGTTTGCCAGTTCTCATCACTTTAAACATTTCATCTTCTGCAACAGGCCTCACCTGAGTTCAGTAACATTTAGCATCATTAGAAGAAGAGTAATGCAATTGAGTCACATGATGTAGGAAGGATGAACTCAGAATCCAATGACTACAATCACGTAGATAATATATTGCCAAAAGTCGTGAATGCTAACCTTGGGCAGCGGAACCTCCCATTTCCCAGCTTTTTCTTTCCTCTTTTGCTTTACGGTATTACTTAAGATCTGCAAAAAGCAGAATGACAAACATATATTTATATTCTACATGTCTATCAGAAACATATATTTATATTCTACATGTCTATCAGAAACATATATTTATATTCTACATGTCTATCAGAAACATATATTTATATTCTACATGTCTATTAGGAACTCAACTCATATAAGCAAATATGAACCACAAACTAACCTTTGCTCGTGTTGTGTTTTCACGATCTAGCAGATATGCAGGAACAGCTCCTTCCTGAACATCATCATCCACCTTGCGCCTCGATGATGACTCCTCATGCATTGCCAATCTATTGGCATCACAGAAAATAATACAGAAGTTAGATGACCAAGGAATGCTCATTTGTTAGGAAGAAGTAGAGAATACCAGTGATTATATGATATTAAGTTTCTAAATACAAAAGTTATTTATAAATAGTTAAAAATGCAAAGTTTAAGCGTAGAAGTACTTACTATCGGTTACTTAACTGAGTTTTATTATTTCATGTATATGTACCACATCATTTTGTATGATATAAATGCAAGACAGCAATAATTTTGTCAAACAGGTAATTTGTTATGTAAAAAGCAATATTATCGGGTGAAGCTAGGAAGAACTTGATGAGAATATCACAAAGAATGATAACAAAATTTTCTGGGAACATAAGCAGTTGTAACGGGCAGGTTTGGACAGCATTAGCAGAAAGTGCAGAAGACAGTTAGAATAACTCAAAGAAAAGTTACTGAAGGTTTTGGACAGCCTAATGGCCTCATTCTTTGTGCTGTCTCTACAACTTGGCTGCCTTTTCTCATTCCTTAATCTTTGATCTTCTGAGAGACTGACACCGCAGATCTCATGTACTTAAACTGCTTTGCCTGTTAATTAAGTTTTGTTTATTATAGTTCTAATTCTAATTCAAATTCTATGGTTTAGCTGGATGTTCTTTCTAATGGACATTCTTTAAAAGAGGTTGCTCACATTGCCAATGGCTCTCAACCCTCACAGTTCTTTCCTATCCATATAAAAGCAATCAATCAACAAAAAATATTTCTAATGTGGTTAAAACCCTAAACATCAATGAATCTTGCAAGGGAACCAAAGGAGACACTTAATTAAAATTTCCCCGTACACAAAAACTCGAATAACCATTTCAATGTAATAAATCTTAGCCTATAATCACTGTGATTCAATTTGTTTCAATACATAGTAAAATATATAGCCTATAATTATAGTAATAACAATTTCAATGCAGTCAATCTTAACCTACTTTCGTCCTAATTATTTCTTTCCTCATCCTATGGAGACTCATAATAAGAACATCAATTGTTAATCATCCGTGCAAACATATATTCACTGCAAAATTCGTATCAGTACCAAAAGGTAATAATAATAAGGAAGAGAAATACTGACGTTTTCTTCATGAGAGCCTTCTCCGCATAGTTTTTCTTGGCAAGCATCTTACCCTTAATACCCAAAGCCTGTTCCATTGAATCCAAAATCAAAATAAAAATCCAAAACCCCCAAAAACCAACAAACACTAAATCAAATTTGAAGTAAACAAGAATTTATTTTTATCATCATTGTATCAAATTTCATAGCAGTCATAGAAAATAACAAACCAAAAAAACCCTGAAATAAAATGTTTAGTTTACTGTTGTGTAGTGTATACTCACAGTTCTCTTTACTAGTGCATTTGAACCAGTATCCGTGTGGATTTCCACTTGAAAACTATTTTATGAAGGTTATGTTTCAGAAATAATGTTTATCCGCATGACTCAAATCAATGAGTTTCTCCTCCATTAACCATGTGAGCAACAACATGAATTATAATGGAGATGACACAAAAACTAATTCGATGAATGAAATAAGACAAAAACCACAGCCGATTCCAATTCCAACTCAAATCGAAACAATTGAACTAGGCAGAATCAAGAAACAATAAAGGAAAGAACAATCAAAAGATGATGATGATTAATACCTTCTGAGCTCTTTCGGAGTGCTTGTGAACTTCACGCGCCTCCTTCTTGCGCTTACGCTCGAAGTGATCGAGGCGGTATCCATTACGCTTCCTGTGAAGCTCTATGTAATCTCCTTGCGGCTATCATCAAAATCACAATACAAATTCAACAACACATAACCAAACAGATTCAACTGATTCAAAATTGTTAATAAAATTAGGGTTTAGATAAGGACTTACCATGGCGGTGTCCTTCTTTAGCTTAGGGTTTTACAGACAAGAAGAAGAAGAAGAAGAAGCAAATGGAAACCCTTGTTTTTCAGAGAACAAGGATGAAGGGCTTATCGAAGATTTTACGGTAACATTTTATATGATGGGTCGGCTATAATCGACCCGGATACTTGAATTACATATTGGGCTAGGCCCACTACTTGGGCCAATATATGGGCTTTGGCTGAATTCAATAATAGAGAATGTTAATTTGTATTTCTTTATAGAGAAAGGCTCATGTGTGACAATGCGCTTATGGTGTGACAAGGGAAAGAGGTGGGGTAATTTTGTAATTGAACATGGGAAGGTGGCAAACTTGTAATTAAGAGAAAAAGCCTTATGCGTGGAAAATGGAGGAAAGGGAGAGGAGATGATGTCAGCCCTGATGTCACATCTGGAGAGAGAAAAAGTTTTAATTAGTTTCTTTAAAATGCATTTTCCCGCTCTTCCCGAACTCATTTTTCAAAAAAAAAAATTATACCACTGAACTCGTATTAATTAGGCGGTCATTTTGAGATCCATTGTTGCTATTTATAAGCAATTTTTATTTTTATGTATTTTTCTATGGTTGTTTCAAATTAATACTCGGTTGTTCCAGCAGAATACTACACTTGTTTCACCAGACTACTACATTTGTTCCACCAGAAAACTACATTTTTTTACACTCTCCGAGTATTCTGCTGGAACAAATGTAGTACTCTGGTGGAACAAGTGTAGTATTCTGCTGAAATAAATGTAGTAGTCTGGTGGAACAAGTGTAGTATTATGCTGAAACAAATGTAATAGACTGGTGGAACAAGTGTAGTATTCTGATGGAACAAATTTACTAATCTAATGGAACAAGTGTACTGTACCAATTACTTGCGGCATATAAAATTATGTGAAATTTAGCAGCAAGTTCATAATTAATTAAATTGAAATTTGGCTCGTTCCTCTTCTAGAATTACATTTCATTTGTCTTCTGCTTTGTGGGTGGCTTTTCTGTCAACTTTCAATTACTTTGTGGGGTTTTTTTATTTGTTCCCATACCTATAGAATTTAGCTACCATTCCTTTATTTTCACAATTTCTAGCTTTTCCTATCCATTTCTTGAATAAACTGATGGCAACAAATTCCATTTGATTTTCTCTTTTTGGATATGCGCATTGAAATAGCCTGGACCTCGTCTGAATGTTGTAAATTTTGATGATCATGAATTTGCAGCAAGATGAAAGCAAACATCTGACCATATTTTTCAGGTGAAGCGAGTCTCAATTCAAAGTTGCTAGATTTATGAGTGTGTTGAATTCTGCACGAGATCATGCATAATTGGTTTAAGCTGCTATATTGTTGTCCACGACAGAATCAGAGATGAGGTGAGGTGGAGGAAAGGACGACGGTGGTGGCTAAGGTGAGGGTGAGGGTGGAGGTCGACGGAAGAGGTGAAAAGCGTTGTTGCTTTTGGAAGGCGTCACCGGCGGGAGGAGAAGCGGCGCGCCGGAGCCGCGGCCAAGGCTGCATCAATGTGATAAATGAAAAGTAAATTGAAAAATTACATTTAGAGATCTAATAAATTACACAATTGGTATCTGTCTCACCATAAGAGGTTGTCACACCATAAAGAAATGGGAGTCCCACCTGAACTTGACTCATTCTTTATAATGTTTAGTTTCCCTCTTAATATTTTGTATGAAATTTGGTTATATCGATCTAAGTTATTGTAGAGCGATCTAAAAGAAATTAAGATGCTCTTTAAAAATATAAAGGACGGCAAGTTAATATGGAGCATATTAAAAATGTAAAATTATATTTATAACTGAAGGAGTATGTATTCCAAAAACGTTTTGAAATTTCTACGATTTGTACCTTTTATTATTTTATTTTTCTCAATATACGATTAAATTTTGGTGTACCATGTTTCACATATATAATTACGATATGGTGGAAGATGTGATTCTGAATACTCAATGTTTACTTTGTTTTTTTCATATATATAAATAAATAAAAAGGTTAATACAATTCTGAGGATGGTTATGTTGAAATAAAAAAATTCAATTAGTGTTACTAACAACAAACCAACAACAAAAATCAATTAAAATAAAATAAAATCTCAAAATTTTATTATTTTTATGGAAATTATATGCGATAACAAAAATAATTATTTGGGTTTTGATTATTGAATAACGAAAGCACATGCTTATGTTATTCCAAATTCAAAGTGAAATGCTCCCATTTTTGCAGATAATTCATCATTCTCTCTCATTATTTTGTCTCCCATGATATAGCTTTCCAAATAATACTATACAAAGAAAAGGGAAAAAAGAAATTATGATCATACGGTTTGGTTTACTTATAACTAGTGGATGCAATGGCAGCTTGTTGTGTCCTCAAAATGTGTTAGTTATTTATGTGATGTCTTCAAAATGTGTTAGTTATTTATGTGATGTCTTCGGGAGGCTATAAGTTAGATTAAAAGTGTGGGTTAAAATAATGTCGAGATTGAATCAACTTTAAGTTGCTTGTTCAAGTCTTATCTAGAGATTTTTCTTCATTCTCCATTGATTATTTTTATTCTTTAGGATTGTAAATCATTAGTAGATGTAGTTAACTGTAAAAACGGTTTTGTTGAACGTTAAACGAATCAATGTGTTCACTTGTTGACCAAAGTCATTGATTATGAGTTTGAAAATTGAGAATGGACTTCTTATACATTCATAACAATCAACCGACATCACATGTCAATAAATAGAACTGGGATATTCTATGGTCACTTTGTTTTTCACAAAGTAACCATTACTTTGTTTTGTCAACCATTGGATCATGGGTTAAAAACTAATCCAATGGTGAAAAAGACAAAGTATAGACAAAGTAAGGGAAAAACAAAGTGACCATAGCCTACACCAATAGAACTAGTAAAAAGATGAAACTTAGATTTTAAATCAATTACAACCTGAAAGTTAGTTATAACTAATTTAATTTCAACATTGTAAAATAATTTTTAACAATTTTAAGAAATTCACTATAATAATCAAAACCCATGACCTCATACTCCCTAGTGGAATGTATTATATATTCATAAGTGTTCAATTATTTAACACTTATGAATATATAATACATGTTTCATACGCACCCATTATAAAAAGCTCATTATGATAATCTAATCACATAAAACATATTTGAGTCAAGATTTGGAAATTCTAGACCTCAAAACATATTTTTTTTACAGTTATTATGTTTATATATTAGTATGACAAGATTGGTTAATGTGATTTAATATTAAACAATTTGTTGCACAAGTCATCTCATGTTTATAAGCATATGAATAGATCAGAGTGAATTTCTTAAAAGTTGAGAATATATATAATACCTCATCATTTTTCCATTACCAAAAAAGTTTAGATTATAAATTATAGTCGACGAAAATTTATAAATATTTTTAAATAGAAGCAAAATTTTGATGGTAACATGTACTCAATAACAAAAGAAAATTTACAATAAAATTTATAAATATTTTTAAATAAAAATTAAATTTTGATGATAATATATAATAATAAGTAAAGAAGTAAGGCATTAAATAATTAATATATTGATTTAATTAAGTAGAGCTAATTAATGGAAGGGTATTATCCGATATTTGAATTCACATTGGATCGACTAATTCGAATTCAGGACGAATCTCTTATGGTATGTAAATCTCTTTCGGATGTTGTTGTGGAGAATTGATTCCACAGAGCTCCCTACCAAGTGCAGCTCATACTACTATTGCGTCAACCAACTATCGGAATCGAAGGAATTATTATATTATATGTATCATTGTTATAATTTTATGGCAACATTTTCTATAGCTCTCTTCTATTGCAAAACTAATCATAACAGTAAGTAGTTTTTCTTTTGCTTTTAACTGACTAGTTTTTCTTTTGCTTTTTATGTTTGCTTTTGCTTTGTATTTTGTTTTTTTCAGTGTTCAGAAAAAGAATGAGGAACAGTAACTAGATAGGTATAAAATGTAACTTTTATATTTAAAAAGGCTTGGTAACCAATTTTTTTTTATTTCAAAAGGCTTGTATATTTTATTTACGAGAAGAGAGAATATATGCTTAAAAAGAAATATATATATGGAACATCACTCAAGTTAAGTCTATAGTTGTAACAACCACCATTTAATTGGTAAACTCACTAATGAATAAGTGATAAATTCAAGATTCAATTTTTTTATTTTTTTTTTATGAAGAGGAACTCTATTAAACACTTTCGGGATTAGTAGGCCTATACTCCGGAGAAACTAGCCTTCGTAACCCCACCAACGCGGGCTTCCCACTTCACACGGGCTATAACAGAGGCTTCCAGAACAGTCCAGCATGCCCATTAGAAAACAAGACATTAAATCACCAAATTACAATCCCTAAGGATCGAACTTGAGACCTGTTGGATGCCTTTTCCACATTCTCTTACTCCTTACAAATTTATATATATATATAAAAGTTATGCATAAAATACGAAATTGTTCCCTTTATCGTTTATCAATAAATTAGATTCATGATTAATTGAATTTAGATATATTATGGTCATGTTACATGTAAAGAATGTAGCTTTTGAGCAATTAAAATACAAATTTCAAATGTAGGATAAACAAAATGTGACTTTGTAACTAAGATTGTATATCAAATCTCATTTTTTTCTAATAATTAAAAAATTGTTTTATCTATCAAGGTTAATTTGAGTAATAAGAGCATTTATTCGTTTAAAGTAACATCTTGTATTTAATTCTTCACATACAAAAAGATATTTAATTACAAAAAAGACCACCTAAAAATTGCTCGAATAATCCTCCAATTAAGTGATCAATTATTCGACCAAAATGTATAAATATAATAACGAATCTCTTTTAAAATATTTCTTTTCCTAGACTGAGGAATTACTAAATTAAATTATATTTTATTAAAATTAAGTAAATATTTAAAGCAAGCATGAAAAGTAAATATAGAAATAAAGGCGGTTTCAAATTTTTTGAGTCTTCTGACATGAGCTTTCAACTATTTTAGTAATTTTCATAAAAAAAACTTCACCCATTTTTCTTTTATATATGGAAAACAAAACTAATAAGAGTTGGTTCAAGTGGTAAGGCACTCCATCTTCTACTTGAAAGGTTTGAGGTTCGAGTTCTCACTTCGTTAAAATTTATTTTTTATTGGTAGGCAATCTGTAAACTCCACTGTAAACCCTCACCGAATGGTTTACTCTGACCTTACGAGTGGGTAGATCTACCATTATAGTTTGTTACCAGAAAAAATATATGGAAAACAAAAGGTTTTAGCATATAATTAATCAGAATGGGACCCTAATATTTGTTTGTTTCCTTCAAATCCATCAAAAAAAAACTATTTTTTACACCGCCATACTTGCCATTTAGCAAAATTAATTAAAAATCAAATCATATTTATGTAACTATAAATTATTAACCAATTAAATAAACAAGTATTTATATTCCTTTCCAATCAAAATTAGTATAAAATAAATACAAGATTCATGTGTCCTATCTTTATTGGTTGTCGAGAAAGAGACTTACGACTGGTCCAACATGTCCAACCTTTATGTGCATGATCTGAAATCAGAGAATTTAATTTAATTTATAATATGTAGAATTATATACTTTGCATTGAAAAATTAATAATTTCATTCACAGCTCATATGTACCGTTATTCCTATTGGCAAAACAGATTTTTGTAGCTCTACTTAATGCAAATTTTAGGTTTTTAATGGAAAGATTAGATTTATTATTGTTGAAGATATTAAACTTCTATTCTCCACCCCTACGCTCAAATCCTTCAAATCAACTTATCTTAGTCGAGCTAATTTCAAAACCGTCATTTACATTTTTAGAGTCATTTCAAAATTTATTATCTAATTAGACTGAGTTTTCTAATCTTCAGCACTAACACATTATATTAAACACACAATGCATTTAATTTGTAGTCCTTCCTATTAATTGGATTGTGATAATAAACCAAAAAAAAGAATTAAGGCATGCCACTCAAAGCTCAATGTGAAGTCTTGTGAAACAATATATATAGATTTTTTTACTTGCAATCAATCACTGCGAAGGAATGCGAAAAAGGTTGTTTTGCAGTGTGCAATTTTATATCATTGCGGACTGAACTGCAAAATGTTTGAGGTTTTTGTTTTATAGTATATATGTGTGCATATTTTCGTATTTTGAAATGTACTTTCTAACTACGAACCGCATGCATTTTGAAAAACATACCTCCAAATGTCTAGTTTGGTAGCATGTTTTGAAATGAGCCACCAAATCTGCCAAGTTTTATAATTAACATATATTAATCTTACTGTATGTCAATAAACCTAAAAGCTATAATTGATAGTTAAAAGCCAACGACATCTTTTATATGAATCTCTGACACATCTTATCGCACCATATGTTTTTAATTCAACAATAAATGGAATCGTCAAGACTCGAATTTAGGACTTTTCGATCGTAGAAGCTCCGAAACCATGTCAATTAGCCAATTGAATTAAAAGTTTCAACTGATAGTTAAAAACCAACGACATTTTTTAATTTACTCTTTGACACCAAAATTAATTAGTTTTAGAGCATATGTTGAGATTTTCGAACATCATTCAATAGATTCATTGTTTTATTTTAGTACATTGTTAATCATGAATGTCTCCACCGCCGACAAGTTTTATTTAAATAAATTTATCTTAACATCTCACCTAAGTACCCTCATTTGTATAATTGAGATTCTTAATTGGATTTGTTAATATAGAAAATTTGTTTTGGTAGCAACTAAACAAGTCATTTTCCATATTTGCGTGGAAATCCATTAATTATAATCTTTTCCAATGATGCTATATGTCTATTCTATTCCATCTTCATTTCATTAATCATTTTCCACTCATATTGGAAACACACAAACAACATAAATCTCTCATCACTATCCTAATAGAATCTTAACTATGATCAGATTTAGGAAATAATGATGAAAAATTTATAAAAATTACGAGTCATACTTTATTTTTATATGAAAAAGCACAGAAAAATTTAAGCAACTACCATACCATCAATGAATTCTAATTCCGTTGGAAGCTGAATTTTTATAACAAAAATGAAAATTAAAAAATTGAACTCTTAAACATAGCTCCCCTTTCTATTATACATAGCCCCTTTTTATAACTTTTAATTCTATTTTTTCACTTTTTCTTTGTGGACTTACCAAACTACCCTTGCTATATACTAATATTTAATGTTTTTTTCACAAAAATTAAAATTATAAAAAGTTTTTATTTAATTTAGATTTAGGCTTAATACATCCGTGCTCCTTTAACTTATTTATTTTCGTCCATTGGTTCCTAATCTAATATTGGGTTTTATTTGCCCCATAACGTTTTTTAAAGTGCAACTATTGGGTCCTTCCTCTCACAATAACCAGTCACATCAAATTGAGTGTGACCCACGCGCCGACACGTCAGCAATATCATGATGTAAATGAAAAAAAAAACTTTAATACTTGAATTGCAAAACAATAAATAAAGTTTTGAGCTAAAAACGAAATTAACCAAAAAAACCCTTTTACCTTGCCCTTTCTTCCGCCGCCCTCATCATCTCTCATCTTCCACCGCCCATCATCATCTCTCCCATCATCATCCCTCAATTCCAACTCTTCCGCCAAATCTCACCAATCTCAAACCCTTAACCCGAGTTTCTCCCTATTCACTTCTAAAATTTCATACCCGTAGACTCTATTGCCGAATCTGAGAACTCTAGAGCTTGAATTCAATGATTTGCTCGAGATGTGGTGGCACCAAAAACTTCAATTTCCAGATGGAGATTTGAGAGGAGCTCGTTTGATGGGGTCTTTTTCTATTTCTTCTTAGATCATTAATTTTTACAAATTCAAGTTCAGCATTTGTGATATTAATATTAATCTCAATTTGACATTGTTAATTTAGGATTTGAACTTTGATTAAGGATTCAAGTTTACCTAATTTTCAATTCTGCAACAAATATTTTTCTCAAAAAAATTAAATAGAATTAATTTACCTCGGCCTTATTTTTTGAAATTAAATTTTGAGTTTTTCCGGCGACGGGGGCGGGATAGGTGCCTCCGGCGACACAGTCGCCGGCGGCAGCCATCCCCACCATTGCCGCCGGAAAAACTCAAAATTAATTAAAAGAGGAGATTGAAAAAAAAAAAATAAAAAAAATGAAGTGCGGATATATTTTAACAAAAAGAAGATTTAAAAAAATAAATAAAGAAAATTTGAAACAGACAAAATTTGGAAAAGAAGGAGAAAAGGAAAGAAAAGGATCGCAGGAGGAAGAAGATGAGGGATAGGTGGGAGAGTATATTTGGAAAGAAAATGTTAGTGGGTACTATATTTTATAAAAAAGGGAGCTACGTTTAATAAGACCCTTAAAAAACTTAATATATGAAAATAAAAAAATAATAGAAAAAAAACACAACAATAATTGATCTTCCCTATTAATCAACATGCATGTATATGTCACTCACATTTAATTTCCATTAATATTTAAAAGCAAATAGTACTCCCACTTTTTTGTCCCTTTGCTTGTCTGCTTTCTATATTCAAAAGACAAAAATACCCTTTATAGGTAATGGGAAAATGAAGCTGCTAAAGATTTTAGCCATGGAAATTCACAAATAGCAATACTATATTGCACAATACTATACTAGGTGCTAGAATTAAATTTCTTTTTTCTTTTTTTAATTTTCTTTTGGTTGGTTGTTGTTGTAGATTTTGGCCTAAAATTCCCCACATTTCTATCTTCTTCTTCACTGCTCAAAATTTAATGCTTCACTCCATTTTTCAAAGCTCTGAACATTCATCTTCTTCTCAATGCTGCCCAAATTTTGATTCTTTTTGCTTCTTCCACTCCAAATTTTAACTGGGTATTGCTAAAATTGAACCTTCATTAATGAAATTTTGATTCTTTTTGCTTCTTCCACCCAATATATCATCTGGGTATTGCCAAAACTGAACTTCCATTACTTATTTTTTTTTGACTCTTTTTGCTTCTTCCATCCAAGATTTTATATGGATATTGCTAAAAATGAACCTCCATTGGTGAAATTTTGATTCTTTTTGCTTCTTCCATCCAAGATTTCATATGGGTGTTGCTAAAACTGAACCTCCATTAATGGAATTTTGATTCTTTTAGCTTCTTCCACTCAAGATTTCAAATGGGTATTGCTAAAACTGAACCTCCATTAATGATATGAAGAGAAAATGCAACTCCACCAAAGATCTACTACTTCCATGAGCATAAAAATCATTCCTTTAGCTCTTCTTTACCTTGTTTCTTTGGTTTACAGTGAAACAAACCCTAGTGATTTTGCAATTCTAAAAGCATTCAGAGATGGGTTAGAGAATCCCCAACTTTTAGACTGGCCGGCTGCCGGAGATGACCCTTGTGGAGAGTCTTGGAAGCATGTTCATTGTGTTAAGTCAAGAGTTACTCAAATTCAAGTTCAAAATATGAACTTGAAGGGTCCTTTACCCCCAAATCTCAACCAATTAACCATGCTTGAAAACTTAGGCCTTCAGAGGAATCAATTCAATGGTTCTTTACCTACATTTAAAGGGCTGTCTCACCTTCAATTTGCTTACTTGGACTACAATCTTTTCACTTCAATCCCATCTGATTTCTTTGAGGGTTTAACAGATTTGCAAGTTCTAGCATTGGATGACAACCCTTTTAATGCTACTTCCGGGTGGATGTTTCCTGAGGCTCTGCAAGATTCTTCTCAATTGACTAATCTTTCTTGTATGTCTTGCAATTTGGTTGGTTCTTTGCCTGATTTTTTGGGGGATTTGTTGTCTCTTCAGAATCTGAAACTTTCAGGCAACAATTTATCAGGGGAGATTCCCAGTAGTTTTAAAGGCGGTATGTCTTTGCAGAACCTATGGCTGAATAATCAGAATAATGGAGGATTGAATGGTACTATTGATGTCGTGACAACGATGGAATCTGTGAGTGTTCTTTGGCTTCATGGGAATCAATTTTCAGGTACAATTCCTGAGAATATCAGTAATTTGACCCTTTTGAAGGATCTTAATCTTAATGGTAATAAATTAGTTGGATTAGTCCCTCAAAGTTTGGCCAATATGGCATTGCAACACTTAGATTTGAACAATAATCAACTTATGGGTCCAATTCCTAAGTTTAAAGCTGCCAAATTTTCTTGTGATTCAAACCCTTTTTGTTTATCGACACCGGGAACTCCTTGTTCTTCAGAAGTTATGGCACTTTTAGGGTTTCTTGATGGGTTGAATTACCCTCCAAAACTTAGTTCGTCGTGGGTTGGAAACGATCCTTGTTCATCTTGGAGAGGTGTAACTTGTGAAGCTAATAAGGTTTATTCTATTGCTTTGCCTAATTACAATCTTACTGGTACTTTGAGTCCTTCTATTGCAAAGTTAGAATCTTTGCATCAAATTAAACTTGGGGGTAATTTTCTTACCGGTCAAGTTCCATCGAATTGGACTAGTTTAGCTTCTTTGAAGGTCTTAGATCTTAGTAACAACAATCTTTCGCCTCCATTCCCGAATTTTTCTTCCTCTGTTCAGTTGATCATTGTAGGGAATCCTATGTTAACTGGTGGTAAATCCAAACCCGCACCGTCCCCGGATAGTAGTCCATCTGGGACTACTCCAAAGTCACCTGAAAACCCGTCTTCAGACTCTCAAAACATAGGTCATGCTCCTAGTCAACCAAAAAGTCCAAAGCGGTCTACTCTAGTAGCCATTATAGCTCCGGTTGCAAGTATTGCGGTTGTTGCTCTTCTGATCATTCCTTTGTCTGTTTACTACTGTAAAAAGAAGGAAGAGACTATTCAGACGACTACTTCTGTGGTGGTTCATCCGAGGGATACAACGGATTCAGATAATACAGTAAAGGTTGCTGTTTCGAGCCGTGGTAATCCAAGCTCTTCGGTAACTGGGAGTGGTTCGGCGAGCAGAAACAGTAGTGGGGTCGGTGAGTCTCATGTCTTTGAAACAGGAAGTCTAGTCATATCAGTTCAAGTTCTTCGAAATGTCACGAAGAACTTTGCCCCCGAGAATGAGCTAGGACGCGGTGGCTTTGGAGTCGTGTATAGAGGGGAACTCGATGATGGAACAACCATAGCAGTAAAACGAATGGAAGCCGGGATAATTAGCAACAAAGCATTGGATGAATTTCAAGCGGAGATTGCCGTTCTTTCAAAGGTTCGGCATCGGCATTTAGTATCACTTACTGGGTATTCAATTGAAGGCAATGAGAGAATACTTGTTTACGAGTATATGCCTCAAGGCGCTTTAAGCAGGCATCTTTTCCACTGGAAAAAGTTCAATTTGGAAGCACTTTCTTGGAAGAGACGGCTAAATATCGCTTTGGACGTTGCGAGAGGAATGGATTATCTTCACAATCTAGCTCACCAAAGCTTCATTCACAGAGATCTTAAATCATCAAATATCTTGCTTGGTGATGATTTCAGGGCTAAAGTTTCGGATTTCGGATTGGTGAGACTTGCTCCTGATGGAGATAAAAAGTCCATGGTCACTCGGCTTGCCGGAACTTTCGGATACTTGGCTCCAGAATATGCTGGTAAACATCCTATTCTCATTCTCTTTTCATATGCCATATAATTAGCTTAACACATGAAGGCTACCAATCTCCCCTGAACTTGCTTAAAGTGATCTAACAACACTTCAGTTGATGCGTGTTTCTACGTACTCAAAACGCATAATTTGTTTTACCATGAGTTTAACTTATTTTATTATTTCTGTTGCTATTTTATCTTCCTGTTTACACTCACTTCCTTGTGCAAATTTTGACAGCCACTGGAAAAATCACAACCAAAGTCGATGTGTTCAGCTTCGGTGTCGTGCTAATAGAGCTTTTAACTGGGTTAATGGTACTTGATGAGGACAGACCTGAAGAAAATCGATACTTAGTTTCATGGTTCTTGAAAATCAGATCCGATAAATCGAAACTCACTGCTGCAATCGACCCTGCACTCGATCTGAAAGACGAAACATTTGATAGTATCTTCACAATTGCTGAACTTGCTGGACACTGCACAGCAACCGATCCAAACAAAAGGCCGGATATGAGCCACACTGTGATTGTACTAGCGCCACTTGTCGAGAAATGGAAACCTTTAAACGACGATATAGAAGAATATTGTGGCATTGATTATAGTCTCCCGCTTACTCAGATGGTGAAGGGATGGCAAGAAGCAGAAGGGAAAGAGTTTAGTTATGTGGATTTGGAAGATAGTAAAGGGAGTATTCCGGCACGACCTGCTGGATTCGCGGAGTCTTTTACGTCTGTTGATGGTCGGTAAAACGGAAATGTTGTGTTGTTTTGGTAGATGTAGATAGTTTGTGGTATTGTTTTGGGTCAAATTTTGATGTTAATATGTTGTATTATCACCTCAATTCTTATGGAATGTTTATTATGGATAAATAGATTTCAATTTATGCTTTTTTTTTTTTGAGAGTTTATTTTTGTTAAATTGTGATGTAGATAGAGAAAAAATAGGATGATTATGAACTTCATGTAGATTATTTTGTTGATTCCTATTGATGAGTTTCAGAGATATTTGACATTTTTGCCTTTGTTTCTGAACCGAATTACTTGTCACTTGTGTTTCTATCAATGGTATTTTGCACATTCTTGCTTTATATTCATTCTTTTCGGATAAAATAAATCTATAGTCTCCGACCACAAAGTAGTAATATTGCGACTCCTAGACTCCGTATTGTAATATAAAAAAATTTGAACTATATGTTATACTTGCATTAAAATCTAAATAACAGAAATCCACAAAAAGTTAATGGTTTGTTAACTTAGAAATAAATAAGTATTTAAATAGAATTTACAATCATTCTTCTTACAGGAAGATCCAATCTTCTGATTTCTGTAGAAAGGAAAAAGAATTGCACCACCTTCCTGGAAGGGTTAGGAAAATACTATTGATTGCATTTTTCTACAAATCTCCGAGTAAAATGGGAAAAAATGGCTTGAATGTTAATGATCCATCCGTTACCCGAGGGGTTAAGAAAAGAGTCGACGAAGTGATCAAACAACGCTATATTTACGGGACCGTAATGGATTTTATCCCTTGTTCTTGACTGCAGAAACGTTGTATTCTTGCCATGAATAATTGAAAATACAGAGTGGCCACTTTATGTCCATATCTCAGAGGTTTTAAAGCTACAATTTTTTTTATACTGAAATAAAGTAATAAAATATAAATGACTTAAATGTCACATTTTTTAGTTTTCAAGATTGACAAGTAACAATTTTTACCATGCAACACTTTCAAAACACTTGGCAGCAGAGTAGATAATGTGGAAATCAGAAACCTGTTTTTTTCAGTGGAACCCATTAATCAAAATCCTGTATCCTTCCAAATTGGTGGGTCAATTCATGTAAATCCAAACAGTGCCAACATGGCAATGAGAGCCACTGAAATTGCCCTAAATATATAAAGAAGCACTAGTGTCCCAAACTTGTGGGACAATGCCATTCTAATTGGGGAAGTGGATGTCTTATTATTGTTTGCTTTATATAATGGTGTTATTGATTGCTCATGCAACTTAGACTAGACTAAAACTCTAAAAGAAATGTTTAGTAAATCTAAAATTATTTTCTAAAAAAAGTTAAAAAAAAGGAAAAAAAACTTCTTTGATATTGACAAAATTCTATAAAATAACTTTTTCATTTAATATATTTTAAAAATACATAATTTTTTTTTTACTTTTGGAACTTATAATGTACCCCTAGCTTCATAGCATTTGTCATCTTTTTTGTGCGGCACTTTCCCTAACAACACTTTCTCCAAAGACTGTTTCTCTTTATAGAAAATGGAGAACTGGCCTACAAAATTAACATAACAGTAGATGTGATAGCAGGACTCAAATAGTCACATGAATCTCTTGTCTTTTCTAATACATTTAATGGTTGCCCATGTGGTGATTTGTTGTTCCTGCCCATTTAGGACAGCTGGAAGAGTGTTTGGTCCTGTTTGGATAAGTGAATATGCTTCTTCTTCTGCCTAATCAAATGCACTAGTAATAATCTAATATAGCAACTAATTCAGGCTTGCACAGAGTATGCAGATTGTCAAGTTTGGCAATCTTTTTCAATGTCCAAAATGAAAATATCTGCTTTTCAAGGGAAAATGTATTTTAGGACTTTGGGAATATAAATAATAGGTGCCGACATGGTTCTATTATTGTAGCCACTTATAATTTTGAATGAAAAAAATCACATGACAATTTAATGAGAAATCACCACAGGCAGGCGGGAAGCTGACCCGTTTCCAGCTCATGTGGTATTAGGATATAGTAATCAATCGGGCCGCAAGAAAACATAATTTTTGAACGCGACAAAGAAAAAGCAACAATAGAAAAATATTTAATTATAACTTTATTCTCTATGCAAATGCTTGATTATAGCGATTTTCTCATAAAATACGATCATTTCAGACTTCGGTTATGCTCTCCAAGACTAAAGTCTAGAAGAAGTTCATCCGACTTCATGTAGGGGACATACATTGTTCTTGGTTATTGCCAAGACGAAATCAAAATTGGATGAACTTCATGTGACTTCCTTTCATGGAACTCCGAGGAACTTCGTCCAACGTTGTCTTGGGGAACATAACCCCAAGCTTTTAAGCTAAGATTACAATTGCCTAGAGAAGTCAGACACAAACTCCATCTGACTTCTTTGTAGTTTAGATGTCCGGATAAACTCTGCACGACTTCACTGAGCACTAGACGAGGAATAGTGTCTAACCGCACAATTTGCTAGGAATCCTTAAGAGCATTATTCAAAGCATTTCATCAAACTGCAAGCACAATCCATAAATAGCATCTTTTAACTGGGTTAACTTTCTGATTTTCTACATATAAATTTCCCCAAAACCGCAAGTGCCAAGTTGTAATTAGTTGGCAAAAGGAGTGGAGCAAATACAGTAGTATACAATGAAAACCATACTTTAGCATCTACCTATTTCCACAAGATTTCTTTCGCATTCAGTCAGCATGGACCGAGATTTGATACAATGAAAGATATTCCAAAAACAGCTTCAGGGATGCAAGTCTCCTACCAACGATCTTCATATTGTTCCAGTGTGGAACAACATAAAAATGCACATTTTTACTGCTGCTTAAATTTGCATTCTATTTCTTAGCTCATGGTTAACAAGCTCAAGTTTCATAATTTTTTACCTTTCTACTTTCATGTCAGTAAAACAAGAGAAACTACGAATCCTCGGAAAAGCAACCCATATGATAAGCCCAAGAAGCTTGGTCCTTGATTGAGGCAACCAGCTGAGTTGATGAAGCTTTTGGAGAAAAATTCCGATAAGGTCGATGAACTGGAGGTAGCAATAACGACAATTTTCGGTCCATTGCCAGTAACCGTCCACACTTACTGCAGTAACAACTAAAGAGTTCATAACTCGTAGCAATTTCATAAAACCATTAATGCAAAAGAGAGACGAATATTCACCTGCAAACTTTGGTAAACAGTGTTTGGTAGCTGCAAATCCAGTGCTAGATGGAACAAAATGCATCAAAGAACGATATTAAATTCTTGTAGGGGTGAGTTAAACACGAACAATCAAATAAAACCAAAGATTTATGAAATTGGGTTCATACCAGAAGTACATGTAGGGCTGTTCCGGTCCTGATGCCAAGAAAATGTTGGATGGCCATTGTAGCATACTCCTGCAGAAGGATTAGAACAAGTTAGTTAGAAGCGAAATGTTCAAACTCATATTTTAACTCAAACTTGAAAAAGATTAGAGGTAATCATAGTTACCGTCACATGTCTAAAAACATGATGCACTGAAAGTCCTCTTGCATGTATGTAGCTGCCTCCCTGTTAAATAGTAAGAGTTTAGCAGGTTTTGTTCATCAATATAACCACCGTGCAGAATATTGATTTTAGAGATGAACTTTTGACTAGAAAATTACATCCCAGGTACCAGAGTCCTCAATTAAGATATGCGATTGTAAAATATGAAGCTTGTTTAAATCAAAACTTTTGCTATTTGTTCGTTTTCCGAAACAAATTTTAACTTATACTTCAAGTTGTGGTTCAGTGCAATGATGGACAATCAAGACCCATTAACTAGAAATGGAGCCAGAAACAGAATGATTAAACTGGGGTCAAACAGAATCAAATGATTGATATGCTAAGAATACTAGTCACGATGCAGTTTGCCTTAGCAATATACAACAGAACTTATACTTCTAATGGATAGATGGACAGGGCGCAAATGTCATTAAGACCATATTCAATCATGTAATAACTCGTGTCATTCAAAAAAAATTAAATATTCGAAAAAAAAATAAAAAATTCAATCACATGACATGCAAGTCAGTATGCACAAAGTGAAGTTACTTAAATAGACAGAATGTTGTGAACCAATCGTACCACGGTAGAAGACTAGAAATCCAAAACAATGCACATCTAACAATCAAATTTACCTCATCTGGAGAAAAGAAAGCTACAGCATCTGGATCAATAGAACCAGCAGGATGCAATGACACTATAACTCTGAAGACAGACGGAAGCAACAATTCAATGACAGTAGCCTTATCAGGGGTAACACTCCCCTGTGATCCAGTCCTTAGTTTATTCATAGTGTGAAAAGTCTGCTCTTTTGAAGTTTCTACGAGATTCTCATTTGCTGAACTTGGCAGAGAAGAAGCTCTTTTCAACCAATCTAGTCGTTCATAAGCGGAAACTTTGAAATTTGGCATTTCCTTTTCAAAATGCACTAGGATATCTGACAGAGTTTTGCAATCACTAAGATCTTCTTGAAGAGTAGGCTGTTTTACATGGGAACTGCAATGTTTCTTTGATACTTCTGTACTTTGACTATCTGGCCCATCATCTAAGTGAGGAAAGAAACGCTTTTTTTGATCCTTGAAGGCCTTGAGAGCTAATCTGAAAATGGTTATACGAACAACATAATTATACAGAAAAAAACGTTAACTAGATAATACATAACATTGACGATATGCTCAACTTAAAACCTTAACAGAGAGAACTACTCTATGCACATCGACTACTTTCTTTTATGGAAACAAAATTTAGGAGTAGAAGGCTTTCTCATTCTAAGGCCGGGACAAACCACAGAACTCCAAGAAGATTTATAGTGGAATTCACAGATCCACAATAACAACATCAAAAAGCTCTAAACCAACCTGGTTCGGTCCACTGCTGATGCACCAGCCTGGCCAGCAAGTTGCCTTTTCCAAGCATATGCGACCACTGCACCATCTGGACACACCAATGGCATGTGGAGACCCCAAGAATTACTTCGAGACCTTAAAGAATCATTCAGAACCCCGGATTCTTCTAGTTGCCTTCCTAACAAAATTAATAAGATTCAAAATTCATGAACGATAACATCTAAATCATGAAAGCATCGAGGAAAAGATTGAATTACAAAGAAAACAGGAGCTACGAACTTAATTTCACATGCTAATGCAAACAATTTAACTCTATTGTCATCAACAACAACAATCTAACCTAAATGGCCTAAAATACTAGAAAATAAGGAACAAAATGCTCCACTAAGGAATATACCAACTGCTCGGAGATCTTGGAGGTGCTGGCGCATGGCAGCATCTTCTTTTACAAATAGCTGTAACGGCTTATTGCTTTGGTGAGGCTGCGCTGCAATGAAGAGAGCTTCAAGGAGGCGATCAGCCCCAAGCCTTACTTCAGCAATTAGGCGAGCTGCTTGTCCCAGCCTGTCCATAGCCATGGCTACCTGTTTTGGTGGTGCATCACCAGAAGGAGCTTGGTTGGAATTCTGGTTCCCTACCGATGTAGACTCCTGCTGCTGCTGCTGAAGCAGCATTAAAGGATTGAGTTTCGTGGCCATATATGAGGATTATTAAATCTTGCGCGTTGGTTTCAACAAGTTAGATTATTGGTTGAGATGAGATCCTTAATTGGGTTCCTGCTTGTATTACCACCAGACCAATGCTAAGGTCTGGCAGGGGCTAACCTTGACTAGTGACGGAGGGTGGCCAAAAACCAGCAGAACTAACAGCGGTGTGGCAGGCGGCACTAGTGGCAAGCAATATTTCCTGTATAAAAATGTATTTTAAAAAAAGAGTAAACGACAGAAACTAAATAACAGCTCAAACACGGTTCAATTCAAGTACATGATTTAAGTCATGTAGCTCATTTTCAATAGATTGAAATAAAAGAGCAAACACAATTCAATACATAACAAAGAAATCCATAACATAATAACTTATTTCTCCAACTCAAATCAATTTCAATTAGAACAACCCTACGTTTAACTATTTACTCACCATTTTATCATTTTATCACACGAATTAATTAAACAAAAATTACAACCCTAAATCGTTAACACTATTTTTCTATCAATAACTCATTCAAGCACAAATGTGAATCAGGATGCTCATTGTATCTTAAGTTTTTAAGGACAACTTATACCTAAGGTTTTAATATATGATCAGATATTCACCATACTGGAGCATAAATGAATGATGAAAACAGATGGCTATTAGCTAGTCATTTAGATTTTGACTGCCATATCATTTCCTTTCAGCACTATTTATTCTTCTGTCCATCCGCCTAGTCCACAATGTATTTGTTTCTTCTGATGTTCAAACACGTCTTTCGTTTATTACATTTTTCCTAAACCGTTTACTATTACTTACAATTAAAAGAGTTCATCACCGAACCTCCGAATTGTTATACAAATAGTCGGGACCCAAGTGTATTACTATATACAGGTTTTACTTAACAAGATTTGATCTCAGCTTGCATTTACTTTTTGCGTTAAAAACATAAGTATATCGATGACAATCCCCAATTTAATTTCATCAAAGAGTTGTTAAGTTTCAATTAACAATAAACCTAATCTACATAATTTTAACTTAAAAAAACTAAAGAAGACGAGGCTCAAAGATTGCCTACCTTCACCGGAGAAACGGGTGAGACGGCGGAGGAAGATCGGAGTCCAGCGGAGGAAGATCGGAGGGATGGAGACGGTTAGACAGATAGCTTCAGCAGATTCTTTAGGTGTCTCTGCTGTTCTGTTTTTTTATATATATATTATTTTCGGCAAGCCAAAGCATCAAACGAAGTCGTTTTAGATGCTGGGCTGGGCTAAGTTTCAATGGGCTTTTATAACCCACCCTATATATTTTAAGGTTAATTACAAATTAGTCCCCTATAGTGTTTGTGGTTTTTCTAGCGCCTAACCATACTCAGCTCCTTAAACTTGTCCATTTTGATCTTTGCCATCCGAATTCAGAATTATTTAAAAGTATATCAATTGGCTCCTTGGTTTGAGCATAACATAAATAATTTTAACCCGACATTAGGCACATGTTAGAATATGAACTTCGCATAAGAACAAGCATATATAAAGTTAATTGTAACTCGTCAATTTAACTCGTTTCTAATATTGAAAACATATTAGTCTTTCTTTGTTAAATGATGACACAACCTTATATTTTCATTCAAATGTCACATATCATATGTAAATTCAATATGACACGTGCATGTACTGCGTCAAAGATTGTTGCCGTTATACTCAAAATAAGGGGTGAATAAATACACTTTTAAATAGATCATGAGGCAAGTAGGTCCTTTCATAAATTTAAGAGACGATCAAAATGAACAAGTTCAGAGTTGGGTATGGTTTAAGCGCTTTATTATTATTATTATTTATTATAATTCGTGTTTTTTTTACAATTTAGTGACTTTTGGTTCAAATCATTATCGAATTACCAAGAAAGTAAAGATGTTGTTAATTTTGTTAATATGGATTAAAATAAAGTTGTCTCAAAATATGAACGACGTATAAAATACTTTTTCCTTTATCTGGTTTGATTGATTTGTTGTTCTTACAAATTTCATCTTTTGAACAAGAATTATTACTTCCATAAATTTTCAAAAGGATTTCAAAAATATATATTTTACGCGTATTCCAAAAATTTAAAACAAATAGTATACTCTTATTCATGTCATTGATATTAACGACATCTATTTGACACAATTCATTAAATTGTTTAAAAAATACAAACTCTAATACACGAGTGAATATAACTAAAAGGGTCTAATTTGTAATTGACCATATATTATAGTCTTGTAAATATTTGATATCTATGTCTTCTTCCTCAAACTAAAACCCCTAGCCTCCGCCGCATCTAAGGAGTCTCGCCGGACCTCCGCCGCCTCTAAGGAGTTTCACTCTCTCTATCTAACCTGTTTCCCTCTTAAGATTAAACTAAGGTATTTTTTGCTCTTTCGATTTTTTATTCTTTTTTGCAAATTTGGTGCTCTTGTTAACATATTTAGCTGAAATATAATTCAAACCTCATAACGGTCATATTTGTAACTTTACTTGTTGTTTTCTAGATTGTTTCTAGCTATTGACACTCTCTTCAGTAGCATTTCAGCATAACATGTAGTGTAGCTCTAGAGTATATTGAATTCGTGAAATTTTGTTTATTGAGGCTCTAATTTTGAAAGAGAAGCTCTGAAAATTTGTTGAATTTTTGAATTTGATCGGGTTTTCGTGATTGAGGCCCTCTTCTTTATGACTGAAATTTACTGAACTGAAAATTACTGTAGTGAAGTGCATTTACTGAAGAGAAATTACTTAACTGAATTGAGTTTACTGAAAATTACTGAAATTACTGAACTGAAATTATTGATAAGGCATAAAGAACAGGGCTTGAGTAAATTTGGAGCTTAATTCTGGTAAATGCAATTGCGAATTTGTTTTGAATTTGTGAAATTGGGTTTCAGTTTTCTTTATTGAGTTCATTTGGAGCTAATTCTAGAAAGTGCAGCTCTTAATTTCAATGGAATTTATGTTATTGTTATCCAATATGGATTTTCTTTGTTGTGCTGAAGATTAGTGCAGCTTGAATATTTTTTAATTGAATTTATGAAATTTATCAATAAATTTTAGGAACTACAGTAAAACCTCTATATAATACACTTACGACCGCATATTTGTATAACAATTGGAAGGTTATTACTTATTAGAGGTTGGTATAACAAAGATTCTCAACACTTGGGACCAGACATTTATATAATAATTGGGAGGTTTTTCCTATATAGAGGTTTTACTGTATATGTGTGTTATAGTTGAAGGGACATTAATTTATTATTAGTATAAAAATTATATATGTTGCCACCGAGCCTAAGACTGCACTGTTTATGTTGTTTCTCTGCCCTAATTTTAACCAGGTTCTGAATTCCCTCTATTGTCACTGCCTCGTTTATTGACATCTGAAACCCTCCATCCCTGCTGAAATATTTTCTCCCTAACTTTTTTCCTTTGTAAATTGTTAGTTATCTTCCTGCAACCTTCTACTGCTTTTGGTGTGTAATTATACTGGAAAATGGCCAAAAAGAAGGGTCCCACTAAGAAGCCGCAAAAGCGAGGTGTTGACTTCAAGGTGATTGTTCACTTATGCTCACTCTACGTTCCAAGTTTTACTGCGTAATATTATTATTCTTATATTTTTTGGTGTCTTTCTTTTTGTTTGTAGAAAATTAAGCGGAAGCTTGGCAGGAAATTGCCACCACCTAAGAATGCTACAAACACTGAAATTAAATCAAAAGGTACAAGAATCTTGAAGTCCTATAATGTTTCTAATTTTTTAATTAGTCATTGGCAAATTTGATGGTGGATTTGGATCTATAAAGTATAGCTCGAAGGAGTTTCATGTATTTACATGTTATCTTTATCGTTTAATGTTTTAATGTGAAGTTATATGATCGTTGAAAATTTGTTTGCGTGTTTTATGAACAGCTATTATTCTTCCTGAACAGAGTGTGGCTGCGGACAAATCAGGTTTAGCTTTGAGCAAAAAGGGTTTGACTCTTAAAGAGCTTCTTCAACAAACTTCCCATTACAGCCCAAAAGTTCGTAAAGGTATTCTTTTCAAACTACCTTACCTGTGCAATTATGTGAGGTCTACCTTTTAGAGTCCAGGCTTATGAGTGGGAATCTGATAATTTGATATGTAAATTGTTAAAGAAATATAGAGGAAG
Organism: Euphorbia peplus; assembly: GCA_028411795.1. NCBI lineage: Eukaryota > Viridiplantae > Streptophyta > Magnoliopsida > Malpighiales > Euphorbiaceae > Euphorbia > Euphorbia peplus. The sequence continues at coordinate 33,888,206 of CP110841.1, forward strand.
CTGGTAGAATATCATGTATTGGTTTTAGTGATGGTGGGAAGCCCACTTATATAGCTTAAAGCTTGTTTCCTTTTGGCGAAGTTTATCTTTAGATATACTTTCCAGTTAGATATGCGTGCGAGTTGAAATTTGGAGCTCTTCGATTTAGTTTGCAATGCTTTTTTTTTTTTGGTGGTTTGGGGCCACGTTTTTGCTTGCAACTTAGCCCAGCATATGATTATCTTTTGCTCAATTTACTTTCTCTATCTATTAATTGGTGCTTAGTGCTTTTTATAGCAGTTTTGGCTTATTATATTCTATTATTCCTCTTGAAGATGGATTGCTGGGTATGAAGGATTTGTTTGCTAATCATCCAGAAGAGTTGAATTCGCATAGATACCAAGTTATAGAAAAATTACGTGAACGAATCAGTGATGATGATAAAATGGTTCGCGAAACCCTGTATCAACTTTTTAAGTCTGTGATTTTACCTGGCTGTAAAGAGGTAATTCTTGATCTCCATTTAGAGGTTCAAATCTCATATTGTTGTTAGTTTTCATAGTATCCAGAAGCTGTTTGTTGGAATGTTTGGTTAGCAATAATTTTTGTGGGTGTGCACTGGCACGGCGACTTTAGACTAATTGCACGTTTCGTTTTCTCTCATAAAAAGAAAAAAGAACTGATAAAACAGCTAGTGCGAATGAATTTTCATTTATATTGAATGGGGTATATTCTATTTAATATACAGAAATTCAAGACAAGATGGTATTCTGGAGTATTTTTTTCCCCATGAATTCACTAATTTTATTATTTTGGTTCATTGCTTCTGACATTTCATTATCTTTTGCTCGTCCTGTTATTCTGATAAATCGTACTCTTGTTATACTACCACTTATAATGCTTTTATTTGTTGCATTGACATTTTTTCTCTCCTTTTCTTGTTCAGGATGATCAGGGGCTCTTCATTTCTTTAATGATGGTCTACATTTTCAATGCAATGACACATTTAGCAATTGAAGTTCGGCTAATGGCTTTTAGGTTCTTTGATCTTGTTGTGCAACAGTATCCTCCTGTATTTGCCATGTATTCTGAAAAGGTATGTAAATTTGACCCATGCTATGGACATTGGATTAGATGTTTTTCATGGTATTGTCTGACGTAACTAATATGTCTAAAACATGCTATTGATGTTTGTAATGGGTTGTGGGGGTTTATAAGGCTTTGAGTTTGACCCCTAAGGTCAAATCTCTTTTTTGAGATCTCCTTTCTCTTTAAAGAAGTTACAGGATTGAAGACTGTTAATTTTATATATCTTAGGGTAACTGCAATTTAGCACATATGCACTGTCATAGGTGCTTGATGTGCATTTCCTGGGGTTCTTTGGTGGACTATGTTGTTTGGTATGAGGTGGGGATATTTCTTTCTCCATCTCATCTCTCTCCCTCTCTTCTTATCATTTAAAAGTAATATGGTTCTAAAGTACCTTTGTGAATGCTCAAGTCTTAGAAAAATTAAATGTATGTATAAACCCTCAAGTCTTTTCCAGGTGATATCATTTTGCACTTAAAAAGGATATGATTTTGCTATTGATTTTCTTTAATTGTTATTCATTGACAGATTCTTCACAATTATGGGGAAATCCTGAGGAAGAACCAGTTCTATTTAGAAGATAAGGGCAAGCTCAAGAATGTGCTTGCTGGTTTAATACAGTGCTTGTCTTTGTTGCCATCCAAAAAAATTGAAGTTGATTCATTTGAGAAGGTATTAATTACAGAGCAATTTAAGCCTTATTTATTTTTAAGTTTCTTGTCACTTTCTAATAATTTTTTCTTCAATCTAATAGAATGTCCCTCAGCTAAGAGTGTTGCATGCTTTTGAGCCTGACGTTACAGAATCTACTGGTATGCATACCTTATACTTGTATTTCAAGACTTACACTGACATGCTTATTTCACATTCATGACAAGTATTTTGATTTTCCTCTAGATTAATTCTTGATAGTTATTGCATGTAGCGGTAGTGTGGTAGCTGGTCTTTGTTTAATCTGTTTATTAGTTTCATTTTGAATGCCTTCCAGATCTACTTAAGAGATCGTTTGATCTTTGATTATTTTACAGTGCGTTCATGACATGATGTGAGAACATTTGAATGCATTTATTTTGCTTTTGTTTTGGTCATGTTTGAAAAAGTTATTACCAGTGTGTTGAACCTTATTTTATTCTCTTTTTTTCATATAGAGTTTGCTGTCACCATCAACAAACTAAAGGACTTTCTTCCAATTTTAGTTGATTGCTTCCAAGACTTTATTCCATTAATTCATAGTTTGCCAATGTTGGATGGACAGTCATTTGATTGCATGGTCAGCATACTTCAGAGCATTGACCTTGTAGTCAGGTATTTTGTTTCCGGGACTGACAAAGTTAATCCAGACTCACATTCAGCCATGTGGGATCAAGTCATCTCATCTGTATTAGTGAAGAAGCTTTTTGCTAAATTTCCCTACAATCCAGTGCATCACCTTTCAGTAAAGGTTAGACCTTTGTATTACACCTATTACAATTCTTCGTCAGTTTGATTCATTGGGAATATTGAAGAATACAAAGATATCTTCTTTTTTTTGTGAGCAGATCTTCCTTTTGCCTTCATATGAAAAGTAACAGAAAATGATAATATTGCTATATATAAGGATCATTTTTTGCCTACCATGTTCAGTTTTTCCTTCAGTTTTTTCTATTTAGAGATGATGAGGTTTGGCGAGGTTTTAATCTGAAAACAATCTCTTCTCCACTGAGATGGAGTTTTTCTTTCTTGCTCTCTGTATCCATCAGTTGCTACTTCGCTTCATCCTTTCTAAACTTGGAAAGTTCTGTAGAATGGTTTTTGTACTTGACCTTACTTTTTTTGTTAATTGCTTGGCAGGATAGTGAGAAATATTTTACCTTGAACATTAGGATTGCTGAAATATTCTTTCACTTAAATGAGCGGTTACACCCTGCTGCTGATCTACTGGACAAATTTCTTGCATTTCTTGAATATGCGCTGCTTGGGAAGGTATGATTCTTGAATTTTTCACATAAATTTAGAAGGAGCTTAATCCAGAGCAATTTGCTTCTTGGTTCTATAAATTAGCAATGCCTTCTTCTGTGGATTTAGAATTATTTTGTGCCTGAAAATTCTTGAGAGCTATTGTCAGTTGCATCAATGGCGAAAAGTCGCTTAGTACGGGACTTTTATCATATAATATTTTCATTTAGAAACAATTACTATTTCATAAACCTTCTAATAGATGATTTCACGAGTATATGCTCTTTTTGAGAGTGGTGTAAAATATGTATGTGGTTGACTGAATAAGGTGAGAGATTACTTGCAGAACTTTCAGTTCATTGGTCAGGTACAAACTACAAAGCTGTCTATCTCAACCAACTTACAGCACTTGGAAGAGATTATTTCTAACTTTTAAAATTGTGTTCGTCCTTTTAGTGAGTTCTGTGATTTGATATGTAATATCTGAACTTGAATTTTGAGACCCCATAACACTTTCACTTTTTCACAGTTGTTGTCGCTGATTCATGTGTGAAGGGTTTCTAATACTACAGCCTCTGTCTAGAGCATTTACATGATGCTTAATTAACATGAACAACAACACATAAAAAAACAAGAATACACGATTTCAGTAATATTAATATATATTGTTTGTTTTTCTTAAATATTTAAAAACGTTCACTAAAAGTGGTAAAAAGTAGAGTTCTGAATATTTGTTGACCCCTTCTTTTGTTAAAAAACAAAGCCCTCTTTTTCCGCATGAGAAGACTATCATATAAGTTAGTATATTTATTTTTTATGAATTTATCTCTTGGCAGATCTGCAGTGACACAAGGTCTGGCAAAGCAGTAAGAGAAAAGCAGATACTTACACTAGTTCCATTTATACCTAAGCTCATAGCACAACTGATAGGTCCCTGGAGATCTCGAGTCCTAGAGGTTTGATATCTTCTTGCAATAACTGCAGATCTATACTCCCATCTGGACTTCATGTTAAATGCAGTTCTCTTGTGTGAGATCGTCTTCTTTTACGGTTCCTTTTCTTAATGGGGAGGCTTCCATGAATCAACCATTAGTGCAGATAATATGGATCCTTATGACATCAAATAATTGCAGGCATTTACGAAGACATTCCTTGAATTCAATCCAGAATCTCCAGTAAAATTGGCTTGCCTCTCTGGAATAGAAGAAATGCTTTTTTCTGTAAGCTCAACTCCTGAACCTTAGAAATGCATATTCTTGTCTCCCTGAGAAGTTAATTCTTATTCTTTGTGGCTTTATTTGTCAACTCGTCTTGCTAGTTTGCTGGATATTTTCATCTTTGCCTCATTCTTCTATCTTTATATTTTCAGGGAGAAGGTATGTTATACCCGAATGAATGTGATTCTGAATTGTGTAGCCATCAGATTACTTGGATGAGAGAGCTACCTCTATTGTTAATCCTGCTAGGTGAGAGGCATTCATTTTCTTCCCAGGTATGTAGACAAGTTGAAACTCTTAATGTCAGTGATTCAAAATCTATGATAATATGTGCCGCTTTTGTAGGCAAAAATGGGTGACTTTATTTATATCGTTCTTGTAGATTTTGCTGCATCTTCTACTTCGACTGGGTCAAAGTTCTATTATGAACTCTTTCCTTGCATTGGAATATGACAAGATACAACACTCGCTGCAAAAGTTTTATAGCTCATACGAAGAAGGTGAATATGAATTTTAAGTGACTGCTTCTCAGATGCCCATCTGACCTCAGTCGAAATTTTTCTCATCATGCACGTTTTCATCTAGCAGGAAATTTACGCTACGGTCCTTTCATAAAGCTTTCAAGGGATTGTCAAGAACTGGCTATCTGCTGTCTTTATTATTTCTCCCACTTGGATTCATCTTTGTTGAAGTCCATTGTCTCTTGTTGTCTTTGTGAGTATTTTTGGTCATGGTACTAAAAAAATTAATTGCCTATGCCGTTTTTAATAGCTTGTAATCTATTGTTTTGCTCTCTCTTTTTATTAGGCCATGAGCTGGATCCATTTATATTGTTTCGGATGGTAGAGGTTTTGCATTCGTCCTACAAGGCTGGCCATATTGACATTTCTGATCACATCAGCTTCTTCATTACTCTAGCCTCTGGTTTCAAAGTTCCTCCATGTAAGATACAGGTTCTCCTTATTGTATGGTCATTTTAACTTGTTTCCATATGAGATATTTATTAATCTCTGCAAAATTTTCCAGCAACGGAGGACGATACTGAACTCTTGAATCTTGGGACTTTCAAGTCGTTGTCTAACATTCTCTGCACATACCTGTCAGAAATGGGTGATACCTCTCTGGTTTTTCTGATATTGGAGAAAGTAATAATGGAACAGATTGTAAGTTAAATTCATTGGTAACATCTTGTTCTTTTCCTTGTTTCATTTACATGATGTTCCTTATAATGAAGTGATCATTCGTATTTTAGTTATTAAAGCCGAATGTGGACAATGCGTGTGCTATGCTCAGAATGCTTGTCACATTGGATTCCAACCCCACAAAACTTTCTGAACAAAGTATTATCGTCTTGAGCAATTTTCTCGCAGAATATCTGATCGATATCATGCATGTAAGAACATCTTTTCCTTTTTACAGTTTTCTATTTTTGAGTATCTTTACTGATGTGTTTTACATGATTCAATATTGATAATTTGTTCTCTTCTTCGCAGTGCGTCCCTGAAAACAAGGCCACGGGTTCCATTGCTTTTCGACAACAGCGCTATTATGCCCTGCCTTGTTTTTTCTTGTTTGGTAGAAGCCTCAATCTTCAAAATCTTGTGTTGAAAGCGATGGGTTCTCTTTCATCTGGGAATAATAACCGTTCTACAACGAGCCAATTACGTCGAGTAAATGCTATTGTTTCTGTCTTACTAATGATGCATAATGATTCTAAGATGAAACAATGTCTCTCCTCATCAAGAGAAGAGCTTGATCGTATTTCGCAACGCATACTCACTTTACAGGTACTATTCTGCTCCAACATAATAGACGATGTTTTCGGCAATGGTAGGAAGCATGTGAGTTAATCTTAACGTGCTCTGTTTTGATTGATTTTTTTGCAGACATCGGATGAAAGCAATCTGAGTGTTGGAGAGAAGCATAGAATACAAGCAGCATTAGATCAACTGAAGACTATATAAATAAGTCAATCGAAGTAGAGCATATATATAGCAAGATTTGCTGTTTATTCCACTACTTCTCAATCAGAAATTTTGAAGAATGAGCGATTCAGCAGAGAAAGATTGGGTACTGGAAAGGAGGTTATCTTCGTCGGTTCATTCAAAGATTTGCGGATTTGAATACTATGCCCATTCCCTCATGGCTCTCTCTGCATTTTTACACTCTACTCAAATGAGATGGCATGAAATGCATGCTTACAATTTTGAATTTTTATGGGTTACAAGAGTAAAAAAAATGCTCTGGATTTGTTTTTTTGTATATATAGGAAATAGTGATTGTAAAATTGCAGTTCAATATTGGAAATACTAAGCTATCTTTTTTCTTTCACATGTCATTTTCATTAAAATTTATTTCAATTAGCTATTATGAGGAGAAAACTATTTAATGGAAGATAATTTTGATTTGAATTCTTAGCTTGTGCTAAAATCCACATGAAACATATACAATCTTGCTAGAATTTGATATTTTAAAGTCTAGAATTAAGATTTTGTTTTTATATTTCAGTGTTTAAAAAAGTTATACATAATTAATTCAGTAAAATGTTTACTGTTTAATGTTAATGTTGAATTGTTTAAAACTTCTAGAGAAAACTTGATAATTCATACAGAATGTGACACCAGTACAAATAATCACTAGGTTAATTATATTCTTTTTTTTTTTTTTTTTTTTGATAAAAGGTTAATTATATTCTTATACATTGCATCGACATAAAAATTGTAAACCCTTTTGTATCAGAATTATGGGATGTAAATATGAAATTATTTGCTAATAATTTCATGTGCATTTGAAATCATGTTTGTGACGGTTTCAAAAACAACTTTTTATGATTAGTGAAAGCCGATTTATATATTTAAAAAACAGTAAAAATCTCATTTTGAATTATAAAAAAGAGAAATTTCGATTAATATTATAGTGAAATTCCAAGTTAGGACTAAAACGGGAGACGAAATTTTAGAAAGCGGGAAATGAAAATTTTGAATTGAATTATAAATAGCGCGAAAACAATTTGAATTTTGAAGGCATGAGCTCAACAGAAACGAAAAAGCAGATCGGAGAAATCCCAAATGCAATCCAAAATAAGTTCCTTCTTCAAGCCATTTTCTTCTTCTTCTTCATCCTCATCGAAACCCGACCAATCGACACCTCCGCTACCCGAATCCAGCAATGGCGACGATGAATTAGCCATTTGGGAAAATACCCATCATCAATTCCTCAATACTTACACCCGCAGAGCTTCCAAATCGGACAACGGGTACGGAAATCTTTTTTAATCCTTACTTCTACACTCTAGTTGTTTAAATATTCTGAAAAATCTATAAAAATTGTGTATTAAACTTTAGTTTATATGAAAAACACACAAAATAATAACTAATATCAATTTGTGGGTTCTAGATCCATCACTGTCTTCAATCTATGTTACACGGACACTCGTATCTGTATCCATGTGTGACAAGTATCGGACACCACCATTTTTAAACTGTTTTAGAAATAACGTTTTCCGTGTCCGGGCAACATAGTCTTCAATCCATTCTGATTTGATAAGTTTTAATTATGTTTGTTTGGGTTGTTTTCCAGGGAAAGGCGAGATGAAGAAATTGAAGGGGGAGGAAGGGATGGATTAAGGAAATCTATATTACAGGATCAGGATTCGAAACGAGAAGGGGTTAATTCGGGGAAGATTCTGAACAAGAAGAGAAGTTATGCTCAGTTCCATTTGGATTTTGGTCAGTCTGATTTCAATCTCCGGTCGTGTGATGTATGTGGAGTTAACTATGCTCCGGGGCAAGAAGGAGATGAGAAGCAACATAGGATGTTTCATAAGAGTTATACTCAAGGAGTTCACTTCAAGGTAATTATAACAACAACAGAAAAGCTTAGTCTTGAAATGATTCGCGGTCGGCTAATATGAGCCATCATAATAAAGACTTGTGGAACTAAGTCGCGTCAGCGACAAAAAATTTGTATTGTGCTTAGTTGGTTTCCTCTGATGATTGTTTAATTCTTGATTCTTACAGGGTAGCCAGAGCGAAAGGGTTTTTCCTACGGGTACCACTGATGGAGGGCGTATTGTTCTGGTGCTAGATACTGACCCCATTTCTCAGAGAAATAAGGTTTTCGATTTGTCTTTTGATTCATTTCTATAAACTTTACGTATTTGATGTGGGCATGCCAAAATTGCCTTTCGTGTAATGTAATCTATAGATTCCATATGATATATTGCAACAATAGTGTCAAAATGATAACAAAACCATACGGGTTGCCTAAGGGGTGTTATAATAGTGTTGCGTATCAGAAATGCAGTATCCCTGTATGATGCTTGAGATGTTTGGAATTGTTCCTGTTTTTGCAGGTGCAGGAGGTTATCAGGATGATGGAGATTGAGCTAGGTGGCGGATGGATTTTCCATAAGCTTTGCAAGGTAAAGAATTTTTTTAATAGTTTCCAAATGAACATCAATTTGTTGGCTAAAACATTTCTTCAATTTTGCATACTTTTCTATTGTAGAATTGTGGATTCTGTTAGCTTAATTTTCCTTTCGTGTCGCTTATCAAGGTCTGATTAGTTCATAGCATGTCAAAATGGAATAATGTATCATAATCGTGTTATGTGATATCGTGTTGTGAAAGGCGACTGCAGTAATAGCTATTATTTCTTATTTGTTTAACCGAGGTTTTAAGCTAGAACAAATCCTAATTTTCACTCTCCGTTGATCATTCTTGTATCTATAGGTGTATCTTTTTATATCGTCCCAGCGAGTTGCTGGTTGTTTAGTTGCTGAGCCAATAAAAGAAGCATTCAGAGTTATTCCATCTTCGACAGATAAAAGATCAGATACCATCAGCAAAACCAAGTCAAAATCTAACTCAACCGCTCTTCGATTTGGGGAAATTATCTTACAAAGGGAAGTCATCAAGAAAGTTTCAGCAGCAAATTCTCTTGAGCTTTCTGATGGGAATCATAATGGAGCCATTGTCTGTGAAGAGGTAGCTGCACCTGCTGTCTGTGGCATTCGAGCAATCTGGGTCACTCCTTCTAACCGAAGAAAACACATTGCAACACAGCTCCTTGACACCGCAAGGTAAATTTACAGTTCCATTTGTAGCTTTACTCATTTCAATTGTAAATTTCTGTCTGTACCTTAGTGAACTGAGTTTGCTGTTTATGATTATAAGTGATAAAGAATGTGATAATGGGTACAAGGGTAAATTGGGAATGTAAAAGACACGTGGTTTACAGGCGTAGGAGTTTATTACGAGAGGAGAGGGTCTGTTGGTATATGTCGGTTTAGGTTGTGAAAGGCATCTTTCATAAATTTAGTTAGTAATTCTGCCAAGTACCAATCCACAATTGGCAGCTGACTCCATTTTATACAAGTAAACACAGAGATTCGTTCAAAGGAGTATTTGTGATAATTTAACTCAAGGATCACTTATGGAAAAATGACTTGAAAAATGAAGCTCTAGTGATACTATCATTCCATTCCGTAGTATGTTTGTTTGAATTACTAGTTTCAGATCATTGTTCATCTTCTGTTTTATGTATCTCATTCTTGTATTGAATATCCATCAACAAGCCTCAACGTATTACATTCTTGACATGATTTCATGGGAACGCAGGCGAAATTTTTCTACTGGAACTAATCTGGAAATATCTCAACTAGCATTCTCCCCACCGACCTCAGCCGGAAGGGCATTGGCATCGAGTTATACAGGCACTACATCATTCCTGGTATACAAGCCTCAAGCTTTGGACAGTTAACAAACTCTACTCTCTGACAGATGCACATAATGAGCTATACAGATTCTAACATTCTGGATTTTGATTTTTGTTTTTTAATTCTTACAATATGGTTTTAATGCTATTTATGATGATTTATAATGTGGGTTTCAATCCAGGACCTATTAATGGCAATTTGGCATTAGTCTCAATTAGTAGAAGAATTTGCATATAATAAATGCACAATCTTTGACCATCTTGTTTTTTTAATGCTGTGTAACCACTCTTTAGGCATTATTTCCTGCATGCTCACTTCATGTATTCTATACCCAAATACTGTGGCTATTATTCTTCATTTTTTGTATTAAGTTTAGGGATAAGGTTCAAAATGCCTAATCTTTTTCAGAAAGTGTAGATTTGACCTAAAACATGACTGTCTTATCACTATTCATTTACAGATTTCTACCGATGAGGATATATTTTAACGATTGATTCTGGAAATAGTTGTCTTATCACTATTTATTTACTGATAAAAGCGCTGGGAATGAGGATGTGTTTTAACGATTGATTCTTGAAATAGCATATAATTTTACTAGACTGGAAAGACTAAGGAATCATATTATGGTAGGGTTGGAGAACTGGATAAGCATTGGAGTGATAAAGGAATGGTGGTTTTGGTTGATAAGCTGTGTTTTTTTTAATGACTTGGTGGGTTTGTTAGTTACAATTATCATGCTGAGCAACCATCCTTTGTTGTATTTGGTGGCAAAAACTTAATCATTGTAAACACAGGATGCTTCAAAGAACTCCCATACGGGAAGCGCTACATGTTGTTTTCGCGATACATGTCGTTTTCAAAAACGACATGTATCACTAATCCTAAGAGAGTGCATTGTAAGCACCCAGTGTTTGTAATTCAAACTTCTCTTAGATAATAGTAATAAGTTAACATTCTCCTTTACATTCCTCAAACAAATTGCTGTAATGAAATATTTCTTAACATATTTCATCCAGCCTAGATAATCATATGAAAGAAAAAATTTGTTTCATAATATCATGTGTACCCGAACTTATCTAAATAATTGATTGACTCCTTATTAAACTTATAGAGTGAGAAAATCTGAAGTGGCGTATATAATTCCATAAATCTATGTGGCATTTCCAAAGATAAGATAAACAAATTGAAATGTTACATCATTCTAAGAAAGTCTAATGATGCAATAAATTGTTGTAATAAAAGGTTTAGTAGGCCAACAAATTACTTTAGATAAATTCAAGTAGTTAATACATTGTTTCTAGCAAATCCATGGGACTAATGAACATTATGAATTTAGGACGCCAGTTGGTTTTTGGACCAAATTCGACGGCTTGATGTATTAACCCTTTTCTCTAATCAATTCGATTACCGTTTACTAGTACTAGCTGCCTTCTGAACCACAACCTATACTCAAAATTCCACAAATTACTGAGCACATAACACAAATATGTGTTTGAAAAAGGAGCATTGAAATCAAATGACAGAATGAAGTAAGCCTTTAGTCCGGAAGCATATATGATCAACCACACCCTAAATAAAGTGAAAAATGACAACTCTTATTATTAATCGTGTAGTTAATTCCGGGGCAAAAACCTAGCAATGTCGCCAACAACTAGGCTATTCTTTAATTCAATAACACCTCCCTTACAATTTACCATTAAAGCTATAACGGAGCTGCCTCCATATGAATTTTCTGATCACTTGTTTCACTTCGTTGTTGACAATTTGCTTCCTCTACATCTGCTTCAAGATATGAACTGAAAACCTCCATTACTTGTTCGTAAACCGGCTTTTTGAAATCTACAGCCTGATTCAAAGATTCAAATAACAATCAAAATCTGAATCAAGAACGTGAATTAAATGTTTATGCAAGCATGATTTACTACTCACAAGCTCCACGACTCGTTGGGGCAACATCCACGACCAGTCCTTGAATTCCGGCTTTTCAGACCCGTCTCCTAAAAGGTTAATCTCTTCTTCCTTCCCCGTGAACTTGAAAAGGAACCTTGTATTTTCATTTCACAGAACTTTCACAATTCAAAGTCCAAAACTTGGAAGCAAAATGGCTACAAAAACATTGAACAGATCGAAACTGAAGCAGAAACTACAACTTAATGTTCAGGAAATCACAAAGAAAGCAAAAAATTCCCATGAATAAGTAGACAACACAACTCTCAAGCAAACAACATAATATCACAGTTAACATACTTGAACTCGAACTCGAACTCATTAACGGCCGACCACCAAATCAAGCAGCTACAGATAAATAAGACCATAGTTAGAGTATGCATTGCTCACCATTTCTGTGCTTGACCTTTATAGTTTGTACCCCATCTCCGATTTAGTCTCTGCCGGACTTGATGAGGGAAGTCATATGTCAGCCAGTATGGAGCCTGTACATCCATTGCACAAATCATCACCCATACAATCATCAAATAATGAGACTTTTCTTCGCAATAATGCTTATTTTGAGACTGTATCCGAAGATAATACCTTCATATGACTATGTCAAAGACTCTACGAAAGCAGCATTCAAAACAGCGGTTTCAAATGTAAAAAACCCAATGATCGGATCCCAGTTCAAACATCATATATCAGATTTGACACCCGTGTTTGAAACACTGGTATCAAACGTTATGACACACCGAACCTGGTGATTGCTCAATAAATTTTCCTCTAGAAGACTCTATCTTGAGGGAAAATCCCAAAACATGTCTTTCCCAGTTCCCATATTCAAAAACGTTAACATATAGGAAAGACAAACTGCAAAATCAAACTACCTCTGCTAAAAACTCAGCTGAAGTAACTCCAGTTTCTTCCCTCAATTCTCTTATTGCTGCATTTAAAAGCTCCTCACCTTCGTCAGCTCCACCCTATCAAACAACACAATCACAACCCCAATAACCAATTAACACGGAAAATGGACACGGACACATAAAGAAACCTCATCTCTAAACTACAACCTTCACAAAATAGCCTATAAATTGAAAAAATAATGAAGGACACGAACACGCAGGCTACTAAAAGGAGTGTCTGTGCAATATCGCGCACCATCAATCACAATAACCCTTCAGTTTTGCTTAATTCTTCATTAATTAACGCCCTATTCATTTTGACTTATATTGACCACATTGCAGTTTAGTTCAATTCAGCTCATTTAGTTGAACCCAAAATCAAAATTAAGAATAAACCCAGAGAAAATATAAATCTACCTGAGGCATTTGCCATGTATCAGGTATATTTATCCGCGACGCCGCGAATATCTTCAAATTAACCCAAAAAAAACACTGAATTAGTCAATAAACATCTGAATCAACAACCAAATTGATACATAATCACCAAAAGCTCTGACCTCTTTCGAAGGATTGACCAAACAAATTCCCACATTCCTTCTATACCCTTCAGGAGGCGTTTCCATGGATAATAATGAACAAGATACCATTAATGGTGTCTTCCTAAGCGTTACCAATGGCGCCCCAATAAATTCCCCCAAATCTGAAGGGTAATTTCGACCTATCAATTTGCAGTTCCATTGAAACATGGAAGACGACATTACGACACGTCGTTTTGGAGGGAGTGGATTTACTTGCTCAGCAAGACTGTATATGAAGCGTCTAAACAAAATCCTCAGCTGGGTAAATTATACTCATCGTCATTCAACTTTGGTACTTATTACATTTTGGCTACAAGGTAACATACTAATTACTATTAAATTTTACAATTTTAATACAGTGACTACTAATGACGGTTGACAATGATTTTTTTTATCTTTAACTTTCTTAAAATCCACATATTTTCCCGCTTTTAATTATTAACATATCTATTTTACCATTTCTTTTGTTTTCTCATTAAAAAAAAATCGTTCCTTCTCAATATATTTGACTAGTTTAGGAATTTTAAACTTTCTTCTAAATAAAAAATATGCATAAAACAAAAAAAAAATATAAAACAGATATATTAGAGAATATGGTAAATTATGATAGTGGCCATCATGTTAAAGGTAAAAATTTATTGTCGCGATCATATTGATCATGAAGATAAAAAATGTAAAAAACTCCTTTCAGTTTGTACTATTTGTCAAAAATGTAAAGACTTCCTTTCAATTTATACTATTTGTCACATTTGAACAAAGAACGTATTAAAAAAAAATTAAACTAGCAATAAATTTATGAATTATATAAAGTACTTTTTATCTATCTTTTTCCAAATATTCCTTCTTTTTTTTTTGGGCAAGTTATTAAATAGAAATAAATAATATGGAATTCCTTTTTTCTCTTTAACAGTGTCGGCTTGAGAGGGTATTTTCAAAGTTGAATGGCTATAATATGAAAATCACGAAACTTGAATGGCCATCCTGTAATTTACCCTCCTCGGCACTTTCCATTTAGTCACATTCCGAAAATACCCCAACCGCCTTTATCCATTTACCTGACTACCCTCCTCTTCCTTAAACCTGGCATTCATATATAAACCCTCTCCTCTTTACTTGACACCCAATCTTTACCTCCATCCTCCACCGTTCCACGTCACCTCCGTCGGAGCTCCGATGAAAGATCCAAGATCATCATCATCAACGCTTCCAGTAATTTTCTCCGACGGGGAACAAGAATCCAGCCTCGGTAAGGTCTCCATTTCCACCTTCAACTTCAAGCATTTCCAGGCCGCCGTCGCCGAAAAACTCGGCCTTTCTTCTCACCAATTCTCAATTTACCTCACCAATCGGAAGAATCGCGGCTCCAGAGTTCCGGTCACCGGAAAACTTGACTTCACGGCGGTTTCTTTAACAACCGACTGTATCTTTCTCATCATCCTCAAGCAATCACGGCGGGAGAGAAGGCGGCGGACCCGCGGAGGATCCGAATTTGTTCATCACCGGTCTGATCCGCCTCCTAATATGATGCTTTTGAGGCGAGACGGCAATACTATCTCCCTCAACGGTGGAAGCTACGTCGGCGGTGGAGGAGGATTTTCTGGTTTGGAGTTGGATCGGAGCGGGTTCGGGTTCGAGAGGCGGATCGAGGAGTTACGGATACAGAAGGAGATGTATTTGATGAATATGGGGTTTGGTAGCGGGGCGAATAGAACAGTGATTTGTCAAGAATGTTCGAGGGCTAAGGAGATTGGAATCGAGTCCGGGTTTCATTGGTGTGTTCATGATACGATTACGGTCGGGTTTAGGTCGCCCGCTGGACCGATTGCCCGGCCGTCCAAGGGATAGCGATGAGAACATGAAATATAATTATTAGAATGACAATATTATCCCTGTTGGGGTGTCCATTTTTTTGCTGGTGAATCTTATAGGAGAAGCCAAGAAGGGTTTGATCGGGTATGATGGGGTGTAGGGTAAGAAATGATGGAGCTTGTTAGGATTGGTAGAGTGTTTATATAGTTAATTTTGGGGTACATGGGAATGGTGAAATACCATTTTTGCCCTTGAGGATAGGGTCATAGGGGGGAAATATGGTTGGTGATTTGGTGAAGGAAAAAGAGGCAAAAGATGGGTGAATAATTAAGGGGTTGTGTTGCCTTTTGTTTTTGGTTAAGCTTTAATGTGTGTTAATGTGGGGATTAAAATAGGAATTTAAGGCATAATTGGTGGTTTTTTTGGATTGAAATGTGAGCATTTCTTTCTATTGTTTTTGTTATGTTTTTTCTAATATTAAATGAAGCATAATTGCTTTAATTTTGTATTTCAAAATGAAAAAGGAGTTGGAATTTTGTTCTTTTTTTTTTTACTTTGTTGCTTTGTTTGAAAGTTTGATGCTATTGCATTTGAGGAAAAATTGTGATACGTTTGGTGGTTTTAGCATTAATCTTTTGGTAAAGTAATAATGTTAAAACTTGCCCATAAATATATTTTTATTGAGAGAGATGGATTGTTAAATATAGGTGTAGGCTATGGTCACTTTGTTTTTCCTCTACTTTGTTTGTACTTTGTCCTATCCACCATTAGATTAGACTTTAACCCATGATCTAATGGTGGACAAAACAAAGTAATGGTTACTTTGTGAAAAACAAAGTGACCATAGAATTTCCCTTAAATATATAGTCATGAAGTTTTGGTTAAGATATCATGTCTACTAAACAAATAATCGAATTTGAATTATATCAAAAGCCCATGATTCGATGATGCAAGCTATCCATGTGATGTAAGAAAATGAAGTTCCACTCCAATGTCTTTGTTTCGGTAATTGACAAATTTTATAAAATAATTTGCACAACAAATTCAATGATTAATTTAATCATGGATTAGAAAATTTGATTTTCACTTTTAAAAAAAGTTGCTTCTCCCACTATTTTATACTAGTAAAAATACTGTGGCTGCTGATTTTGTTTTGTTTTTTCATGTATTAAACACCCTTTACCTTTGAATGGTTTTCTTTTTTCGAAAGAGTATTGAGTATTGGGCTCTGTTTTAAGCCCATTGTATGGTATATATGTGTCACTCTTTTAAGGCATCCTTATAAATTACTAGTAGATTATATTATTGGGCTAGTTTAATTGTGGGGCTTTAGAAACAAAAGAGAGGCAGGCCTAGAGGGCTTGTTTCTTTTCATAAAAAGTGTTGTTTGTTGGACTACATGTATCCTAATATGGGCCTAACCACAGTAAGACTCCTCACTTCTCATTAATGTATTTAATGAGAATAGAACCTACTTCTCAATTAGCAGCTGAGCTACAATTTCAATTTGTGAATTTCCACTAAAATTATTGAAACAAATCGGATTGTTGTTGTTAGAACAAAAGTTTTAAAACTCGAACCGGATAAGTCAGATGAGTTGGTCGATTCGAGAATTGGCTTCGATTCGATTTATATATACCCGGTCATTTGTTATTATAAAAATACCGGACAACATCAACATCAACTCAAAAATCAGAGGTCCAACCATGACTCCAATTGACCCAATTTTCCGATGCTTCATGAAAAAAACATATAAACATTGAACTGCAATGATGATCACTCCTTAATATTATGGGCCATATCTCATTTCTCCTCATGGGACTTATTGACTACTTCATCAAAATAATTTTCTTTTAATCATATTTATGCAACTTCCTCCGTTTATATTATTTATCGTTCCGAAAAGTTATTTTGTTTCAAATTATTTAACGTTTTACATTTTCAAAAAACATTAAATACATTTTTTAAAACTTTATCTTTGTACTAAGTGGTTAGAAATTTACGGAGAATTTTAAAAATTAATTGGAAAAGGATAATATGACAATGTTAAAGTATTTTTTAATAGTATTAATTAATAAGTTTGTTAATATGTGTATAGTAAGCTCAACGAAAAATAATATGAAACAAAAAGAGTACTATATATCGTCACTTGTGTGACTCATCCTTTCCATAAAGCTCCAGTAGACAGTTTCTTTCACTCTTCCTCCGTTAACAGCTTCCTTCATCATTTTGTATTAAATTAAAAAACCCTCCTATAATAGAAAAACATAATTACATTTTAACCATAATAAATCAGTTATTTGTTTGATTTTTAGGAGAACATTTATTTGATAATTTTAATAATTTTATTTATTTATATTTTCAAATTTTTGTATTATTAAATGCTTTAGTACTGAATATAAACATATTTTATTTTTTGTAACAAAAAAAAAAACATATTTTCCTTTTAATTATGAAATGAAAGAGGAAACCTATATGTCATAGGACAAGACCCCATACCCATCATTACTTTCCTAATTCCTCCTACAGAGTCCCAAAAAGTCTCCGCTGATTATACCTCACAATAACAACAGTGGACATGACCGTAGATTGATAGTTCTCTCTATCCCAAACCGACACGTGTCACTCGAAAATGATAGACTGATACACAAGATTTCTTGACTGATCTTCTAGTAACCCATTTCAATGTAACCAGCACCTAAACTAACTGCTACTCGCCAGGAGAAATGGCAAGACCGATTGATTTGCTAGATGGCAAAAGGACAAGGAGAGTAAAGGTATTATATACGCGCAAGAAGGTGGTGGAATTTTGACAAGGTGATAGGACGAAGAAGCTTAAACGGCTCAATAAAATAGAGAGTCAGGGGATTTAGCCTGTGCTGAGTTGAGTAGGTCACGTGACCTTATTTACTTGATGCAAATTAGGACCTGTTTGGAATGTCCTTGTTTTCTTTTTAAGGCCTTTTTTTTTTCCTAAATACTAATGTATATATTTATAAAAACATATTTATTTTATATTATTGCATCATAATTCACCGAATAATCATCTAAATTAATCAATTAATCAATATATAATGGGCAAATAGCATCTTGAGGCCCCTGATCTTTCCCTTTTTGGTGCATTAAGTCCTTGATCTTTTATTTGGATACATTAGGCCCTTGATCTTTTATATTTGGTTCTATCAAGTCCACATCTAACAAAATTAGATGATTTGTTAATTTTCACAAATTAATAATATTAAAATATTGTGGCACAATTACAAATATAACCCGTTTAGGATGATTCATTAATATATGTGATTCACTTTGCTTTCTACTTCCATTTCTAGACAATATTGTCTTTTTAAATTTGACAATTATTTTTCCCGCCTATTGGAATGTAGTAACGTCGCACCTTATTTCTCAAACGTTTCTCTTTGTCCCACTTCAAATTAGTATTCTTTGTCTCTCAAGTTCATTTTTGTAATCGTTTCTTCTTCTTCATCATCTTTGCTCTTCTCTTCAATTCCGGCCCCACAAATTAAGGCCAAATTTTTTATGACTGAAAATTATTGAAGCACATTTACTGAAAAGAAATTATTGAACTGAAATGAACAACCGATAAGTATTAATAAGGCATAAAGAACATGGTCAAACATCACTGATTAGATTTCATCTATGTTTTCATTCTCCTCGATTTCACTTTCGAAATGATTAGAAAATGAGCAAAACAACGACAATAACTACTGATTTTTTTTTCATTTTTTTAAAAATATTGTTGAATAATTTATCGAATATTCAATCAATTGTAATTAATTAGGTGTCGCAATATTTCAATTGGTCTTATTAATTTGTGAAAGTTAACAAATCATCCAATTTTGTTAGATGAGGACTTGATAGAACCAATTATAAAAGATCAAGGGCTTAATGTATCCAAATAAAAGATCAAGGACTTAATGCACCGAAAAGGAAAAGATCAGGGGCCTTAGAATGCTTTTTGCCTATATAATGAAATGATCAGAAACCATCACATAACAAAATGAATACAACATTGAATTATAACTTTCACATATCTCTACTTTTCTATCAATAATCATTTTATTAGTTACAAGTAGTTCAATAATTTTATGTTTAAATTTTATTAATTATGTCTTAATACTATTGAGTTTCCATAATACTTTTTTATAAAATATGATTTTTATGCATTTTATATAAATTTTTTAAATCGAGATAACTTTTAAGATTTTAAAGAAGGTCAACGCACACTTAAATGAAGCATTTCAAAAAAAAAGAAGGTCAACTTAAGGAAAGTATATTTTGAACTTTAGATATGTAAATGTATGTATCTTTTTCGTTACATTCTAAATAATTGTTAATCAATGTTTTTGCTCTTATATATTTAAGAAATAGATGACACAAAATGAAAGATTATGATGACGTGATTTGTATGGTTGATAATCATGGTGATATTACGCTTTTTTAAAAATTTATAACCCATTTTTTATAACTATAACTATTTTATTTTAACAGTAATTTTTTAGACAAAAGCAGTTTTATTTCTGTACTCCAAACACTTCCTCCTCTCTTTATATAATATTATTTTGTTTTAAGTATAACTATATCCTTTTAATCAATAATTAACGAAGAGAGGAGTCAAAATAAAATCTGTACCGCCAAACACTTGTTTATTTTCCTCCTCTCTTTATATTTTGCTTTCCCCAATAAAATTTACAATTTTCAAAGAGAGGAACTGGTAACGTCATTTTAAAAATCTTCATCATCATCACCACCTTCTCTTAATTATTTTCCTGCAAATCATATTTGAAGGTGTAAAAATTACAAAAAAAACCCCCAAAATCGTAAAAATGGCGGAGTTCCCTCCAAATTTAGATGACGGTGAACTTTGGCTTCCTTCTGATATTTTCCGTAACGACGTTTCCATTGAGAATCATCTATCCTCTCATTTTGCTGCCTTTTCTCTTCTTCAAAATCACCCTCCTAAACACCCTTTTAATAACTCTCAGGTAATTTTTAAGATTGGGTTTAAGCTAATTAAGTTTCTAGTTTTACTCCTAATTTTTAATTTATTTTTCAAATTTTCGTATGCTATTTTTTTGTTGCATGGATGTTTAAACCGGTGTATTTTGTGATTTTTGGGTTGCCAGAAGCTTAAACCGGCGGGATTTTGGGGTTTAGATGGCGGTGCAGGTGCAGAATTTGATACAAGGGTTTACGGGTATGGAATCGGGTCATCTTTGAACCGGGTTGACCCGGTTTACGAGTTCCGAATTCAATCACCTGAAACTTCACAGGTGCGAATGCACGTAAATGCGTATCAGGTTAGTTAAGTTAACCCCAATTTTTGGCAGCTTTAATCAGTGGCCTGCCCCCCGGAAGGCCGGAACCACATCTATCTGGGGTGGTTTGAAACTATCCGTGCAAAGAGTGTTTCGGCCTCCCAGCTTGAGAAAATTACTAGAAAAAGATTGTTTTCAACGATAAATTCGCTGAAAATCTGTAAAATAGTGTTATAATACGTTAAATTTTGTTGGGAATAAGAAACTTTTCGTTAGAAATTTGCATTTTTTGCTAAATAGAAAGCGCACAGTTTTACTCTTTTTGATAGAATGTACGAGCTTTAATGAAAATTTTTACTCTGAAATAACGAATTTTTTTTTAATTTGCTTAGCTATAAAGCCGCTCCCTACTCTTGCTTTAATAATGATTATGCGGGAAGCTAAATTGGGAATTTTCAATTGTCATGTTGTTTAGGTTGATAATAATAGGGGTTTGAGGGGGAGGCAGCAGGACCCGATCCAGAACCGGGTTTATGGCCAGTTTAAGCCGAGCGGGTATGGGTTTTGTGGTGGGTGTGGTGGCAGTGTGAAAGAATCAGGCGGTACCGGAGTTTTTCATCCTCGGATTGTAAACCCTACCGCCGAGGTTAAAAGGAAACTAGGTGAGTTGGTTTGCCGTTTCTAATGTTTTTGTACATTGTTTATTTTTGGGTATGGTTTTCTTGTTTTGGGCATTTTGGTCTTTGAATTGTGGTATGACAATGCACTATTGTGAGTTTTAGGACAAGATGATATTAATGCTGAATTAAATTTCCATGTAATGTGCAATCATTTAGTTTTTGCATGTTTTTTCGTAGGAGTTATTGTTTCGAGTTGTTCATTTTTTCTCTGTGATTGAATCAAATTCCATCATGCACTTTTATAGATATTGTTTTAGAGATTTTTTAATTTTTAATATCACTGAATAAATATATCAAATATTAAGTAACCCGGTTGAAAATTTGAATAAAAAAATTCAGAACTATATTAAACTATTGTCATTTTCCGTAAGACTGAAACAAATTGTGCATTCACTTCTATCAATAAGTTCTTAAGATTGTATTTGCTCATACTCAGTTCAATCTAATTCATTAATTTAATTTCAGTATATCCATCTCAACTTAATAATTTATGTTAGAGTAATTTTCAGCAATAAGGAATAAAGCTTTTGTTGCGTAAGATTTTTGTTTTAATATGTTTTTAAAAAGTTTATAATGTTTCTGCACTTAGTGGACTTGAATTAGTTATGATTTTATTCAATAATCTTATTTAATAATTAAACAAATTTGTAACTGGTCCAAATTTGAAAAAGGAGATGTCAATTTACAAGGCCAGAAATTGGCATTATTACAAAGACCAAAATAGAAAAATTCAGCTCAAGTTATTACACCTTTTTAGTAAATGTCAGATGCATTATTCAGAATGCTATACTTAGTTTCTCAGTGCTTTCAGATGATAATTAATTAGATAAGGACACAATACTATATCAGTTATTTAAAACAAAAAATACCCAATTAATCATTCTTAATCACTCATTAATAATTTACCTTTTTACCCTCAATTTGTATGGCAGGTGGTAAGCATGAACAGAGGAATTCAATGAGAAAAGTTGGGGTAAAAAAGCAGGAGGAATGCTATTATCATCTTCCTCCAGAGATGGGTTTGCCTAAAGACTGGACTTATTGACCTTGTATTCTCTAATTTTAGCTATAAAGTAGTTAATAAAAAAAGCTTAATATATGATAAAATTGGAGATGATTAGGAGGGACTAGAAGGTTTATTAATCAATAATCTAGATTAAGGTGTGTGCAGTGTAGCGGCAGAAGCAAATTATGTAGTTCAAACTTCAAACTAGGAATAAAAAGGGGTCAGTTTTTCCAACTGTAAAATTAAGTATTGTTTGAATGTCAACTATGCTCAAGGTTAAAGCCAAAGCCACTTGTATTTTATGGGATGGTGTGGTTATGTGTTGTCTTGATTTAACCTTTTATAGAAGTTTGATAGGGTGAGAATCGATCAAGCCAATCCAACTGTAATTATTAGAGAGCTTTGTAAAAAATCTAATAAAGCTCAGCCCCATGAGAAGTTGTCAGATGGGTGGACTACTATTTCTCAATGGTCTCCTCCAGTAATATATTAACATATATTCGCGTATTGTAAGTTAATTTTTTTATTCTTTTCTGCAAGTTTAATGAGATTTAACTTTACATTATTCGATGGCCTCATTGACATATGATAGTCCTGACCCAGCTTAGAATTTATCTCGGGCTGTGGCTTGTACAACATCTTTGATGCCTAAGTAAACAAGATACTAGAGTCCGAGATTGATAAATATCCATAAACAATCGAATTGTACATTGTCACGAGTAAATCATAATTTCAAATTATGCGAATATACTTGTATTTATAGAAGAAGAATAATTTGCAAGCTAGGACTCGACTAATTTGAAATATACTTGGGGAGCAAAGAAAATTACGTGAGAATATATGGTAGGCTTGCCAAATATAGTTGGATCTTAATTGATAGCTTATAATGGTTTAGTGCTACATATGAATTGAGAATCTTTGCTGAAATAGGAAATAAGATCCGACTGATGATGTGGTTCTTCTAAATAGGAAATAAGATCCGACTTTTGATAGGATCCTAATTAGAGCAAAGTTCAAATCATACCCCATGTTAATATCATATCCCCTTCGTTTTTAAATGTCAGTCGCTTTTGTAAAAATATGAGGAATTGAGATATCATTAATTATAACATGTAAAATACTGATTTGTCCTATCTTTAATTTCTTTTATCTTATTTGTTTCCTAAAACTATATAAACATAGGGGCATAATTGACAAAACACTAACCATTATTACCATAAATGACAGAAACAACCAACATTTATGAAAAAATGCATTTCCTAAAAGCGACCAACATTAAAAAAAAATGAAGGGCATGCCATTTTATACATTAAGGGTAAAATTGCTCTTGATTTTCAGTATTGGAGGTATCTTTAATTTGTACTCCTTATCTCGGAAAAATTAACATTTTATCTAAACAATTGAATTGTACGTTGTCGCAAGTAAAATCATAATTCCGAACTATGTATATATACTTGTATATATAGAAGAGGAATAATTATCAAGCTAAGACTCGACTAATTCGAAATATATTTGGGAAGCAAAGAGAATTACGTGACAACATATGACAGATTGATCGATAAATCTGAAAATCCAAATTGGATTTTCGTGTCGTAAAAAAAAAAAAAGAATTGTGAGGAAGAAACTAATTTTTTTATTGAATGTTTTTTTTAGTTTGATTACTTTACTTTTTTTTTTCCTTAAAGACAAAGCTAATTTTATTCAACCCAAATCATTAGAAATAACATCGCTAAAGAATAGTGGTGGGCATACCCACTTACTATAAATAAACAAAGAATTAACCACTCTAGCTAAACAATGAGCAGCTGAATTCACGGAATATTTAACATATTAAATTGAAACTACTTTACTTAATCACATAAATTATCATCATATCTTTTATCATACCAATCCCTATTCTACCTTCCTCTGCCAAATATAGTTGGATCTTAATGAATCAATGATACTTATCATTGTGTATCTTTGAAAATATTTTGAGAAAAGTTAGATTTTAAACGCTTAAATGGTCCCAGCCGATCCTTTTAAATACTTTATTTTTAATTTCTTATCAAACCCGAGTCATCTAAATGACATTCATTTACAACACTACTAAATGAGGAATTTAACATTTTGTGTAGACCGGATCCAATAAATCCGTCCAGTTAAATTAGTGAAGTCATATCATTTCATTAGGAAGAAAAATAATGTAACAAATATCATAACTTCCTCTTTACCAACCTGATGTGGGACCCATAAGATTTCATAAATTCCTTCATAACTACTTCTTATTTTGTCTTTACATGATTTCTTTGAGACGATCAAAATGAAAACCATAAAAAACCAGAACAAAAATAACTAATTCTCATCTTCATGATCCTCCTCCTCTCTTTTTCCTTCATTCTCCGTTGAACAAAATCTCGAAATCGAAAGGAAGAACACATCGAAAAATCGCAATGGGGGTGCCTCAAACCATGGAGGCACTGCGAGAAAGAGCAGCATTCACCAAGGAATCAATGGTGAAAAGCCAAACCATCACCGATACTATGGTCCGCATTCTCGGTTCCTTTGACAGCCGTCTTTCTGCCCTTGAAACCGCCATGAGACCGACTCAGGTACGCTTTCTTTATCTCACATTGTCAATTATCCATCAAGATCTGGTACTCGTAGTTTAATTGTGGTTAATGTCTAGGTGAGAACGGTTTCGATCAGGAAAGCACACGAGAATATCGATAAATCATTGAAGGCGGCCGAGGTTATCTTATCTCAATTCGACCTCGCCCGAAAGGTTTTCATTCCACTCTAATTCATCTTTGATATTACATTTCATTGATGCATAGAAAAACCTGTATATAGTAATACAGTTGTGACCGCACTATTTGTATAACAATTAACCGGTTATTAGTAAATAGTAGTCAGTCGAGCAAAGATTCTCAACACTTACGACTGGACTATTTTGTATAACACTTGAGATGTTAAGAGGTTTTACTGTAATTTCATATACAGTAAAATAGTTCGGTCCCAACTGTATTCCTATACGGAGGTTTTATTGAGATACAGTGATAGATTCTTGCCTGTTAAACCAAAATCATCAGTCATTTTGATGAACTTTTTCTCGTATTTGAAACTTTTGCGTGTTAAGGCGGAGGCGAAAATTCTGAGGGGGCCGCACGAGGACTTGGAGAGTTACTTAGAAGCCATAGATCAGCTGAGAAGCATCCTCAAGTTTTTCAGCAGCAATAAAATTAATAAGGGTACTGATGCCATTATTAACCATTGTAATCAAATACTTACAAAAGCTATTTCCAAGCTAGAAGATGAGTTCAGAACGCTGCTAGCGAATTACAGGTTTGTTTTCGAGCTATCATGTTTTCGATGAAGCTTCTCCGAAAGAACTATTTTGGATGCTAGCTAATATATATGTCATCTGCAAAGATATTTGATTTATTTAGTCATATAGTTTGATGAATATATCCGAATTCCAACGAGATTGGAAATGTATGGGACCAATGTTAGACACTTGAATGATGTTTCTTCTATAACTGCAGCAAGCCTGTGGAGCCTGATCGTTTGTTTGATTGTCTTCCAAGTTCTCTACGACCATCATCCGCAGGGTCACCTAAGCCACATGGTGATAAAAATGCGCGGAATTCGTCTGAAAAAAATTCAGAAAATGCTGTTTATACAATCCCAACTCTTATTCCGCCTCGGGTTCTGCCTCTGCTGCATGATTTAGCCCAACAAATGGTTCAAGCTGGACACCAGCAACAACTATTTAGAATCTACAGGTGATTGTTTTTTTTGTGGCTCTGCGGCATACAAATGCTTACCTTCTTCATAGATATTCTGTTTTGTTATCGTGGCGATATTTTGTCTCACAGCCTTCTGTTTAGAATATTGATTAGGAAATATGTTCTTTATTCATAGTTACTAGATGGAAAAGGGAAAGAAATGAAAGGAAGGGGGAGGAGGAAAACTTACCTATCTTTTTTTAAAGTAAATTAGAAAATAGGTAAGAACAAACAAAAGGAGTTATGTCGTTGTGTAGTTTGAAACTAAATTTTTAATTACAAGAACAGAAGCAAAGCCTATAACTATATCTGAAACTGAAACACTGTAGTAATTTTTCAGGGAAGTTTTTTTTGTTTCTCCTTGCACAAAGTGAAATCCTTTACTCTAAAAGTTGGCCTCCTTTTTTCTACAAGAAAATCCTTCAGACTATTAAGGCAGCAGATATGCATTTCATTCATTCCCTTGTCAGCTTTCAACTTTCTTCCATGTATTAACATCTGCCTCTCAAATTCCGTAATGGCCCTTTTCCATAAGTTGTCGTATGGTCGGAGTCGTTCTTCGTGGATTGAGATAGTAAATATCAACATCTTTTAGTTTTCGTAATCCTTAAGCATGAGTTCTTGGGTTGTTTGTTCATCTATTTCAGGAAATATCCAACCTTAGCAGCAAACTTTTTCATAAGTTGTCATAAGTGTATTAGGACTTGATTAATAAGAGAGAATAAATGCTAGATAATTAAGAGTAGAAAGTAAAAAAAGTTCAGATTTTATTTCATATATATTAGTATTATCAGCATATAGTTTTTAAGATTATAAGGTTCTTGTATACCACTGTAGTTTTTATGATCTTTATAAATGCTAGGGACATCCGTGCTTCGGTTTTGGAACAGAGCCTAAGGAAATTAGGTGTTGAAAGACTAAGCAAAGACGACGTTCAGAAAATGCAGTGGGAGGTCTTAGAGGCTAAGATCGGGAATTGGATACATTACATGCGCATTTCTGTAAGTATTTTAACGACACAATGTCATCGATAGTTTTTTCCCATGCTTCTTAATATCTATGGTGTCTGAACTATTTTATAATATTTGGAACAGGTCAAATTGTTGTTCACTGCTGAAAAGCAAATTTGTGATAAAATACTTGATGGTATTGATTCTCTTAGGGATCAATGCTTTTCGGAAGTCACAATAAACTGTGTGCTTGTGCTTCTTAGTTTTGGAGAGGCGATAGCCAAAAGCAAGAGATCGCCTGAGAAATTGTTTGTTTTGTTGGACATGTATGAGATAATGAGGGAACTTCAGCCTGAGGTACTACGCTTTCTAGCCTATGAAGAAGTTATAAAACATAGTGGTTTCCATGGGTGTATGACATACATATAACGTGAATACGAAATGCATGTACATTTCCTTGTTTGTATATGTGTTCATGCTTTATTCTCTTTTGCTTGGTGTTCCGTTTTGATACTTAAAAAGGAAAAATCTGGGCACAGATTGAAGTGGTATTTGGCACAATAGCTTGCACTGAAATGCGGGAAGCGGCAATCAGCTTGTCAAAGAGACTAGCTCAAACAGCTCAAGAGACTTTTGGTGATTTTGAAGAAGCTGTTGAAAAAGATGCTACCAAAACTGCCGTTCTTGATGGAACTGTGCATCCTTTAACGAGCTATGTGATAAATTACGTGAAGTTTCTGTTCGAGTAAGTTGTGATCTCTGTTCTTCCAAAATTTTCAGGTGGCTTGATGACAACAATAGCTTGTTACTTTATCTTATGCTGCTTACCGTTTGTTACGCGCTTTTAGAATCTTGGTGCCCTTTTCTAGTGAAGTTTGTTACCGAGCTTAAAATGATTTTCGAATCTTTATACATTTGACAATTTCTCTTGCAATGGATACAGTTACCAATCAACGTTGAAGCAGCTATTCCAAGAGTTTGATTCAAACGATCCGGAATCCCAATTAGCATCGGTAACAACGAGGATTATGCAGGCTCTTCAAAATAACTTAGACGGGAAATCCAAGCAATATAAAGATCCTGCACTTACACAATTGTTTCTTATGAACAATATTCACTATATAGTCAGATCCGTTCGAAGGTCCATTTCAAATTCAGTATCTTATTCTCTAAATTGTTAATGATGTTCCATTTATCTTAACATGGATTTTCAAAACCTTATCTTACAGGTCCGAAGCGAAGGATTTGTTGGGAGATGACTGGGTGCAAATACACAGAAGAATTGTACAACAGCATGCTAATCAGTATAAAAGAGTTTCCTGGGCAAAGGTCTTTTTCCTTTACCTATATCGCGCCAGCCTAAATTATTCCTTTAATTTCGATGAAAGACGGATCACTTTTGAGACCATACGCGTGTTGCTTGGTTATCAAACTACCATGATTTCATCATTTATATTACCACCACAGCACAGAATAACTTAAAAATATGTGCTTTGCTAGCACATGGAATCCGCATTGACATAATACTTCACTTTGCTTCTAGCTTGTAGACGACACGTCTGTATATTATGGAAACATTGCATCTTTAATATGAATACTTGGTTGAATGATCTAAAACTAAGTTGTCTAGACTTCTCAACGTAAAATGCGTTTCTAAGTTGCATGATGAGATCAGTAAAAACACTTTGAATTTGAGAATATCTTGTTACCATTTGTACGGTGACATACACGAAATTCAAGAAGTTGTTCTTTGCTTATTCATGAGAATCTAGCATTGAGCATCCGGTATTGATACAACATTGTAAATGTGCAGATTCTGCAATGTTTGACAGTCCAGGGTCCCGGGGGAGGTGATAATTTGAGTGGATTGTCAAGAGCAATGGTGAAAGATAGGTTCAAGACATTCAACGGCCTATTTGAAGAGTCTCATCAGAGGCAATCTCAGTGGACAGTTCCTGACAGCGAATTACGGGAGTCTCTTAGGCTGGCTGTCGCCGAGGTCCTACTGCCTGCCTACAGATCTTTCTTAAAACGCTTCGGGTATATTTTTCTCTCCTACTCTTTATTTTTAAGGTTCAAATTTTTATTCCCGGCATTTTTGGACGCAATGTAGATTTATCCTTAATAGTATGATTATACATGATATAAAGTGACACATGAAATAGATCGTGTCAAACTAGTTGTCTTTTTATTATTGTGTTAAAGATTGACAACTCGAGTTTTCTTACACTTCGGTGAATGCAGGCCAATGATCGAGTGCGGGAAGAACCCCCAGAAGTACATAAGGTATGCTCCTGAGGATCTTGAAAGAATGCTGGGTGAATTCTTTGAAAGCAAGACATGGAGTGAACCTAAACGTTGAAAATCTTCATTAATTTTAATTTTTTTGGCTTAAATCTAATAATATCACATTCAACTTCAAGCTCATTATATAATTAATAATTAAAGGAATGAATAAATAATAGATGGTTTGTGTCAAAAAAAAAAAAAAAAGGTTTTCGAAAGATCTTTCTGTTTTTTTCCATTTTGTAAGTTACATATATGTAGATATTTCTTTTTTGGTTTTTGTTGTATCTGGAATGTTGTTCAAATAAGAAATAGAAAGTTCAATGTTCCTGAATTTTCTGAACTTCTACTATATTCCTTAAGTATTATTAGTATAATTTTTCATTTCAAGCATTGAAAGTTCATCTTATCTTTTAACCTTTCAATACTTACTTTTTGACCATTACATAACAGATAACCTATTTTAGAATTAATTTATGTAAATTTATTAATTTGAATGCATATATATTTCTTAATTTGTGTGAAATAATTTAAGGATATTGTTTTTTAAAATGACCTTAATGATACTTAAAGAGAGTGAATGGAGGAATTATTTTGATAAAACAATGTTGAATTTTTCGTAGATGCACATACATATAGGTAAGACTAAAGCCCATATCAAGGATTTTTTCCAAAATATACATATGAAAGCCCATATGAAGGATACTCTTATCTTATGCATTATTTATTTGCATTCTCTTCATAACACCATATCTGAGCAAAACGGATTATCGATTTTATAACTATCTTAAAATGCCAACTCAATTTCAATTTCTCTGGATAGAAAAAAATTTAGCTTTCAATTTGTTTCAATTAGATGATTCTGAATTTTATGAAAAATCGTTTGTTGAAAACTAATATAACAACCACATCATCAAATATAAATTTTGATTGTTTGCGTGATCCACACATGATAACTATATAGATGTCGGTCATGCCACATGATTTCTATATGTCAAGTCATTTCTTATACCAATCAATGACATGTGTCATCTATGTAGCCTCCGCGTGTAATCTACATATATAAACGCCACATGACAATCATATATATAAATGTCACATGACTTCTACATGTAATTTATATAGCCGACGAGTGTGGATCAAATTCATTTGCTTCTGCGGAAAAGAATTAAACTGATTCGTACGTACCGAATCAATACACCGCTACCGCTTGACCCATAAAATTTTATGATAATGTGACATCGACGCCACTTTTTCACGGATGCTTCTATTTGAAGTCATCGAACCCAATTCACATAAATAAATTTGACTGATTTTATCAAATTAAAATCAAATGAAATATTTGAATCAATCATGATATATGTAACCCTCTAATTATGAAAAGTTCCAAAATTCTAATCATTGTGAAAATCGTTTGCTTTGTTGTGGCGACATAAACTAAAGAAATTATCATTAGCCGGCCAAAATTAAGATAGTAATTAACAACACACAACCTAATCATTCATTGCCTATATCATTGTTTTTGTAATCTTTCCATAATCTAATTTTAGCAACCAAACCACAAAATCTTATCAACCCCTAATTAAAATCTTAATCACCAACAAAATTAATTTTTGTTTAACAAAACTCTCTAATGGCCTCTTCTCAAAACAAAGAAGATGGCCAAGGCCAACAATCTCCAGCTCCGGCAACAGGATACCCTGCCACGATGGGTTATCCACCGGGTTATTACAATCCCGGTGGACCTCCTCCTCCTCTACAATTAGAAGATCAACAAGCACGAATTAAAAAAGTTTCCGGTATTTTTCGGGGACTTGTTGCTGGAATAATCTTTTTTTTCTTGTTTCTATGCATAATTAGCATAATCACATGGTTAATTTTACACCCCGTGGTCCCAATTTTTCATTTAAATAGCTTCAATGTCTCCGACTTCAAAATCTCTCCTTCCCCGAATTTTCTTACGGCAAATTTTGTCGCAAATATCACGGCGATAAACCCTAATGAAAAATTGGTAATTGAGTTTTATGATGTTGATGCTTTTATTATTTATAACGGCGAGTATCTTCTTGGTGCGTCGATGGGGGAGCCGTTTAATTTGAAAATAAAGGAGAATTACACGATGGAGTTGAAGACATCCGCGGGGAATAATATCTCCGACGATTCAGATGAATTTAAATCGAATGAGATGAGGAAAATAGCGACGGACAGGAGTTCGTCGGGAAAAGTGAGGTTTGAGTTGAGGATATTCTTTTGGGGCACTTTTAAATCAGGACATTGGTGGGAAAGAAATGCTATGATTAAAGTTTTTTGTGAAGATTTAGACATTGCTTTTCTGAATAATAATTCTACTAATGGAACTTTAGCTAATGCTAATCTTCCTCTTAATTGTTTGGCTAATGCTTAATTAGTTGATTAATTATGTAATTAGCTTCATGTGTATCAGCAATGTCCTTCTAGTGAAGTTTTGGCATGACATTAGTAAGATCTCTTGGCCCCGAAATGTAATCCTTGACTATGTTGCTGCCTTATTGGGGTTGCGGGTGTTTTGTCTTTACCTTACATTGTTAACCCATTTTTACCTTATAAATGAAGTTTTTCTTATTGTGTATATAAAATTTGTAGTATATTATGATTTGCATTGTTGATTTTAAATGATTAGTGCATTAACTGCATTTTTATTATGAAATTTAGTAAAGGGCAATATTAATGGCGAAAAATGAAATTAATGTAATAGATTTGATCATCTTTTTATTTTTATATTAGCCATATACCCATAGGAATATCCCAACCTCTGCTCCCACGTTCGACCTTGGGACGAATGGTTTACTTATCGTCCGAGCTCATCCTTGGGAACAATCGTCTAAGTGAAGATATATTCTTCTTAAAACGTCTAATCTTTGCGCTTTAATTATGTAATAAAATTTCAAGATTAGATTGATGAAGTGGAATAAATATACTATCAAGGATAATATTATGATGCGATAAAATATTACCGAACAAGAAATTACGAGATAAAAACTAAAATTTTAGATAGGCCAACAATAATAATTTATGCATATTGTTAAGCAAAGTGTCTAAAAAACTCCTAGTCATCCTATCCGGAGTATGGCCCTTCAACAACAATCCATTGGACTTTTATATTTTGAGCACCGAGAGTTTGAACATGTATGAAATTTCGGTTCATTTATAATAATTAAATGACCATATATGTAATTAGAAATGAGCTAAAAGTCATAAAACTTCAAATTTTAGCGCATATATTATCACACTTTAATTACCATTTCATCTATGATCATTTTAACCGTTTACGATAACTAGTATTAGAGACCAATCACCACGTGGCTGCCACGTCATTAAAAAGAAATATCACAATGTCTCACTCACTCACTCACACCTCTTGCTCCGTTTCATCACATTTTGTATCACTCTTTGAATGGCGTCTTCCAGCGAACCTTTACACAACAAAACCTCCACCGGCTACCCTGCTCCGACCACCCACATCGCCACCGGTTACCCTGCTCCGGCCGCCGTATCCACCGCTGACAACAACTACCCATTTCCCTACTCATTCCATCCCCTCGAACAAACCTCCTCCGCCTACAACCCCGACT
Organism: Euphorbia peplus; assembly: GCA_028411795.1. NCBI lineage: Eukaryota > Viridiplantae > Streptophyta > Magnoliopsida > Malpighiales > Euphorbiaceae > Euphorbia > Euphorbia peplus. The sequence goes on from CP110841.1 coordinate 33,920,942, forward strand.
TCCGGCACGCCTTTCTCCGGCGCCTATGCTTCTTCTCAATTGTCTGCATCTCACTTATAACACTCTTCGGTTTCACCGGCTACCTCGTATTCCGACCACATCTCCCGGAGTTCAGAATCGCTTCGGCCGCCGTCTCTCGTCTGAATTTGACCCAATCGGAGCTAACCGCTTCATGGGTTTTCAATTTCAGTGTTAGAAACCCTAACCGGAAGCTCAGTATCAATTTCGAGCGTGTGGAAGCCAGGGTTGTGTACGGGGATGAGATGGAGCTTGCTAGGACTCAGCTGCCCCCGTTCTTTCAAGATCGGGGTAACGAGTCGATGGTTGTGTTTCGGGTTGGTGTGATTGGGGAGTATGTTGGTGAGGATGTGGTGAGGAGGATTTCAAAAGAGAGGGAGAGGGGATCGGTGGAATTTGGGGTTAGGGTTTTGAGTTTGGTGAGGTTTACGTCCGGGGTTTGGAGAATGAGGGAGCATGTAATGCGGGTTTACTGTGATTCGATTCGGATTGGGAGTTTCCTGGCGAATGGGACTGGGATTTCGGAAGGTCCATCAAAGAAATGCGACGTTTATTTGTGAGTAATTGATACAATGTGCATCGTTAAGCATTAGAAATCATCAAGTGTATGATATTGTAGAATGCAATTTGGTTGATTAGTTACTCTGAAATGTGTTTTTCTTTAATGGTACTTCATTACAGCTCAAATTTAGAAACTTTATGGCAGAATACTTGGTTTATCTTGCTGAGATGATCCGTTTGGTGCCTAGATTGTTTCCCGAAGCATATGATTCGGCCTCTTGATGCTTTAGACATTCAAATAGAACTACGAATGTGTATTGCTTAGTAGTATATGGTAATGTTCTAGGAAGTTGGTTACGGAATAGTGGCACTAGTTCGGAGAAATTTTTATTCGGGAAGTGCAATTTATCATTTGCTTCATGAAGGGAACATGATGCATCCTTGTTAATCTGGATGAATATAACAGTGATCCCTTGGAAGCTTCAAAATTTAAGGTGGTTTACTTGAAATTCAACTGTCATTTGTGATTAGGTTGCCGTTTCTTCAAAGTTTCTAGATATCTGCAGTTCTGTTTTGAAACAGTACATTGCTTCTGAAATTTATGGTTCTAGATAGAGATATATACGCTTCTTTTTTTGTTAGGGTATGCATTTCATTGTTGTTGTTAGAACTTAAAGGGTGGCTAATTTCTATATTCAATATGGGAATGGAAAAATTCGCCCCACTGTTCTTTTTTTCGTTCTGCTGGCTCAGTTCTATGTTGTGCTCCCTTCTTAGGAGAAGTAAACTGCATATATAGATGTGCTCAAGGGCAGGCTCTCAAGAGTGCAAACTCCCTATCCTAGCTAGTATCATAGTTCGTAGCGACATTGACGACTGTGTATAACTTAGTGTTTGTGGAGTGTAAAGTGCAACGCAGCATCGGATTTCAATATGCATCCTTTATGGGTTTAATCATGTCCTTGAGCTAATTGTTTTGCAGAGTTTAACTTCTCTAGAGTTCTTGGGTAAAATATTGTAGGTCAAAAGTAATACCAGATTTTAAAATACTGGTCAAAGTCAAAGTAGTTCCTTTCCCATCAAATGAAAGTGTTGCATGATTAAGCTAGATCTTGTTTCCTTCAGCATGAAACTTCTTAGAAGTGTGAAAATGAGTTACCAGAGTCATAATCGTGTTTTATGATCTATATATTCCATATGATTATATATATGATATAAATTATGCAAAAATGATAATCATGTTAAGTGGGATGTTTCTATAAATTATGTTGTCGTGTTGGAATTTGGCCTCTCTAAGAATTTCTTGAATTGATACATATTAAGGCATCTAAATATCAATTCTTCTGTGGAAAGCATCTATTTTCTTGCAGCTGCATTTCTTCGGTTTTGCATGGTCTTTGTTGGATAATTTGAGTGGGTCATCCTTGATGCCCGACCTGATTCAACCCAACCTATTTAATTGCGTATAAATATGAGGAGTTGAAGATAGAAAAATTACATTCTTTCTCTAGACTCTATGTAAAAATACTCCAAATATGAGGAGTTGAAGATAGAAAAATTACATTCTTTCTCTAGACTCTATGTAAAAATACTCCAACTCGTTACATCTCTCTTGTAGCTTCTTGAATTTGTTTTCTTTGTTTCGGGTGAATCAAAGTAAATGGAGTCTTTTGCTTACAACTTCTATAATAGGCCGTGTGAAAACTTTTGCATACTAATTCATCAATTACGTCTGATGTGATTACGTTTTAAGATATTAATTTTGGGGCCGATGGAATGTGTTCACATGATTATATATGATATAAATGATACAAAAATGATAACCGTGTCAAATGAATATCTAAGTAAATTATGTTGTCACGTCAAAATTGTGAACCTCTATACTAGGGGAAGTTTTAGGGAGGATGGGATCCTATACTAGTACTAACCATGATTATCTCATCTTCCTTAATTAGTTAAACTTAGATAAACCCTTCTAACCATAATTAGCTAGATACTTTGTGATTATGCCATATGATTAGACCTTTATTTTAGTGAAGATTATCATTTTGGTTGTTGTAAATGGGTCTAGACATGGCCTTCTTATGCTAAGTGATCAAAATTAGGCCTATTTTAACATGCCTAATTTAGGGAAATGAAGATAGCAAAAATCTGAAAGTATCTTACATAAGCTAATATAGTTTAGACATGATAAGATTCCATTGACAATATGAGGGACCATAACCAAATGAGTTAGTCCATGATTAAGACCTCTTTTGTACTGTACTTTAGAAATTAATTAATGGACAGTAGTAAGCCCATACCAATGTTTGGTAGGAAACTTCCAATTCTCTTTCCACCTACAAAATAGTTAATTGCAAATTACAGCCAAAATATTCTATTAACAAACTACATGAAGAATAGCCAGCACCCAACTCTGGCATGTCTTAGAAATATCATTACATGTGCCAAACTATACTGCTAATACATGTATTTGATTCTCAGCCCATCCATCCATATGTCTAAAAAATTAGAAAAATTAGAGATAAGGTCCATAGTTTCCTATATTTGCCTCTACCGCATGTAATATCAATTGAAATGGTAGGTCTTACTGTTGTTTAAATGTCATATTGTATATTACAAACACCAATTATGCTTGAGATATGTACATTTTTACTAACATAGTTTCAAAAAACTGCCAATTACCAACAACTAAGTTTGGTTGTTGCATAGAAGTTATTTTCCACACACACAAAAGAAAAATAAAATTGTACAAGTTGTTGAAATGGTTATTGTGTTACTAATGTAATGAAGTAAACATGTAGTCAAAATATATAAAACTGCTTTAATTTATCGAACGGCTTATCTAGAAGATTTTATATAATACTCAAATAACTGTTAAATAAGTTTATTCAAATTTTGGGTAACGTAGGGATAAACTTGATGCCAATCACACATGAGAGGCAAATATGTACTTCTCAAACAATTTAGAGTTAAATTTGGACCCTATAAAAAAACTTTGTTCATGCAAATTTCTAAATAACTGAATTTTAATGAATTTTTCGTGGTTACTTTGATTTTTAATAAAGTAACCTACTACTTTGTCCATTATCATCATTCGATAATTGAAATAGAAATTGATTCAATGATGGAAGAGACAAAGTAACCAAAAATTAAGTAACTATAACCTTCATCAGAAGAAATATGGGGTAAAAATGAAAACAAGGAATACACACCGGTTACTTGGATAAAAATCTGAAATAATTATTTGCTGTTTAAGAAAAAAGAAAAGTATATATTTATATTTGGTGAAAGGAAGTAGAAGGTAAAAAGTAAATTTCATGTAATGCTAAGTCGTACAGTTTGAACAAACAATAACATCAATTGTGAATGATAAGTATTAAGCTGATGAAGCAGCTACAAGTTGCAGCTATGGATGAAGATGAAGAAGCTGACTCAGCAGCTGTTAGTTAGTTAGTTATGAAGTTGAGAATTGGCGGGAAAGTTTGTTATCAAACTTTAACCATCCATTGAGTGTGTTAGGAGCTATATAAGTGAGATTGTGCATTGATGAATGTAACTTCTATCTTTACTTTACAATTCTGTTGTAACTGTAATTCCATTTTCTTGCTTAATCAATAAAGCTCGTTCTTGATTCTCCATTGATTCGATCTTGATCAATATGGTATCAGAGCTATGGTGTGGAGAAAGCAGAAGAACAAGAAGCAGCAATTGATCGAAGCAATTGAAGAAGGAAGTAATACAGCAGAAAGAAGAAGTTCAGACCTCTCTGAAGAAAATTTTGGAGAAGAAGAAGAAGACATTGTTCTAGAAGAGACATCTCTAGAAGAAACGACCACATTCACCAATCCAACTTTCAACATAGAGAAGATGACAACAAACACAGGCTGTGGTAGCCATGAAAATCCAGGTTCTGTACTTGTTAGCACACTGCTAACTGGTAACAACTTTTTCACATGGAGGCATGCTATGGTTCGGGCTTTGACAGTGAAGAAAAAGCTCAGATTCATTGAAGAAGATGGAGAAGTACCAGCTAGAGGTACAGATGCATATGCTACATGGAAGGAGACAGACTGCTTGGTCACAGCATGGATCTTGAACTCCATTCATAAAGATCATGCAGAATCTTTTCAATATGCTACTTCTTCTAAAACTCTGTGGAAAGATCTTGCTCAGAGATATGGTGATAACAATTTGCCTATGTTGTTTCGGTTGAAAAGGCAAATACAATCCACAGTACAAGGTAATCAATCAATCTGTGCATATTTCACTACTTTGAAGAAGCTTTGGGATGAACTTGATATGCTTAGACCAATGCCTGAGTGTAAATGTGGTTCTGTGGATGAATGTGCTTGCAATGCCTTCAAAAGAATCAAAGACATGAATGAAGAAGATAGAGTTATGCAGTTTCTAACAGGCTTAAATGATGGATATGAGCATGTGATTAACCAAATCCTGCTTAGTGATCCATTACACTCTATGAACAAAGTTTTCTCAATGGTGATGAAAATTGAGAAGCAGAAAGAACTTCACCTGGATCCACATCTTGAGATAGCTAATTACTCAAATCAACACAGATTTCCACAGAAATCTGGTGAGACAGAGAGAAAAGAAGATAAATTCTGTGCTCATTGTAGAAAGAGTGGTCACATTAAAGCTGAGTGCTTCAAGATTGTTGGCTATCCAGATTGGTTCACAGATCCAAGTAAAAGAAAACAAAAAGGAGGTAGAAATGGAGGCAACAAGTTCAATGGACCTCCTATGCGAACTATGGCTGCAAATGTGGCTCCAAAGGCCACTCCTGTTGATGAAATCACAGATGATGAAGAAGTGATGGATCCTAGAGCAATGCAACAGATGCTCCAAGAAATGTATAAGATGATCAAAGGCAAGCAGACAATGCCAGGCAACCACTCATTCAATCCAGATATTTCAGCTTTTGCTGAAGGATTTTCTGGTAATGTTTATTCCTCTTCTAATCCTTCATGTGTTACATGGATAGTAGATAGTGGTGCCACTAGCCATATGTGCTTCAACCTTGATCAGTTTCTTTCATACACTGAGGTCACACATAAAAGAGCTGTCCATATGCCTGATGGCAGCAATCAAGATGTTAAGCATATAGGCACAGTGTTGTTATCTCCCACCATTGTGCTTAAAAATGTTCTACATATTCCCAGTTTTCAACATAATCTACTTTCTGTGGGACAACTATTGCAGCAATCCAATGTCACAGCACATTTTTATCATGACAAGTGTTACTTGCAGGATTTGACTACACTTAAAGTAGAAGCTGTAGGATGGATGCAGGGAGGATTATACAGAATCAATGATAGTTCTTTCCATGAGTTACCTGCATCCATTCCAAATAATGCACTGGTCTCACAAGTGCATCCTACAGAAGTCATTCCTATCAATTCCACAGATGAGAGTTTTGTTGTGAAGTTCCCAGATTCTAATATCTGGCATCTTAAGCTAGGGCATGCTTCTACTGAAGTTTTGAAGCATATATCTCAAATCTCTCATGAAGATTCTGTCAATCCTTGCCACACTTGTCCACAAGCTAAACAACACAGGTTACCATTTGGTAATAGTAGTATCCAAACTACATATAGGCTTGAAATGCTACATCTTGATGTGTGGGGTCCTTACCATATCCCATCCCAAACTGGTGCTAATTTCTTCTTGACTGTTGTAGATGATTTTACCAGAATGACATGGATCATACTACTACAGCAGAAATCTCAAGTTCCTAATGTTTTACAAGTATTCCTCAAAATGCTTGACACTCAGTTCACAGCTATGGTTAAGGTGATCAGGAGTGATAATGGCACAGAATTCATCAATTCTTCCTGCACCAAACTATTCCAGGAGAGAGGGATAGTTCATCAAAGATCTTGCATCTACACTCCACAGCAGAATGGGGTTGTAGAAAGGAAGCACAGGCATTTGCTCAATGTCACTCGAGCCATTCTTTTACAAGCTGGTTTATCACCTAATTACTGGGGAGAAGCTGTTCTTCTTGCAGCAGCCATCATTAATGTTCTTCCAACTAAGGTTCTGAAATGGAAATCCCCATATGAAGTATTTCATTCCAATCCTCCCAAATACCATTCTTTTCACCCCATGGGTTGCCTTTGCTACTACACAGATCCTAAACCTCACAAAGACAAACTATCAGCCAGAGCACATCCTGCCGTTTTCCTTGGTTTTAGTGTAGGCCAGAAAAGCTACAAGGTGTTAAACACAGATACACTCAAAATCCATATCTCCAGAGATGTTGTCTTTCATGACACATCCTTTCCCTATCTCAACCCCTCTACTTCCACCTCAACCACATCCCTATCAGTTCCCACCCCATCTAATATACCTCATACATCTACACTACCTCAACCTTCCATCTCAAAACCCAAATCTCACCATCTCATTTCACCTACATCATCTGTTCATACCAGAACCAGACAAATCCATAAACCAAAGTGGCTCAATGATTTTGTTTCTCAAACAAGCCTCACACCTCTTAACCCTGTCATTCAAACCTTATCACCAGACCAAATTCAATTTTCCCTATCCATTTCTGAACACAAAGAACCCAAATCCTATAATGAAGCTTGCAAAGATACCAGATGGGTTGATGCTATGCAAAATGAGTTTCATGCTCTAGATCTCAACCAAACATGGGAGTTTGTGAAGCTTCCACCAGGCAAACGGTGCATCAAGTCTGGCTGGGTTTATAAAGTCAAGTTTTTACCAGATGGCACGGTTGACAAGTACAAAGCTAGATTGGTGGCCAAGGGCTATAACCAGACTTTTGGAGTGGATTATCATGAATCATTTAGCCCTGTGGCTAAAGTGGTTACAGTTAGAACATTTATTGCAGTTGCTTCAGCTCAAAACTGGCCTTTACACCAGATTGATGTCAATAATGCATATCTTCATGGATATTTGGAGGAAGATCTATATCTTGAGCCTCCACCTGGTTACACTAAATGCCCTCCTGGTCATGTATGCAAATTGGTTAAATCCTTATATGGTTTAAAACAGGCTGGTAGACAGTGGCATAAGGAGATTTCTGGGAAGCTTCTTGACTATGGTTTCCACAGATCCCACCATGACCATTGTTTGTTCATAAAGACACACTTATCACTCTCTCCAGTGTATTTGTGTATCTATGTGGATGATATTTTGCTTACAAGTCCAGATGAATCCTCTCTTCAGGCTGTGAAAGATTATCTCCATTCTTTGTTCACCATCAAGGACATGGGGTCAGTCAAGTATTTCCTTGGTATAGAGGTTACAAGAACTACACAAGGTACCTTACTATCACAGCATAAATACATCACAGATATGTTAGTAGATGCTCAGATGACAGATGCTAATGCTGTTAGTAGTCCTCTACCTCTTGGCATTCAATTGCAAGAACCAGATGCATTGTTTGAGCAACCAGAAAGATATAGAAGATTGGTTGGGAAACTCTTGTATTTGGGGTTCACCAGACCAGATATCACATATGCAAGTCAGCAGTTATCTCAATACATGCAAAGCCCCACAGATAAGCATTTCCAAGCTGCTTTACACATCCTTAAGTACTTGAAGGGTACTTCATCCTATGGTCTATTTTATCCTACACAAACTGCTGCTCAACTCAACATCACAGCATATTGCGATGCTGACTGGGGAACTTGCAAAGAAACAAGGAGGTCGATCACAGGATATTGTGTTTTCATTGGTCAGGCTTTAGTTTCTTGGAAAACAAAGAAACAGACAGTGGTGAGCAAGTCTTCAGATGAGTCTGAGTATAGAAGCATGGCTTTGACAAGTTGTGAGGTGAAATGGGTGGATTTTCTGTTGCAGGAGTTTGGCATACAAAGTAAGAAACCTATTCCATTACATTGTGATAGTGAAGCAGCCATTGCTATAGCAAGGAATCCTGTGTTCCATGAGAAGGTTAAACATGTTGATATCGACTGTCACATTGTGAGAGAGTACATTGCTTCAGGATTGTTACATACCCCACATATCTACTCACAAAATCAACTAGCTGATATCTTTACCAAACCCTTAAGTCATTTTACAATGTTTCCTAGTTTGATTAAAATGGGGATGGTAGAGATTGTTCAACCAGCTTCAACTTGTGGGGGGAGTATTAAGCTGATGAAGCAGCTACAAGTTGCAGCTATGGATGAAGATGAAGAAGCTGACTCAGCAGCTGTTAGTTAGTTAGTTATGAAGTTGAGAATTGGCGGGAAAGTTTGTTATCAAACTTTAACCATCCATTGAGTGTGTTAGGAGCTATATAAGTGAGATTGTGCATTGATGAATGTAACTTCTATCTTTACTTTACAATTCTGTTGTAACTGTAATTCCATTTTCTTGCTTAATCAATAAAGCTCGTTCTTGATTCTCCATTGATTCGATCTTGATCAATAATAAGGTCTTTGTAATTATTATTTAATTTAATTTACTTGTTTAACTTACATACGTAGTGTTATACTACCTTTTGTTGGTGCTCACAATCAGTAAACTGAGCTTTAATCTCTTTACAAACTAATTGCTTCACATTCACTTCATTTTAAGAGCTTTATCACAAATTTTCTTTCTAACAATCATAGTGATAAAAAAAATAAAAAAAAAATTCTAAACCACTCATATTACCTCACTAACGTCTTAACATTTTTTTCTGAAGTGTGCATTTATAGCACCATTATCATGATCAAAGACGGGTGAAATTGTACTTCTGGGTAATGACGAATACAGAATTTGGACAATGCATCATTCATCTATAAAAAAATATATTTTTATGATAGGAGAGTAAACCCTCGAGCTTTAAGAGACATGGATCACCGAAACCATTAATAAGGGTGGTTTCAGCAGTCAAAGGGGCTGAGATTCTTCAAGCCTGTCTCCAACCTTCAAGAACTACCCGTGAGAAGCTTTGTTACAATTCCCTCCCCTTCTCATCTATACATCTCAAAGGATGAATGTCCTATCTTTTTTTGGGTTGAGGACTTTATTCTTTCATTCTCAACAGGATCAATAGAATGATGTTTTAGTTTGAATGTTAATACAATTTTAGGTCTTGTTTTTTATAACTGAAACTTTGTTGAACTGAACTGAATGTTATTAAACTAAATTGAACTGAATGCTACTGAACTGAAATAAGTTACTAATAATGCATAAAGAACAAAGCTTTATTCACAAATTTTACGTTTGAAATTCGCATTATTAACACTTGCGCACTATTTAGTAAAACAAAATAGATTCAAATGAGATTTTTTACAATTCTATCAAATTTCATCTTTTAGAACAAAATATTATTAAAATGAACTTGAAGAATGAATTTCTTCCAATTCCACTAAAATGAAAGACAAGGACTTAAAAGTGAACACTTAAAAACAAAGAGGGCTTTTAAATTCATCTAAGAAATCATTAAATTATATGTCTTTTCCCAACTTTTTAATGAGTTGGATTATTGTGCAATGAGAATTTCCCAACCCAATCAAAATTGTTCTCTTCCCCCCTTTTATTCCTCAACAACTTTAGGTTTTTGTCTCTTTCAATTGCCAAAGACTTAACCCATCTAGATAAGGTCATCCTACCCTGTAAACAAACAAAATGCCCTACAAATACAGCACGTGGTTTACACGCACCGCAAATATTGCTATCATAGTCCTAGCTATGCTCAAATGTATCTAAACCCATTGAATAATTCATACCAATTTTACATGTTAAAATAATTATATGAAAGGATAGGGGTTGGAAGAAAATTGATTAAAGTGTACAAATAGCGTCTAAAGTTGTCATCAGAAGTTGATAGATTCAAAATATTTGACAATAGGTATTTATTTGGGTGCTTTTTAATATTTTATTGATAATATAGTGTATTTTTTTTTAAAAAATAAATAAATATTAAAGCTTTGTAGTTCATACATAATTTCTGAGAAACTTTTAGGATTGTTTTTTACCTGCGGCACTCATTCCCTTTGTCTCTTTCCTATTATAAAGTTTGTATCAATTTATTCCAAATTGAATTTTAGTTATTAAGTATCAGTTTGTTGTTAGGAGAAACAATTTTTGTGAGGAAAAATGATTTAAAAAACATAGAAAAACATTCAGAATCGTTCGGTATCTACATTACATAAATCTTACAAAAATAAAAATATGTAATAATAAAATTATATTAAAAATTATAGTTATTTTAGTTTAAAAATATTATATTAGCTTTCTAGATAAATTGTGACAACTATTTTTTTTCTCAAAAAACTACAAAATTTAGCTTTTTCTAAAAACATTCTTCTCTACTTTCTTCAAAAACAATTTTACATTACCAAACAATGCTTTTAACTAGAAAAATTGTTCTTAAATTGTGGAAAAACAATGTAAACTTGGCCTATATTAGTTTTAAAAAATTGCTCGGATTACAATCAATTTAATCAATTGTATAAGATTTACTAACTTAGATAGGTGAAGTAATACTTAAAATTTTAGTTGTATTTAAAAAGCATATCATTTTAAGGGGCTTTTTTACCCTTGGTTCCAATAAGATTTGATGTAGGGACGTTAGGAGTTGAGAAGCCCATATGATGTGGGGGTAACAAGAATCATCCTAAAATTTTGTGCAAGAAAAGAAGAAAAAAAGGGAAAAGATTCTAACTCCCCCGAGAAAATGGAATTTGAATGAAAGGGGATATCCTTGCCTTCTTTAATTCTTCTCCTTTTTCTTTCTTTTTATCCTTTCAATTTTTCTTTCTTTTCTCATAATCATATACTAATATTCATGTACTTGATGAGAATCCTTTTCCATTGATATAATTGAGTTACAATAAACAAAACAAGTAATTCAATAATTTTTTAAAAGACCTTATTGACTACGGTTACATGAAGTTGACTTTATTATTTGGTGAGATCTCATCTTCCAACTTGAGCTTATTTAATCTTAATTACTAATTAAGCTGTCTCAATATTAGTTCTTTTTTATTTTAGTAATGAATCTAATTATGACTCTGCAAGTGATCTAATTCATACATGTTTTATTTCCATGTTAATTTTATCGTTAATGCATTGCACGTAATAGTGAAAGTTTTGACTTAGTAATTGAGAGTCTTCTTATAAGGATGTCATGAATTCGAATCCTACTCGAAGTAAAGGTTTTTTTTCCTTAATGATGAAAAAGGAGAGAAACAAATAATGACTCAAAAAATGTGAACAATATTGTGAATATGTTTTAGAAGTATAAGAAGGTAGGAGGTCAATAATTAAATAAGCAAAAATTAATTAAGAAAGGTGAGGGAGAAAGTTGGTATTCTTTTGGATTATGATAATGGCACTTGGAAATTACTTAATTTAATTTCTTCTTTTGGTCTCCTAACTTTACCAAATAAGCCAACTGTTTTACATTAGTTACTATAATCAAAATTTGTTCCATCAAGTTGAAAAAAATAAAATTAGAGGTTAATGTGTAAAAATTTAGAAAAATCAAGGGGACTGACCATCACACTTATTTTTTATGTAATAAAAAAATAAAAATATACATATATAATTAAGGAAAAATGGAGAAAAGGCTATGAGCTTTTAGGATACAGAGGATCAGAAATTGGGTGTAGGAAATATTCGAGGCTTGATTGAATGATTGATGCTTTTCCCTTTCGCCACGTTTGCTTTTTTGGCTTTCTTTGTATATTCCATAACCAATAGCTGGGCCCAACCATCATCTTCTATCTCTTCCTTACCATTTTGGTTAAATTACACCTACGGTCCTCCAACTTTTATTCATTGCTAGCTTACTTGAAAATTGAAAATTTGATATTGTGGTGTATGAGCTTTATGTTTTTACTATTGGTGAAAAATGACATATTCATTATTACTTAACCAGTTAAGAAAGTTTAATACTTAAACTATAGGTGTAGCTTTTAGGATATATAGGATCAAAGATATTGGGTGTAGTTTTTGTAGTTATTTAGGTGTCATTTCTTGAGAAAGAAAAAGAAAAAAGATTGTTTATAGAAAAAATTTACAATTGGTAATTTGTAAATAAAAATTTTTTAAGGTTGCTTGAAAAAAGCGGTTCTAAAATATAAAAAAATATTAGTAAAATAAAAAATTTGGATCGCATAATGTTAAGTTATGTAGTTAAAATTAGTTGGATACACCATTATCAATTTCCATTTCTTTCACTTAACTTTACCTAAATTTAAAATTGCAATCATATTTAGATATATAAAAGTTAACATTACATTAATGGCCTTTGCATTTAATCTTTTTGTCTTTAATTTGTTGCTAAAAAGCCAATTCCCTTTCTTGACGACACTAAACAAGGGACTTCTAAAATTAACACTTTTTACAAATGCATGCTTTCCAATTCCACTTTATAACTTCCACTAAATCTATGGTCTTATTTTCTTACATTACCAATTTGTGTGAAAATAACTATTATATATGTAAACTTATTCTTGTATTGTTCATAAAAAGTTGAATGAAAAAAACTTGTAGGGTATTTATATCATTAATTAGTTGTTAGTTGATATTACTGATTTACTACTCTACCTCATCTTTATTTGCATGTGTTTCCATACATATTCATGTTGAAAATTGTTAAAACATTAATATAAAATAGGTTTGAATTTAACTATTTCTTTTTATATGAAAAGTTTTTATTTAACTATTAATCTCAAGAGATAGGTTCATGTGAGACAAAACCATTATGGAGAGACTTTTTTTAGTGTGAGACAATTAAAAAGTGGTGGCAATTTTGAAATTTTAAAACATGGAGGGGCATTATTGAGGTGATGACATCGCTGATGTCAGCGCTGATGTCACATCTAGAGAGAGAAAAAGTTTTTATTATTTTATTTAAAATGCATTTTCCCGCTCTTTCCGAACTCATTTTTCAAAAAAAATTATACCACTGAAGTCGTATTAATTAGGCGGTCATTTTGAGATCCATTGTTGTTATTTATAGACGATTTTTATTTTTTTTATTTTTGTTCTAAGTCGGATACTTGGTTGTTCCAACAGAATACTACATTTGTTCCACCAGACAACTCCAATTGTTCCAGCAAAATATTTTCATTATTTTTTTTAAATGCACTCTGGGAGTGTAAAAAAATGTAGTATTCTGTTGGAACAATTAGAGTAGTCCGGTGGAACAATTAGAGTAGTCCGGTGGAACAATTATAAAAAAATAAAAAAAAATAAAAATCGTCTATAAATAACAAAAATGGATCTCAAAATGACCACCTAATTAATACGTGTTCACTGGTATAATTTTTTTTGAAAAATGAGTTCGGAAAGAGCGGGAAAATGCATTTTAAATAAAATAATTAAAACTATTTCTCTCTCCAGAGGTGACATCAACGGTGACATCAGCGTTGACATCACCTCCTCTTCCTTCCCTTCAATTCACGCATGAGGGGTGTTCATTTAATTACAAGTTTGTCACCTTCCCCTATTGAATTACAAAAATACCCCTTGTCTCATCATAAAAACTAGTCTCATCCTAAACCCTTGTCTCATTTGAACTTGACTCTTAATCTCAAATCATGCAACTCCTATTTATTAATTAAATTTAAGACACGGTAAGATAAATATGCGTTTTTTTTCTTAGGGTGCTAACAACCTTCATCCTAAAGATGAAAAACAAAACTCAAAGACATCATAATAATTCATCAACAACATAGCTCGTGTGAACAATAGTGTCCTAAAAACCCATAACAAATTAAATTTCAAACTAGCCGTTCATCAAAACATACAAAAACTCTCAAAATAATAAAAATTCAATCATACACCACTCAACAACAATTAAACTACAAAAACATTTTAGCAAATACGATGTCGTTTGAATACTCCCCAAAAGCAAAAGGGGCTCCACCATTAACGCTCTTCTCTCCCTTCCCTATATACCTGAATATACTTCCATTATCTTTTCCATCACCACCTCTCACTCTCTCTCTACTTTCTCTCCTCTCCTCCGCCGCCGTCCACCGGCAACCACCATCCCTTCGCCATGTCGGCAAAAGATTGCGGCAACCACGGCAAAAAACGCCGGAAACTCTTCCGCCGGATATTCGCCGGTATCCTAATCTTCCTCTTCCTCGTCCTCATCACAATCCTCATTGTCTGGCTCGTCCTCCGCCCTAGCAAGCCCGGCTTCGTCCTCCAAGACGTCATCGTTTACGCCTTCAACACCTCCGTCCCTAATTCTCTCACTTCCAACTTTCAGGTCAGCTCGAGTCTATAGTTAAAGCTTAATTATACTTTATATATTGATATTTGATCAAAAACTAATATAAAATATGTTGTTGTTCTTTAGTTAGTTAACATCTTTTATATTAATCGACTTTGCTATGTTATTTAATAGATTGAATTAAAAGTTTGAGCTAATAGTTAACATCTTTTTATATTAACTTCTGGCGCAGGTAACCTTCTCGAACCGAAACCCGAACGATAAAATCGGGATCTACTACGATAGACTCGACATCTACTCGACTTACCGGAATCAACAGATCACTCTCCGGACTCGAATTCCGGCGAACTATCAAGGTCACAAGGAAATCAATGTATGGTCGCCGACCATTTACGGCACGGGGGTCCCAGTCGCGCCGTACAACGCCGCGATGCTCGGTCAAGATCAGTCGGCTGGGGGTGTGTTGATGATGATCAAGATGGATGGACGGGTGAGATTTAAAGTTGGGACGTTTATTTCCGGGACGTATCATTTGTATGTTAGATGTCCGGCGTATATACAGCTTGGGAGTAAGACGGCCGGAGTTATTGTCGGTGAGAATTCCGTTAAGTACCCGGTGCTTGTTCGTTGCAGCGTTAGTATTTAACGGTAGAAGAAGGAAGAAGGATTCGTCACACTTGTAACGCCGTCAAGTAATTTTTTTAGAAAATATTTGCATACTTGATTTTCATTTTTAATTGGTTGTCTCTTTTAGATTTATATATAAGTATAATATATACTGAATGATATGTGAGATATTAAAAGCTTTCAATTGTAAATTTTTTCAGAAGGAAATAAATTGAAAGAGACGAGCAAAATTGCTAATTACAATTTTATTTCTATGCTTTTTATTATTATTTCTAAAATTTAATTTGTTTTTGATAGCCTGTTCGGTTTGAAGTTTGTCGAATACTTTTTAAATAACTTTATGCTTTTAACTGCTTAAATCAACTTTAATTATTTGATTTAAATTAAAGTTTATATATGTTAAACAATATTTAATAAATTAATTATACATGTATAGTTTGTATTTTAATTGTTAATTAATGGATAATAAATGAGTGTGAAGTGGAGGTTGTGGAGTCACTTTCGCGAGACTCACTATTCTATTGATGTTTTCTTATTGTTTACTTCTCTTTTTTTTTTCTTTCTTTCATGTTCTTGGATCTTTAAACTTGTAAATATATACATAAACAAATATTAAATATAGTATAGTAATTTCGTCAACCATGTAATTGATGATTTGTTTATTTAACTAGCTATGAAACATTTAATCTAGGTTTTAGTGATATAATTTGGATTAATTTTTTTTGGATAACATGATTGACATAGCAGTATACCTGCATTTTTGCATTAGAAAGATGTAAATGAGCTTTGTGTGGAAACACTTTAATGCATTCCCTAAACAAAAATAAAAAGTGATTTTTCTATCTTTATTGGTAGATCTTTTATTATCTATTTTCATTTAATTGTCGACACATGTGTTGTAATTTTTTTAACGCATCAATCATATTAATCAAAATTGACAAAATTAAATAGAATACTTGTTTTATGTGTTGTCCAAAATCGAATAAAACGTTTAAAAGTACATAAAATTGAGGAAAATGTATTCTCTTTACAATTATGTTTTTTTCTTTCTCTTTCTCAAATTTTCTAATTAAAAACGCATTTGCTTCTTTATTTGTGAAAATACAAGTTATTAAAAACCCGTAAACATATATCAATAGTAATATAAGAAGAAAGAATATGATGGAAATTAGAAAAAGTTAAATTGCGTGTGAAATCAAATGGGGGAGATTGATTATGTATGTTGAATATTCAATCTTCTATGGGCTGCCCTACCATATGCATATGGATGTAACTAAAAGTTGGAGTTATTTATTTATTTATTTATTATTAAGAGTGGAACTTCATGAGAAATTAAGTAGAAGATGTATAGAGATTTTGTGTTGTTACCTTACATATATGAAATCTAAAAAGTATGGGTGTCCTTTTCAAATGTCACCGGCTCTTAACCTACCACTAAATACCAATTAATAATCGCTTAATTGAAAGTTTTACTAGTACATTTTCTAAGCATTGGAATAAAATCCACGTACATAGTGTCAAAGAAATTAATGTAAAAAATGTGATGAACTATAATTGCACATAAAAATGACTGACTATCAAGTATCAGTATAAAAGCTGTTAATGATTTTAATTACATTTGATTTTTTAGTTTGAATTAATTACTTGACATAGCATGAGAGCCTCTTAGATTAAGTGGCTCAGGTTTGTTATTTTTTTTTTTTTGTGAAATTAAAAATATATTTTGATAATCAATAAGAGTTGGTTTAAGTGGTAAGACACTTCATCTTCTATTTAAAAGGCTTGCGATTCGAATCTCTACTTCGTTAAAATTTAGTTCTTATTGGTAGGCAATCTGTAAATTCCATTGTATAAATTCATCGAGGTCTGTGGTTTGCCTGGTTTTGTGAGTGGATAGACCTACCCTTAACTAAACTTTTCTCGTTACAAAAAAAATACATTTGGATGAAGAGTTTGTGTTTGTAAACTCCAAGACCAAAAATGGATTAATGTGAAAGGGTGTCCTAAAGGTTAATTAATATCAAAAACCACTGAAATTTAATTATTTGATTAAACTTTTAATTCAATTAATTTCTGAATATTTACAAATTCAAACCCACAGATCGTGTAAATTGTTAAAAAAAATATGAATTAAGTTAAAATTATGTGGTAATTTTACTTGGAGAAACAAAGAGTTTTCGTTTTTATTTACCTAAAACAAAATATACTTTCTCTGAAATTTTTAAAAAATAAAAATAAAAACAAAGTAGGAGAAATCTATAACGCTTCTAAAATACGGTATTTCTTAAAAACATTAAGTACGACGAGTTAATATGTGAGCTATTTAAAAATAATAAAAAAAATATAGAGCTTTATTTATAACTAAAGAAATATATATTCCGAAAACGACTAAAATCTCTCAACAAAATAAGCTGCATAAATCAAATTATCTCAACATTTTTGGAATTAAGTTTTATGGGACTCACCTTATAAACCAAACGTATAGTTAATAAATATAATTTTAAATAATCCATCAAAATACCAACAATATTAATGATCTCATAATAATATATTTTTCATATGACTATAGTTATATAAAATCTTCAAAATTGGGAATGGTAATATTAGAGGATGATGTTGATATAATGTAAAAAACATATAAAAAGGGCATGTGGAAGAGATGATTGATGATGAATAAAATGTAGATTCTAGTTCCGGTCGACTCATCTTTTCTATATTTGCTTACATGCTTATGATATATGATGCATTCCTTCGTGTGCTACCCAACAAATACATACACCCTTTTTAGCCTATTCTCTTGTCTTTTCTCACTTCTTTCATTCTAACACTCCACATTATCTCATATTAATTAGCTAATTTCAATTTAGTAAATTTAGTTTAATTAAATATATTTCAAATCAAATTATTTTAATAAAAATTAGTCATAAAAACAGGAGTTAAGGGTTTCAATTTTAATTTGTTTACCGATCAATTGATTTCTGGACATTATATCAACATCTTCTACACTAGGAGAATCAAAGTCTAACAACTCTATTATAGCTCTTGATTGGGTCTTACCGGTCGAAAAGCTCGTTAAACTAGGTTCAATTATGGTTGTCGTTGTCATCATAAATAGAACATTATGTAAAACTTGATTCAATGTGTCCAAACTTTTTTCAACAAAAGAATATAAAAACACATAATGTGGTTTTGAATTGGGATGTTCAAGGGCAAAAATCCCAAACAAATGTGATGGATTGGTTCAAAAATGGGGTCAATTTAAAACAAATTAAATCTAAACTAAAAGTATAAAATTGATTCTTGAACATTTCAATTCAAAACAACTACATTGTGCATCACTATCAGATCAAAATCCGAATCCTTCATCTAGTACTAAAAGTGAATAAAATAATAATTACTTTGAAAAAAACAAAATAAAATAGAAAGATCCAATTAGTGAAAATAGATATTCAAATTGCTTATGAGAAAATTAGCTAAGTTAATTGCGAGTGTTGAGTAAAAGTTGTAACCTAGCTATTATATGGGCTTTGCGTGGGCCTATAATGCCCACAACCTCCTGTTTGCTTAAATGACTCCATCAATAAACATGTGACAAAACTGCATGTTTTGGAAGGCTCTCTTTGCTTCACGTATATTTCTAGAGCACGTTGGCTTTCTAAGGCTGATTCATATATCAGGAAGAAAGATGATGGAGGTGATCAGTTCACTTGGACACCATTATGTTCTATTTCAAAACCATGTTGGCGAGATGGTAGTTGGGCTAACAGATTTAAGCTTTTGGGATACGCAAAGAAAAGTGGCAAGATTTTGCTTGATCATGGAGCGGGAAATATGGTTTTATATGATCTTGAAGAGAAAAGTTACTGGAATGTTAAGGGTTTTGACTGTATTGGTTCAAACCTATTGTGTCTTTGTATTGAAAGTCTTGTCTCTGTAGGTGGTGGAGCTTAGTGTTTCTATGGTATAAACGCGTTCAAGGTTTTGTGTTCTCGGATTGGATCAGCCTGCTGGAGCTGAGTGAAGTGTATGCTGACTGATGTTGAAACTTGGAAGTGCAGATGCCATGCTATTGTTTAGGTGAGATTGAACACATTTCATGCGGTAATTGACTTAGTTCTTTATATTATCGGCCAGTTTGTTCGTATTTTGCTTCTCTTATGGTCAAGCGATTCGTAGTTGTAGTATTGTAGAATCACTGGTGAACCATATATTGTCTATTTAGAAGCTTAATATATAACTTTTCTTATCTTTTTTATGTTGTTCTTTTGTCAATTCTCATTTTTTAAATTTTAGAAAATAAAATTTCATTACGTAATGAACTCGTACATGTGCAGTTAGTTGTTGAACTTCGTAGATTTCTCAAGTATATTTATGTGCTAGTTCTTCAAAACCTGGTTGTCTCTTCAAAATCTTTTTTCTGCAGAAAGTTTGGGGAAGTATAAGCCTGTTTTGAGTATTCTAGTTTTGAGTATCCTGTTTTGCTTCCAGAATCTGTTATCAAGGCGATTGGCGAAAAATGTCCGAAAGTTCTAGTAGAAAGGGCAGGGCTTGAGTTCATGGTCTTCTGTTTGTTGTTCTGAGAAATATTTTTCTTTTACTGGAAAACAGATGTGGGATGTGGTGTCTCTTAAAGACTCGATTTGGGCTACTCGATAACTCTTAACAATCTAAGTAAGGTTATTTCGGAAAATTTGGAAACCTTTCGATGCTAGTTGGAGTCGGGGCTGTCTGAATAAAATCAAATCCGTTTTAAGTCTAATTGTTCTTATCAGATTGGGATGGGAACAGATTCTCTTTTTGGTTTCATACATGGATGGATAGTAGTATTAGTAGTTTAATAGATGCATCTCCAACTATTTGGTGACACTGATGTTCTTAAATAAATGTGAGGAGTTGGTTTGAAAATGGGGTAAATTTGGAAAAAAACTGGATCCAAATTTTAGAAATTGGATATCCCAAAAGTGCATCACTGGTTCTAGAAAAGTCTAGGAACTTCTAGACTCTAACCTTTTTTTTTTTTTTCCTATGTAGACAAATGATTATAAAGAGAAGAGTTAACATTTGTGTATCTTGATTTCACAAACAGCTTTCAAATGAACCTACCCATGACAAAATAAATGTTTGACTATTGAGATGTATGGCATTCTACTAATTGATACTTAATTTGGTCAATTTATTATTTGAAATTGTACAAAAATAATGCTTCATGGGGGTAATGTGTATGGGCTTATTTTGGGCCATTATAATAGTGAAGTCTAAGAACTATTTTATGCGCTTATATTGGGCCTTGTATCTCTTTTTATGAAGTCCAATTTCAGGTTTCAAATTTCAGTGAGGAAATAAACTAAAAAAGTAACCAAATGTGTAGTGCTAGATATCTCAAGTTGGAATTCTATTAAACATATGAATAATTTGTTAGATTGACTATGCTATTTGATAATATTTTTCTTGTTACTTTCTAATGATAATTCCTTTTAACCATAAATAGAAGAAATTGATGAACTATATATATGACCTTTTGTCTAACTACAATAAATAATGTCCTACTTTCCCATGCTTTCAAAATAGATTATATAGTTGATTAAAAATCAAATTAATCTCCATCATTTATCATTAACAATAAGAAAGAATGAACGCACCAACAACAATAACAAATGATTAACAAGTAATAATAACATAAAACAATAGTTATATTGTTAAAAATTTATAAAAAATGTTACTGGGCTTTATTATTAATTTAGATTTTTAGTTCAAATAAATTTCTTATCATGATATCAAAACATGTATAACTAAGTGGTTTAAAATATTCACTTTAAGGTAACCTTGTATGTACTTCTTTCAATCTTAAAAGACATTCACTTTAAGAAACATATTAAAGATTAATGTAGAAAATGCTCAAATTATCAGTTCAATTAGTTCATTAACAGTCACTAATACGTAATTTCTTGATTAAATTAAAAGTTATTTCATATCATCATCACCTACCCCAAGAAAATGATTTTATTTTTTAATGTAAAAAGATGAAAATAAGAAGTTGAATATATAACAGATGAAGAGTGTTTAGACATAGAAATTGTCGAAAATTGACAAGGACATTAGGCATACAAGTCAATCATAACAAGGTCGAAACTGCTTAGAACCATCTATCTCTATCAGTTCAAGAGAAATTAATCCTTAACATCCAATAGGAACTTACCAAGCCCATTCCCAATTTCCCATCTTCATTTTTACTAAATTACATTCATGATCCTTCAACTTTGAAAAAACATTTACTACATCCTTAAACTTTCTAACTGAACACTATAAGCCTTTAACTTTGTATTTTATTAACATAACGGTCAGTTTCACTAGTTACTATGATAGGTGACTACCTCAAAATGAAAAATTAAGCAAATTAAAGTTGTATAGATCTACATTTTCTATAAAACGATCAAATTGTCCAATTTTCCGTATCATTAGTTTAGAAGTTTTTTCAATATAAATAATTACTCTCTCTTACTTATTCAAACAACGTTTAAAAGATCTTATTAAAAGCTAAAAGTTCAAAAATTAAATGTCATTTAAATATTATTTTTGTTTTTTACAATTCATTTGATTTATTAAGTTAAGACCCGTTATGCACCCTTTAAACGGATCTTCTCCCAATTAAATTTTTCTACGTACCTTGAAACTCGTACCAAAATCTAATTTTATGTGATTTGAGGCTCTTAACTGCTCAAACCAACCTTAATTGGTAAAATGTCCATGATATGTAAAAGTAAACTACTTATTATTAAAGAAAGAGTCTCGATTAAAGTAAAATGAAATATCATACTTATACAGTACAAATTTAAAGAGCTATAATATCGGGGGTTTCCAGTTCAGAAGCCAAAAACGGTCATTATATGATTTTTGAGTTCTGAAACCGTAATGGAAATAATGGTAAACTTGAAGGACCAATATTGTAATTTGCGCAGTCCTTTTCATATAATATGGTTAACGCGTGAGTTGACGCGGCCTGCTGCCGTGTTATAATTAACAATAATTAAATTTCTTCCTACGTAACACACATACATTAATCTTCCTATATAAAACCCACACACTGCTCAACTCTTCTTCAATATCTCTAAATCCATCATTCGTTCTTCTCAATTCTTGCTTTTCCCGTTCTACGACTTTTGATATTGTGTTCTTGAAATCTTTGAATCTCCATTATTCATTTGCCATGTCTGAAAAGCAACAATTGAATGGAGCCTACTACGGCCCAGCAATCCCACCACAACGTAGCTACCACCGCCACCGCAGCTCTGGCTGCGGCTGCGGCTGTTGCCTCCTCAGCTGCCTCCTCAAAATCATTGTCAGCATTGTAGTCACCGTTGGCATCGCCATCCTCATCTTCTGGCTCGTGGTCCGCCCGAACAAAGTCAAATTCCACGTCACCGAAGCAACGTTATCCGAATTCAACGTGGACGCGAACAATAATCTCCGGTACAACCTAGCGATGAACATCACTGTTCGGAACCCTAACAAGAAGATCGGTATCTACTACGACTATATTGAGGCACGTGCTTATTATGAAGATCAAAGGTTTGCTGTTGATACTTTGAACCCATTTTATCAAGGACATAAGAACACTAGTGTTTTGTCACCAGTTTTTCGAGGACAACATCTTTTGGTACTTTCCGGTGACCGCCTGTCGGATTTTAATGCGGAAAAGACTTCCGGGATTTATAGTATTGATGTGAAGGTTCATTTTAAGATTAGGTTCAAAATCGGGGATATTAAGATTGGCAAGTTTAAGCCTAAGGTGGAGTGTGATTTTAAGGTACCCATTAATGGTACTAATGCTTTTGAAGCTACTAAATGTGATTGGGATTACTGATCATCATCATCATCATTGGATCGGACGGTTTGAGGTGGTTCTTTGTTTTTTGATTCTAGATACTAGAGACTTTTCTTTCATGTTTTTGATTATGTTATTCTTTTGTTTTTTTTTATTTGACATTTGGAGTTATGTATTATTTTCACGTAAATAAATAAATGATTTAGTATTTCTTTATGTTAAATTAATCATTTGATTATTCTGTGGGAAATAATTAGTTCGTCTGCGGTTACTTGCGGCTTTTGAATTGGACCTGGTAAACCACTGGCTTTAAACAATTAGTTATATTTATTTGAGAAATTAAGGAATTATTTGGTTTTGAAGTATTTTGAATAAAATGTTTAATTAGCTTTAAATTTGTTTATAGCGATATTTGAATTTCCTAAATCATGCATACATGTAAAGAAAAATGAAGAATTGAACAAGTTGAATCACTATTTATTTATATAAAATGCTTTTACAGGAGTAGACAGGAAGCTAATAAGTCAATTTAAAATAATAAGTTTAAATAAAGCGAATATAATGCGTCGTCAACGAATACCACGACATTCATGCATTAAACAAATAATCCTAATAATACCCACACCACATAAGCATATATGATTGGGTTTTGTCTACCGTGATTGGAAGGGGATATTATGGCTTGTTGTGCAACATTTAGGGCAGTTGGAATTTTCGACTTGTAGAGGCTCGTGTGTTAAAGTGACACTCCAAATGGTTGATCAATATCATCGTGAGCGTGTTGTGATCGAATTCAATGCTAGAAGCGTAAAGAATGATTTTGTGTGAAATCATATTCATTTCTATATTGACAAATGGATGGTATAATTTCAAGTGTTTACTTTTCTTGTTTTATTATTTTATTTATATATTTCCGTTTATATTCAAACACCTTTTGAAAGAAAATCTATACACATTATGTAAGCAATACTATGATTTGTATTGAATTTCATTTTAGATATTGACGTACGTAAACATTATACAAATATTTTCTATGATGGTAATATATTATATAATTAATTAATAATTACAACTTGCTTTTATTTATTGCCATTGCTGTGATGTTTAAACAGAAATGAAGTTGAAACAAGACAGAGTTGTCTTTTGCATAAAAAATCAACCTACTTCTCTTCCTCCATGTCAATCGTTTGGAATCTATCACATCTCAAATGTTATAACTACTACATTTACTAATTATAACAACCATAAATGAAAATAAATTGAACAATAAAAGATTCAAAATCATTTAAATGAACCAAATGTATTGTACTAAATTTAGAAATTAATATAAAAGATTACATTGGACTTTAACTATTAGTTTAAACTTCTTAGTTCAATCAATTATTTGATATGGTATTAAAACTTTTGCGGTTAAATGTGAATATCACTTAAACTTAAAGTATACACAAACTCAATAATATCTTTTAATTTTTGAACCCTAATGAAATTTTGAAAGACGATGTGTAACAGAATGGATCCAAATCAAACAGTAATGATGGTTGCATCTTAAAGATGATTAGAAAGTGTCAATAAGAGCAGATGAAAACTTATTGGACAAAATGGCCTATATATATATATGGGATATTCTATAGTCACTTTGTTTTTCACAAAGTAACCATTACTTTGTTTTGTCAACCATTGGATCATGAGTTAAAAACTAATCCAATGGTAAAAAAGACAAAGTATAGACAAAGTAAGGGAAAAACAAAGTGACCATAGCCTACACCTATATATATATATATAGCCTTCCTGGTTTCTCAAAATTAGTCCAGACCTTTTAGCTGTACACGTATTGGGCCTTTAACATACTAAAATAAAAAATAAAATCACTGAAATTCGGCCCAATTCCAAAACCCATTGGACCGTAATATAAATAATGTTTCTTCTTAATTTGTATAGTTAGTATAATTAATGCGGCGAATGGATCAAATTGGGTAAATTATACTTTTAATGAGTACTCAACTCTACTCTTAATGTTACCAAAAAAAAACTCTACTCTTAATTTTGTTTCAAAAAAACACTACTCTTGATTTATAAGGAGAAAGTGGACTCTCAAGTGTGACCGAACACATGAACTGATGTTGCAACTACGGGTCGGGTTGACAGACATTTTGTCAAGTTACTTAACACTCTTTAGTGTTAAAGTTTGTAAGAGTAAAAGGTTGAGATAAAATATTGTGGGCTTATTGACTTTACATATGTTGGGCTTGGACTCGTGTTGTTCCGCATTTCATTCATATAGCTTTTGAGCTTCAAAAAAAGATATAACAATCTACAAGTTTGCATGTTACAAATATAGAAACTTTTTGTGCTATTAACTAATAACCAGTGTGATATTCCAATTAATTTTAGCTTTTGAATTCTTTTTCATTTTAGAATTATTTAATCGTTGTTTGGATATAAGAAACGAACGATTTTTTACATAA
The DNA here is from genome assembly GCA_028411795.1 of Euphorbia peplus. Classification (NCBI taxonomy): domain Eukaryota; kingdom Viridiplantae; phylum Streptophyta; class Magnoliopsida; order Malpighiales; family Euphorbiaceae; genus Euphorbia; species Euphorbia peplus. The sequence goes on from CP110841.1 coordinate 33,946,557, forward strand.
AGATAACTCCAAAAGTATTGATAATTGGTAAAACTGTAAATAGTTGTAGTTTGAAAACATAGTTCCGAATAGCCTTAATTATTGGTCTTTTTTATTTGAAATCCACTATTAAAAAGAAATTGAATTCACGATCCATCATTCTAACTTGATCAACAGCTAAACTAGCTTTTGTTTATATAAATTTTAAGTTTCAGTAAAAAATTTATGTCTCTTTTGAAGTTTAGAAATTATATAAAGAAAGAAATGCAAATTACCTCAATCAAATAACGAATGCATTTCTGATTAAAAACAAAAAGAAGAATCAATATTAATTAGGTAAAATGCATGTTGTTGGTAGGAAAATGTGCAGTAAAATCTGGGAGATGTTATAAGTGGCAATATATTATTGTTAACTTCATTCGTATATTGAGATATTCCAGTTGAGCTATCAATTTTTAAAGTTTTCATTTTCTGGCAGTTAAGCTCATTTAATGCAAATTAATTTAAGGAATTGCTCTTACTCATAAGTTATCTTTTATTTGGACAAAAATGACAAGTTGACAAGATACCCTCACAATCACATATTAAACCATATAATTTATTATAGTTAACAAATATGTTTTGGGCATCAATCTATTTAAAATTTGTGTTTTTAGCCACTAATCTATTATCCGGTCACTTTCGACAACTGAAGTATCTAATTTAGTTATGTTTGGCTAATGTTCTATCAATTTTTGTGTTAATTGATATTATACATTTATTTAGTTGCTATTTTTTTGTTTTAGTATAAATTTGTCATTTTGAAATAAATAAAATTTAATCATTATTTTTTCTCCTTTTAATTTTGCTACAAGAATAGTTAAATTTCACTACATTAGTAGGTCAACGGTCAAATATAACTAAATTAGATAGGTCAATGACTAAAAAGTGATCATCTCACATTTCAATGGCCAAAAACACAACTTTTGGATAGCTTGGTGGCCAAATAGTTACTTTTCCCTATGTTTTACCACAAAAGCCAATTTAATTTTCACATAATACAAGTTTTTTTACAAAAAAGTTGAGATGAAAATAACTCAATGTAACATCCGCTCAATACCATGTATGCATATACCGTATGTTCTGACTCAAATCCATCATGTATTAGATATTTAAACACTCAATAAGAATTTATAACAAAATTTATAAGTTATCTACCCGTTAGACTTAATTTAGAGGAAATAGTGATTTAAAATTATGACATATAGAGCTGATATTTAAACACTGATTTATGCTTCTTGCTCTTTTAATAACGGGCTGATATTTATTTAAACTACTTTTAGAGGCTAACTAACATGGCCCATAAATGAGTAGACAATAAAAAAATTAACATTTTGGGACACAAAAAGGAAATTCAAACTTAGTTTATAGGTAGTGCAATTTCCGTTTTATGAAATTGGATAATTAAGTGGAGCTATGAAATTAAGATACAAGCCAACATTCACGAGACAAAACGCCCTCTAAATAGACATTCAACCAATATGATAATGACCCTCTAAATTTTAGTTATGTCATCTTCATTTATTTTAGTATTAAATTTAAATTTTTCTTATTTTTGGTAGAAAGAAATGTAAAATTACATAATATTTTCAATCAATACAAATTTAACTCTTACATTACAAAAATATAAACCAAATTATCCGAATTTATTTGACTGTTGTATTGATTCTTGCAACTCGTAAATTGAAACAATCTTACACATTTTGTTATTCACTTTTAATTTAATACTTAACATGATTATCAATATTAAACTTTGGATCATTTGGTCTAGCATAATTTGTTTCAAGAAAATTATCTTCATACGTACTTAACTCGTTATTGTGTCAGAGATTATATTATACGCACGGGTTAATATGAATATGCGATACACCGAGCCAAAAAATAGTTATCATATAGCATTTCAATTAATAACATTTTAGTAATGTACAACTAATTAATAACATAATTATTTATTTAAAATTTTAAATATTTAAATAAAAATTAGAGACGCTCAAAATAAACTCGATTATGTTCTTTTTTACTTATATTCAGCACATTTCAGCAATTTCAGTTCAGTTCAGCAATTCCATTCAAAAACTTCAGTTCAGTTGAGCAATTTCAGTTCTATTCAGCAATTTCAGTTGAGTTCAGCAATTTCAATTTTATTTAGCAATTTCAATTTAGTTCAGTTCAGCAAAAAAGAACATAGCCTAAACCTTAATTATAAACTCTAAAAACTAACATAAGAATATAGTATACCAAATGTTCTAAAATTTGTCATTGTTATTATTATTATTATTATATCTTTTATAGCATCCAACAAATTATTAAATTCAAGAAACCCCATACAATAAATTCTTAAATAAAAGAAATAGAATTATTCTAGTATACTACTAAAATGGATACTAATGAAGAAATCAATAAAACCATCGATAATAAATAGATAGAAGGACCACTAAAGTCCATAAACCATGATAATAATATCCTATATCTTTGTCCTTTATCCCTAGACTTCACTTAAATAAAACCAGTCTTCACGGATAATAAAACGTTGCGTTTTCAGTTTGAGCTCAAAACATTTGTCTCCACTAGCTCGATCAATAGATAGCAACTTCCTATCCGCCTAACTAATTCAATATTTAAATTAAAGCAAGCCACCTCACCCCCTCTTCTATCGTCTTCCACGTCATTTTCTTACTATTTTCTTCGGATAATTACAATCATACTTCCTCAAAGTTGTATTTACTTTCATTATTACACTTGAATTTCAAAATTGGACATTATAACCACATAATTTTCGTAATTTTATTAATCTAACGAGACGCTACTATTGATCAAGATAATTATTTTAATACATGGAGAATAGAAAACTCTAATCGTCAGTTAAAGTCTTTGTTTGTCATTCAGATTTTGGAGTTTTCTTCCGGCTTTATCGCTTTAAATAAAATTATAGTAGGGCTTCTAGTTTCCTTTTTATTTTATGTTTTTTGTCTGTTATCCCTGTACAAGAGATATTTCTCTCTATATGAGTGGTTATGGTTTGTTTCTCTATATGATAAGTGTCGTTTATTTCCCTTTATGGGTTGGAAGATGGAAGGGCTTTTGCGGCTATCAAATAGAACTGCCGATTGGACGGCGAACTTCGTAGGAACTACATGGGTCATCACGAGTGTGTTGTGACGCTTGTAGGCCTCCAAGATCTACTTCTATCTGATACATGTGGTTCAAACTTCTTTCGCCGAATTGATTTGTCTTAATTTTGTTATTTTATTTTTGTGATCTCTTTTTTCCTTGTTTCTCAGGGTTCATAACCCCCCCTTGTTACCAAACAAAAAGATAATTATTTTAATAGTAAATAATTATTATTGTAAAGTTGATAGAAAACGATGTTGTACGTATTCCTTGTCTTTTAGGTTTAATAACCATTTAGATGACATTGAGTATCATATAAGTTCTATCGTACTAATTAGGTGGTAACAGATGGCGATTATGAGTAAGCTTTGATGGTTATGTTAGTAAAGTATTAAAGATAAAATAATATAATGAGGAAGATTGTATATGGACTTAATTGATACCACCTCGTATGTCTTTAATGCTTTTGTCATTGTATAGTCTTCTTAAAATTGGTTGATTATCATTATACTTGTAGATATACGGGTGTCTGGTGTTTCCCGCTCAAAGAATGAGCTTTAATCGTCTTCTTACTTGTGCATTTTAGTTAAGAATAGATCAATTATGTATCAATATCTTGTTGCTGATAGTTGGACTATAGATATTTAGAATTTACACTCACTTGTCTTGCCTGATATGTTTAAAAGAGCTAAAATGATTAATTAAAGATAAAAATCTTCACAAATTTGAATTTGAAAAATCAAATGTGTTTCATTAAATAGTTTTAAGCGATCTTAACTCTTGCAACCTTTTACTTTTAGAGTAATTTAATGTTATATTCAAAATTAATTCTATTACACTTATGATACAATCCACCCATTTAATTAAATAAACATATGTAGACACTTATTTCTTAATATATACACAATCATTCTCTTATAAATTAATATGTATTTATCATTAACTGATAAGATATATTACAACCGAGTGTACAATAGAACTTCTAGATAATGAACTTTAAAATAGTCATTTTCAAAATCCAAGGATCATAACTTTTGTTTTTAAATTTCAAAACCCCATAATAAAATAAAGACAAACTGAAGGGACCAAAAGTAAAATTCCACCATTTTCTTCTCTCTTTTATGTCACTCCCCCTCTTTTATTTTTAACTTTTCCTTTCTCCATTCACGTTTCCCATAAACCAAACAAAACAAAACAAACTTTCCATTCCACTCCTCTCCCCCACCACCACAACCGCCGCCGTATCACATCCATATCCGCCGTACCTCAAACCCTAGCTCCGCTCAATTTCAGCTCTCCCCTTCAAAATTTGATCATGTAATCTGAATTTTCCATACTGATCATATATAATGAACACACTAAACAAGATTTGCATAGCTCTGACAATCATCTTCGGGGTGTCCTTGGCTGTTCTCGTGGCGGAGATCCTCATCGTTCTCCTCCGCAGAAGAAGATATCGGATTCGAAGACTCCTCCAAGACTCTGATTCACTACACTCCAAGTCATCCAAACACCTCTCTTACTTCTTCTGCTGGAAGACTAAGACCACTCGCATCGAACCTCACGCTGAAATTACAATAGAAATTCCGCCTGAAGCACCTCCGGCAACTCCTACGCCGCCTCCAACGGCCGCGCCGGTGTCGGAGCTGGAAGAGATAATGAAGCAGCACTCGCTGTACGGTCCTTCAAGAGTTTTGTTCACTATTAGAGAAGAAGAACGGGAGGAGATGATGGAGATGGAGTCGTCTTCCAGATGCGTTTCGTTTGAAGATATTGTCGTTTCGTGTACTCCGGTAGTCATCGAAATTGATGATTCTACCCCACCGTTTTGTACTCCTTGTGGCTCGCCGGGTTTTTACACTCCCTCGCCGTCTCCTCCACGTGCTTAAGTTTGGGTACAACACGAAAACTTTTCATCAGATTATTCAATTTAGTAACACTCTTATTCAAATACGTTTAACTTTCAAGTTCTGATGAAATTTGATGCATTAGTACTGATATGATTCCGTCATTCGAGTATTATGAGTTTGCAGTCTCTTATCAAATTCAATTTAGATTTGGCAGTTGGAGGGAGGGAGGGGGAGAAATGTGAGCTTGCCACGTAAGCTTGATTTAAACCGATTTGGAGGTTAAGAATACGTGGCAAGATTAGAGGGGGAGGGACAGAAAGATTGTGTTACTAGTGGTTACAGATAATTGAAGAGGACAAGAGCAGTAAATTAGCGTAGCCGTTGGGGTAAAAAGAAAATACAAATGGCTGCGGAGTGTAATGAATTTTTAGAGGTGTAATTATTAAGCTTATAAATAGAGTGGCACTTCTTTTTATTTGGGCATTTATTTACCATATTAAACTACTAACCATAAAATTAATGACTCTTTTTAGTAGATTTTGTCATTATAAGAGAATCATGATTGTAAATGAAAGTTGTCTCGCTACTTAGGCTTCCACTTAGACACTTAAAATCAAGAATTCAATTTGGTTCGATTATACTGTTTATATCCGTTTTAGGCGCTCAAAATTCAATTTATCTTCAATTAGTCTTTCAAGATTCTCCACCACCCGATTAATACATAAGGTCATTTACTACACTGAATTTAGAAATCACATGTTGGCAGGGAGATGCGGGGATGAAGATGAGTTTATTCTATAGCAATCTATTTTTTTGTTAGCTTCTTTCTCATAGGGCTTGGGCCTATAATAACTAGTTTAAGGCCCATATTTAATTAGGCCGGGCGTGATTGGAGATGATGCCTTTGTGTGGCAAAGGAATGGTATTTTGGCCGTTCAAAATGTAACATTTTCCCCCAAATGTAGCATATGCTAAAATATCAAATATGAGTATGAGTTGAGTGATTGTCAATAAACAATTTGAACGAAAAGGTTAAGGTTCATAGTTAATGTATAATATCTTTAAGGTCACTATGTGACACTTCTCACATAAATATATATAAGTTTGAAGTTCGTACAACACATGTCCATCTTATTATGTGTACTTAATGTTCACGTTTGAACATCTAACCATTTGATCAAGAAGCTCCAATACCATTTCAATGAACCATTTTAACTAGAAATTAAGCTATATTTTATTTTTTTGAAGAAACTTAAACTTAATTATACTAAGAGAAGTTGGCCATCCATAGGGTAGAAAACATTTAATACTTGCATTATCGACGATGGTAATGAATTCAAGCCCATCTTAGAGTTTTCGGAGGCCCTTTGCTAAGCATAAAATTTAATTTCTGAATGTATCTTCGGATTTTTTTTCTAATTACATGGACCGTTTTCATTTTGTAAACTGGTTTATAGTAAAATATTTGAATAATAAATCAGTAGTAACTTTTATAATCAAAACCAAATATATGATAATTATTGAATATAATAATGTTCTTTTTAGAAATTCAAGTTTTATCAACTACAACCTCCCACTCTTTTTTGAAACTTATTAACCACTTAGCTATTGATTTGTTTATATAATAATATGTATTTCTAATCCACCAAACTTGTAATGTTATATGCTAACATGCTAATTTGTTAATGTCATATAGAGATATAAATATCAAATAATTAAAAAATAATTATGCAGAAAATAGAATAATTGGAAAATACAATTTTTTTTTTAAAAAGTGATGATGGGCTGTAGCAAACAGTTCGTTTTATGTGAAAATAATAGCTTTTAATTTTATACAACAATAATAAAGCTACCCCAAATTCAACAAAGACCAACAACAAATTAGAAAAACCCTTTCCAAATTATGACCTATGTTGTTGGGCTGGTTGCACAACCACATCTACGGGAATGATTGTGGACTTAACGGTAGAAGTAATTCTTGCGCTCTTCGGGTCTGAATTCAAAACATTGTTTGTATTCTTGTAGATGAAAGGCGTAAACACTTTTTTGCCCCCCGTGGTATTCAAAATGTTGGTATTTGCCCCCTGTGATATTATTTCGTCACATTTGCTCCATGTGGTATCCTAATTCGTCATATTTCGCCCTTGGATTGATGAAAAGAATACAATTTCGTTATCTCTTGTTCCATGACACAACTTAACATGTGTACATACCACGTGACAACTCAATTTGAAAAAATAAAACGAAATTTATTACAATAAAGTTTCAAAAAACTGAAATGTCAATTGATAATACACTTCGATTTTCTTAAAATTAAACGGTCATATGACATGTGAATATGTCAAAATAGCGACACATGACAATATGTAACATAAGTGGTATATTTTCATCCGAAGAAGGACTAAATATGACAAATTAGAATACCACAGGGGGGCAAATATGACAAACTGAGATATCACAGGGGGCAAATGTGACAAAAAAATACCACAGAGTGTAAATGTGAACATTTTAAATACCATAAGAGGCAAAAAAATGTTTAATCCTAGATGAAACAATATGCGAACTTTTCTGTACTCCTGAATTTTTCTCTAATCTTGTAATAGAGATACCTTTTTAATGCTAATATTTTCTTAACGCAATTATTAATCATTTAAATGATTTCCTAGAAGTGCAACTTTTTTATTTTCTTTTTCATATTTTTAGATATAAATTTTTGTTTTATTGATAATTTTGGTAAAACGCCACAAATTATTTATGATCTTGAGGCTTTCCAGCTCCGGCCTATTCGGATGTTAGATTTATGGGTCAAGGGAGGCCGACTTTTAAAGCCCATTGTTTAAACCCTTCTTTCTTTCTATGAGGAAAAACTAGCCAATATAAATAGAAATCACACTCATATAGGAAAACTCTATAGAATTTGAGAATCTTTCATATTTTAAAACCTCATTGAACTTTACTGAATAAACAGATTGAATGTTATAGTTGCATGTTATAGTTGATTGGGTTACGCCCTAGACACATGACAATTATCCTTTGTTCTCGACAGTTATATAGGCAGTTATGGTAATTGCACGGAGGCTTTGTTTCATAATTGTTACTCTTTCTTCATTACCATATGTTCAATCAATTATCCTTTGACATCAATGATAAAGCACGTGTCTTTAAGTTGGTGATTGTCGTGCGATGACATCACACATTTATGATGATTTTTATGTGATAACATCCAGATTCGCTTTGAGGGATATCGTTAAGTGAATCTTATCCATTAAAAAGTGCGCCTCATAGATTTTGTTGTGCCAATCTAGTAGGTCCATCAGGAGGCACAATCCAAGAAGGTGAGATCCGCCATTATAAGATCAAATCTACGAGATATTATTAGGAGATTCAGGTCCTCAACTAAAGTTAGAGAACCTCCGTTGGATGTTTGACATGTGGCGTATGGCTCATCAATTGAGTGGGTCATATACCACATGTCAAACATCCAATAGAAGATTCTCAAGTAAAGTTTGAGAACCCGGATCCCACAATAATTTTCCCAAATCTACACACAAAGATATGAGTTAAGGAGGTGCACCATAAGAAAGCGAACCACTATTAGATGAGCATGAAATCAAGAAAATGTGTCATGTGTCACTTTACATTTTACAGATAGGTGTATGCATTTAGTAACTGTTATTTCCTTACACATTAATTTACATACATTAGTGTAACAAACAATAATGATAAACGTGAAAAGAGCATCAAATTAGTTGGTGCATTTATCCAATTATCCATTGCATCCACCATATACATATGTATGTTGAAACCCCATCATTCAAAATTCTGGCTAAGTGTGTACTGTGGTATAGTCTTCACTCTTTTTGACCAAAAATTCCAATTTCTCATATTCTCTACAAAAGAATTAAAATTTTAAAAGGGGTGTTTGGTGGGCACCCTCTCTTTTTCTCTTTTATTCATAAATCTCACTCATAATTTCCTTGGATCCCTCAAATCATAACTTTCAAATGATAAATCCATAAAAAAGCAAACCAAACAATCCCTCAAAAGAAAAGGGAAGTGTGTGTGATCATAATAATTTGATCCATTGATTCAAATATTCTTGATGAATATATATGAGTAGGTAGCTAGCTTTCAGATCCGAGAGATTTCCCTTACTTTCATGTACCAAAAAAGAAGAGAAGAGACAGTGACCTCATGTAAAAGAGTGGGCTTTTCTTAAAGTCTGCAAAAGAAACATAATTAAGCTATGTCTTGTTGAAACTTTGTCTCCATGCTTAATTTGTTTCTCTTGTCTTTTCTAGATGCCATAACGTTTTCTCCTCCTTCCTTTTCTTTTTCTTTTGATTTCCTTTCTTTCAAGAAGTTTATGAAAATTGAGTGTGAAGAAGAAGTTTAAATAAAAAGTTGGAGTTTATAATTAAGCCTCAATTATAATTTATAAATTAATTTTATGATAACGATATTGAGATTTTGGTGCAAGCCCACATAGACACATGGTCACTCTTTAAGGATATGCTCATCAATTGGTCGGTCGGTCGCTCGAGTACTGGCGATGAACTTACCTAGTCGGGGACATACTCTTCTTAACAGGGATCAACACCATGTGTTATGCAACTAGATATTTGTGACCGATCGAGTTGGTAGCAACACCCGACTCATCGGTAATTGTAACATTGTACCCTTGATGCAGACATGACATTGACATTGTTATAAATACCCTCTCTTCATAATACGCAATTTACACTTGATCTGACTCAATTGACTATTTTTAGCCTTTCTCTAAAACTTGATCTGACTCAACAGTTGGAGTGTCTTTATGGTGCGAGCCCGCCATTTCCACCTGAGGAGTACATATTTCGGCGACCTCCTCTACTGAAATCAAGATCTAGGAATATTTGTATCTAATTTATCATCAATTTCGAATACGCCCCTAATGTGAATGCATATTAGGCTTAAAGCGTAATCTCTAACATACCTCTCACACAAATGTCTATTAGATTTGAAGTGTGTACAACACAGCTCATTCTACCATATGTTTCAAATTCGCCAATAAATGAGGTTGTCAGAATTCGAATTCAGTATCTTTCGAGCACAGTGTCCTGAAAGAAACTGTTAGAACTCAAGACTTTTGGAGGCCCGTGCTAAAAAATATTTTCAACCAAGTATTTGTCTGTTGGAGTTTTCAATTAGGGGCCCGAGATACTGAGTTTGCTTGATTTGTTGCAGAATTTCTCCTGCTTCATACTTAAAAAGTGTGGCTATAAAATTTATCCTTTTTTCCCCCTTTAATTTGTAGGAAGCTAACTTTCACCAAAGTGCTGTCAAAAAAAAAAAAAAAAAAAACTTTCACCAGGGTAATTTGGGCTCTTAAGCTGGATGAAGCTTAACCCAATCATTTAACCCTATCTCTAACATGATTGGCCTTCCAAAAAACTATACCCCAATAATTCAGGCCCACAAAAATATATATAAGCATGTTTAGCACAACAACTACCGTTTTGCATCCAATCCATTTTTCCAAATCACTTTTCACCAAAACAAGTCTTCGAGCTCATATAATATTTATGATGCTCGTACCCGGTGACGGATCTAAAACCCGCCCGAGCTTCTCCAGTACTTTGAATTTTCAAATCGTTTTCTTAACCAGTCCTTTGCCTATATCTTGAGAAAGGTTTATGATTAGAGGGTTGGCAAAAAGCTAATTAGGTGTTTGAATTTCTAAAAGGTTTCCAAAGTAAAAAGAGATATCTATAGCATAAAAAAAGAAAAGAAAAGAAAGAAAAAGAAAAGAATATAAGGCCCATTGGGTCAAGAAAATAAAAAAGAAAGAAAATGAATGAGGTTGCCTTAATGAGTATGTCTCTTGTTCCATCTTAGCTTATCACTCAAGATTATTTTCATCTCCAACTAGGCTGTGACATAAACTTGCTTTTAATTCCTTAATCAATAATCAATTATTGGGTAAATATGTAATGAGTGCCTGAACTTAGTGCAAAAATAATAATCCTAATTAGCCTCTGAACTTGATTGTAAGGTGTTAAGTTAGCTGATTTTGAACTTGCATAAATTAATATGATTTATTCCTAAGTTTATGTTCTAGAAGATATTGGATTCATAGAGTCAATAGGTAATTGAAAACAAACCAGATCTAAATAAGTGGTTGATAAATCAGTTAAATTAGTTTAAAAGGTTAGTGTGATACACTTGTAATTTCGGTGACCAATCTTAATTACTTAACACGGAAAATGAATAATTATTATGTGTTATGTACATTTTGTAATGCTCTTGAATTCTTAATATATTATACCCATATCTTTTTAAATAAGTACGTTTTTAACACTTCGAAAACAGTTTTTCTTTTAGTCTCGCTGAATTAGATGTATAAAACTAACTAATTTAGTATAGAAAAAGATTACAGGTATTAATTATGCATTGAAAAATAAAAGATTAGAAATTCATAAAATAAAAAAAGGTATATTTTGAAACCTAATCAGAAGTTTTTAGAGTTATATATATGTAATATATTATCTATCAAAGTAACGTGCGTTTCAAATGGGAAACACACTAAGCATAATCTTGCATGCAAAAAGGTTACTTAATTGAGTGATAAAGTTACTTAATTTGTTTTCATCAAACTTTTTATATATTCTAAACTTTATATGTTTATTTATCCGATAATTGATCATCTTTCATTTTCAAAAAAATCTTTCCTTTTGAGTTCACACCTGATTTCTGGGGCAGAAATGCTTGGATCTTCAATACAATAATTTCACTCATGAATCAAAATAAATTTGAACAATTAAATTTATTTAATTATTAAATTACGTCAATCTAATTTTTTTGGTTGAAATCTTCTAACGGATTATCCTTCCCTAATAAGTAATAATTTGTTTTTTTCTCTCTCAAAGTAATAGTAGTACTATCTTAAATGAATAGCATCTTTTATGCTAAGAATGCAGAAAAATTAAATTTTAGGAATTTAAAGACTTGAGACGGCTAAATTTTTTTTGATTGAAGATGCTAAAACAATCCTTTCCTCATAAATAATTTCAGGTATCAAAAAGTTGAGGAATCAGCCGACCTTTCTGTCTTCATTATAAACTTTTTCTTAAAAAAAAACGTGGTATACCGCGCATATAGTAATATACATATTTGCAAAATAATATTGGAAATACTTGAAAGATACTGAGAAAAGATAAATACTATAGCCACAAACAATGGGGTAATTTTTAGTTTGTTTTTTAAAATATATTTAATACTAGTATATTAAAGAAAGAGATGAGCTTTTATTTGCTTTAAAAGGGACACCCACTTTCTGCAAATTGTTAACATTCTGTGAATCTTTATAGTTAAATTAAATGATAGCACTATATAACTTTAAAATCCTTCCTGCTTTTGAGGGAAAATTAGATTCCAAAAATAATAATATGGTATATATACTCTCCTCTATTATTAATATTATTCATTTTAATGTTTGTTTCCTGCTATGCACATGAATAAAATCATCTTAAAAAAGTAGTCTTGGATGCCAACATATCTTAATACTATTACAAATACTCAATATTAATTAACTAACACTTATTTATTCCACATTAGACTGTAAATATAATCTAGCTAGATCGTCTATGATATAGAAAAGTAATCAAAAATTAATAAAATAACTGCATCTTATAATATTCGAATTATATAGTATATGGATATGGATATATATGATGCCTGCTTAGCGAGTCAATCTTTGACTAATTAAATTAATTCAATTTCATTTACTCGTTTTTTCTATCGGTCATTCTAGAATATAATATTTGAATTAAACATTAATTATGGTTCATAATACAAAAATACTCAGTAATTTTGATTTAATTTTAATTTATTTCAGTAATTTCTCTTCAATAAATGTAATCCATTTTAATGATTTTCAGTTCAGATCAGTTTAATTTTATGTTTATTAAATTTCAATCATAAAAAATATTGTTTTAAAATACTTTACAAATGACTTTACACAAACTTAATACACAAAGAACTAAGATGCTGAAGATTGCAATGCGATTAACAAACAAATAATTATCTAAATCATTATATGTTTCCTTACGCTGAAAAAAATTCAAACATTCAGGGTATTTTTATAATATGCTCATTAATAAAAATATAAAGGTATAATTAAAAAGATTGATACGAGTTATAAAAATAATAATAAAAAAAGTATAATAAAAAAACCATTAGCATTTTTGTAGCATTTAGTTTAGATAAGGATAAGAAAATGTTGTCATCAATCAATTAAAAGGAAATACAATATTGACATGGAAATAAATGCGAATTAAACAAAAAGGAAAGAAAAGAATGTAACGTAGTGTGCAAATAATTATAATGGTAATAGTTACAAAAAAAAGAAAGAGAGTCTAAGATGGGCCGGGCTTCCTCCTTTTATGCATTGGGAAATTACACCCAAAATCAGATTTTGGAAAGAGAAATGAAAAGTAGATGAAAGAATGTTAAGCATTAAGTTAGATTTAGTTTACATAAGACATGGGATTAAGGAAGAATTGTGTTCATGATGAGAATGAATGGGGGCACAAAGCATAATTAATTAGATAAATATCACTTTGTCCTCTAAATCAGTGTCATAAAAGTCGTTAGCGCTACTTGGGAGACTAGAAATCTTCGAGGATTAAGATCATGTTCTTTTTTATTTAAATTCAGTAAAATTTAGTTCTAGTAAATTCACTTTAGTAAAGTCACTTCAATTCAATTCAGTTTAGGAAATTAGTCAGACTCTCGAATTTTGAGTGCCTATATGAGTTTAGATAATCTAAGTGATATAAATCGAATTTCAATTTTGTACGCCTAAATAGGATCTACGCAGCCCGACGGTTTTCATTTTAAATAATGCATTAGTAAATACAGAATAGCAAGAGAAACCGACAAATTCTGTTCTCATGCTTAAGGATTTTAATTAAACTTTTCAAGATAATCATCTTTTTATGATTCTAAGTAGCATTATTATAATTAAGGTTTAAAGAAGAGATGCTTATCCATCTTTTACTATTTCATTTTTAAAATTTAGGGTAATCTTTTTATTTTTTACTACTTTAACTTTAATCATCTTTAATTATGTTGAACCCTTGTATTTTGCACTTTCTAATGCTTTACAAAGATGAGAATGTTGGGTTACGAAAATCAAAGAATGGAAAAAAAAGTTATTCTTTTAGAAAACATGAAAAGTAGTGCTATTAATATGCTCCTTTTTATATTTATTAGAGAAGATTTTGCTTTTCTCTTCTAAAGTACATAAAAGTTGTTTCTCCTTTGCACAACCCATACGTTTTGAATCATTCCTTAATTAATCTTTCTCTCCATTATTTAGTTTTCAATAAAAACAGAAATGATAGAAAGAATGAAAGCATGACATCTCAATTAGGCCGTCAACAAATAAATCTCTAAAACCTAAATATATTAAAAAGAAAAGAAAAAGGCGATACAAAATGAAAAAACTGAAAAACCAAACTAAGCAAAATGAAATAATCTCAACTTTATTTGCCCTGTGCTATTTGTTCTATTCGATTTACTGTCTTATTGTTTTAGATCTTCAGTTTGTGTTTATTTTCTATTAAAATCAATTTAGTTCGACTTAATTCTCATGGATCTAAGCATTTGAAATTGTTCGACTCACTTTTTCTTTTGTACCAATACTCTTACTTTCATAGTTATATCGTAATTGATAACTTATGTGTAGCTTAATTTTTCCATGTGCTAAATCACGCATCAGCTGCCTTTTCTGACTCAACTTTATATCGTAAATACAAGGAGCGGCTTAAAGGGATGGCAATGGGGGCAAGAATGAACCGAATTCCACAGAGTGAACTAGAGCTTATAAGTGATATGTGGACCCAATACATGCATGACGCGTTTTAAAGCCGTGCGGCTCAATGGTGATGGATTTTGGTCAGAATGGACAATATCTACATGGTATTGGGTCTGGATGTTACAGATTCATTCCCAAAGCTGACCAAGTTGTTGATGTTCTCACAAAACCTCTAGACAAAGATCGATTTCTTATATTGTGTTCCAAATTGAGCCTGTATTCCTCCGTGGCTAAATGTGTGGAAGGGCAATCACGTATTATTATTTACACTAGTGTGGTATAATAAATATGTTAGCTAGGTTTACACATCTTGTATCCTTATATGTACATCTTATGAAAAAACTCTTGTTTTTATATTCTCAAGCCTCTTGGAATGGAAAAAAGAGTTACCATTAGGATAGTAATAATAGGCTATCAAATAAATAACTTAATATGATACTAGGAAGCATCCAATCTTCTTTTGACATATTTTGAATATGATTTAAAGACAAATATTTACACCCCACCACCAAGAAAAGCCTAAAAAAAAAAGAATGATTTACAAATAAAAGGTGCTATTATATTATTTATCTATGATTTATAGGATATATGCATCATTAATCATTACATATAACTTAGTATTGATTATTTTTGGAAGATTTTGTTTCATTGCACAACATATAATCATAGTTGGATAATTGAGGATAGCTTTAGCTAATTATTGGTTTCCTCTCCCCAAAGTTCATGTCTAAAATTACCAAAACTAATCTTATCTTTCAAAATTAATTGATGGTTAGTGTTTGTACTAATAATTATAATATGGTCCTTAATTAAAATTTTGAAAAAATGGTGGTTTATAGAAAATGCAGTACTTTAAAACAATTTCAACTTCGATCGGAAACAATATTATTTATAATATATATGAAAGTACTGAATGCAAGATATGCATAATAGAGCACTTTTAACTTTCAACTGAACATAAATAAAATAAAAAATGAACAAAAAGAGAAAGGATATGATTCAGATTGATAAGAAATATGGAAGACATAAATATGCAATATATAAGCTATATATATTTAAATATATGTCTTTTTTTTATGAGTGAAAAGAAGTAGAAATTGTGAGTTGAATGAGGAAAGTTGAATATTCTATCTAGTAATATTGGGTTCATTCAGAATCCATGCATAAACAAATTGATAGAAAACATTTGAAGAAACTAAAAATTACAAAAATTTATCCACTTACATGTGACTGTGAAATGAGGTACAATAACGTTCTTCAAAAATCAACAATGAATTCAAGAATCGCGGGTTGGTTCCACGATAATATATGAATTCGATTGATATTTTTAGCCAATTTTATAGAAAAAGCTAAACTTTGGTTACTTCTAAACAAAGTTTTCATATGATGTTCTATAGGGATCCAATGAGCGTTCAAACTAATTAGATCTATCGACGTCGGTAAAAAAATAATGTATTATACAAAAACAAAAAAAATTGAGTTTAAAATCTACCAAACAAAAAAGCAATATACACATGTAATTTTACAATACCATGCACTTCTTCTCTCCAATTTCTATCCCTAGAAAATCCCACATTTGAAAATCTAAAAAAAAAAAAAAAACTAGTCAAAACAACAATTTTCAGAGGAAAAAGAAAAGAACAAAAGGTACTATAATTCTTGAAACTTGAAAATAATCCGTTTATCTACGGATTCAAGAAGACCAATATCATCAATTGATTGATCATCATCTCCAAAATCATCATCAATTGAGATATTCAAATCTAGTGAAACACTTGGACTTGTTTCTTCCATTGTAGAACAACAAATTTCCTCTTGATTTCCCCCCAAATTTTCTTCACTTTTTCGCCTAATTGAAGGCGAACATGCCCGTGATCTCGAACTAAAGCTCTCGCAGCTCAAAATGATAATAGCATCGTCTAGTCCAACTTCATCCCCATTGGAATTACTAACTCTTCCCCTTTCGATTGCTCTTTTGAACCCGATTTGCGAGCAATAGTCCGCTTGTTCAACGTCTTCTACAAAGAAAACGCGGTGTGGATTCATCGACACAGCATCAGAAAACCGGTCAATGTAACTACAATTATGTTCATCTCTTGATCTCTTGTTTCTACAATCTTGATCAGTTGAATCTGCTCGTGTTGACGAAAAAGTACTTAAGGCTATTGACATGAAACTTTTCGGTGACCTGAAAATGATCTTAGCCAATTCTTTAGCTATTTTTTCTTTAGCTTCCATGTCAACACCTTGAAACAACAACCAAGTTTCTTCTTTAACATCCATGGAATTCCTTAATTTCCCTTTCCTTTTCATCATCCCGGACCGACATTGAAGAATCGTGCTAGCTATATCCGAGATTACATCTTTTTGCCACGGAACTTTTCTCTCCAATTCGTTACACAAGATTTTCAAATTCTCAGCATTCATCTCTTTGAATTTGTGATGATATTCCATTTCCATTACATCACTTGATGAGGTCGAATTTGGATTCGAGTCGAAATTGGTCGAAAAAGGCGGTCTTGGGGTGTGATCTCTATGCTCAGGGATGTAAATTCTCAAACCCTTGTTCGGATTTTCTGCACCAATGTTCAAGAAATTTTGATCCCTAAATGAATTTAATTTGGGGGTTTGGTGCAAATTAGGGTATTGGGGATCATATGAGAAACATGAAGTAGATGAAGAAGGTGAGATCGAAGAAAATGTTATGTTTTTTTCAGAAGAATAAGGTTGTAACTGATGGGTTGAATTGCAATAGGAATTCCACTTTCTGCAAAGATCTTTAATTGAGGGACTAGCCTGGAAGACAAGAAAAAGTAACATTAAATAAAATCAGTTCTCTAATGTGAGAAATTTTTGTTATATGTATCACATATCATGTCATTGTATCAAACTAATATTTTAGGAGGTAAGATACAAATTCAGTCTTCTGATGAAAGAGGATAGTTAAGCCATCATGTATAAAATAGTGCAATATTAAGCCTAACGCTTACTAAACGATGTAGTTTTAAATCTCGTTAACAGAAATTGAGTTTTTTTCATGTGTAAATGCAACAATGCAAATTCAAGTTCTAACATCCTCCAACCCTAATTAATAAAAAAATGTATCTTCGGTTAATGATGGTTGAAATTGTACACTCTAATAACATTAGACTTAAAAATGCACTCTTTTGTAAATGAAAGCTAGATCTTCCGAATAACTACATTGAGGTATCTTTATATATAATCCTATATATAATTTAAGGTCAGATAATCAATAACATACGTGTAGTTAGTGCATGAACTGGTTGAAATGTAATATGACATTAAATTAATGGCTTTGAGCATAAATGTATATCGTGGCAGGTTCGATTAATTACCTGATTATTATTGGCTAAATTGTTCTCATTTTTGTACTGTCGAAGCCATGCAGGAAGTGTAGAAGTTGTTGAGTCACTATTACTAGTGCTAGTTTGCAAATTTCTAGCTTCAACCTCAAATTTGGCTCTACATTCAACACAACAATTCAATTGATTTTGTTCATCATCTTCTTCTTCACCTTCAAGTATAATCCATCCATTTTGATTCACTTTATTGCTTGTGGATACTGTGTCACTGAAACCCAAAAAAGAAAAGATGAAAAAAGTTTATATGTTTTAATTTTATTCTAAAATCAAGAAGCAAAGGAAGATGAAAATAATGCTTTAGTCTATCATATCTAGCTCTCTTTTTGAACAAAAAGGTGGCAAATATTGCTCATTTTAGGACATAAAATTATAATCATATCCAAAGCTTCTTGCTTTATATCTTTTCTTTTTCCTTCTCATGAATAGGAAGAAATCAATAAGTCGGAACTTAATTTTTAAGTAATCAAAAGGAAAAGGAAAAGAAAAAGAACGACTTTATTCGGTATTTCTTTTCACTTGTTCATCGTTCATTATCTCTTTTTGTCTTTTTTAATTATATAAAAAAAACCCGAAATCATTTTCCTTACTCGAGAAGAAATTCAAAACCCGTATAGGAAAAAATAATATTTAGTGAATTGTGATGAGACTTAATCGTAAAGGAAAAGAAAAAGAACGACTCTTGAACTACAGTAGAAGTGTTTAGTTACGTACCTATCAGTGATGAGACTTAATCGTAAGCTGCCTGCAGGAATTGTGATTGGATGAAGCTCCCAAACATTCTCCAACGAAGGATGACCCGATTTACACTTGATGTAAGTTTGAAAAGTGGAAATTCCCAAAAGCCAAAACTTTCCATGACTTTCACCAATTCCACAACTCAATTTCCCTAACTCCATAATCATATGCTCAATTGGACACAAGTAGTTGTTATTACTTCCCCTTTGCTCTCTATACTCCACAACCCATTTGAGATCTCCTAAATTTAACACTACCCCTTTGCTCAAATAGCTTCTAACAACTCTCTTAACATCTTCAATCTTTTGGTCAACCTCAACCCTAGAAAGTTGACCAAAAGAAGATAAAGAAAATTGAATAAACTTAACTTCCCTCAAAGATTCACAAACGTCTCCTTTACTAATCTTCTCCATAACTCCTTTAATCACACCTTCAATACTATCAACACACTCACCTACAATCACAAGACCATTTTTTCTCCTATTCATTAAATGATCCAAAACACAAATCACATCTTCATTCCTAATTTGATCTAAACAATTAGTAACATTTGGCTTAGATATAACCGAATTCGGAGAGTTTTGAGAACAAATTTCCAAAGAAACAACTTGTTCAACATTACTTTTCACTTGCGTACTAGAAAAACCAGCTTCTCTCATAACCCTACTAACACTAGGATCATCCAAGATTGAGATAATAAGTTGCTCAAGCTCAATCTTCACAGCAAGAAGAGGCTGTTGCTGATTTTCGATCGATCCGCGACGTTGATGAGCTTGAGCACGTTTAAAAGCAGCAACCAAAGCATTAGAGATAGAAGGAAATTGATGAGAGTGATGAGAGGACAAGATAGGAGAAGAAGTAGAAGCCGGTAAGCGGTTAAGAGCAACATTAAAACAAAGCTCTAAAGCTTTACATTGAAGAGGGTGGGAGTGAGATTGAAGACAAGCTGTTCTAAGTAAACCTGTAGAAGAAGAGAGCATAGTGTTGGCTACATGAAGAGGAGTGACTTGAGCGTGGCCCCGCCGTCTCGCGAGGGTCACGGCTTGTTTTACGATGGATGCAGCCTCCGGGGTGAGGGATTGTTGCACGGTGCAACCTCCGGCTCTCATGTTTTAGGGCTAGGGAGGATGTAGATTGAAGAGAGCAAGCGAAAGTCAGGTGAAAGTGAGGGAAATTCAGGTGAAATGCCTTACTTGTAGGGGAGGTTTTTAAGTGGAATGCATGTGGTGACAAGAGGGAGGAATGAGGGCAGTATCAAAGGGCAATTCAGCTTTTCTATGCTTTGATAAAAGATATATATGGACAATGCTTTCCTAATTAAGTGGGTCTCTCTTTCCCTCTTTTTATGTAGTACATAGCTAGCTAGATATATATATATATATATATATATATATATATATATATATATATATATATATGTCTCTATTAATTAAGATTAAAAAATCTTGATTAATATAATTGAATGTGTTTAAGCACCTTTGCTTTTGAACTCCATATATATCTACTAGGTGGAATAGCTAGTTCTTTTCAGACCTCAGTTAATCCATATGAAAGCATCATATGATCAACCAATAAGGATATTTTGCTTGTCTAAGAGTATATGCTTTTATTCGACAAATTTTATGATACTCTTAGAATAATTTATCCGATTGATATCATTTGAATGTATTTTTCTTAACGTTAATCATGTTTCACACAAAGTGGTATGAATAAGAAATATATTGTTATTTAACTGTTTGAACAAAAAACTCATGCTTATAGTCAATGATCGACAACCTCTTTTAATTTAACATATATTTTTATGTTGTTTCCTACTTAGTAAGAATTAATATAATTCTTGTATTTATTGGTATAAGAGCACTTTATGCTTTGAAATTTCAATCCATGAATTTTAGAGAAAATCTCCACGATCGAACAGTCTTGAACTCGTTATACACTTCAAACCTAATAAATATTAATGTCAAAAGTGTGTCGGTAATTAATAGATGAATCATAATTGGATAGAATGCATGTGGCAGTACATTCTGTTCCATCATGTCATTTCATAATTCATACAATAAATATTGATTGCATAGCCATGAAAATCATTCCCTCAATATGAATTTTTTTTCTTTCACCATAATTATTATTTCATAAAGGTGGTGGAGCTTTTTGACCATTTATGCCTCTCTATCTAGTTTCTTCCTCGGATAAAAAATGACCCCCAAAAGAAATCATCATATCATGACATGTATACCCTAACGAACTCTCCTTGTCGCAACACAATTAATGTTTCCTTTTCCATTATTTATACATATAATATAAGTGCAATATCAATTTAACAAATTAGAAAGATGCCTTTTGTGTAACTTAAAAAGAAATATACAAATTAATTTGTAATGAACATCAATAACCGCTAAAAACATATCTTTTGATTATTCAAATCTATTTGGAGACCATCAACTCAAGATAGAAAAGATCCTATCTCATAAGGCCAAAGGTCCAGGCCTCATTTTCCGACCTATCTAGTTGGGCCCATAAGCTCAAGACGCTAAAGGAAGCTCAGTGGCGACGAAGACATAATCAAACATGATATATATAATGCGCCACGCTACTGGAAAACAAAACTACTGATAAAGGGGCTCAATATGGCTAGACCAGTCAATGTACTTTGTACTAAAAAGATCTCAAAATTGTTATTCTCTAGCCCTCTAAGATAAGGGCAAAAAGGAAAATATAATCTAGGCAAACATTTTCTTCGCATTAGACAATATAATTTTCAAAGATACATTCTGAACGTTCTATTTGCTTGTCTAATTTCATTTCTTCTATTATAAAATTACTGCACAACATATACATTTATGTACATTGTAAATTCATTTTTGTTTTTTAGTTTTTCTTAACCATAAATTTGAGATACTTCTCCCATCCTGAGATTTTTAGAAATAATAATAATAATAATAAAAAGAAATAGAAAAGAGGAGTATCATATTACATGCAACATTGGTCATTAATCATACCTAGAAAGCAACAAATAATGGGCTCTACAGAAATTGCCAATATAGACAAAATTCAAAACAAATAAACCTCGATCTAATGACCTAATAATATAACCTAATTATGTCATTAATTATATCTCTGTTTATATGCAAAAGCTGAAAAGATTGGCCCATTGATTATAACTTTGTTACATTAATAGTACGCTTAATATATTATGAAGTGTTCTAGGGGTGCCAACCTAATTGGGATGTCCGGTCTCAGTTCCATTTGCTAGCTTCCCTTTTTTATTTAAAAAAATATATTATGAAAACATAAACATTTGAGGGTTATTTATTAGTTATCAAAAGTGATCTATTGACTATTAAAATAAGTTAAGTGATATTTTGACTTACTAGGCTAACTTACGGTGTAATTATATTTTATGAACTTACTTAAAGTGTGAAGTACATCGGTTAGCTATAAGCTGTATGTCAATCTAAAATGATATCATAGCCTTTCGTTGTTGATGCCACCTGCAGATGTTCAATAAATATCTCACATTGGATATGGTAATAAAACATTTATTACTCTACTACTTAGACTCACCGAATTAATATTCCAAACCCTAAACTCGAGATACCTCCTAACTTTAATAACCAATAAAAAGTAATCATATAATAATTATAATTAGATTATCCTTATTTTGTTCTTCTTCTTCTTGCTCTTGGGAGAGTTGAGCAATGGTAGAAATTTAGCTTTGTTTGGTGGCCCATGAAGATGAAGGAAGGTCCCTTAGCTAGCTTGAGCATGCCTGTGCATAGAAAGGAGAGAAATATATGCTTAACCTATCTATATATTGTGTTATTTCAAGATCAATTAATATACACCATATCCAATATGCTTTTTATCAAGTTTTTTTTTACACAGCAAACAAAAGATCTTTCTTTCATTCCTCAATCATCTTTTCCCTTTTTACCACCTTCACTCTTATGTTGTCCTTAAGTTATTTAAAGGTTAAACCCAACGATTAATTATAGGGTCAAATACTGAGAGGAATCTTATTAAAGACAAAGAGCAAAGATGGTGCAATTAACAAAGAAATTAAAAATAATAACACTGCTAGCTAGATCCTTTTGTAGCATACTTGTGCAGTGCATTAATTTCCAAAAATAGAGTGAATATAAATACGTTGAATACATAATTACACATCTAAACTTGCCATATTAAGTTGCACTTTCAAATGAACTCGTTCCCTGTAATTTAATCAAATAAGGGTATCGGAGAACCAAAGTATATAATTTATAGGCCAAATATAAGGTTAGAAAATGTAAAACAATGAAAGATCAGAGTTAGATGCATAATCATGTACGTACGAAACTTATAATTATATAGCATGTATTTCATGCATGTAAATGGAAGATGATGAGAAGAAGATTAATTTAATCCATAGTTAATTAACTACGTAGTAGAGAATAATTAACAAGCAATAATGGAAAATCTAAAAGAAAATTTTAGTTCTGAGTCTCAGTATAGTCTCAGTCATCAGTCAAAAAGGTTGTATCTTTGTTGGCCTAAAAAGACATACAAAGCGCACCCAAAATAATTTGAACCAAAAAAAAAAAAAAACAAGTAAAGCAAATTCTGAAATATTGCCACAAAAGAAGTGTTTGAATGAAAAGAGATTTTATAAATACTCACAAGGACTAACCCATACTCTATCTTTTTCTCACCAATAACGGTTTAAACCAATTTTATAATTTATACCTGTATAGAAAAAGCCATTCCTAACTGTTCCTTGCACCTTGCTAAATGAACATTGGACTCAGGGGCCTAGCAAGGGTTTGGGATGACAGAACCACTCTTATCAGGAGAGGCTCCATCCATCATGTCTCTTAAAGATTGGAAAGATCGGCATTATCTCTTAAAGATATTGAGAAAAATTCTTTTATAAATGTAGATGTAAAATCGGCCCTTTCGATGTCAAATTTCTACTTTCACGACAACTTGAACTCCCCTTAAAACAAGTGTACATACATATATGTCAAAGCGAATGTTTGGGTTATTTTTTCGGGTAAAATGCATCTATGAGCTCTAAATTATAACGCTATTAACATTAATAACGCTGCGATCAGGGGTCATAATGTTAGTAGAAGTATAGTTCAAGGACCATAGGTATATATTACCCTTATCTTTTCTCTTCTTTCACTATCAACCTCTTTAAATTATTGTTAGATATATAAAATATACATAAGATAATACCCATTAGACTGATTTCTTTCCTAAGCTTTTTTTCTCTTTTGCTAAAAGTAAATTAAAGCAGTACTAGTCTTTCATAAAGCAATATTAAAAGTAAAATATGGCATTATCTACTCAAAAGTGCCTCTGCCTTTATGCTTTTAAGCTTCAAATGAGCATCTCTGGTCTATTATACGTGGCCATGTGGGTGAAAGCTAATTAATATTTATATACTATTTTATATGATTTGAAGAAATTAAATTGCTCTAGTGTTGATGACAGTTTTTTTAACATTCCTGAATATTTGTTTATGTTTATCCTACACTAATTTATGTTTGGTATGTATCAACTAACTAAATTAACAATATCTACATATGCTTATTTTGCTATAATAGGATTCTTAAGGAGGAATTGGTAGGTTTGTTTAGCCCAAATTTAAAGCATTTTTGGGTTGCATGAAGTGGATTTTTTTATTCTATTGGTGCATGCACTATTAAATTAAGGTGTTGAATCTATCTCTCTTCCACTAAATCTTCATTAGACTAAGACCTAAACGCTAGTGTTATATATATATATATATATATATATATATATATATATATATATATATATATATATATATATAAAAGATTGTGAATTACTTCAAACATTAGTTTTTTTCTTTTTCTTTTTTTCTAAACACAGCTATTCTCATTGAGATTATGATGATTGGAACTTAAATTACATATAATGGGTTAAGAAGTGATGGAGATTGTGAGATTACGACTCAAGCTCATGAGGCGCACTCAAAACGGCCACCTCAATCTAGTCAAGCAAAGTGCCTAGTAGAGTCTGACACCGCAGTCAGACTCCAATATTTACCCTAAGACGAACAACGCTCAGGACCATCCTATCACACGTCAAGCATCTGACTCCAATGTTGGACGAGTCAACAGCCCGACGAGAATTGGCCTCACTTCCTCGTCAAGAAGACCCAAATCACTCTCACCTATAAATACTACTGACATAATAAATGCTGATAGAATAACACTCTCTCTATACTTTGCGATTACTTTGCCTCTCTTTAAAATCATACTAACTTGATCGCCGGAACGTTGCCGAGGCTCAGCCTTGGCACATGAGGAGACCAAAGCCACAGTCAAGCAACCGAAGGAAGACTTTGTGTCCACTTTCCATTAGGAGGTTGTTTAACAATTGATATAAATGACGCCTAAACTTTTGTTTAGAATGTGATGATGAGAAGAAATGGGAGGGAAATCAGAGAGCAATAAATGAAATATTACTTTTTGATATATGTTTTTGAAACATCATATAAATCTTATTTATGCTTAAGGTAGAAGTACATATATACCTAATACCTAACAATATATAATAATAACAGTAAATTGTTCTAACTTAGGAGAAGTTGCTTCATTTCTTTACACCTTCGCAGCTCAGGATTTTGTTTATTTTAACTATTACATTATGAAATTATACATGGAAAAATTGCAGAAGGGGGTGATATTGCTAAAGTTGCTATGACAAAGTAATCTATTTGTGTTGCAACTAATAAGATCTTAGAAGAAAAAGAAATAATAGCACAGAGAAATAGCTAGTTAAGTTACCTACAAATCCTCATCTTCATTTGCATCCTCATCGTTACCGTCAAATTTGTGTTCAAGTAATGGAGCAAGTGCACGCCGCACGGAAGACCTCTGCTTATTGACTTCCTCAAGAATGGTGACACGAGCAGCCTCACAAGCTACAGCACTTGGAAAACCAAGAGTCCATCTCCCATCCGTTGAATGATTTGATCCCTTTGACTTGTTGTCTTTAGCTTTACTTGTATTTGATATTCGTGGGTCAAACTCCCTTATTCTAAGATGGAGCCACGTTGGATGATCCGCGTCTATTTTTGGCTGTTTCAAACGGTGGTTATCATTAAAAATATCCACTAAAGAAGCTAAAGTTTAAGATAGTGAGGGCTTACATGCAATCCTGGCAATGGAGCAATGGCAAAGACAACCCCTCGTTGGCTTCGGAAGGGGTGTTTCTCTGCAAGAAACAATTTCCCGGACACTCCTCTTGCCGTAGGTAACAGGTAAATATCTCTTATACCAGCATTTGAAAATGCAATCCTACAAGGTATACTGGACCCTGAAATTTACAAAAAAAAAAAACAAAAGTAAAAACGTGTCATTTGGAAAATGAGTTGACTGACTGCTAATAGTTTATGGTGCCCAACCTAAGGAAATCTCCGACCCGAAGCTCACAGACGAAAAATCAGAAGTATGGGATCTTCCAGAATCAACAGGACTGCTCAAAGGAGCTAGCAAGGGCCTTTCAAGGAACTCTCCTTCGGTAATAAAAGCCATCAACTGCAGATGGAGGATGAAAACCTATACATATAATAATTACAAGTTATTCTACATTCAAGAATAAAACCAAAAGGCGTGAAATGAGCTATGTTACAGGGAGATGGCAACAGCGTAAATAAGACTTTCGTTCTTAATGCCACTGCTTAATTGATTTATCATGTAATTTTTAGAGGTTAAATTAATAGCATGTCTTGCAACGGAAATCTAGTAAGTCATATGATACAAACCTTCACTACGTCAACCATTTTCTGCCAAGACACATGAGAAGACGATGATGTACTGCCTGCAAATTACAGTTGATCTTAAACATTAACGGGATCTAAACATTTATTATCTCAAAAGGATATGTTACATTGTTACTTGATTCTGAAAGAAAGGAAAGGAAATTTTATGAAGGTAAGTTTCCGGACTGTTATGGAGAAAATATTCGATCCAGATAATCAGAACTTGCTCAATACCTTCAGTAGTCTGTGAGCAAACAGCAAACTCTAACAGGAATAAAGGATCTTTAGATGTAGAAGGTTTTTCCAGAGCTGCATATGGTCATAGTAAACGAAATTAGTGAAAGGAAAAAACAATGCTTGCACGAATTGAATTCGATAAAATTAATTATAAAAGACATAACACGTTCAAGGGGAACCCCAAAGAGTTTTCAAATAATTACCTATTCTACAGCTTGTCCATTCAGTTGTCAAGGTGTCCAAGATACAATCAAGCCAGCATCCATCAAGTTCTTTCTGAAAGTTTTCATAGGACTGCTGATATGATGTCTGTCAATGGGAACTAACAAATATAAACCTTTAGAAAGCTTGAGAGATAACTGTAAATTAACTTCAATAAGCAACCATTGCAGGGGACACAATGATTTTTCTGTTATTCTGAGTACAGGTTTGAACCCAAAAATGGATCAAAGCAATGCAATACAGGTATTGTGAGATAATGTAAATATATGAAATAATACAAAATTCTCTCATAAGTCCAATGACCATCTGTACAAATGAATTTATATAAATGGAGAATCCATCATATTCTTCCTATTCTATAATATGATCCACCAGTAGCAAGAAATTTTGAGGATACACTAAATCAAAAAATAAAATACCCACATCCAGAATCATGTCCTGTCTCAAATCTGTTCCTTAAAAGGAAATCTTATATCAATATAGAGAACCTAATCCAGAATCACTCACTGGTTCAAGAAAAAACTTAAGAAACTGCTCAGCATTCTTTGCATTGCCAAATGAACTCTCATTATAAAGCATCCAGATATTTATTGTTTATTTAAAAAGAACTCCAGGCAAAGTTAGAAATATTAATATGCAGGGAACAGCAGAATATGCATAAAAAAAAAGCGGCATCCTTACATTAAAAGAGAGTAAATTATAATCATCAAGCATCTTTCCTTGTATAACTAGTAGCTTCTGCAACAACCACCCGATGTGCCATTGTATTTGTGCAGCTATAGGCAGTTGTGTAGCTAAAGTCTTAAGTAATGCATTTAAAATCTGTAAAAGAAAAAATAAAAATTAAGATGTTCACAATGAAAGGCTATTGAGAACCAAGACACTAGTTGCATCAAGCAAAAAAGATAATTTAAAACACTTGTGTGGAGTGTAGTATATGTACTATAGCTTTAAATATTCTTACAGAAGACAAAAGGAACATTAAATTGAAAAAAGAAAGTAATTTTATAGTACATAATACCTGTGGCATAAACTTTGCAAAGATACTACCATCAATCAGCTGTGAAGTTGAGATGTTATGATCCTTCAAATCAATTGAAATATCAGGAAAACATAGAAGTACGGAAATCCTCAACTCAACTTAAAGATTGTTGAATTCTTCAAGAAATTACTAGGTCAGACAGTTCATATGGTCTAAAAACAGATATGAGCTATGAAAAAGATCAGATATGCAGAAAATATAACCAGAATAAAGTTTTTACCAATCTTTTTAGAAGCTAAGCTTGAAAGAATTTGTTCTAGGGTAAACAGATTTAAAAAGAAACTATAACACCGATGAAGATAACATGGTGTTGCAGAAAAAGATATCATCCTGAAACAGAGTACACACAATAACTTATGCAGCTGCCCAATTTCCATTCAAATAAAGCTTCTTTTATTAAGTTGGGGTTTGGATATAAATGAGCCACTTAGTACAGCCCTAGGATCTAGCTATTGGATTGGGTTTATTTTCTCATATGTTAAGGTTTCTATCTCTTGAAATTAAGGCCTCGTTTAGAGAGAATCTGTCAATCTCTTCTACAAACTTTTTCACAAGAAAATACTGCTTGATTTTGTTTCATTTCTTTCAGATTAAATAGTGTATCATGCAAAATATATTCGGATTAAATATTTACCATCCCGTGCTGCATAGAAGTAATTCCAAGCATAGAAGCCAGCGAATTATCTATATCTGTACACCAAGCAAAACGGGAGTCAGAAATAACTCAATAACACAGACCAATGAACTAATTGTTTACAAAGAACAAGCACTTGATGCAATGTAACACCAGTAAATAAATGATACCTTTACTTTCTGACAAAGTAAATAATAGAAAAAGAGAAGCCAAAAAGAGCATATGATTTTCAGACAATATAAATGCCAGTATTCCACCCCTGCACAAGAAGCAATTTAAATGTAAACATTAGCCACTGAGGTAGTATATAATTTAAACGCAATTTAAATGTAAACATTAGTTGCACTACAGAGAAATACATTAGACTGCAGCGCAGTTCAGTGTGCCCAACTAACTTCAACAAATATTTAACACGCGTAATTGGACTCTCCTGAAGCCTTCCACCATACATACACACGCACACACACACACACACAAAGACTCCTGACATCTTCAGCCATACACAACAGAAGTGCCTAGCACAAGAAAGGTTAGTGCGTGATGATCCATTCTTTGAATAGCTGGGCCTTGGAAGCAGAACCTCTGCTCAACTTTTCAGTCATGACTCAATAACCTTCTGTTCACAAAGAAGTAGCCTTGATCTATTGTGAGGTTTATCCTGACTGAATGTTGAGCAATTCCACCCATATAAAATTTAATGTTTTCCTTAAGGAAAGAATGACACCTCAACTAAATAATTGGTATTTATGTTCACTTGGGCAAATTAGATTTCAGTTTCAGGCCATCGATTTGCATAATACTTTATATATTACTGTAGAATGTTTGAAAATATATTAGGCTTTTAGCATATCTACATGCACAAGTATGCAGTAGATTTAGTCCACTAATAAGACCTCCAACTCTGCCAGAATTCCATCAAACCCTGGTTCTTGCGCAGGCTTTCACTTAGGACCCAAGAACACAATTTGTATCAAACATTACCATGTACAAAACTGCAAATGTGCTTTATCTAAGAAATATTATATGTTTCTTCCTTCAAGAAGGATATTCCAATTGACATCATCAAGCAAAAAAGAACCTTTATAATGTACAAAATCTACAAACCTTTCTGGACATACATTATCATCCATAGAGGAGTTTACAGCATGACAA
Source organism: Euphorbia peplus (assembly GCA_028411795.1). NCBI lineage: Eukaryota > Viridiplantae > Streptophyta > Magnoliopsida > Malpighiales > Euphorbiaceae > Euphorbia > Euphorbia peplus. The sequence goes on from CP110841.1 coordinate 33,976,574, forward strand.
TTGGATGACATATGCTTGCTGAGAAGATTTGCATCACTTTCTGTTCCAGAACATAATTTTCCCTCACCATTCAAATGGTTTAAAAGGAATTTCTCCACACGGCCTCCGCCAGTATCTCTCAGATTTTCCACATAAGGGTACAAAATAATTTCAGCCACGCAGTTAACAATATCTTCTCCACCAACAACTTGAAGAAGCAGAGAAATTATATACAGAGAAGTGATGGGAGATATATTCAAACCCTGAAATGAAATCAAATTACAAATGAAACAATCGATACTCAAAACTGTTAATCAACATGCTATCTTCTAACCTCTCCGCATTTTCCACCACAATGTTTTATGTACTTACAATAACTTGATAGGTAATAATATGGTGCACGCAGAGGTAAAAAAAGTGTAACAGGTGTTAGAATATCTAAAAGACTTAGAAAATTGAATCCTTGCCGTAAGACAAGAATCACACACGCACCTCTGGAAAAAAACTACAGAGGTGATTATAGGATATGAACACTAGATGTGGCAAATTGAAAGATTTGAAGCACCTGTAGTTCAAGACTATTATCAGATACTGTGCCTTCCATATATAAATCACTAGCATACAACGGTAGATAAGGAAAAGAGATAAACAGTATAAGTTTTCTACTGTTAAGGCCCGAATGACGATCATCAAGTTATGGTAAAATTGGTGATTAAGATCCAATCTTAAGTCCAAACGTGTGTGTCCTTCTATTTCTCCTTTAGTGCCTATCTTTGCTATTTAATTAAGGCTGATCGTAGACAACCTCAGATTGTTTTGGTGAAAGGAACTCTAATTCCTGCAATTTTCATTACTTAAATATGCATTGAAAATGCGTTCCAGACAAGGCAAGTAAGTACTCAGTCATGAAAGTGAGGCCGTTACGAGAAAAACGAACACTCAGCAGAAGCACACACAAAAACAACATAAATTAACAAAAATACACACAATTAATGAACACCCTAACATCTATGCACGGCTACAAACTTGATATGAGCAAAACATTTAAACATCAAAGGCATGTATGTAAAACAGGAATAGTATTCAACCAGTAATTATAGCCATAGAGCAAGTAATTGTCTGCCAAACTGAAAACTAAGACAATACATCAAATCATAAATAGCAGTCGAGAAGCAAGCTTAAATACGATTCCCGACTACACGCTAGCCTGCTGAAACACTGATAAAATCTTCAAGTGCTCTCACCCCCCCCCCCCCCCCAAATAAAAAAAACAAAAAAAATAATAAAGGACTACAAATGCTAACATAAGGGGAAATATCTCACATCAGTCTGTTGTAATTGCAGTAATGGAAGCAATATTGGAAATACAAGAATGTTGAGAATATTCTGGGAAACCACTTCATTTAAACGAGTTTCACCAACAGAAAGAATATCCTTCAGGTAGTACAGATCATCAGCAATTTTATCAGATTCCAGAAGTAGAATCTTCCTTCTTTGACTTGCATCCCTGCATCAAGTCAAAAAGTCTTTCTTATATTAATTATTCACTTAAAGTTAGTACTAGTCATTAATATTCTCTTAAGAGATCAAAGGAATAGTACTCTGTAGAAAGGACCAGCCCATCTAGACGAACACATTGCTCTTTTACACTATGAACCAAGTCAGTGAAGTACTTCGAAGTCGGAGGAGATGAAACAAACTGAAAAACCATATCATCACTAACTACAACATCAAAAGAATTCTTTTAGAAGCAAAACCTAACCTTCTATTTGATCTAATCCAAAACTTTAGATAGCAATAAATACCATGATAAATGTTGAGAGTTAATGCGCGTACAGCTGTCTGAATCATCTTTTCCCCATGTTGAGCAAATTTAAGGGCCTCGCTGTACAGGGGAAAAGAAAGTACAACATCCTGCAATCAGTTTGCATAGACAAATCATTATCTCAAGAGATGCCCAAGACATCACAATTTATTCAGAGAACATAACATTCTAGTCAATCTAATATGATAGAATTCAAATGCATGATGAAGATAAAACCACTTTTCTGCATAACTTAATGCCCTGAAAAAGCTTCTCTACCTACAGTTACAAAAGCATAGATGTATAAACCATATGCATCACAAAACAATTCTCTCCCAAAAGGCCAAAATAAAACATCTTCCCCATCCTTTTCATGCACCATTAACCAAACAAATGGACCAGTGCAATAAGTTGTACCAAAATTCAAATGAATGCACATGCTGAACAATTTTTTTGACAGCAGCATAAAATAAGGCCCAGATAGAAGGAATTTTAGTAATCAGCAACTTGAGACAGTATCAGTGGATACAATATATAAATAACAATAGTATCATATAACAACAATACAAGGGGGATAAATTTTCCAAGTGTGAAAGTTGCAATTTAACAAAACCACTTCTGTGATTTCTCATTAGTGGTGATCTTATTTAAGGCCTGGGCTTTCATACTAGTCGTGATATAGAGCAAATGATCAACACATTGACAGAAATTGCATGCTAAACCATGCCTAAGAAGGAAGTGATGAAATCTTACATGCTCTAGTCTAACTTACCCCATGAACCTTCACAAGAAGACACAGAGTGTCTCTGTTTATTTTGCTGCTCACTGCCCTGATATAGGAATAGAAATAGGGTACGAATGTAGTAAGAGGACCGCACTACCATTTCCATAAAATGCAAGCAAGATAAATGGAAAAATGCAAATAATACACGACTTTTCAACAAAATTAATGTTTTACAGAAACAGTAGGAAGAACCTTAGAAATGATATATAATATGGTGCGAGATCTCCTCCATCAAACTTGTATTGATATCCTATAATGCTGTTGATGTAGTCATTGCTCAAGCAGTAGTCTGAGGTATGTAATCATCAAATGCATCACTAAACTTAATCGAAGAACGAGCACTAGATTGACCAGTATACTAATGTGATAAAATGGGAGCTAAAAATGACTAATAAAATGACAAAAAATGGTTTGCAGCTTACACATTGCATGTTCACTATCCATGTTCTGGATCATTATACTAAGATATTGAAGTAATGGTGCCTCAATCCTTGAATTTCTGCTGATCTTTAACACACGAACAAACTCTGCCATTACTTGGTATTCCATAAAGCATCTGCCGAAAGTGGAAAATAACTCATTTAGTATCAATGTTATCACATAAAGTAAGAGACTAGAAGAGGATAGTGAGCAATCCATACTCAAAAATCAATGGATCTTGTCTATTTCCATATGTAACTATTTCCACTATAGACTGCAGGAGATCTACAACTAATTCCTGGAAAAGAAAGACAAGTAAGACGCAGTTAATATCATTAGTATCAGTCATCAGACTTCTTCAGAAAAAAAATAAAAAATTCCAAATGTACAAAGTGGTGACTTAAGTTACCCTGTTATCCTTATCAACAACTCTGATCCCACGCAATTCATCAATCACATATCTGAATTCAGAACAGCATCAAATATCATTAACAATGATAGTGATAAGGAGAAGAAGAGGATTTCAAGAATATACTACACGTAGCAACAGAAAATGCATGTCCACGGACAACTCCCACAAAAAAAAAAAAAAAAATATAACAGCTCCGCAAAATTCGTTTCTCAATTTTAAATTACAAAACGAATTAATTTTGCAGGCATTAGTGAAGATGGCCAGTGCCAGGGGTTCAAACGAACACCACCAATACCACTTATAAGAATTATTACTAAGCTCAAAAATTTTGTTGGACGTCTTCTTACAGATCCTCGGGACATTGGGATTGAGATGGTGCAATTCTACCAAGGGCTTCTAAAAACAGAAAGAGAGGGTAGATTACATCGTGAGCCTGAGGTCTTCCAAACGGGTAGTGCTGTGAACAAGCTGATTGTTGATTGCTCCTACTGCGGATGCTGAAATTAAAGTAGCTTCTTGGAGCATGGTAATGATGAGAGTCTAGATATTGATGGGTTGAATAGCCTAATTTTTAGTAAGAGCTGGCATATAGTAGGAAGAGAGATTTGCGCAGCTGAGAAGGAATTTTTTTCAAACCGGTATTCATAAGCAAGTTAATGCTATTGTCTTGTTATTATTTCTAAGATCCCTTCTGCTGACAGTTTGGGTAATTATAGACTCATCTCTTCTTGCACATGTTATACAAAACAATGACTAAGGTGATTTATACTAGGCTAAGTATAACCTTATTCTTTCGTTGCATCACTTTATTAGACATGAACAGCTATCAACAATAAGTCCTTAAATGTACAGTCAGTAACTCCTCAGGTCGCAAACAGTCTAAAAGTACATCTCTATTTTATCCTGTCTGCCATTATTATTAGCATATTTTCTGCTCCACTATTTCCACAATTTTTCCAACACATTGTGTTCATGATTATTTCCACATTTTTCTTTCCACTTAGGCTACATGTCAGAAATACTATAATGCTCACATGGGTTGGTACATCAATGAAAAGAGATGGTGCAAATTATATTTTTGGAGATTTTATGCGACGCTCGGGCTCAATATCATATAGATATTATCCAATCTGGTCCAAATTGGAGAACAATTATCAGCATGTTGTACATGAACACCACTAGAAATTCTACATTAACTTCAGTTAGAAAAGCTTCTTTCGTTGCATCACTTTATTAGACATGAACAGCTATCAACAATGAGTCCTTAAATGTACAGTCAGTAATTCCTCAGGTCGCAAACAGTCTAAAAGTACAAATTCTTTCATTATAAAATATCCCAAAGTGATGCTAAGTCGCGACATTCTTCTTCGGTTTCAGTATTTCGTCTAATATTCTTAATAAAACCCTACTTTTCACCACAAAACAGAAAAACTCACAATTGATTCCCTGTAACACAGATTACCACGAATAAAACCAACGACTCCTTTCCTAATACATTACTCAATTCAACTCTACTCCTTCACATCAACATCTTAATAAGCAACTTAAATACTAAGCTCTTCCATACTAAAAACATAGACATAGAAAAGCTTCCTTCCTTGCATGACTGAATTGGATATGAACAACTAGAAACAAATGTGTTCTCTACAACGAGTCCGTAGATGTAGAGTCAGTAATTCCTGAGGTAATAAAGAGTCTAAAATCACAGATTCTATCCTAATATACATTACTGAATGGAACAACAAGAACATCTTAAACAATAGCATCGAAACGCAACCAAAAAGAAAAATCAGTGAGCAAACAGCATAAAGTTGGGGTGATTAAAGTGAAATTAAGTAAAGTAAAAGCAGTGAAAGAAGGAAGAGAGAGAGATATAATACTTGAAATGGTGGAGAGAAAATCGATCGATGGATCGCCAAAGAGAGCGCCACATGCTGATAGATCCGAGGACCTCAAAAATAAAAATAAAAATGGCGGATCTAACAACTTACTCAGTTAGTGGTTGCGCCCTAAATTTAGAGATGGAATTTAGGGATATTGTTGGTTTCCTTCCATTTTTGGGGGGACGATGGCGATTGAAATTAAGGTCCGCGCCAAATACGTTTGGCTGTTTGGTAGTTTACTGATGGATAAACCAACTTTCAACGTTATGCCTTAATATATAAATGGCCCCTCAACTTGTCCCCAAATTTTTATTGTCCCCCTGAATTTTTTTAAAGTTAAAAATAACACATTATATTTAAGGGTGAAGATTATAACCTAATGAAATCACTAAGCTAATCTCCACCCTTAAATTTTAATCTAATGGTGATAGATTAAATTGTATTTGGTTGATCATTGACTAGTTGAGCATCACTCTTTATTTATAACTAATAAATAATTTCTTACTTTTCAAATTGATGTATCGAACCGTGTGAATTTTAAATGGTATATACTTATAATGTATTCTTATGATCAATGTTGAATCTATAGTGACAATATTAAGAGGCCAATTTTACCCTTAGGAACATTAAGAAAAAAAAATTGCAAAAGGAATTTTTTTTCTATACCAAAAATTTGTCTCAAAGAGGAGAAAAATTGCAATTTTTTTCTTTTATGAATCCGACATAAAATAGATATTTGCGATGAAATTTTTCAAATCTCTAAACAAATTTGACGTATATTGACATTATTGTACAAGTTTTTGACGAGTTTATCGTTGAAAATCAACTTCTGCCGAAACAATTATGGTAACGATGGTTGACGGACGAGCGTACTAAAATTACCACTAGAAAATATGGTTCAGCGGGTCGGGGTATGCCCGTGCCAATGATATAGAGAGTTAAAAGTTTTATAAATTACATCATCTATTATTCTTAAATTTCGATTCGGTCAATTTCTAAGTTAGAAGGCGGTTGAAAGTAATCGGAAAAAAGTAAACAATCATTTTGAGCAAAAATAAGAGGTTGATTGTAATTATTGAACCAAGAGTAAGGTTATTTGTTTATGCAAAGTATAGGGGAATATCTAAAACTTGAGGGAGTAAACTGAAGTTTTTAGCCAAATTTAGGGGTATATATGTATTAACCTCAATTAAAAGAGGCAAAGAATGACGTGGCTATCACGACAAGCTGTTGTCTGATTAACGGCGTTTTGACGCTACGAAGATATGACGGCGATGTTTTTTGTTTGAGCAACCGTGGTGGATGGAAGTTATTGGACTACTGGAATTTAATGTGATAGGTCGGCCAGTATTTTGGGCCGAGCTGTAGTTAACAAAAGCCCAATCTATATGACCTCGTCTATAACTTTCTTTTGCTGAACAAATTACAAATATAAATGTTTTTGAGAATTTTATTCCTCCAATATTTAATTACTAGGTTTTTATAAAAGAAATTACAAAAAATTGCAATTGCCATTACATTAAGTAGTAAGGAACAACTTTCATCTTAATGTGATTCGAGTCTACAATCTTTGTGATTATAAGCAGAGTCTTTAACCACTAGATTAAAACTTTCATCATACTTGATTACTAGATTAAAATATTTAGTTATTAAATGTAGTGAATACTCTACGTATAAACTATTATAGGTGTAGTTATTAAAAAGACTAGTATAGGTGTAGCTTAATGTTTATCAATCGATACAATTTTAAGCTTTACTAATGAAAATAAGTTTTCCGTCAGGATATTTCAAACTTTTCTTTTTATAAGATATTTCATTCATTTTTTATTGTTGAAATGTTGGAGATTCGAGGATATTCAAATATATAAAGTATAAACTCATTTTATATTAATAAACTTTAAAGTAGGACTAATATGTATATAAAAACTAAATTCTTTCTCTCTAATAACCATACAGGAAAATGTGTATCTTATCTCTAATTATAAATTTTGTGATTTTATGGACAAGATGCAAAACATTATCGATATTATTCATTAAGAGCAATTTCTAACCCTAGAGTTGGTATGTTGTATCAATTTCAAATTATTATTAAAAAATGCATTAAATTCTCGAATTTCATACTGGTTGCATGTATTTAAAAATTTGGGAGGATATTAGATTAGAATTTTATTTTATTTTTTGTGTCTAGAACAAGGAAAACATGAGATATATTTAATATTATGGGTTAATTAAATTCGATGAGCCTAGGCCCGTATTTATATGGCACATTACACATCTTACCATTTTTATGTGTAAGGCCCCTTTATATAACAATTCTCATAAAAAAATTAGAATTTAATACATTTAAAAGTGCTTATTGGTTTTTTAGCTTATTTTATAATGGTAATTTTTCAATTAAATCTTAAAAAAACTACTTGAACATCTCAGAAAATAATTGATGTTACAAATACTAATTTTGTAACAAATTATATAGATTTGCTATTTTGGCATAAATGTATGGTTTTAATATAAGGATAAAACCAATACTGGTGATGAATACAAGTTACAGCTAACCCACCAAAATCCAAAATTCTAACACTTCAATAATAATAACAATAATAAAGCAAATGCACTAACTTATATATATGCTCTAGCATAATATTTTATGTCTAATTAGTGGTTGTGAGTATATATTCTAAATTGCAAATCAATACAAATATTTTTCTTTCACCTTTTTGATTTGTTTTCAATTCCATGCCCATGTGCTTTAGTACCATTTTATTTTGTTTTTATTCACCATATCACATGATTCCCCAACTTCAAACTTCCAATTGTAAAGATCAATCTTCTAAAAAATTTATGTAAGGAAATATTGTTTCAAAACAATTCAATATTATATTACAAATAGAATTACCAACAAAGTTACCATTATATCTTCATTACCTATTTCACCTTTCACTTTAATGATTCATTTACACGTTATTGAAATCACAATAAGTTTAGATATCCATTTTTGAGCTTAAAAGCAATATATATGTTTTTTTTTAAAATTTCTTCCTCGAGTTCTTCCTTTTCTTTCAATTTTATAATAGGGAACATCTCAAAAATCGACCTTCTAAATTTATCCTATGTATTAATTTCAGTTTTGAATTTAAACGATCCCTTTCTAATTACATATCTTAGAAAAATAAGAATTTTAAAATATATATTTAGCATTTCACCATTCATTCACGCATCAAATCAATAATTCGATAACGATTATCTAACATTTTGATACAAAATATACAAATAATTAGTCCTTTGTATTAAAATTATTGATTAAGGTGTCACATATCTTCAAATCATTTGGAGGAGTGTTTGTAAGGGGAACAAAAAGTAGGTTTTGAGAGTGATGCTCGTAGGAAGTCACTAAAATTCATGGCCTCCTTTTTATCACTTTTGTTTGCTCTTTTAAATGAATTGATGGCTTTTTTACATATACATATATATGGTTTGTGAAATATCAATCATGTGTCTTTGCTTCTTAATGAAGAAAATGACACTCCACCAAGGCCATTTCACAAAACTATATGCACGAATTGTTAACTAAACCCCAAATAAGACCAATCAAATTTTTAATTTCTGTTCTAAGAAAAAAAAAAATAGAATATTTATAAAATATGGTGTTCCTTAAAAAAACATTTATAAAATTTTGATGCGATGATATGAAAAAGAAACATAAATCTCTATTCATAACTAAAGATATATACATTTCATAAGTTGGAGGACAAAATGAGACAACTCTAAATTTATAATGACTTCATATAATTTTCTCATTTCTCTCCTTGATTTCAATTAATAATATCATTTTTAAGCTTAGTGTCTTCTCTTGTCTCGGCTTTTGGTTAAAAAATTAATAATATTCTATACGGAGACATTTATGATACTCCTCGATGCATGCCTAACTAAATAAACTAGAGGTAAACAAATAGATGAAAAATCAAAGGTAGCATATATGCAAAGCAAAATAATCAATGATCAATTGTTACAATTTCATTATCATTATAAGATACTTCTGGATATATATATTAAATGGTTAAAAATGCATATCCACATACTTTACGTACGGGCAAAAACTGAAGTAACTAATATTTTATTGTGAGTTATATAGTTTTTATTTTTTATATATAAAATCAATATAATTACTTCTTTGACAAGTTATTATACTATGAAATAAATTAATAGTGTCAATAAAGTTGATTATGATCATGAACCTTTATATACATGGCTAATATATGTATAGCTGGCTTATATATATGGTGGATTATTTGTCAAATAATTGCATGTGACATATAACAAGTGCATGTGAAAATAATTCAGTCAGCACCTCTATTTTAATTTTTTTAACAATATTGCAGTGGCCAAATTAAACACCTCAACTATATTGTCAACTGCATGAGATTAATTGTGATACATTAAAAAAATTCCAACAATTATTTAAACGTTAATTAATTAAGTCCAATTTGTTATTTTCCTATACATCACCCTTTTCTTAAAAAAAACAAAAATATATATTGGGTATTTACATAATTCTTAAAATTCAAAACTTTTATGTGTTATCTTAAAAAGATTAAATGATAAGTGTATAATATATATTAAAGTGTAGGCTATGCTAATTTTGCAGTAATCGTATGTATTTTTATAATTATTGAATTAAATTAGTCATCACTCATTTGGTGGTAAAAATGGATAAAAGTGTAAATTAAGCTCATAAATAAAAACAAAATAACTATATTTTAATTAATTAGATTTTAGTGATGGTAAATGTTTAGCTTAATGGTTGTGACTCTTCATGTAATTTGAAAGTCATGCATTTTAACCGCTAAAATTTAAAAGTTTTACTCGTAAATTCAAATTTTCCATTTTAAAATAAAAATAAAAATATTAGACGTTGGCTATGATCATATAATATGTCCACAACCGTACGTGAAGAAGCACATGACTACTAGTAGAATGACTAATTCCAAATTGCTAAAAACGAACTACTTAGTTGCACAAAAACTCAGAGAATAGATAAATTATTATTACATCTTGCATAGTAAGTACTTTCAAAAAATTAAAAATTCAATGAAAAAATGATTAAAGTACAAATCAATGATGACAAAAATCCCCTAGTCATAAAATACAAATTATTACAACTTCAATGAAAATTTGGTCAATTTTTCAATTATAATATCCTTTACCATATCCTAACCAAAAGTTTAAAAATTCAACTCACAGCAACTCCACTACAAGATGTTTTGTAACCGTTGCCCTTGCCGTTGCCGCCGCCGCCACCTCACCTCCACCGTCAACTCTTCCTCCTTGTCTTATTTTTTTCTTGTGAACCCAATAATAATATCCCAATGCGAGACATTCTATAGCCCTCACAATACTATTTTAATTATAAATTTTATTTTATATTTTTCATTATACTCTAACTAGCATCTCGTATAAACCGCCGTTATAAATTGCTCCGAATCCTCTGTAAAAGTGCTCTAAATTTTTTTCAATTATGCACAATTTTGTTTCTTAAACCCAAATCTATTATTACTCAAATCATACTCCACATAAAAATTCTGCTGCTGAAAGTTCCCCAAAATAATCGCCGGACCACCGCCGTGACTTCCGCCAACAGCTGCCGGACCGTTACTCACAACGGTCAAACAAACCACCCCGATATCAAGAAATGCAAAATAATTCGACAAGGGAAACTCCATCTTCGCCCCGCCTTTAAAATGAAATACCAGCTCCGGTATCACCACCGACTCCTCCTCGCCGGAGATATCAAAACACGGCCGTAAACCACTCTGATTTTGAACGTCAATGGCAATACTGTAATTCCTCATCTGCTTCTCAAAAGCTTTAGCTACAAGTTCAAAAACTGGCTCCTCCATGAACGTAAAAGTCGACCCGGAATCCACTATAGTCCCGCCGTTACCGTCACTTCCGGGCGTTAAAAAACTGTACGGAACTTTCACATCCTCGCCGCCGACGGTGATTTTCCGGAGCATAAGGTAATAGTAATCGTGAAAGACAAGGTTAGTTCCCGGGTTTTTGAGAAACGGCGTGTAGTTTACCCCTTTGGTCTTCGTGTCGCCGGAGTGAGGATCGGTATTGAGAATTAGATCGCTGCTCGCCGGAGTATCATCAAACCGGCGAGAAAGTAAACAATGAGAGAATTTTTGGACACCCAATTGACTAGGAAGAGACTCCGGGCTCCGACCAAACCCGGCAATGCCTTCGGGTTGCCGGGTCGAGAAAAGAGAACATCCGACAACCATATTGGGGATGGTCATGTTCGGGAAATCTATGGATTCTGATAGCAGTCGGCCGGCTGTGGATCCTAAACCATACTGAATTATATAAGGCGGGCAAGCCTGAGTACAGTTTTTGGAATTTGGGTTGCAATCGTGGCATTGGGATATGATATTTGACCCGAAGACCCATTCACATTTCGGGTTCTGACATCCGAGAAGCTTGGAGGAAGATGAAGACTTGGGGATGAACTTGGGGGTTTGTGAGATGTCAGAATTAGGGAAATTACAGTTGGAGCATAGATAGTTTGAGGTACAAGGGAACCAAACGAGGCTACTACCGGTATCGAAAATGAGCTTGACTGTCTGGGGCGGGGTCCCGAAGCTCAACGACATTGAGTAGCCGCCATAGCTACGGGAGAAGAGGGGTGTGTTGATAGGGGGGATTTTGGTTTTGGAGGATTTGAGATGGTGGGCTCTGGAGATGGATAGAGAGGCTAAGTGGTTAAGGATTTTTCGGGGGTCGGGGGACGGATACGTGGTGGTCGGGGAGAGGGAGAGCTTGATCGGAGATGGAGAAGTGAAGGGGAAGATTAAGGAGAGGAAAATAGGAAGGAGGAAGATAGGAGATGCCATGGGAGAAGAGTGTGGAGGAATGTGAGTGGAATAAAGAAGGTATATAGAGGAAGAAACTTAATTTAACGGTAGTGTAAAATATGTTTGGTTAGGGGATAGTATTACTAGTTGTTGTCTATTTTTATATGCATGCACTAAATTTTCATTTGAATTAAGGTATATGTTAAACAGGTGCCTTTCTTTCACTTTAAATTAAAAATCACAAAATAGGAAAAGACAATCTCTTTTGTAAAGTCCAATCCTTTTTCCTTTTTATATATACAAAAATAAAATACGAAAATAAAATTTAAGTAGACATCTGTTAACTTTTATTTTCATTTTACAGTTTCATACATTAATGAATTATTTTCAATGAACAAAACTATAATAATAATTCTTCGTCAAAAAAAAAAAAACTATAATAATAATTTTAAACTTTTAAAAAATAATTTTCTTAATTTTTTAAAAATAATTATAGTAATAATAGACAAATATGTTAGATTTGTAGATACTAAATAAATAAAATCCAAAATATAAACACTAATTTATGAATCTAAAATTTTAATACAAAGTATTATCAATTTATTAATTTTACGTATAAATGATGCAGGACGTATATTAAAATTTTATTTAGGACTATTCTTAAAAGATTTTCTGATGAGATTGAATATTTAAGTATTCGCACACCATAAATCTGCTAAATTTAGTCCAAATTAGCCGTTAAAAACCATTTTGGTGATTATTATTTGGCTTATTTAATTGACGTGGCCTACTTATAGAGGTTCGAATGATTTATTTAATTAAACTATCACATAAATATCTCTGCTTTTGTGTTTTGCTTTTTAAGGATTTGAAGGAATCAGGTGGTAGAATCTAGGATGATTTGTTCTCGTGTTACATAAATATGATCATGTGTTTTAGAGGTTTTTTCTTTTTCTTGTATCATAAAAAGTTACTGGCATGTAAGATAATAATAAAATGACCTAATGCCATATTTTAATAACTAAAACTAATAATTAGTAACGCCAACGGGTATATAGTCAGAAAATTAGTGAGTAAAGGGGTACACTTTAATTACTAGGTAGGTACCATGATATCAAAATCTTATGGTAGGAATAAATGAGTGCATTACATACAGGGTGTTAGTAAGCTCGGTATTGATTCATTAGAGTCTCGAGTCGAGCCTTTGCAAGAGCTTGAACAAATTTGACCGAACTCCAATCGAGTCGAGCTTTTATCAAATTTTTATGAGCTTTAACAAAATGTGTTTTACATGCATAAAATTTAGTTCAGCTTGTTTCAATAATGTTTTTCCACTTTAACACTTGATATATTAACTTATTTTTAAGTTATTTATGCAATAAATTTAGTTATTCGTATATATACTTATTATAAATTAGATATAGCAAAATATTATACATTATACATATAATTCATATGGATTTAAGATATTGAATATATTTAAATAAAATATTAAAAACTGATTAATATTGGGTCAAGTCTTCAAGTAACATCTCGTAGGTGCCAACTTAATTGGGATACCTGAATTCTACTTGTCTTCCAACTTCCTGCTTTGATTCAAAAAACATTAATATTTATAACAATTAAAAACAAATTGAGCCTTCTCGGGAGCTTTCGAGTTGAACCTTAGAGACAACTCGGGTTCATGCTCGTTAATGCTCGAGCCGAGCTTTGACCGATTTGAATTCATTTTGTCTGCAAACTACCTAGATTCGTTAACACCCCTAATTACATATGTACTAAAGAAACCCCAAATAAATTGTTAATTCATAATCCCGTCAATAGCACTTTAATCATATTTGTGAATTTACGGGTCTCAAATTGGAAATAAAGCACCTTTCTACTTTAAGATAGCCCAGCCCATGTGCTCCAAGTCCATTAAAGTAAACTGGGCCTGAAGAAGAGGCGATCCAAGAATTCACAACACAAATTTCACATGCACACACACCAAATTACACAATCAAACCCGCTAAAACCCGTCTCTCTCGTAGGTTGTGTTTGAATATGTATGTATATACGAGAATTAGTTCGATGACACCGGTCTGCGCAAACCCGTACATATAATTTTGATATTTCTATCTAAAGCTCGAGCAGAACCGAATATGTCGTTATATTTTGTATAATTTTATTATCTTTATTGGAATCTTTTAATTACTTTGTACAAAAAAATAATTGTTCATATAAAGTTACATTTGTTGAGTTTAATTAAACTAGTTATTAAATATTTTCCTTTCAAAGAATTAATTAGATTTTTAATTTGTCAGATTTGTATTGTTTATAATTGTAGTTGAATTGTAATTTATGTTTAATATAAATGTGTATTAGTTGGACTAACTGAGCAGGGTATGCAAATCTATTCTATTATCGTAGCCCACTTCAATCCGTGGACGACGTAGTTTAGTGTATAATTCGGTTAGAGTAATCTCAAACATGGTCCGAAGTAGCTTATAAACATATACACCAAACCAAAGTTCTCAAAAATAAGAGAACTTTACCATATGTTTGGAGTAATTTATTTATCGAATAAAAAACCACAATAAATATTATTTCATAGGGAGATAATTAAATTAAAAAAATACGAATAGCATCAATGAGATAGGTTCAAGTGAGACAAGGAGACTATAGTGAGACAAAATATTATGGTGAGACATTGACCATTTTGGTAAGAAAAAGGGGGAAGATGGCAAACTTGTAAATAAATACACAAATGGTCAACGTGAGGAAGAAGGGAAAGAGGGGGAGGGTGATGTCAGCGCTGATGTCACATCTGGAGAGAGAAAAAGTTTTTATTATTTTATTTAAAATGCATTTTCCCGCTCTTTCCGAACTCAATTTTCAAAAAAAATTATACCACTGAACTCGTATTAATTAGGCGGTCATTTTGAGATCCATTGTTGTTATTTATAGACGATTTTTATTTTTTTTATTTTTGTTCCAAGTCGGATACTTGGTTGTTCCAACAGAATACTATATTTGTTCCACCAGACTACTCCAATTGTTCCAGCAAAATATTTTCATTATTTTTTTTAAATGCACTCTGGGAGTGTAAAAAAATGTAATATTCTGTTGGAACAATTAGAGTAGTCCTGTGGAACAATTAGAGTAGTCCGGTGGAACAATTATAAAAAAAAAAAAAAAAATAAAAATCGTCTATAAATAACAAAAATGGATCTCAAAATGACCACATAATTTATACAAGTTCGCTGGTATAATTTTTTTTGAAAAATGAGTTTGGAAAGAGCGGGAAAATACAATTTAAATCAAATAATTAAAACTCTTTCTCTCTCCAGAGGTGACATCAGCGATGACATCACCCCCCTCTCCCTTCCCTTCAATTCACGCATGAGGGGTGCTCATTTAATTACAATTTTGCCACCTTCCCCTGTTGAATTACAAAAATACCCCATGTCTCATCATAAAAACTAGTCACATCCTAAACCCTTGTCTCATTTGAACTTGACTCTAGCATCAATATATCGCATATTTACTCTGATTTATAACTTTTCTGAAATGTGATATAAAATGTACTAAAGCAGTAAAAACCATCAACCTGTCGAAGAATTGAAAATAGCCCAATGTGTAACCTAACGGGCCATATTACAAAAACAGGCCTCATACTAACACTTTGGGCCACACATCATATGGGCTTCTAAATTATTTTAGAAGATACACTAATTTATCCAAAACTTAACGTCTAAACTTCTTTAAATACATAAAAAAAATTCATTCTCTTCGTGGCACATTTATCTCCCTTTGAAAGATTGAGTTAAATAATTCTACTTTTTGGTTAATTTGACGCTTAGTATGCCATGGAACTGATTAAATTATAAGTTTGAGCTGATAGGTAAGGCCCATTTATGATTTATATATTAATTTTTTACGCACTTCTTTAAGCGAATATCTTTTGGGTTTTACAACTCATGTTAATCTCATCAAGTGTTTTCAATTCACCAATAAACGGAGTTGTCATGACTCGAACTCATGAACTTTTCATTTGAGATACTCTAATATCATATCAAGAAATCAATTGAATCTGAAAATTGAGCTGATAGTTAAAGCCTCCGACGACAACAAATGGATGAAATTTTGAAAAATAAGAGTGGATTATATTCTATGGAATGATTCCAGTTATATATTATAAACTCATGTTTTGAGCCTATGGAATATGTTGGTGAGAAATATTGCAGAAAATTAGCATTTAATTGCTTATGAGGGGTGATCACGTCAACTTTTTCTTTTTAAATAAAGTCAGAGCTCATTTAGTTTTGGAGAAAAGAATATTAAAAAAGGTGATAATTAATGTGCTGTAGCAGAAATTATATATATATAATATGATTATATTGAATCTTAATTTATTAGAGGGTAAGAGAATAAAGATCTTGTGTTTATATTTGAAGCAAAATAGGTGACTTGAGTTATGACTGTGTCAATGCAAAACTAAGCGATTTGTGGAGATCGAATCCTTCAAAATTTTGATTAGGTGATGTAACATTTTGGATCTCTAAATGTTATGAATATCTAGTTCAAGATTTGCTTGTCCACAAACCAACAAACTAAAATTTGTTCCTAAACATCTTTATTTGTGAGTATTATTGTAAGAGAAGGTTGTCTGGTCACTTGGGATCCGCTTGAGGCACAAAATCGAGCATTCCATTTGGACTGATTGATCACATAGTGTGGCTTAAAATTCGACTTGTTTCTGATTAATTTTCGATTACCTTTCAAAGGAGCTCAACTATCCGACTAGCAACTAATGTCTTTTACTACATTGATTTTAAGTGCATTATGTTCTTAATAGAATCCAAAACTACTATAGGATTTCAATCGAACAACCATCACCTATATTTCAAATAATTCTTGTACATATATCATCTTTCAACACAGAAAGATGGAGGTCATCTCTCAATAGGATTAATGTATGGTGTCCTACAATTTGAGCTTAATGTATGTATATTTCGTTGAATTGCTTCAAAACTTCGACTATTCTTTTGAACTTTCAAAATTTGCAAAGAACACTTATAAAAAAAAGACTACAACTACCTCATTTTATTTTATATAATTATAAATGTAAAAAAGGGATCTTCTTAGAGCTATATATTGGTAGAAGGATTCTCTGTAAAAACATAGATTAAGCTACAAAAAGGGTTGTCTACACTCAAAAACAAACTAGACAGATGTGAATGAAGCTCCAAGATATGATCTACATACTATATTTATCATTAAACCTAAGATCACTATTGCAGATTCAGAATACCTAAAATTATTACACTTTTACAAAATAAAATAAAAAATGAAAACATATTATGATTAATTGATTATTCTATTGTATAAATGAAAAGACATGAGAGAAAAAAAAATTTGAAGATCTCGAGAAATAAAATAAACATTGATTAATCTATGGCCTTCAATTTCATCTATTCCCATCCATCAATCAAAGGATTTTTTTTGCAAAACCATTTTTTACTCAACAACCATCACACATCTCTCACTTTGCCGGCGGCTGGTCGCACGTGCCTAGTCCATTTCTCACTTAATCATCTCCAATCAACATTCACGTTTCTTATACTCATGTGGCAATTTTCATATTCTTAGTGTATTCTTGTAGTATCACACTTTAGATTAGAGTCAAATATCCGAAGTATATGCACGACGCATGTATATTTTCGTGTCAAAATTTGAGTCTGAGTATAACTTGCTTTTAACGCGAAAAACACGACACAATTAGCTTTCGACATGGAAAAACGACTCGACTTTTAAGTATTGATATCTAAAACTATTAACCTGGCCCGAACTGATATTTGACCCGACCTATTAAGACGACACGACGTTTTAATAAAATCTAAATGATTTTCTAAACCACCAAAATAATCTAATAAATACCCATATAATAACATATATTTTCCAAAAAACGAATACCAAGAACTGCAAAATATTTATCAAATTAAGTTCAAAATATACATTAAAGCAGTCAATTTACTTTAACCAAATTATAAGAATAAGCAATTTGAGCATAAAAAATTGGCAATTGCATCATATAGACCCTAAAATGATTTAAGGTAATTTTGTAATTCTAACTTTCTTGTTTTTCTATTTATACTAACACGCACAAAAATGAGTATGTTATTTCGTATCGTGTCACATTAAGCTCAACAATAACACTAAAAAGCAAGTTGAATCCATGTCATATTATTGTGTTGCATTTTAAATTTGAAACACACCAAAGAAAATATATGAAAATAATTGGGATAAGGATTTACTAGCTGTTCTGTTGTGTAATGAAAGTCTTCCAAGATGATTTCATGTAATTTCGGCTTGGCTGCTTGGATGATTACATATAAATAGACAAAAATTGTTGTTAATTAATTGTATGATAGTGAAAGAAATTAATTAAAGAAAATGGATAAAAAAGGGAAGAATTTAGAAGATGTCAATCAATAGAGAAAAAGAAGGAGAAGAAGGAAAAGAGGAATGATTAGGTGTGGCAGAAGATTGCATTTTCCAATGCACTACTCTACTGCTTTGTAATTCATTCCTGTGTTGTATTTTCTGTAATAAGTTTTACTGGGAACCTGTGATTTTGTCTGGGTTTTTTTCTTATTTTCAAACTCTAATAATTATAAATTCTAGGCCATGTTTGTTTTTGTTTTCTATTCCATGCTGCTAATTTAATGTAATGCCTTGGGGTTTATGGGTATATGTACAAACAAAATTGATATAACGAAAAATATTAATGTTTAGAGTCTACACTCCCAGAGTATTGTAGAATTTACATGTTGGTAATGCACAATTTACTAAGCTTAGATATGACATTCAAACAGTATAGTTGGTTTTTTTGTTGGAGTGAAATGAATTGAAATTGACTGAAAGAGTATTATATATTTTATGTACATTGAATTTTATGTTTCAAAGAATTGGACTATGTTTAACATAACAGAAAGATTAGAGAATAGTTTTTCTTTTTTTATGTATATCCGAGTATAGTTTATAATCGACTAATTTGATAGACACGAGGCAAGAGAATCTGTTAAACTCGCTATCCAATTAGCTACTTAATTTCTTTCATGCTAAACATGAAGGAATCGAACTTCTCAATCTCTATCTCGGTGAATTTAATAATATCTAATGATCCAGCCACATGGATTATGGCCTCCATTTGACCCTGCATCAGTACAATCACAAAACTCGAATCCAACTCTAAAATATTTTGTTTTTGTATCCTTTAGACTTGACAATCATAAGACCAAAATACAGTCCTAAAACCTCAACTAGAAAAGCTATGCATATGCGAAATCTATTGCTAATACCCATATGTAAGATCACTTGTCGACACTGAACCCGGGTTCTTTTTACTAGCAACATCCACATCCACCTTCACCCAATTATCTTCACGTGGATTCACTTAAGCAACCTTGTATTTTAATTCCAATTTCCTTTTGTTTAAACACTATAATCGAGCCTTGATTATCACCCGAAGTTGATAAATAAAGTTCATTATTAATTATATATTAATCTCCATTTCAACATCTTTATTCTAACTGTAATGGGTTATGGATATGCTTTGAGTTCCAATTTTCATTTATTAGTTATTTAGGAGAAATTATTAGAAACTTAAGGACCTTTAACTTTAGTTAAAGGCGTTTTTATGTATGACAAGTGTATTGCGGATCCATGTCAATTGTTTTTGTGTGCATCCGCAATACACTTGTCACAAATTAAATGGAAAGTCTTTCAACTTTACTTAAAGTCCTCGACTTTCTAATAATTTTCTGGTATTTAGAGCAACTTCAAATATGAAATTTGTGTGAGTATGGAGTAGGCTTGTTTCTTCATTACTCAATTAAAATAATAATAAAAAATACATACTTTGATTTACCTTTTTGACTAACAACAAAAATATAAAGAGAATATGGTAAATAATATTTATAAAATATTGTTTACAAAATTAGAAACGAATAAAATATTGTTTACAAAATTAGAAACGAACAGCTGATTGAAGAAGTTTTATTATAGACACATTATATTTGAAAATAGTGTAGAGAAATTTGAAGTTAGGCTATGTGTATGCCTTATCAATAATTTATTTCAGTTAAGTTCAATGACTTTTTCTCAATAAATGCACTTCAATTCAATCATAAAAAACAATATCTTAGAGTAAATAAACGTTCGAGATGATCTTAGAACTTAAAAACATAGTCTGATATTGGGTCAAATTGGTAAATAAAAAATAAAATCTCTTTAATTTACAAACCGTTTGCTTATTGGCACAATTAATTGATCTGATCTGATTTACATTAAAGCAGAATCTAGTAATTTTTGAAAATGGGATTATAGGTAACTCATTGTCTATTCATGATAATAGATTTAGAGTATGATTTCGTTTGGTCTGCCCCCTCTCCCTAGCTATGGACCTCTCTTTCACTTTTTTTTAACTTATTGAAAACAAACACATTGCAATTATATTATTTTATTCTATTTTCAATTAGTTAAGAAAAAAAATAAAATTTGAAACAAATTGTGAAATTGTGAGTTCAAACACTACCTATCTGCCTCTTCTACTTATGCAAAAAAAATCAAAAACCTGACCAAGTTACACAAAATAGTTGCTAGTTGCTCGTTTTTGTTTCCTTTTTCCTTTCAATTATTAGAACTCGATAGAGTTGTGAGTAATTAATACACCGCGGTGAGTACCTACTACTATCTTTCTTTTCCTAATGAGAGTATTTATGCTATATTTTTCTTGACGCGTAAAATATTATTATATAAATGGCGATTATTTCATCTCATAGTCTCCCATGAATGGTAAAACATTGTTATCCATTAAGCAAGTTCAATTTTATCGATTTAAACTTATATTTTTATATTTGATGTAATAATAATGGTCACTTATATTAAGAACCATTTGTCATATCTTTCGGCCCATTTTCTACCATAGTCGGGGACTCATATCAAGTATGGCGAATCTAAACGTTATCATGTTTAACTTATCTTTATACAAACTTAAACAAAGTGTAAACCATAAGTTATAATCTAACTAAATAAATATTGGACAACATAGTAGTGAGTAGTTTATACTGAATGTAAAAAAAAATGTATATTTATTATAGCAAATATTAACATGAGATCACTTCTTACGTATTCATGAAACTTAGATTTATGTATATGAAGACCTCCAAATAAAAAACAGCTGTTTTTAGTATCATTTTAAGTAAGAGGTTAGCACATCAATTTCAAACTACTCAAAAAACCAATCTCATGGAATTCATGGGTATCAACTTAATCAAATACTATATCATCAATTAATTAATAATCTAATTAATATCTTAACTCATACTTAAATTAATTAAAAATTTGTTAATAAAGGAACCAAGTCCTTGTGTTATGGAGTCAAAAAGCTAAAAATTAGCTTTACATAATTAATTCCTAGCTTAAGCAATATGTTCTTCTCCAACAAAAAAGGAGAGATTATCTTAATTCGTGTTTAATTTAATTGGAGCTTAGCTATCTGTTTTGTCTTGTAAGGTTAGAAAGTCAAAAATCCAATTATAATCTATATACTTCTAATTCTTAAAAGGATAATATATATAAAGTCCCTAAACTTTTCCAAAA
The DNA here is from genome assembly GCA_028411795.1 of Euphorbia peplus. Classification (NCBI taxonomy): domain Eukaryota; kingdom Viridiplantae; phylum Streptophyta; class Magnoliopsida; order Malpighiales; family Euphorbiaceae; genus Euphorbia; species Euphorbia peplus. The sequence goes on from CP110841.1 coordinate 33,998,352, forward strand.
ACTTCAACCAATCTTTTTAACTTTCAAAATATTACAAATATCTCTTTATATTTGTGTCAACATAACAAATTACCATTTATTCTTGTTCATTACAAATAACTCTTTATTATTGTCCCAAAGTTATAAATGATCTTTTTCTTTTATGATTTGTTTCAGTAACTCTATAGTTCAAAAATTCACCGTACCAAAATGTGAAACTGATAAATGATATTATTTACAAAAATTTTAACTCCCCGTATTATAAGTTTACACCTGTAGTACGCACCATCTATAATTTACACATTCTAATATATTAATTTTAAAATTAAAATATTATTTGTTATTTTATAAGGACATATTTGCAACGTTCAAAAGTTTAGGTGTGCATAACAAATTAAACAAGTCATATATGTACTAAGCTCTAATGATAACGAAAACAAATGAAAGGGACCAACTAAAAAAAAAGAGTTATTTTAGTTAGATAAAACAATGTTTTTTTTTTCCTTGTAGAAATTAAATAAAGTAAGTTGGAATTAAAATACATAGACTCAGCTTCTAGGAGGTTTCGGGGCTGGCTCAGCCCAAAAATACTGGGAGTTTACACGTGACCTGCATGCTTTTTAAATAGGACAAACAGCAAAATAAGTAGTTAGTATTAAGTATTCCATCATATTAAACAAAAGTAAACTAATTACTTAATAGATAGTACAAATTTCAAAATATGTAAACTTGTTATTAAAGTTATCTGATTTAATTTAAGTTAATTAATGATCTGAAAAGGTCCAAATTTTTCCTAAAGTTTGATCATGAAACTTAGCATCAATGTTTTCAGAATTGGATCATATAACCGAATATAATTGGATTTACTATATAACTTGGATTTGTCGAACTTCCAATAATAACTATAAACACCGATAAACATATGATAGAGATTTTGTGGTTTTTATTGTAAGTACTTTTTTTTTAATAATTAAAATTTAGGCCATTTGAGTTTGAGTTGCAGCCTGACTGCTAGTTTTTAAATTGACCTCAGTTCTATCATGTTTTTCAATATTGTCAAAAAAACGATAGTCTACAAACCTGATTTCCAATCCTAGTTTTGGGCCGGTTCAGATTTAATAATATTGCTAATTGTAAGAACAAAACATAATATTTGGTCTTTATTGTTTTCGTTTTAGAGTAATTTTAGATTAAATAAAAATAAAAGAAATGATTTTATGCTTAAAAGTACAAACTGAAATAACAATTCTTTTTTCGTTATCAACTATATGATAAATAAATACTATTTAGATTATTTATCAACTTGTTTTGTAACTTATTATATTACTTTCACATTAGTGTAAGGCCATGTTATGCACTTGCTCATATTGACCATACTAAATTATTGTACCTTTAATTTAGTTTGATGATGACTATCTAATCATTCATATAAATTCTAGAGCATGTAAATGTTGTTTTTAGGAGTGATCAAGCTTTTATAATTGGTCAAGTAAAGCCTTAACTATATTTATGATAGTTACATGTTCAAAATAGTTTGCTAATATTTTAAACTTTTACTTCCATCCACGTCATATAAAATAGACTTACATATATATATATATAAAGTATGAAAAATAATAATTTCAATTCTATTAGTTACATTATTGATATTTCAATTTGATATTATATTGATACCCACTTAGCAATGCAATGAAAAATTATAATTATATAGTGTATTTCTATATAAATTTTTTATTGTATGTATGTTTAGATTGATGAATGAATCAATATAAGAATCTAAAATATCAAAATTTCTAATCTATTGTATATTATTATGATTAATCATGCAAAATTTGATCGTAGTTAACAAAAAACCAAACACTCCGCTTGTAGTTTTCTAACTTGCCAAAATTTGATATTGTTTATCGTATGAATCAAATATAATAATTCCAATTACAATCGATGTATAAAAAGTAATGATTCGGTGTTTTCAGTTCATTTTAAATCAGAGAATCGTGGCCTTTAAGTTTGCTTACCTTCTTTTTGAAGAAGTTGACTTGTGATCATGTAGATGGTTCAGCTCTCTTATATATGCTTTCTTAAATCGTACGGCGTGGCAGAAGTTTTGTGGTTGATCATAATAAGCTTGATCTGCTTTAAAACTCAATCTCACAATAAAGCGAAACATGCAATCAAAGCTCCATAGCCATTAGTATTTTGTTTAATATCCCAGTTTTGATTATTTTATTTCACTTTGATTTTAGAAACTATCCACTAACAATAAATATGCTGTTTGTCTTTCTTCTCTTAACATAATAATTGTTGCCTAAATCATGTGTATGCTTTGAAAACACAAACTAACTAAAATATTACTTCGATAATTCTTGGAAAGAAAGAAGTAAATCTATGATAAGAAAATGTGCTAAGATTTAAAAAAAAAAACAAAAAAGAAGAAGATTATTTATAATTATCTCTCGCAAAAAATAGAAAAATTTAAAATTTATTTTCATGTCATATTTGACAGCGTTTTCTCAAAATCTAAGATCAGATTATCTAACTAAAAGTTGTATTTAGTAGATATAAAAATGTTTTTTGGAAAGTTGACAAAACAGAAAAAATGAAATTAAGCTAAAACTATAATTTATAACTTTTAGAAAAAACAACTATTAAAACTTACACTCTCAATTCTCGAATACATGTTATTTAAGATAAAATAAACTGAAAATTAAGCATTTTGTATAAAATATTAATGTGTGTATCTCAATAAATACATTGTTTCTTCTCCATATATTCTTTAATTTTTGGTTTATATATATGGTAATTGTATTGTTAATTTAAATTAGAACACATTAATCTTTCGTTGTTACCATATTCTTTGAGTAATTAACGTAATTAATAAAATAGACAGCAAAAATTTAAAATGAAAAATAAATGACAAAATAACATATAAAGACCTACCGAAAAAGGGAGAAAATTAATAAAAAGTTGTTACTGATTTTTTTTATTTAAATAACCTTGAATTTTAATATATTTTATTAAATATATATTTTTTTTTAATTTCTTGGTCACTATAACTTTTGTAATATATTTACTGGTGACAACATTTTTTCCCACACTAATTAATTCTCCTTACAACAATTTGAAACTAAATTGTTTTTTTTTTTGGTATGTATTGAAACTAAATTGTTGGAATTATTAATAAAGTAAAATTAATAGGTACCAATAAGACTCAATTATTTAACATGGTTATTTTTGTACAGACTAGAGAAAATAATATAAAATAAAGAATAATCCGAAATAACTTGGGCAATGAGTAATAGAAAGTTAGAGAGATTTGTTGTATGTATCATGTATGTATATATATTAAAAGAAATATTCACTTTCTTCTCATTCTCAACCCTCCTCCCTCCCATTTCTTCCTTCTTGGACTCCCATCACATCATTTAAGAAAACACACTCTCCGGCGATAACATTACAAATTACCAAAAACCCATTACGAAATGGAAGAAACAAAGTCTAGGTTCAAGCGTATCTGCGTCTTCTGTGGTAGCAGCTCCGGCAAGAAAACTACCTATCAAGAAGCCGCCGTCGAGCTAGGAAAAGAACTCGTAATTTTTCTCATTCCTTTCATTTTCACTTTTTCCGATTGTTTGTTTGGCGTTTTGCTTCTTTTGGATTTTTCTGCATCGCCGTTTCAGAAATCGGATTCAAAGTTTGTCGTTTGCGTATTGCAATAAAATAGAGCTCCTTCTGTAATTTCAGTTTGATTTGTCGTTTTCCAGGTTGAAATATTTCTTACATTAGAAATCCGTCTTTTACTAGTAGGTCGCTTTTTAAAAATATAAAAGAACGATAGATTGATATTGGAGCTATTTATCACTTATCCTTATAACTAACGAAATATGTACTCCAAAATTCTCCGGAGGACGTACTTCATTAGGTGTACATAACGTTTCGTACATGTCAGCTCCTGTATCAATCTATCGTCATTTATAAATTTAACGAGTACCGTACTCCCTAGTTTTTCTCGATAATTGTTTTTTTTGATATTTAAGAAGTTTCCATAGGTATGGTGAGGGAGACTAATGATATGGAAACAAACAAGGTCTAAACGTGGGCTGATGATTGTTTAATTTTAATAATTTGAATATTTTTTCTGAAATTAGAGAGAAGGTTTAGGGTTTATGATAAGCATGAGAGGCTCTGCTAGCTGTAACCTGCCTGTCAGTTGAGCAGCCTTCTTGCATGATCCTTGAATTTGTTGTTATTTTACTAATTAATAATAATCACTAATTTTTTTTAAAATTTGTTAATCCCAAAAATGTTGTTTTTTCATGGGGAACCAAACGTGCTACCTTGATATAATGACATGTTGGGGGAGTTTTTTTTACCAAGGACTAAAAATTTCTTAAACAATTCCATGTTCTTATTTGATGTTCCTATGTTCTAAATTTATAATTACTGTTGGTAGTTATGTAAATTTTATAGTAGTTAATGATAGTAAGTAGTAGTAGTACTTATTTGGGCATGTGCTAATGGGTTTGGTTTTCGATGAATTTTTGAAGGTGGAAAGAAGGATTGATTTGGTCTATGGAGGTGGCAGCGTGGGCTTGATGGGTCTTGTTTCTCAGGCAGTTCATGATGGTGGGCGCCATGTTCTAGGGTTAGTTTTTCTCTCTCTTGGTTTTTTTTTTTTTTTTAATCTTCATTGGTAAGTTAAATCAAGCAATGTTTTATGATTTATCCCAATTGACAAGCATCATTTTCACTAAAACATTACTCAAACTGTAAATTTCATTTCCAATGTAAAGTTAGATACTTGATAAGCTAAAATGGATAAGATAATTGGACTTGATGGCACGAAAGAGACCTTTATAGCAACTTATGTTACACGAACACTTTTTTTATTAGCGTATTTATACTCAAGTCCATGTTCGTTACCGAGTCTTTGTCTATGTTTGTTCTATTAAAGTTATTTTATGGTAGTTATGTTTGAGAAATAATATTTCTCGTGTCCATGTCCGGGCAACATTGACATTTCATGTCCGGACTTCGTTGGCAAGTCTGTTTAGATAGTTTAATATGTATGTTTTTTCCTAAGCCCCTATGTGCTTAGATTTTTAGTGTTCGTGTCCAGTTGCACCTTCTATATCCTTAAAATTAAGATTAAAAAAAGCTCGTGAACTTCTCATTTCTCAAGCTTGCTTAAAGATAAAGATCACAGGATGAAATGCAATGTGGGAAAAGGGTGAAAGATGAAACGAAATGCAGTTTTGTTAAACCTGCCTAGTAAGATAAGGTTAATAAACAATAATTTTACTGTGGATGACAATGTGAGCTTCTAGGGACTGTGAACATAGTACCAAAGGCTGAATTATCAATTCTCACGGACACTGTAAACAGTAAAAAGTGGGTGTTTTCTTAACTAATTATCAGGGGACTGGTTTCTTAACTAGTGTCTTTTTTGGTAACTTTGTTAACTAATGGTTCATAGCCAAAGGTTTTTATCTTTTTAGCAGCCTTGATCAATAGACTATAAAAAGTGAAATCTTTTTTGGTCCTTGCAATGTCAGTTCAATACCCATGTCTACCAGTTAGGAAGAAAATATACTGTTAGTAAAAGTATGTAAACTTTAAGGCGGACATGCAGTGATTATTACAGGGATAGCTTAGCTTTATTTTTAAAAAGTCTTATTGTTCATAAATAGTTGAGGGGTCATCTACATCTACTACTCCTCTTTTTAGTCTTAAAAGTCCCTTTTACCCCCCTTGTCTTAAAGCTGTTTACATGGGGGTCCAAGCTAGTATAATATTGTATCATAGAGTTCAATTTTATTGGATGTACTAAGTATAATGGTATTAATTTGTGGTTTGTTTTTTTGATTTGTTGCAGGGTTGTCCCAAGGACACTAATGCCCAGAGAGGTGAGCTTCAGACACTAGGCTAGAGCAAATCTTGCTCCTGCTTTTACATACTGTTGTGCAGTTATTTCAATTTTTGCCATATCAAAACAAGAAATCATAAAGTACTTTCTGTCTATAGCTGCCTTTACTTTTCTGTTTGTTAAGGTCCTTTAGGAGGGGGATAATGTATCTTACTAGCTAGGCAGATGATATTTTTTTTCTCTTAATATCCACTAGAATCTCACATAAAGATCCTGGATGAATGAACTATAGATTATTGGTCAGGTCCATTGCACCCGATCGTAATAGAATTTATCCGCCTAAAGATATTGGATGAATGAAATATGATGTGGGAATATTTTGTTAGTTGTGTTTATGGATAAGTTTTAGTGACATGGATTATTTTACAGCTTATTGGTCAGACTGTTGGAGAAGTCAGAGCTGTGTCTGATATGCACCAAAGAAAAGCAGAAATGGCTCGCCAAGCTGATGCTTTTATTGCACTTCCTGGTGAGTTTTTTGTCCTCGTATGAAGACCCTTTTTTTTTTTTTGAGCAAGTTAATATAAAGATTCTTTTATTTTTATCTTTTGATTGAATTTAATGATTATGTGACATGAAATTGATTTATTTCAGGAGGTTATGGTACACTAGAAGAATTGCTGGAGGTTATTACCTGGGCTCAGCTTGGTATTCACCGTAAACCGGTAAGAAATCTTCTCCCTCATTGCTCTATTTTGTTGAATTTTGTGGTTTAATTTGTCAAAAAGATGGAATTTGGAAACAATGATATAGTAAATAACAATGTTGGGTGATGAAGAAACCATGAAATTAAAATAAAGAGAAACCCATTCTCTAACTACTTGAAGATGAGACATGTATGGATTTGTTTGTTTTTCTTTTTATTATATATTTTAGTGAAACTCAATAAATATATTTGGTATGTTGCTGATGAAGAGTCTAATGAACATGGAATCCATAAGCAAGTTTGAAGGCCCTACAGTATACTTTATCATAATTAATAATCATGAGTTAATGATTGTTTTACAGGAACAAGGATAATGAATTTTAGTTAATAATTTGTAGATAGAACCAAAATAGGTGATTGTATGAGATAGTTTTTTGATTAATCAAGTTATTCTTTATTTTATACGAGTCCCTAACTGTAAAATTTAATGGTAAATTGCTCATGAACTTGGGAGAATTTGGAAAGTAAAGGCTCTAGAAGAGTAGACTAGAAAGAAGCAAAGTCTAGTTGGACTTTCTAGTTTCGATGGATTGAACTTTTAATCTTTTAGTCGTGAACGTCTAATTGAATGAAATGAGTGTTATTCACTTCATGAATGAGGTTTTTCAATGCATTGCTTTGGGAGTCCTAAAAGTACAAGTGTCAACCCCTAGCGAAAATAACTTTGGTCTATCCTCCGAAGCTGAGGTTTTAGTTGACTTAGTCATCGGACCGTTTAATGTGTCCAAAACCTTACTTTATCGAAATAAATGATCAAATGCTCATTTTAAACTCTAAAGGGTTCTTTTAAAGATGAATCAAACACATGGTTTGATGTTTTTTGGTCTGAAATTCCAGCAATCAACTCAGTTGACATGTTTTTTTGAAATACCCTCTGGTCTCCAATCTTATGAGTTTGATGGAACTTGTTTAATATGCAATGTTCTTCTAGAGTCAAAACATCATAAATATTTCATCAAAGTTTTGGGCACCAATGAATCAAATCATGTGGTACTCAAAAGGGTTCACATGGAAAGATAACACAATATATTCTTTCCCCTTCTTAAAAGGAAAATAAATAAAAACACTTCACAAAGTAGACTTCTTATTTTTAGTTAATTCTGGTCAAAAGAAGGTGCTTCTTGTGTATGTTAGTTGGGTTACTTAGCTATTTTTATAATAGTTGCTGACTGTCATAATTTAGTCAATAATTAGGCTTTTCTTTAAATAAATTGATTGTTTTATCATTTAGTATATCAAAAAAATTAAGCCGTGCTTAGCCGTTAGTAGGACAGTTGATTGAAACTTGTACGAGAATTAGTTGAAGACTAATCAAATTTTGAGCGCCTAGATGAAGGAGATGTCTTTTGATTAAAACTTGATCATTAATAAGTTATTTAATTAAAATAATTGCAGGTGGGACTGTTGAATGTTGATGGATTTTATAATTCATTGTTATCATTTATTGATAAGGCCGTTGATGAAGGCTTTATATCTCCTACTGCACGTCGCATTATCGTCTCTGCACCAACTGCTAAACAACTAGTCAGACAACTTGAGGTACTAATTATTAGTAAATTATAAAATTATTCCCTTAATTAATATTTCTAATTAAATATTAAGATAGAAGTACCAAGGTACACATAAATATTTGTTGCCTTCATTCCCATACATTCTTAAACTCTTAATTAAACAATTATTGAAGTTATGGATCTTGATTATTCAGGAATATGAACCCGAATATGATGAAATCACGTCGAAACTGGTGTGGGAAGAAGTTGATCATAGACTAACTTATGTGCCGGGATCCGGAGTTGCTACATTGTAGATGGGAGGATTATGAAAGGGGGAAAAGGGAAGAATGTTTTGGGTAATGAATCAAGTATATAGTTATATATATTAAAATATTATATATATACGGTGTAGAATACCGTAGGAATGGGATCGAATGGAACGGAACGAAACGATGTTTTTGGATGGAAATTTTTTCTCAGCGTGCATATTTGTAGTGGAGAGGATGGAGGAAAAATATGTTTTGTGTTCTCCCAATCTTGTGGAAACTGAGAAGGAAAAAGAAATTAATTCAAGCTTTTCTTTATTGCCCATTCTCGTGTGTTTCATTTCATTTCGTTCAATTTTTATTTTTTTGAATTGATTGATTTTTTTATTGATTAAAATGTTAATATAGCATGAAATTCTTTAATTTAACGAAATGAATATAATGGCCATTCTTTTAATCAAAGTACAATTCTGGTATGAAATGATGTACACCTAATACTAGATTGAAGAACAGTTTAAGGAGATTTCTATTATTCCTTGATTTGCAAACTAGTATTGGATTGGATAATGTTGAGAATGATGAGATCTTGGACCAAGCCCAATACGACCATTCTCATGACACTGTTAGGCGCACATTCATCGGAACTTAATGTTCGACCCATCATAGAATATCAGTCTAGTCAACTCTCTTATTAGATGACTGATGTTAGGCGCACATTCATCGGAACTTAATGTTCGACCCATCATAGAATATCAGTCTAGTCAACTCTCTTATTAGATGACTGACCAAGACGTTCGACCATTGTGAGTGAAGAAAAGGAAGCAGGGAGCCTCACAACTTTGGCCAGCTACCAAGAGCTTTCTCTTTACAAATACCTCGACTATAACAAGTCTAGACACAATTACATTTTCTCTCTCTCTCTATTTTTGTTTACTTTGATCTCAAAATTTACTAAATTGAGTTTACACTATTGCTATTGGTTAATCCACTCACAAAAGAAACCTGAAGTATCAAGTCCAATGGCCGATATTCAATCCGAAGACATCATTTGGATCCACTATATCAATCGACTATTTTGTAATTTGCAATTAAATTTATATCGTTTGAAAAATTAAAATGAAACTGCTCAATCAAAATATGATATATAAAAATACACTAAAAATCAATAATGAAAAATACTAGAATAACCATATATTTATTTTTGAATTTAATTATTAAAAGGTACATAATAGCAAATTAAGAGACTTAATCAGAACAAAGACATATACCAGTGTCTTTCAAACATAAAAAGCGTTTTGTTCCTTTCTTACACACACTTTTACAATCACTATTTGTGTGACAATGAAATTTCTGGATGTTTTCTTCCAAGCTTATCTTGCTTTGTTTGCTAATCAATGGTTTCAGTCTATCGGTCTCAAGTAATTTGCCTGCAATATTCAGAGAGAGAGAACATTAAAAAACATAATTTATTCTTTTTTTGAAAGGAGAAAATCATTATTTTAGAAAGTAAAAAAGAAAAAAAAAAGTATTTTCCGATTAGCCAAATTTAATTGTTTAAATTTCTGTTTGAAATGGTAAGATGAAAGATATTGTTTTAAGCAAAATTCATTTACTTTGTAAACAAAAAGCACATCAATTTTTATTTGTTTTACAACAAAAGATTATTTTACAAACCCGCAAAAATGGCCATTTTATTTGAAATTCATCTTACTTTCTATTAGATCAAATGAAATAAAAAAATGTACAAAAATAATATTAGAAATTAAAATAGACTCACAATGTGATGCCACAACCAAAATAAGTAGGAGCGCAATCACAAAAGTCGAATGAAGTGATTTGGCCATATCGAAGATTTTGAGCATGATTTTTGTGCCTCAAATTCAATAAAACTGATGTATATTGTCTATGGTAAAATGAACTTGGTCTTCCTTCAAGAGTGATGTTATATTGGCTGTCTTTAAATGCAAAAAATATATGCAACCTACTTATTATAGATAAATAAAATAAAAGTATAATCTTCTTTTTAAAAAAAAGTTAAAAATATTATATGTTTGAAATTTTATGGGATTTAACAAATTTGTAATTTGTGATTTCATCTTAATTGCATTAATATGTACATGTATCGAGAGAAAATCTGTTGTCCCAACTTCCTGTCCCAAAATCCTGTACCACCATTCACTTACTGCCACGTGTCAGTTTTTACAATTTTTAAGAATTAAAGTCGTCAATTTTTAAAGCAAAATTGTAAAAACTGCCACGTGGCTGTAAGTGAATGGTGGTACAGAATTTTAGAACAGAGAGTTGGGACAGCAGATTTTCTCTCACATGTATCCTATGGAATTTTTTTCTTGCAGAGAGATATCCTCTGGATTTCGCCCGGATATTTTAACAAATGAATTAAATATTTAACATATAATGCATGAAACATTTTTTGCTTTTAAAAATCTGAGGATATGGCTATATTTTAGCTGTAAATATATCTATAACGTGTTAGTTATAGCTACTTAAGGTAAAAATATTAATTGTTTGGATTTTATATATATTTTACAAATTATTTAATTTGTAATTCTGTCTTAATTTCTTTTGTGTAAAAGAATTAATTGGACAAATACCCCATAAGTGTTGCGCGGTATTATCAAATGATAAATGATATATTGAAAGTGATAATACTGCTCATATTATAAAGAAAAACAAAATTACAAGATATTTATTTTTTCTCCTTTAAAACTTTTGTAGAAAAATATTAGGGAAAAGTATAAATAAAATCCTTGTGGTTTCATGGATTTGCAAATAAAGGTATGTGGTTTCTTTTTTTACAAAAGGAGGTATATGGTTTACAATTGACATGTCATATTGACTTTGATGATATGGATTGTTGACTTGTTGACTTTGATGACGTGTCATAATAAAATATTAATTATTTTGATGATGTGTCATGTTGACTTGATGACGTAGAACGTTGACATGATGATGTGGCAAATGATGTTAGTCAAATTCCTTTATTTGTCAATTTTGTAAACCACATACCTTTATTTGCAAAAAAATGAAACCACATTCCTCTATTTGCAAAAGCTTGAAACCACAAAGATTTTAGCGACATTCTTAAACTAAAAAACAATTTTAGTCTACTTAATAAGTTCAAAAATAATGTTCGTGGTGTGTACTTTAACAGTTTGCAAATAGAAGTATACAGTACAAGTTTTTTTTGCAATGAATACACCTTTGTTGATTACACCTTTGTTATCCATTTACTAGCAAAATATAGTAAATTGTACTTCTTAAAATAAAAAACCCTCATTCCTACATGGCATAAATTTAAATATAAAAATACAATTCTCTATCCATTTGAGGGTGTAAATTTAATATAATTTAAAACATATTTAAGAGATAATAATAAAACAACCCGTGCATTGGGTTATCAACTAGTTTATAAATGATTGTAGGGAATTGTTTTATCATATTGAATTAATGTTTTGAATATGTATTTCGGGCATGTCTATCTAGTTTCAAAGATTATGAGAATCGAACACACAATCTCATATCGATGTTTGAGTGTCATAGCCATCAAATTATTAATGTATTTATCAAATCCCACTAATCTTATTGCGATTTACATTCATAATCTCATATTTACACTCCCTCAAATATAATTTACTAACATACTTAATAGGTTTGCACATCTGTGGGTATCCCATGAAACATGCGGAAATTGCAGCTTCTGAAATGTATTGACCTATGGACCCTCAACTAATTTGGTTAGATTTACTCTCTAAAATTTGATTTTTGTTCAAGTGTACCACTTAATGGAAAGTATTGTCGCGGACTTGAAATCCTCACAGAGTGAGGTTCAAGTGCAACAGCTCAGTCCATTACGAAACACTTGAGCAAAAAATCGAAGCTCTGGAAGCGAAATTCAGTAACTCAAATCCAGGGGTTGAAAGTCAAATTTTGGGAGCACAGAGCCAAAATTGTTGTTTTGCCTATAAAATGCATAAAAAAAATTCAATGCAACAAAAATAATTATAGAAGTTGAAGCTGACCTTCTTGGCGGGTTCGATCTGGGAACCACGATGCTGTGTCATCTACTTTGGTTTCTTGTCCAGTGACTTGTCTAGAAAAGCATAAATCTTTAGTTTCTTTTTCTCTTCAAATCAGTAAACTAGAAACTTTCACCACACCCAAAGAAAACAAACAAGTTGTAAAAATTTACAAATGCCAACCTTTAAATAAAAAGTTCTTGAAGTGCTTCAAATCTCGTTAGTTCCAGTAAACATTGTTACAAAAATCTTAATAAGTTCCACTTCCAGTAGTATCAATTGCACTAAAGATCTAAATAAGTACAGAAATGAGAAAGATAAATTTCATTCATGCAGATTGACCTAATAAATATATGCATTTTTTTAAGTGGTTCTAATCATGAGATACTTGCTTAACTACCCAAAATGAAACCAGGTCACATCATCTAATAAAGATATATGTATGGATGTAATGTTACTAACCTGCAATATACGCATCGAGAAGGCAGAAACATGCTTCAAATTTACATCACTTTTCATTGCACGCATAACAAGTGCAATGAACATCTCTACCTGAAACATATAAGGGCACCCGAGAATAATTTTGTCCAGATATTCCATCTTAGCTAACAGAACTCCAACGAGAAATTGCCATACATTATTGCATAAGCAAAACTTACTAAATTGAAACCTTGAAATCTCTTGAACTCAGCACTACAAAACTTATGCTACTCGGTCGCTCTCTGAAACAAATTTTAGCTTATTTTCTCTTTAAGTAACTACCTAAAAATATTTAAGGCATCATCATTTAACACATTAAGTACATACCCAGAAATCATAGCTGTGCACATTACAACATCCATAGTTGTGCTTTGACATAAAATCCCGCATGCCATCTTTACATTCCTGCAATTGAAGTATGTAACTATTCAAGAACAGATCTAAACTTACACCATGTCTCAGTATATATCTATGAATTTCCTTACTTTGCATGAAACTTTCTGATTCAGATACTGATGGAAGAAGACTAACAAATGTTATAGAGTTAGGTCTAACACCAGAAGATATCATCTTGGAAAACAAATGTCTAGCCTCATCCATAAACCCATTTTGTACATAGCCTGCGATCATCCCGTTCCAGGTCACCACACTTGTCGCAGGCATTGTACTACACAGTTTACATGCATCAGACAGCTGCCCAAATTTAGAATACATAGCAACTAGAGTGTTTGGTACCAGGGGATTGAGTTGAAAACCACAACTAATAACAAGGCCATGAAGCTGATTGCATGTGAAGCACGGACCGAAAGGATAGCAGCAAAAGTTATCAGGCTTGATTTCACAATTTCTCATATCCTCAAAAACGTTTATAGCCCTACCCGGTTGTCCACATTTCACAAAACCATAAAGCATCACATTCCACAAAACACAATCTTTGTGTGGCATTTTACCAAACAACCAACAAGCATCATCTAGATAGTCATTCTTTACATACAACTTTATCAACGAACTACCAACAAACTCATCCATTTTTCAGTTACAGATCATAGATATAGAAAAGGCTGCGATTAAAACATCCTATTTTTAACTAGGAATCTTTTAATTTGATCATAGGCACGCTCTAGCAAGGTGTCAGACTCGAAAAGGCACAGTCGGAAGCAAGCCTCTTGAGCAGATCCCACATTTTGGCTTCGCGGGCAGCATGCCTCGACCCTAAAGCCTTTTGAGCCTAAGGCAAGCCTTCATAACTATGGACTCTATTCAGCCCTTCAACTTTCCCAAGAGTCTAACACATCCATGAGAACTGCTCAAGCTATTCACGAGCATAGAAAAGTATGTAAGGATAATGATTTACCAAGAGAATCACTCCAAAGCTTGTGCTGCTTGAGTTGGATTTTTTCATGTGATTTACGCCAATTTCATATTGCAACAGCTTCAACCATAGTAAAAAAATAAAATGAGCAACAGCAGGCAGACCAGATTTATTAGGAGAACAGTCCACATGAAGTATCCTTCATTGCCCATCACTGTATATGCAGAACCATTCCACTTCATTAGATACCAATAGCAGTTTACACAATAAACCCAATCTTGAACCACGATATTTGCGAAAAGAACTCAGAAACACAACATTAGATCATTAGAATTCAAAAGTTCAAAAGTTAGTGAGCAACAGTCGGAGATCTGCAGTTGTTCGGATCACATCACCAGTGCACATACAGTTAAATTCAGACACCATCAGATTTCCTTCGTCAATTTCTTCGTTAAACTTGATTTGATAACAGGGTCAGTAACAACTTCAGCATGCTCTTATTTAGAAACGCGGAAAAACCCAACACTCAACTTTTACTAATAGAACACATTTCATTTAAGTGCTACAGACAATTGGTTATCTTTTGGCAAAAATCAACAAGAAATCTGTATCAACAACCAAGGCTCATAGTCATAGTCATAGTGTATTCACAGCTGGAAAACATTGGAGGCAAAACCAAAGATCATTCATTTACAAAGAACTGAGATTCTTTTTTCTCAATGAAAGTTATTCTCCCTCGTACGTAGAGTTTTTCTTTCTTTTAATCCGGACATCCATCCACCATGGTGACTAATCTCTTTCGCAAATGATTGGCACATCTATCACTTGACTATTGACCATGGACATTCACTCCATTCCTGAAATACTATAACTTAAATTTGAGACACCCACAAGCATACCATGATGTAATTTTGCACGCTCAACAATGAATCTAACAAGACTCAAATGTCACTTTCAACAATTAGTTCATCACAATTGATGTATTACAAGGTTATTTATCCAATCCAAAAGTAAAAAATATGACACAATAAATATTGTTCTCAAAGAGGTCCAAACCTCAAATATAATAAATGCATCTTTTCTCTAATTTTAGCTGGCTCTTGTCTGATATAAACCGCAGCTAACTAGTATAAAATATCAACTCAGATATAATATAACTAAACTAACCATGGCCATAGCAATTAAAAGCTTTAAAGGCCCACAGCTTATCATTAAAATCATTGGATACTTCAAAAGACAAACGAATCTATGAGAAATGGGAGGGACACTTTTCAAGTTTCAACCGAACTTATCCTCATCTTCCATGAAATAATTAGAATCACGGGATAGTTCAACATGAAACATATATTAAGAGACTCACTGCATAATGTAGTATATACTGTGTTAGGGAGGGACTTTGTTCATTTCCAATAGTTCAACATGAATCGGATATTCAGAGAGGGGCAATATACTGGTTGTATATTCTGAGTCAGGGAGGGACAACTTTCATTTCCAATAGTTCAACATGAATCGGATATTCAAAGAGGGGCCAATATAATGCTTGTATATTCTGAGTCAAGGAGTGAATGTTTTCATTTCCAATAGTTTAACATGAATCGGATATTCAGAGAGGGGCCACTATATAAGGCTTGTATATTCTGAGTTAGGGAGGGACAGTTTTCATATTTCAATCGAACCCATCCTCATCTTCCATCAATTACGGGATAGTTCAACATGAAATAGAAATTCAGTGACAAACTATATATATATATATACACACTGTGTTAGGGAGGGACTCTTTTCAATTCCAATCGAAATTACCGTCCTTTTTCATCAAGCAAATCAGAATCGGGGGACAGCTCAACATGAAACAGATACTCAGAGACGGGGCAATATAATTTTGTACATTCAGTGTGTTAGGGGAGGGACTCGTTCTAATTTTCAATTGAAGTTATCCGAAACAGGATTCTTCAAAAGACAATGAAAATTTCAGATATCGGGGGAGGGACAGTTTCAACCGAAGTAATCCGAGGGACAGTTTTCAAGTTTCAATTGAACTTATCCTCATCCTCGAGTAAATTAGAATCACGGGATAGCCCAACATGAAACAGATTCAGAGACCAACATCATTCAAATTCTCCGACCGAATAATCCCCCAAGATTTAGGTCCTGTGTTACTAGGAACCGTAGGATTCCGGCAAATTTTCCGACCGACAATAATTTCCCAAAGTAAATATCAGAATTCCACATTTATCC
Source organism: Euphorbia peplus (assembly GCA_028411795.1). Classification (NCBI taxonomy): domain Eukaryota; kingdom Viridiplantae; phylum Streptophyta; class Magnoliopsida; order Malpighiales; family Euphorbiaceae; genus Euphorbia; species Euphorbia peplus. Next base: position 34,014,783 of record CP110841.1, read on the forward strand.
AAACCCTAGAATCAAAAATCAGAGAGCATACCATAAGAGAATAACAGATCGAATCCCTAAATACGATGCTCAGTGAGTACGTATCATGAAAAAGCACGATTTGATCTTCATTGCATCTTTCATTTCACCCACGAGTTTACAGACGCAGAAGATTGAATTCTAAAACCCTAGATCACTTTGATGCAGAAGATTGGATTCTCAAATAGACAAGTCGGAGGTTGCTGGAAAAATAACGCTGGAATAATGCAGAGGACAAAAGAATGAACATACGATCAGCTCAAAGAATAGAGCTAGCTGAAAATGCGCATGTCTGAAGAGGCCTTAATATTCAGAGACGAACTAAATGTTGTAGTATATATATATTGTTTAGCGAGGGATTCTTTTCAATTCCAATCGAAATTACCTTCATCAAGCAAACCAGAATCACGGGACAGCTCAACATGAAACAGATACTCAGAGATGGGGCAATATAATTAAGTACATTCAGCGTGTTATCCGAAACAGGATACTTCAAAAGACATTGAAAATTTCAGATATGGGGGGAGGGGCACTTTTCAAGTTTCAACCGAACTTATCCTCATCTTCCACGAAATAATTAGAATCACGGGATAGTTCAATATGAAACATATATTAAGATAGTATATACTGTGATAGGGAGGGACTTTGTTCATTTCCAATAGTTCACCATCAATCGGATATTCAGAGAGGGACCAATAAAATGCTTGTATATTTTGAGTCAGGGAGGTACAACTTTCATTTCCAATAGTTCTACATTAATCGGATATTCAGAGGGGCAATATACTGCTTGTATATTCTGAGTCAGGGAGGGACAACTTTCATTTCCAATAGTTCAACATGAACCGGATATTCGGAAAGAGGGGTCGATATAATGATTGTATATTATGAGTTAGGGAAGGTCAGCTTTCATATTTCAATCGAACTCATCCTCGTAGAATCACAGGATAGTTCAACATGAAATAGAAATTCAGTGACGAACTATATATATATATATATATATTGTGTTAGGGTCAGGGACTCTTTTCAATTCAATCGAAATTACCCTCATTTTTCAGAATAACGGGACAGCTCAACATGAAACAGATACTCAGAGACGGGGCAATATAATTAAGCACATTCAGTGTGTTAGGGGAGGGACTCGTTTCAAGTTTCAATTGAAGTTATCCGAGGATACTTCAAAAGAAAATGAAAATTTCAGATATGGGGGAGGGACACTTTTCAAATTCCAACCGATTCAATTCCAATCGAAATTACCCTCATTTTTCAGAATAGCGGGACAACTCAACATGAAACAGATACTCAGAGACGGGGAAATATAATTAAGCACGTTCAGTGTGTTAGGGGAGGGACTCGTTTCAAGTTTCAATTGAAGTTATCCGAGGATACTTCAAAAGAAAATGAAAATTTCAGATATGGGGGAGGGACACTTTTCAAATTCCAACCGATTCAATTCCAATCGAAATTACCCTCATTTTTCAGAATAGCGGGACAGCTCAACATGAAACAGATACTCAGAGACGGGGCAATATAATTAAGCACGTTCAGTGTGTTAGGGGAGGGACTCGTTTCAAGTTTCAATTGAAGTTATCCGAGGATACTTCAAAAGAAAATGAAAATTTCAGATATGGGGGAGGGACACTTTTCAAATTCCAACCGATTCAATTCCAATCGAAATTACCCTCATTTTTCAGAATAGCGGGACAGCTCAACATGAAACAGATACTCAGAGACGGGGCAATATAATTAAGCACATTCAGTGTGTTATGGGAGGGACTCGTTTCAAGTTTCAATTGAAGTTATCCGAGGATACTTCAAAAGAAAATGAAAATTTCAGATATGGGGGAGGGACACTTTTCAAATTCCAACCGATTCAATTCCAATCGAAATTACCCTCATTTTTCAGAATAGCGGGACAGCTCAACATGAAACAGATACTCAGAGACGGGGCAATATAATTAAGCACATTCAGTGTGTTATGGGAGGGACTCGTTTCAAGTTTCAATTGAAGTTATCCGAGGATACTTCAAAAGAAAATGAAAATTTCAGATATGGGGGAGGGACACTTTTCAAATTCCAACCGATTCAATTCCAATCGAAATTACCCTCATTTTTCAGAATAGCGGGACAGCTCAACATGAAACAGATACTCAGAGATGGGGCAATATAATTAAGCACGTTCAGTGTGTTAGGGGAGGGACTCGTTTCAAGTTTCAATTGAAGTTATCCGAGGATACTTCAAAAGAAAATGAAAATTTCAGATATGGGGGAGGGACACTTTTCAAATTCCAACCGATTCAATTCCAATCGAAATTACCCTCATTTTTCAGAATAGCGGGACAGCTCAACATGAAACAGATACTCAGAGACGGGGCAATATAATTAAGCACATTCAGTGTGTTAGGGGAGGGACTCGTTTCAAGTTTCAATTGAAGTTATCCGAGGATACTTCAAAAGAAAATGAAAATTTCAGATATGGGGGAGGGACACTTTTCAAATTCCAACCGATTCAATTCCAATCGAAATTACCCTAATTTTTCAGAATAGCGGGACAGCTCAACATGAAACAGATACTCAGAGACGGGGCAATATAATTAAGCACATTCAGTGTGTTAGGGGAGGGACTCGTTTCAAGTTTCAATTGAAGTTATCCGAGGATACTTCAAAAGAAAATGAAAATTTCAAATATGGGGGAGGGACACTTTTCAAATTCCAACCGAAATAATCCTCGGGACAGTTTTCAAGTTTCAATTGAACTTATCCTCATCCTTGAGTAAATTAGAATCACGGGATAGTCCAACATGAAAAACAGTTTCAGAGACCAACATCATTCAAATTATCCAACCGATAATAATCCCCCAAGATTAGGTCCTATGTTACTAGGAAACGTAGGATTCCGGCACATTTTCCGACCGACAATAATTTCGCAAAGTAAATATCAGAAACCCACATTTATCCAAACCCTAGAATCATTTGTAACAAAGATCGGAACTCATACGAACCGACAATAATTTCACAAAGTAAATATCAGAACCCACATTAATCCAAACCCTAGAATCATTTGCAACAAAGATCGGAACTCATACAATACGACAATAATATCGCAAAGTAAATATCAGAACCCACATTTATCGAATTCGAAACCCTAGAATCAGAAATCAGAGCGCATACGATACGAGAATAATAGATCGAAACCCTAAATATGATGCTCAGTAAGTACATACCATGAAAAGCACGATTTCATCTTTATCGCATCTTTGATTTCACCCACAGAATAATTACAGACGCAGAAGATTGAATTGTGAAACCCTAGATAGATCACTTCGATGCAGAACATTGAATTCTCAAATAGACAAGTTGAAGCTTGCCGGAAAAATAACGCTAGAACTAGTAGCTATTTATAAGGAGTTTATGTCGGTCAGATTAGAATACTCAGTTCTGAACTAATAATGTCGGTCTCCGTTGGTATTTAACAAAATTAAGGCCCAGGCCCAACATATATATTTGAAAGCCCAACTAGAACACATTTCAAGCCCAGATCAATTTTTGTTTTTTATTTTGACAAAAACTAAACTGCAATTCTTGATCGAAAACTAGCGTTGAACTATTTTTTTAACTTTGCAAGTACAATTATATCCTTTCAAAAATTAAAAGAGAAATTGCACACATCAAACAATGTCTTGATGATTATTACAATTCGCAAAGGATTGTGAAGCCATGGATTCGAATCCCATAATTGAAAAAAGTGAATAAAAAAAATAAAAAATTGTTGATACATAAAAATACACTAAAAAATTAACAATGAGAATTATTATAATAACCATTTATTTATTTTTGAATTTAATTATTAGAAGGTACATAATAGCCAATTAAGTCGGGCTTAAGAACAAAGACATATACCAGTATCCTTCAAACACACAAAGCTTTTTGTTCCTGTCCGGCACACACTTTTACAATCATTATTTGTTTGACAAAAAAATTTCTGGATGCTTTCTTCCAAGCTTATCTCGCTTTGTTCGCTAATCAGTGGTTCTTGCTTCTCGGCCTCAAGTAATCTGCCTGAGAGAGAAAATATCAAAAGTTGTTAATCTAGAAAGAAAAAAAAATGCATTTTCATATCATAAATTTTCTACTCACAAAAGTTAATTCTTCAAATGTTCTATTCTTAAATGATCAATTATGAAAGAGATAGTTTTAATCAAAATTCATTAACTCTGTTAACAAAAATCACATCATTTTTTTTAACAAAAAAATTGACCTATTATACAAACTCGCGAAATTATAAAGGTTATACTTAAAATTCATTCTAATTTCTATAAGATCAAATGAAGTGTAATTTTTAAAAAAAAAAACTGTACAAAAATAATATGAGAAATTAAGATAAACTTACTATGCGATGCCACAACAAAAATAAGTATGAACGTTATCAATAAACTCAAATGAAATGATTTGGCCATATTGAAAATTTTGGGAAGATTTTTGTGCCTCAAATTTAGTAAAACTAAAGTAATATTGTCTATGGTAAGAAAAACTGTGGTTTTCAATTCAATAGGTAATTCTGAGATATATGATACAATGACCCCTTTAAATACAAAGACATATGTAACTTTATAGATAAATAAGGTAAAAATATTATTTGTTTGGATTTTTTATCAAATTTAACAAATTATTTAGTTTGTGATTTCATATTTATTGAATTAATTGAATTAATATATGTATATTTCCTATGGATTTCATCCGGGCTAGTATAACAAATTAATTAAATATTTTAACTCTGTCAATTTATTTTTTTAAATATTCTACCTCTAATTCATAAAATATTGTTTCTTTTTCTTTGGTAACAAAATATATTTGTTTCTAAATTAGAGGATATGGCTATATTTTAGCTGTAAATATATTGGTAACGTATTAGCTTCAGATACATGGGGTAAAAACATTGATTGTTTGGATTTTGTATATATTTTACAAATCTATTTAGTTTGTAATTCACCAATAAAAATTGGTCCTAATGCCAAGACACTTTATTTTCTGCTTGAAAGATTTGCAGTTTGAGTATTCACTTCGTTAAAATTTAGCTTTTATTGATAGTCAATCTGTAAACTCTACTGTAAACCCTCATCGAGGTCTGTGATTTTCCCTGACATTGCGAGTGGTTATGTCTAGATTTAGCTAAACTTTCTGTTACCAAAAAACTTTTAATCTGTGATTTTTCTTTCTTTTTTTCTCTCTTCTTAATTTCTCTTCTATAAAAACATTAATGTATATATTCTTTGGATTCATTTTCATATCTGAATAAATTAATTAAGGATTTTAGTTTTAGGGGTTGATAAAATAATATTTGTTTCTGAATTATAGATTATTCATACATTTTATGTCTATTAATATTTTTGTTGTTCAAGACTTAGAAGAATATACGTTTCTTAATTTGCATAATTGTGTTTCATTAATTTTAAATAACACAATATGTTCTAACTCAAAGAAAGAATATTAACACTAAGCTAAGACGTTCAAATAATCATTGTTGCAATTCTTATTTCTTAAACTAAAATTTTGAATGAAAAATTATGTCGTAAACTAGCTTTGAATTTATTTCCTTATTAAAATTTTTCCAATTATATATATTTTTAAAAATTTACTCCAATATATTTAATGTCTATTACACTATGTGTTTTTTTCTTTTTGGAAATCGAGGAAAAACTTCATTAATAACATTAATTCATTACATTAATCTCAGCCGCTAATCTGACAAAAGGAGGAGCTAAAGACCACATAGAAAACTAGGCCTAGAAAATGATTATTTAGCTAAAGTATCTGCAACCAAATTAGCTTGAGGACGGGTATAAAGAATAGAGATATTAGGAGACGTAACTAAGACATTCCTGCACTCCGAAGCAAGACACTCGAATTTGGAACCATCTTGACATCTACGATTAACTGCTTCAACAACTTGTTTTGCATCCGTTTCAACCAAAAACACGGACAAACCAGCATTATGGACCCAACTTAGGACTTCCTTCGAGCACAAAGCTTCTGCTACCACCACCACGCAACAAGCAATAAACCACCGTAATCAACACAACACAACATTACCCCTGCAATCGCGAAGGGCACAACCAAAACCTACCTTCCTTGAAGTTAATTGGTTTTCCAATATCAAAATTTGCTTTAAGAACACCAACAGGGGGAGGAACCCGCTTGATGACATTAGTAATTAAAGAATTTGAATTTGGTCCATCACTAAATTAACAGTAGTTCTTGCCTCTTGTGTCTTATTATTCCAAACTCTAAGGTTTCGTTATTATATAAAATAAAATTATACACGCTCACTTGTTTAAATTAGCTATAAAAAAAGAAACTTCTATGAATTTTCTTTCATATATTTTATCTTACATTTTATGAGTTTGAATATTAGTTAGAAACATGATTTTCATGCCTAAAATTTCAATTTATCTTCATACATTTCATAAACTTAAATTCCTTCATCACCCTTGAATTTATATACCTTTTCAAGTTGGTCCATAAACTTATTTTTACCACACAATCAAATAAAAGTTGTATATTTGATTGGGACCTAAATTGATCGTTAAAAAGAAAGCAGGAAGAAAGAAGAGCTAATAGATCATTTGAATCAATTCATCCACAAATACAACGGAGGAAAGTCCTCTTATTCAACAAACAGCCGTCTTAAAGTTCACATGTCCGAAAAGGCATTACACAAAAAAGTAAGTAAAAAATGGTTTACATCTCACTATCTGACATTAATGCGAAAAATTCCGGTTCCAATACTTAACCCCTCTATATTGCAGCAAAGTAATCTTTGCTGAGTTTCGGGTCTGGTTTCATCGACTTGTCACCTGGCTTCCATCCTGCTGGGCATACTTCGTCTGGGTTTTCTTGAACGTATTGCAGTGCCTGTTGAGAGATGAAAACAGTGCAGTTAGATAATTGGTTTTACAAGCAAGATCCATCTGCAGCATACATGATTCGGTTTTAGGCAATCTTTGATCAAATTTTGTATTAGAATCACCTGGAGTGTTCTCAATGTCTCGTCAACACTACGCCCAATGGCAAGATTGTTAATTGTGGAGTGCTGGATAACTCCTTCCTTATCAATGATGAATAGTCCTCTCAACGCAATTCCCTGGATTTTAACAAAACAAACTCTCAGGAGAGAACACGAAAACAGATGCAGCACAAGATCACGGAGAATAAGATATCAACTAAAGAACTGCTGATGCGTGAAATGTATGGCAGAAATAGGGAGAAAAGCAACAGAAAGAAACAAATCATGAAGCTAGATTGATACCTGATCAGGGATCAGAACCCCGAAGGACTTTGAAATAGATTTCGTGACATCGGATATTAAAGGATAATTCAAATCTCCAAGACCACCTGACTTTCTTTCGGTTTGAACCCATGCGAGGTGAGAGAACTACATAAAGAATGGCACAAGTGGATAAGGATCTGATCAATGGACAACTGCAGATTCTAAGCCTAGAATTGTTGACTATATTCGATGAAATAGCAACGTACAGTCGTAACTTTCTAGTTAATACTGCAATAGCAACGTACAGTCGTACACTTTCTACTAATAACACTACCTCACAAGTCCTACTTAAAATTATGAGCAGCATAAATTGACAAATGATATCGTTGTGACAAATGTACAGATAGATATTCATGTTATTGCTAATTCCTAGCTTCTTCTCAAGTTATTTTCTCTCCATCCTCACACTCATGACAGCTGATTAATTCAACAACTCAAACAACAGACCAGAACTATATGATTCCCAAACGAAATGGATTAAATAATACTCTAGTCAGGGGGAAGTGATACCCAAAGAAAATCCTCCATATTAATATACACATGTTAAAACGTAACAGATGGTCCACGCAGCCAATGAAGTTTATTTTAAATAAGATTTTCTTTCTTCCTATATAAAGATGACTCGAGGCTGGTCATAGGATCGAATCAACCAAGGCTTGATATTCTTCTATTAAAACTCCTACTACACAATTGGACATGAATACTTAATTCTCTCCGCACCCTCAAGGACATTTTGTCAATGTATGGAAAAGTGTATACATCCGTAGACACATTGCATCTGTCTATAACCCGATTATCAAGGAGATATCAGCAGCTGTATTCACACATAAGACCCAGCGAATAGATAGGTAAAATTAAACTAAAAAAACAAAGAAACCTTCTCAATCTTAAACGTAACCACAAAAGTCCTTGCTATTTATCTTTCTTCTTCACAAGTAACTTACCACACTGTCAACTGAAACACCCAACACTTCAGTGTTTATCTTCTCAAACTCAGCATGTCGGTCACTGAAAGCAGTAATCTCTGCACAGAAGAGTATAGAATGTGGTTAACATCCGCTCTGTCACGTAAATTTTAACCCATATCTGTTTAGAATGAAACAAACCTGTAGGGCAAACGAATGTGAAGTCCAATGGATAGAAAAAGAGAATCACATATTTCTTCCCAATATAATCAGATAGTTTAACCTGAAACAGCAATAATAATAAAAAGTCATAATGAATGGCCACCATAAGGCAAATAAAGTAAACACATTACAAAAGCAAAATCATCCATCCCCACAGAATCAAAAGCAAATCTATCTTCCATTCGGAATCTTGGAAACAAAAATATATGCTTTACACATCTTAGCGGGCATAAACAATGGTCGAAAAACCAAATAAGAATAGTAGAGATATTCAGACAGCATTTTAACAGTTAAACTAAGCTTTCAGAGTTAAGTTGAGGTATAAATGGGGAGGCTTACATTAATGAACTCCTGGTCAAAAACAGCCTCAGCTTCGAAATCGGGTGCTACATTTCCAACAAGAGGAAGTTCACTCTGCACATAGACAGACATATATACATTGTTGAATTTTGAGAATTAAAATAGATTATAGAAATTGGTAATGTATAAACAAGAAATATGAACATACAGTGGCTTTGACAAGGAAGGTCTTCCGGGACAGCTGGGTCCGATTGAAGGAGAGAGAGCGAGGGGAGCGGAATTGGAGAGGTTTGTGGGTACCGAAGAAGGAAGTTGGGAGAGTTAGGGTTTGGGAGGGTTTAGAAATTGACTTAGTGATGGAGGTCATGAGACCCGTGGTTGAAGTAGCTGAGCACGCCATTTTTGGATGCACAAACTAAGAAAGGTCTTCCTATATCGTACCCTAGTTTCTGGTTACTGTCACTCCACAAAGTCTACGGTGGAGAAATGGTTAGGTGAAGAAGATAAATAATGTAATCCTTTCCTCACAAACACGATGCCACTCTTGTCTTGGCTTTCTCCTTGGGTTTTTGGTTTCATATGCTATGGCCCGGCCCATTATATATTACTTCTTTGCTATCTAAGCTTATTAACGGACTTAAGCATCGAAAAAGATTCGGATTTACTAACAATTGTCACTTCTTAGCTTATGTTTGCTCTTTGGTATGAAACTCAAACCTACGTGAAGACTAGGTCAGTTTACGCTGTATCAATATATTATTTACGACTATGATAATTAAAATAGATTATGGTACAATAAACATAGGAAAGTAATATATTTTCATTAACATATAAGCACATGCAAAGTCAATTAATTATATTTGGCTACCAACTTCATTGAACTAATCACGTAATCACTACCTTATCAACATGTAAGCACTACGTCACAAACTGATTGAGAGAGCAAATATGTGGTAAACTTGTATTATTCGCAAACAAAAAATTGGACATTTAGGTGAGATCATCAATCAACGACTATAACTTAACATCTTTTTTTATCTTACAATTTACGCAAGACATTCTTCATCTTCGATCAAGCTCGTCTTAGGGGATATCACTCGTTAGCTACTAATTTTTTTAAAAGAATTCACGAATCTAAGTCAACAAGTTTTAAACATTGGAAAAGTACAAAATAAGGAACTTTTGTATCAGATTTTAAACTTCATTGGACATAAACAAACTAAGCAAACATTGAGGGACCATAAATATAATATACCCTCATATCTAGTTCATAATCTCGCAAACATTCACCATCTTCAAATCACAATATCCAAAAATCCTTATCCTTTCCCACCACAAACACAAATTTTCCTCCACTTTCTCTCCAAATTTTTCCAGGAAAATCACACTTCCATGTCCTAATTCAGACCCCATCATGCTCTCCGACCACAACCATGCAAGAAAATCTCACCCTCACCCACTCCTTCATCTCCAAACCCTCTTTCCCTCCCAAACCCCAAAATTTCCACCATGATTTTCGCCCCAAAAACCTCCATTTTCCATCACTTTCCTCGAAAACAATCACCAAACCTCAAACCCCAAAACCCCAAACCCCTCATTTCCAAGAAAAAACCCTCTTCCTTGACTCCATCGGCATTGACATCTTCTCCCTCTCCGACCACCACCGCCCCATCCTCCTCTCCGCCTCCTTACCGGACATCAAATCCATCGTGGACCTTTTTACCTCAATGGGTTTCAATCCCCCCGAATTCCGCCGCATTATCTCAATGTGCCCCGAAATCCTTACCTTCAACGCCGCGGATATCCTCCCCGTATTCACATTCCTTCTCCGTGAAGCGAATGTCAAAGGGTCTAATTTAAAGCATGTCATACACCGGCGGCCGCGGTTGTTGGTCTCTAGCGTGAAGCACCGGCTCCGGCCCACAATGTACTTCCTTCAGAGCATTGGGGTTGAGGAGGTTAGTAGACATACTGATTTGTTATCTTGTAGTGTTGAAGATAAGTTGTTGCCTCGGATTGATTACTTTGAGAAAATCGGGTTTACGCGTAAAGATGTGATTGCTATGTTTAGGAGGTTTCCTGCTCTGTTTAATTATAGCGTGAAGGGGAATATTGAGCCGAAGTTGAACTATTTTGTGGTGGAAATGGGGAGGGATTTGAGGGAGTTGAAGGAGTTTCCGCAGTATTTTTCCTTTAGTTTAGAGAATAGGATTAAGCCGAGGCATCAATGTTGTGTAGAGAAAGGTGTTTATTTTCCTCTAAGGACATTGTTGAAGATTAACGGGGAGCAGTTTCGGGGGAGGTTAGAACTGTGTTGTAATTCTTCGATTCCGTTGAGTTCTTCTCCTTTGTTTTGTACAAAGATTGATTTTGATTCTAATACAGAGTAAATTTTTGTGTTTTGGTGGTGTTTGGATTTTTGGTGTCTATATGCTCAATGTCATTGCTTGATTGCTATTCATTTTCGGTTTCAAAATCTAATTGATGTTGCTAATTGAAAATGTTAAAAAGTTGTGATTTTTATGGGATTGTTGAAATGGGAGTGATCTGAAAGGTCCTGGTAGTTCTAAGATGATTTCATTATGTAGTTGTCCGTTGTGTTGTGATGGTGTTGGATTTATACACTTTGAGTGAGCACAGTTCTTTTGCAAGCCTGTTACAAATGGATTGCCTATGCCTTATCGCCATCCTTTAGCCGCTCCTTGCTCAGGTTTTTCACCCAAGCTATCGGCATTCTTTAGCTGCTCATTGCTCCAGTTTTCCACCCAAGAGTCACCCTCCTAGGACCAGATCATCACACTTCTCTCGTCCCAGAATCAACACATCATAAGTGGAGAAGCGGCTCTAGTACAAACTATAGCAGTCCGTCCCAAAAATGGGTAATGCTTTATATCTGTTTTGGCTCAAGTCTCATTATTTGGGTCTCACGTTTTAAAATGCGTCTAGTTTTATTAAAAATGCACTTTACTAATATAGCTCAATCACTCCCTCTCCATTTTCGACTTAAGATTCTGTCTTTCCTTCTCCCTAATGCCAATTCTTTATGTTCACTTGCTCGGAACTTCTGCACGGTGCTGCAGTAAGTGCCATACCATCACGGTCAGAACCATGTTAACATCCGCCTTGCAGGCACAGAACAAGCTAATCAGTAAGCAGAGAGTTTTATTTATATATGTAAGGAGAAAACTGCTAGAAGAAAAATCAAAAGTTTCTTAGATGTTCCTTGTGCTGTTTTTTCATCTTTGCTGCTTGATGAATTTATCGTGCTTTGGAGTTTAGATTAAGCACAAGGTTCTTCTTTTCTCATTATTGAAGTGATTACCTTGCTTTCTGTTTTTGGTTGTCATCTCGTTTAAATGTGACAGAGGTAAAGCTTCAACGAATTGGTTTTGTCGTCCATGAATAACCATCGAGTTAAGAGTCGTGGCTTGTAGGACTCGCCATTGCCCCTCACCATTTTAGAAGCCTTCATGTTTCACTTGTTACAATTTTTAGATGGGTTCTCTCCCCTTTAGAACAATGTTATTAGGCTTCAAACTTGAGAGATTCCAAAATAAACTATGAAGTATTAATTAGTCTTCCAAATCAGTCTAAAATGGAACTATATTGGTTGTAATTGATGAATGGTTGAAGGTGATATTGTAGTTAATTTGAACATGTAGCGAGTGTTGATATAAGGAAATTTCAGTGAACTGGAATCGTGTACAAAATGTAAACCGGAATAGGATTGCAAAACAAAAAATGTGACATAGTGGAGATGAGACTGCTTCCTTCATTTTCGTTTTCGTCTAAATGGGGAAACTTTCATCCCGATATATGAAATGAAGAAACTATAGTTGCCATCTTGATCCCAGTGTGGATCAGATTCATGGGGAGCGATTTTCCCATTTCCGCTCTTGTGAAATTTTCTATCCAATCCGCATACCAAAAGTAAATAAAGTATTTATGTATTCGTTTGTGACGAATCCCTGTTTGGAACGATATTAAGTGCCTCATTTGCAACCCTTAGTTGTAATATACAACTCTCTCATCTCAACCAATCACCCCGAAGTAATTATAACAAAACTCACACGCAGTTTAGTTATATGTCACGAAATTCACATGCAATTTATAAGTAACATCTATCATGTGTCTACACGTCACCTTACTTAATAAAGACAGTAAAAAATGCAATTATTATCAATAAACACAACTTCAATCTCTCACATTTTTACATCTCATCCTTAGTAAATATGGTAAAAGTATACTTGACTTACAAACATATTACAGAATCCCTACATGTTGGCCGGACTATTCAATGATTAGTATTAAGTTGCCCTAAAAATAACATAAACGAAAACACTATACAAAATGGATACTAATCATGTTTGATTGACGCAATTACAATAGTTTTCTTTTAAATCAAGTTTTACTAACTCATTAACACTAACGAGATAATTCACTTGATACTATCCTACTATATATTACTACCCACTCTTCAAATCATTGAACACACACACCTTTCTTTTCATTTTTATTTTCATATGTCCTCTAAACATTTAGGTCTTCCAGTACTTGATCCAACTAGGGGCCTTTAAAAGCTCAAGCCTGCCTAAAATTTGATTATGCTTGGGGTAATACCACCCACTACTGCCAACTTTTTTGTCAAGTAGTATTTATAACATTTCGATTTCAGGTAAATTGGTTTATACTAAGCTATAAATTATACTACCACAGTAGCCATTTTTTCCTTTCTAGTTAGTTCAGGAGTAACAAATAACTAGTGGAGTAACTCGGTAGTCAGTATGACAATAAACTATGAAAATCTCCATTTTCTTCTATCATTACAATAGTAGGTAATAAATGTTGTAAAAACTTCTTCAAAAATAATGTTGTAAAAAAAGTAGGTAGTAGCTATCAAAAAAAGAAAAAAAGAAAAAAAGTAGGTAGTAAATTTGTACACCAATTCTTAACATGCCAATAAACCAATAGAAATTTTATTTTATTTTTTTCGAAAACAAACAGTTTAGTTAATAGAAGATTTACCTACTCGTAAGGTCAAAACAATGCAATTTTTTTAATAAGTTCATATTTCATAAAAAAAAATGCAATTGTTTGAAAACAAATATTCATGATCTTTTGTCAAAATAGAATTAAAAATAAAAAATCAACTCCTCTCTAATGAAAACTGCTATTTACTTATTTTATGTGACCTATTATTTCTTTAAAATCAACATAATTGCAAAGAAGATGCATGTAAGTTAAATAGTGTGTACTTTAAGCAAGTGTAGAAGCAAGCAGTTTAAGGCACCAATAAACATCCATAAAAAAGAATAATAAACCGATTTTACGAGTTACTCCTATCCTAATAAGTCATTCTTAATAAATTTAAAGGAAAAATATAAGAATCTCAAAATAGAAGAGGATGGTTGACTTTTTTTCGAAGAAAATATAAGGATTATAAGAGAATACATGTAAACTAAAAGTATTAGTTTTTCCTTTTGCTTAAAAATTTTTCAATTCAAAACTCGTCGAACATTAAATTAGGGTTCGAGTTTTCCTTTTGATATGAAAAATCTTTAAATTCTTTAACCAACTGTCTCACTCTGAGAGATGTCTACAAGTAACAAGTCAACGAACATAAATTAGTCTACTCATCAAAAGAAAAAACATAAATTAGTCTAAATGTGAACATGGCTTAAAGGTGCCGCCACGACTGTGTGGACCCTCTCGAATAACATATGATATACCAAAAAAATGAATTTTGTATGACATTTAAAACTAAATTCATATGAAAGAATTGTATCTTTTTTTTTTAGCAAGGAATTATATTTGTAATTCATTTATTTTTAAATGCAATAGTAATCCCTCCCAAAAAATGCAATAGAAATGAAAGGAAAACTTTATAATTTGTAGAAATTAGTCATTCCTCCTCAAAACTTTAATACTCGTCACTTTATTAGACAGTTCCCAGGCCACAATGGTACACCATTGAATAAAATCATAAAGTTATAGGGTCAAAAACCAAAATAAGAAAAAGTAGCAGAATAGTATAATTTCCCTCCACATCTATCACAAACTAAAAATTCCCTCTTTCCCTCGTTTTCTGCTCTCTTCTCTAACCCCACTTTCTCCTTCTTCATAAACCCTCCATTTCCCCCACTTTCTCTCTCTATAAATCCCCACTTTCTCTCTCTACAAACCCTTAGATCTTCCTCTCCGATCGAATTTCACGTTTTCCATGGCTGGCGGCGGCGGCGCCTCCCGTGCATCCGTTCCTCCGCCTTCTCCGGCGGCTGTTTCAGCTCCGATCGTGCCTCCGCCGCGAAGACATCTCGCTTTTGCTGCGATGCGGCCTCCGTTTGTGAACCCCGGGGATTATCATCGGTTTGCGCCTCCCGGTGCTAGTAGAGCTGATGATTCCGAGGGGATTATCGTGAGAGCTCCCGTGAGTAGCTTGCTTATGATGTTATAACCTCGAATTATGCTTGTTATGTACTTATAATTGGAGAAGAAAGTCGAGTCGAGTCGAGTCGAGTTTTATTGTGTTTGTTTGTTGAGAAATTGGTGAAATGAATTGAAGTTTGATGTGTTTTGTTCGGTTGTTATGAGATTCGTTGTCTTGTGATGATTTGCGCTGCTTAGATCGTTGTTGATAATTGTGGTGTTGTGTTAAGCTTATTGTGCTGTCGTGTTTATGCGTTTATAATTGGAGAAGAAAGTTGAATTGATGTAATTCTGTTTGTTTGTTGAGCGAATTGAAGTTTGATGTGTTTCGTTCGGTTGTTATGAGATTCGTGATTGTGTGATGATTTGGGCTGCGTGAATAGATCCTCATTGACAATTGTGGTGTTGTGCTAAGCTTATATAGTCGTCTCTTTCGTGGTAGATATGATGTTAGAAGAGTTGGATGCTAGAAATTAGTATTCTAATTGAGTTGGATGCTAATTTTCTGATGCGTTGCGAGTGAAGTTACGGTGTTCGATTTCATTTCAGGGGTATCGGTGACCTAAGGGATATCAGTTAGTAGAATAGCTCTTTCAGTGTTTCTGCTTTTGAAGTGCTCTTAGACACATCATTACTCGTTTTGTTTCAAATGTATTTGTAGCCTGTGGTGTATGGTTTGGTAACAAGTATGAACTTGTATACTGACACTACTCGTTCAAATGATCCTTTGTTTTTGTTATCCTTCAAGAGGAACTTGGTCTATTGTTCTCGTTTTTAATTGTGACATATGTTGAGTTGGATTTCAAAATATGACTAATAGTGGTTATGCTTAACAACATAATTAGCTGTCTAATGTGTCCTTCAACGGTTGTATATGCTTGGTTTCCTACTTGAGTAAATAAATAGGTAGTTTGGATGTATGCATCTGGTAATCTAAGCTGCTTAGAAAAACAATTATTCAGGCTTCTACATGATACGTTCTTTGAATTTTTGAGCCTCTAAGCAACTTATTGTGGTTTCTGTCTTTTAACCGACTGTTAAATAATAATTCTGCTTTCTCGGTGCTTCTCAGGTTCTAAAACGGAAGAGTGGCTCAGATGTAAATGGAGTAGAGTCTAGTGAACGGGCTAGCAGTACAGGTCCTGCTGGATGTAGTGATGTATATAGTAGTCCCTTCCACACACCTGTATCTGCAAAAGGTGGAAGGACATACAACAAATCAAAGGCCTCAAAGGGGAATAGATCAGGGCCTCAGACCCCGGTGTCAAACTTTGGTTAGGAGCTTAATCCCTTATCTTTTACGTATGCTGTTTCCCTGTAAAATCATCTGCATTATTTCTAAGACACCATATCTTTGGAGAAGGTATTACACAGTATAAATTAAGTCTTGTCTACCCTCTTGTCATGTTGTATGTTCCACTGTCTATGCTTAACATTTTAGGAAAACAGAAACTTAATCGTTCAAATTATGTGATCTTGCAGATTCTCCATCTCCTCTTACTCCTGCTGGCAGCTGTCGTTATGACAGTTCATTAGGTAACTATATGCTTATAGGGAAAAAAGAACTGTGCCTGTGCTTGCAGGGTTTTCAATAAAAAGTGTTTCTCTCAGGGTCTCCTTGGTGCTTATAGACATAATATGGCTTTATTTTCAGGTCTCTTGACAAAGAAATTTGTCAATCTGATTAAGCAGGCAGAAGATGGTAATCTTGACCTAAACAACGCTGCCGAAACGTTGGAGGTTATTATGATGCTCATTAAACGCTTGCTGCATTGGATAGAATTTAAAAAATGCTTATTCAGGCCTTTTCATTGGAACAGGTACAGAAGAGACGGATATATGACATAACAAATGTCTTGGAGGGAATCGGTCTTATTGAAAAGAAGCTCAAAAATAGAATACGTTGGAAGTAATATGATAACACTAGTTAGACATTCCAGATATCAATAATGTCTTCTTGATTATACCAAACATCTTTACTTATGTGAGTACATGTTGAATGGTTATGTCAGGGGAATTGATGCTTCAGGACCAGGGAAGACAGACGACGATGCCTCTTTTTTGCAGGTATATCGAAATAGATAATGCTTTATTTGTCCAAATCATCAGCCTCTCTTTCATATTACTATGACCTTTGTTTTCTTCCTTTTTGTTACCCTTTTTTATCTGCTGGAATGTCTGCCAATTTGTTGTTCATGATGCATCCAAAATTTTAGTTATGACATGCAAAATTATGTAGAAGCCTATAAATGTGCTTCTATAGAGACAAAGTTTTAATCTTATGACCCCTTGCAGGATGAAATTCAGAAGCTTTCAATTGAGGAGCGCAGACTTGATGATCGAACAAGGTACCTCCGTTGATTACTTGTGAAGCTTATGTTGTCCTCTTAATAGTGTATGGTTTTGATTGTTACAAGCTTTTTTGTAGAGAAATGCAGGAAAGGTTGAGACACTTAAGCGAAGATGAGAACAATCGAAAGTAAGAGACTCTCCATCAAGGCCCTGTATACCTTAAATGTATCTCAAAAGTCGCTCATGCAGTTAATACATCTATTCATTTTCCGACAATTTCAGGTGGCTTTTTGTAAGTGAAGAAGATATTAAGAACTTACCTTGTTTTCTGGTCAGTCCTTTTCTTTGTCTATTTAGTTGTTTCGATGTGATTTGTTTTTTCTCAACGACAATTTGAGTTTGTTCTCAATGATGTTTTTGATAAATTTAACTAGACTCTTCTCTTTTTATCAGAACCAAACCCTCATAGCAGTAAAAGCTCCCCATGGAACTACCCTGGAAGTCCCTGATCCTGATGAAGTAAGTAAAAAAGGAGCATCTCAAAGGAGAGAATTTGACTACTTTATGCTGTCTCTCTTGTTTCTGATGCTTAAGCTGACTTGCGTTTTTATATTAGGCTGTTGATTATCCACAAAGGAGATACAGAATAATCCTAAGAAGTTCGATGGGCCCAATTGATGTTTATCTTGTTAGGTATGACTGCCTTCTGCGGTGTGCTAAGATATAAAGTATTTATGTTACTATTACTTAAATGATTCCGTCATGCCCCTTTTATAAGGAATATTTTTGGATCCATGTTATAATATTCTTCCTTCCTTCCCTTCTCACATCTCTTCTGCAGTAAATTTGAGGAGAAATTTGAGGATGAGAATGGTGAGCCATCAGCCACTTACCCACATTCTTCTGGCTCGGGTTGTAATGAAATGCCAGCAAACGAGAGGATAAATGAGCAACAGATCGAGAAGAGAGTTCAACCCCAGCCACAAGTTGAAACTTCATTTTTTGATCTTGATACATCACAAGAGTTGTCTGGGGGAATGATGAAAATTATTCCTTCTGAAGTTGATGTGAGTGCACTTATCCTATGCCTTCTTTTCTGTATGTCAATGTCAAGCGTCATTTTAAATTGGGTTGTAGTTTGACTAAGTGACGGTATAACTATGATCATTAACAGCATGTTAGGCGCCGAAGTTAATATTGAAATTTTCCCAAACACATTAGGTGTATATTTGATCATTATCCCTTATGGTAAATGAATTAGTCATAAAGTTTTCATGAAGGCTATTGGTTTAATTTAGTTCTCTTGCATTTAGTTATTGATTGCAGAACTGATGTTTTCAAATTTGGTTTATGTTAGCTTGTATCAATTGGAAGTGGAGATAGAGTTATAACCTGAAGGGTTTTTGGTGACGATAGATTCTTGTGGGTGGTAACAAGTAACTGGATACTGTTAGGACTTATGATATTCAATCGCATGGAGTGTGTATAGTGTCTTTTGTTTAGCATGCAAGCTAAATTAATGAACTATATTGGAGATTTTGTGATAAATAAAGACTTGTAAATCCTTCATAGCGAGCAAAACAAGCATTTGACTTCTAGTCAGAGCTGTGAATTCTTCTCAATTTTTTGATATGTTGGCTTTGCAGAACGAAGCAGATTACTGGCTTCTTGCAGATGCTGGTGTTAGCATTACGGATATGTGGAGGACGGATCGTATCCTATTTAATTTTTTTCCTGTTTTTTGTTTTCTAATTCCCATTTTTCTCCATAACTTTCCTCAAAATAATGCCTTTTTCAGAGGAAAATGTCTCCAGTCCCATAATATTGTTTCAGACCTAATGCTGTAATCACTAGTTTTGAACGTAAAGAACCCAGTGGTTAATCACCAGTGTCTGTGTCAACATTTGTATTCATCTCGGTGATTGAATCACCATGTTCTTTATATTTAAAACCAATGTTTTAAACACTGTTTTATACTTTCTCTGATACAATCAGAAATAGCATTACAGTGTGAAATTAACTAAGACCTTTGGATATATCCAAGTAATAAGCATTGTTTTTTTGAGGAAAATCTCTTTTTTTTTTCTCTTTTTTTGCCCTCCCATTTATGTCTCCTTCCTTGATTCTGCATAGCAAATGTTGAATGGAATGATGTGGATATGCTTCAACCTGACTTTGGAATTCCGGATGTCCACAATACCAGGGTGCAGACCCCTCCGTCGACCATGCCTGAAGTTCCATCTGGTGTAAACTCTACTCGGAGGTAAATATGGATTTGGCTAAGGGAACTAATTTTAGAAACCCAGGACTACAAACCAATACCTTCAAAAATTGCCTTAGTGAGGGGTGGTGGAAATGCAGAAGCTTGCAGAGGTAAGGCTGAGTTAATTTACAACGGCATTACAATTTTTTTGACCTTACTGGTTCATCACCAAATAAAAATAGAGAAAATACAAAGTATGAGAGTTTTGTAAAACGGCAGAATGGCTTGGCTGATGATAGGGAAGCATAGAACACAGTTGAAATTAGGCGTTATTTTTACGATAAAAAATGCCTTGCTGTGAGAGATACCTTTAAGGCAGGTAGATCTGGGTTTTGCTCATAGATTGGTACACAGGATAATGTTGGAAAAGATTTGTATCTTGTACAATTGCAGGCTTCAGTTTTGTAGACTGCATAAAAATGGAGTATATGACTACCAGTATGTCCTTTAATTCTTCTAATTCAAATGGAAATTAATAGTTGATTGAACCTTGGCTGAATTCAGAATATTTTGTGTTTGATGATTTTATTTAGTCATAGTTTTAAGATGAGCTTTTGCATATGAGCCCCAAGACTGTTTCCCTGTCATCTGTCTTGAAAGTAAACAGTATTTTACCTATGGCATTTAGATTATAATTTTTGCCTGGGAATGTGAACTTGCTAAGCGAATATAACGGAGTCATGGTAACTGAGATGAAAGGTCGTATTTTGATCTATTTTACTTGGAATTAAGGGATCAAAATGCCCCCTAAAAGTAGTCAAAATCGAATTTTAGGGTTGTTAAGAGTTATCTACCAATTGGTTTCGGACAAAGTCCAAATATATATTTAGGGTGAATTTCAGAAAGAAACCTCGTGGCTACAAAAATTGTCAAAAAAGTGATTATGGTTTGTTTTTAGACAAAACAGTGACTGTGGTTTTATATTTTGTCAAAAGAATGATTTTTTTTATTTAAATACTGTAAACATAAAGAATTTGAAGGATTGATGACGTTCTGTTTATTTTGAAAAATTAAATGATATGGTTCTATAATAAATGATGTACTAAACAAGTTTAATTCTTTCAATTTTCTATTAGCCATTACTTCTACATCTACAGTAATTAAATAAAAATAATCATTTTTTTTACAAAATATAATATCACAATTTGTGTTTTGTCACAAATGAACTATAATCATTTTTTTTGAATTTCTTTTAGAATTTACCCAAATTTAATATCTGAAATTTGGTTAATTAAAATCAAAACAAAATTAGCTATCTCTTAAAAATGAAATAGCCACGTGTCTATAGATTAATAGACATCACATGGAGAAGCAAGGAAGCAGACAAACAAACAATTTGGGGGTAGGGTAAGAACATCATGCATATAGCATGAAACATAGAATTTCGTCATATATATAATTCATATTTGTATTTTAGCAAACTGAATCCAAATGGACATGTTTGGAATAAAATCATTTTTCAAGATTTCACACAAAACTCACTCTATTCCCAGAATAAGTACACAGGTTTTGAGCTCTTTCTTTTCTAAGCAAATAATGGAGTTTAAATAACGAACAAAACATCATAATTAAGACCTCACAAGTTTGAAATTCTTACAAGGTAGATTTTAAATTTTCATTTTTTTGAGAGGTGTTAAATTTTGGAGGTTTATATAATCGAATACATAAATAAATGCTTATGCACATCTAAAGTTGTGTTATGATTGATGTGATTATTTGTGTAGGAATGATAATTGAATTGCTTATATTCAACTCTGATCTTGTTGAGAAATGTTACAATATTTTACATTGACTTGTTATATAATTAAAAACTTTTGTAAGTCACGAAACTTTCCAATTAATTTGTATGAAATGCACATATTCTATTTTTTTTAGTGTAAATTAACTTGTCCAAGAAAAAAAAAAAAAAAAAGAGATTTTCAATTCTTCAATGAATGAAAGATCATGGTTTTAAATTAGAAAACCTTATAATGTTGATAAGAGAAACTATTTAACTTTCACTATCAAATAGCTCAAGTGTTGTACATGTTTAGCTTGTTCACATTCAAACACTTTTTATATTGTATTTTTCTTCTAAGATATGAATTGACATTTTCTTTCTCTATTATACTATTAATTGGTCTTCCATCACTTTTTCTAAAATAATTTTTGTCAAGCATTATTAATTGATCCACTAATAAAAAAGATCAAAGATAATATCATAGTAATGTGAAATATCTCAAATTTATACAATTCACCCAATTTTGTTTTCTTTTTCACTTAAAAACTCCAAGAATTGAAGTGTGTTCTTCTATGATAGAAAAATCAACTATAATTATACTATATAAAAATAATTTAACTAACGTGTTAATAAATATAAAAGATAAGTTGTTATTGGACCATATCATCGCTTTAAACTTTTTAATTCAAATAATTTTTTCAACATCATATTATGAGTTCGAATTTTGACGGCCCATTTACGAATATTGTAAAAAACCTAATAAGTTTTGGCAACATAACTCAATTAGATAAGATATAGCATTAATGTAATATTCTCTTTATGATTTATGTCTTTTCCTTTTCCTTGGGGTCCATAAGCCTAAAAAAACTATAATATGATCCCTAATTGAGATAATATTGAATTCTATTTTAATTTGATTAAATAGATATCTAATTTTACTTTACTTTATGATGAAAATAGATATCTAATATTGAATTATGACAACATTGATGATACTTCTTGGCAATTGGACTTGAAAGCGAAAGTCAGAAAGAAATAAGGACGAAATTGCAAAGATAGTAGAGTTCAAGAACTGTAGGGGTAATGAACGAAAGAGACAAACACCACTAGTAAAGAATAAAACTCCAATAATACCCCACCAAGAACACAACTTAAACGACATCGTTTCTTCCCCACTTCTATGCTATAAACATTGTTTTAAATAGTGCTGAGCATAAATCTAATACTAATAACATTACTCAATAAATGTTACAGAGATTATAATAAGCGGACTAAATATTTGAATAAAAAAATCAAATACTAAATTAAATTATTGACATTTTGCTTAGAATCGAGCAAAATTATACCGTTGACTAACTCGTGTTCAGACTAATTCTAAATGCGGGATGTTTTGATCGTCGTCGTATCTATCCGTTCAAATGAAATTCTAACCAAATCGATTAAAGGGTCTAAACATTCAAAATTCAACTTCTTCCAACTAATCCCAACTATTACCCGACTAGAATTGGGAGATCCAGCCGAAATACTAGCGCTTAAAACTTTTTAATACACTTGCTATAAATTCTTCACCATATATTCCACCTCTCCCTTTCCCACTCTCCACAATGGACGAACCAGAATCCACGCCGCCGCTACAACCACCACTCCGCCGCCGCAACTCCATCGCCACCGCCGTTCCAATCCCCACGATGCTCTCTCTCCCTGCAA
Organism: Euphorbia peplus; assembly: GCA_028411795.1. Lineage (NCBI taxonomy): Eukaryota > Viridiplantae > Streptophyta > Magnoliopsida > Malpighiales > Euphorbiaceae > Euphorbia > Euphorbia peplus. The sequence continues at coordinate 34,037,960 of CP110841.1, forward strand.
ACGGAAACTCCAACGGCGCCGTTCCGTTCCCGCCTCCCGACTTCGAGCTAGCTTCTCTCAAATCTTCCTTAGCTTACATATCTCTCAAAGACATGCTTCCGTCCTCCGCCGTCAGCTCTCCCACTTCCGCCGTCAACGGCTCCGCCTGTGAAATCTCCATCCGGAATCGCCTCGTTAAACAGGCGGCGTGGGCGTATCTACAGCCTATGTCATCGTCGCCGGAATCTTCTAGTCAGAATTTCCTCCACCGTGTCTGGATACGAGTGTCTGCTCGAAATCCTATTGGTGCGTGTTTTCGATTCGTTAGTGTTTATTTGATTCCTTGCATCACCGGAGTTTTTGACTGGATTTTCCGGCGAGGATTTGGAATTCGCGTGGATAGATAGCACCAAATAACGATTTTGTATATGTATTGTGTTAGATTTTGTTCGTGTAGACAAAAAATTGTGAATCAGACGGAAAAAGATCGAAAGGCAAAAATTAACAGTGATTTTCGTGTTTTGTTTTGTAAATTTGATGATTGGTTGCGTTATGTACATAAAAATTACAATAACTGCTCGTCAGGCGTGCATTGTTGTGGAGCGGCGGAGCTTCATCCGCGCCTCAAGGAGACTATTAGGTTGAGATTCCCCGCCGGAGGAGCCTGCGGCGGGGGAAATAGTTTTTACATTTTGTGTTTGTTCATCAAGACGGACTTGAGATCGATTGGATTTTGATAAGTCTGAAACAGAACGATTGATTGTGCTACTGGACGGTGGTCTAGGTGGCCACTTACTGTTCCGGTGCTTGGTCATTGAAGTTGATTCAGTTAGAAAAGCTGCTGCTCGAGCACGTACGTTTGGTTCCTCAGAATCACGTTGTTGGTTTGGTTTCCCTGAATCATGCACTGCTGCTCGAGGAGGAGCGCTTGGTTCGTGGTCATCGTTCTTCTGCAGTAAAAGGTTAGTAACTGTGCTCAGTACTAATTTTATTGATCGAGTTGTTATTGTTCTGTAAATTGCTACTGCTTGGAATAATGATCATGTGGAATTTTATTTGATATCAAGACTTTTGTGATTTGATTGATTCAAAAATTGTAAAATTAGAAAATTTAACAGTGAAAGTGATTGATTGATTGTGTTGGAACCAATGACAATAGCCGTTTTAGAACGAAAATCAGCTAATATTTAGAAATGAGAAACTGCTTAGTTAACATTGAGAACAAATATCAAACAGGAAATAGCAACAATGGGAACAAACAAGGGAACAGAGAGGGCGTATAAAAACGCAAAAGAATGAAGTGATTATATATTGCTTAAGTGGAGGAAATACACCACAAGGAGAAGAATCATATGAACTGTTTGAGGGAGGAATACAAATTATGTACCAAAAAAGAATACAAATGAATATTTGTTTGTTGCACATATCAGAACTGTGTGTTTGCTAGCAGCCTTTTGTGGCCCTTCTTCTGATATGTTTCTAATTTTGTACAAAAAGTTTTGATTCTGTGATTTTTGGTTGATTATTTTACCTTGGACTTTGTTTCGGGTTCTTTCTTCGGGACTTGAACTTTGCCAGATTGAGATGCCAAGTATTCAAGCAGCTGAAAGAATGTGCTCTGCCCCATTTTAGTGCCGTTTTGCCAGTAGTACAAAGCAAAGTCCCAGGCTCTAGCCTTCAACTCCATTAACTTCCTGTCTATGTCTGTTTCATGCTTTGCAATTAGAGGCTTGAACATTGTCTCATAGATGTACCCAGTTCCCTGCAATTGAAGAAAAACAAAATGCACCGTTAGAATTTGCTGAATTTGGTGAATAAAACTATAGTGATTGTCGATTTGTTATATAAATAGCCCGATTTGTCACATGTTGATCATCTATTTTGCTGAATTCTGTAAATAAAACTGTAGTTTACTGTCAATTTCTAATATGGATAACATGATTTGTTTGACACGATGATCATTTATGTCGAGTCATCTGTGACACATTACGACATCTCTAGCTAGAAAGGTCAATTTGCGGCGCAACTAGTGTAGTAAAAGACGTTAAACACTAGCCCGGTGGTTAGAAACTTTCGAACTAATCTCGGATTAGTCAAGAAAACTGTCGGGGACAAGTCGGTTTTTTAGCACTAGGCAATCAAATCAGTCTAACTCGGGTTCTTGATTTGGAGCACCTAGGTGACTTTGTTTACAACATTGGACACAACAGTACATTATTGACATACTATCAACACTTGACACGATTATCATTCAGTTGAGTTCATATATCGGAATATATAACACGATTAAGACGCGACATTACAAACTTCACTTGTGCGGTAAAAAGTTTGTATTACCCACCTTAGTTTTTGGATACCATAAGTAGATGAAGAATGCAACCTTGGCCTCGCCATACATGGGCAACCTTCAACATGTAAATTACAAAATCAGGCCTGTAATATGGGAAATTCAGAATGGCTTATTCTATTACAAGTTCGTGGAGTTTTTGCTTACCATGAGATGAATATGTCGCCAAACCTCTCCAAAACTGTGAGAATTGCAATTATGATCCTGTAAAATCAAAGACAGTGATATTTTAAGTTGAATAATTCTTTTTTAGCAAAGTTTACGATGACTTATTCAGAAATGACAAGGAAAATTAAATTAATAACATCCTTTTATTGGAAAATGACACCAAGTTATTGGAAGTAAATTCGCCCATGACTTTATTTAAATATGACAATGATGGATAAAGTCATCTTCAAAACCAGATCAAGTCATCTTGTTGGTTTTGAGAAATTCCAGAATACAACCGTGTCTTTTACGGGGTCTTTCACATGACATTTAATAACTGCTTCATGCTCGGGTTTCGAATGACATGGTTCGTCCAAGTATATGATAAAAAAAAAAAATCGTTTCGAATGACATGTGGCCTACATACTTTACTAATGATAGAATTATTCGTAGACCAATTCTATGGTCAATTATTGGCAAATTGTAAAAAGTAGATTTCTGTTATTGGCAGTTTGGAATTCGTCAACGTAAAACTGCATTGCAGTTTCCTGGATTATCAATAAAATTCATGGTTTTATAATTAAAAGAAGAAAAAAAGCTTACCAATATTGACACCAGAACCTGAGTTCATCAAGATGGACTTTGTTCTTCTCCACAGATTTATAACATTCAAAAGCCGGGTATGCATACCCCAAAAGCAATCTGCCATAAAAAATTATATGTACAATATTAACATTCAAATGCCATAAACATAATTCATAAAAAAAAATAAGTATTACACAAATTATTGAAAAGACATACATGAAGATCCTGGTTAAGAAATCTCCTAACATCTTTAATAATACCTGCAGGAACACAATGATCAAACAATCATCAGTAAACCAGAAACCCAAAAGAACAAAAAGAAAAAGAACACATAAAGAAAGAAAAAGAACACGAGGATCGAGAAAAAGAACCTTGTTTGTTGTGTTACTCTGTTATAGACATAACACAGAATGAAGAAGGAAGGAAGGAAGGGATCTCTGATTCTGCGAATTGGAAAATGAGGAAGATGAAGAATTCGCAGAACAGAGAGGACCCGGAAAAAGGAGGAGTCGTGAACAATATAAAAACAAATAAATGGGATATTACAAAAACTGACTAATATTTTGTTTATATATATAGGAGAAAGATGGGGTTAATTTAAGGGTAAATTTTATTTTGTTTTATTTTTATAAGATTTAAAGGGAAAATAAAAAAATAAATGGGAGATGGAGAGGGATAAGAGGGAAGAAGATGGCTTGGAATGGACTCTTCTTCTGTTTTTATATATTTAGGCGAAAACAAGTGAGAGGAAGAAGGGATTCTTTTTCATTTTTTGCGGGGTTAAACGGTTGGTTTTCTTCTGTTTTTAGTCCCTTTCTCCTCCCCCCCCTCCCTCCAAATTTAGAGTTCGGGTAGTTTTTTTTATTTTTTTGTTTTACGGTTGGAATTTCAGTTTATCTTTTCATATATTTTAAACAAAATATAATGACATGTGGCGTTTAAGCAGTTAAAGTCAACAATCAAAATCAAAATTGACTTATTATGATGATGTGACAACTACATTATTTTTGTTTAATATTCAGATTGACTGAAATGACTTAATCATTAAAAAAATCAAAATCGATAAATATGAGCAATGAAAATTTTGAGTAAGAGTAAAATTTTGTATTATAACAGGAGCAAAATTTGGTTTTTTCCTACAATGAAGACTAATCAACCGAAGGAAAAAAGTCCAAGTCTAATCTTCTCTCAACAATTGAAAGAGGTTCGAAGTCCCGCTTGCGGAAGAGTGAAAACGTATGTAAAGTCCAAGTCCAATAGGGAGATCGAAAGCTCGAGAGGTTAGGTGGCATGTGCCAGTGGCAAATCCAAGATTGTATTGTTGGGGCAAGGGCGGATGGATTTTACACTTAGATATATAAAAAAATTCAAAATACTTTTTTCCTAAAAGTGAAAACGTCTATTGTAGTTCATGCATTCTGTTGAAAAGATGAAACATACAAATTTTTAAACGAAAATTGAAAACTTTCAACAAAATGTAACATATTTATGACATTATTTACAAGTTTTTCGTTGAATTTATTGTTGAAAATCATATTTGATTAATAAATTTGTTACAATGGGAGACGAATCAATTTTAGCAGATGAAGGGGATCAAAACCGCTCTTAATAGAGGTGATACTGGGGCAGGAGATCAGGCCCTCCTGCCACTCAACGCACTTGTTCCAAACACAAGATTCATTTTAAAGAATGATTTGCGAGACTTGAATTGAATAATGGAATAAATTATTAAAAATATAAAATTTAGCATTCAAGTCGCTAGGAAATTTTTCCAAGCAATGGCATTCCAGAAAGCCACCTTTGGCATATTTGAATGTTCAAGAAAAATGGAATTTGGGGAATATTATATTTCTTGTACGTTTAAATGTCATAACTTTACTCTTTAATTATGCCCCCTCACAATATGACAAACAAGAAAATTATACAAATTAACTAACTCATGCTTCGTATCATTTGTGGTAGTTGGAGATTATGATATAATAAAGCATTTTATTTAATCTTTCTTTCTATCACTTTTCTCCCTTCACATTTTTTCTTAATTTCTTTTTTTTTTACCTTTCTATATTACCATAGCAACTTAAGTAGTTTACAACTTGTGTAAGTGGACCTCGTTATGGACTAGTTTAATTACTAGTTGGGCTAGTTTGCAAACAACAGGTGAGTTTATCCGCACATTAGGATTGTATTCCTTCATTTCAATCGACATTTTTGTAGGAGAGACGTTTCGTTTCCTCGTAGTGCTCGGTTTTAATATTTTGTACTTAGTTAAGATTGATTATAGTGGAGAAATGAACACTCTCGTGTAAAAGCATCCATCAAAACGAAGGAGTACAGTTCAAGTAGGTGCGGTACCCGATGGAAGAACATCGAGTGAGGATTGCTAATTTTCTAACCTCTGAAGATTAGTAAACTCACTCATAACGGAAATTACAGACCATTCCTTTTAATAATAAAGGAGTTAAACTCAAACACCTCAATATGCGATAAAAGAATTCATTACATACGTATGAGGCAAGATGCTATAAAAAAACTACTTACATACAAAATGTTGTATAGCAATAACGAGGAAAACGTAGTAAAAGTGATTGAATGTCATAATTGTCAATATCAAACAATAAATTTGATGCTTCAAACGGAGTTCAATATGCTTTTGGCTTCTTTCGCATGAACTCAAGCCAAAAGAATATCCATAATATCTATTTCTTGATGTAGTTGTTCCTTATCAATTGATCTTTTTACCGTTGTCTTTTAAAATAAAATTTTTAAATACCAAAAAATAAATAATAAGTTATAATATATCAACCTGAAGTGCTAAAATATATGACTTCTCAATAATTTATTGATCCGAAGGATAGATAATATAACTTAGTTGATAATTTAGTTGATAATATAGCTTAGTTAATATTAGAAAAAAATTACAAACTAGTAGTATTTAATTTTAAGTGGTTAAGGTAGGTCAACCCATCAACCAAATCAATGGCCTCCACTACTTGATATAAATAAAAGTACTTGGAACTGAGATTATCAGTCAACAAATTGACAAAACAATAGACTATTCAAAAATTAACAAAATCCTGAATATTTCTTCTTAATTTTTTAGTACTGTTTTATAAGGACTGGTCAAAATGTTAAAACACCTGTTGTTTTAGTTGGGTTAGTTTAGCTTCATTACTTGGAAGCATCTCCTTAACTACTCGTACAATCCACAAGTATTGTTTATTTATTCATTATTTATAGTATTATTATTATTTTCCCATTTTTAACAATATACATGATGTCAATTAAAAAAAAACAAAAACAATATAGATGATGTTGATGTTTATTTTGACAAACAGATCTAAAGCAGTTAATCCTTTTGCTTTGATGGATTAAAATTTTAATATTTTATTTCAAGAGATCAAATTTAATAATTCAAACTTTCCATAAATTTGATATCATATTAATTTTTTTTTAAAATCTCAAATGTCATATTCAAAACATCAAAAAATAATTTATTTTATTTTATTTTGGTTAGAGGCATGCCATTTTTCACTCACCTGTACAAGTATTTGAAGCCACAAGTCAATTGCATCTTTATTCTCTTTTGCATTTTAATTTTTAACTCATTTCTATTTGAAAAGCTTGAATTTTGAAAAAGGAAAAAAAAGGAAAAGTGTTTGGGCTTTAAATTGACCGGACAGGCCCATGGGCCACTCTGAATAGTAAATCAGACTCTTCTATTACAATTACATTTTTTAATTTATGATAAATTTTATTTTATTTTATATTTTTATAAATTATGATAATTCTTTTTACACAATTATATTTATTGCATTTCTGGAAGTTTTTTTAAAAAAAAGTGGGGCTCTTTTTTTTAACATATTTGGATGTGGAAATGGATAATCATGTTATACATTCATCTTAATCTTATTAAGACAGATAAAAATCTTCGAGAATAAATTGAAGATCAGTCAAAAATTTTGTGGTAATAGATAAAATTTTGAACACATAATTAAATATAAACGATTTAGTCGATCCAAATTGAATTCTTAAAATTCATTCAAATGAAAAAGTTGCAGACAAAATATGCATAAAGCGGAGCTCATAAGACAAATATAAATAATAAAATATAGTAATAGAATTAGAGGTATAAAAATGGAAATGTTAGAAATATAGTAAAGAGGAAGTGAGAGAGTTGACCATGGAGATTCCATGGTCATCTTCTTCTCCAGCAGTGAGTCAATGATTATTTGTACGAAATAAATGACAGCTCATCTTTGATGGCTGCCTTTCCAATCATCCCTCTCTTTCTTCTCTTTATCATTTCTTCTTCTTCTTCTTCTTCTTCTTCTTCTTCTTCTTCTCATCTTACTGTAAATTCCTAATTCTTGTGGTGCATAGAGAGTAGTATTATGGGTCATGAAATTTCATATTCTACATTCAAAAAAACTCTCAATTTTCGAATTTGCAATGTCTCTGGGTAACATTTCTCTTCTTGTTTTTCTTCATATGCTTCCATTTTTGCTGTGTTTTTATGGTTAAGTTTGTTTCAGATTCAAAACGGAGATGCTAGAGATATGCTCAGATGATCCTACACTCTATATACTCTTTGTTCCTGGAAATCCAGGTCAGTTTTTTTGTGAATTATGCTTTTTGTTAGCTCAATTATGTGGATCGGGATTCAAACAAAAGCTCGAGTTGATACTTAAATTATGTTTATATGTTAACTCTGACACAGCCCATGTGAATGTTCCCTGGACTTGAAGTTGCCAGGGGCATATCTAGGTAGGAGCTCTAGCCCCTTCGCCACTCGGAACCACACCTACCCGGACAGTAAATTTAGTCTAAAAACGTCAAATTTTGTCGTAAATTTGAATTTGTTTTATAGGAAATCTATAATTTTCGTCCGAATTTACAGCATTTTTTTCTTGTTTCTGACAAAATGAAGGAGCTACTATATAAATTTTTAAATTGAGAAAAGATAATTCTTGCAAGCTTTTTTTATATGCCGAGAGGTGAAACCAGCCCCTCGACATTCCTAACCCTGGATTCTCCACTTAAACGTGCACAACACATTCTCATCCCAACATGTGTTTTTAATTCACCAATTAATGAGGTTACGTTACTTAATCGATTGAATAAAAGCTCGAGTTTATAGTTAAGGCTGACAACATTTTTTATATTATTCTCGCTCGAAGCGTGCACAGTACAGGCTAACCACCATGTGTTTTAATTTAACAATTGTCGAGGTTGCCAGGGATCGAACTCATTACCTTCGGATCACGGAGGCTCTAATGCCATCTTACTTAACCGATTGAACTAAAACTCGAGCTCATAGTTGGCTAATAACATCTTTTGTATTATTCTCTATCAGTCAGGACCCGAAATCAGACCTTTCGGTCATAAAGGCTTTGACATTATGTTACTTAGCCAATTGAACCAAAAGCTCGATGATAGTTAAGGCTCTGGTTTATATGTTAATCTCTAACATGATAGTGTTGGGTTTTGATAATACAGGAGTTGTTTCATTTTATAAGGATTTTTTGGAGTCACTGTATGACTTGCTTGGAGGAACTGCTACTGTTACAGGTAATTGTCATGGAATTTTGTTTTCTTGTTGGGTTTTCCATTTTGAGAAGTGATAATAATTGATGGCTTCTTTGCATTTTAACAGCTATTGGGCATATATCTCATACGAAGAAGGTAAAGTTCCATTACTAAATGAGGAACATACTTGTTTTTTTTTTGTTGTCTTATGTCTTATGTCTTTGCTCTGTATACTGTTTATATCACTAGCTCAGGCATGAAAACATGTTGAATTACTTTGTTTCGAAACCTTTGTTTGGAAATGTAGCACAAACTTTTGAACGAAATATTTGCTGGTATAACTTGGTGATGACTTTGGGGGTCTTGCTTGGATTTGATGTGAGAAATGCATGCTTTACCGTGTGATTAGTTAAATGTACTGTTTGGTCTGTAGCGATGAAGATCGTTTCTTACGCGATGTTCTAATCTTGCTAGAACTGGGAGAATTGCAAGTTGTTCTCATTACAACAACAAATTGATCACAAGGTATCTTTCATTTTCCTCAACTGGCTTCCAATTGAATGTTTGTTTCATGTAGCCACCTCTGATATTTTAGGATCTGAAATTTCGTTTTCTTGTGAGTGACATGTGAGGATAAAAAGCCTCTGGATGAGTGAACTGGATTGTTTACGCGTGCCTTACTGAACTATTTAATCAATCTGCTCAAACTTTTGTTAGTGATGTTGTAATACAGTTACAGAGCTGACGGCCTGAGTGGATGCCATCTTAGTGAAATTTTCCCTGGCAATATAGTTAGTCAAAGTGTGTCCCGCACTCAACAAGAAATTCTTTTTCAGTATTCTGATTGTTACTTTTCATTTCAACATATTTATCAACTTGTACAATCTCAATTGCCTTCCTTTCTTTCTTAGGATTACTTTGTCTTTTTAAGTTTTTTAGGTTGAAACTAACATGCTTGAATAGTAAATTCTGTACTTCTTTTTGTGTCTTTTTGCAGGTTAATTTCATCCAACAGGAGTTGCAAGATATCAAAGTTCCTATAATTCTGGTCAGTATGCCATTTTTCTTTTTACAATAAGTGCTATATTTTTGTATTATTTTATCTCCAATTGCATCATGCTTTAGAAAAATTGAAAATCCAAACTAACTTTTAGTATGATGATTCTCCGGTTGCATCAAGAACACTTGCATAGTTTTTCAAAAACTAAACACAGTGTTTGAGTTTTTCGTATTTAAATTTTAGCTTCCTCTTAATGTAGAAAGTTTACTTACCTTACCTCACTAACACATTGCCCTTTGTTGAACGACTGGTTCACTTTGATTATTTACACATTGATGTGTTTCGAAGTTCAACTTATTTTTCTAACTGCACTGACCAGGCTTTACTTTGTTAGTTGTTTTGGTTCCCAAACTGAAATTCTTTGTGACTGATGTGTAATTTTGTCCTAAGGTTGGGCATTCTATCGGTGCATACATGTCTATTGAGACGCTTAGGAGATCCCCTGAGAAGGTGAGGAGTGCTTTACACATTCTTTTGATATTTACTTAGAGGTTCTTTATTTTGATCTCTGGCATTGTATTTGTAGGTCAAATATTTCATAGGACTATATCCATTTTTAATGTTGAACCCTCTATCCAAGAAGCAAGCTTGTTACAAGAAACATGCAAAGTAAAGTTCTCGTGTGCAGTATTTTTTAAGGGATAACACCCATTTTTTTAACAGTTACGTTCTTAGTCTCTTATTTTTGAAGTTACATCGGTTTCCAAAACTGTGCCTAACGAATGCCAATTTGATTAAATATTTGAGGCTTTGAAACTGCTATAAAATACTTGGAAACTGTACTAATTCTTTCTTTTTTGTATGATCGTTTCTCCATGAGGATTTTATTGAAGAATTGGTGAATTTCAGGTCCTCAATTAAGCCAGCTTTGGTTAGTTTCGGCGTGGCATCATTGGGACTGCTACCTAGGTGTGCTAAAAGATTAATTGTGTCCAAATCGATCGGGAAGTCATGGTCTTCTACAGCTATTGATGCTGCTTCTAGTCACTTGTTGCAGGTATGTTCTAGATTTCTTGTATGTAATAGTTTCACTCTGAAGGTTAAAGCTTTTTTGATTTGATTGTTGCACGGCTATAATTTCCTATTTAACAGCATAAACATAACGTATTTTTTATTTGGGATGCATTTTTTTTTTCTTGTAAGACTCTTATTATGTTTTATTCGTTGGCAGTACCATACCTTTCGAAATATGATCTTTCTGGCAGTGACGGAATTCGATAAGGTAATCTTGCTTTCTTATGAGTATATAAAGTTTTTTTTTTTTTTTGATAAAAAGTATATAAAGTTTTAAATTATAGGATTGAGTCTTTTCAAATAGTTGTACAAAATAAATTGAAAAGCTCTAGTGAACTATTCGATATTTATGACATATGAAACCTGAAGTTATTTCATTTTAAATTTCACAATTATGTGTCTGCTAAATTTAAAACACTTGTGCATTGGGGAAAAAAATTTACATTAAATAATGAATAGACAAACGAATCTTATGTGCTACTTAGACAAATAAATAATTAGTAACTTCGGCTAAATTATATGTGAAATGTTGCAGCACTTAAATAGCTAAATAGATACTTTGTCTGTCGAATTACAGGTATAATAAAGCATAAGCGTACTCTTCTTCTCCAGCAAAAGATTTAAGTAGGCATAAATGCCACATTGAAGTGCTAAAGAATGTTTACAACTCTGTGTTGACTATGGTTGCTTTATGTTAGCTTTCAGAAACACCGGATTGGGCATTCATGAGAGAAAATCAAAGTAAAATGACGTTCTTGTTTGGTCTTGATGATCACTGGGGTCCAATGGAAATGTTTGATGAGGTCAGTTATATGCAATCTCTTGTTTATGAAAATATTGCATCCCTTTCAAAGCTTCGAGCGCACGTGCCTATTTAGTCCATCTTGGGAGGTCAATGACTGATTTTGTGCATGATCATAAGGACATGTACTGTGTAGCGAGAACAAAATACTCGGGGTCAATATATGAAAATTTGTTAAAAAACACTGATTTTTTTGGACTAAGCATTCGGAACCAAAGACGTTTCTGGAAATTTCCATCTGTAGTTCTACCTTGAGTCGGGGTGGGTCAATGGACCCTCCGTGCCTCCGCCCCTGAACATGGAATTAACGAAGTCCTAACAATAATGACTGATTCTGATGCCGCTGTGATGGATATTCACACCCTATTTATTTCGTTTTCTAGTTTTCTTTGAAAATAGAATATGAGCTTGTCATACGGCAAAAGTTGAAATTTGACCTCTGCATTTAGTGTTATTTGTCATTTTAGGCTTTCTCCTTAATATTTTGACATATTTGACCCATGTACTTTAGTTTTTCTCAAAATATAACCATTGATAAGCAGTTTCATTAGCAAATGTATTACGCGGATGCTAAAAGCTATATAGTCAAACATAGAGGGATCAAAATGACAAATCTTACCAAATGTAGCTCTAAATGTGCTCAAATTGAAGTACTCCACCAAAATGAGAAATGGCCCCGAGTACATGGGCCGAATTTTGACGTCTTCCAATTATTATCTTACACCAATTTCCGGTCTCACCTTTAAGGTGTTCGTCTTTGTTTGCAATTACAGATAAAAAAGCAGGTACCTGGTATAGCTCTAACTGTTGAAAGGGAAGGCCATAAACATAGTTTCTGTTGCACTGAGGCCGGCTCGAAATGGGCTGCTCAGCATGTAGCAAACTTGACCAAGACTCAAGTTTTAAACTCAAGCAAGTGAAATCAGACACATTGCAGATCACAAAAATTCCTCTAAATATTCTTATTTGTATCATTCTTTTAATAGTGACATCTTTTGATTTGTGATTTGCAATCTTTTGTAATTTAATGGATGGTTTATATGTATATCTGTACATGTATATTCCTCAAACATGTGGAGATGTGAATTACCTGTAATTCTCAAATCAATTATTGGATCAGTTTAAGAACTAAGAATGATTCGTTACAATGCTATATGTAGAACTAAGAATTGAAAGCATGAGCTGAATTTGATAACCTGTGAAAACGAATTCGGGACTCTATGACTATGAGCGGATCTAAAGGGTCGAGAGGAGCTCGAGTATCCACTGTCCACTGGTTGCAGGAAAACTCCATTCAACTTTGCAGGAATGAAGATTTAATTTTCTAGGATAAGGCAACCAAAATTTCAATTTAGCATCTACAAGCATTGTAAGGTGCAGTACTGCATGATAGCAAATATGCTCAATTTGGAAATTTCATATTTTAAATAATCTGACATATATTTTGTCTCTTGAATTTCGATCCTCATGACTTCGACGTTTTATAAATGATCACTTATTTTGTTCAAAAGTTACAAATAGCTGATTATGTTGGTCAAATTGCTGATAATTTTAATTTGTACATTTTGAGATGTTAATTTTATAATTAGAGAGTCAACGAGACTGGTTGGACACAAATACGGAATCATTTAGAGACCTAAATTGAAAATCGAGTGTCCTCAATCAAATATTGATAAGTGTACAAATTAAACTCAGTCTTATTTAGCTTGTTCATGTGGTTAAATATCTTTTTCAGCTAATAAATGAATTTAATATTTAATTTTTGAACAATAGGAAATGCTGCGTTACCTACATTGCGCGCGTGCCCGCCTGAATTTGCGTAGGCTGTAAATTATTCTTGCACTTAGCTTCTTAAACTCAAATTTATAATTTTAGCAACATTCTACTCTTCTTCTCTGAAAAAACGCCTACATCTCTGGTGTAGTTTCCGCTTCTTCTCATTTTCAATCATATATTTTTCATCTCCTTTAATTGATTGAATTTCAGTAGCTTATTGATCGTTAATTCATTATAATTTTAATCTAATTCTCTCTTTTTTTTTACTATAACTTGTGGTTTGTTTTGCTAGTTTGATAGGAAATTCAGGAAGGGATTACAGAACAAGCAGCCGGAAAACAAGTATGAGCAGCCAGAATTTACTATCTGAATTCAGAAAACCTGTGAAATTCCGGATGTGTAATGTCTCTAGGTATTTTTTTTATTGCTGTTCGAGATTAATATATAAAACATAACTGAGCCTTAACTATAAGCTCGATCATGCGACTGAAAGGTCTTATGTGTTGTGTCAGAGATTAATATATAAATCATGATTGAGCCTAAACTATCAGCTCGAGCTTTTGGTTATATCGGTTAAGTAACAATTGCTTATTTTTATTTTGTGATCAGTCATCCTACTGAGTTGCTAGAGATTCATGCTGATAATCCGAAATTTCACGTTCTCTTCATCCCTGGAAATCCCGGTCTGAATCTGATACCTTCTTGGCCTAATACATCACGAGCTCCTTCAATTTGTAAATTGGCTTCCTGAACTTATAGGTGTCCCTGAACTTGCTTAAGTGACATCATTTAACTCTTTTAAGTCCACGTGGAAAAACATGAGTGGATTATGACAATTTGTAAATTTTACCACTTTATGCAAGTACAAGGAGCGAATGTACCAGTAAAGGCAAGTTTGGGAGGCAGATGAGTCATGTCAAGCAAACTCAGGTAGCCAATAGATCACTATAAGCAAGTTTAGGGAGCTAATCTTCTTTTTTGGCCAAATACAAGGAGCTTCTGATGTATTTACCGTACCTTATTTTTTGTTTATTTGGTTATTGAAATATGAGAATGAAAAGCTTAAACTTGGATGATCACAGGTTTTATTTCATTCTATACGGAGTTTTTGGAATCTTTGTATGAATTTCTTGGAGGAGTTGTATCTATAACAGGTTACTTCTTTATCCCAGTTTCATCTTTGGCTTTGGAATTATTAGCTTCTTTTTTCTTTTTCTTTTGCTTGATTTACCTGATTAGTTTTGTCTTTTGTTGTTTCGACAGCTATTGCACACATTTCTCATTCAAGAAAGGTGCATTTTTTTGTTTTTGAAAAAAGATACGGTCTTTGTTTCTGTATCTCATTTCTATGGTGTTTCTTGTTCTTAGGACTGGGAGAATGGAAGATTGTTCTCTTTGCAAGAACAGATCGATCATAAGGTATGTTGGACCATTAAATTAGTCGGGTTTTTTCTTTCAAATTATCTTAGGTGAATTACTTATCTGGAGGAAATCATGCTTTGTTTTCTTTCATTGTAAGGGTATGATGACTCCAAATTGCCAAGTCTCCTTTCTCTTGTGCACCTAGTTTTAAATTTTAATTTATATACTTAATAATGTTTTCTTTTCGTGACCTGTGAACGATGTCTTGATATCTTTTTGCAGTTGATAAATCTTCTTAAGAGAAACTATTCTTTTCCGATTCCATTAGCAAAAGTTTGTCTCTTTTATGAGTCTAAGACATATTCTCTCGTTATAATTTTCGCAGGTTGACTTCATCAACCATGAACTGCAAAATATTGAGGTCCCTGTAGTACTGGTATGACTGTCATTCATACTTTTTCCATCCATATTTTAGATTTGCTGTTGATATCAGTGTGCCAATTCTTTTCCTAGAAGGATCATCCTTTGTAAGGTTGATTTAAAATTACTTCATGCGTCTTGCCTTCACTAGTGCCTTCATGAATAAACATACATCAGTATATGCATTTCCAAGAAGAACTACCTTCTCAATCAATTTCTTTTCTCTTTGTAATTTTTGTTGTGTATCTCCACTGCTAAAGGGTTGACGGGGTTAGACAAAAATATCCATCTGGTCCTTCAATTGCTTGCATATGTGCGTGATTAAGTGGAGAAAATGAAGATGTCCTACTTTGAATTATCTTTATCCAAAGGAAATCTTGCAATTCTTTTCTTTTTATCAGTTTGACAAGTCAGTTCCTGACTAACCATTATGCATATAATTACTCTTCTGAGTACATTCTGCATCGTCTCAACATTAAATCGTCCTAGTTGACTTCTGGTGATTGAATTTTCATTTTGTGACTCATAGTTTCTCTTTGAAGGTTGGGCACTCTATTGGTGCATATATAGCAATTGAAGTACTGAAGAGGTTTCGGGATAAGGTGATGAATACATAGTGCAAATTTTATATATCATATGTTTCTTGTTTGGTTTCGTCTTTAAACAACCAGCTCGCACACATTTGTTTCTGGCTATACAGGTGATTTATTGTGTAGCACTCTATCCATTTTTAACATTAAACCCAAAGGCAACATGGCAGACTATTATCGACAAGATTTCAGGGTAAGCCTAACTCTGTCTTTAGGTTTACGACATTGCTGATTCTTACCTTATCTCTTGTAATCTTGCATGCATTGCACTATTGGGCAATGAACTTTTTATTTTATGCTATGATTAAGTCCCTGCTCTTTTTTCTATGCATATGACCAATGCTTTGTCAAAATTCCTTTCCTTCTTGGTCAAGATTTTGTGTTATATGCTATGAGCTCATGGTTTGAAAGACTTAGAAGGCAGCCAAAAGTAACCGATCAAGTTGACTCATGATTGTGGAAGGCCTTTCATTTTATCATTATATCACGGTCCTGACTGTGGCAGTCAACTATTTCTCTTTACGATTTTCTTTCCTTTATCCTTAGTTTTGTGCATTAAAATACCTTGAGGTAACAGAGGGATTTATGAACTTCAGGTCGTCAATCCTCTCGGCTGGAGTTAGTTTCTGTGTAGGGCTTTTAGGGATGCTACCAAACTGGGCACTGAGGTCAATTGTGTTAAAGTCTCTTGGGAAATCATGGTCTGCTAGTGCGGTTGAGGTTGCTTGTAGTCAGTTGCCAAAGGTATAGTCTCATTCACTGCTCTAGAAAAAGAGTTAGTTTTATGTGGTATAAATCTCTTACTGTGTTTTAACCAATTAAGAAGTCTTCGCATCTACACCATATACTAATGCCTTATTACATATCTATTTTTATTCAATTGAATTTCTGGCAGTTGTGTTTTAAATTTTAAATTTATGTTCCACTGACAGTACTACGTTTCGCAAAATGTGCTACATATGGCGATGCATGAATTCAGAGAGGTACACTTATCTATTGCCCTACTTGCTGGTTGATGTCTTGCAGATAGTTTAACTTTACATGTATTATTTAGATATGAGAAGTCAAGTTACCTTCAATTATTAGTTTATAGGCTATATTAACAGCTTCTCTGGGGTGCTGCAATTCTGAACTCCTTATTTTTGTCTACTCCATTGCATAGAACTAAATAAGAAAGAAACGTGTTTATGTCAAACACGCATTGATTAGAAGTAAAAGCAAAGAGGAACTTAGACATTGTTCCTTCATACCTTGCTCATTATATACTGCTCAAGAATATATAATATACTGGACGATGGGAGTGGTGTCAGCGATAGGTCAACCAGACCCCTTAACTTGCTATTGCCTAAGGCGACCTTTGTAAAATAAAAACAAAAAGGCAAAACCAAAAGAAAGAGAAATTAAATCCATAGGAAATAACAAGTATTAATGGATCCTCGGGGTAGGGAAATATCCTTTTAGTGTTATAGTTATTAACAGAAGACATTCTAAGCGCTTGATACTTAGTTAGTAATAAGAAGAATAAGATGAATTTTATTTATCCAATCAATATTCTAGCACAATGCACACATCAACCGTAGGACGAGGTTTATTACCAGAAGTTTGGTCTCAAAATTCCTTTTCTTGCTTCAGCTTTCAGCGCCACTAGATTGGACATTTCTGAAGGAAAATAAGGATAAAATCACATTTTTGTTTGGCAGTGATGATCACTGGGGTCCACTGCATTTGTTAGAAGAGGTAAGTGGTGGTGTTCTCTGTTTATCTTTTCCTTTTCTGCTCCTCTTCTCCAAATAGCATCATGCAATTTCCTGGTTGTCTGTGAATACGCTTGACACATATGAAGTATGCACTCTTTATTTGAATTCTGGACAATGGATGATGTGTTTGATTGTGACACTTTCGTGAATCATAATATATCTCATCTATCCACGTGTCTATTCTTTATATCTGTATTTTGCAATTGCTGTTTAAGTGTTTTAATCTGGTATTAACTCGAACATTTTCCTCAGATTTCAAAACAGGTCCCAGATATTCCATTATCAATAGAAAGGGAAGGCCATACTCATAATTTCTCTTGCTCCGATGCTGGCTCAGTATGGGTAGCTCGACATGTAGCGAGCTTGTTAAAGAGTGTAATACCAACTTCAGGCAAATGAGGTCAGTCTCTCATTCATTGTTTTGATTGAAAGATGACTGTCATTTACGCAATTCGTATCCTTCCGTCTAGCAGTCTCATATACAGAGTTAAGCATCATTACCGTCACAAATTTGAACCGTAGGACTCATTCAGATGTAATAATGCCTGATTGTATCGCTTGATTATGAACCACAAGTAATTATGATGCATAAGTGTAATGAAAATAAAAAAGCTGAGGCTTTTAAGAACAACCCATGTGACTGTTGATCGGCTTGGTACTATAAATCAATCCCTGAATTCAATCCACTATAATGATGCATAATCTCTTGTTATGCGTTTTACTTTTTTAGTGCTCTGCTATCTCTCTCAAGAAAAATTGACCATCAATGCTGTTTATAATGGCCCTTGTGGTTGAGGGTTCATTGAAATGAGGTTTAGCATCATTGCAGGTGAGAATTTTGAAAAAATTTCAGTAAAACATCATACAAATGCATGCATTATGCTCACATTTGGTTCAATTCTTAATCGGACAAAGGCAGGTCCTCAACTTGCTCATGTGTAGCCATTCTGTGAGACACATGTGGTCAAATTGTCTAAAATGACACGTGTCGGTTGTTGATGTCGACACGTGTTATTTTAATTCCAAATTAGAAGATAAAATTGACCATGAAAGTACCCTATACTTGCAGGTTAAACTGATATTTTATCGGTTTTCAATTTAATGGTAGTTTGTCTCATAAATCGAAATGTGACTTAACTTTCAGGTGGATGGTTTTACAATTATATCTCTCATCTTTCATTTCATATCACTGACTATTTAATGTATTAAAATCTGAATGACCATATGCTTCAAGATGCTTTTTGCCTTAAACTTTATCAAGTCCTCTAATCTTTGAGCTCAATATCTCCAGTTTAATGCCTACTTCTATCTCTTCTACCCAATTCAACTTTAATTGGTAGTCTTCTACCCATTCTGAACAACATGAAGATACCGAAAAATTACATTAATCAAGCATGTCGATCCCATACGAGCAAAGTAGGAGATTAAGATAAGATTATTTGTAACCATAAAAAAATTGTTGGGCCAGGAAGACTAGGCAGGAAATAAGCAAACATTAGCTCATTCCTTATGCTGTCCAAGAGCCCGTGACTCTTAATTTCAGGGTCATTAATGTATGTTTTTTTAATGATGGGGCACATGGGTTAGTGGTATATTAAAATTGGAAAACGACACAGAAGGTTCATTCCAAAATATTAGTCGTGGACAAGGTAGAAAATTTTGTGTATATTTAGATTTGTCCTAAAATACAACATGTGATTCTTCTAGTCAACTTGGTTTTGTTAATTTTTATGAACACAAACAAAAACTTTATTAGCACTAAATAACATAAGCAATTACTAATGTTGTCCGTATCTTCTGCCTCTTACGTACACCTAGAACATATTCCTGCCCTACAAGTACAAACTAACAAGTTCTCGTCGTTATGTCTTCTCGAATTGTTATAAAAAAAAACCACCAAGTAACGTTTTTATAGTTAGTACATTCGAAAAATAATGAATATAAAAATGAGTGAAGACTTGGTTGTTATAAATCCACGAGATTTTACTTTGCCTAGTTATATTCTAATAAAGTCTAATTGACTCTAAAAGGTATCCAAATTTTCTCATATATTAAAGAAGAACTTCTCAATTGAGCAATGTGTAACAAGATGCAACTTATTTCTTCCATATTATTATGGCCTTTTAGCCACATGATTAGGGCTGTAAATTGGGCATAGGGTGTTTCACCATTCGGTCATCGTCCAAATGAAAATTCTCGTCCTTGTTTTATTTCTAAATATAGTCTACCACCCACTCCCATGCAAACCAGGTCCCCATTCCCTGTAGTAGGAGAAAATCTACGCTCTCGTTCCATTTCCGTGTTTAGGGAATGTTTACCTCATCTACACTCCCATAAAGGATTTCCCATCTCTATTGAAGCGAATTCCCACAAAAAAAAGGATAACACTAGCTTATTTGCAACCCTATCTTTGCTGCCCCTTCAGTAAGGTATCCTTGGAGATTTTTGTGGTTCAACATCAAATATCTTGCTTAATAAATCAGATAAAGAATTTTTAATTCTTTTTCGGGGAAGTTTGATAAAATGTTAAAGGTCGGCTAAAAAGGGTAATTAAAAGACCATTTTGCAAATATGAATGAAATTAACTGGGGGCACACAACATATATCCATACAAAACTAAAAATAAGTGTACCAAAGTGGTCCAAGTATGAGATTGTTGAAAAAAATTGGTAGAGAGAGGGTTTGTTTTTTTTGTGTAATTATGTGCCAGGATGATGACAAATCTTGTAATTTTGCTAAAAAGGCACTAGTCAGGATTTCAGGAGTGTTTTTGGTAGCAGCCAGGATCTTTGTTTAAATTAGAAGTTAGACTAGAAGCCAGAAATATGAGTCCATGCCACGACATTACCACCATATTAACATTATTCAAGTTTTCATCAAGTAGGCGTGCAACTCCTTTTTCATCAAATGGGTATTTTTCACTTTGCATGTGAATGCCATATAAATAATTTTTAACCTTTTCAAACTTACTAAATCAATAGAAATTCACCTTACTAAGGGGGACGGATCCAAAAGGAAGCTAGCGGAGGCTTGAGCACCCACTAATCGTTAAAAAATGTTGAAAAGTTTATGAAAACTATTAAGAAAAGTTTAATAGTATATGCAAAAACAATGATGAAATGATTTTTTTTTTGTTTTGATTCAGGATGTCAATATTGTGAGAGCCTATATTGTGTATATAATTTAATTTTGTTTAAAAAGATCAAAAAATTGCATATAGTTGTCATCTAACTAAACAATGGATTTAACATTAAATTAAACTACAAATCTCCATTTATAAATGAACATAAATATCTCTTTACAAATTTTGATAAATCACATGTTTTATGTTTTACTTTTATCTCAATGAATTATAGGCTTAATACGCCTAAAGATCTCCAAACTTGACCAAAAAAGTATATTCACTCCCTAAATTTATAGAATGTCTCCTCGGCTTTCTGATTTTACTTGGAGGGACCTAATTAGCTCCTTAGTTACATTGCAAAATGAGCGTGTATTTTGATAAATTATAAATTTTACTATTTTATACAAGTTTAAGAAACGTATATATCGATTTATACAAGTTTGCAATGCTAATAAAGCAATTTGTACTAATTTATGTTACAGATGGAGTTATTATCAACAAATTTAAAGAGACAACAAAACACTTTATAAACTCAAGAAGTTAGTGTACTTTTTCAGTCTAAGTTTAAATTTTTTGATGTATTAATATTGGGCCTAAATGAACATTCAAACAAAATAAAATATATGCCTAAATTTTTAACCTCAAACTCATACGTAAAATATCCAACGGCTACTCAAAAGTTTGTTACACATAAAATAAAATTTCTGTTTGTACACTTCAACCCCTACATGACAATCCAAAAACAAACAGTCAAGATCAGCCTGTAATATCCAAACATCACAGACAAGTAACACTATCACAATCCAAAACCTCCATATATATAAATCCACGAATTACATTACATAATCTCATCCTTCCCTCCTTAATCTCTCTCTCTCTCTAAAACCACAATGTCCTCCGGTCACAAAAAACGCCTCACCCTTACCACCGCCGCCGTCGATATAGGCTGCGGAAGCTGCCGGAAACCTCTCCTCTCCCACATTTTCCACCCCAAATCAAAACCCAAAACCGCCGTCTCCTCCGCCACCAAATACTACAACAACCACCACTACTACTCCTCCTCCACCACCTCCTCCAAAACCCCACCAGAATATGACTACACCACCACCACCACCTCATTCTCTCCGGCCACCGACACTCCGCCGTCTCCACCGCCTCAACTCCGCCACCGGAAAAGACAAGGCAAGTCCTCGAAAACGGTTCGAGGGTTAGGCAGAGTCGGCGGCGAGAGTGTGGCGGTGGAGAAAGATTCCGATGACCCTTATCTTGATTTCCGGCATTCAATGCTGCAGATGATATTGGAGAAGGAAATTTATTCAAAAGATGATTTAACAGAGCTTTTGAATTGCTTTTTACAGCTCAATTCACCGTATCATCATGGGATTATTGTTCGGGCTTTTACTGAGATTTGGAATGGCGTTTATTCGATAAAATCTTCGTCGTCAATGGCCGCTGCTGGCGGTGGTTTTAGTGGCGGTGGTGGGGAGTTTCAGTCGCCGGAGAATGTACATTACTACTATGGGGGATGAGGATTAGTCACGTGAGTTATGAATATTTTTTTGGGGTTGCACGTGACAGTCCTTTGTTTCAGTGGTAATATTTTAGTACTGAAGTAGGAGGATGATATTCAGAATCAGATTGTTGTGAAATATTTTGTTTTATGTAATGTAGAAAGTTAAATTAGAGTTTAGGATATGCTTTTGGAATAGGGTAATGATATTTCTATAAATTATGCATGTTTTACTTAATTGTCTACTCCATATTTTTGACAAGAATGTGAATTTTATATCATCTATATATTTCACATAATGGTGTAGGCTATGCTCACTTTGTTTTTTCTCTACTTTGTTTGTACTTTGTCCTATTTACCATTAGATTATGTTTTAACCCATGATCTAATGGTGGACAAAACAAAGTAATGGTTACTTTGTGAAAAACAAAGTGACCATAGAATTTCCCTCACAATAATTGTAGTCTTGTGTACATGATAATAATAATCACATAGACCGTTGTGTAAGTTAAGATGTGTTCGTGTTATTAAATCATATTGCTCAGTGGTTTAATTGTGAATATGAGATTTAAATCTAGACTAAAACCTTCATAAGTAAAATGATCATTATTTTAATTTTCTATACTATTAAATGAATTACAAATTAATTGAAAATTATAGTTACTTTGTTTTATCTACCATTAGATTAGATTTTACTTCATGATCTAATGGTGGACAAAATAAAATAATAGTTATTTTGTAAAAAATAAAGTTATCATAAAGAATTTCTAGAACTTATATAAAGTAATATGGAGCGTAAATGGTTAATCATTATACTTTTTCAAACAAATGAAGGGTAGCTAAATCAACCCAATACCATAAGTTTTATGTCAATTAGGCAAAGCATCTAATGGATGGTTTGTGTTGTACCAAACTCAATATCACGTTAATATTATCATTTTTAGACCAAATTATGAATTATGAGCCTAAAATATTTAAAATTCATTTTGCATGTGTATTAGATTCACATGATATTAATGCGCCTCGGTTCTTTTCGGTCTATTTTGAATGTCATATTTAAGTGTATTCGCGAGGAACTATTATCCCTTAATTACCTCAACGTTAGCAGTGTATCTTGGAGGTCACAGACTTAACGCCGTTGAAACCACCGCCATATCAAAGTGTGGTTGTAGTTTAATTTCAGATATTTATTGATAAAAATTGATTTGAATGAACTATCGAGTTGAACTGGAAATTTGTTAAATTTTGTCAAAGAGTTTATATTTTCTTACTTTTTGACATAATAAAATTACGATAGAAATATTCTAATCCTGTATTCACTACCGTCCAATGTTGCATAGTTCAAATCGAATTAAACATTTTAGAATAAAAAATAGTAAGAATCTTATCCCTAGAATTGCTGGATCCAAACATAAATGAAAAGATAGTTAGAAAATTACTAGAAGAGATGTGATATTAAAGGGAGTAATTGATATTTGTCGAGTATAATCAAGTGGGAGGAAGAGTGAAGGGAGCAAGAACAATTAAGATTGTAGTAACTTGGTCAAATCATTGCCAGGCTTTGAAATCTGAGCAATAGAGAATAGATAGATCCAATTTGATTTTCTTTCATTGGGATTTGAAGACTACTTGATTTTGGAAATAGTGCAAATTTAATTTCACTTATTAATTAATACTAGTATTTTGTTATGACAAAGTAGTAATTTCACTTATTAAATTTGTAAGAAACAGTTGGTTTAATGCTCATTTTAATTGGAATTTAATTTCTGCTTCTTCCCCGTACGCTCCTTTTTCCTATTCTATTGTACTATACTCCTTTTTTTTTTCAGAGGCAGAAATACCATTGAAACACTTCAATTTTTAAGTATAGTAAAGGCGTTAGTTGTTCGTTATTTAAAGTAATTATGAATTGATCGGATAGTTATTTGTGGATAAGTTGGATTTTGAGTATTTAAACAAATCTAAACATTGACGTCAGTCCAAATTAGATACTTGATTTTGAACACTTAAGCGACTTTCATTTAAAATAGTGCAATTTTTTTGAAAAAGATAAATATTGGTCGTTTTATGAATTGTATTAATTGAGTTTAAAATAAACTTATGTAGAAATTGCTTCAACTTAAAAATATTTTAGATAGAAATATAACTATTTATATCTAAGGTGTATATTTGGACAAATTGCATCCATGATCCTGAAATTATCCAAATATGAAGCAAGTCTCGTATCTTATTAGTGAAAGTTACTATTTGAACAAAAAGCATTTGTAATTAATCGTGTAGCGGATTTTGGTTTATTATTAGAAATTCTTGGGTCTCAATTGAAGGATCCCCTATATGGATAATAAATATTCCAGTTGACCGGCAAATCTAACTCTCAGACGAGCTAGGGCACAAGTAGAGACTATTAATTTAATTTGTATAACTAGGTGGTTGAGAATTTGTCGAGAAATTAATCAAATTTTGAACGCTTAGAAATTTTTAAGCAATTTAATCGGTACAAATCGAATTCTCAATTTAAACAGACGCATTCAACAACAATCATATTCTCAATTTTGCAGGTATAGTATCATACTATGCATGCAAAAAAACGAATTTATTTATTTTAATAACATAGCAGTACAAAGTACAAATCGTGGAGTCCTGATAGGTTAAAATTTTAAATGTCAATGTTTCATCTCTTCATTTTGTCACTTTCCTTAGTTTTCTCCATTACAATATAATTCTTCTAGGATTATTTTTATTATTAAAATCCAAATTCCAAATTTTCTATCACTATGTTCGTTTTACTTAAATTCAATTCAAAAACAAAGCCTTAATATCATGGCAATGAAAATAAAATTGAAGGAATCAAATATTTTAAAACTACATGTTTTTACTAAATATTTGTATTAAATGGGTCTTTATCTTTAAAGCCCATAAAATATTTGGATACTACAAAACAAATGAATAGATCCTAAGCCCAAATACTTTTGGCTGAGAACATTTGTAAATGGTTTAACAAATGAAATGGCAGTAAAATTTCGAGATTCATGATATATATTAGCACAACTGGTTTTTATAAGATTAAAATTTTTGTTGTTATATGAATTATAGTTTAAACTTTCAATTGGAAATATTGGTAACTAAAAAAAGGTTTAATCTAAAAAAAAGGAATTGATTAGATTTGATAAGAATAAAACCATGATAAGATTGTTCTTAACCAACACTGAAATAGGAACTGTATTGTGCTTTTTGAAACCCACTTTTTAGTTTAGTAGATTAATAGCCAATAAATAAGGACATTTGCATGTGCAACATCAAACTAATCTCATCTATTGTTCGTGTGAGACTAAGATAAAAAAATGTGTTTGCGTGTATAGCTCAAATTTTTAACTTAATCGGTTTTTTAACATAGCATTAAAGTTTTCATGACTAATTGATTTTGAGTTCGAAACTTGACAATGTGAAATTGCAAATACATGATAGGACAATGTGTTGGGTGTTTACATGAGGAGTGTATCAAATATTAATATAAAATATGTTGGATATGAATTGTCAGCTTAATCTTGTAGGTCAATTGTTTCATTGATATGGTATCAAACCCAATATATGTGATTAAGTGACCTTGAGTTTTAATCCGGACAATCTTATTTATTGGAAAATTAAAAACATATTATGAAATGCACATGTGTATTTTGCAGGCTATATTATCTAGATTTTATATTAATTAAAGTTCACTTTTCTTATTATCAAATGTTAATAATAACAAAATAGAAAATAAAAGATAAAAAATAATGTACTAAAATGAAATATCAGAGTTCTTGATTTTTGTTTTTGTTTTTGCCATATTCTTACTTAATTCAATGTCAAAGTACTATCTTAAAACCATTAACACATATCTTGTTCCATAAAGATTGGACAAAGTTAAAGGGGATAAAAGTTACTTTTTAATTAATTTTCTCATAAAACTAAAAATGCCAAAATAAAAACATTTTTTTTTTCTTGTTTGATAAATCAATTCAGAGACTTTGAGAAGATCAAGTAGCAAATCATATGCCCAATTATAAGGACAACAAACCCCTATCCCTTTCAGCTTTGTCCCTTAAAGTTTATAAGTGTCCCTAATTATTAATTAATTAATGCTTTAATTTACTATTTAGGAAAGTACAAAAAATTTGGGTCTAATTTTAGGACCATATAATATAATGTTGTCCAAAGTAGTTATTCTTTTAGACAATAAGAGGCTATCTTGTGGATAAACCAATCTCTAAGAAAAGCACCTCTTTATGTTTATTTTTCATTCTAAGTTTAAATTTCTATCTAACAATTAGCTTTAATATTAATAATTGTAACTTATCTAAATCATATCTACATATTGAGATCTCGATCAAACATCAACCACAAAACGTGTAAGCACATGAACTACATCGTTCATAGTTCGCTTAACCTGAACCATTGAGCAATTTACAAGCTCATTTAACAACAAAACACAATTTTTAACTATAACATAATAAGGCGATTATGTCTTTGACAAATACAATTCGTTCATTGAACCAAAACCTCAAAAATTGCACAACTCCAGCCTATGTCTTTAATGCAACTCATTGACTCAAGAACCGAGAAAAAAGTGTTAGCCTTATGCAGGTTAATTAGAGTTGTTATTTTTTTATTTTACATGAAATCATTCCGCTTGAGCCATACAATCAAACAAATCATAGATTCACCTCTTGAAACTCGTGATTTTTTAAAGACATTCTTTGAAGTTATGAATAAATAACATCCGAACTGAACAAACATTGCATATCCCTCAACAGTTTTAATTAAAATGCTTATAAAGAAATAAAAAGAACTCACAAGAGTAATAGAAACCTAAAACTCCTCAAATGGCATCCCAAAAACTCCTTGATAGAAATTTGAAAGACTAACAAAGAGATAACACCTCCAACTAAACATTAGTATTTCGGTATAGTTTTTCGATGGTGATGATTAATGCCTCATTACTTTAATTAATTACATTATTCTATAAACATTAATTCTAATTGATATCTTACTTATTTTGACATGTATGATAGCTGTAAAAAAAAGTAAAAACATGTAATTATGTATGAAAGAAAAGCCATAAGGAAAGAAAATGACTAGTCACAACATAAATCATTACTCCATTTTTGTCATAAATCTAATAGATATGAGACAGTTTCACTCATCATGAATAGCAAGATACTTTACTTTTTAATACTTTAACCAGAGTCTTCATTGTTGTTTTAAACATTGTCATTATCACCACATCTTTCGATGAACTCACACAGTAATAATCCATAAAGGATAGTTGCTGTTTACAGGGATAGACTCTAAATCTATATCAAGCAACCTCTTCCTTGTTTGTGTTTATGTGTTAATGTTCGAGTACTTGTCTGCGTCTGTTTTCGTGTCTGTTTTTGTTACAGTTTCTTAGCTATATTGGTTAAGAAATAACTTATTCTAACTTATATTCTTAGTTGATCAAGTCGTTAAAAGTGAGTTTTATAATGTCAATCTAAAATATAATTTTTTTTTTAAAAAATGTGAAACCTCAATTCTTGTTTTGATAAAGAATTAAACCGAAGTCATTTATTTGAAATCATGATTTTATTTTAAAGTTTACACCAAAATTAATCAATAATTCTGATAGCGGTTATGATTCCACAACAATTTGATTGTAATACCTATTTCATTCTGAATTTCAACCAAACCCACCTCCTAAGTTTTATTGATACTCTATTCAAGATATTTCATACAACATAAAAAAACACAAATAAGATGAAACAAAAGGTGATAAAATTGGTTGTCAACACTATAAACTTTTAGTAGCCAAGACATCAAGAAGACATGGTGGTCAACTTTCATTTCTGTCAATTTAAATTAATATTAGCCAACAAACAAATCATAGTTCAATAAAGATGGGACAATTAAAACATAATATATAGGAAACTAATGTTTTTTCAAAAGAATTTTGTTATACAATAAGCAAAAGTAGGGCCTTAGTTAGGAAATAAGTGATATTAAGGGCAAATGACATTTGTTTTATTGATTTAGTGAATCAAAAACTAGATTGGGAGATAAAGAAAAAAAGTTGAGAACTTATCAATTACCCTACATCTTCATGTTTTTGTCCCTTAAAAGGGTTGCCAGGAATTGCCAATCTTCAATGTTATGTCCCTAACTTTTTTCCTCTTTAAGAGTTTTAGTTGCAAACTATCATTAAGGTCCAATTATTACCTATAATTTTATTGTTGTGTGTGGATTTGTTAGAATTTTGCTCTCTATATATTGAAAAAGAGTTAGAGAAATTTAAAATTGAAGAATGGCCAAGGCCTTAATGGGCCCAATGGTCCAAACGTTAGGCCAAGGTATAGGCCCATATCAGCAAGGATTTTTAAAGGAAGGAACTAAAAGGTTTTGGGCTTTGAGAGACTATTCATCGACCGGCTATGAGTAGAAAACGGGGTAGAAAGAAAAAACCCAATGGCTAAGAGATAAAATTAAATATATAAATTATATCTCCATTATTGTATCTTCAAATTTATATATGGATGGCACGAGTATATTATACGTGCATATCCGACACTACTCATTTTAAAGGAGACTACTAAAACAATGTTCAAAAAAGTACGAGACGAGTATGAGACTAAGAACATTATACGCATCACGAGTATAAAATCACTTATAAAGATACCCGTTATACGATAAGACACAAGTTAGCAGATAATAAGTATGCTCTATTTTTAAACATTAAAAATAAAGTAAAATATTGTTACGTACAATAAATGACTCAAAAGTTTAACCGTTAAAGCAAATTTATTTTATTGGTTAACATATATATGTTGCATATATATAGTGTTTAGTTTTTAGCAATATTAAATTAATATTTTGTAAAAACTGAAAAAATAAAAAATAAAAAAGTATGAACATGAACTTTTAAACTATACAGTAAAATAGATAAAATAATTTATTACTTGAACTTTTCTCCCCCAAGGCAATTTTAACTTGAAGTATGAAAATTTACCAAAGTATTAATTTATTTTAATGTAATTGTAACAAATTATGGGAGAGTAAAGTAGGAAGATATATATAAGAAGCGGCTTGGATAGTATTGGAGTAGAAATCAATTGAATCTCACATCAAAAGTGCAAAAGATTTTGCTTAGTATATAAATAAAATGTAGATTCATGTATGACTTATTTCAAAATCGTGAAGACAATTAATGATAGATTTGGATCATAGTTTATAATATCTACATTGTTTTGAAATTGAGTGTAATAGTTGATATATACGAGCCCAAGCGTTACAGTAACCGTTTGATCATATTTTTCTAAACATGAAAAGAATATATTAAATAATACTGCTATGTTTCCTGCGTTAATGCAAAGCTGATTTCCTTTGGTGTTCATGGATATCCGGGGAGCATTAATAATGGAGATGGGAGAAAATTCCCCAAAATCATGTCAATTAAATAGGATAGGATCATAAGTCTTGTTTTGTTAATTTGGGTCGACTTTCTCACCAGCCTCCCATTTTTATTTTTATTTTAAAGCTCAATCACTTTTAAAACTTTTCAGACAAAGCATTACAAATAAATTTTGGGGGATCTAAAAATTATACACCTCTAGATTGAATCAACTGCTCTATTTAATGAATGAGCAAGTATGATTCTGTAAATGTTTCACGAAATTGACATTACAAAAGTTCAAGTCACTATTTTTTTTATGACTTAAATTCAGCAAAATTTTATGCAGTCTAACAAAATTAATAAGACAATATCCAATCAATTCAGTAAATATAATTCAACAAATTCATTTTAGTTCAATCATAAAAAAAAACGTAACTTAAGTCTAAAAGAAGAGACTAATCACAAATAATAAGACTAAGAGGAGAGGAACAACCAAAAATTGTGAGCTAATTATTCTTGTTTTCTAATATCTGCAGCCTTAAAAATACTAAAAATTATTTCCGTCGCACAACAAAAATACATAAACTCGCTTAAAACAGATCTAACGTACGTATAAAGAAAAATTTAATTGAAAGATACTAATCTATCTAAATCACCCTTGACAAGCTTCGAACATCAGAAGTCGGATGCAATTATAAAGTACTTGCAGTATATTATTATTATTATTATTTTCAAAGAGCAAACTAGGACCTCTTCGTTGAATCATGCGAAGATAATTAATGCAAAGATTGAGTGAAAAGAAATCGAGTAAGATGAAGACAGAAATACACCAAAATCTATAATGTTTTTTTCTTTTTTCGTTTTATCACTAATATGTGCGAAAATTAAATTAAAATTCTTAGAAAATGATAGTAATAATGTCAGTAATGGCTCGTTATCTCCCACAAATTAATGACCACGCTAATCTAGATTAACATATTTATTTACAGTATTTCTACTGTAAGAAATACTCCCAAGGTTTTGACAAGTAAAAACCTGCAGTGCAAATGACTTCGTTGTCTACTCAAATTAAATTTGAAATTATAATAATCAATTAATGCCCCATTTGGTTTTAATGAAATTTGAATACTGAACCTTGAACATATTTAGGGAGGGATGCCCCAGTTATAATGAAGAATGTCATATCAATACTTTATATTTAAATGGACAATATATATTTAAAAATTCAAGAAAGAAATCACACGAAACGGATAAATTACAAGTTTAAACTGATAATTAAGTGACTAACAATATTTTTACGTTGATTTGTGACAAGAAGCTAAGAACTGATGTAGAGCTCTATAACTCCAGAAATATAATATTTTAAAGGTTAATAATACATAAAGTCAAGGAAAAATAGTTTTTTTACTTAGTAAGATTTCTAATTAGGCCCTTTGCCCATCAAAAAAGTTTCTAATTAGGCTCTTGATGAGGATTGTGAGATTAAAACTAAGCCTATGAGATATTCTCAACTACTATCATATCGAGAACCTCATTTAGATCCCTGGTGTTTACCCCATCACAAGCAACATTCAAGATTATCGAGTCACATATTGAGTGTTTGACTTTTATTTGACTTGTCCTCGAACAAGTTAATCGACATGATACACAAGCCGTATGTTCCCATTTAGACAACCTCACATATAATCACCTATAAATACTTTGAACATAATAAAAACGGATATAATTACATAATCTCTCTCTACTTTTTCATTTCACTTTGTTCACTCTACAAAGCTTACTAACTTATCGTCAGAGTGTTCTCATGTCCAAACACATGAGCATAGTGTAAGCCCAATAATCGAAATAGCCTTTTGTATCTACCCAATTATTAACTTATAGTATAATCAATATATTCAAACAAAACATGTTCAATTGTCCTTTTTTCCCCGCATACAACAATATCCTATAAGCAATATATACATTTGAACCACAATCAAATCATTTAAATGACTCAATTTTGTAAACGTCAACTTTTTTCTTCTTTACATCTTTTAGTAAGATACATAGTTAATAAACATTTTTATCTGGCTCTATTATTTGTAGTAAAAAAAAAACTATAGCACAAAAATCTAAAAATTTCTAATACTATCAATTAACTAATGTATGCTTATATTAAAACTAACAATCTATCCTTAGAAAAAATAAATTTTTTGTTATTCTTGAGATTTGCAATAATTAAATAGGATTTCAAAATATCGAAGAGGAAAACATGGTAAGAAAGTCTGGACCCTTTTGAAGAAATCACATAACAGTAAACCTTCTGTTAATTAAAAATTGCAAATTGCTAAATCCAATAATCTACTACTCCGAGATGAAAAATAAAATAATACGTATTTAATTAGTACTGATCAATTAAGCATCTCTAATCCAATAAACATTGATGATTAGGAAAATTAAGAATAAAAAAATGGAGATGGGCACAAGGTTTAGAAGGTTCGCAAGTAAGACATGAATCATGTAGCTCTAGATTGTTTGCCGGGCATCTATCACATTCAATTATCAAGGAGCTGACCTTTGTTTAATACTAATTAATTTGATTAAAATTCTGATCTCAAGTTTTAGTTATGAATCATTTAAATTTTTTATATTTTTTTTTAACTTTTGTTCATTTGGACTTCTCAATACTTATTTTAGTTAATTTAGTAATTTTATTTCAGTAAATGTTTCCAATTTAATAATTTTCAATCCTGTTCTTTTTCAATCATTAAGAACAAGGTCTAACTATGAGTTAGGAGTGTTAACTTATAAGTCCACAGTAGTTCGCAAATTGCTCGAGCTCGGCTCGATTCAAAGTTCGATCAAAACCCGGTTCGATAGAGCGCACACAACTCGAGTTCATGATCTGTTTAACAAGCCTGAATCCAAACTCCTTTAAATTCGATCTGAAAACTTATGAATATAGAATTTCTTGTTATATTTAAGAAGCTATTTAGGATTGCCTAACTTGCCTAGCTCCAATCTCGATTCGTTTTTCATGTAGGATTGCTTGTTATATTTAAAACAATGTGAGATATTTAACAATCCTACATGATGATGATGACATGAATGAACAAAACCTCACTTCAAAAATAGATAGTAAGTCGTGGATCAATACATGTATATATGATATGTTTTTAAACCGTGTGATTAAGGTGCTAGATTTGAGTCACACCGAACAATAGCTACATAATATTAATATTGTATCTGACTATCAAAATAACACTGATAATAATTTATTAAAATTAAAGATAATTAGATGAATGTCAACTACTAAATCATCTTAAAACTGTTGTGCTTTCATAATCATCATATGTATATTAGTGAATTAAGATAGTTAAAATGAGTCCCCATTTTTGCAATTAATAATGCTATTTATACAATATTATACTATTTTAGACTTGTAAATTAAAGATTAAGCAAACCGTACTTCTTGGAAATATTTTTCAATTGATTACAAATCTTGATTGCTAGTAATTTGAATTGGTTAATTAACAAATCAAGAACGGCATTTAAGGATTAATAACTCTATAACTACTAATTTGATCATACATAATTGAAATTATAATATCTGAAAAGATAAGAAATTATTATTAACTTCAACCACTTAATTAATAATACATATCTGGCGTTATTATTTTGTACCTTATTCTTGTTTTTTTCTTCAACATTTAGTTTCCTGAAGTAAGAAAAAAAAAGAGATTCAAATTCTCTTTTAACAGTATATGTTGGTTAAAATAAACAGAAACAAATTATACTAGTGTTTATGTCAATTATTGAAAGAACTTTTAATTTGTTTTATGTGAATATGTTTTAGCATATCATTTTACAAATCTGAACAATTGCAGGTGCCTTTTTTTGTTTTCTTTTTCCCAGTTGTTTTGTTACATTTGCCTCATCCCAGAATCCACTTATTAATAATAAATAGTTAAAAAAACTGTATTTTCAAATTTTAAAATTGCCTAATTTAAAGACATATGAACTATGGTACTATAGATTTGGATAAATACAAATAACCCTTACTGTAAACAATAAATTTTATCCTCCAAATTTGTAAAATGGAGCAATTTTGGATGACTGACAGAGTTGTAGAGTTTCTTAGTTATGCTAATTAATTAACCAAAAGGCACCCAAAAGCTTATGATTGTTTGCTATATTTAAAGAGTTATTTTAGTTCTCAGGTTAGCAATGTGGAGCAAAATAACATACAACTTTAATCTACTAGAAGTAGTATGATAAATGAATACTGATAGTTCAACTTGACCGGATTTATTGCCTACAACTGCATAGGACTTAAATTTTGATTGGTTCTCGACTATCTCCGCCTAATCTTTGAATAGGTTTTTAGTCGCACTATTATCTGGTGTCTAACGTCTTTCACTTCATTGACCGAATGTGACAAAATGACAAATGCAACTACAAAAGCTAGTTTCCTGACGGCTTGACATCCGCATACACTCTATGCACTTCTTCCTTAGTCTTTGGGCCATATGAAAATCTTGTTTACAAGTTTGTTTTTAAGTTTGGTGCACGGTTGTCTTTTTAGAGATGTCAATCTAATTGAAACGTCCAACTTAAAATGTTTTTAGTTCTCATCTTTCATTCAAAAAGTTATGTTATTTCTTTCTATAATTGTTGTACATATATATTGTAAAATATAAGATAAATACCAACACATTTTAGTATTATTTACATTAAAAAATATATCTCCATTCCTAATTTTATTTTTTTTATCCTTAAAAACAATTGTATTCCCATGTTCAGCACTACCTTACATAGAGACACATATAATTTAATTTGTAAAAGGCACAAAATGAAATACTAAGAATATTTAGGGTTGGGACGATAATGTGAAGGACCATGCCAAAAATCTGCGCTGGAATTGTACCTATCACTTGATATTGACTGTCTAATTTTAAAACCAACGGCTATGATCATTCCATTCTTTTCAGATTTATATCAATGGTAGGATGTCAATCTATCATTTTTATTAACTTCTATTTTTCTGATTTGTGGTGCATGGGATTTTTATATTTAATATTACATTTTTAGCTCCTGGAAACCTGCGTCTGCCCCTCTTTATTACTACATGCCGTTGAAGAAATCTAGCTTCCATTTCATTATCATACATTACCTTAAAAAATTGGTTTTTTTTTTCATTTTAAATATTTATACAAATTTATTGTTTTTATATTTCATGTCTTAATTGTATCAACTAGCATCGTATATATATAGTCCTTATTATCAAAGAAGGTAACATTAAAATCTGTAAAAAGATTGATTGATTGATTAGTAATATTAATAACTTATTATTTTAATCGATTATTCATTTCAGAGACTCGTCAATTAGATAAAACCAATTTCTGGTTCTTTATTATACACTATTTAAAAAACATATATTTTTTTCTCATTTTTATTTTATAAAAGTTTGTAATTTTTATCTAATTTTATGCTATAATTCATCACACATTAGTTAATTTTTTAGTAATTTCATTCGATTACTCAGTTTGAGACTCGTGCTGAGCTCTTATAGCTTAAAATGACTTGAACCCCTTACATGATAATAATTAATTACTAATTAATTAATTTGTGGTTTTTAAATAAATAAATATAGAAACAATTCTTTTCATAAAAAAAGAAACTTTTACCCTAATCATAAGATTCATAACCAATTACCTTCATTTTCTGGATTACACGTGCAGCATCTCTACAGGCAGGCTATCAATATCACATTAATTTAAATAATAAAAAAATCCAGTATATATATAAACATAAAAGATTAAGCAAATGTGAAGAAATAAAACTTGCTACTATATTTTTTCATATATATTTGAAGCTAAAAATACTATACAAATTCCTCATAAATGAGACAAAAAAAGATCTAATTAGTAAGATAACAAAGCAAAGATGAAGAATCTTAATATTTAATTAATTTCCTTAATCTCATTCTCAACTTCTAATAAAGAACACAAATGACTATTCCCTTCTTCACCATCAGCTTCTTCTAATGAAGAAATACAAGGAGTTGAAGAAGAATCATCAGAAAAATTAGAAGATGTGTAAAAAGATAATGGAGATGACGGCGAATAAGATGACGATGAATTATTAGTAATTATATTCGCGGAGGATGAAGAAGATGAAGAAGATGAAAATGCAATGGTAACTAGTAAATCAACAAAAGCACCAATAATATAACCATGGTTATTTTTACCGTTTACTTTCAAATAGCAGCATAGTAATTCTTCAAGACTCTCCCAATCTTTTAATCCATGTGCTTCCACCATTTCCTCCATTGATTTCTTGAAATCAATGTAAGGATCTTGTGAATCCATTGACATTACCACACTTTGATGCAATATTTGATCATTTTCATCTACTTTCACCTGACTTTCACTTACTTTCACTCCTTTTCTACTACTTGCTTCTTCCAAGATTGAGCTTGTTTCGGACTCTCCCGGCTTGAAAAATAACCGGTCAACTGTCCTTAAACCCCGAATGACCGTCTCGACCGATATCTCACCGCCACCTCCTGGCTCCACGGGGCTCGGGGACTCGGGTTCTTCGGAGTTGTACACCGAGTTAAGAGTCTTGAACATGTTGTTGTTGTTGTTGATGATGATGTCTCCGGCTCGAAACGAAAGGGTTCGAGGCTGTTGACAATATGCATTGGTGGTAATCTTGGAGAGGAAAAAAGGGAGTTTTTTCATGATTTTCTTGGCTATTTGATGATGATGTTCTTGTAAGAAAAATGGGAGTGGATTCAAAGGTTGTTTTTGTGTTTATGAGATTGCATTAATTGAGGGAAGTAAGAGGAGGGAGGGAGGGTGGGGTCTTTAGGGATGTGTTTGTGTGTATTAAATTTTATGAGATATAGAAATAAATGAAATTCAGAAGAGGTCATTCAATAATATTTATAGTTCTGGTGCTAAATCTTTATTTCAAAGCTAGTATAGCACACTTTTATTACACGCCCTATTGGTGTATATAAGAAAGGTTTTTCAACTTTTGAATTTGTTATAACAAACTATTGGGATGAGATCTCGGTTGGATGCAATTCGGATATTCGAAAATCTCTAACATTATATGTAATGGGAGCTAGTGTTATAATTCGGTTTGATGTTAGAGAAAAAGTGTCAACATTATAATCTGTTTTTAGATTTTTGAACTGGTTCAAAGACTTTCGAATATGCTTGCTTGCTAATAGTGGAAATGAAAATTACGGATGCGATTCTTTGCTAGATTTTGATCAAACAGTATTGTCTTGGCTTGAAAACAATCAAAAAGTTCTAGCAAGCTTTAACTATTATTTTGTCTAAATGTATCAATTACAAAAT
This sequence comes from Euphorbia peplus, assembly GCA_028411795.1. Lineage (NCBI taxonomy): Eukaryota > Viridiplantae > Streptophyta > Magnoliopsida > Malpighiales > Euphorbiaceae > Euphorbia > Euphorbia peplus. Next base: position 34,074,716 of record CP110841.1, read on the forward strand.
ATTTAAATAGCAAACTAAACATATACATATATTCTTAATTTAATTATAATCCTAACGAAACTTATAAGACTGAATAATAGAAGAAATTCGTAATTCATGTATGATTTGTGCTTATAGTGTGAGCTTCCACGTACAAGTGGTTCAAACCGATGACGAAGAATTTGTTGGGCTTGTCACCACCCTTGTCGAGCCGTGCACCACCGCCACACCACATTAGCATGATATTGACTGTTTTGGGCCTAGTCCGCACGAATTTGATTTTGAGTTCTCCCTAAAATGCCTCATGCTAATGGGATTGGTAAACTCCCTTATAAAATAGACATTTTCGTTCTAACTTTTCAATGTGAAATATGGATGTATACTCAACAAAATTTGCAGGCCATATCAATCTCAAGAACTATATAGCCAATGTGATGTGAGTCAATATTTCTATTCAATGATTTAATCCAATTTCAAATATTTTTAAATAAATATTCGGGTTCGGTTTTAACAATCTTTAAAATTTCTGTTCAATAATACATGGACTTTGTGATGACTCGGTTATGAGGAGTGGAAACTCTGGATAAAGCGCAACAATATATATAGGATAGCAATGTTAAGATAGATTTCAATACATTAACGCATATTTTAAAGCCAAGATATCCTATAAATAAGATTTAAGGAAAGTAGACAAAATATATATTGGACGAAATTCTTAATTACGACCTATTTGTACTATGTGGCATTTTTAAATTTTGAATCTGTTTCCAGTTTGTAAACAAGTGGTGTATTAATTAAGGGGTATGGTAGAACCAATAATTAATTAATTAGTTAGCCGCAGTATCTGAAACTTTGCTTTAATAAAATTTGTTACTTAAATGGTGGATTAATTTGAAAACAATCCTACTCATCATTTTGAATATCCACTAGATTTATAGAAACAGCATAACTAAACATCAAATTTTCGTAAAAAAAAAACTAACTGTCAGATTCATGTCCAATATAGATTTTCCATAATAACAATAACAACAAGGTTGTGCTCACTTAGTCAATAATTGACCAAATACAATTTGATCGATCAATATTAGATCAGAATCTAAGGGTGAAAATTAAAACTTAATAAAATCACCAAGCTAATCTCCACCTTTAGATTCTAATCTAATGGTGATTAATCAAATTGTATTTGATTCATATTACAATCGTGAGATTCCATTTCTTTTTTTCTAGATGAGTCATTATAGTTTTTTTTTTGAGTAAAAAAACTGTGAAATACATCGTTTGCATAATTAAGAAAATTATCGATTCTATTGACTTGGCTTTGAAGTTTAGGGTCAAAGTTTAGAAAAAAATTTAGACAAAAATGTCCTTGTCCATGTTAGCAGAATTGATTTTTTTTTCTTAATTTTTTAACCTAATGTATTTCACAAACTTATTTTTGCTTGAAAAGAAACAAGACTCATCTACAAAAACACTGAAACCATAAAATATTTATATGAAATTAATCCTAATAATAACAACCTCAATAACTCCTCATTAGATAGTAGTAAAAGAAGCTAGTCGCTAGTTGGGCGACCAAAATCCTTTAAGATTAGTTGGAAATTAATCAGAAAATTATGCGAGAATAAGTTAGATTTCGAACGTTTAACACCGTTTAATCATAATAAAAATTGTTTACTTATGTACAAAACCAAAGCATGTAAAAATGAGGTGCAATATATGTCATACATACGTATGGAAAACCTAATAATTAGAGGGACTAAAAACAACATACTATATGTGGTTGCATAGAGTTAGCAATTTCCTTATAAATGTTAAGATTCTCTAACTTTGCTCGTTTTGTGCAAATAAATATTGGTGTAAGTTCAAGTAACGAATTAATTTAGTAAAAGTTTATATATTTTGTCTGTTAGTAACATGATTGAGAAAAGCTGCTCTCAATAACATGAGATGAGCAAACGTACCATAATAAGAATAAACGTATATATTAAATTAACAACCACCAAATTTTTTTATAGTGGGTTAAAATATTAGTTTTGGCGAGAGTATAAGTTGATGAAGAAGAGTATAAACAATTAGAGCGGTTTTTTCAAAAGATTATAGTTCAAATCTTCTAAAAATACAAACGATATAAATTGAAGCTCCATTTATTATCTTTAAGTAGCTACTGTACATTAATTCGAGCTCATGTGGAAAAGTAATGCCCTAAATACGAAACAATCTCATCTCCAGTGTTCGACTCAATTATATGACACGTTCTAGTACTTTCAGCTCATTTTGGACCCCTAATGCTCGGTTTCACATCCCTCTTATAACTTGATTGCTTTTCTTCAGCTTGAAATTTCATGAGAGTAACTTGGGGAGCTATCAAGCATGACTTGAAATCAAGCATTGGGGGTCGAAACAAGCTGAAAATACAAAAAATGTACTATGATTGAGTCAAACACTTGAGATCCGATATATTCGTATTTTGGAGCATAACTTATTCAAATAAACTCGGATTGATGAGATTCAAGTAGCTATTTAAAGCTAAGACAAAGAGTTTCAATTTCTATCATCTGTATTTTTCAAGATTCCTATTACATTCTTTTCAGAATTGAGTCGCAAGACGAGTCATCTGCTGAAACTTACATAGATTATAGGATTAAGTTCCATTTCTTTCATACCTGACCCTTTTACCATTTTCTTAATTTGTGCTTCATTATCTTGAATTAACCTTCTTAAAAGAAAGGTTTGAACTCAACATCAAGAGTGGTCGTATAAGGGGAAAGGGAGAGGGGATGAATAGTTGAAAACAATACAAAAAATAATAAACCTAAATGGGGTATCCATCCGATTCCATATGGATCAATGTCATGTGCATATGAATTCAGTGAAGAACTCTTAATCACGTGCATTCCAGAGGGTAGATTGAGACTTGAGAGTGACTGACTCTCTTTTTTATTAATTACTTTCTTTTCTTCTATTTATTTCATCAACTCACCAATTACACCATTCAATTTTCCATTTAATTCTTATTTTACATACCATTAACTATTTACCTTTATAACCAATTATGATTTATTTGAGTGTTCAAAGAAAAAAAACTTCAAGTTGCTTAAATTAAATTTTGAATTCGAGCCTTAATGAACACATAAAATTGAGAGTTGGATCGTAACTAGCTTCAAATCGAAAAAATGGCCCACAAATCCACTAAAAGGGGCTTCAAACTCCGTAGTTTTTAAGCCCCTGAAAATGTTAGAGCCCAACATGTGATAAAGAAATTCAAATTGATTATGCTGTCAAATGAAAGCTAGAACAAACAAATTTTATACAGAAATATTGTTATGTTTATGATATGTATCTTCTAATAGATCTAATTATATAATTCGCTTTAAACTTCAAGCCTAGAGCCGACCACATTCCTTAATATTAGAGCTTTTTAGGATAAATCAAACATCTCACAAGCCCGTAACTAGTGCAATTTAAACATATATTACTATAAATTTGTGTTGGATACACTTTCGGTCTAAAGGATATCTGCGTGTAAACATGTATCAGAAATAATAAATAATAATAATAATAATAATTGAAAAAGCTATAATATACGCTCGGTGTACCACGTGGATTATCTGTATGCTGAATCGATAAATTGAAGACAAAAAGTAGAAAATTAACAAATATATAAAATAAAATAAGAAAACTAAAATAAAAGGGGACCGCTAGTGGTCCCTTTAGCTATCTAAAATTCATAAACAATCTTACTTGAAAAAAATTATAAAAAATTGTAGGAAACTTGAGAAATTGATAAACTAATTTAATGGATGTTGCTATCTCACAGAATGTTGGCTCATGCTAACCATGTTCACCAATTTGTTTTATTGGAATAGACCTATCTTATTTCAAATGCAAAATTTAAATTCAAAAAACAACTTACTTCTTTATCACTCAATTTCATATCAAGTTTGAAACTCCAAAGTAAATACAATACACATTAATAAAATTTGTCTCGAAAGTACTTCATTTGATATTCTTATTCATTATCTCATTTATGTTTGGTTTACCATTAGCTTTGCGGTGGTAAAAGGGAAAAAAACAATTATCTAAATTCATTTTACTTTTGTAAGGACAACACAGAAAAGAATCTCACAATATAAAACCGTCTCATCATCTAAATTAGAAGTAAAACGATGCTTTCACAAGATCGTGAGCTTACAAAAATATGTATTCGCTTTGTGCTTGACTATAACTTTGATAAAAGTGTACCCAGTAAGCTGATAAGTCAACTAAAACATTGAGACCAAACCTAACATTTGAGGTCAATCATAAGTCGATAAATTCAACCCAACACTGATCATATCCAACGATATTTATGAATCCTTTAAGTGGATTGAAATCCCTAAGTGGTGAGGGAATTAAGAGCTCCCTTGCCCCAACCTTCCTTATTTTTACTAGAGAGGATAACTAACTTCTTTACATAAATGTTGATAGTTCGTGTTAAGAACATGTTTTTTTAGTTATATTTAACTTTAGTTGAACATGGCACCCAAAATTGAAATATTTTGAGATAGGCACAATATAATAAATAGATTAACATTTAAAACAAAATGATTAAAACATTTGAAAGTTATTATTTTGAAATAAAACATTATTTATTATTTATGAGGATAAGAGAGAAAATAAAATAACATGGTAATAATCAACAAAATCTAAATAAAATAACACAAGTAGAAGGCAAGTGGGTGATTGTTGGACACTTGGACAAGTAACTCAACTAAATAAAATATAGTTGAGGAGAGGCAGGATCTAAATTGCAGATGTTGAAAGTGAAAAGAGAAGAAAAAGATTGTTGTCTTTTTTATAGGAAGATTGTTGGTTGGACTGAAGAATCTTATCATATAATCCCCACACCACCATACTCTTCATTTTTCTCTACATATTCTCTCCAATTAAACTTTTGATCTTTCAATTTGTAAAACCGCGTATCGATTAGTTGTGTGTTGCGAAAACGGTTAACATTGAAAAGAACTTATTGACATCATATAAAATATCATTCAAAAATGTGGAGTGATATCCAATAAAATGATCACGAGAAAGTGGAGGGATTGAGTGTCTGCTTGATAAAATAATCAAAAGACCTAATAGTTTCGTTAATGTGGTCTAATCAGAAGCAAGCACACCAAAATATGCACATCAATGTAACTTGGTGCTTTACTCTGCAACCTAGAATCCAAACTCGTAGCGAGGAGTACCCTGAGCAGCTCCGGCAAGCCACTCCCACCAAGGAGTCACAATCACCCATGTCTCCTAAAAATTCAGGTTAGGCCTACAATCACTCATGTCTCCTAAAGATTCGGGCTAAGCCCTCAATCACTTAACCATCGAATTTTTGTATCCGTCATTGCTGAAATAAAATATCGAAGATAGTTAGCTCCTAAATAACTATCAACAGTTTATTTCTCAAGGAAAAGTTATTCTCCCTAGTATATAATACGGGGATCCATCATTCACCATGATGACTCCTTCGTATATGATTTGCACATCTACCACTTGACTATTAACCATGGACATTCACTCCATTCCCAAAATACTACAACTTAAATTTGAGACACCCACAAGCATACCATGATGTAATTTTGCACGCTCAACAATAGATCTAACAAGACCTTTAATGTCATTTTCAACAATTAGTTCATCACAATTAATGTATTACAAGTTTATTTATCCAACCCAGAAATAAAAATATGACACAATAAATATTGCTATTCAAAGAGATCCAAACCTCAAATATAATAAATGCTTCTTTTCTCTAATTTCAGCTGGCTCTTGTCTGATATAAGTCCAGCTAACTACTACAAAATATCAACTCAGATGTAACTAAACTAACCATGGCCATAGCAATTAGAAACTTAAAAGGCCCACAGCTTACCATTTTTAGCAGCAAAATAGACCATGTCTGCTAAACCTTGACCACCAGGGACTAAGACCTGCCATTTTTCTCCCACCTCTTGAAAATACAAGATAATTTACACACCACATTCTGATCCAAGTTGTATTATTATGTAATGATATTCACTTGCATGCGTATGTAGGATAGGAAATTGTTGTTCACGGATGGTTGGGACTGAGGCCCGGGACCCATCCCGTGATATCCCCTGCTCTAGTGGTAGTGTCCATGTATATATGCCTCCTGCGTCCCGTTTGAGACGATTTTTCTGTGTACTACATTTGCGGGTAGTTCTTCAGGCTACGTTATTTCTGGACGGTTGGGATGAGCCCAAGAATCTGTCCCTACCATCTGTAAACAGAACATGTGACAAATAACTACCTGTGACTAGTTGTGAATACATAAATCTGGTATCGAGCAGCCGATTTTCTACATCAATAAAAAAATCATGATCTTTAAGAAACTGGGTAGGCGACCATCAATGGTATGGGTGGTTTCGGAGGCTGTGGGACTATTAGCTATGCCCCTGCATGCGACTGTAGCAGTACACCTCAAAAATATCACCCAAAACTGGCTTGGACGTCTCATTAAACCACTAAAAACATACTTAAAGTGATCTTTTGGCTGCATTGCCCAAATATCCACTTAATTTGCCGCATACCAATACGAGTCGATCATGTCATATTACACAAGTTCAATGAGCTAGTGACATTTCCTTAAACTTCAGGCAGTTAATATGATGGTTTTTTACAGTTCAGACACCGGTCATCTAATCAGCCAATAAAGAACAGTATAGCTTGAGTAAATTATGAATAAGGTAGGAAGAGTAAGACAGAAATTTCATAATTATCCATCACAGCTACAGCCAGCAGCTTTTTTATGTACCATCCAACCATACATATAAATTGAGAAAGAAAAAAATTAGAAAATGAAACCCTATAAGCTTAAACAATGAATCTGATGGGAAAAAAACAGCAAAGTTTGGTTTAGCAACGGCAAACAAATGAATAGAATCCAATAATATAAAACAATGATAAGTTCAAGGACACCGACTTTATGAAAAGTTCTGTTATAAATGAGACTCTGATTTCTGATCACTTTGTTGTTAGAATTACTGAACAAGTGAAATGGTCCCCAAAGTCATTACTTGAGATCAACATAAAACATTGCCATGTTTTCTCTATCAAATTAAGCTCAAATAGATATTATAGCTTCATAAGATTAATGTCTGAATTGCAATATATGGTGCATATGTTGTGGTCCCTCGTTCTATCTAAGGTTAAAGACAAATATATCCAAACATATATTCCTGCAAATCCCATTTCTTCTTCCAATGTTGAAGACAAATATATCCAAACAACATATTCCCACAAATCCCAATAGTTAGCACCAACAAAACACAGAGCTTACTTCTCATCATATTCAATCACTAGTGTGTGGCTTCTAGTGATTCGGAAAGAAAAAAAAAAAAAAAGCTTTGCTTTTCTTGATCAAGACTATTGATACTTGAGCAAAACACTAAGATTCAGTTTGACATTGCTTTGGTAGGCCCTAAAAGCATCGTTTAGTAAATGCAAAGTTGCTTTCCTTAAAAGTTAAGAAGTCCGTAAATATTTTCTATTCCGGCATAAATCAAAATTCACATTGTTGAGGTGTTTTTATGAGAACTACTAATATGGAGTGGTGTGTGTAGACGGTGTTACACTGAGAGTAAAGAGAGAACGGACTCGACACACTTGAAATATTCTCATATGACCCGGAAATAGGTATCAAGCAATGCCAAAATGATGGCGAAAGCTAAATGCACTATATAATTAAGGTTTCGAACTTTCAGTGTAAGCAAATAATCAGTTGAATGAAGGACCATGTCCTACAAATTAAGATAATTGTCCTCTCCAATTTGTTTTGGAGGAACTTACCCTTTCCCCTAATTGTTTGGGGGACCATGTTGTATGCTCTTTCCCTCAAGTAACTTTCCTAGCTAATAAATTATAAAGAAAAACTCACGATGTTTCTTAGCTTCAGTACTTCTTTCCTTCCATCGTTTGTCTGTGACCACCTATAAATTATTGATTAGTGTTTGGCATGGCTTCATCCTCTGCTTACTGAATGGCTCATTACAATTGAAGAGTCATATGATTTTCCAGTTCTTCATGAGGAATCTGCACCACAAACTGTCTATAACAAGAAGGCACAAAATAGTTTGGAGCCTTGGCACAGGGCCTAGCCACACGCATAAGCGACACAAGGTGCACTATAAAAAAATAAAGTTATGTAAGGCTATAAATGATAAATCATGATAATGTTCTTAATTGTAAATTCTAACATGCAATGAACTTCATATGAAGTTCAAGTGTTCAACTAACCAATAAATTCTAGTAACTTCAGTAATAGTTATTTCCCATCAAAAGTCTCCAAATTCATCACTCATCTGTCTCATCTTCTCCAATATCATCAAATTTTCTAAGGATTCGATCCTCTTCATATTCATTACAAAGTCGATCTCCCATTATGCATACGGGTCTCTTCAAAGTCTTTCTTTTGTTGTTGTTTACTTGGGAGACTAGAAATGTCTAATCCAATAATAGAGATTAAAACCCTAAAAGAACCCTACATTAAACCCATGTGACATATAGGTTTGCCATCGCACGCCTCTTATAACCACAGCCAGGCGCATAATGGTGCGGCTTTCAATTGCTTTGGCGATACTATGCGCCTTAGGGGATGCTAAGGCACTCAGCCTAGTGCCTTTTCAACAAGTATGCTCCCATTTTCTTTCTCATCATTGATCTAGGACTGCATACATGCAGTTCAATATGTTTGTTTTCAATCAGACAATGCCCTTCTAATGAACACAAATTGTGCAATCACACATGTTACGAAGCTGTTTCAAAACCCAGTTCAAATTTTCACCTCCCTACGAAAAAAGAGTAGTGTAAATGCACTTTTTAGAATAACAATTACACTTCTGCAGATACAAGTCTTCTGTCAACCAAAGCTGTCAAAATAACATTTACATAGCCAACTCACTTGTGTCCAACTTATGTCATGAAAATTGTAGAAAAATGACTCTGTTCTAAGATGCCCAGAACTATACACGAAAGATCCCAAAAAAAATTTGAATAAACAAGCACAAATAAATTGAAATGCAGCATAAGGTTATTCACATCTATCAGTTCGAACCCAACGACAGATCAGATTGAAATGCAGTAATACAGGGTCAACTGGTTCAAATTGTTACAACCGGGTGGTCCAAATGTGTGGAAAATGCAAAGCCAAAACACAACTACTTTAGAGAATCAATTATACTTATAATTCAACAAAAAAATAGAGGTTAAACTTCAGATTGGTAAGGAAAAAGGACCTGCAAATCACTCTATCCACGACCTCAAACATAAAAAAAATTGAAGAAATAATGATTAACAGAGAGAACAGACACCAGAGTTTCTGCTGCTTGATTTTGACTTTTTCAATTTTTTACACCAATTTCAAGTTGTACATTTGACTATTACCACAGCGAACAAAAATGAACTACAAATGACAACAAGCATCTAATAGAGAACCAAATGTTCACATTAAGTATACATTTCCCATCACTGTATATGCGAAACCAACCACCTCCAATTCAATAGATATCGTTGCAAAACTCCCATGTGACAGTCTAAGATCAGCAGATCTCAGAAAACATCTCTACTGCACATACAACTAAATGCAGAAACCATCAGACTTCCATAGAATTTCTTTGTGGGGCTTGGAAATCTTAATTTTTAAGTAAAGAAAAACAAGAATATTACTTCAGAATAAGTACAACAGGATAGAGCAACAACTCAGCTAGCTCTCACATAAGGAGGAAAAGCCCAACACCAGAAGAAGTAATGCTGTACAGCCTCTGCCACATATTTGCAATTAGTCATCAGGAGTTTCATTGCATATAAGTCCCAGTACGAAGGGCAAAGAAAGCTCTAGGACATATTATAAAGCCAAAAACTAGGACTCTAATGGGATCTACGTTGGTTCTGACGTCTAGTGTCTAGACAATCGGCAACTGATAGAGAACAAGTCAGGGATATCTCAGGTATTAGATAATAAGTTAGGGATATTTCGGGTATTAGATATTAGTAGTGTTTAGGATTAGTATGGAGTATATAAGGGGAGAGTTTGGGAGAGTGAAGGGGAGTTGTTTTGGGTTATTTTGTGGCTGCTAAAGCTGTGGCTCTACTTTGGTAGAGAGGGAGGTTTCTCCTGGGGATTAGGCTAGTTTAATCTGGTTTATCATTGTATTTCATTCCAATCGATCAATATATTTATTATTTCACTTTTATATTCTCATCCCTTTAAATCGAGTTTCTAATAGCAACCCAGTCATTCAACAAGTGCAGCTAGAAGAATTAGGATTAAACCTAACACTAAAACCTCTAACCAAAAAAAAATAAAAAAAAATAATACTAAAGCAATACGGCAACATGATTTTGACATTGGATAGAGTTCAAGATACCAAAGTTACCAAGGAAAATGATGAAAAAATCCTTTTTTTTATGACATGGATGAAGAATTCCCCTATGTATCACCACTACAATATTTTATGAGAAAGAAAATTGTTCATACAATTATTCCCATAAGAGAATCCATTGATAGATCAGTGAACTATGAATAGATGATGTTACATTCATGATATGTTTTTTAGCAAACTTGGTTCAGTACTAACAAAATAACCACAAACTGTGCATGAATTCTTCATGTTCTTATATGCAGCTGTTTCATGTGGGTGTACTAAGATCTTGCAAAAGCACGGGCAGTTAGACGAATCGTATAGAAGTTGCTTGAAAGAAGAAAAATAATGGTGGATATAGGTGTCTTCAACATTTCAATATGCAGCACAAAACTGTAATAAGAAAATGTTATGGGTGATTGCAAATAGATTGCAATTAACGCCAAGTGATACGAGCAGGCAAAGCTACTTAAGCTCATATAAAGGAGAAAGTTTTAGCATCAAACATTCAATAACAAAATACAAAGAAAAATAAAGGTTCAAATAATGTTACCTTCATTTTAAGAATCTGCAAAAAATAAGCAATCGTTTTGCTGATTATCCTCAATTCTCCCCTTGAGTTGACCTTTAATACGCTATAATGCAAGAATGATGCAACACTAAATCAACAACTACAAAAGAAAATGATACAAGGTCCACAAAGTGCTTACTTCGTCTTTAGGAATCCACAGAGAGAAGCAACTACTTTGCTGATATCTACACAAAATTCTAAGAAACTAATCAATCCTTGTTCCTGAATCTAAATTTATATTTTCCAGAAGATGAACAATATGCAAGCACTCCTTCCAATTCAAACTACTTTCTAAGTCCAAATATTACCAATATTAGAACTGTAAGCATGCACTAAGGCGGAAGAGGGTCCTGGAGCCTAGGGCATGGCCCAGGCGTGAGCCTGAGTGACACTAAGTGCCCTAAAGAAAAATAATAAATAAAATCATAAATAATGATTAAAGTTTCTAAAATGCATCAAATAGTCAAAAACTAAACCATTATCATATCCAAGTATCCATAATCATAATCATGATCATATAATCATAAAATTTATGAAAGGTGCACTCAGGAGCAAGCCTCTTGAACAGAGACCACCTTTTGGCTTCTCAGGCATAGCATGCCTCGAGCCTTTTGAGCTTAAGGCACACCTTAATAATTATGGACTCTATTCAGCCCTTCAACTTCCCCAATAGTCTAGCAACATCCATGAGGATGATGGTTGTAATTGTCCCCCAAATCCTAAGTGATCAATGTTGGAACGGGTTCTTGTTGACTTTTGCAAATAGTTAACCGACTGTCTGTAGCACCTAACTGAAATGTGTTCAATTAGTAAATGATATGAGTGTTGGGTTCTCCCCCCCTTTCCTAAAAGCATGCTGAAGTTGATACTCACCCTGTTAGGTGCTACAGTCAGTTGGTTAACTATTGGCAAAAATCAACAAGAAATCTGCATCAACAACCAGAGCACATAGTTGATAGTCGGCATATTGTATTCACAACTGGAATATTGGATGCAAAACCAAATCTTATCCCTTTGCACAGAACTGAAATTCTGGACACAAGAAGAATCATCTCTCAACAGAATTAAGCATAGACAAATATCATTACCTTTGGATCCTTACTTCCATAAACTAATGAATTGCTGGCTGGAATCCACAATCATATCATATAGTTAAATCTGGCAACTTGGACAACCTTCAAGAAAAACCTCAAGGCCGTACTACATAGCCAAACACTAGGACTTCAATGACATCTCCATTGGTTCAAAGGTCTACAGTCTAGCCAGCCAACAATTCAATTCAACAAGCCCACCAATAAGAACCAGGAATTACAATTAACACTTGAGCAATACAAGCCAGTAACACGCTTTTTAATTGGATGGAGTTCAAAGTTACGAAGGAAAATCATTTTTTTAAGACGTAATTGAAGTATTCCCCTATATGTCATAACTTGTTTATATATTTTTTAAAAAGAAAAATTGCTTATTTCCAGAAGAGCATCCCTTGATTGATCGATGAACTATAAATACATGATGTTAGATTTAAGATATGTTCTTCAGCATACTTGGTTTCTGTACTAGCAGCTGTATACAGTATAACCACAAACTAACCATAAATTTTCATCTTTTAAGTACCACTTCATGTGGGAGTACTGAAATTGAAGTTGCTTACCAGAAGAAATATGATGGTCGATTATGAGTGTCATTCAACATTTCCATATGCAACACAGAACTAAAACTAGTAAAGAAATATGATGGTTTATCCCAAACAGATTGCAATGATGGCCAGATGATATGTGTGTAAACAATCTATATAGAAATTCACTGCTGGCTACTCAATTGTTTCATTCACCTACATAGCTCCTTACCATGGCATCTCCTGTGTTGTATATTCTAAGGAAAGGCCCTTAATGTCAAATATTTAAAATAAGTTCAAATGATGCCTGATGATGCACCCTTCCTTCAGAGATTATCTCTGCTAAGCCTACCTTCACCTTCATCTCTAAGAACCCACAGAAATAAGCAACCATTTAGTTGATTATCTTCATGATTCCCCCCTTGACTTAAACCTCTAACACACTTAGAACAATTTTGTAAAACTAAAACAACAACATATCTTCATCTCTAGGAATCCAGAGAAATAAGCAACTATTTAACTGATATGCGAGCACTGCTACCGATTACCAGAAGATGAACTATATGCAAGCACTGCTACCAATTCAAACTACCTCCTAAGTCCAAGTATTAAGCAGAACACCAGTATGCTTCAGTCTGTTCAAGCAAAGCACCAAAATTCAAAACAGAACATGGCCTAAGCGCCGACTAGGCACTCAAAATCGAGTATCTGATTTAGCCTAGGCACTCAAAATCCGACTTATCCCCAAATAGTTCCCGGACTAGTCATAGCGCCTTTTACTAGGCGGACAAGTATGCTTAAATCAGTTCAACAACAGCACCAAAATTCAAAACCAAAAACATCAAAATCAAAGCAAAATGCACAATTTCATATAGCTGAAAAGAATTTAAACCAATGGCTACCATTAAACCCGGAAAATGTGTACAATAAAAGTTCCGACTTTCTAAGTCAGAAAGAAGAAAAAATCTACAAGCGAAAACCATCATCAACATCATGTAAACAGCTCTAACCCAAACAAAACATTAGCACACTTGTCTAAAGTTCCATCACTTTTGTGCCTGAACTTCTCCTTTATCCCCTGAAACGCATGCAATGTCAATAAACTATCTGACCCGGCCTGATGTTTCTTCCCAACAAGCCGTTCAACCCCGAGCGACTTCGCGACCCGATCCAACCCCCCATACAACCCACAAAAACTATTCAACTGCTTCACATCATAAACCCTATCCCCAAAAAACAACCTCACAAACTCAATAAACTCCGGCAACCCCACCGGCAAAACCCTCTGAGTCAAACATTTGATCAAGTAACCGAAATCATAAGCACCATGAAACGCAATCCAACTCACCGTATCATTCAACACGAGACCGGATGACATCATCAACTCAGCGAACCGAACCGAGTCGATCCCGCACTCAAGATTCCGCTCGAAATCGATGCCATGCGTCCTCAACATCTGAACGGAATCGTGCGCGTGGGCGTCACGGGAGGCGTCGAAATCTCGGAAGTTGAATTCCCAAATGTAGCGGCGATCCGACCCGAGATCCGGCAGATTTCCGGATTCGTCGGCGATTGTGAGACCTACTTGGATGAGATTCAACATATCGACGTTCGCTTTGAGAGTTGAGTATACAGAGATCGGATCTCGGTACCAGTTGTACGTATCGTCGTCGGCTGGTCGGATTACGACGCCGGGGAACTCCGTGTCCATGGAGATGACGGGGTACGTGTCGATTACGGAGCGGATGATGTGGAATTCGGATTCAAGATTGTGCTTCCATACGGATCGGATTTCCACGGGCTTCATGGAGGAGATCGGAGACGACGACGGAGGAGGGTGGCGGCGATCGGTGGCGCACATTGGGAGTATGGAGGGAGGGGTAGGATGGTCAAGACACTGGGGAAAAATGGAGGAGGAGTGTTTCTTTATAGAGAAAAGAGAAAGGAAGATGGTGACGTGGCGAAGGTGGTTCTTGAAGACGGTTCGTGGAAAGTGAGGGTTTTAATGGGAATTTTATTGGGTTAAGTTTTTATTAGTCCTCTATACTTTCACATTGTTTAAAATGAGTCTTTGTGGTTAATTTCATCAAAACGTATTTTCGAACTAATGAAATGTACGAAAGTATTTCTGCTCTTAAAAGAACTTATAATCCTTGATTTTAATTCTTGACCTAATTGCTCAAAAGTTTGAAAAATAATTTAGATGAAAATGCATTATACACGTTAGTAGAATTGATCATGTTTAAAATTTTGCAAACAATACATCTCGCGTTCTTATTCTTAAATCATGACAATAGATAACATTGAATATTCTCTTAATTTTGCAAACGATATGTTTCATATTCTTCTTTTTCATAAAGAAAAAACTATAAAACCTTATTTGCAATAACTTAAAACTATGAAGGAGTAATATAAAATTAGTTATTTCTTATTTCGAATTTTGAAAAAGTGAAGTAAATAAAACGTGGAGTGGTAGACCCCATACCATGTAATGTTTGGGTTATGTAATTAAGATAATGCCGAAATATGATTGCATTTTGTTTTATTCAAATCCATTTGTGGAAAAGGTGTTATAAGTCCTTAATTATTTTGATTTTCATGGATTTGAACCTTTGTTGTTTATTTTATGCATTAGATCCACAACTTTGTTTTGTCGTAAACTTACACATAATATGGTATTCTACATTCCAAAATTTGCATCGTGTTTATATAATAATTTTTCTATTTTTAATTAATAATTATGTATCAAATATATTTATGTAGCATTTATTAGAAATAGAAAATACATATATTATCAAATAAGACATATATTTGTTTATTATTTTGCGATTGAGATAGTACAATTATAAAAATTATAGTTTTGTTTAAATTTTGAATACATTAAATTTCCTATAATGGATATCAAAATAATTTTGTTTTTCTCTTAAAAAAGAAAACTTCCGTTATAAATACATTACCTAATAGAATTTGATTTTCGTATCTGAGATATATCTAATCTAAATTAATAGCAAGTTAGTTTGAATTTAAACTCTGATTGTATGAAAAAGAAAAGCCCGCTAAATCCAGATTGAACTCAATTTAGCTCGATCAAAGAATGCAAACGCAAATATCATATAAAATTAAATATGATGACTCGTTTGGTTTAAGGGATATCGTAACTATTTTATTTCGTGAATCAAACGACAGCTGAAAGGCTAGTAATGAATTTTATGATTCATCTTAAATCAATTATCGAAAGAAAAAAATTCCCACATGTAACTATTTTTTACCAAATCTGACTGAATCTAGTCAAATCAAGTCAACTGTTTAATTAAGTTTTGAACCATTTTACTTAAATGTTTTAATAAAATGAACAAATTTAATATTTCTTCCCATCCTCACCTCAAATATTTAAAAAGAGCTAAAAATGTCATATAAATATCATTTTGTGTTACAATTATTATTGTTTTATATGAAACTATAATTAATTTCTCTCAATAATTTTAATGAATCTAACACTCATTTAGACTTTTTGTTGTTATTATTAAGAAAATTGAATAAAAATGGTATAATACATTATACGACTAAAAGGATATGGACAATTTTTGTTTATAAAAAAATGCATTATATATATATATATATATGAGAATATACTATATCATCATTATTATTGGATTTTGACTAACATATAAAATGATTTCTTATTTAACCAATAATGCATTTCTAACTAACAATTCTCCAATCATAATTCAAATCGATCCAACAAGTAATGGGAAGTAGTGGAATTTATTTATATTTTTTGAATTTTTTTTATACAGAGGTTGAAACCCAAAAAAAATTAGAAATAGAGAAAATAAATAAATATGAAAAGAAGTAAATTCTAATCACACGCGGAAAGATAAAACATAGCATCGACACTCTCATGGATACTTATAATTAAGAATGAAATGAGAAAAGTCAGAACAAAAAAGACTATGAGCATTCTAATTTGTTTATTGTTCGTAGTTTGCTTCTACTTCGTACAAGTTTTATGTATTAACAATTAATCTCAAAGTGTCATTTATTCTTAAAAAAAAATAACTAAAAACAAAAATTAAAACAGAAGGAGATCATGTACATCCATTACACCCATACATAATAAAATTTAAAATTTTAAGACTTTTCTTTATTGTTGTGGAAATATGCTCATTAACATTTATAAACTAGTATTACCATTTTTAACCAAAAAATAAGGTCTTATAGATTTAATTAACAGCTAAACCTTCATCCATTTCCAACATTTATTTCTCATCATGGTGACAAATATTCATATCTAGAATATAGTAGCAAATTCTATATTACAGATAATGTAGGTAGTAGGAAATAGTTTAACTCCAAACTAAAATCTAATCCATCTCCTCAATAATGATATTTATTGTATAAAACAAATAATACCGGTATCTACAACAAGTACAATAAAAATGCGCTAAACACTAGTCGGACAGCCGAAAACTCTCAAGAAGTAATCTAGAACCAATCTAGTCGGACTGCCGAGAACTCTCAAGAACTAATCTAGAATCAGTCCAGAACAAGTTAGGTATCGAGCACCTAAATGGTTAAAATGAAAACCAATCAATTCCCAATTTGGAGTTCAGAAAATCTACACAAAATCAAAACCCACCAATTACCTTGATAATAAAAATGGATATTTAATATGCTTTTCTTACTTTATTAATCCTCCAATAACCCTCAAAACCAAAAAAAAAAGTAATTAACAACAATACCCTGCAAGTTTGCTTATATTTAACTTTCTAATGCAAAAGAACTGAAATAAAACTGTAGTACTAACAAGCAAAAGTTGAGTCTAGATTTGGGCATTAAGATGACAAATAATACGGATAAAACGTTTAGTGTTTGCAAAGCAGAGGGAGAACGGAAGAAGGAAGAAAAATGACGACATACAATATATTCTTCTTCCTTTTTCATAGTCCCTTGATTCCTACCAAAGTAACCATCCAAACACACCCTTGAAGAAAACAACCAAACACAGAAAAATAAAGTGGGATAAATTTCACAAGCTGATTTGATCTACTATGCTATTTTGATGGAGTAATTTCAATTGTTTTGACTTCGACACACAAGTAAAATAACATTAATCAAACAGCATCGTTTCGTTTCAGCAGAGAGTAAGTATTAAGAGACGACAACAAAATGACAACGAAGCCATGGAGAGAACCGGAGAAGGCATTTTGAGGGCATTCCCCTGCATGTTCCAAACTTCACCACATAAACACAGGAGGGAGCATTCATTACAAACTATTTGTCACATATTGCATAGATATGCAATATGATTATATATTATATCATCATCTATATCATCATCACCTTGAAAACGCTAGAAGTAGGTACCCTCCGGTGGTTGAACGAGCTTTCGGTTATGCGGGGCTGCCATTTCCTTCTTCAGCTGTGTCAGTATGTCTTCCATAGAGTACTCACGCTGCCAGTTCGCCAGTAGTGCAAACTTCTTTGGTTCCACCTGCAGTCAATATGTTAAACAAGTCAGTATTTAGACATTTGGAGTTCTCATTTTGCTTTCCAGCACAATCACATCGGGAAAGCAACCGAAAAGAAATTCTTTACAACCATATTACAGAGACAATCCATTTGACACGACTTATTCAGCACGAAAATCAATTTTGTATCATTTATACTATATATAATCATGTAGAAGATATAGGTCACATAACACAATTATGACACGATAATTGTGAGACTCCCAGATATAGCACTTCCGTCTATCAAACAAAAGAAGCACAATGAACATATGCTTAAGTCAAATATGATTTAAGAGCTCAAATATAACCATACCACTCCAGTTTCATGGTTAACGCAGGTCATATTCACCCGTGAATGAAATCTAACACTCGGTGGCTTCTCCGGGTAATCTTTATCGCAAAATAGCTTCAATTGATATATCCGCCCCTCATGTACAGTCTACAGAAGAGAGGAAAAGTTATTAGACGGAAAAACTTCTAGCCATAACCCAACATATAAAAAAACATAACTTTCATACTGAAGAATAATAAATGAAAAAAAGGAGCTTTTGTCTTCATATCAATTAATGCAAAGCTCTAAAAGGTTCAACCTTGCAGTTAATCTATTATAATTCAATCTAATCCAAATTGACACCGGCATCTCCTTTTCTTTCTCTTCATTTAACAAAAAAATTCCAACCTGAGAATTAGAATAGCTTTATGCCAGTTCAATAAGTGATCAAGCATTCACTTAACCATGGAGTAGTAACTGATCATTACAGAAGGCAAGTTTCACAAAATGATGGTAGCTTGTGTAGTTCTGCAGCCTAACATGATTTATCAACACCTACTGGATTTTACTCCAACCCAATCAGTAAGAAATAACAAAACCGAGTCAAACATATATCATCTTGACATAGGAAAACAGAAAGAAGGTTCTGATAGATTCAGGTCTGCCTGTTATTGTCACTACATCCTTCAGTCACATAGTCAAGAAGATTATGTGATCAGCATACGAAGAGAATTTGAAGTATTCTTGAAAGTTATAGAAAGTTTAAGCAAATAGAAAGAAAAGGGAAGCCTACGAAGAAACTACAGGCCAATATCTATGCATGAAAATTATAAAAGAAGAGAAAAATAAATTAAAATAACAGCATGAGTTGCTTTCAATAGAGTGGTTGTGACCTTCTCCCTAACAATTGTTAGCACCACCTTTGACTCAGAACCATGCAGTTAAACAAGAGCAATATTTTCTCTGTTTTTACCATAAAATAAAGCAACAGAAAAACCCAGTGAATAAAGTTTATATTATCAACCCAAGATAAATCGAAGGCACGTACAAGCATGACATAGATTTCATCTTATGCAACTGTTAAATGACAATTATTCCATAAACATAAAGCACTTACATTGTGTGGACCGATAATAGTTCCAGTCCAGGATCTCATGTAGATGTCATCACCGTCATCCATACCATAGCTCACAGTTCCATCACCGATACCTTTTTCACCACGTTCAAGTTCCTCCAGCAATCTAAAATTCCGAGGTACTGCATAGAAGAACAGACATTCAGTCATAATTTTACAACAACAATAAAAATACAGGAAGCGATGAAGTTGAACTTCACAAGCCAACTGATAATACTCAAAATTACTCGCTTACCATTAGTAAGCATCCGAAATTAAATACAAAGCATTCTCGTATTCATACAAACCAATGATAATACTCTCATTTTACCAAATATATTATCTAATAGCAGCTTGCAACTATACCCAAAGATGATACAAAAGCTCCATTTTCACATAATGAAAACCTTCAACTATTGAAAATTTCTCTGCTAGCTCCTAAAGAGTAGCTCCATCCATATCTAACATTGTCATTTTGGCGACATAAATGCTGTCATGGATTCTAATTCGATATGTAAACCTGTAGTTAACATCCCCCACTAAATAAATAAAAAGTTATAAGCAGACAGCTACTAAAATCGAGTCAATTAGAATGTTTATGAATTTAGACCTCCACCTACAAATAGAGAGAACAGTACGGAAAATTCTTCTTTCAGATTCATGGAATCTCACCATCTCAACTAAACCAAAGCAAGAGAATAAAAAAAAAAGTAGTCATCATCTCTCTCTTAAACCCATGTAAGCCTCGATGTATATTCTTTGTGTGAGACCAGCTCAACACTATTAGATAACTGGTTTGTAAAGCTGCAGGGAAGGTATTTACTTAGGTAAGTTGACATTGTAGGCAAAACTTTTGTCAATTCTCACAATGAAATGCAATAAAAGAACTAAGATGCTCACTGTATATATGAATATTTCCATCACACGCAAAGCGAAACCTGATACGGATAACCTTTGCAGTGAACTGCATCCAACTTATATAAAAGATCAACAACTCAAAAGGCTAAAAATTCATCCAACAATATCAATAACTTAAAAAGCCCATTTGCACCAGCACAAACATGCTTTCGCTAATGGACTCAATTAATCTCTTTCTCACACTCCGGAAGATGAAACTCATATTGAAATTGCTTATGCTGCAACTATAAAACAAAAGTCAAGCATCCAATAAAATTGAAGATTCCTAAACTACTGGTTGTGACAAACATAATTCATTACCTAGAGGGAATCGACAGGCCTAATAAACCAACTCGGTCTCCATTATTACGCTTGTGAAAGCAATGATGACACGGGTGAGCTACAGTTGGTCATATACACAAAGAACCTAAAAGAAACACTCCATTCATCGTGGTGTATGGAGCTGAAGCTCTCATTCAATTTAAATAACCGCTATCAGATTATGACCGTTTTAGAAAAAGATAAAGAAGCTAAAGTAAATCAGAATCTCAACTCAAGTAATTTTCCAACAATCAGCTCAAATCCAAATTTAGGTCAATCAACCTAGAATACAAATTAAGCAACACCAAAAATCAATAAAAAAAAAACATGATTATCCAAAAATCAAGAAACACCCAGATGGCAAAACAACAAAAGCCATGAAACCCAGAAGACAAAAAACAAAAGAAACTGAAAATAAGATTCATAAGATCTGAAGAGTTACCCACGACACTCGATCCTCCTGAGCCAAGCGTCATGGGTTATTTCTGTAGCTGAGATCTGATTGAAAGAATCTGAGGAGGAGGGATGAAGAAAGGCGACGAGAATAAAGAATGGAAATTTGAGGGCAAGGTAAGAGGGGAGGGATTCTTTTGGGATTAAAAAATTTGTTGAAAAGGAAGAAATGGGAAAATAATAATTAATTAATTTATAAATGGGGTTGTGGGTAATATCTTTTTTGGGGAATCTTAAAGTGGCCTTGGTTTTTTTTGGATTCCTACTTATCCACTATCTTCCAATCATGGATGGACTTGGACTCTATTCATGAGTGTATTCTGGACCTTCTTTTTCATTCCCTAAAAAAGCCCACCTTAGACCAATAGAAAGTTTCATTTCTTTTGTACATATTACTCGGTTAAAGTCATATATGTCGCGTCGTCGTTTTAGAATAGTGAAAGCATCGGAGAATTTTTCTTCTTTTCAGATTTGAGAAGCTTTAGCTAAACATGAATCCTCATCACCTACTTAGAAATATGTAATTTATTCTAAAATTAATTAGGACTAAGATTAATATTTTTATACTCATCTATAAATGGCAAGGTAGATTTATATCATAAGGGGCGTTTTTCATTCGTTAACATTATTGATTCATTGGTTGGTATTTTTGAATATTAAGAAAAAAGTGTAGGCCATGGTGACTTTGTTTTTGAGTTACTTTGTTTGTATTTTGCTTTATTCACCATTAGATCACTTTTCACCCTATGATCTAATGGTGGACAAAACAAAGTAATGGTTACTTTGTAAAAAACAAAGTGACCATAGAATTTTCCTAAGAAAAAACTCAACAACTCTCATCAGTTACAAAAAATACACCTATATTATTAAACAAACACAATAAACTTATTATTTATATATCTTCTTCTAAAGACAAAAAGGTTAAAATTCTAGACACTAAAATATAAATCGTATAACATAAACCGTGAATTCAAAATATAAAAATATAATACGCGTCATCATATTATCTAAACGATCTAGATGATGTGGTATATTACACTTATCCTAATAAATTTTCACCAAATAAATTGTAGTTCAATGTTGAATAACAAATTGAGTTACAAAAGATGATCTCGATTTATATTATATCATCGATTTTGAGAGCATTGAGATGATAATCTACTAAACTATTAACTCGATATTGATAGATTTAAGAAAATTATTTGTATTAAAAATAAATAAATTGAAAACTTCAGATGAGAACCAATTAAAACACGCCACGTGAACATAAGTCCGGGAAGTAAAACTTGGAAAAAAGAAAAAAAAGGAGGAAAACGAAGCATCATGGTGGTGATGTATAAAGGAATAAAATAAGTAAGAAGAGAGAGAGAGAGAGAGAGGGGCAACAAAATCAGGTGATCGGCGATTGAAATTCAAACCTTAAGAAGAAGAACTCAGGCGAGCTAATTCTTTTTTGTACTGAACACCATACTTGTTTATTTTTACATTTATACTTTATGCATGTAAGCTGTTTGATTATATTCCCACTTTGTAGTACTCATTAGTTAATGTCGTTTCTGGGCCGGACTAAGCTAAAACCTCTATATAGTAATACACTCAGACCGAGCTAATTCGGAGGTTATTACTAAAAAGAGTTTGTTACAACACTTGGGACTGACCCGACCCGACTATTTGTATGATAATTGAGAGGTTATTACTACTATATAGAGGTTTTACTCTATTATGGAAGTTGTACTTATTTATTTTGGTTGTGTTACCAGTTTCTTATCGATCGAATATTGAAAGAAAATAGATGAATTTGTACTCTTTGTGTTGAATAACGGTTAATACACTCTGAAAATATTTTGTATTGTTTTCTTGCATAGTTTTCTGTGGTAATAATACAAACTTATGAGCTTAGTTTGCTCTTAGGATTACTACATCTGAGTTTAAGCGTGTATCTCGTCTTAGATGGGGAGGCTGGGGTTCAAATCCCGCTCCTTCCAAATTTAAAAAGAGAGAGTATGTTCTTATATGTCTAGAGTAATACTATGTTTTTCTCTTGAAACAAGTCTATCTACCTTTTCTAATATAAGGATTCGTATTTTGCTGCAGATGTCTCTTTATATTGGTAATATATCTTCACGAATTCATAAAGATGAACTTCAACGAGTCTTTCAAAGATTTGGACGATGCAATGTACGGATGAAAGATGGATATGGATTTGCAGTTTATGACTTTCCACCTGATGCTGATAAAGCTTTGAGAGCACTACAAAAGAAGTACATTTGTGGTCAGCCATTGACTCTCACATGGTCAAATAAACAGCCTAGACCATCTAAGAGATTAACAAGAGCTACTGGCTCCTTTCAGCCTCAACATGATAGGCGTTCAGAGAACGGAGAAGATCATGTTAAACGGGAGTCGGGTTCAAAAAATCAGAATAGTATGCTTAATGTTGAGCAATCAGATGGTTTTAGCAAACAGCGTAGGCTGACTGACACGCGTGATAAAGAGGTGGAATTCCATCAAGAAGATGCCAGAGACAAGTTGCATAAAGAGAATAATGGCTGCAGAGAAGAGTTTGAAGATGAAGTTGGCAGGTCTGGACCTGATCCACTGGAGAATGATAGATGGGGTGAGAAGTTCCATGACAAGCCAATTGAAATAGGTCTTGGAAATGAGGTTGAGTTTGAAAGATATGAACCTTACCAAGGTTACAACACAAATTACAATGATGATACCAATCGGTTTGCACATCATGGCGGTTCTCCTTCCTGGAAAATACCTCCAGAGGATATAGGTCGGGACCACGTCAACGGAAACTTGAAACCCCCTAGCAATGTTAAATTTAATGTAAGTTGCTACAGATGTGGAGGTTCAGGTCACAAGAAGCGCAACTGTCCTCAAGAAGGTTCTTCGTTTAGAAATTCTACCAGGTTTGAGAGAAATGATAATGGTGATATCCATAGAAGAGGTAGAGGTGAAACTGAGGTTGGAAAAGTTGGAACCGGGGCAAGGGAGAGGCTGCAGTCAAGTAGGGATACAGTAGCAAATAGACGAGTTGAGAATGATGTTAAATTATCTGGTGTAGGGAAGCATCAAAGACTAGTAATAAGCCGTGGGAACTCTCCCGTCAGGAAGGGAACTGATAATTCCTGGAAGAAAAACTATGGAGGGAGTAAAAGAAGTGGGAACGAGATTAGTTCATCATTAAGACGTGGTACAAAGAAAATGAGAACTTCAGTTTTGACTCCCGGTCATTCTGATTATAATGCTTCCCGATCTTACTCAATTTCTCAATCAACCGAGCATGTGAAAGGGTCTTGTCCCAAAAATAGATCAAATTCTGTAGCTTCTGGAGCAGATTTACCGTCATCCGAATCAAAGTCTAGTTCACCACCACGTGTTTTTAAAGCCAGAAGGTCAAGCTCCCACACATCCTTGTCTGTCTCGGTGGGTCGGCCTTTACCATCTTCGTCAAATAAGTGTCAGCTGAATCTGAAGGGGTCTTCAGAAAATGCTACAACTCCAGAGTCCAAGGCGCTTTCGACTGATCTAGATCAACCATCAGAAGCTCATAGTGGTCTCAAGGATAAAACACACGAAAATATAATGGTGGTAGGGAACAATGAAGAAGTGGTCTTTCATTCCAAGGAAGAAATCAACTTGAAGAAAGACCAGCCTCTGGAGAAGGATAACGAAGTCCATTCACTGGGATCTGGGTCACTACATGAAGTAATAAATGTGATCAAAGCTGCAGCAGCAGAGAAAGACACAGTGGACTCTCCTAAAAGCGATGCAGATATGGCTCATCCAAATTCTGATAAATTGATGACAGAACAACAAGTGCCTTCTCCAATGAAGAATTCAGATTCAAAGTCTCTTGTGGGATCAAACTCTGGAAATCCTACAAGCATTTCCTCAGAGGAGTTGTCCATTGTTCTCAAGCATTATTGTGGGGTTCATTTACAAAATGAAAATGAAAGGCATTTACCTGCTGATGAATACTTTGGTTCTGCTCGTATGTGGCCTTGGGAGGTTATTTACTACAGGAGGTTGAAGAAAGGTCCCATCTCCCTAGAAAACTATGCCAGGCGAGTTGATCAGAACAGGGACTTCGGTATAGTGGACAAATACGTCAGAAGTAGTAGTGGTTGGGGAGAACTTTATTCTGAGAATCCTTGAAAGTTTTAGTTTTTGGTTTATGCTTCCCTCTTAGAACTTCATATCAGATTCTCCATGCTTCAGTTCCTACATTCATATGCAGGATTTAAACCTGATAATTTCAGGGGAAATTTTGAACAGGTAATGTATCATGAATATGTTAATGTTATGCATGTACTTTATCCTAGTGAGGTTTTAGAGAATCTCCAACAGTTGTACATCTTTTCAACATAATGAATGTAGGTTTTTCTTTGCAATCTGATAAGGCTTTGTTTGGTAATTTTCTATGCAATGATTGGATCTTTGTTCTTCTGCTCTTTTTAATTATCATCGAGCCTTTTGGTTTTAAGCTCTGCTAAAAGTCTGCTTTAAGTATGTTTCCTGTAACATAACCTGCGTCGCAAATTATGTGTGTTCTCTTCCTTATTTGTTGTTAAGAATTATTCAATTTCAACTTGCATATTGGCATACTTCTTTCTCTTTAGTTTCTGTCACAAATTAAACTATTCACTTTAGACATGCTTTGCTGTAAAGTGCTTGTAGCTAGATCCATGTCATGGCAAGCATTGAGAATGAACCAAAAGAACATCTTTGAATTAGTCATTTGCTGCAAAGTTTATATTGTGTCATGTTATTTCTTTTTCGGTTTAGGATTATTTTTGAACCTTTGCTTAGGATACTTCTGTTAGAGACTATGGAGCGTCTTCATAAAAATAACATTTTGACGGAACATATAAGTTTGGTTTGAGGTTGTGAACAGTAGGTAGGCGTTCATAGAATAACCGCAGGCTGCGTGGAGACACTCTTGAGCCTTCTGAGTAATAGTAAACAATATATTTGCAATTGGAAGACACAATCGGACAATTACCAATCTAAGTTATATTTTCATAATTAAGGAAAAAAGTTACAATATCCAGATTTGTTTTCCGTATGCTTCATCAATATCATTCAGCTTAGGCTATCAACGGGAGCATTTCAATGCAACACAGCTTTACTGGACTTGAGCTTCTTATATTTGCTTAATTACTTGCATCTTATTATATTCTCTTTTAAATATGTTTCTTCCTTTTGAGATTTGCTTATTTAAATTTAAGGGGAATTGCTTCATTTTTCCGACTTGAGTTCCCTATATCAGCGTGAAACAGAAAGATGCACCTAAATTAACATGCTTGTACTGACCCGTTGCCTTGTGTGTTAATTAGCTTTGTTGTGAACTGCTATTTTCTTTAGTCCATATATTCTACAGACATGCTTGCTTTCCCTAATACTGAAAATCTTGTCAGTTTCTTTTATAGTTTGTAGATGTTTTTCCCCTTGTTACGGGGCTCTATATGAATATTTATATGTGCATATCATGAAAAAATTATGAGACTTTTTTAATTGCTATAGATTATCCAAACATTAAATTGTACTTCTCCGCCACGAATCGAGTTCAATTATTGCATAGATAGTCCTTGATGATCATTGATGGATCCATGATCTGGCTATGCTGAGCTAACTCCATAAACCCGTCCTCAGTTTGGATTGCAGGCTGCAATTTGCGTGCATGAAGCCAGAATCGCTAGTAATCGCCGGTCAGCCATAAAATGGTGGATTTGACACCACACCACCCATCACACTATGGGATCTGGCTCCTCAATTCGTGACCTTAATTGAAGAGGGGGATGTCGAAGGCAGGACTAGTGATTGGAGTAAGTTGTAACATGGTAGCTGCACTGAAACATTTGGTTGGATCGCCTGCTTTTTAGGGAGAGGTAATACTTGTTAGGTATTTTGGCATGGCACTGCTTCACACACAAAAAGAATGGAGCTACGTATGAGTTAAACTTGTCGATGGAAGTGTGGTACTACAAATCTTATACACTTGGATGGTTCGCTTTTAAGAATGAAGTGACAATTGTTACTAGTTCTTTTCGTGTTCATTGTATACGATTTGTTGGCGTGTTCTGTCTATATAAAGTGTTTCTGTCATGGAAGTTGCTTGTACTAATTCATATGCATTGTTCTCCTTGTTTCTCCCTTTGCCTGAACTGAAAAAACTACCATAATATGTGCTTCTCGTTATTCTCAGCAGAAGAAAAGATAGTGTTTCAAAGCACTTCATATCCATCCAAACTGAAAGTCATCGGATAAAGTTCAGTGTGCTTCCATCATTGGAGCTCATTGCGATTCAATTGCCTCTTGTCCACCCAGTGCAAGTTGAGGAGCTCATGCCTTGACCATTCGACTTACGTCTCAGCTCATAATCATATGGAAGGTACTATCTTTTGCTTGACAAATGATAGAGTAAACAGTCTAGCATATCATTAGCATTTTAGAATGAGCAATAAATATTAGCATTAAGTTGATATTATGCAAATTGCAAGTTCATCTTTCATAGGTTGTTAAGTGGAAAAAGTCATCAGGATAATTATGGTCTTGTTATCAAAATTTAATTTGACATGTCAAGCATACACCACACAACAAATAACAGTTAACATCATAATTGATATAATATTGTATGCTTAACGTGTGAAATTCTTGCAAGATTAAATATGGATAGAGTAGGATTCCACACACTAACTATTTTGACTAGAATTTCATTGAGCTTGAGTTTAAGATTTTATTGAATCATTGACAGAACATAATTTTCTTCTATAGGAAAACAAAGACAAATGCTTTATCTGGTCAAATTCTGTCTATTAATTCATTAAATTTTGCTATTAGGACTTTGATAACATTAGAGGCCGACAATTTCTTGTTATTTCATGGTAGGTATATTCTATTTATGGTGATCATTTCGGTTTTGGTGGATTAAGTTACTCATCGTTTATTTTTTTGTTATTTTAAGTTCATGGTTCCTAAGTTAGTTAGCGGCTAATATCGCCAAATTCAATTAAATGAGTGTTATTTATTTCATATGTATATGAAACTATATTATTTAGCGTTTGAGAAAAGGTTTTTATACTTTCCTTACAATCACATCTCAAACAATATGTTTGCTTTCAAACGATTCAAAATGTAAATTTTAAAGGCAGATAAAACGAATCCTGCTTTGTTAATTGAGTTTTATGTTCGAAATTGACTTTTCTAGTCATCAAGAATGCGAAAAATGAAGATCTAGAACTCAACGTGTTTAAGATGAAAAATAAAATAAAATAAAATATTCAATCTACCAATATCAGGAGATGAATGTTATGCTTTTTTGCCTACTCTATAAAACCCCTCCAATGCTGATTTTCAGACTGTGTAGGGTGTAGCCTTCTAAATTGCACCCATGGCTCTTTACATTCAAAACCAAATATAGAAGTCCATGAACAGCCAATCTAACAGCAAATACCCTTTAAAGCTAATGAATAATGAACATGATATCTAGTTTAATTTTCATTGTCGAACCTTTTGATTTGAGGTTAACTAAGATAAAGCGATTGTTTAAAGAGAGAAAGTTCCGACAGTATATTAATTTTTGGAAATTCAAAAGTGTAGTTATATTCAATTTGTGGTTCTGAACAACTTTAAGTCTTGAACCTTTTCATTTTGTTATTATGAAACGTCATTTTGATGTCATAAAAGGAATCCTATGTCGGGTTTTGAAAGCGAAGGATCATAAACAAAGTTAAGACTTAAGTTGATTGGGTCCTTTTAAGCATGACAACATGACTACTTGTTTTCTTGATGATTTGCATGTGCATGACCTCTATTGATTTTGGATTAATACATTATTTGCCCTCTGAACTTGTTAAAAAAGCTTGACTCTAGCCTCCCAAACTTGCTAAAAGCGTTCAGATAGCCGCCTATACTTATATAAAACATGATATTTCTACCTAAAAACAACGGAATGCATTCAATTCAAAAGCATTCCGGATGCAGCTTATTTCTTTCAGTCAAATGAATCAGTTGCAAAAAATTTATTCAAGTTTATGAATCTATCAGAATATCTTGTGCAAGTACATGAAGCTATTTATACATGTTTAGTAAGTTCAAAGAGCTAATGAAGCTTTTTAACAAGTTGAGAGTAGAAATGATTTATCAAGCCATTAATTGTGTAACTTTACACTTCATTTTTTTTTATTTTTTGCATTCCCTATGTTTTTCAACTTCAATTCCAGCAGTAAAAGCTATTTTTACCTAAATAGATAAATAGCAGCAGAGATATGGGATTTAATGAGTGATTAGAAATTTACAAGATTTAGTGAAAAGAAATTGAATTTGCTGAAGGTGGGAATTAATTTTGTATTTATCATCTGACGTAATACTCTTCATTATTCTCAACTGTCTCAATTACTATTGCATTTATTTGATTTTAATGGTCTTTCAATCTAATAGAGTCCCTCTTTTTTCAATGCTCGAACTACCCAACCTCCTCTTCCTTATCTTCATTTACTTATTTACCCTTGTTTTAATTGCGGATTAATTTCATTTTAGTGCCATGTGGTGTGGTTTGTTTTTGAGTAAAAAATTGGACTGTGAAATTATATTGCTTGCAAAATTAAAGAAATGTTCTATTATGAGAACATTTTTGTTTTTACTAAAATGTCCTCGTTCACGTGATTGGGACCAATCATTTCCTTAACTTTACAAACAATGTATTTCACAGTCATCTTTTCCTCAAAAATAAACTACAAATATTTATTTAAAAGAAAAAGTGAAATTGCAAGGCACTAATATGAAATCAACCGTTATATCTATCTATATCATTGCAAATTTCATATTAATAATGTTTTTATTTATTGTGTTGTATCTGATTTTTTGGATCTTATTCTAAATTGTGCTTAATCAGCAGGAGAAAGACCGTTAATTTGTTACCTTATAATGGATATTGCAGTGTCACTGCGGATCAGAAAAGTTGGTGAATGCTTTTAATCTCTCTTTGGTCCATAAGGTTAAAAACACATATCTTATTGTGGATTTATGAGGTTAAAATCGACATAAATTGAACCATTAATTTTTTATTTTAACACATCGAAGATAGTTTCAAAGTTTTTTGGGCAAGAGCTAATGTAATTTTCATTAGGGGTGAGTACAGTTCGATCCATAGAAATCTCCAGTATTATGTATGTAAAGTCAATAGTCAGTTCTATTCTAAGAAAAAATCAACAGTTTAGTTTAGTTATGCATATCGGTTTTAAATATCCGTTATATTTACGTAGTAACATTAGACATTTGAAAACTTACAGATCTATAAAAGTTAACGTGACAATTTGGGTTGATCTTTGACAAAAGGTTAATTGGTTTAATATAATTCCGGATCTCTTTCTCCGGAATCTGATTCGGTTCAAAAATCTTCAAGATCCACAATCGGTTTCGTTTACAAACCAATACAATTTCAATCCCAACGTTTGTCAAATAGTGTAATTAAAAGCTTCACTAGCAAAAGTTGACGTGTCAAGTGAATGTGTTTTTACCTAGATATCACGTCATGTTTTCGCTCTGCAATTTATTTTAGTTTGAGAGTTCAAAGTGCAGGATTGACCATACATCAATATGTTGTGTTAGTTTTCATTCGGAAAAACCCTAAATTGCACTATTTTGTCCACGTTGGTTAAATTAGCTTTCTATCAAAATCATTGGGACTATTCTTGTACAATGTACATCATCCTTTTTTTCTTGTCACGTTAAGCATTTGTTTGTCAAATTAGTTAGTTGTTAACATCTAATTTGATTAAAGAAAAACTTACGAATTTCACTTATAGCTGCAATTATGTTTTTTACAGACAAAATACAATTTTGCAATATTTCTCTATCCACATCCCACAAATAAAAATGATACCTCTTGAATAGTTTTGAATATAAATTGTGAACGCAGAAGACATGTATAATGCTTAATTACCGAATTTTATGTTCAAAATGGACTTTTCTAATCACTGACTTCGCAGTGATGAAAGGATTTCATCCACTAAGTTTGATAATACTTTTTGACAAAGTTAAGAAAGTGTTTTATCAAACATGTTTTGGATTGAAGCCAAATTGAACCTTAAACTTGTCAACTTTTTGAGGATTGAAAAACATGATTGATGATGATTACAAGTAAGTTTAGAGATTAGATTATTATATGAGAATATGCAAAATCTATTCAGATGAGCATTGGACTGTTCAGGACTTGAGTGGGGTCTCAATCATACTTGTGCAATTTTTCATGTCTCTTAAGTACACATAAAAAATCTAGTTGTTGTCAAATGTCATGGTTTTACCTTTTTAACCCTTTCTTGTCTTGAAAAAATCTAAGTAAAATTCTGTGATTATTCACTTGTCAATTAGTTCAGATGACTCAGGCTTTGCGTCAGATATTCTCAATGTGGCCTGCTTGCTCTGGCTCATTCTAAGACTAAAAATAGCTGAAAAATTGCATATACACTCCCTCAATTTTGCTTTATTTTCGTTCTACACTTTGAACTTTAATGATCGTTCTTTTAGTAATAAAAATAACTACTTTAGTAGTTTACTAGCGGACTGATCACTACATAAACACAAATTGGTGCAAATTCTAACATTCAGCAATGAAAGTTCTCTTATTTGCTTCATAAAAAACTAATCACAAATTCTCTTTTTTGTGTTAATCTAATGAATTCGGTTTTTTTGCATTGTAGAGCTGCTAGAAATTAAACTTCAATAAACTTTAATTTTATTAATTTAATAGTTTTGTGGACACTTAAGTGCTATTGATCATGCAAGAAAGTTCTGAAAATAGTTTATTGAAAAATAAAAAATAACGTTTTTAAACAACTTTAGTTTTTCATTTTTTCTACTTTGAGGCTGTTACAATCCATTTTGAGTTGATCAATAGCATATGTAAGTAAAGTGTAAAATTAAAAAAACTACAATGTTCACCTTTGAATTTTACGGATGATAATGAAAGTAATTATAAAGTTAAAAGGGACTATAGATGTAATTTACCCGATAAAGAAATAGAGAATAAAAATACCTAAGATTGATACGAAAATTTTGGGCTGCTGCAACCAGCTTACATAATCTTCTGCTGAACATGGGAAGAAAATTTAGAACTCAGATATGACAGCACAACACAATACAATTTCCTCTGAGTCTTCATAGCCCACTTTTGTTCTATCACTACAAAAAAAACCATAAAAAAAATAAAAAAAAATAGTGCTAAACGGGCTCCAAATCACCTGATAAATGGAGCCCGATAGCACTATCCGATATAAAATCTGACTAGTCCCCGACTAATCTCCTACTTATAATACTCCTAATAATTAGCAACTTGGTCACAGAAAAGTCTTTCTTTTTTTAACTGTTCTTCGTCTGATCAGAATTTTCATGGAGAAAATCGAGCAAAACAGTGCTCTTACATTTCGGACATTTCGGATCATCTTCCGACAGCATCACATACATAAGACACCTCGGACATCCGACTAGCACCATCGATGTGGCTTCCGGACTATTACAGTGTCTCACATCTTCCTGCATCATCATCTCCGACGACACGCATGAGCTTGGGGGCGACACTGTTGCTGATCTGCTCGGGGATTCCGCTGCCTGTCTAGCCGGCGGGGACAGATTCAGCTTCAGATCCAGCTTAGGTCCGTTGTTTCTATTCCCGTTCCTCCGACTCATTTTGATTTGATTTCAATTTCGGTCTCTATAAGAAAAAAACAGAACAATAGTTTAGTCCTGAAATGATTCAAAATCGGCTAACATAAACAGAAACACAAAAACAAAACTGTTTTTATAAAATTAGATAGATAGCTAAAAATTTGCTTTAAGACAATAAAATAACACAAAAACAGAACATATTCGGAATCAGCTAACATGAACCAGAATAAAAAAAAAAACAGAACTGAATTTATAAATTGGATAGATACATTAAAATTCGTTTTAAGACAACAAAATAACAGAACAACAACACCAAAGTTTTAGTTCCGAAATTACTCGGATTCGACTAAGTGAATTCATAAAAGTAGATAGATAGATTACCTTAAGATTAAGGAAGTTGGAATTGAAATTGAAGGAGGGGAGGCTATTGATGAACACAAGTATATATGATAGGTGAGTTTTTGAAGGGGGGAAAGTGATTATATATATATAGGAAAAAAATGGGGAGAGGGGTTTGAAATTGAATTAAATTAAATTAAAGGGTAATTAAATTAGGGGAGAGGGGTAGAGAGAATTGAATTTTGAGAATTGAAGAGGTGTAAATATTGCAATTACAAATTGCAGAGAAAGCTTCATTCATTGAAGAGAAGAGAAAAAAAAAATGAAAATAAAGAGAGGGGTCGGTGTTTTAATTGGAAAGTAATTTAATTTAAATATAGCACAGGAAAAACTCAATAGCTTTTAATATGGCTAATCTCATTATAAATGGTTAATACATAAGTAACTTCCCAACTTGTTTCAAAACTTCAATTGCTCATTTGGACTTTTAAAAGTCACGAATAACCTTTTGTACTTGTGCAAAAGTAACAAATAAGATCCTAATTTCAAGATTGATAAATCAAAATGTTCAAAGTGTAGATTATCAATATAGTAAAAGGCACTAGGTGCTAGTCAAACACTTAAGTTGGATTTTGATTTCCTAGAGAGGAGTATGCAGTCAAAGTCGGTCCAAATTCAAAACTCAATTTTGAGCGTCTAAATGGGGCATAGGTAGCCATACGGTCACTGTTTACAACAGTGATGACGATACTATAAGTGCGATACAAAGAGTTGAAATTTTTATAAATGATATCATCTATAGTTTCCATATTTTGATATGTTCAATTTTTAAATTCGGGGTTACTAAAAGTAATCAGACTAGAATAAAAAGTTATTTGTAACTTTTGGACAAAAATAAAAGATTATTTTTAATAGTGGTTATGTTTATACAAATATAAACGGTCATTTGTAGCATTTGAAAGTTTTAGGGGATTAATTGAAACTTTTAGACAAGTTCAGGGGTAGGATATGTATATAACCTAAATTAAAAGAAAAGGAAAAGAAGTAGTTTTTTCCACCTAAGAATTAAATAGAAAACACCAAGAAATTAAATGTCAACTAAATAAAAAGGAAGTATAACAGCTAAACACAAAATTTAAATGTCCAACAGTACTCTCTCTCAAGAAATTGAAAGCTAAAAAAAGTATGAAGATTTTATTTAATGGCAACACCCAGAAAATACATAGGAAACTACAACAAATTTAATATCAATTAATTCAATGGATTACTTTCTACACCTCTATAAACTAAATAAAATAGAATTTTAAAAATATTAGGGACTTAATTGTAAATTACTTCGACGTTTTGTATTATTGTTGCAATTTGACAAAAATAATTCTCAAATTTATCATTTATCATTTTTATGCGAGAGAGAAGTTGATTATCTAAGCATAAAAATTACTCCCTCCGGTCCATATTATTTGTCACATTTGACTAAATTACGGGTATTAAGAAAATGATTGATTTGCATTAAATATATGTAAAATGGACTAGAATACCCTTATTAATCAAGAATATGAAATTAAATACATCAAGTAATATGGTCCCATTAATAGGGGTAAATGGGGAAAAATTTACATTGGAAACATAACATGACAAATAATATGGAACAAGACTTTTTCTCCAAATGTGACAAATAATATGGACCGGAGGGAGTATATTTATAGACAATAAAAAAGAGAATTTTTGTATAGAAAATAGAGGCTTTTTTTTTTTGTTGGAAATAGAAAATAGAGGTTTTAGAGAAGCATGAGAAATTTTAAAATATTCTTAAATTACGAAAGACGTGGTATTCCGGACTAATAATTCGATGACACGTCACATATGTTAGTATTTATGATTGATAATTTAGGGTCTAAGGTTTAGTTTTTAGGGTCTAAATTTTTTATTTTAAGGTCTAGAATTTTATATAAATTATTAATTAAAAATAATTAAGTTATGCGTTTCTCAAAATATTATTGATTGATGTAACATATGCCAACCATTTATTAGTTTGAAGTACCACGTCATCGTGCTCCAAAAATATACTAAAATCTCTCGAGAAGCATTCATGGTATTTTAGTAAATTTTGATAGTCAAATATGTATTTTACTAGCCGTTGAATATTTAAATAAAGTCTAAAGAAATTTGGAAAGAGCCAAGCTAATAACCGTTCATATAAAGTTTTAAAATATTAATTATGTGGAAATTAGTTTGAATTTTCTTCACAATCCTCCGTTCAAAAAAATAAAATAATATATCTATTTTGTTTGGTCAATAACATATCTATTTTGTAGGGTTTTTTTATGGTCACTTTGTAAAAAATAAAGTAACTATTATTTTGTTCATTATCACTATTAGATTAGTGGTATGATATGTGATCCACTAATGATAAAAACAAAGTAGTGGCTACTTCAAAGTAACCATAGAAAGCACCCTATTTTGTATTGATATTTTCTATTAAATAGTTTAAAAAACGTATTGTGAACTATTTCACGTAGATTAAATATAGAAAAATACATAGTTATTGAAAAGATAAACTAACTAGGCCAGTTGTCTATCTTATTTGGGTGGAGGAAGTATCTTTTACCTTTGGATATTTCTTTTAATCACCATCTCGATGTATAACAATGAAGAAATGTATATTACTTTAATCACATTTAAAGGGCCAAATTATTGTATGCAAGTTTGGATAACAATATAACTCATGTAAATAAATTTATATAAACAAATTTAAAGAGTTAACGAAATACTTTTCAAACTTTAAAAGACAGAATTAGGATTTTGGATCAAAATTCAAGGAGCCACCGATATCCTAAGCCTGAATTAGTTGATGTATATCATTTATTTCATAGTGGTGTATCAAATATTATAAGAATATTTGTTACTTACTATTATGTTGTCTATGTTATTTAATTTAAGGTTGTTTTGGGTCAAAGTTTGGAGTGATTTTTCATTCTCGGGGAACAGTAACATATATCTCATAGAAATTAATGTCAAAAGAGTACACTTGACTATACATTTCACTGTAACTTTGTTCTTGCCATCAATCAGCAAAGTTAGTTAGGTAAATCTCTTAAAGTATTGGTGTCAAAAATTTGGTGAAATTTCATCTAAAAAGATAAAGAATGTCAATAAGGGTCAATTTTATTATTCAAACTTAGTCAATTCTCACTATAAAATATATCTCTTTTGATATTAATCTAGTTATTCCAACTTGTTGATTTCAGATTTAGTTATTTCAAATTAGTAATTCTGAAATTACGGAGTTGTGGTGGAGAGAGAAAGACTCGTCTTCTTTTAATTAAAGAACTAAAGTTTGATCCTCATATTTGAAATCAAAATACTTTATGTGGATAGCAGTTCCGCCGTAAGGTTGCAAGCCATATGCGAACGAAAATAATCATTATGGTCGGTGGTGGATACTATTAAAAAAAAAATTGATACTTCAGATTAAGTTGATTTAGAATGATATATATTTTACATTATAAATTGACAAGTGTGGGACATCACAAGTTATATTCTCACACGTCGTTTTTAGAATAATCTTGTGACATACAAAAGTATAATGGACTAAATCGATATAAATTTTTTTGCTGTAAATTGAACTATAGAAATCTAAGTTGGAGGGTGAAATTGCATTACCAACTAATAATAAAGTGGATAGAAGTGGTCATTAGTAACTTGGCTCCAGTCGTCGGTCTCATCTAGAGAGAGAGAGAGAGAGAGAGAGAGAGAGAGATTGATTGTACCATCAATTATTGTGGTGGAGGTGTGTATAGATAAAGACCTGTCAAGCTATCCTAATGAAACTGTGGGGCCGGTGATTACAGGCCTGTCTGAATGGAGTCAAACTTTGTGGTAGATTCTATGCATATGACCTGATGTCTAGAAGGTTGATGACTGCATGACCAAGCTTGGAATGTTTGACCATTCTGTCCGAATGAATGGAAACGCATGGTTTACTCATGTTGAGATGACAACTGAGTGTGAGCTTTTTAGATTTGGGCTAGATTTTCATAATCCTCGTCACCAACTAATGTTGAACTATTGACTGATCTTAGGATAAATAAATTATTAATCCTGCAACACACTATTTAGTTCTCACATTTTTAAAATATATTGTTTAATTATTCTATTTTCCAATTATTCATTGAGGATCTCCATGCAATACGTCTAAACCACGTGTTATACAAAAATGCATAAAGATTAATTGTGGAATATAAAAATATGAGAACCACATATGTTTTCTGAAATGTGAGTTACTAATTGGTGTGTTCATTATAATTTAAACGGCAACAAATTATTTATTATATTTATAATTAGCTTAAAATGGAGAGAATCATCTCTAACTAATTATTTATCATATTTATCATATTTAGGGTTGAAACCAATAAATTAAGTAGTAATTTATCTCTAACAAAATTGATGTGATTAAGATTGCTGTTGAAAACAGTTAAGAATGTTACTATATTATTAAATGAGTAGAGTTTAATGCATAATTTGTAAGTAACTATATATCTCAATGCTTTAGCTTGTGTTATATGTGTGTTTGGTATAACTTTCTCATATGATCCTAACACCAACTTTTCAAGTCAAAAGTAACATTTGGTTAGAGTAAAACTGTATTACTAAAAAGCTAAAAAAAAAAGAACAGATTGTAAGAAAAAACTATTTCTAACTTTTGGAGAAAAATATTTTTCACAACTTATTAGAAAAACTGATACTATATTCATTGTGAATATTACAAACAACCTCAACTTTCAACTTAACTAAAACTAACTTATTTAATATTTTCTAGACAAAAATAACATTCATTTTTTGTAACTTCCAGTTTTTTTCAACCACAATTTCCGTTACAACTAAGTGTTGTTAGCCCACATTTATTCCAACTTGGCTCTTAATCTAATAACATTAGTTCATTCGGCTATACGTTATTGAAAAAAGCATCATCACTTGCATATAAGATTAAAAGTCAATTCAATTCAATTATTACTTTTTGTTGTGCAATATAATGAACTACTCACTATACACTTTAGTTCATTATACTTCGTTCCATTACATTATTCCATAAGAGAGGGTACGATGAATATTATGCGATTGAGGAGCATCAATTTTGCAATACCAAAAAAAGTGTTTTAGTAGTCTCTTTAATTTTTCAAAGATAATATGAAGTACTGGTAAAGAGTAATTTTTTTTTTCTTCGAAGAGGTAAAGAGTAATTTTTAAAACACCAATTATAAATAAAATTTTATATTTTTTTTATCTAACTTTAAGATATTCTATGGTCACTTTGTTTTTCACAAAGTAACCATTACTTTGTTTTGTCAACCATTGGATCATGGATTAAAAACTAATCCAATGGTGAAAAAGACAAAGTATAGACAAAGTAATGGAAAAACAAAGTGACCATAGTGTTTTTACATGTATTTTGATAGAATATCATATTTTTAGTATATTCTAATTTTTCTCTTAAAGTAGTTAGTGAGTGCTATATATATATATAATTGAATGATGGTGAATTCGATTACTGGAAAGGGTTGATTTGATAAAATAGAGTTTATTGAATGATCTCACGTCGGTGATATATCATCGATATGTTCTATTTATTGAGTTATTGTTGAATTTATTTAGTGGAAATACTTTAACTGATATCTTTTAAAATAGTCGTATAAGTAAATGAAAAATATCCTCTATAGTAATTCGGGTATTTGAATTGACGTTCAGTGTTTTAAAAACTGCTCACCTTGATCGATTAAATCGATCAATAGGTCTAATTAGAAAGTTTTGGCTATTTTCATCCTTAGGATGTTTCACATTTGTAAGAGCCATGTATGTCCGTCTAGGCGCCTCATAGCGGTCCATTGAGGAATTGATTGTCCCAAAAAATAACTGGCCCTTCTATTTTTTCAATTAGAAATTAAATATTTTGATATTAATTTGTTTGTATTCTTTCTAAAACTATTAACTAATATTGAAATACAAGCGTTTTTTTCCGACAACAAAATACTTACGTTTCTGGATATTATAATTCGGAACTAAAAATATTTTTATTATTATTTTAAGATAATATACGTCATCTTTTCTTAAAATACAAAACTGATTAGTCGTTTGAGACAATGATCTGTCGATCAGTCTAGCACGGTTTTACAACATTGATCAATTCACATATGCTCTTATTTCAGAGACCTTTTGTAAATGTTTCTAGAATAATACATTTAGATACTACTTCATTTAGTTGTATTAAATACTAATAATAATATGTATAACCTGTGATTTTTTATTTTTTTTTGTAGAACCTGTGAGTTTTTTTAAAATAATATATACTCACTAATTAAATAATTAATATAAAAATTCCCAATGTTGAGTAATGAACGTCATTATCGTTCTGCTAATGGCACCTGGATATATCATTCGTTTTCACTTCGAAGAATATCTAGATTTAGATTTGCTACTCGTATTTATTGTTTGTAAAAAAATTATTTTTTTATTTCCAAAATCGAAAAAATATTATTTTAAATATTTCATTTTTAATTAAAAATGAATTAATATCTTAATTACTTTTTGGAGTATTAGAATGTACCCTACGTAAACAGAGTAAATATTATCTCTTCATCTTTTTTTTTTTTGGAAAGAATTATCTCTTAATCTTATTATTTGGAGATATTCTATAGTTACTTTGTTTTTCACAAAGTAACTATTACTTTGTTTTGTCAACCATTGGATCATGAGTTAAAAACTAATCCAATGATGAAAAAGACAAAGTACAGACAAAATAAGGGAAAAACAACGTGACCATAGCCTACACCTATTATTTGATATTATAATAATTATTTTTAATCACATCCGAGTCAAAAAAAAATCTGTAGGCTGAAATAAGTCAATTCAAGTATATGTAAGTATTAATGGAATGAAATTAATAAGGTTTCAGATATTAATTTTTGCAGATCCAAAATTAAATAAAATCACATGGGCCATCTCATAATAATCAACCTAATTTATCATAATCTATAATAACATACTCATATAAGCATTTCCTTGAACAAAATTTTGCAAAACGGTTTGACAATATTTGTCTTTAAATTAGAAAATAATAAATTTTTGTATAACTGTTAATCTATACAAAGAAATTATAAGAAATTATAATTACTTTATTTTTTACAGGGTAGCTATTACTTTATTTTATCCACTAGTGAAAATTAATGCAATGGTAAATGAAATAAGTATGAATAAAATGAATAAAAAACAACAGTTATGCTCACATGGTCAATGATTGACCAAATACAATTTGGTCAATCACCGTTAGATCAAAATCTAAGGGTTGAGATTAGTTTGGTCAACCCTTAAATTTTGATCTAATGGTAATTGACCAAATTGTATTTGGTCAATCATTGACCATGTGAGCACCACTCTAGAAAATAAAGTGATTATAGTTTTTACCAGAAATTATATATAATTATTAGTCTAAAATCAAATTTCATGTCTAATTAATATTATACGTGTAATTTTATTAGTAAATTCGGGAAATTTATATGGAGTTGAGGATCATATAATTATA
Organism: Euphorbia peplus; assembly: GCA_028411795.1. NCBI lineage: Eukaryota > Viridiplantae > Streptophyta > Magnoliopsida > Malpighiales > Euphorbiaceae > Euphorbia > Euphorbia peplus. The sequence goes on from CP110841.1 coordinate 34,115,453, forward strand.
TGATCGGAAATTTATCATCTTCGTCTATGTTCCAACTTTAAATTATATTATCATTTTGTAGAATTATTTCTAACATTCCTTATATATTTTCATCAGAACGAATCCCCAGCAGAGAAAATATTTTCTCCAGTTGCAATCATAGTTTTTAGACCACCAAACATGTACTGAAATGATAAATATTTATGTTTATTATTTCCCTTTTAATATTAGGGATATTCTATGATCACTTTGTTTTTTACAAAGTAACCATTACTTTATTTTGTCAACCATTGGATCATGGGTTAAAAACTAATCCAATGGTGAAAAAGACAAAGTATAGACAAAGTAAGGGAAAAACAAAGTGACCATAGCCTACACCTTAATATTATAGTATTATTATTCTTTTAAGTCAATTTTGGATAAGTTTGTATTTATACTAGTGGAATAATAACACTCGTGTTATATTATTGAATTTAGGATTCTGAAGAGCAAAATTTTGACGAACTTCCTACGCCATTTTTAATTGAAAACCTAACTAAATAAATACAAAATTAGAAAATTTTCTTTTATGCAAAAATGATTTCACAAAACGGTTGCTAAAGTTTAAAATTTAATTACTTTTCAATTTTTGGTTGTCAAATTTGGGAGTTAAAAATCTGGAATGGTAAAAGTACTTATAAATTGGTTGATTTATGTATAATTAGATACCTATAAATGTGTATAAGTAATGCAAATTGGGTAGAAGTTGGGTATGTACTTATTGCAAATAGTTTTGTTTTTCTTTTCCTTTTTCAAAAGTTAATACTAATTAATTGTTCTGGTTAAATTCGATAATGACCTAATTGTATTGTCAATTAAATTGCTTTCAATTTGGGTTGTATATATAATATATTTCACAGCATCCGTTTGGTTTTTCTATTAATGATTACTTTTTTTTTTTACTTCAAATGATACTGTAGAAAAGTCTGATTAGAATTGAGAAATAACATACGAGAAACAACTTAACGTAATTTTACATGGAAGTTAAACTAATTATTCCTTAGCATTAATTGAATTTAAAAAAGTTGACCCTGATTTCTTGGATCTAAGAGATGATTTTCATTCAATAAGTTTTCTTTGGATCTAAGGCAGATACAAAAGATATTTGATTCAAAGAATTGAGAGCTTTTGAAATGTTATTATCAATATCAATTAAGATTCCACTGAGAAATTTTTTTAAAACGCTTTAAAAAATACAATGATATTTAAAAATATAAAGTTTAAAGAGATAATATGAGAACCTTTTATCTCATCATTTAGGCCCTTTGCCCAAACTTCCCACATCTATAAAAAGAGCAACTAAAATTCCGGGTAATTTCACTTTTTATCAAATTTATCAAAGATCATTGTTAGTGTAGATTTATAAATGTCATTTCTCTCTAATTAAAGAGTATAGGTCTCCAATTATCAAAAACTCTAAATAAACTAACTTTCTAACATTTGTCCAATTACTAGAACGACAATTAACAAAACCTTTTAAATTCTATGAAGAAACTCAAGATAAAGCCTAAACTTTATTCCAAAAACCGCATTGAATGGTCATCGAGTTCAAATATATATTGTTCGACCAAGCAGAAGAGTATTGGTAAACTAATTTAGCTAAACGGAGACTAATTGTTAACAAAGGCCAAACTAATTAATTCGAAAAGTGCCTCACAGAAATATAATTGTCTTCAATATATAAGGAAGCACATAACTTTTCAAGTTAATAATGTGGGATATTTAACACGTTCTTTTCACCCCAATTCAACTGGTGCGTGACGCCAATTTAACGAGTGCTCTCAACATTGCTCAACCATGGCTTCTATACCATGTGAGCAAAAGCCTACCTAACCTCAACCGGGTACATCAAGGGGTTATTTTTGCCTTGTATATTTAAATAATCATATGTAGTTTACCAAATTAGTAATGTGGACTTGTTCTTTATGTCTTATCAGTAATCCTAGTTCAATATATATATATATATATATATATATATTCAATTAAACTAAATTTAATTTAGTTTAGTTCTTATCAATTCAATTCAGTAATTTCAATTCAATAAATTTCACTAAAAAAAACAATACTACCTTAATATGGTAGCTGGTATATATTTATTTGTATACACTACTGCATTTTAATCGAAAAATTAAAAGAATGTTATAACTTGTCAATCGATAAGTTTATTTATTTAATCCAATTTATACGTTATTGATTCCAATACCTACACATGTCGAAGATTTTCATTCTTTAGAAGAAACATTAGCTAGCTAGAGAGATAGATGTGTTTTTTTTTTTTTTTTTACTTATATTTAACGCATTTCAGTTTAGTTCAGTAATTTTAGCAGAATTTATTCGACATTCAGTCAATAATATAATCCAGTTCAATTAAATTTAGTAAATTAGAACATGGCCTATTGACAGTAACTAGAGTAATCGTGTGTGTTAACAATGAGATTATTGGACAATTGTATTTTAAGGGGATCAAGTCAAAGTATCTCTAATTTATAAATTTAACTCTTTACTAACCACGGACGTGCTCAAATTATCTCCTTAAAAAATGCGAAAAATATCCACTCTTTAGTTATAACTATGTATATAAACTATAAGGAGCCGTTTGGTTCATGGAATAGAAAGGAATAGAATAGAATGGAATGGAATGGAATAGGTATTCCATGGAATAGAATAGGAATAGATAAAATAGATATTTGATAGGAATATAAATTTTTATGTTTGAAATAACTATTCCTTACCTCAATTAAGAAATAATTATCCATCCACTTTTGAAATAGGTATACCGTCGAATAATTATTACGTGTTTGAAAAATCCAACCAAACATACGAATAGGAATAAGCAAGGAATAAATATTCTATTCCATGTTATTCCTTGTCTATTCCGCGAACCAAACGACACCTAAGTATATGCTCAAGGTAAACACGGTGGCTCGACAAACATAATTTCTCGTGAAGGGAGTAGTGTAGATGGTGTCTTGAAAGCTTCGGGATTCTGCTCTAGGATGTTTTGCTTTCTCTATGCAATCTCCATATGCTCCAATGTATAGTGATTTTTGCTATTCAATTTCCTTGGAAAAAAGTTTTGTTGAATGTGATTCTATATATCTTGTTAATTTGAGAAAGACACGTTCTCTTAATGTTCCTTAGGCTCTTTGTCAAAAATGGTTAGTTTGTTTTTATTCTTGCAATGAAATGGAACTCGTGGTCACTCATATTTACCTTGAAGGAATATAACAACGGGTGTGTTGTTGAAATTTGACGTTCTTCTACCTAGATTATTTGGTGGAACTCAGCACCTAATCTTTACTATTCTTTTTATCTTTAATGATGTGCGGTTTAGAACGATTTTGTTCGCTTAATTTCTTTTTTTTTTATCTGTATTTCTTTTCTTTTTAATAATACCGAATGCTATTTCAATGCGGTGTGATGAGAGTGCCAACCTAATCAGAATGTATGTCCTCCGTTGTAAGCTTGCCCCTACTTTTTACTCGGAGAAACCTATATATTTAACAAAATAAATAGTAATAAAAAACATCCATGTCACATACAATAGATAAATGTTACAATATTTCTCACGAAAAAATAAATAAAGGATTTTACAATAGTTGTCCAATTCACATTAAAGATTATTGAATTGATTAGAATGTGGGCAGTCGACATCATTTACTGGGTTGAATTGATCAGCTATAAACCTATGTCAATATCTCAAGCTTCATGACCGACTGCACCGGTGACAAGTAATTAACCCAGATTCATGGAATTAAGGATCAATCTTGCTTGCTAGTATTTTTAAGATAGCAAATATAATTTATTTACCCCATTTTTTTAAATTTTTTTACTAAAATTCAGTTAAGTTCAGATCAGTCCTTTTAACAAAACAAATTCTATGTTCAGTCAAATTCATCCAATTCAGCTAATTTAGTAAATTCAATTCAATTTAGATTAGTTAAATTTAATTCATATATGTATAAAAGACAGAATATTAACCTAAAATCAAATTTACGTATCAGTTTAATCCTTGAATTTAGTATTTAGAATCACATTAACTAAGAGCGTGATGTGTTTGCTATATTAGATATGTCACTTTTTTTTACATGTCAATTTGGACGATTTTGACCCTAAATTTCAAATTAAAAAGCCAAATTGATTTTTAAACTTGATTTTAGATTAAATTAACAAAGAAAAGTATAAGAATATATATTTGTAATAAACTAATGATTGGGCATTAGTCAATTAGCCATTCAAAGGTGTGACAAGTGACTTGCACAGCACTCGCATTTGTGGGACATGTTATTAGGCTTTAGGGCATGTGTGGAGGGTACTTTGAAATATTAAAGTGAAATTAATGTCCCTAAAGAGAGACACATCGACATGAGACCATTCAACATTTGAAGCCAAGAATACGAGCATGATTTTGTAAAAGAAAGGGGACATTTTTTGTGGCGCAAAATACACATTTGACATGTGTATACAAATTATGATGGACTCACATACTAGTACGTGAAGGATAGATAGGCTTGGGGTCAAGCCTTTAGTCGCCACACCATTCCTCTTAAGGTTTTAGGGGTGTTTCTTATTACATTGGCTCTTGAGAATTTGGAAACTTACCTTTAATTTGAGCTCCCTCAAAAGATTTTGATTCAAGAGTAAAATCATATTAAATTGCGGTTAACTTATTTCTAAAATGCACATTGAAGGAAGAAAGTGTCGCCACTTATAAAAGCCAATGCAAGATAATTAATTCACCCTCTCACACCTAAGAATATAGGCCTGGAACGTGAAGTTTGTAGGAATATATATCTGCAGCTGGCGCTAAGAATGAAGTTTGTAGGAATATACATTGCGGTTGACACAAATAGTAAGCTTCCCAACATTCGATTAGTAGGCTCTAATACCATCTTAGATTTATTCTAACTTATCTCTAAAAGGTATCTTGAAGTGTAAAACACATGAGATACTTTTAAATGTTCAATCACTCATACATCTAGCTAATATGAGATACTTTTCACACCCCCTCGTGCTCAAAAATATACATCCGAAGTGTAAAGTTTGCATAGAATACATCTGGAGGTGGCGCCAATAATGGGTTTCTAAACATTGGACTAGTAGTAGACTTTATACCATCTTAGATTGCACTTAACTCATTCCAAAACACACTTTGAAGGGAGAGAGTTGTCAACACTAATATATGTTCCATCACATATATAGTTAGTCAATGTGTGAGATATTTAACCCACCCTTCGAATAAGAATATTTTGTATTTACCCTTGTATACATGACAATTTTATTGTGAACCACCTTCGAGTCATTAAAATCCGGGTAATTCTAACGAGAAACCGATAAAGAACAGTTGAAAAATTAACTTAAAGCCAATTTGACCATCTTATAGAATATAATTGCCATCTTATGATGTTCACCAAGTATAAGTTTTACTAACATGTTTTGAATCGCGTATACGAATCAATCAAGGAGAATCATTTCATGAATTACAAACTCCAATAATTGAGACTAAAGTAAGATAATTTTGTGTCCCCAAATAGTTGTCTTCATTTCTGTCCTTCACACTAAAACAAAGAAGGCATCTCATTGTAATTAAATTCTCACAATAGTTAGTTAATAACAAATTTTAGAAGGACAAGACATTTAAAACTTATCTAAAACTTAATTAATATTGAATGTGTGGAACTTTATCCTCCAAGTCCTACCCAACCCCATTTCCTTTTAATTTAAAATATAATTTTCAAAAATTATATTAAGGTTCTCAAAATACTATTTTAATCAAAATAAAAGTGGAAATTACAAATGTTATTATTTGGCAAGCAAATAATGATATGTGCTTTATAGGATTAGAACAAACAAAAATTCGAGGAACACTATTTGACATGTCATCAAGTCAATATATCACATCATCAAATTAATTTGTAAGATTATCAAATTAACATGACACATAAACTAAAATTAATATATCATTGTGTCACATTAGCAAGGTTCACAATAAACATGTCATGTCATTAAAGTAATATAAATTTAGTGTTATTAGAGTTTAATATCGTTAAAATTCATCATTTTGTTAACGGTGTAAAACACATGTTCTCTCTTGTAAGACCTGTTGCCTTAAGATTAGTTGGTTTTCTTTCTTAACGGGTAGGGATATAACTCAACAAGAAGTGTCACTTTGACGTGATGGAAGTCATCGGTTCAAACTTGATTGTCCCTAAATCTAATGTGATTTTTTCTATCTTGACTTCTTCCCCACGGTCATAATCAGATGTAAATACATAAGAGGCTCGTGGGATTGACGTGTGGGGGTAGAAAAGACTATATCTTTTGGAGCGAACCGCAAGCGAATATGAAACACATGGGGTACAAGTTACGCGTTCGAAATGAAAGAAAATTCCGAGACAACTTTGCCTACAAACAAAGAAGTTATAAGTAATGCAATTAAGAATATCCTGGAGAGTTTTTCCCTAGCTAACGATGAACGTTGGCGGCATGCTTAACACATGCAAATCGAACGAACTACCCGCCACTGGAAACACCACTTCTCGTAACGTGTAATGTATTTGTACTTTTCACAATAAAAAAACCCATATATGGAGGGGGAAATTGAATTCTCTTACCATCCTTTCATTGAAAGGGCATTAAGTGAGATTAGGGTCTAAAAATGAGTAGTGAGAACAGTTATAATGAATTTTCATATATAGATTGCTATTAGATACAGTCTGATTGATTGATTTATTTAATTTCATGACAGAAATTTGCATTGAATCGCCATTAACATTATATTTACACCTTCAAGCAACCCAATTTCCACCTACAATACTTCAAGTACTTGCCATTATGAACATTCAAGTTTCTATTTATTAATTCTTCCTTTATTTTCTTTCAATTTAAAAAATCAAAGAAAGAATTAATAAAAAATCAGAGGTAGTTTAAATGGTGGTGTTTATTATTTTAGCCAACCCCACTTTTTAATTCGAATTCCATTTCTTAATGACAATCTTCAATGCTCATTAAAAACTTGTATAATGGAATCTATACAACTGGATTTATATATCTCTGAAAATAACCTTATTAGAAATTAAATACATATTGATTGCTTGAGAAGATGTTAATTAGTTTTATAAAAATATAATGATGAGTATGTGGACATTTCCTCCATAATGATGAAGTGATGATGGTGATGGAATGCTAATGAGACTCGCCACACTTGTTCATCCCAGTTGGTAATCCTATGTTTAAGTCAGTATCACATCTAGAGAGTGTAGGAACTTAAGTTGTCCGTCGATGATGGAGGAAGCCTCTTTTTATTGACAGTTGATAAGTCGAGAAGTGTTCATATCACCCGCTTCTCGAATCGTCATGTTATGTGTATGATATGGCAATGACCCGTTTGTGACGCAATGATGGACATGCGCTCGAGATGGGTCGTGGGCTTCATTACTCACATTCCTTTTCTTTTTTATGTTCTTTTCTATTTATTTTTTTTACTCACATCCCCAATCATATAGTAACTTTATTCCAAATTCATATTGATGTTGGGAATGGAGATGTATTTCTAAGTGACCACTTTTATAGTTAGTCCATTCATGAATGTTTTGAATGTTTATAACATCCATATATAATTATATGACCAATAAAAAAATGTAAGCTATGGTTATTATTTCTTTTACTTCGTCTTTCTTACTATTGAATCAAATTTTATTTCACTCATTTAATAATGAAGATTGAAAAAATTAAACTCATAAAAGAATATGTATTGGGAAACCATGAACATTATTTAATTGAAAATATTAGAGAATATACATGATACTGTCGATTATTTCGGTCCGTTATTTTGGTTTGATTGGGTTTTTTTTAACACCTTACTAGCTAGTACGGTGAAGTATTTATTTCTATAGTGGGCTTTTCTGCATAGGAGAGCCTTTCTTTGTCATTTAGGGGAACAAAGAAGCCTCTAAGCTTCAACTACTTAGTAAAAATATGGACGTTAATGTGCAACATAGAGCAAAAGTTATTAATAAAGCAAAATAATTATAATTTCATTTCATACTAGAAATTATTATGTGTAGTAAATACAACATATATGCTAATGTAGTTAAATAGTACTTAATTCATTTTAATACATACCGAACTCTTAACTATCCCCAATTCATTTCTAGGTGGAGAGTATAAATTTACAAGTACAAAATAATAATGTAACAAAAAGATAACTTCACTAAACTAGATTATTATATTAAGCCAAAAAGTTAGAGTATTACAGAGATAATGAGAAGAATTTCCTTTATTGTTTTTAGGAGGAGTAGACGTGTTCTTTAACTTAAAAAATGGTGCAAATTTGTTTTTAGAGCTCAATATTTTCCATGCGCTATAAAATATATGATATTAGACCTCCAAAACATCAATTGTATGTAACATAATTATAGCGATATTAGCATAGTTTAAAAAAACATATCAAAATATCAACAACTAAGTTTGTCACATATATATAAATTAATCACACGAAAATCCATTAAACTAGCTTTATAACATATTTATTGGATTATCCATGCAATTACAAACAACCATATGAATGAACTTGGTTCAATTTACCAAGAACCTAACTTGTAATCAATCAAATAATTGTTAAACCCATTCATTCAAATTGATTGTGACGCATAAGGAAAATTAAGCTAGATTAGAAATGTTAGGGAACATTTGCACCATTTCTTACGTTAAGGCCAACACGCTCCTTCCTAAAAACGCTAGGGAAAGTTGTGCTCTTTATCCTAATATTATGCAGAAAGAGGATAGGATTTAATTGAGCAGGAGAAACAGTTAAGTTAAAATTAAATAAAGAAGAAGAAAAGAATGAGAAGTTAGAGGAAACATTAATTAAGTGTAGTAAATGGATGATTAGGAGTGAGTCATGAATCATGATTAATTAATTAATTTTCAAGTTGAATGAAAGTGAAAAAAAAAAACAGCTTCTTAATTTTTGATTTTGATTGGAATTTGCACATGTCTTCTTCTCCATCATCATCATCAGACTGCTAACTGCTCTTTTTAATTTTCTCATTAACAATGTGCAAGTTTCACGAGGCTGGTGGGTGAGTTTTTTATTTTCAAATTTATTGTTGATGTATCCTTCTTTTAATTCACCTCTTAATTCATTTGAGATATTTAATTTTAGAAAATATTAAATCAAAACTTGCCTAATTTGACATTTTCATTCTTTTAAGTTAATAGTGTAGATGAATGTCTTGCCTAAAAGCTTCTTACACCCTATTTTTTATGACTGAAATTTAGAGAACTAAATTTACTGATAAAATATAAAGAACAAAGCCTTAGACACTTGTAATTAAAAATCTGATTTGACCAACTTGATTGTCTAATTTCGTCTAGACGCTCAAAATTTGACATTCCAACTACACTATGACTAATGGTTCTCAACCGTTCAACTAAAGCTTAACATCTTACACTATATTTGTTAATAATACAACACAAAATTACTTAACAGGACACCTATTTGTTAATAATAGGTCTATAACTAATATTTTGAACCTATCAACAAACCTAAATTTGGTCAATTTTGGCATGACACCTTTATTTGTTGATTTGGCATACTTTAAAATTGACATAACTTGGTTAAATTAAAATTTCATCTGAACACATTTCATTTCATGTTAGTAAATAAAAGTACTAGAAATCCAAAATAGACAAATTTATGTTTTAGGTCCAAATATAAATTCCAGGTATCAAATTATGATAAAAAAGCAATAAGTTGGAAGTGTGTAACTAGAAAAAAAGAAGTATTAATAAGTACATCATGATTCATGAAGGTAACATCTATCTATATGAGAGGCTAAAAGTTCAAGTGTCCTTAAAACAAGATACTAATCTTATTCTTAATAAAGCAATGAACTGCTTAAACAAAATTAACTGTACATTAATTATCTCAATGGCATAAATGGAAGCAAAATACATCCATAACCCCTAAATTATCACTACTATATCGGACTATTTAAATTCATATCGGACATAAAAATCTTGAATTTTACAGTATACTAATAATACAAAACAAAGTTTAAGGATCTAATATCAATAGTGTTATTCAAACCTCGGGGATATATTTCCACCATAAAATTTAGCAATAAATAGCTACCTCCAATTGAAACTAATCTGAATTTCAGATTCAACGACATACAACAACAACCATGTAATCTAACATAAGAACCAAAATTCTGAAATGGTCCCTCCCTACATCAAGTATAATTTATAAAGCAGGATCACAAAGTGGTCACCCAATGAGTGGATACATGACAAAATTAGACCTATTTTTATGTAATTCATATGAAAAAAAATAAAATAAGAGTATGGACTTCATGTTCAATAATCCGAATGATCCGATCTTATTTGCTCTATGAACTTGCTTAAGTAAAGCTTATCAACCACTTAAATCATACACGATTGAACAAACAAAAATTTAGATAACATTAAAGCGCATGTCACTTGCGGTAAGAGCGATTAGGGAGTCAATAGGTCACTTTCAACAAGTTATCTATCTTAGACTAATGACACATCTACTAAATTTAATAAGCCAATTATACATGAAGTACAAGAAAGAATAGGTTGGGATATAGACAAAGGCTGCATAAGAAGATGGTTGTCACATTTAAAGTGACCCACCCAATCCAAAGTACATAGGTTGATATATCAAATCAAACTGTAAATTTGTAGTCATTCAATCAACAGACCAAAAAATCATATAGCACAAATCAGCAGTAATGGCAGTTTAACCAGACATAAAAGTCCTTAAATTTTACCCTTCGTTCACGTACAAGACTGGACCTTTATGAAAACGATATAAACATATCATTGACAACCTCAAAAACAGAAAATACAATAACTAAAAGTTGTAAGGAAGCACATTCCGATCTCAAAACTCTCTCTCTAGACGGTCACTTTTTCCGATCTCAAACCCATAAAACTCTAGAGTTAGCGTTGCTTAGAATGTCAATTCTATCAACTCTACAATGAAAGATGATCTGTTACTAATTGTAAAAGATTAAAAAACTTTCGTGTCAGTAAAAAGCAAAGCTCAGAGACTCGAGACTGTGATAAAAGTAAGACCAAAGTTGAGGGACGATGAATGTTGCGCCACAAATTGAGGGACCATGAATGTTGCGCCACGAATTACACAGCAACAGCAACAAATAATGCATCTTCCACTAATAAATATGTAACCATTTGCAAGAATTATAAGGAAAGAAAGGAAAGGCCACACAGGCCACAGCAAATATAAATACTAGTCATAAACATAAAAGAAAACTGCAGTGAAAAACTAATTGCAGGCCAGAAATGGTACCAAAATAATAAACCACATTAACAAAATGCATATACACAAAGTAATAAATTCATATAATTGATGAGAAATTATGCTGGTAGGTTGAATCATAAATTATTCTATGCTGGTTATCAGGTCAACATGATAAAATGGAACTCTTAAATCTTAAAACAATTAACAACTGCAAGCAATATACACAAAATAAATATTAACAACATTGTATTATTGAAGACCAAATTTAGTAGGCACTTTAAGATTTATATTCCTAATAAAGACTCAAACAACTAACATAAACTTAAAGTTTCATTCCTACTAAAGACTCAAACAACTAACTAACATAAAATTATGAATATGGAGCATGACAACTAGATAATTATCAATGTTAAAGTGCAATATTTGTATTCCTAGATGGCAATCTTTATTTAACTTAAATCTAATGACTAAACTAAGAATTTGTTAGTTGTATGAGGTACATGTAGAATAGAGTGAACATAAGTTTCCAGCCTGGCCCTCAAGTTTAACTATATTCTAAAACTTCCATAGATTTTCCCAAACCTTAAATTGGCAAAGTATCTTTGTCTAGCAATGTATACTTAAATGTAAACTGAATGCAAAGAGCATCTTGAGGTCCCTAAACATTCTGATTTTGGTGGGTTGAGCCCCGATCTTCTACTTCGACACATCAGACCCATGATCGTTTAAACCCTTGCTTGTCAAATCTAGTTAGCCGTGAACATATAATTCCATTATAACTTATAAAGGGCGTTGCTCAATTCATCCGCTCTTAAATTTCTAAAATCAAACATAAACGAAATTATGTTTGAACTATTGAATATGCAAAATTGGTATGCAAATGAAATGGATAGTGTTCTATCAATTGAGTTTTATGTCCAAAGCTGATTTTTCTCACCATGAGGGGCTTCATGACACTATACTAAACGATTCAATTACTTAGAATTTCATCCTTTTTAATAATAAAAGTATAAATAAATCTCAAAAAAAATAAAACAAAGGATTTTGCTTCTTTACTTTTGTGTATCCAAGTAAAAAATTTCCTCGAAGTAGAATTGTTCCTTCATCTGTTAAATATTTTTTTTATAGACTATATCATTTGGGATCAGTAATTTGCATGAGGATTACACTTATACTACACAAGCAACTGACAAGATGTGACTTTCATTACTTAGTGAACTTGAATTGCCTAGAAACACTTGTATATTTTAACATACCAAGCATATTGATGCTAAATGCGCATGATCCATGCTTAGTCTTCCAAGATTTGTTGCAGCTCAAGCTCATGTAAGTGCTCAGTTTCAGTTACAGGGACTCCTGTGCCATTAGCACCATCATTTTCGCTCCTACATTGTAGCAACTGTTCTCGAAGACTTCGAACAAGCTCGTTGAGTTTCTGAATATTCTTTTCTTGGGAAAGTATGATCTGCAAGGAAGATGGAAACTATAGGATTAAAACCTTGACTTACCATTAGATGATCTTGCATCTAAATAAATCACAGTTAAGACTACGAAAATAATCTAGGCACTCATGACAAAAAAAAAAAAGGTCATCTTAAGCATCTTTTGAGACAACATAACGAATAGTTTACTGAAAAATGCTGCGAATAAAGCATTATGCTGCAATCCTAAAAATAGAAGAGCAAAATACTGTTGACCAATGAAAATATGCCAAAATATAACATGGGAACAGAATTTCCAAACTAAGAATAGAAGCATTTATTCATTACCAATTCACACTCTAAAGAAGAAAGCAAAACGATTTTAACCTAGATATGTGTTTCATGTTTGTCCTTTCCAAAGGGTTTTATGACAATATGTAGAAATTTCATGACAATAGGAACCTAGTTTGTATATCAGCTACTTTTTTGTGTTCTTAGGTTTGAAGCGTTTAACATGTTAATATTGAATAGTCTAGAAGGTTTTATGTGATAGCACAAGCTGTCATTTGTTGTTGCATTGAGAAAATGAATTCCTAGGGAAGGAAATGCACAATTCACAAGTTACAGAACAGGATTAGGGAATCAAAAGCAGGATCCATAATAACCATGTAGATGAAACATCAGTTAGTAGATTCAAATAAAACTCCTGTAGAAAAATGAATGAGTCATTGATGATCTGGAAGACACTCTAAATGAGTGAAAGCAGAAACTGTTCCTTTCAGATAGATTCTAAATAATGAGGACTAATTTACTTTCTTAAACTCAAGCAAGAAGAAGAAAAAGCAGGACCCACAATAACCATCTAGATGAAACATCATTGAGTTTATTCAAATAACAATCCTGTAGAAAAAATGAACAGTGTTTCTAATTATCTTTCAGGGCCTCCTACATGAGCCAAGACAGAGATTGTTCCCTTCAAATAGGTAGTAACTAAATAGGACTTACTTACTTTCTTAGTTGTCTTGCCTAACTTATGCAAGGAGGAAGAACTTACAATATGAGTCAACACAGAGGTTGTTCCCCTCAAATAGATACTAACTAAAGAGTACATTACTTTCTTAAACTTATGGAAGAAGGAGGCAGAATAACTTATAGAAGTTGACTATTTCTGTAAGTAATAGAAGAGAGAATGGTACACATTGATGCGATTATTTCATCTTGAAGGGGCACTCTTATGGCTGCCGCAGCTTCCAGAGTAAAGTCAGTCAATATGTTGTCAGTTCTTAGAAGATTGAAAGGTACATTATTTTTTCCTTCTTCAGTCAGAACTAAAGGTAAAGGCTCTCGTTGTATCTTCCCCATCTGCCAGTTATAGAGTTTAAGACTTGAACAAAAACCTTTTCTGTTTTGGAAGGGAGTATGAAATGTTTGATGGTCTTTCATTCAGGCTTCGATACATAAAGACTTGGATTAGGGTATATATATCTCATCCTATTCATTTTAAAGTAAATAAGAGATATGCTAATCTGAGGTCTCAAAGAAATCAACATTTCAAACTTCCTTCCAAAATCTTGCTACAACTGCTGGGCATCATCAGGCTAGGTGCTTGGGATTCTTTCTAGAACCAAGAAAAGTTGAGATCTCATGACATTAATTAATTGCAGAAAATTGTATAAGGTTCATGTTCATATTGAAGGAAAATATAGGTCTTTCTGTGGTATAGATCAATAGGAGAAGCCATATGAAGACGGATTTTAAGGAAGTTATCTGGATTGCTTTGTTCATATTAAAGTCGGGGGTCAGTTAGTATCTGTTTATATGGCCCAAACAAACACAAAAAGTGTTAGTACTCCATAGCCAAAGTCATTAGGGAGTTAATATCTGTTTGTACTTTCAATTTTCTCACTTGCTTTTTTCCTTAATATATTTTGAAGGCGAACTCCTATCTTTCTTCATAGGCACTCGATTCTTCTCCTTGATGAATAGGGACCAACAAGTAGAGGAGATATTAACTAACTGAAATTTTATAATTGTATTTAACTAGCAGAGAAATTATCCACCAAACTATCCAGCAATCAAACTAAGACTAGACACAAAAGCTTTTCTTTCTCCAACAAAAAATCAACTCAACATAAATCCAGATATAAAAGAAGCTACATTTTTTAAAAATCTCAAGATCTTAGGAAATTTTCCACAATATGATGACCCCATCAAACATTAGGACACCATACGACGTTTTTCACAATTTCATATATTCTCCCCACCTTCGCTTGGTATTCTCATTATATATGATTTCCAGTTAATATGTTGCAAGTTCATGACAGTGAGCCTCGTTTCCTTCACGAAATAGGCAAGTAATAGAATAACTATTCCTAGCTAAGGTTGATTTTTTCCACTGCGGAATAGACATTCCGCGGAATAGTTATTCAAATTCCTATCAAGGTTAATCTACATAATTAACTATTATTCATCAATAATCAAACCCATACATTTTAAAGATATTGCTTCGTCTAAAATCCAGTAGCAAGAACCTCAAACTTCTCCAAATCAGTTTATAATTCAGTCAAAACAAGTCAACAATTTTCAACGAAAAGCGAGAATTAAACCCTAACCTTTTCTTTGATAGCTTCTTCCCGTTTAGAAATCAAATGCTCCTTCCTAGAGATTCCGGGACTCGCTTCAATCTCATTTCCAAACTGCTGTTTCCACTCGAACTGTGAAGTAAATACAATTAACAACAGCAGAAAAACCAGTAGCCAGGGTCTCGACATAGCCAAACACAGCTCTCTCACATGTATCTACAAACAAGTATGTAAAAAAAAATGAGCATCCATTCCATTAATTTAGCACTAATCAACGAGATTAGAGAAGATGGATGATTAAAACTCACAGATCAGAGATGATTAAGAGCAACATCGGTGATTTTTGACTTGTTCTTGACTCGGAATTGAATTTTTTTTTTGCGCGATGTGTTTTTCTTGATTGTTTATCGCGGCTAAAATCGGCGATGTCGTATTAGTTTCTCGGTTTTGCGCCTAACGTTTTGATAATTGTATATGTCACCGATCATTTTTTTTCATTTTCAGGACTTGCACATTTCTTTTTAGTTTGTGCATATAAGGGCAACAGTTTTATAGATGGTAAATTAAATTAAGGCTCTAAATATGAGTTATAACATGATGGCACGATTCATATAACTCTTAAGTTAGCCAAATTAAGATTGAGGCTTAATGAATTTAGGACCATAAATGGATTGACACGGTTGAATCGTAAAACAAATGGATGGAGTCACGAATTGACTTATTAACTCGTTAATAATTTGTTTAACCGATTTAACTGATATACGTACATATGTATGCAGTTGGAACTAGACTTATTAGATTGAATTTTTGTATATTAAATATATATTAATTAAAGTATTGAGCGAGTTAAATGATGTTTTTGGGGTGATTCGAATTTGTCTTAGAAATTTACATTCTCTCCATTTCTCAAATCCTTAATGGTTTTTTATTTCATTGAACCTACTACCTTATAGTAGGGTTCATTTTATATCACGTGGTTTCATTTTTTAAGCAAAAAAAAAACTGTGAAATGCATTACTTGCAGGGTTATGGAAATGGTTGATTATGATGACTTCGACGATAATATTTTGTCCAAATTTTAACCCTACTTTTGACCCAGTTAAGTTTAAGTTTAGGATCAAAAGTCAAAACTATTATATTTGAGCAAAATTACACTCGTGAACAATTTTAATTGACTATTTCCTTGATTTTGCAAGTAACATAGACAATCATCTTTTTTTGCTAATCTTTTTTATGAAAACCTATTTACAAAAATAATAAAATTAGAAAACACTCATATAAAATTAACTTATGGCGCAAGAATATAACATTAATTGAAGTAATAACAAATAGTGGGCCAAAAGCCCAAATCTTGGATATGCCAATGCATTTTATGTCCAAAAAACAAAATTCAAGAAGTCGGCAGGGCCCCTCGTGTAAATATAAGAAAACACAAGGTCCTCGATTCAAAAGCAGAAGACGTACATCTTTACCAAAACTAAAAAAACAAAAGAAAAATATCTCTCAGTCGCAGCACCACCGTGAAAATGGGCAACGCTCAATCTCCGCCGGCGGATCCCCGCTTTACTTCCGCCGCCAGGTTCCATCTCCGATCACACTCATTCCTCATCCTTATATATATATATATTCAGTTCCATTAATTATAACTGACATCTTTCAACTTTAGCACAGAGCTTTTACTCAGCACAAACTCGATGACCTCAAATCTTTTTTTACTTCTCTGGCCGCTCAATCTAACAGCAATGGCGAATACGTATCGCTCTCCGTTTTTCAGGTCAGCTATATAATGTCGCGATAAGGTACCGAAATAAGCTTAACATTTTTTAGAAAGTCTCAATTTAGTCTCATAGTAGCATTTTAAGCTCAACATTTAGGAAATGACATCAGTGTTATACAGAATAGTATTATTAAAGGTCTCGTTAACAAAATTTGACACGTCATATGTACGCCGTTGATGAAGATGATTTGTCTGTTTTCGCACTCTAAACATATACTAGATAATACTGATCTGGATCTTGATGCCTTTGAGCCTCTTGGATAGTGACCTGAGATCAAGAGAAAACCGTTGGACACGGGGCTGTAGACCGGCGAACTGCTCCGACGATCAAGTTAGATAGGAAGAAAGGCGGCTAATGAATGAGTACTGTAGTGAATAGAATAGTGAACATTTCAGGAGAGGTTACCTTCGATCATTTGGGTTGGCTTAGACACGTGTCAGCTGCGGATAAGCTGAAGAAGAATAATAGTTCGTTGGGGGAAGGCTTCTAGAAGCATGGATTCATGTACTGAGCGTGCTTCTCCAGGTGATGGTGACGTGCCTCCTCGGTTGCGGCGGTTAGTGATGTAACCTCCATGATAATGTCCTGTATGGAAGGGAGAGAGGGAAAGGTTATGTCATGTTCTTGGCTCATGGCTTCGGTCACGTCTTGGTCCATCAGTCACAAGTTACACTGAGATCACTAGAGAAAATATGACTGACTATGAAAGTCAATGAAAGTCAAATTTCGTTACTAAGTTCTAAATTGGTACCATTTTATAAACGTTTGGCTTGAATTGGTACTTTTCTGAAAATGTTAGGGATATTTTGGTACCTTATCCTGTAATGTTTCTTAATTCTTGTTTGTCCACCGATGTGGTGAATTAAGATTTTGGAATTACTGGAAATTGATTTAGGTTGTACTTGTTTAGGAATATTTTGGATTGAAAGGTCCTCTTGGGAAGAGGTTGTTCGACTTGGTTACTCGGAAACGAAAGGATGATAAGCTTTCTTTTGAGGATCTCGTGATTGCGAAAGTAAGGATTTTGAATTCGATCATCTTTGTTTGTTGACATACACTGTTTATTTTTGTTTTATTCATGTTTGAATTAATGTATGTGTTTACAGAGTGTTTATGAGAAAGGAACAAGAGATGAAATGGATGAGTTTGTTTATCAATTGCTTGATTTAACAGATGATGGATTCGTCGGAAGGTATGATGTTTTAATCTATTAGTTGAAGGTGAAAGTGTGGCATGTTTAGGCTTCTTGTTTGCTGCTTTTGGAGCTAAAAAAAATTTGGATTTGAGAATATGATATTATGTTGACTAGTGCTGATTTTTATCTGTTGTCAGGTCTGATGTGGAATCTGTTATAATTGCAATCTTGAAGAGTGTCTTTTCCCTGAATGTTAATCAAGATGAGTGGAGTTCTTGTGAGGATGTTGTTAATATGTTTGTTAATGCTGCAACTTTTTCAAAGGATGTTGAAGGCTCTGCTGAAAAAAGCATGTCTTTTGAGGATTTCAGAACTTGGTGTTGTCTTCTCCCATCTGTCAGGAAGTTCCTCGGTAGCTTGTTGACTCCACCCGATGCAGGTTTCATTTCCTCATTTCTGTGATCCTGTGCACTTTCAATTGTTTTTCGGTGTTGTTGCTTTACATGTTTTGCACTTTTTGATGATTTTGGCAATCATAATTCATCCGAGTAAGTGAATAAGAAAGTGCTGTTGGTCCCTCCAATATTTTACTATTAAGTTCTGTACAGGAAGACCCGGTTCCCAAATTCCTGAACTTATATGTGGGGAAAATTTTGATCCTAAAATGATACTACTGAGGAAGGAATTTGCATGGCATATTGGAGGAGCCCTTCCTCAGCATGAGCTGGAGGAATGGAAACTTTTGTACAATAGTGCTGTTAGTGGCCAGAGTTTCAACACATTCCTGGGCAGCATATCGTGAGTACTTGTATGATCCATTGGATCACTTGATCAATAATTCCTTAGAGCAAAACATGTTTCAATATAATCATATATTGTCTTGCCTCAGATCGAATATTGCTTTTTCTTTAACTCCATTTGGGTAAAGATGACAATGGATAACTGTTATGCTCCCCTGGTCAGAGTATTCAGCTCATAATCTGCATGTTTAAAACTAGTTCGAAATTTCATAAATCGATTTGATAATGTCGTGTCTGCTGGTGGAGCTTGATCTTGGTCTATTTAACTCTTTCTTAGGTAAAAATCCAGTTGTATTTCCAATTGCATAGATTGGGACCTAGTTGTTTTGATGGAATAATCCCCAGAAGATGTGTGCATTGGATATTGCATATGGAGGTTAAAAGTCTTCATAATACTGTTGCTGGCCACAGAATGCATCTGATTTGACTGTTGAGATTAGATTGTCTGTGCTGCTTGCAATTTTATAAATAAAAATGAAAACTTATCTTGAATAAAACTTCTCTCATGTTTCCTGATCTAGATGTTGCATGGTTCTCATTGGTTTGTCTTCATTTTAAGTTTCTGTATAATGGGCACAATTATAGTAATTATTTCTGATTTTATTTTGGTTAGCAGAGCTTTTTTTTAAATAGAGAATGTAATTACCTGTTGTTGCACTAAACTGCAGAAACGGTGATGGCCCCACAGTTTTGATTGTTAAGGACAAAGAAGACTGCATTTACGGAGGTTATGCTTCACAGCCTTGGGAGAGGCACGGCGATTTTTATGGGGATATGAAGTCCTTTCTATTTCAGCTCTGTCCGAAGGCTTCAATTTTTAAGCCTACTGGTGCAAATAACAATGTGCAATGGGTATGTTATCATATCCTGTACAACAGTCATACGTAATGATAATTGTCTTGAAGGAATCACTGATGAAAAATTTGATGTCTGAAAATTCATACAATGGTTTAACAGAAAACATAATAGGATTCAAATTTACAAAGAATTGATGAAATTGTGATATGCGTAATTTTGGTTAGTGGCATAGCTGTTTTTTGAATAGAAATATTTACAAGTTCAAACTGACATAATTTTAAGTTTCTTTCACTGGCAATATAGCTGTAAAGGTTGTTAGATGTTCCGTAAAAGACATTTCACCTAGTTTTATGGCTATCCTGGCCTATCCATGGAGATTTAACCTCCAGGTGGTCCCGCACTTGGAAGTTAGGAAACACTTTGGAAGCATAACCCTGGAGGACTCTGCCAAACTTACCATCAAAAGTTGCCAATCTTGGCTACAACCACTGGATCAATACCTGCCAGAAAAAGTCCATGGCCACTTAGTCCCTATTCAGAATTCCTTTTCTAGTAATTAGGAACCAAAAACCGGTTCATTTGAAACCTCGAATGAAAAGAAAATTTAGTAGAGGCGATTTTCAATATGATGGTGGATTGCTTGTGTGTTTCCAAGCAGTTAAAAGTGAGCAACTCTTGTGCTATGTTATAGCAGACAGCCTCTAGATTGACAGGGAAAAAATTCCCTGTTTCAAAATTGCCAATTTTCCTTTCCTAAGTTGATGGTGGGAGAGCACATTGATAGGTTAGGTCCCAAATCTACCCCGGTTTTTCTTTCTCATGGCATTGAAGAGCCTAGAGAAAGATAAATTTAGATCATCCAACTATGCAAGTCAGTCTACACAATTTATGATGCATAAACATCCATCAGTTTGCATTAGCTGTTTGAACAAATATTTTTGCATTAGCATCAGTAGTAGTGAAATGTGAGCGTCAAGATATTGTGTGCTCATTCATATTTTTAGAAATGATGTTCAAATTTTTAATGAATTGGCAGTGTGCGGCGAATTTCACTTCAGAAAGCATCCCAAATGGCATTGGTTTTGGAGGACGTGCAAATCACTTTGGCCTTTTCCTCTCAGCAAGCTTTGATACAGGACACAGCTTTGCTTGCACCACATTTGGCAGTCCTTCCCTCTCTAAGTCGACTAAATTTATCCCAGAAGCCATAGAATGCTGGGGGATCGTTCACAAAGGAGGAAAGCAAGAAAAACATGGCGGTCCTAAAGGTACAGTGTTGGAGAGATTCAAAGAGGATCGCAATATGTTAAATTTGGTTGGCCTTGCAAATTCAAGTGACTGAGTTGCTGGTGAGATCTCAAACTTGATGATCCAAATAGAATGAGGTTATAACATTATCCTGGTCTGGTTTGAATCCTACTTGGGAAGGAAACTTTTACTTTGGTCTTTCCAGGTGATATTAAACGGTCACCCGGTCACTGGTTTAGAGAGGTCCTTCACAGTTTATATTATATGTACAGTCTAAACTGGAACTGAATTTCTCTATGAATTTGGTTAAACAGTTTTCCACGGAAGCACAGTTGTATAGAGCATGTTTTCAAGAAATTTTTGGCTGCAGAGTTGATTTGCGATTGTATTGATTGTTGATTACTGATATCCCTACATAGAATACAGATTGGTGTCTTATGATACAGATTAAGATCATAAAAACGCAAGCTTGCAACATAACACCACCTAATTTGTCAAGGATTGGTAATCCTTTTTCTAAAATTTAATGGATTAGGGCTTATAAATACGCGAGGTTCTGGAAGCAGATTCACTGTCATATTAGGAAGTTTTATAGTTGTATCACTTGATCCATTTTGTGCTTTTAAATTCTGGCTATATTCAAATAGTGTGAACCAAGGGGAAAATAAAATTCAATATCCACTGGATTCTCCATCGACACAGCATTCACCATCACAAATCAGAGAGCTGGATTATATGAGCTATGCAATATTTTTGACAAAAAGTTATTTATCGTTATCGTATGAAGATGCGTCAAGATTATTTATCATTATCGTACGGAGAAGCATTGTTCTGAGTGTCATGGGGAAGCTCAATAAAGCAACTAATAAAACATAAAAAGGATTAGCAAATGCATAAAACTGAACCGAAGTGATCTCATAGCTTCCAAAACAGTCCAAGCATAACAAAAAAAGCACTATTCAATACACACTAGCAACCTATGATTACAACCATGATTATAAAGCATAGACAAGAAATATGCAAATCAAAATCTTCGTAAAACAAACCGGAAGCACAACTTACATTCGAAACAAGCAACTTACAAAAGGGGCCGCTAGTTTCAGTAACAAGATAAAATGATTTCACCCGAACAATCCTTTAACCTTCATAATCATCGATCAGTAACAAGATAAATGATTTCACAACAACAAATCCTTTCATCTTCATACTCATCAAGTCATTGGCTAATAAAATGAAACTAAAACAAGACAATGCATTGCAAGGATACGCAAATCTGAATGTTGACAATTGCAAAAACTAAAGTCCTGGACAGATGCAGAAAATAACTGAACATAGCAAATGGTGCATAATATTTGACTGAACTGAAGTATGAAAAGCATTGTTCTTAGTCTCGCGAGTAAGCTCAAGAGACATTACCAAATTGCACCCAAAACTTAACAAAAAACCCTAAATCAAAACCTCCTCAAGCGTTACATCCTTTGATCTTTATACTCATCCAACCATAAATGAATAAGAATAAGATATCCCATTAACAGGAATCAGCAAATCCAAATGACACAAACTGCAAAAGCTATAATCTCCGAGCAATTAAGCATACAGAAACTAACCTCAACAAGAATAAGATATCCCATTCCTACATTCCGTCAACTAAAAGATTAAGTAGCAACAAGAGAGCAATGCAATGAGCTCAAATTGTAACTCGAACTGATCAAAACTCGATTATAGCTATTTCAAAATTAACACTCCCGGTTAAGCTTAATCATCAAATCCAAACAAAACCGCACTTTCAAGTAAACCAAATTACTAAAAAATCTCAAAGTACCAAAACATTAACATCCTTAAACAACTAAATTAACAAAACCCATAAATTCAAAACCTCAAAACCTCCTTCCAACGCCACCAGCGCCTCTCCCGAATCCAAATTGAGCGACCGGAACAGCAACGGGATCAACCCAAACAAGGCCAGGAATATCCCCCATTCCCAAAGCAGAAAGCATGTCAATAGTCTCCTTATCAACCTGAATCTGATCCGTGTTGATGGAAGAAACATCGGGGACAAAATCCATCCGGCGCTCGCGTTCTTGCTCCTGGAGCTTCAACGAGATACCCCGGACAGGACCCTTTTGAATCCTCTTCATGAGATGGGTAGAGAATCCGGCGATCTTGTTGCGGAGGCGCTTGG
The DNA here is from genome assembly GCA_028411795.1 of Euphorbia peplus. NCBI lineage: Eukaryota > Viridiplantae > Streptophyta > Magnoliopsida > Malpighiales > Euphorbiaceae > Euphorbia > Euphorbia peplus. Next base: position 34,138,708 of record CP110841.1, read on the forward strand.
TCGGAATAATGGCCACCTCCTCCAGGATCTTCTTGTTGGTATGGAAGTCTAGAGTCATTTTTGAGTAGTACCGTTCGATCACTTGCCGTGATGGTTTCTTCACGGTTTTCGGTCGGACCCGACCCATGGTTAGGGTTACGGTTAGGATGGAGATCTTTGGACGCCGGGAGGAAGAAGATGGAGTTAGGGTTTTGTATATTTTGGGTTTTGTTTGGGTATATATATTGAGGAAGAAGGAGATAGGTGTTATGATGGACTCTTTTCATAGTTGAGTCTGGGCCTTGAGTATATTATAAGGCCTTTAAGCAGCCTAAAAATATACGTTTATAACACTTTTTATTTTGCTTTATTTGCAAACTAATGTATATCCGATTTTGAGCGTCTAAACGGTAATCATATCAGAATTTTGATTTTAAACACTTTTGCACGTCAAAGCAATCATGCGAACATCTTTCACAACTGGTGTGGACTTAGATCTAGTATGTCATGTATCATAGATTTAGTGGGGCGACACATTAATAAAAACAAAAATTGGGATGAATTTTCTTGCATGTTTTGCATACGCTACCCAATTGATTATATCAAACATAAAAGTGAAAATCATCCTGTTAACGATCAAATTTTTAATTGGAATCATTCATGAAAGTGATTTGTACAATAAACAATTATTTTTCTCCATTAAATCTGAACCATATACTATATTATCTATCCAAAACAAAATCCTTAACAAATTCACATGGTTATCAATTATTGCACAACTTGCAAAACAGAACAGTAGCTCCCACTTATTCAATTTGCTGATCTCAAATTCATATAAATTTATTTACTTGTAGTATGTGTGATAACCATAAGGAAAAATATTGAAAGTGTCCGCATTTTTTAACAATTATGAACAACATGATCGCCAGAAGGTAATTAAATATTTTCGTATCGAGAAATTTTACTGTATACTAATTAAATAGATTTGTTAAGATATATATAATGTGTTATTAAATGATTTCTTAGATGTATTACTCCCCGAGTAATTGATGATCATATATGTAAATGTTTCAGGCTAGAAGGGAAAGTGGCTCTGATCACCGGCGGAGCAAGCGGGATCGGGAAAGCCTCCGTCAAACTTTTCATCAAACATGGAGCCAAAGTAGTTATTGCCGATATTCAAGATGAACTCGGACAATCTCTCTCCAAACAACTCGGGTCGGACGAAACAATCACCTACATTCACTGCGACGTAACTTCCGATTCCGACATTCAAAACGCCGTCGCTTTTACCGTGTCCAAGTACGGCAAACTTGACATCATGTTCAGCAACGCGGGCATCTCAGGGAAGACCACTCCCTCGATTACCGGGACAGAAAATGAGGATTTTAAAAGGGTTTTCGATGTTAATGTTTATGGCGGTTTTCTCGCTGCAAAATATGCATCGAAGGTGATGATTCCGGTGAAGAAAGGATGTATTCTTTTTACAGCTAGTAATTTCTCGGTGACTTGTACCGAAGGGATGCATCCGTACGTCGCGTCGAAGCATGCTGTGGTTGGTTTAGCTAAGAATTTGAGTGTGGAATTGGGGAAATTTGGGATCAGAGTTAATTGTGTTTCGCCGGGGCCGATTGCAACTCCGATGCTGTGGAAATTTACAGGTGAATGATTGTTATATTATAGTTGATCAAAAAAAATTACGAAACTACGATATGTTTCAAAATATTTCTAATTTTGGGGTAGTCAGTCAGTCATATGGTTTTGATACTTCAAGTTTCGGATGGAGTTTAAGTCATAGAATCATATTATTCGGGGCGTATCCATGAGTGGGCTGAAGGGCTCGGCCGCCGGAACCACCCCCTACAAGGGATGATACCGGACACTATATTAGAGGATTCGGCCCCTCCAATAATCTCTTAAAATTGTGTAAAATCGGCATTTCGTGTCATATTTTCATATTCAATATAATATTGTTTGAAATTTCATTTAACTACCACTAAAATTTGCTAAGACTTTTAATCGGGCGCAATTGACTTTACTTTTGCATAAGCAGCTTTTCTGATCGTTCTAAATTTTGAAGCACATATACATGTTTGGATAGTCAAACAACTGAATAGATGTGTTGATTACTTTAAAACTATAAATTTTTTATATTTCATATTTCGGATGGCTCATCTTTGATCGGACTCGGCCTCACCCGACCCATTTATATTACAATAAAAACTAATATACATTCTTTTTCTTTGATAAAGAACCAAACACAATCCTTCAATTCCAACTTCTACTCTCTGTTTTTCGTCTTTCTTAGTGAGCCAAAGATTTGCTTGGAAGCTTATACAAAGTATATATTATTGCACGATTTTAAGTATGATTAAGTGTGTGTTAATCATTGTTAATCTTTCAGTTTACATTTACTATCAACTGCGCAAAATAAACTAATCTTTAACCCGAAAATTTACAGGGTTGAAGGAGACCGAGGAGGAGAAGGAGAACGTTCGGGAAGCGTTGTTAAGTGCAAGTGTACTGAAAGAAGCAGTGTTGGAAGCTGAAGATGTAGCAGAGGCAGCTCTTTATTTAGTTAGTGACGAGGCTAAGTATGTGAATGGAGTCAATCATGTGGTTGATGGTGGTATTTGGCTCACCAATCCTTCTGTTGATACTGCTCTCAAAAACTTATCTTTGTGAAACCAATTTCGAGAGACGTTTTTGGTTTGCGTTTTTGTAAATACTAGCATATGTGGTTCGCGTGTTTTGCAAATACTTATATGTGGTTTAAAATCTTATAAAAGAAGGGTATGATCAGGTTTGATTTTATTATTAAACACTACGTAAATTTATACTTTATCTTTCTACTCCGGATCGTGTTGGTTTTGGTGCGGTGGTTAGGGACGCTCTTGTTGTTTTATAAGCGGTCTAAAGGGTGAGATTATAGGTCCTTGTGATGAAGCTTCAACTTTTTGAGAGGCATTAAGTTGGACTAAACGGAAAGGTTGGGCTAACACAATGGTAGAATTGGATTTGTTTTCTCTTGTGCATGCTCTACACGATGTTCAAAATTGTCCCTGCTTTTAAGGCAGCACTGAAAATCGTCCGTAAAAAAAATCCAACAAGGACTAACATTAGTGAACAGTTTTCAAATCTTGATTTCATTCCACGCATAACCAAACACATAGGTCTGAACTTGTCCTCATCATCTACTGTGACTTTGCTTTCATCGGGAACAAAAGAGTTAGGCGCGAGATTGTCGAAACGATCAATTGAAGCAAATTCGAAAATAATTGCTCAATATTATAAGACCGAGCATCCTCATAATCGTCATCAGAATCATAATATGAGAATGCATCAAAGAACTCTTCATCAGAAAAAGATGAATCCAACTCCAAGCTTGAAATTTTAAGAGAAATTAATTAAATTGAGATTGAAAGAATGAGTAAATTAAATTACTTAATGGGTATTTATATACATAAAATTGGAAGATGTTTTCCGTTTCCAGGTAAGAAAAGGATTAGTAGATATTTCTTAGTTATTTCCCTTTTAACTTTCCTTCTATTGTTGTGTGTTTTCAAATTAATTAGGAAAATCAATTCCAGGTTTGTCCTGATCTTGGAAGTGAGTAGCCTTATCTTTGTTTAAATTTTTTATTCCCAAAAATTAGGAAAATGTATCTGTGAATGTTTTAGTTAATTTTATGCCGTTGGATCTTCAAACTAAACTTGTCAAATCAAGTTTTTGTTGTCGTAGTGTTACCAGATGTATGCTAGAATTTTTACAGTGTTCAGTGATTATTTTTCCCAATTTAGTACACTGCTGAAATTTTTTTGAAAGTCCAAATATGTTCACCGATTAAATTTTCTAAACATGATCAGAGATTAATTAAATTTTTGAGCTGGTTGGACTCAAACTTGATATTATATAGTATGTTATCCAGACCCAATTTATGTATTTATTAGCATCAGCTCTTTATATCTTCTTATTTCCTGAAACATGCTTAAAGATCATCCACCATCCGAGTAACATCTGAAGTGTTTTACTACACTTAATAAAACACATTGGTTTGGACTTTTCTTTTTAGAGAAAAAAATGTGATAACAAAAAGTTTTGTTAACCTACTCGCAGGGTCAGAGTAAACTATAGATCTCAATGAGAGTTCGTATTGATATTTATAGATTGTCTATCATGTTATTCAACCGGTTGAACAAAAAACTCGAACTCGAACTGATAGTTAAAGATAACATTTTTTATATAAATTTCTGACATATATTTATTTGTATCAAATTTGAGAGCAACAATTCTCATCATAGTGATTTATTTTTCTTTGGCCTTTTGGTAAAACAATCGGTTCTAATTTCTAACTGTTTGTCCAATAGAGGTGAGAGTTAGAGAAGGTTAATGAGAATAACGAAAAGGGAATTGATTGGGAGGTTAATGGATGTAAACTAGTTAAAAAGTTTACGTTACTTCCATTAACCCCGATTTGGAGGTTAAAGTTTCCAGTTAATGGAAATAAAATGTTAACTCTCAATAACCTTCAAAAAAAAAATCTTTTAAAAAACTCTCAAACGAGGTTAATTGAGAATTTTACTCTCATTAACCTCTGTTAACCTCCTCCCAAACAAGAAATTAATTTATATGAAGTGTATATTGGTAATTCGTAAAATAATTGAATCACTTAACAGGAGGATTAAAAATAACGAAAACAACTATAATACATATGAAAAAAAAAACCCATAAATTTGTTCATAAAATCTTTAATTTCATCACGACAAAAAAAAAATCATAAACCAAATATTTGGAACTACGAATATTACAATTGAACGATCATATCACGTAACTAAAGGAAAAAAAAAACACTAAATTTGCTAGCAAAACCTTCATGATCCGGAATCATACTATTGTTACAAGGATGAAGAAATTAACTCTAGTCTTTCAATGAGCTTGTCAAAGGATAAAAGCATCTGATTCTCCAAATCGGTCACCCTGTCGTATCGTATGAACTCTGACAGGAAGCTTAAATCATCAAGAGATGGGTTGTTGTCAAAACAATCATCGATTGATTCAAGTGAATCCAAAAACAATTGCTCAGGATTATAATCCTCATCGTCAGAAAATTCATCAGTATCATAATCCGAGACTAGTGCTTTAAAGAACTCTTCATCAGACGGCAAATTGTAACAAGCTTCGGTAGCAGCAGCAGCAGCAAAATCGAATTCAAGCTCCATATCTGAAGAAACCTGAGACGATGATCAAACTTGAGATATGAAACTTCAGATAAAGCGTAACTAATTAAATTGAGATGAATGTTAAGAAGCTATACAGTAAAATAGTTATGTTGGGTATTTATATACATAAATCTCAAAAGTGTTTTCCTAAAAGGAAAGGGATTAATAGATGAATTTTAGTTTTTTTTTTTGGTACACTCAGTTTAGTTTTGTGTTGCCTAAACCGACTATGTTTTGTGTTTTTCAGATTTATATTAAATTAATTATTTTGGTGAGTTTTAAGATATTAATTAATTATTTACGGTTGGATTTATCAAAGAGAGGTACTTATTGTGAATCAAGTTATCAAGGGGATTCCGTCAAAAAAAGAAGTTATCAAGGGAATCAAAAAAATAATAATTAAATTTATCAAGTTATGATTGTGCTGATATAGTTTTCAGTACTAAATTTGTCCCCTTTTGTCGTGTGGCAAATTGGACCTATATTTTGACCTAAAATTATTGGCGATAACGACTGTTTGTCTGCTTAAGCCCTGATTAGGCTTGAAAATTGAGAATTCGATTTGGATTGAGTACTTAGACTGTCTAAGTAATCAAAATTCATCTTATCTCCAAATAATTATTTTTCTATTATTTCCGGAATCATCCTTAAAGAACATATCGGCCGTCCCAATAACACTTTCTAAAACACATCGGTCTGAACTTGTCTTTTCAGAAATCTTTTTTGGTAACAAAAAGTTTAGCTAGTGGTAGGTCCACTCATACCACGGATCTTGATGAGAGTTTACAGTGAAATTTATAGATTGTTTACTGTTACCAGTCCATATTTTACAATGACTCATGGAGCAATGGAAATCATCTATTACTTCACAATTCGCTTACATGACTCTTGGTCAAAAGTCATACGCCAGATCAATAGTCAAAGCTTCTACAATATTCATTCTACTTACTATGTTAGTAAACTTATCTCGAATAGAAAACTATTACTAACTACGAATGCCATCCAAAGATCTCTTAACCGACTTCAATAAGAACTCCTAAACAGTCATAAACTAACGATGATCCTATTCTCCCTTATATAAAGACAAGTATAGACATACTTCAAGATAAGTTTACTACACTCTATATATCTTTTGAGTTCTTTTTTCATTTGATCACAAGTTATTTACTGATTTAAGCATAGGAGAGGAGTTGCCGATCAACGGCCCCACCTTAGCTTGCATATGCTAAACAAATATTGGTTAACCGGTCAATGGGTATTTATACGACTCATTCAACAAATATTGAGGTTGACAAGAATCGATCGAAGAGGTTGCGATATCCTATTACTTAACTGATTGAACCAAACACTCGATTTCAAGCTGATAATTAAAACTAACAACATTTTTTTATATTAAACTCTAACATACATTTATCATATTCTGAGAGCAATAATTCTTAACACCATTATCCACGATTGAAAGTAATTTTTTTCATTCGTGGAAGGTAAAACAAATTTTATTATTTTTCAAAACTTGGGGCTATCAATGCAAATACCCGAAATGTATATATACATGGCTTGGTAGACGCATTGAATAGAAATAGAATATTGAAACCCTGAGAGATCAGAATGGGATCGACGGAAGGTCTGATGGCTATTTCGAGTGATATTCTGGATGCTTACTACGACAAGCACCCTTGCCCGTCTCTCAGCAACGACGTTGATCTTCTCTCTTCTCAGATTCAATCTATGGCTTTTCATTTGCTCCACGAATCCGTTAATGATAATTTAGTAGTTGATGAATTGAAGCGACATCCTTTTTATAAAATCGAGGGCAATTTGTGGAGGAACAAGGAACATATCGAAGAAATTATTGACTTGCTCACTGTATGTTTCTACTACTTCCCTTTTGAGTCCTTCAAATCCCTAACCAATCTTGTTTTCCGACAGCCATCTACACATGAAGATACTGAGCTTGCTGGAATTCTTGATAAGATCACACATGTGCTTGCCCATTCTCTCGCCAATTTGGTGTCTTTCCAAGGTATGATTTCTCAAACTGTCTTCACTGCAGGTTACTTATTGCACTGCATTAAATTATTTTTATATTAAACATTGAATTCTATACAAAATCAATTAAAGATAGGAGTGATAATTTTGGCTTTAATTTAGCATATAGATTATATTATATATAGTTAATGAAAAACAAAAGCATAGAAAACTCCATATCTCAAAAAGAAATGAATAATTAGCATTGAAATTACTTGTTATAAGAATATCATCATAATGCACAATAAGTATAAAATTCTTAGGATAAAGTGATTTGTACATTAACAACAAAATATTATGTATAAACTCAAATTTTAATATAGTACATATAACTACATAATTCAATCACCAAAATTGATTTTCAATTTCTAACAAATGATAGAACTACATGATATAACAACAACAACAACAACAACAACAACAACAACAATAATAATAATAATAACTATATTACAACAATGCTTACTTGCACTTATGAAAGTTTGTATGTAAGTTCTCTCGTAGCTTTATGTGACTTTCTATTCCTGAAGTTACTTCTTTCAATAACAAATATTTGAGTACCATAAATTTCATGAAAAACTACAGGCTTGTCTAAAAAACTCTACATAAACTCATTTTCTTCAATTAAACGACTAATGTAACACATAATTCAAAACTAAGATCTAATTCAAGCACAAACAACTATACAACTGCTATCATAAACTTTTTATGGGGCGAGAGAATGAAATAGGCTCCTCTTGGTTCCACACACAATTTATATATAAGAGTTCAATGATTGTAGATTTCAATTATCATTTACTATTCTTAATTAGAATTCAAAACAGAAACTGTTACGGAATTCTAAAGGTGACAAACTATTAAGAAGACAATGGGAGTTATAACTTATTCAACTAAAGAGCAATAAACAAAAATAAAAGTAAAAAATGTAAATTTGAAAGAAAAAAATTTAAAATCTTAAAAAAAATGAGAGGGTGACACCTAAGATTTTGGTGAGGTGGCTGATAGGCCTAATATTTACGTAGTTTTCCACTCTTTTTAGCTTCTATTCTTGCATGTTTTTATCCTTGAAAGTCTTGCTCATAAAGGTTTAGTGCAGATTTCGCTCACTATTGCAAACAAAAGGTGAATCTAGGCATTGAAGGCCTTGTAGGCGAATTGGAGCTGTGTAGACTGCTTCCGGACTGCAGAAGCGCAAAGGCTGTGAACCATGCAGTGTTTGATGCAGGCTGCGGCCGTGAAGTGGAGGAGGCTGTGCAAGAAGAATTGAAGGGGTGGAATGCCACCTAGCCCTAGTGGCAATTCTGTTAATCTTATCAACAATTTGGATAATTTTCATTTCAGTTTTTAAGGGTATTTGTGACCTAAACTTTTAAGGTCATTTTAGTCTTTTTGCCTTTTAGGGTTGCCTCACTTGTCTCCCTATAAAAGGCAATGTTTGCTTTTACTTTAAGTGTGTGAAGTGTGTGGTGAAGTGTGCTTTACATGTGACTTACAACAACTCTTTATTTTCTATTTTAATGTTAGTCAACTTTTAACTTTGCAACAACTTTCTTTCTACTTATTTCCATTTGTAGTAATTTCTTTAGTCTTTCAAAGTTGTTCTTACAACTTTGAAATCCGAATCTCTTCTTCTTCCTTAAGATTTATGTTTTCAAGCTTTGCTCTTTACATTTCCATGGAGACGATGAACTCACTCTTGATGTGTGAGTAGTCTCTTAGCATGGGCCGCGAGTGAAAGGTGAAGGATCGTGGCTTTGGGAAAGGTTTCTACTTATGGTAATATTATTCTAGCTTTGGTTTTTTTAGATCTATGCTTCGGGTGAGGATTGGTTGCAAACAACCCTCCTAAAATCATTAGTGGAGCTTAGAAATGAGCTATCTTGTGGTTTACTATACGGATTAGATCTAAAGATGCATGCTTTTGTAGTCTAGAGAAATCTTGCTATATTTGTATGTTGGTTATTTACTATTTAAGGAAACTTTTTAGTAAAACCCTAAGACAACACACTCCTTAGTAGATCTAGACCAAATAACTTTGCTAGATCTACTAAGTTATCAACTCCTAGGCTTGGAAACGAGCTAGGAAGAGATATTTGTGGGAGAGGCCGAACCTTTACTGTTAGATTAGTCTTTGCTATTACCAGAAACCCAGATCCAGTAGCCTATGATCCAGATCCGGCCACTTGTAGCCCGTGTGCCTTTAAATATTGTTGTTATTATACCCTGCTTTATATTCTTAGTTTTAATCACTCAAAACCATTACTTGTGACTTTATTAGATCTTTGAGACTGAAAGTTAGTAACTTTAGCTTCGCCCGATCCCTTGGGTACGATAATCCGAGTCTAAAATACTCACTTTATTACTTGAGCGATGGGTACACTTGCCCTAAAAAGCACGTAGGTATTACACGCCACAGTGGCATCATGTGGTGAAGAGGTTTTAGTTACCCTTATATATATATATTTATATATACAGATTTATATATAGTAATAGAATTAAAGGGACAAACGAATTTCTAATTGAAATAACCCGCGCGATTGTGGAGCGATGGAATTTAGCGGAGGCGCCGACGACGGTGTGGTTCAGTTCAGTGGTCGTTTCTGGATTTACTCTAGGCACGTCAACTCCCTCAAAGTTCTTGACGCCAGAGAACCAAACTTCTGGGACACCGTCGACTTAAGAGGTGATGATTTCGTTGGTTTTTACTTAGAGCGATTAGGTCGTGCTCTGTCCTTGTGTGGAAATATCTGGAGGGACATTACTACTCCTGAGATTCAGGACATGTACAATGCTCTTAGCAATGCTCAACAGAGGGGTTTCCGATGTGATTTGGCCCACATCCGTACCGAAGCGTTGTCTACACTCATGCACAGGGAGTACGAGGTGGAGCTGGAGGATCTCAGAGAAACAAAACAAATGTTAATAAATGTTTCACAAAGCTACCATGAACATGATTTACCCTCCATCCTTGAAATCAGCACGAAGATTGTTGAACTTGAGCAACTACGGAATATTAAAGATCATAGAGACTACTTAGTTGCAGAATTTTAACATTGCTAGTCTAGTTTAGCTGCAAGTCTCCTTGGTTTTGAACCCTAGTTTTGGGTAGTAAATATTGAACGGTAGACTTGTCGCTATATTGAATGTTAGTTATTTGATAAAATCTTTTCCAATATTTTCATTTTTTATTCATTATAAAATGTTTTTAATGAAATATATATAGTAATAGAATTGCGTTTATAACCCGCGTGATTGTGCAACGATGGAATTTGGCGGAGTACGACTACCTGGTTCGATTCCGAAGTCGGTTTTGGGTTTACTCTCGCCATGTTAACTTCCTCGAAGTTCTTGACGCGAGCCAACCAAACTTCTGGGACAACGTGGATTTACAAGGTGACGATTTCATAGGTTTCTATTTGAACCGATTAGGTCACGCTTTCTTTTAGTGTGAAAATATATGGAGTGACCTTACTACCCCTGAGATTCAATAGATGATCAATGCTGTTGACAATGCTCACGGCAGAGGTTTCAAATTTGATCTTGGCCAACTCCGTACCTATGCTCGGTCTGCAATTATGCACAACCAGTACGAGGTCCAGCTGAAGTAGCTCAAAGAAGTAAGAGTGATGTTGGAAACTGCTGAGCCGACCTTTTAACACATGATTTAAGCTCCATGCTTGAAGTCGACATGAGGATTTGAAGATCATAGAGACAACATTGTTGCGGTAGTTTAACACGTATCTAGGTTATGTCCTTGGTTTTAAACCTTATTCTTGTATTTCTCTGTTTTGGATAGGAAATATATTTCTATTGTCGATTGCTATATTAAACCATATGAAATATGTTTGTATTGGATTTTTGTGACGTTGTACTAAATCTTCGCTATATTGAACGGTAGACTTGTTCGCTATATTGAATGTTAGTAATCTGTGATTTGTCATAATCTTGCATGTATCTAAACTTATCTTTAACTAAAAAATCTGTTACATTATAAAAATTTATTGTCAATAGTTGACATCAAGTTATTTGGTAAAATCTTTTTCAACACTTTCATTTGTTATTCATTATAAAATGTTTTTAATGAAATATATATATATATATATATATATATATAATTGCGTTTAAAACCCGCGCGATAGTCAGAAAGGAGTGTAGCGATGGAATTTGGCGGAGTACGACTACTTGGTTCGATTCCGAATGTTAGTAATTTGTGTTTTGTCACGACTTGCAAGTATATAGACCTATTTGTTACCAATTTTTTTTTTCTAAAAAGACAAGTCCAGACCAATGTGTTTTAATAGTTGTATTAAAAGACTTTAAGTATTATTCGGACGATTGATGATATTTGAGGATGATTTAGAACATAGTAAAAAAACTATTTAGGGACAAGACGAATCTTGATTACCTAGGCACTCCGAATCGAATTTTAAATTTTCAACGCCTATACGGAAATTGTGTATTGTATCCGGATTTTAAAAGACCTTTAAAGAGTTTTTAAAATGAAGAACTTTTATGGAGTTTAATGGATTTTGGTTATAAATTTATCAATGACTTTCATAGACTTTTTTCTAATGACTTTGATAGATTTTTAAAGACTTTGATGGATTTCTTTTCCAATGACTTGATAGATTGCTTAAGAGTTTCATGGCTAAAAAATTCAATCGGTTACATGGTGTTCTTTTGTAAGGTTCCGTTCCTAACTCTTCTTCACCGTCTCCATTTTTTTTCTCTGTGCCAGCTTCATTTTAAAAAAAAATCTCAGTCGGTTATTTGGTGTTCTTGTTACATTGAATTGGATTGTACGCTTCGTACTTGATCAATTTTTGGTGGATATTGTTTGGTTTTTGAAAGAATTGAATTTGGACTTGAAAATTTCAGTGGGTTTTAGCTTGTCCTTGGTGAGGTTTTAGGTTATTGTTAATGGTTGTCACTCAGCCATGAAGCTCGACCAAGGGTTTGTTTGGTGCACATGTTCCTGTTTGCTGTTTGCGGTTCCTATTTGCTGTTTACTGTTCCTGTTTGCGGTTTGCTGTTTCATTTTGTTGTTTGCGGTTTGCTGTTTGATAATTGGTGTTTGGTAAAATCATAATTATTTATTGTTGTTAGGTTGTAAAATGACTAATATGGACATAATTAAATTTTTTAAATGTAAAATGGTAAGGACAATAAAGGAAACTAAAATCCGTAGAGATTTTTTTGTAGAAAAGGCAGTATTTTACTGCTTCTTGGAAAAGCAGTTGCCTTTCACCTAAAAAGCCACAAGCATCATTTTCTAATTCCTAACCAAACACCCAATTAACTGCTTTTTAGATCCAAAAGGCAAAAAGCAGTTGAGAAACGGTGAAACAAACGCCCTCCAAGACTTCTACTCATCTCCTACTCCATTTTTTGGGAAACCAATAGAGGCTAGAAATGGTGGATGATGGGTATTTTTTTCTGCTTAAAAACAGGTGGGTATACGAAATGGCAAAAATCCATTGAAAGAAAAAAGAAGGAAAATGTTGTATAGGATGACGATGATGAAGATGATTATGATAAGAAGAAGAAAACAAATATTGATGATGATATTGCTTGTTTGAGAACAAGCCAAGAAGAATATTTGAGTTCTACGGGTTGGTTTATAAATTGGTTCAAATTTATTGAAATCTTGAGGGAAAAGATGAGAGATTTTTTGTTAAAAATTCTCATAAAATTCTATAAAAAGTCTTATAGAGTCTATGAAAGTCTAATAAATTCCGTATTTAATGGCTTTTTGAATATCTCTTGATTTTCAATGACTTCATAAAAGTTAGAATTGAATACTCCTAAATTTTTATAGACTTTTTAAAAGTCAATTAAAATCGATATTGAATAACTCTGGAATTAGATATACTCTCTATAAATCCCAATTGAATACCTCTAAAATTTAAAAGACTCTAAAACACTTTCCTTTAACAGATAGATGAATTTCGTTTTCAATAATAAATTAGGTCTAAATATAAGTCCAATTTGTCAATCGGCAAAATAGGGGGTATACTGAATAAGCACAATCATAACTTGTTTCACAAGTTCCCTTTTTGATAAATCCAACCGTAATTGTTTAATCTATATATCTATATAAAAAGAGGAACTCATTTTCCCTCACCACAATCATCCACCTCATCAAAAAATGAGGTGTCAACACCACATTTTTTCACATTTTTAACAATTTTTAAATATATATTCTATTTAAATAACAAAATTACAAAAATTTAAATGCTTTGCAACAAAATATTAATGCCCAAAAGATTGTAACTCTTACTTTCATAATTAACATAGCATGACCATTCATTTTCTTAACGTTTTAAATTTTTAATCATGTCATTCTATATTCATTAATACTAATTATATATGTTATATATGCTTTGGTTGGTAATAATATATATAAGAAGGTTGTCTACGTTTTCTTTCTGTATCTTATCTCCTCAATTACAAAATAAATGGTCTTACTTGGACCAATGAATTTTTAACGATTTCGAGAATATTTAAGATTGGATGAATACTTGCAGTTTATGAAGATTATACTCTCAAATGAAAGGTGTCATTCTTTTTCTTTTCCTATCTAAAAGTGCATTTTTGTGTAATTTATAAAAGGTGATTGCCATTATCCTTTTACACGTCAAATATATATTGATAATGCATTTTCTCTTTGTGTATATATATTGTGTATTTGCAAATGAAGTACAAGATGTGATATCTTAATGATCGATAAAGTGAAAATTATCTTATGGATATAAATTTTTTGATATATTTTAATTTTTTTTTTGTTTTTCTATTTTGCAGTTCGGAACTTCAATAATGAGGAAAAGTACTACATGTTACCCGATTTGAGATGGTTGATGAAAGGTCCAACGATGAATTTTCAAAATTCGAGCAGATAATTTTCTCTTTTGGCTATAGGTAAGACTCCAAATTTTTTTCTTAGTATAGGCAAAACTCCATAATTTTATCGTTCTCACATCTAAACAATTTATTATACAGCCTCTTGACAATGTCCTCAAAATATTATCCTCAAAATCACTTTACCTAATTTGTTTTTTCATAATTTTTTTAAAAAGTAAAAGAATTTGTATTTTAACTTTTTTTGGCAGACATACAACCACTGGTATGAGCAACTTCATCAGTAAAAAAGTGATTATGAGACCTTTTGAATTGTAAAAAGTAATGACTATTAACCTAAAATAGTTGGAAGTCAATAAGTTCAAGTTCAGACAAATTCAATGTAGCTTGACTCAAATTTGAGTTTTCTTCCTCTATCCTTTATTTGCATATATTTTTTTGGCGAAATAGTATTCTTATATTTCATAAGTGTGATTGTTTTGATGAAATTTAATATAGTTTCAAACTAACATTTAATTTCTGTTTTGATCTTATTCTATAAGATCGAGTTTTATCCTTTGGCAAATATCTACTGTATATGCTTACTACATGGTGATGAATTAACTCTATTTAGGAAGAATAATTATTAAGATGATAATTATTTCTTGAAAATAAATTATTATTTTCATTACAATTTATTGTGTTATGTCGTTGTGAACACATTGTATATTGTTGTATCATCATTTAAACAATTATCTTTTAACTTTAATTCTAAATTGATTTAGTGCTAAATGTATTTTATTTTTCAATGATAATATTACATACTTTATTCTATTTTGAGAGAAGATATTACATGGTTTATAAAAATTAAAGATACATTTTAAAGGAAAAAATAATAAAAATAAGAACTAAACAACATTTTATAATCCGCGCAAAGCGCGGGTTTCCGACTAGTTAATATCTTAAAATTCACCAAAATAATTAGTTTTATTTTTATGTAAATTAATCTGAAAACACAAAACATAGTCAGTTTGGGAAACTCAAAACTAAACTGAGGGTTCTACGTACTAATGATCTTTTTCCTAAAAGGAAAAGGAAAATACTTTGTAATTTTATGTATATAAATACCCATTAACTAACAATTTTACTCTATAGTTAATCTCAATTTAATTAGTCACCCTTTATTACAAGTTTCATATTCGAGTAGTCTCAGGTTTTTTCAGATATGGAGTTTGAATTCGATTTCTCTGCTGCTGCTATCGAAGCTTGTTACAACTTGCCGTCTGATGAAGAGTTCTTTGAAGCACTAGTCTCGGATTATGATACTGATGAATTTTCTGACGGTGAGGATTATAATCCTGAGCAATTGTTTTTGGATTCACTTGAATCAATCGATGATTGTTTCGACAACAACCTGTCTCCTGATGATGTAAGCTTCCTGTCAGAGTTCATACGATACGACAGGGTGACCGATTTGGAGAATCAGATGCTTTTAGCCTTCGACAAGCTCATTGAAAAACTAGAGTTAATTTCTTCATCCTTGTAACAATTGTATGATTCCAGATCATGAAGGTTTTGCTAGAAGTAACATCCGAAGCAGATTTAGCGATAATTGAAATTACTTAGCAATAATTCTTAACACCGTTATCAACGATTGAAAGTGATTTTTTTTGCCTTGTGGTAAAACAATCAGTTCTAATTTCTAATTGTTTGCTGTATTATTTCTTAGTTTATGTAGAGTGGATATTAGTAATTAGTAAAAGAATTAAATCACTTAACAGGAGAATTAAAAATAACGAAAACAACTATATAAGATCTTTCAAAAAAAAATATGTATATAAAAACCCATAAATTTTAAAATCTTTAATTTCATGCAACAAACAAAAAAAAAAATTCATAAAACCAAATACTTGGAACTAGAAATATTACAATCATACGATCAAATACGTAACTAAAGGGGTTGTCAAAAAAAAAAAAAAAACGTAACTAAGGAAAAAAACACTAAATTTGCTTGGGATGTTACTTCTAGCGAAACCTTCATGATCCAGAATCATACTATTGTTACAAGGATGAAGAAATTAACTCTAGTTTTTCAATGAGCTTGTCAAAGGATAAAAGCATCTGATTCTCCAAATCGGTCACCATGTCGTATCGTATGAACTCTGATAAAATAAAATATATGATTAGTGGAAGTTAAAACATATTTTATTATTTTTCAAAACTTGGGGCTATCAATGCAAATACCCGAAACGTATATATACATGGCTTGGCAGACGCATTGAAACGAAATAGAAATATTGAAACCCTGAGAGAGCAGAATGGGATCGACGGAAGGTCTGATGGGTATTTCGAGTGATATTCTGGGTGATTACTACGACAAGCACCCTTGCCCGTCTCTGAGCAACGACGTTGATGTTCTCTCTTCTCAGATTCAAGCTATGGCTTTTAATTTGCTCGACGAATCCGCTGATGAGAAATTATTAGTTGATGAGTTAAATCGCCATCCTTTTTATAAAATCGAGAGGAATTTGTGGAAGAACAGGGAACATATCGAAGAAATTATTGACTTGCTCACTGTAAGTTTCTACTACTTCCCTTTTCACCCATCAAATCCCTAACCAATCTTGTTTTCCGACAGCCATCTACACATGAAGATACTGAGCTTGCTGGAATTCTTGACAACATCACACATGTGCTTGCCCATTCTCTCACCAATTTGGTGTCTTTCCTAGATATGATTTCTCAAACTGTCTTCACTGCAGGTTACTTATTGCACTGCATTAAATTCATGTTTGATCTTAGTAAACTTTGTATTGTTGAATTGATTTCTGTCACATCCTTTCAGTTACATTCCGCTTGCCTCATGCTGACGCGAGAAGATTAGTTAAGAAGCTTAAGGGGCAAGAAGAAAATGATAAAGCAAAGTTTGATGATTTAGTTGCTTCTGGAGCAAGTATTGGAGCTCGATGTGCTTTGTTGTGGGGACAACAGATGAAGCGGAGGAGAGAGTTAGCAGAATGTTGTAATTCAATCGCTCTTACTCGAATACGTTACAGGAATACTATTCCAAATGTAAGCACCCCCGACCCTGCCTTTCCTAGGTGCATTTGACCAATGTGTTCACACACTCTTGCTCTGAGTTCACTCCCAAATCTAGATTTCAGACTTTGAACTCGGATTTTGTTTTTTCTTTAACAACTATGTAGTAAATTGTTTACTGTCTTAATTATTTGTTTAGACTCTCATGGCCCCTAAGTGTGGATAGGATAGGGTGATAGTTGGCAATAATTCATTGGTTGTTTTTTAGCTTTAGGTGTTATTAATTTGAGGAGTAATGTGGGAAGGTGTGTGCGAAATTGCATAATTTTGTGTCAGCAACTAGCCGGTGGGGTTAGGTCTAGGCCCTGTATATTTTCTGTCTTGGAAAGATGGGCTAGTGTGACCGCTTTTTCCTCATCACTGTTCCGTTCCTTATTTTGGTTACAAGTTTCTCTTTTGCTGTTTTATCTTCCATTTTCTCTATGTTTGTGATTATTGCTTATATGTTCTAGCTTGAGTTACTATGGTTGTTTTCTTGGAAATAATGATAGAGAACAAGCTAATAGGGCTGGGCATGTATTAGACATTGACATTGGTCCCAAGACATTGCGTCTTTATATCCCTAAGAAACAAAGGGATGGGGTATGCTAGGAAAGAGTTAGTCATGGCCTAGTAGGTGAGCTGGCTTTTTAGAGGAGCATTTGGATGTTTATACTAGTAGCGAGGGAATCATAAAAGGCAATTGGGAAAAATAATATCACTAAACATTATAAAAATTCTAGCATACATCTGGTAACACTACTACAACAAAAACTTGATTTGACAAGTTCAGTTTGTAGATCGAACGGCATAAAATTAACTAAAACATTCACAGATACATTTTCCCAATTTTTGGGAATAAAAAATTTAAATAAGGATAAACCTGGAATTGATTTTCCTAATTAATTTGAAAACACAGGAAAGTTAAAAAGGGAAATAACTAAGAAATATCTACTAATCCTTTTCTTACCTGGAAACGGAAAACATCTTCCAATTTTATGTATATAAATACCCACTAAGTAATTTAATTTACTCATTCTTTCAATCACAATCATAACTTGATAACTTGATTCACAATAAGTTAATAATTAATTAATATTTTAAAACTCACCAAAATAATTAATTTAATATAAATCTGAAAAACACAAAACATAGTCGGTTTAGGTAACACAAAACTAAACTGAGTGTACCAAGGAAATAACTAAAAGTCATCTATTAATCCCTTTCCTTTTAGGAAAACACTTTTGAAATTTATGTATATAAATACCCAATATAACTATTTTACTGTATAGCTTCTTAACATTCATCTCAATTTAATTAGTTACGCTTTATTTGAAGTTTCATATCTCAAGTTTGATCATCGTCTCAGGTTTCTTCAGATATGGAGCTTGAATTCGATTTTGCTGCTGCTGCTATCGAAGCTTGTTACAATTTGCCGTCTGATGAAGAGTTCTTTAAAGCACTAGTCTCGGATTATGATACTGATGAATTTTCTGACGATGAGGATTATAATCCTGAGCAATTGTTTTTGGATTCACTAATCAATCGATGATTGTTTCGACAACAACCCATCTCCTGATGATTTAAGCTTCCTGTCAGAGTTCATACGATACGATAGGGTGACCGATTTGGAGAATCAGATGCTTTTATCCTTTGACAAGCTCATTGAAAGACTAGAGTTAATTTCTTCATCCTTATAACAATCGTATGATTCCGGATCATGAAGGTTTTGCTAGAAGTAACATCTGAAGCTTTTCTTTTGTTACATAGTTATCTGATTGTTTGATTGTAATATTGTAGAGGCAAATATTTGGTTTTAAATTATTATTATTTTTTTGTTTGCCGTGGAATGAAATTAAAGATGTTATGAAAAATTTATTTTATGGATTTCTTTTATACGTACTATAGTTAAATATACATGACAAATGTATATTCACTCGGCGTATGTTATCTGTACGCCGGGCATATCATAAAAACTTAAACACGAACACATAAATTTTGTATCATGTTATCGTATCGCGTAGCATTTTGCCGGGTTTACTAGCTATGCCCTTAAATTGCTATGACCCCAAAACCCGTTTTTATCGTTTTAATATTTTTTTTTTTGGTTAAGTTTAAAAAAGACTATAGGTTGAGCTATTTGCAAAGAGGGTCTTGTGATATAAAATTATATAAATAAGTGTGATGTGGTTTGCTCCGTTCCCAAACAAGTTCTCAAAATATTAACAGTGTTAAAGGAATATTTTTTACCTTTCATTTAATAAAGGTATCGAGGGTTTTTTTTTTTTTTTTCGGCTCTTTTGTATTCTTTTCTTCTTCAATATATTCGGGTCTAGTTTGTGGGGTTCGATCTGGGGTGCCGACCTAGTCGGGATGTCCAGCTTTTCTCTCAAGCTTTTTCCCCCCGCCTTTTAATTAAAAAAAAGGTATCGATAATTATTTATTAGGTCCGGCCGAAAGTCATATACACTTTAATTAACAGGTCTACCCAGAACAAATTACTTGTAAAAATATTATACATGTAATCAAAGACCAATAAAACTTATGTTGCCAATGTTTCAAAATTAAGATTACATATATAAAAATTAGTTTAAGCTCACAATATATGCATGGTTCTTGGAAATACTATCCACAAATTAAATATACAATGTCATTCAAAGATTTTCTATTTCTTTGGAGAGTAAAAATTGCATGTCATGAAAATCTTGCAATTTTACTACATATAAATAATTAGGGGAATTAGACAAAGAATTTAACAAAAATAATTGAAAAAAAAATGAGAATTATTTCTAATTATTTTCTCATCTTACTTGCAACAACATTAACTATAAACCAAACTTGTTTTAGTTTCTGTATAACTCCAGAATACAGCATTCACATCTTCAATTACTTAACCAACAACATGAATCTCCATTGTTGGTCCCAGGACGACGATCTCGGCCACCACATGCTTCTTCCAACTGGTGAATACCAGTTTCATATCTGCACAAGCATTTTTGGAACTACTCGTTTATGGTGCGATTTCAATTCGAATAATAATCGGCTTGGAGGGAGGTTTAGAGTTTTTTGGGTCGAGCCAGATTTTTTAGACATGTGTAGCCATAATGATTGTGTTTGGGCTGCTAGAGATGATGGAATCTTCCTGCTAGACGGTTCTGGTGAAGAATATATTAAACTATATAATTGGGATGGCTAGACATTTGAGGAAGAAAACGTAATGATTTTAAGGTTTGATTTATTCGATTTTTTATAGCTTTAGGGTAATCAAACTGCGGAAAAGTGTTGCATCATTTAATATTACAAAGGTTATTAATCAAGTAAATTACACTTTTCGTTTATGGTATTCATAAGTTTTCTTTTTTTAAGTCGTATCTATTTTGTTATATTTGAAAACTAGGTATTTCTTTATTTGTTTTGTTAAAGTTATGCCTATTAATCTCAACGTAAGGTAAACCAAAAATGTCAATGTATAATTTAATTTTCTAGTTATTTTGTGCGTTTCGAACCTAAATTCAAGTCGGACCTTACAATGTTTGTGCGTTTCGAACTAAGCCCATGAATCAGGCCCATGCAACTTTAGTCCCATCTCCACAAAATGCATAAAAACCAACCTTATTTATCAAAGTATCACTGCTTACTTTCTTTTGATATTAAAATGCATAAAAACCTACCTTAGCACAGGTAAAAAAAGATCGAGCACAATCAAACACATCACACATGAAAATTTTCGAAGTAAATTCATCATCGAACATGACAGTGAAAATTTACATTTATTTAGGAAGTATCTTAAGAACTCGATTTTCAAATTTTATATATATTATATATGTCTTCTTGGAAACACCTATAAGAAATCTCTTTATCTAGTAAAATGACTAAAAAGTCCCCAACTTACTGTAGAATTCAGATTATTTTCTTAATAGAATCAATTGTCATTGATCCTCAATGCACTTATATATCTAACTCGTAAAGGGTCCAATTCTTATTCTGGTTCACCGTGTACATTTGAAGGGATGAATATAGTAGAGCTGTAATAAGAAAAAAGAAAATTATGCTAAAGTTTTAAATGGACATTCTACAACACCATGTATTTAATGGCCAATTGTAAATGTGGTGACTACTTGAATGGGCCTATGGCCCATTAGTATTTATGTAGCTTTCTGACATTAATTTATATCACTCATGCCCGAAATTTATTGTTATTCAACAATTCATTTTCATCTATGTGGTTTGTGATCCATTTATACTTATTGTTATAAAAATTCATTGAATTTTGGACAATAACATTTGATTTTAATTACTTTTCCCAAGTAGAGAGAAATTCTAATTTGGATGGAGTTAGTATTGATCCCTCCATCCAAATGAAACATCAACAATTTAATGTGACCTTATTTAATAAGGACGTGTTCCGGACTTAAAATATAAATTTTTCTTAGTAACTCATGTCCATGTGCCTCAAATATATAAAAAATTAAGCCTAAATCATATATAGTTTCACTAAATTTGTTTGTTTTGGTCACTTTGTCCTCTCAACTTAAAAGACGTTCCATTAGCGCCTTCAACTTATAAAAAGTGATATATTGTGGCCCTTCTTCATCCAATTTCACCAAAACTTTTTAAATCAAAGTATCACTGGCATTGACTTTTGAAAATGAGGAAAAATGATTATTTTTATATTTTTTAAAATATTTTCCACTGTGAAATGTATAACTTAAGTGATTAAAAACTCTTTTCACTACCAATCGTTGGTTGACGCATAGGTATTATGGGGTTGCACTTGGTAGGGAGGTATGCGGCTCGATCCCCACAACGGTGATTGGAAGGGGTCTAAATATCATAATACTTAGACCTATCCCGAATCCAGATTAGTCGGCTCAATGTAGGTTTGGAAACTGAAGGAAGGAAAGAAAGAAAAAACTCTTTTCACTTAGCTCAATTTTGTTTAACTAATCTATTGAATTGAGACTACATTTATTACTACAAAAGCAATCAAATACTATAATTTCAATGTATTATTACCCTGAAAAACAAAATGTTGAGTACATATTACAAATTTAACATGGCTAAATGCTGCAATTTGGTCATCAAGACATCAAATTTTTAAGTACCATATTGAATGACTGATTAGTAGTGCTGTAACCTCCATCCACCATAAGATTCAATCCACTTACATACCTAGACTCATCGCTGCCCAAAAACATGGCGGCTTCCGCCACGTCCTCCGGCTCCGGCACCATCCCTTTCAAGTTAGCCGATTCACAAACAACTTTCTCCACAAAACTCTTATCTCTACCCATTGCATTTGCAAGCAATGGTGTAGCAAGTGCACAAGGAGATATGCAATTAACCCTTATTCCAAATCCGCCCAATTCAACGCACAAATTCTTCATCAACCCGACCACGGCGTGCTTCGACATTGTATAAGCATGTGGTGATTCACCACACGACACGGAAGCAATGCTCGAAGTGAAAAGAATGACACCTTTTCTCGCGGGAATCATAACTCCAGCGGCATGTTTGGCACCCAAGAATCCGCCATACACATTTACGTCGAAAACCCTTTTGAAGTTGTCGTTTTCAGTGCCTAAAATTGAAGGATTGGTGTCACCAGTGATACCTGCGTTATTGTACATTATGTCTAGTTTTCCGTACTTAGACACTGCAAAGTCGACGACATTTTTCACGCTGCTATCATTTGTGACATCGCAATGTACATAAGAGACGTCATTGTTGTTCACATCATTTAAGGTTTTTAACCTTTCGCACAAGGATTGACCAAGAGTGTCTTGTACATCAGCTATGATTACCTTTGCTCCATTTTTGACAAATAACGTACAAGTGCTAGCTCCAATGCCACTTACACCTCCCGTGATTATTGCAACTTTACCAGCTAACCTGTAATAAAAGAATACACACATATTTATTACTAACGGATTTTGAATCCACTAGTAGGATTGCTTGTGGTGCTATCTGGAATTATAAATGCTCAATTAATATCTTTTTAAACCTTTTGGTAATAAAATTAAATCTTTCAACACGATTTATATAAAATTTCTCTGTAACTAGTTGTACTCAAACTCACTAACCTTCTATTAGATCCTTGTAAGTAAGTCCTATGATGAAAATATTCACTAGACTATCTTAGAGTTTTTCTTTTCTTTCTAAATGAATTTGATTAATGAAATATGAATGACGAAAAATAAAAATGAAGAATTAATCAGAATGAGGAGGAATGTTGTTACCTCTTGGCAATGAGAGGCAGAGATGAAGAGAAATTCATATTATTGACTGAAAAGGAATGGGAAAGTTGAACCAATGGGGAATTTTACAAATGTCAATAGCTCTCTTTTCTATTTATATATTATCTTACCTACCAACATATCCATATAGAGTATGTGGTACATTTTAGTATGCCAATATTTTCTTGAAGTTAAACAGTTAAACTAAATTCGTTGGCTTAATACGGGTAGAATAGAAACTCCTTGAATTCGGCTCAAAAAGTACATTCGCATTTTAAATTTATGAAGTGTTTTGTTAGCTTTCAAAATTTGCTAAAATGATCTATTTGCTACTTGAATTTATCTAAAATGATCCACTTACCTCCCAAACTTGTTTAAAATTGATATTTTTGCTCATGACTTGTATAAAATAATATACTTTACAATTTCTTGAAATTAACTCTTATTCTATCACATATAAATAAGGATCTAATTATGACACTTTAAGCAAGTTCATGAAACTAACAAGACATTTTATAAGTTCAGAGGTCAAATTTGCTTTCTCGGTTAAGTTCATAGAGCTTTTGATTAACTTAAATTAGTTTGGTTGTTTTGCTTTAGGATTAGAGTAAAAGTTAGTTTGGAGATTGATGTGGACGATGTGGTAAGGTTATTTTAGGGATTAACGATTTTTTAGAAAAATATTGTTTTACATGGTGATTATAACAATATCTTGGAACATAGTTTGAAACAAACATAGAATAGAATGGTCCAGGAAAGGCTTAATAATGTCTTAGAAAATTAAGAGTTGAATAAATCCATTTTGGAGAAAAAAACTTAAAACACATGTTATTGAAAGCTATTTAACCTTTTAGCTACGGGGCGGGATACCTCTCCCCATTCCCGCTTCATATTCGCCACGGTGAGCCAAATTATCCTAATTCCAGTCTCATGTGGATTCTTATCAAAGTTTCTCCATCTTAAGCAATGCAAGTCTCCAATAGTGACAAGAATCTTCATACCAACTTATAATGAATTTAACACTTATCCTGCTATCTTTTTGTACATATTAAGTAAATAAACACTTAGAAATGATCTTGCATGTATCACAATATTTTGGCAATATACTAGCCCAATTGAGCTAATCTTTAGACTAAACAATTTAGTTTACAAGTTTATGCTCCGTTGAACGAGTGTTGGTAACTAAATTGTACGAGCTCCAAGCTATAAACTTAAGAATTTAATCATAAAATTGATCAGAAATATACGTATTCCTTGGAAACAAAAAAAAATTGAAATCCTTTTCCCCTTGAATGCTCATTGAATAACCATGTTGGGCCACTTGCTCTTGTCTAGTGTTCAATGTATGTATGAAAGTTGTTAAAGTCACATGGTTATGGGCTTGATCATGACAATTCAATCATTTATTTTTAACAATTTTGAAGAAACAAATCTTTTGCTCATTGATAACAGTATTATGAAGATTAAATTTTTAAAATTTGGAAGTAGTTTAATTCGAATTTTATTACATTGGTACCTTTTAGATCTTATTGCGGTGTGGTGCCGCATTTAATAGACTGGGCCTTTTGTGTGAGCCCAATTCGGCCGAAATTCAATGAACCTTAAAGATTTTAGGGTTAGTTACATGAATATCATGCATATTAAGAGATTTTACACAAGTCTTAAATCACAAAATTATTTCTTATTTTGTCAAGCAATGATAGAAACCGTCCCTTAGATATAGGAATTATATGGGCATGTATTCTGGAATAGAATATATATTCATATTGATATTATATGAATTTAGATGGAAATTCTCTACTTGAATATATATGACTATTAAATTTTTAAAAATGTTTAGATAAATTCATTTAAAAAGAACATTTTCAGAAAAACCCAGATAGCTATATTTATACTATTAATTTATATGAATTCATAAATTCATATGAATAATTTTCAAAAGAAATAAAATAAAAATAAATTCATATGAATAAAATTGACCCTCAAGTACAATTTCTTCCATGTACTAAATTCTCAATTTGCACGTTGAAAAAGATAACCACGAAAAAGACAATGAGTAAAAGAAGGATTGAAATTAAACAGCAAAAAGAATATGTAAAAGTTGTCCGGAAAAAAAAAATTCTGTTAAAAAAAACTGAAAAACTCTATGATGCAGCAATTCATAAATTTTCTAATTTCATCATATTCTCTAAGGAACTTAATGGTTAAGAAAAGAAAGAAAGAAAATGGAGAAAGAAAACCGTAAGTAGATTAAGAAATAATGGGAACTTGAAATTTAGGAATTTGTAATATAGGATATTCTGCAATTATCATTATAAATTTTCAAATTAGTAACCGTACAAAAAGAGAATAAAAGTTAATGCAACTGATAAAACATTAAAAAGTGCTTGAGGTAATTGTATTATTTATTCAAAACCTGATTTAGGGTGTAATTCCCTCAAGATTTTATAGCAGCTCTCTATCCTAATTCATTCGTAGGGTACGTAATAGAATTTATCCTTAATGTTTTTAGTCATAATCAATTCATCCCTTCCCAACAAAGAAAAATGCAAAATATCAAAAACTAAGTTTACAAGAAACTGATTAAAATATTTGCTGTATGTTGTTGACATAGTTAAAAATATGACCAGGAAATGCATAGAACTTTTTAAAGTTATGGATAAACTTATTTAGAAGTTTGATATGGTATGATAAATGTAATAAAAGTAGTTAAGAAGTCGGTGCTTAAGGTTGCTTCTGAAAAATTTCGTCTAATAAATAAATAAAGCTTGCTTGCTTCTAAATATAGTAAGTTTTAACTTGTCAAATAAATACAAAAAATTGCAAGTTTTTCAAATGAGTTTTTGTAATTTCTTGATCTTTTTCCACGAATTAGATATGATTAATTTGAAACTCTATTGATTCTCAATAAACTCCCACATCAAAAGTCAATATTCTGACTTTTATATATTTCTTCCTAGCAAAAATAATTTTGAAATCAGACTTGTTTTCTTGTAAAATAACATGAGCTTTATAATCGTCAATAACTTTTGAAACTAAACACAAAATCCAAATCAAGCCTCCTTTAATTATTCATTTTCCTCATAGAATTTCAATCATCAAAACATGGGTGAGGTTTCTGGTTCAGTGCTTTCTCATAAAAGGTAACCACTTAATTACTAATTGCAACCATCAGAAGATATATAGTTCAATTTTTTTTAAATGTTTATAATTTTATCAGTACCCGAATCATGTCGAGATTAAGAGTTGTTGTTGTTTATAATATTATTTGTACCAGACTAGAGGGGAAAGTAGCTATTATCACCGGCGGAGCTAGCGGGATCGGAGCAGCCACGGTTAAATTATTCCATGAAAACGGTGCAAAAGTTATCATTGCAGACATTAACGATAAATCAGGCCAAGAAATCGCTAGTAAACTCGGCGAAAATGTCACGTACATACACTGTGATGTATCCAATGAAGATAATATAATCAACCTAATAGACACAACCATTGCTAAACATGGTCATCTTGACATAATGTTCAACAATGCAGGAGTAATAGACCGTCCGTTCGGGGGAATTTTAGACACACGAAAATCAGACCTGGATTGGTTGCTACAGGTCAATCTCGGCGGCGCATTTTTAGGAGCAAAACACGCCGCGAAAGTCATGATTCCGCAGCGAAAAGGGTGCATTTTGTTCACTACTAGTGCTTGTACATCAATTGGAGGACTTTCCACGCATTCTTATGCTGCTTCTAAGTATGGAATTTGGGGTTTGGCTAAGAATTTGGCGGCAGAATTAGGAGAATTCGGGATACGAGTTAATTGTGTTTCGCCTTACGGATTGGTGACCGGGATGACTCCGATTCGGGATGAGTCTGAGGTAGAAATGGTTGAAGGGATATTGGGAAAATCAGGTAATCTTAAAGGGGAGATTTTGAAGGTAGATGGGATTGCTAAGGCTGCTTTATTTTTGGCTAGTGATGATGCTTATTATGTGAGTGGATTAAATCTTGTTGTTGATGGTGGATTTAGTATTGTTAATCCTACACTAATGAGGAATTCTTTGCACTAATTAATTAAGTTAATTAAATTGTAATAATCTATTGAGTGTGTTATTATACTTATTTTTTCTTCTTATAATGTTGATTAATTATTGATCATAGGCATGTGTAATGAAAAATTCCAAATAATGAAATTTATTTTGATATTGATTATTATGTGGACTAATTAGTTAAGATTTAGAGTATGTTTATAGTTAGTTAAATTATATCTGAAGCTTGGGAATATAAAATTTATGGAACAAATTTCGATGTTGTATATATTTTTGACTATCACATTATATCTCAGCATGCCTAAAATATTATGCAACATGATTATATGAAACTCTTTTTATGATTGTGAAGGTCATCGGTTCAAACCACATTAAACAAAGGATGAAATTTTCTGTTATTATTACCGACCTCAGATTTTAGCTTTTTATTATATAGTTTGGGCTTGGGCCAAGGCCCGTGTAGGTTGGCCTTAGGGGAAAAATATATGGCAGAAAGTTCACATGCATCAGCTCGACAAGCTCAAATTCTAGCAGATTGCGTTTTATGCATAAATGCCATGCGTTTTGTGTTATAGCTCCTGACTAATCTCAGAATTAAATTCTTGAGTTGCTTTGTTTGTAAGTATAACTTGTATAACTTACTAATATGACTTTCTAAAAAATTCCAAAAATGTAAATATCCACCACTGCAATTTCTCAAATTTTTAAGCTTGCTTTTCAAGTACTTCTCCCCACCGTAATAAACACGTGCATGATTCATAGAAAGAACAACTAATTTATAATTAAGGTTTCATATTTTGATTAGCTTAGTAATTATCAAAAGCGGAGCAAGCAGAATCGGAGCAGCAACAATCCATCTTTTCCAAGCTCACAGCGCTAAAGTCGTCATTGTCGATATCCAAGACAATCTCGGTCAAGAAATCGCCAGAAATTAGGCGACAATGTAACCTATATCCACTGCGTCATCCACTGAAAACGACATCATAAATTTCATCGACTCCACCATATCCAAACACGGAAAACTCTACATAATCTACAACAATGCTAGGATAATGGACCGACCGACGGGAACAATTCTCGATTCCAAAAAAATCCGACTTATAAAGAAGTTTGATATAAACACGACCGACACTTTTTTAGGAGCCAAACACGTTGCAAGAGTAATGATTCCTCAACAAAAAGGTTGCACTACCTTCATGGCGAGTGTTTGCACGGTGATTTCAAGACTATCATCGCATTGTTGTGCAATGTCTACGCACAGAATTTTAGGATCAGTGAAAAATTTGACGTCTGAGTTCGACGAGTTTAGAATAAGAGCGAATTGTGTATCAATATATTGAGTGATTAGAGTGAGAGAGAAAAAAAAAAAGTTGAAATGGGATGTGTGAAATTGGAAGTTTCAAGAGCCGATTGTGTGGCTAATGCGGGTAGTGCTCAATGGTTAAAAGTGCATTAAAATACATTATGTCCCATTACATTTTCTTTAGATATATGTTAAAAGTTTCATTGCATATCTTATATTATACGAGTCCAAAATACTTTATCTTTGTCGTTGCACAAGTTTCTTGATTTTAATCCCTCTTCTTTACAACGACAAAAAAAAAAACCATAAAAAATATTATAACTTTTAATGTACCTAAATCTAATGAGCAGAACTAAATTCTCATTGATCAGTTACGAATCAAGTGAGCTCAATAACTAAACTGCATTAAAGAAAACAAGGCCCACTTATTAAAATTGAGGAGGCCCAATAAATGGCTTTCAGCCCATACCCCTTGAAGGCTGGTGTTCAACTTAAAATTCATGATTTTCTTCAATTAAATGGAATTTGCATTTTGATTGTTTAGAACTGATAAATATTTGTAGGATGCTAGGATGTCTAAGAGAAAACTCTAGAGCTTTTCCAAGGAGTGCGGTAATCTTTATATATAAATTTTCTGTAAAACTTTTGTTATAAAAAAAAATATAAGATAATTTTTATAATTAAGAGAGTATGTATTTTAGGAGCATTCTAAAATTTATAAATATCTAAATTGAAATCGATTCTAAAGTATAAAATTATTAAAATTAGTATCCAATTTTCATATTATTTTAGTAATTCTGATTAGACCCGGCAAATATTTAGAATATTCAAATCAGTTCATATCTAAATTAATAGAGAGAGGACTTTAATAATTCATAAAATTCAAGTTGTGCCAAAGGGATTTGACTTCAAATTTAGTTGGTGGACTCCATTAACATTGGCTTTAATGCCTGCATAATATGAGATTAATCTGCATGAGTTGAAGAAAATTCTTTACATGGAATTAATATCATCTAGATTTGCTAGGATGCCATCAACCTAAGATTGTGAATAAGATTTTATTGACTAATTTTATATTAGATAGTATATATCAGAACAACTAAGCTGTTATCTAGCTATCAACAAAACTAACAACTCTTCCCGTAAAAACTAACTAAACAATTTGGGATATTCTAGGGTCACTTTGTTTTTCACAAAGTAACCATTACTTTGTTTTGTCAACCATTGAATCATGGGTTAAAAACTAATCAAATGGTGAAAAAGATAAAGTATAGACAAAGTAAGGGAAAAACAAAGTGACCATAGCCTACACCAAACAATTTTAAACAACCGGGATCAGTGAAACGAAACCGTTATCATTAACATTGGCACATGTTACTAATTGATCATCACACGACCTTTAATTCTTCAAGACCTTAAAAGATTACTCAACTACTTACCAACTTTATTACTATCTTTTATTTTCTTATTTATGCATATCATTTTATATGTAGTTAATTTAACTTCTTTTTGTGGAAAAATGGTTTTGTCGGGGTGAGAGGTGGGCGGCCAACAAAACTCCCGACTTGCCTCTAGATCTATCCATGTGTGATGTAACTACTGTATGTTGATTGATCTATGGCTATAAAATAATGTTTTTAAAGACATATCAATTAATTATTCCTAATTTGTCATTGTTTTACTAGCTGCTAAAAGTACTTTTTATAGTATTACTTAACCGAATGAACCAATAGCTCGAACTGATAGTTAAGACTAACAATATCTCTCATACGAATGTCCTTGGAGTTGAAGCGTGCACAACATACCTTGTGTTGTTAATTCAACAAATGTTGAAGTTGTCAGGAATCAAACTCATGACTTTTCAATTGTAAAAGCTATGATACCATGTTACTTAACCGATTGAACCAAAAGCTCGAGCTTATAGTTAAAGCTAACAACATCTTTTATGTTAATCACTGACACCCAACTGTTCTAACTAAACATAGCATTTGGTAAGCACAAAACTGCTTTTTGATAAAGCTGAGAAAACATAAAAAGCTATTTTGAGCAAAACTACAATTTATAACTTTTGAGGAAAACAATTATTAGAACTTATACATAAAAATAATAATGAAATTTATTTTATACTAAAATAGCTTTAACTTTCAATAAATTTTAACAAATTCATTTTTTATTTTTTTTTTAAAAATATATTAATAAACACTTCTCAGCTTTTGTCCGATTTTCCAACAACATTGCTTCTTCCCACATTAATGCTAAATCTTTTTTTAAGAGATTGATTGGTAGGTGGGTTTGGGAGGGTTAGTAAGGGAATGGTTTTTAGAAACCCTTATTTGGGAGAAATAATTATTGGGAGGTAAGGGTTTGGATGGGTTTTTGGAGGGTTTGGAAGGGGTTTTTTTATATAGATTTTCTATCAATTCTCAACCCTCCAATTTGGTGGGTTTGGAAGGGTTGAAACTTTTACTTCCTATTCTGCCCTTATAATAAAAACATAAAATATATAAACAAGGATATTTTAGTCATTTTATAATGATTTACCCTTCCATAACCCCTCTATTCCAAACAAGGGAAAGGTAGAAACATTTATGAACCCTTCCCACCCAACCAAGCATGGATAAGATTAATGCATTCCTTACCTTTCCTTACACTTCCTTCCCCTTCCATTCCCTTCCTTTATTTACCCTTCATTACCCTCCATCCAATCAATCTCTAAGGAACAAATCTTATATGATACTCAAATGAACACATCATGTATGCTTTTTTTAGTTAGACATTAATCAGTGGAGATGGTCCAAAATCACTTTCTATACATAATGCAACTTATTACCAAAAAAAGAAAACACATAATGCAACTTGCAATATCAACTTAACTACAATCGTTGTAAAAATGCCTTGTTGGTTACACTATTCACTATTTGGACATCTTTTGAGTCTCGTTTTCAAATCACTCCGTCGTTTTTAGTGGCATTGACCAATAATCGTTATGATTTATTATCAATTTTCTGTTTTAGAATATATTCATGATCAAATCGACATCGCATTCATCATGGGAATACGTACCACGTGCGTAGTTAGTTGGCTCAAATTTATGATCACTCGTATAATAATTCACATTCTTATATTTTTGATTTATTTGCATTTAGAATTGAATATTTTATTAAAGATAAAAAAAATTCATTTACACTGTACGTACTTATTAGGCAACTTGTCAATAGATAAATATTTGATAAAGTTGTTGGACGTTGTAGGATATAGATTAAGATGTTACAGAAGAAGATAATAATAATAATAATAATAATAATAATAATAATAATAATAATAATAATAATAATAATAATAATGGATATTCTATTGTCACTTTGTTTTTCACAAAGTAAACATTACTTTGTTTTGTCAACTATTGGATCATGGATTAAAAACTAATCCAATGGTGAAAAAGACAAAGTATAGACAAAGTAAGGGAAAAACAAAGTGACCATAGCCTACACCTAATAATAATAATAATAATAATAATAATAAATATTTGACTCATTAAAAGATGATGTTGTTGTTGGCAATGTTATCAGAATTTTTGAGAAAGCCATTTTCAATTCTTTTCAATTTCAATATTTTTTGTATTAAAAACACATTATGAATTAGGTTTATTTGTGTATTTTTCAAGCCTATAGAAGGCATTCACATAAAAGGTTATTCAATAATTATAAAAATTGTTTTAATCTTAACTATCATTCGAGCTTTTAGTTTAATTATTTAAGTAATATTAACTAGATCTCAAGTTTTTGTCTCCAGTCAAATGCGAATGAATTGTGTTTTTGTTGTTGTATAAAAAAACAATTAACAACCATCCACTATTTCTCTATTATAATTTTTTTAGATAATATTTCTCTATTATAATTTTACTTTTTATCAATTTTAATGATTGGAACTATTTTTTTTAATTAAACCAAGAAAAAATAGTATTATTTTCCTTTACCATATTTAATCCATGCATATTATTTACTATTTTCATATACCATATTTAATTCATGCATATTATTTACTATTTTCCTAGTGTATTAAATGATGTATCCTCTTGTATTTTTTTTATAATTATAAATGCCCATTAAAGGAGAATCATAAACTTGGGATTCTCTTTGCTTCAATCTTCAAAGTAGCTGCTTATGAAAATGGAGACTGTTCCTACCCTTGTAACACCGGACCAAAGGCGAGACATTAAAAAAACCTTAATATTTCATTTTTCTTTTTCCTATGTAAAATCCGATCAATCTTTCAATCATAAACAAGATTAATGTATACACTTTAAATTTTAATTAATTTCATTTTCAGGTTAGCCGGAAAAGTGGCTATTGTAACAGGAGGAGCAAGCGGTATAGGAGCCAGCACAGTTCAAGTTTTCCATGCGAATGGAGCCAAAGTTGTTATTGCCGATATTCAAGACATCCTAGGCCGAGCCCTGGCTAAGAAGCTCCGCCAAAATGCCACTTACATCCAATGTGATGTTAGCAAAGAAGACGACATTAGCAGTCTCGTAGACCAAACAATCATCAAGTACGGGAAACTAGACATTATGTACAACAATGCAGGTATGTCGAACTTGAACCTTTTTAGGCACGAGGCGACTATTATGACACAACTTCGGCGATTGTTTTTTATTAATTGTATAATTACGTTATATAATTGGTATCAACAATATCAGTGTCATCCTCGTAAATTCATTGTCACTAATGCTTAGTCACTACATAAACTAAATTTTTCAACATATTTTCGTGAATCGACCTCCTAAACAAGTGTTTCCAGTTATATGCCATTATAGGAATCCTAATCATAACCTTAACAAACTAAATGCAGGAATCGTAGATCGCGCATTCACGACCTTTTTAGAGAGCGAAAAGTCGGACCTAGACCGCTTAATAAGTGTAAACCTAGTTGGTGCAATTCTCGGGGCAAAACACGCAGCTAGGGTCATGATACCACAACACAACGGATGCATACTCTTCACATCTAGTGCTTGCACTGCGATTGGAGGTTTGGGGACCCCGTGCTATGCAGTAACAAAACACGGAATTTTGGGGTTAACGAAAAGCCTAGCGACTGAATTAGCCCAAAATAAAATTAGAGTTAATTGCATTTCGCCTTTCGGGGTTGTAACCCCCATAGGTGGATCTAACGTCCCTAAACCTTTCCACTATTTAGCGGAAATTGCATTAAGCTCAACAGGAAATCTCAAGGGACACATTTTGAGGCCTGAAGGTATTGCTAAAGCTGCAGTTTATCTTGCTAGTGATGAAGCTAATCATATTACCGGGCTTAATCTCATAGTTGATGGAGGGTTTAGTGCTGTCAATCCTTCTTTAATTAACTTTTTTGGCCCTTGGTTTAGATTCTCTAATCTCCTCCAACGGTTAGTAAAATTGTATCCAGTACCCTTAATTGCTACATTTGTGTTGATATGTATATGCTTTTGCTTATCGTAAGACGTTCAGCAAACTTAGCGGTTCATATTCTTGCACAAACTAAATACTGTATTAGTATGTCCATTGTCTTTTTCAAGCAATGTAATCTCTCGTATTTGCTCTAATATAAGCTTTTTGGTTTCGAAAAATGTCAACCATTAATTCAAAAAAAGTTATACAATATTCCAACAACCTCTATCCGCCACCACAACAGTAATAAATAAGGCTTTAGCAGCAATGTAATAAAGGCCGAAAGGCCCAATAACTAAACTGCTTATAAGCAAAAAATCCTTCAGAATAGTTATTCGAGTTTATCTATCTCGCGTCAAGCTAATTCAGTTGCAGATACTCTTGCCATAACGCCTTCAATAATTTTGGTTGTCGTTTTTATGATTCAGCGCCTTTATTTTTAAGCCCTTTGCTGAGCATAATGTAATTGTTTCGCGAAATTCTTAATATAATTCTACCTTTCTTCGTTAAAAAAAAATCCGCCACTTCCAATCCATTGAAAAATGACCGATGGCTAGGATTGTTAATCATCTATGCGCTTAAATTAGTACTAGATTTATTTAAATTAATCATTTGGTGTTTACGTGTACTTTTTCTAGAAGCTGCACCAAACCATGTCTGAGTTGATGCGGTTGCAGTTTGCTTTCACAGCTCACAAATCATTGATCAACTATCTTGTACGCAATGCCAAAACTAATCTTCTTCCAAGAACTTCACACAACAGAAAATACAACAAAAGTAGTAAAAGAGAAATCAACTAGATTTAATAGTTTTAATCTTGTGCTAATTAATAACCTTTTGAGTTACCAAAAAAAATTAATAACCTTTTGATTTAATAGCAAATATAACTGTAATTTTTATATATAAATTCGGAGATTGTTTGAGAATTTTTGTGTTTATCGGGGACCCCGGGTTTCCTACGAACCGGACCGATGTAGAAAACACTCGTACCCGCTTGATATTAGTGTTTGAGTGTATCCATCCCCATCTCCAAATAATTAATTCAAAGATTTTCTACCCCATCGATTCAGATCCTGTAGATTTCGGTTTCCTCACCACATAACCACCCATAATCAAATATATGGCCCCTACATATGAGCCGTTGTTATCAAATTAAAAAGAAGAGATCGTTCAATACAATATGTTCTTGTTACATTATTATCAAACTAATTTATAATACATGTATGCCTGCAATAAAAATTTATGATGCTCATCAAGCAGTTCACGATGTAGGGCATGCAGATCAATTGATCCAGATTTTCCACCTCATAAAATAATTCCTTAAATATATATCTTATAACAAATATATTTAATGAAAAATCTAACAAACTAATTCTTTCCACCAATATTATTATTTCTTTTAGTAGCATTGTGATGTATACAATTTTGATTTACATAAATACACATTAAAAAAGAAAGCAGTAGTTAGGAAGAAATGAGACTAAATCAGAATTCTCAAATCCAGCAACAACTTCAACGTTTTATATATTTAACATATTTTCGGTTTAACTTAGTAAATACAATAAAACTCATTAGACATTTAATTAATAGTTCAATTTAGTTTTTTACCTTTCATGAGCACGGCCTCCATCTATTATAAGTTTTAGTTAGTAAAAACCTCTAATTTCACCCCAAAAAATTGTTTGTCAAATAAGACTTACACCCTATACCCCTAACCCAATTGCTTTGTCCATGAATTTTCTCTTATATTCCTCAATAAGGGAATGCTATAGTTGATAGATTATATTGTTTTGGGTATTATGTAATTATGCCTTAGGATTTTTATGTATTTTGTGTTTATATACCCATTGTCACCACGTGATACTCAATAATACAAGCGACTTATATTTCTATATGGTATCAGAGCATGATTCCTAAGCCAACTTTTTTTTCTTAGATTGCCCAAAAAACTCTAGCCTCTAAATTTCGATCACCATGGCAGACCTTTCCTCCCTACCGAACGCCCACTTGTTTCTTCCCAACTTATAATCGTTACCTCTACTCAACCCCACCCCACCGTTGAATTCCAATCATGGACCTTCCACAAAATCCATTTGCCACCAACACCACGACTACACCATTGTCCAACAACCATCCATATTTGAAGTTAACTTTTGAAGTGACCCGTACCATCCACCTCTTCCAAACTTAACCAGTCAAATAACAATCGAGTTGGATTCAACATACTGTGTGCTTTGAAAAGCTCAGATACATTATGATGTGACACTTCACCACCAACAAGTTGTCTTCATGATAATTTTGTGAATTCGACATATTTTGTTTGATAACAGATGGACCGACATGTATAATTGGCTCCTTGGATCAGTATCTATCTCGTTCCTCCCTCACATAGCCTCTGCTAAAATTGCTATATTTTTTATTGTTCACTTTTTTACAATTATGAGATTTGAACCTATAACTTCTCATTATTCAGTGGAATGTAATAACCACCAAGGCATTGTTTGGTGGGTAACTGAAATACTATCTTGGGAGCTAAATAGTAATATTTGCACTATTATTTACAATTTGATTTCATTCTTAAGAAATAAAGGGTTACAATGTTGAAAGTAGGAAAAATATTGGTTATTTTAAAAATATGAGAAAGTGGAGGGACTTGTTGACTTCCTGTAACTTATTTATTTTTTTGGGTAACTTATAAACGGAGGACATTAATATGAGTGTCCACATTAATTTATTATACTAAGCTGTTAGATGGGAAATGAGATTGTTGATTACGTTGTAACACCCAACCAAAGGTATTTCTTTTTTTCTTTCTATTTAATTGTAACTTTTCAGTTTTAATTAGAACAAAGTTCTTAATTTAGAAAAAATGTTGGATGAATTTTGAGTTTTTTCATCCATTCATTAGCTAATTTAACAAAAAAAATTTATCTCACAAAATCTTATTTGAAACGAAGTAAATTCAATAACAAATACATAAATCTAATAGCCAATTTATATATTTATAAACAGAAAATCTTACAATTTTAAAAAAATCGAAGAGACCACATTCCACAACTAAGATGCAGAGCCAACTCTGATAGGAGTGATTTTGGGGTCGGGGAGCCACCCTTTATTATGCTCATCACTCAGAATATGTCGACACGAAAAATAAAAGTACCAACAAAACAATATGGTAGATTCGCATAATTCACATTCGAACATTATTTTTGGAAAACACATAAAACATGAGTTGGAAAATTCGCTAGAAATTGATCATAATCAAGAGAGAAAAATTCTGCAAAATAGAATAAGAGCGACTCAAATTACAAACTTTTAATTTCATAGTCTAACACGTTAACAAAATTTCAAAAGTCAGACAATAGAACGTATATAATTCTAGCCATACAGCATCAAATTATTATATTCTCAATGGATTTATGAAAAATTGAAGATTTTAAGGGTTTTTTGCAATTCAACCCAATAGAAACTAATATTACACATTATTTGACCATCGACCTATTTAAAATTTGTGTATTTGGTCACTGACTTTTTATTTGGTCACATTTGGTCACTCGACTTTAAAATTTGGTGAAATCTAATCTTTATTGTATTAATTATGACATTTTGCATTTGTATTAGTTAACAATTTTTAGTTTTAGTATCATTTTCTTATTTGAAATGAAAGAATTTTAATATCTAACATTCTTATTTACTGTTAATTTTGATCGAAAAATGATGAGATTTTACTAAATTGATAGATA
This sequence comes from Euphorbia peplus, assembly GCA_028411795.1. Taxonomy (NCBI): domain Eukaryota; kingdom Viridiplantae; phylum Streptophyta; class Magnoliopsida; order Malpighiales; family Euphorbiaceae; genus Euphorbia; species Euphorbia peplus. The sequence continues at coordinate 34,176,594 of CP110841.1, forward strand.
AATGATCAAATATAAGCAAATTATAAAAATGAGAGGCTAAATGTGATCAAATAAAATGACAATATAAATTTTTAAAAAATAAATGGCCGAATAGTGTTTTTGACTATTTTTTTTTATAAATTATAAAAAGTAAAATTTAAACTTTAATATTTTCACTTACGCATTAATGAATATACCAATTAAACTAAAACTAATTATATAAATATTCTTGAGTGTTATTTTTGTCATATAGTATGTTTAATACAAGGATAATATTTAATATTTGTCCGGGATATAAATAATGTTTCATTTGTCACATGGAGATGGAAATGAGTTAAGTATTCTGTTGACTAAATTAGTAGACCCACATAAGTTTGATGGCGTAGATTATTTTAATCAAAAATTGATATATTTAGGTTCAAATTCTTGTTTTTACAAATTTATAAAAACAAAATTGTGGAATCAAAGAAAAAAGAGAAGCAAATTTTTTATTATCTTAGATTCTTGATACAAACTTAAAGGAACCCAAAACTCTCGTAGTTGTGGATGTTAAACTCAATTTCTTTTTTTCGTTGAAATTTAGTTAGTTTCTTCTATTTTTAATTAATAATCGACAAAAAATAATTATTGTGATTGTGATTTTATTGAACAAAATTAAAAATATATGATTTTATTAAAATAAATTGAAATTTTGTAACCTTTATGAGAAATATAAGAACTTTTGTAGCTAAAGATGCAATTAAATCAAATTCTAAGAATGCTCAGAACTCATATCACAATAGAAACGTGAAAGTTTATTCTCTTCGATCCATAATACATGTCATTTTATTGACAAAATTTATATCTTAACCATAATATATATATATATATATATGTGTGTTTTTTTGATTAAATCAATAGTATGTTAATTAATTTTATCACGTATATTTTTACCTAAATTCTTATTTTATCTTGAAAATTGATCAAACAATAATAATAATAAGTACAAGGGTAATTAGGTATTTTTAATTAAAAAATGAATTTTTAAATTTCTGTGCATCAACTTTAAACGTTAAGGACTATGCTAAAAATAATAATAAAGAAATAGGTGGTCTTTTTTAAGAAAATGAAAAATTGAAGGTACTTGTTGACTTGATCACACTTTTTTTTTTTGATGGCGTTGACTTCATCACACTTATAAATGAAGGACAAACACAAAAATAATCTTTAAATCTTCAAATTTTTGGATTGTGGAGTGGCCACATTTTTATGCAAAGCTTACAATATGGAAAAGACTGTTGCCAATTCCATTGTCACACCATACCAGAGGTATCTTTTCTTTATCTTCTTCAATTATTCTCTTATTTTTTATAGTGAAATTTATGATTAAGAAATCGAAATATTGACAGTAATTTTTGTCGCTAAATGTATATAATGTATTGTTGTAGTTTCTTTCTTTTCAGGATATGGATTGCACATCAGTGACAAAATTTGAAAAAAATGATCTCGATCCTAATTTTTAACTCTAAAATTCTATCAAAAAAAAATATATTTAACTCTAAAAATATTGGAATTTTTATGTATTTTCAAGGGGTTCTTTGAGTATTTGCTTCTTCTTTTCTTAAACTATGGTATGTTTTCCCAAACAGTCACGCAGGCGTCGACTGACAAGTTATAGTACGTTATTGTTCGTCACAAATTTAACTTTTAGCGACGAGGCCTAGACAAACTTATCCATCCTAATCATTAATTCTAGAAAAGAAAAGCTATAATTTGAGCACACTTTTTTCCATTGATCAAGTATTTTGTTTTGGCTTATAATACCATCGCGTATTTGTTATTAGTTTGGTTCGTTTCGAATATGTCACGGATTTCATATTAGGCGACGAAATTAGACAAAATTAACCAACTAATGTTTAATGACATTCTTTCAGTTGAATTTATAAACGCATTATATTTTAGTAATCGATTAATTTTGAAAATGCATTTATCCACGAGGATATATCTTCATTTATTATTATAATATCACTCTGTTATTATACTCTATTTAGAGTCTGTCACATATTTGATATTGGTAAACTAATTTGAATCGAACTCTACTGTTGTAAACGAAATGAATCACACCTCATAGTCTAAATGTTCAAAATAGAGAATCCGATTTGAACTAATATAACCGCTTAGACGCTGAAAATCTGACTTGTCTCGACTAATTTTTCTTAATCTCCAGATTAGCAGGTAAAGTAGCAATCATAACAGGTGGATCAACCGGAATCGGAAAAACTGCAGCAAAACTCTTCCACGAAAACGGAGCCAAAGTTGTGATCGCCGACGTAGAAGAGGCCACCAGCGGAGAAAAACTCGCCGGAGAAAACATTTTTTACATCCCCTGCGATATAAGAAACGAAGACGAAATCATCAATCTCGTCGCTAAATCTATTTCCAAGTACGGCAAAATAGACATAATCTTCAACGCCGCCGGAATCAAAAGCGACCAAAACGGCACCGTTTTAGAAAGCAGCAAAACGGCGGCGGATGAGCTATTCAACGTGAACTTGGTCGGAGCTTTCCTGGGAGCAAAACACGCGGCGAAAGTCATGATTCCACGGCGGAAAGGGTGTATATTATTTGCGGCGAGCGATAGTTCGGAGATGGGAGTAATTCCGGCGGCGGCGAGGTACGGAATTCAGGGATTCACAAAGAATTTGGCGGCGGAGCTAGGACAATACGGGATAAGGGTGAACTGCGTTTCGCCGTCGGGATTGGGGGAAAGGGTTTCAAATCTAACGGGTGAGATTGTTTGTGAGGATGACGTCGCCAAAGCTGCGTTGTATTTGGTTAGTGATGAAGCTAGTTATGTTAGTGGGGTTAATCTTGTGGTTGATGGAGGGATTAGTGTTGATATGGATCCTATCACTTAGGAAATAGGAGAGATTCTAGTATAGTGACGTGATAAAACTCAACGAATAAACATTTAATTAGTATACGTGTGCTTTATAATTATTTTTAGTTAGCCTCTTATCTTAAGTTATTCAATTGGATTACAATTTATTGGCTACTATACTTTAACACAAAGTATGAGATTTTGGTTTAAAATTTCACAATTTAAAATTCTCCAATTGAATTACAGCTAATCAGACCCGGCTTGCTTTTAAGACAGTCTACGCCACTGACTAGGGCCCAAATTTTTGGAGGGACAATATATATATTTTTCAGTTTAATTACATAACATAAAAAATAGGCTTGATGTTTGCTTCCTAATTTAAAAAAAAAACAGAAAAGACAAGCCTGATTCTTCCTTGTATGAAAGGGCATAACAAAGAAATGGGCTGGATGTTTACTTTTGTAATAAAACATGGGCTTGATGTTGGTTTTTGTATTAAACAAAAGTCCAATTCTTTGTTTTAATGTCTATGGACATGTTTCTTGCTTTTGCACAAAATACAAGTTATTGATTTCAACATTTTGTAAATCACTTGCTATGCTCTAAATATATGGGTCAGGTTCTTTGTTTTATATTCATACTTCTATCACATTTATACAATTTTATGTTTTTATTTACAATTGCTATCAAAAAGCTAAAGCAACTTTTAGATATACATTAGTATAAAGGGCCTAAACTTGACAGATCGGCTAAGGCCTCAAAGTATCCCGAGCCAGCCCTGCAGCTAATTAAAACCTAAAAATGACCTAGCAATAGCTAGGATAGAAGTGGGCATTGATGTTCAATTATGACATGGATTTAGGTACTCTAGGCCTTGGACCTAATTAATGTGCCCCCATTTATAAGTTAGTTAGGGTGGATTATCTAGTAGTTGTAGTTGCCGTAGCGAGTGGATTGTTTACAAAAGAATATTTGTTGGGAGTTTCTAGCCATTTTGATTGCTATCTAATGTTGAAATGGACAAAACTAATTCAATTTGTTAACAATGTTTTGTGGAAAGATACGATCGTGTGTTAGTGAAATGGTGATTAAATCAGTTTGTTCAAATATCCAAATAAAAGTAAAAATGAATGTCTGCTAGCAAACGTTAAATTAATTCATGAAGCAAAAACACATGTATTCTTCTCCATAATTTTGATTGATCACTTTTGTTTTCTTTGATATTCCTACCAATTAAGAATAGTTTACTTTACCTTGCTTCAAGTGTTCATTTTCTACTTGAAAGGTTTGAACATCGAGTCTCACTTTGCTAAAATTTAGCTCTTATTGATAGACAATCTATAAATTCATATCGGATCTGTAGTTTGCTCTGTCTTTGCTAGTGGGCCTGCCCTTAGATAAACTTTTTGTCACAAAGGAAAAGAATAGTTTATTTTTTGTTTTCTTTCATGTTCTATGTGAGATGAGAAATTCAAAAAAGTCAAATCACTTTGATTGTTTTATTAACATCTAACACATTCAGTGAGGTAAAAGACACTAGACGCTAGTTAAATAGTTGAGGACTTTTCAGGAGGAGAACTAGTAAGAAAAACTCAGATTTTGAGCACCTATGTATGCCCAACTATATATCATCCCAATCGGTTCAAATCATATTCTTAATTTTGAGCGCTTAAACAGGATTTAGGCAATCTTCATTTACAACAATCAACATAATATAGAAAAAATAATACATGTTATCATAAGTACACATTTTTATGATAATAAAAAGAGCAAACATAAGAGTTAAAGATAGTTTATTGAAAATATTGAAAGTTTACATTAATTATTCACTCTTAATTAAGTTTTGAACGATTCCTCTAAAAGAAACAAAAAAGAAAAAAAGGTTTTGAAGGAAAATGATCAAAGATAAAACAAGACTACATATAATTAATTAGAATCAGGATATTGAAACATATGAAAAGATGGATTGTGAATGGTAAATCCTCCATCTATGAATAGATTATGTCCACTAACATATCTTGCTTCATCACTAGCAAGATAAAGTATAGCATTAGCAACATCCTCAGCTTTAAGGGTGACACCTTTTAAGTTACCAAGTGAATCCATAACCTTCTCTAGTTCTTCGTCGGTCAAACCGACGAATTTCGTCGCTAAAGGTGTGGCTAGCGCGTAAGGCGCCACACAATTTACTCTGATTCCAAATTGTCCAAGCTCAACCGCGGCGTTTTTTGTTAGCCCTAAAACGGCATGTTTTGAGCAACAATATGCGTGTGTAGCTGCAGCCCCAACTCTTGAGCTAACACTGGCTGTTGAAATGATGCTTCCACTGCGGGCAGGAACCATGACACGAGCGGCGTGTTTGATCCCGAGGAAGACCCCAGTCACATTGATGGCTAGGACACGTTCGAAATCGGCTTTTTCGTTATCGATGATGCGGGATTTGTTTTCGTCAGAAATGCCTGCATTGTTAAACATGATGTCTAGTTTTCCGTAGGTAGAAACAGCTTTGTCGACCGCATCTTTTATATGATCCTCATTAGTGACGTCACAATGGACGAATGTGGAGTTTGATGGGCCTAGTGATTCGGCCACGGTATGGCCTAGTTCGTCTTGAACATCGGCAATTACTACCTTGGCACCGTGGTGGGCTAGGACGCCGGCGGTGCAAGCCCCTATTCCGCTTGCTCCTCCGGTGATCAAAGCTACTTTCCCTTGTAACCTGCAAGTGACATTTCATAAAGCAAAACAAAAACACAAATTTATTCAACACCATTTTCACCACCAAATATAGAAGGAAAAGAATAATATATGCATATATGTAAATTAAAAACATATAGTTGATAAATAAGGTTGTATTGATTAGTTACCTTTTTGCCACTGAAGAGATCAAAGAAGTTGTCGCCATAGTTTCTTGTTTTCAAGAGACACCTTCTTGTGATTGGTTTATACTTATATTCAGAGAACCTCTTCCTTTTAACATTAGTTCAAAGTAGTAGGTATAGCCGCCCAAATATTCTTTTCCTTTGAAATTTATTTATTAAAACGATAAAAAGAAAGTAAAAGACAAGGTTTGTTTTCTTGTTAAGCAGAGTTTAAGTCTATACAATAGAGAAATTTACGAGATGACTCACATATAACTCTGTATATGGAGAATGCAACATTAACAATGATTGTCGAACCTGGATCGGGAGCCCATAATATGCAGTTTATTGCGTATTAGTTTATGTGATTTGTCAATGAGTTTTGATTGTAATTTCAAAATGGTCATGGGATTTCAGTTTATCTCAAAATGAATATTCACTATATATGGTTGGAAATGGATATTTTAATTGCTAATGTGATATGGCATCTTTTGATTTGTGAATGTGGAAATATTCTTGTTTAAATTCCTCATATAAGAACAAATCACTCTTCTTGCCTTTAAATAAAACGTTGGTATGCCGAACAAACTATACAGCTCATCTAGATTTGATTTAATAATAGTTTCAAATTTCTTTTCTTTTTGACAGCAATAGTTTCAAATTTCTAATAATCTGCTTGTTTATTAAATATTATTCTTGCTGAATATTTAAATATTGTTGTAGTTGTTTTACATATTTTATTTTGTTTTTATCAACTTTGTCATCGGTTTCATGGAATTATTATCATGTGTTAAGTATTAAATGGTGTTAAACATCAATCCAGCAGAAAGAATACAAACATTAGACCTCGTAAAAGTTATGAAATGACACGAAAAACATGTAATTTAGCTTAATAGATAATGTATCAATTCGATAATGCTATCGGGCCTAGCTTTGAGTTGAGGTTTCGGAGGTGCCAACCTAGTTGGGATGTCCGAGCCTCTCTTACGCTAGCCTCCCACCTTTCATTTAAAAAAATTAAAGTGTTCATTTTATTTGAGAATATCACTTTGTCGATTTTGAAATTCAATTTCAAAACTCCACGCTTTTTTTAGGAACGTAGTGATCACTAAATTATTATTTGGTGGATAGTCGGAATAAAGTATACATGTTAAGCTTTTATATATATTTTTTATTAGCTCCGCATACTATGTCATCTGTACATCAAGCGTACATTAAACTCTCTCTCAAATTTGACCTTGAAAAGAGAGGAAGAAAATACACATTGTAGATAACCCAATAGACCTTAAGGCCCAGTCATAAACTGGATTTATTGTGTACGGGCTTAGCCCAAGCCCGTCTAGCCCATCAGTATTATCCAAAAAAATATACTGGATTGGACACTACACGAACTGTTAAGGGTATTGATAATTTGATGTTTACACTCTGATTTGCCATTTCAGTAACTAATACTTTCACACCAATTGGTTGCTGAAAAAAAGAAAAAATAAACAAGCAAAACATCTTCTTTATTTCGATATATATGACATATCCATTTTGTTTGAGTAAAAAAAATAAAAAATGACTAATTTAACGTTATAAAACACATTGCTAACGATTAGAAAATAAAAAATAAATTATTTAATTTTGTATTTATCATGAAACCACATTTTCGGTTTTCGAAAATCATCGTTTTTCTATCTTTCTCTCTCTAAATATTAAAGTTTTTCTTTTCTCGCTAAACATCATTTAAATGATTTCAAAACAAAAAAGTTAAATACTTAATGTTTCTTAGACTATCAGTATTTTTTGTAATATATCATGTTTTAAGTCATCAATAATGATTTTAATAGTATATCACTTAAAAAAGTCTTCATTTTACTAAAACATGGAACCTCAATTCTAGTTTTGATAAAAATAAATCATATTCTTTTATCTCAAGTGAAACTACGTAATGACGATATAGGGTTTTGGGCCCAAGTACCAAGCATTGCGGCTCAATAGGCCCATCAAACAATGGGTAATGCATCCTAATAGTGTCTGATTGACTCGCACACTTATTCATAGGACCCACGTGATGACTAGGCCGTTCTCCAATCTCTCTACCTTTACTTGCTTTTCTCCCTCTAAAACTCAAACTAACTTAACCGTTGGAGTATTTCTAAGGATCGAACCCAGCCATAAAAGCCCACTTTAATCCAAGTTATCAATCACTACATAATTTTCTTTGTTTTAGAGTTTACCATTTTAGCAACAGGGACCAATCTCATTCTCAGCCATTTGGCAAGGTCCACAAAACCAAAAAGAAACGGGTTAAATAAGGCTATTTAAACCAAAAGTAATCAACCCAATATTTAAATTCCCTCGTAAACATCGATCAAATAATTCCTGACTCGCTTTTAACTCGGTAACTTATAGACACTGAGTTGAAAGCATACCTACCTACAATGTCGAAACCTTGTTTTCTCCATCTAATTCTTCACTTTTGCTTCTTAATTTTTCTAATTTCAATTGAATCTCTAGCATTGATTCGGTCCGAATCAGAACTCGTTTCGCTGACCCGGGAGCTATTAGACTCAGCCAAAGAACCGGAGTTCTTGGGTTGGTTAAAGAGGATTAGAAGAAGGCTACATGAGTATCCAGAGCTTGGTTTTCAAGAGTTCAATACGAGTCGAGTTATAAGATCGGAGCTCGACTCGCTTGGAATTCAGTATCGTTGGCCTATAGCCAAGACTGGTTTGGTTGGAACTATCGGGTGCGGTTTAAAGCCATGGTTCGGTCTCAGAGCTGACATGGATGCACTTCCTATTCAGGTTTGTTCGGTTTTTTCGCGTCAGCATCAAAACAGATCACACGTGTCATTGAGTCATGCAGCCAAGTCATTTTTTTTATTTATGAAGGAAACACTCTGAAATGGAAAAAAATCTGCTGTCCCCAAATTGGTGTCTCCAACCATGTCCCACTCACATAAATTCAGTTTTTTTATGTGGGAGATAAGTGGAGCCCACATGATTTATTAATTTTAATTATTTTAATTAATTTTGTGTGAGTGGGACATGGTTGGGGACACCAATTTGGGGACAGCAGATTTTTTCTCCTCTGAAATACCCCTGCTCCCGTGTCATCTATTTTATGGGCTTATGGTTGGGCTGTGGACCCAAGTTTCTCATCATGATTTATCGTTTATTATTGAATGATTAAGCGAATGATTGTATTGAAAGGTGAAAAGAGTAGACTTTAATCATTTTTTGTGTATTGAATTGATTGATGTTACTAAAGTATGTAATTGTTCAAAATTTCATTGTTCGGACTAGTTTTAAGCAAGTTCATCTTCAATTTAGGAGGAAGTCAATTGGGTAACTTGATTTATAGTATATTAAACCTTTAGTCTTTTAGTAATAGTTGTGAATAATTAAAAATTAAAGTTTGTAAAATGGAAATTCGTGATGCAAGTAAATGAATAAAGCTTTCTAATACTTAAATTTCATGTTCAAAGTTGACTTCTCCGCTCCTGGGAAGCTTTTAAAAAAAGGTATGAGGTTTGTCTTGAAATGAATAATCATGGATTTAATCCACCGAAATCGAAATGATTAGTGGCCTCAAATTGTTGAATGGACTGAGAATTTAATTGTTGGATGACAAAAAAGGGTGTTTGATATCTGTTTTTGAATTGAGTACAAAGATATATTTATTGTTTAGGAACTAGTAGAATGGGAGCATAAGAGCAAGATCAATGGAAAAATGCATGCTTGTGGCCATGATGCTCATGTTACAATGCTGCTCGGAGCAGCCAAATTACTGCAACACAGAAACACTCAACTGAAGGTATATATACATATATATTTAATCACACGAATTTTCGGACATTGGTTTCTGAATTCTAAAATTTGGTGTCGTTCTGATCTTAATTGAACTCAAAAGGGCACTGTGAAGCTTGTCTTCCAACCTGCTGAAGAAAGTTTGGGTGGTGCATACCATATGCTGAAAGAAGGAGCTCTTGACAATTTTGATGCCATTTTCGGACTCCATGTCAATCCCGATTTTCCTGTTGGTTCGGTTTTTTCTAAACCTGGTCCTATGACTGCTGCTTCAGGAAGGTTTTTGGCTGTCGTTACGGGAAAGGGTGGACATGCTGCAAGGCCCCAGGAAGCCAGAGATCCTGTTCTTGCTGTATCGTTTGCCATCCTTGCACTTCAACAGTTGATTTCTCGCGAGACTGATCCTCTCGAGCCCAGGGTATTTCTTCGTTTTACTTCTTGTTTTAAACCATTTTATTTGAGTTGCTTCTGGTTTCATCGAGAAGCTATATGTTGCGCGGAAACTCCTGTTCTTTAGCATTTTTGCATTTCGTGTATGTTTCCCTTTCAGTTTCATCCCATTTCCTAGCTATGTTTTGAACATTTTTTTGGGAAATAATGTTTCCTAGAGTCAATTTCCGTTTTTATGCAACGTAAATTAAAGGGTGTTTCTCCAGCCATTTGATCGATATTGATGTTCTGTTTTCCGATTCCATATAGGTAGTCTCCGTGGGGTTTGTTGAGGCTGGCCAGGCTGAGAATGTTATCCCCGAGACTGTGAAGTTCGGAGGTACCTATCGAAGCTTGACTACCGAAGGTTTCATCTATCTCCAGAAAAGAATAAAAGAGGTAATGTTAACTATAATGTATAACTATAGCACATTAATCATAATATATGCTTATAATTTTTGCAAATGCATCTATTATATATGATTTTACCGACAGGTTATAGAGAACCAAGCAGGTGTTCACAGGTGCACTGCTTCGATAGACTTTATGTTGGAAAAAATGAAGCCATATCCGGTGACAGTGAACAATGAATACATGTATGAACACGCGAAAAAAGTGGGGGAAGTATTGCTTGGACAATCAAACATGGAACTTACGCGGGCGTTTATGGGGGCGGAAGATTTCAGCTTTTATGCAGAGAAGATGAAAGCTGCATTTTTCATGATTGGGGTAAAAAATGAAGATGAAAAACCAGTTATAGGATTGCATTCACCATATTTTTTTCTGAATGAAAATGCTCTTCCTTTTGGAGCTGCATTTCATGCTGCTGTTGCAATTTCTTACCTGGAAAGTAATACATAGTGAAAATATATAATCAAAAGTAAATTAAGGAAGCTTATAAATAAGAAAATTATTAAATCAAGACTTATGTTTATTGGGTCTTTGAACTTGTTTTTGACCTCTTCACTTAAATCACATAAAATTACAAGAAAAGAATAAAAATAAACGCATCGATATGCAAATATATGGAGATTTCATTAGTTCACCGAATCAATTACATCCGAAACAACTCGTGATCTCACAAAATGAGGAGCTCGTGACTTAGTTAAACACTATTCTCACCATCATTTTGATATTGTTTGGTTAAAAACTCAAAGCGAATATTTAGAAGAAATAAACCTAAAATGGTAATTTTAAAAATGTACAATGCATCTACATTTTAAACAATTTTAGTTTTTGCACAATTCAAGTTTGAGATAATCAAATATTATTTTGTGAACGAAAAAGATATCATTATGGCCTCATAATGTATAAATTTCAATTGAGTGAATCTATGTTATATAATAAATTTTCAATTGAATAACTCAATACTAAATTTCAATTGAGTAATTCAAATGAAATTGAGATAATCAAATATCATTGAGAACATTATGACCATTAACTGTATAAAGTGCTATATTGTTAATATGTATAAATTTCAATTGAGTGAATTTATGTCATATTATAAAATTTGGTGAATGCAATAAAAGATTAATTTTACCAAAATGTGGATGACAAATTTACCAAAATGGGAGAGTTATATAATTAAGTGAATTTATAGCAATGAGAGAGTTATTCAATTGAGTGAATCTAACCAAGAACTCAACATTTCTAAGATTAGTAGCCACAATAATTTTTCTATAAAAAGAACTAATAATAATAACTATACTTTAAAAAAAAAAAAATACACAATAATTATAATAGGAAGGCTTAATATATTCCAAGCTCCCCAAATTTGACAAACTTGTGTAACTAGCCCCTCGAACTTTTAAATGTAACAAATTAGTCCTAAAATAGGTTAGTTGCCACACATAACCCCAAGTTTCTAAATGTTATGATCTGAAAGAGTATGTGAAATGCATTTGCGGGCACGCGACATTTTGTTGAAATTTTTTAATTATTCTTCCCTTCTTTTCTAAATCGTAACAATTAGTTCTTCCATTTAAGAACGAAGTGATGAATCGAAATCGAAATAGAAAGAAATTGGATATTCAAAGGGGGTGGATCGACAACTTTCAATGGTGTTAATGTAGATATTGCAGCTCAAACTCAACATGTATTGTAATTAACCTACTTTAGAGGTTATATTTACAACTAGCCTACTTTAAAGGGTAATTTGTTACATTTCAAAGTTAAAGGAGCTAGTTGCGCAAATTTATCAAATTTAGAGCTTCACAAGTTAAGCCTAATAGAAATTTACATTAAAATGGAAAATCATACGTTTCTTTAGAAAATCATTGTTTTCTATCATTCCATATGAAATGTTAATAAAGTTCGTAATGTGATGAAATATAAAATAAATTGATATTTAACTCACTCACCTGTGTTGATTACAAATTAAAAAAATGGCGAAACCTTATTTTGTCTCCCTAATCCCTCTCTTATCCTTCCTAATTTTTCTACTTACATCCGAAATCTCAGCATCGATTCGGTCCGAATCGGACCTCGGTTCGCTGACTCAGGAGCTATTGGAATCGGCCAAAGAGCCGGAGTTTTTGGGTTGGTTAAAGAGGACTCGGAGAAGGCTACATGAGTATCCTGAGCTTAGTTTTCATGAGTACAACACGAGTCAACTCATTAGATCGGAGCTCGACTCGCTTGGAATTCAATATCGTTGGCCTATAGCCAAGACCGGGTTGGTTGGAACCATTGGGTCGGGTTTAAAGCCATGGTTCGGTCTCAGAGCTGACATGGACGCCCTTCCTCTTCAGGTTTGTTCGCTTTCTAAACGACTCAAATCACTACATGCAAAACTCGTGTCATTGACTCACGCCGTCAATTAATTTGTTTTCACGCCGTCAATTCAGTTGCTATTCATTTTATTATCTGCTTATCAAAATTTATGTTGCCGTAACATGATACACTATTGTATTTAGAATACCGAAATATTGTTATTTTTAGAATATAACATTTGAAAAATAGCTTTAACTCGTACAATTCCAAATTGTACACTCGTCACGAGTGTAGGTGTGACATAGACTAGAATCATATTTTTTGGGTAGGTCATTAATAATCTTATGTGACTATAAATAAAAAGAATGTGCTTAATACGTTGAAAAAGATTAATTATACCAAAATGGGGATTACAAATATCTAAGTTCGGATTGCATATAAAATGAATAACTCTCTATTCATGTTTGTGTCCTTTTCGTCTGTTATTTTGTGTAGGCTATTCTATGAAGGTTGTGTTTTAGAATAAACGTATGGTGTTTGTTTATTGTTTTTGAAGGAGCTAGTAGAATGGGAGCACAAGAGCAAAATCAATGGAAAAATGCATGCTTGTGGCCATGATGCTCACGTTACAATGCTGCTTGGAGCAGCCAAATTACTGCAAAGCAGGAACTCTCAATTGAAGGTATATGTATTATATATAGTTGCAATATAATCCCATGAATATTCGGACATTTGCATTCCTGATTCTCAATCGTGTGTCTCAATGAACTCGATCAAACTTAAAGGGCACTGTGAAGCTTGTCTTCCAACCTGCTGAAGAAGGTTTGGGTGGTGCTTACCATATGTTGAAAGAAGGAGCTCTTGACAATTTTGACGCCATTTTCGGACTCCATGTTTCTCCTCAATTACCTGTTGGTTCAGTTCGTTCTAAACCTGGTCCATTGACTGCCGCTTCAGGAAGGTTTTTGGTTGTCATTACAGGAACAGGTGGACACGCTGCACGGCCCCAAGATGCAAGAGATCCTGTTCTTGCTGTATCATTCGCCATCCTTGCCCTTCAACAAATAATTTCTCGAGAGACTGATCCTCTCGAGCCTGGGGTATTTTTCGCTGCCTTCTTTTTAGCTCTCCATTTGCTTTTGGTTTCATTGGTCCATTAGGTTATTGATGGCAGGCAAAAAGGTTTTCTAATCCTAAGTCGTTATGTCAGTTTATATATATTTAAGCATTGTGTTCAAGGTGCATTTTCGGCTTCTAAATCAGTACCTCTTACAGAATCCAATAAGGGTGTTTCTCCGATATTTGATTGATATTGACGTTTGGTTTTTCATTCCATATAGGTTGTTTCCGTCGCGTTTGTTGAGGCTGGCCAAGCTGAGAATGTTATCCCGGAGACCGTGAAATTCGGTGGCACTTATCGCAGCTTGACTACTGAAGGTTTCTCTTACCTCCAGCAAAGAATAAAAGAGGTAACTGTAATTCTAGATGTAACATAGAGACATTTCACCTTATATGATCACATCTATCAAATATATTTGCATTAGACGTACTTGTGAGAATTTGGCGGTGATACTTTTTTAAACAAGCTTGATGAAAACCTTTGAAGTTTGTCACTGCCTAGAGAATCTGCAGACAGGGATGGGATCGTGGAGGGTCCGTCGACCCCCTTACTCCAGAAACTTCGTATAATATCTGACGGTTATGTCGTTACATTAAGAATCTGTCACAAATTTGACGTATCATTTTTAGAATCCGTACGAAGTTACCTATTGTTGGTGCTTAGTCCTAAAAAAGCTGATTATTTTTAACAACTTTTTATTCCGTTAATATTTGGTCCTGCACCACCTTTGTTTTCAGAAGTAGTTGAAGTTTTATGTTGGACTGTTATATGTGACAGGTTATAGAGAATCAAGCGGCTGTTCATCGATGCACAGCTTCGATAGACTTCATGCTGGAAAAGATGAGGCCATATCCGGCAACAGTGAACGATGAATACATGTACGAACATGCGAAACAAGTGGGGGCTGCATTGCTTGGAGAATCAAATGTGGAACTTATGCAAGCGTTTATGGGAGCAGAAGATTTCAGTTTTTATGCACAGAAGATGAAAGCTGCATTTTTTATGATCGGAACAAAAAATGACGATGAAAAACCAGCTGCAGGATTGCATTCACCATACTTTTTTCTAAATGAAGATGTTCTTCCTTTTGGAGCTGCATTTCATGCTGCTGTTGCAATGTCTTACTTGGATACTCACTCGTCGTCTTCTTGAAATAATATCGCTATGATTTAATGTGTACAAATACTTGTGAAACAATATCGCTATTGTTCCGGAAAAAAATATACGACACAAAAATGTTACTAAGTAGATATGGTAGAACATGATCGATCATCCGAAGGAAAAATGCAAAACTATACTAAATTGTTAACTTTTTATTTTCTTAGAACCGAACTAAAGTGTAGTGTACAGGTAATTAAGAGAAATACAATTATAAAGATTTTGAAATACTCAAATTAGACTATACAAGGCAAAAATGGGCCCATTAAGGCCTACAAATAATGAGCCCATCTAATTTCCTTAATAAAGAAAGAAAGATGGATCAAACGGAAGAAACATATAGAGACATAAAGTTGAAAAATGGAGAAATCTTATTTTCTCACTCTACTATTCTTAATTTTTTTAATTTCAACTGAATCTTCAGAATCGGACCTCGGTTCGCTAACTCAGGAGCTTTTAGAATCGGCCAAAGAGCCGGAGTTTTTGGATTGGTTAAAGAGGACTCGGAGAAGGCTACATGAGTATCCAGAGCTTGGTTTTCATGAGTTCAACACGAGTCAATTCATTAGATCTGAGCTTGACTCGCTTGGAATCGAGTATCGTTGGCCTATAGCCAAGACCGGGTTGGTTGGAACCATCGGCTCGGGTTTAAAGCCATGGTTCGGTCTCAGAGCTGACATGGATGCACTTCCTATTCAGGTACTTGTAAACGAGACAAATCAGTCCTGTCGTTGACTGACCTGCCACGTCACTTTAAATGTCCTTAAAAACATTATATGACTGTATTATTATTAGTTCATTTAATAAAAATATTGAAAATGATGAGAGAAATTTATTGTAACGAAAAGGCAAAAATCATTACAACGGCGTTGATCATTCTGATATTTTTTGTTGTATTGTGGCGTAATTGGAAATTATAATTGTCGTATTTATTTTCATTGGTGAATCTATTACAAAAATTACCCAGTTGTATAAACCAGGTTGGAAAATCTCAGAAATCAAACATTAAAAAGATGAACTACTTAAAAGACTTAGTTGTGTTCGAATTTGATTTTTCTATAAAACCTCTATATAGAAATAACCTCTTAATTGTTATACAATTAGTCCGATCTCAAGTAGAGGTTTTACTGTATTAGGTTCTTAATGTGACTAAATAATCAGGGGTCTAACTATGATGCATGGACACTTCTTTTAGCAGTTTTCGTTTTCGTATTCGTATTCGTGTTCATGTACATTTCAATTTTTGTGTTTTTAGGCTGTTTTATGAAGGTTGTATTTTAGAATAACGTGTCATGTATACGTGTCCGTGTTCATTTTCCATGTCCGTGTAACATAGGCCTGATATTGTTGATGTGACAGATCAAAGGTCTATTCTAGCAAAATAAGATGCTTAGTGGCCTCGAGATGCTTTTTGCCTAATTAAAATCGTTGGATGAACCAAAAATTGAACTGTGAAATGTCAAAAAAGGGTGTTTGATATTGTTTTTGCATTGAATACAAATGGTATTGTTTATTATTTTGAAGGAGCTAGTAGAATGGGACCACAAGAGCAAGATCAATGGAAATATGCATGCTTGTGGCCATGATGCTCATGTTACAATGCTGCTCGGAGCAGCTAAATTACTGCAACGCCGGAACACTCAATTGAAGGTATCTATATTGCAACTATATAATCACACGAAATTTTCGGACATTCAGTTTCTGAATTCTAACTTTTGTGCTGTTCTGAACTCAATCAAACTCGAAGGGAACAGTGAAACTTGTCTTCCAACCCGCTGAAGAAGGTCTGGCTGGTGCATACCATATGTTGAAAGAAGGAGCTCTTGACAATTTTGACGCCATTTTCGGACTCCATGTCGATCCTGACTTGCCCGTTGGTTCAGTTTCTTCTACTCCCGGTCCAATGGCTGCTGCTTCAGGAAGGTTTTTGGCTGTCATTACAGGAAAGGGCGGACATGCTGCTAGGCCCCAAGATGCAAGAGATCCTGTTCTTGCTGTATCTTTTGCCATCCTTGCACTTCAACAACTAATTTCTCGAGAAACCGATCCTCTCGAGCCTAGGGTATATTTTCTTTCCCCTCTTACTTTCCATTTGCTTCCATTTTTATCAATTCATAAATGTTTGGTATCTAATTTCATATAGGTAGTCTCCGTGGGAATTGTTGAGGCTGGCCAAGCAGAAAATGTTATCCCAGAGACCGTGAAATTCGGTGGTACTTATCGGAGCTTGACTAATGAAGGTTTCTTCTTTCTCCAGAAAAGAATAAAAGAGGTTGTACAGAACCAAGCGGCCGTTCATAGGTGCACTGCATCCATCGACTTTATGGAGGAAAAAATGAAGCCATATCCAGCGACAGTAAATGATGAACACATGTATGAACACGCGAAAAAAGTTGGGAAAGTACTGCTTGGAGAATCGAACGTGCAACTTATGCAAGCGTTTTTGGGGGCAGAAGATTTCAGCTTTTACGCAGAAAAGATGAAAGCTGCGTTTTTTGTAATCGGGGTGAAGAATGAAGATGAAAGACCACATATGAGATTGCATTCGCCGTATTTTTTTCTGAATGAAGATGCTCTTCCTTTTGGAGCTGCATTTCATGCTGCTGTTGCCATCTCTTACTTGGATTCTCATTCTTCTTCTTCATAGACACAATAAGGTGTGATCTCCTGATTTTTGTTTAATATGTACAAATACTTGTTAAATAATACCATTGTTGATCAAGAAAATATGTGCCATTACAAAAGTAATACATTAGTGAAGATGAATTAGGGGAAAAAATATAATAAGCCGAATTTGTCTCCTAAATTTAGAAGATATTTTATTAGCTTTTTAAATTTGCTTAAAATACGTTACTGTCAGCTTGAAGATTTGACATGGTAATCAATAATATCGCAGATTTGGCATTTGTTGTTTTTCATAACTCGAATGAATTTTCAGCCAGATGTTCCCACATTTTAGCAGCCTATGCATGTTGTCACAAGTTGCCCCTGTGACACGCAGAAAGAGCGGATGTTTACTGGTTGAGTTCAGGTTGAGTACATGTTATTCGGGTGACACCGTATCTTGAGTTAGAAATGCCGATCCAATTGAATTTGGAAAACAAGGTCAGAGAGGTGTACATCTAGGCACTAAACTTATTCAGAAGCTGATTCTACTCCTATTGTGAGCCCACGGGAGGGCGATCTCAGGAAACTTGCCTAGTCTTGAGCAGTTGTACGGGAGTTGCCTCTGCATAAAAACTCTGAACCCGTGACAATATGCAGCTCAAGCCAATGTATGTTAGCCACTACCTAGCCTAAATGGTAGCAGATGAAAAGTTCACTACCTTGTCCAGTGATGATAGTGAAGTCTGAGATACATGACAACATTGTCATACTCATCCAAAGCTCTTTCATATGTCCTCTTCTGTCCAAACAGGATATGATTTTCAAATCATACGCCACTTATTACAATTCAATCAAATGTTAAGTGTGTCATTTTCTTTCATCACTTGTCCACGTCATTTTCTTTCTGATTTATCAATGTTTTATTGTTGGTTTAAATTTTAATTAAGTTTGGTTTTGTTTTTGCTTAAAAAAAGTTTGGTTTTATTTACATTACTCAATACGTTCTATTATGTGGTTAAATAGTGTTACCTTTAACCGAAATCAAAATTCATTCTTATCTTAATTAGAAAGTTTTTTTTATATAAAATGTAAGCAGGGAAAATATATTATGGATCAAATCATTAAAAAAAGGAAAAAAAAAGAAAAAAGCTAATAGAAATAAATTAGTTTACCATTTCAAACTGCTTAAATTATCCATCAATAGCTCACATATCATAGATATTTTGTTGTCATGGTTAAAATTGTAAATTTATGCATTTAAAACTTTGTTATTACTCTCTAGTTTACGTTAATAGATCTATTTATATAACGATTTAGTATTTTATAATGCTTTAGAAATTTTTTCTACATATTTATCTTATTTTTCGAAAAATTTGATAAGTTCTGTTTGGAAGGAAATTGATGTTGATTAATAAAAGTAACGAGATGAAAATTTTCAATATAATCTCGTTTGGAAGTTCTTTAGAGATTGAATAAATGTTAATGGTATTAATATTATACTTCAAAATTTTAACCACCAAATTGAACAAACATAAACTTTTTTAACTTTACTTAAATCCATTCACCTTATATTGAATTTCATTATTCCATAAATTTTCAAATAGTAATAACTTTTCCTTCAATTTTGGTTCCATTCCATTACTTGTGTTACGCTAATGTGACTCTGCCCGTATCAACTTATCAAGGTTTGAAAAGAAAAGTAAAGATTGTGTCTTTGATTTGATAACTCATTGATGGGCACTTATCAAATTATCCTAATCACCCTCTGCTTCTCCCAATTTCACGCTCTAGTTCCCAAATCCAACAACATAACCACCAATTTATTAGAATCAGCAAAAGAGGCTGCATTTTTCAAGTGGGTTAAAGACATAAGAAGAAGAATCCATGAGTATCCAGAACTCGGATTCCAAGAACACAAAACTAGTCAACTCATTCGTCACCAGCTTGACTCACTCGGGATTCAATATAAATGGCCAGTAGCCAAAACTGGAGTTGTGGCCTCTATCGGGTCGGGTATGAGACCCGTTTTCGCCATTCGAGCTGACATGGATGCTCTCCCTATGCAGGTGCACACCACATGTTTCTTAAAATGCCTCGTTTCTCGTTGTCTAAGTCCCGTCTAAATGCTCGAAATAATTAAGTATTAAATTTAGACTGATTGAACCGTTTAGCCCCTCAAAAATCTTTGTCTTGTCTACAACTAGTTATCCCACTAATTTATGATGAGTGCTCAAAAGTCTTTTGCTCGACTTAATTATAAAACGATAAAAATACCTTTACAATGAGTAATTCCCATAGTGCTCGTAGTGTTTTGTAGTTTGTAGTGCTTGTAGTAGTGCTAGTTTTGTACGAGCACTACGAGAGTAATTTTCTTTTCAAACGAATAGGTCGGATATGTAAAGTGCCTTAAAAAATAGGATAGATATGTAATTAACCCTCCTTTTGACGGCTAGCGTCTTCTAAAGAACCACTAGACCAAAAATAAGTTTCCAAATTAACATTTTTATGCATTTTGATAAAATGTTTTTAACTGTGTTGATATAGTATCCATTTTAAGCAGTTTTTGTGATTATTTTCACTTTGACGGACTTAGTTGTTAGTTATTTAACAGTGTATGTGTAACGGTATATCAGTGATACAGTAACCACTTTAAACATGATTAATATTTAAAATGTGCAATATAGCTGACTAAAGGTTAACTTTAAAACAAGACTGTCGTTAATTTTTTTGTTAGATATGAGTAAAATGGATGGTACTTGTAAATGTTAGAGGTAGAACTCTACTATTTTAGCGTAAATCTACACTTCTCCAAAAACAATAAGCAAATTTTAACTTGCCTCAAAAAAAGGTTACCATTTTTGTTATGGTGCTTATGCCTTTTAAATTTATCTTACTATTAGGAATTAATGGAGTGGAAGCACAAGAGTAAAATTGATGGAAAAATGCATGCTTGCGGTCATGATTCTCATGTAGCAATGCTTCTTGGAGCTGCCAAACTTCTCCAGCAAAACAGAAACAAATTAAAGGTAATTTATACCCAAACACATCTCCTTATTAGCGTACTTGTACCCATATCCGTGTCTGACACGTGTCCGTGCCCATTTCAAGGCTATTTTATGAAAGTTATGTTTTAGAAATAATGTTTCCCGTATCCGTGTCCGGGCAACATATTCTCATATAATCATTTGAAAAGATTAAAACTTTATTCAACTCTAATTTTTTAACATATTTTGAAGGGTACAATCAAACTTGTGTTCCAGCCAGGAGAAGAGGGTTATGCTGGTGCTTACCAAATGTTACAAGATGACTCTCTTGCTGACATTGAAGCCATCTTTATGTTACATGTTTCGCCTTCGATTCCCACCGGATTTCTCGGCTCAAGGTCCGGTCCGTTGTTTGCTGGTGCTGGGGGATTCACAGCTACTATTCGAGGAAAAGGCGGACATGCTGCACTTCCACATAATCATATTGATCCTGTCCTGGCAGCATCTTTCGCCATCATTGCTCTCCAACAGATCATTTCTCGAGAATTGAATCCTCTTGAAGCCGGGGTGAGGTTTTACTTTTCTAGTGTAAGTCAGATAAATGTGAATAAACAGATTACCTGATCGTTGTTTATTCGGTAAACGTATAGGTAGTTACAGTAGCGTTCGTCGAAGGAGGCCTTGCAACGAATGTAATCCCAGAATTCGTGCGGTTTGGTGGAACTTTTAGGAGCTTGACCAATGAGGGACTATTCTACATTAAGGAAAGGATTAAGCAGGTAAGCGTATGACATTCTGACCCCAAATTCCTTCTCCAATATTATTCGGTTTATAATTAAGATGTGTATTTGCCGACAGATCGTGGAAATGCAAGCGCTCGTGCATCGATGTACTGCGGTGGTGGACTTTGAATCGGCCATGGCACGAACTTACCCTGTTACGATCAACGATGATGCATTATACAATCATGCAAAGAAGATAGGAGAGAACTTAGTTGGACATGAGAAAGTGCAGATTGAAGCAGTGACCATGGGAGCAGAGGATTTCAGCTTCTTTTCGCAGAGAATTCCGGCTACTGCATTCTGGCTTGGTATAAAAAACGAGACGCTGAGATCCGATAAGCCGCTGCACTCGCCTTTGTTTGCTGTCGATGAAAAGGCTCTTCCGATTGGAGCAGCTTTTCATGCTGCTGTTGCAATGTTATATTTGGATGCAAATGCAGAAATAGATTAGAAGCTTGCTGGTTTTTTTGCTATGGAAAGTAATGTAGCTCATTGTTTTGTAATTATCGAAAATAATCAGTGTCAAAAAGAAATTATGCTGCTCATTTTCTTAGTGCTAATCGTTATGATTTTAATAGATTGAACCACCAATGTTTTATTTTAAACCACAGGCACATTAAACTGTCTTTGGCTGACTAGGGGCGCGTATCTAGGGGGGCCACGGCCCCGGCTCTCAGAACCACTCCAACTAGGGGCAGTTTTGATCTCCCATCGAGTGAAACCACTTTTAGAATGATCAGTTAAAAGCTGATTTTCGACAAAAAAAAATCGTCGAAAAGCTATAAAAAAATGTCTAAATATGTTTAATTTCATTGGAAATCTAAACAAAATTCGCTGAAAATTTGCAATTTTCGTCCAAAAAATATCTTTTCTTCCATCTTTCAAAATTACAAATTTCGGATGCCTAAAATATGAATAATCTCTAAATAACTCAATCCAATTTATGCTTTTTGCCTTCTCATTTTTTTCCTTTGTTAGGTTTGAGAATTAAATTGTTAAAACATAAATACAAGATGTCTCTTCCTTTCCCTATAACCAAAAATGACATCAAGAAAAGCTAATAATACATTGATCTGAGGCACTATACAGGTGTGGTCCAAGCGGAGCCGGATAAGGGGATTGAAGCTAGCAATAGCTAAAGCTGACAGACAGTGTCAACAGACCCCGTGCAACCCCCTCCTTCTTCCCGGGGGGGCAAAGATACTATCTTTCTTGCTGTAACAAACTAAAACCCGGTAACTTCTTGATCCCTCTTTCCTTCATTTTATCCCTTACAACTGAATATTCTAGCCATTGATCTGCAGCAGCATAGATGCTTGATAACAGCACATAAGGACCCGAATTTTCGGGTTCAAGCTCAAACAACCGCTTTGCAACGTGCTTCCCCAACTCAACTTCACCGTACAACTTACAAGCCCCAAGAAGTGAACCCCAAGCACTCGCATAAGGTTCCACAGGCACCGTGTTTAGAAGCTCGTATGCAGCTTCTAATTGTCCTGATCTACTAAGAAGATCAACCATACACGCATAGTGGTCCGGGGAAGGAACCATAGCATACTTGTTTTTCATGGTCGCAAAGTAATGCCAACCCTCTTCGACAAGCCTTCCGCGACTACAAGCTGTTAAGATAACGGTAAACGCAGCTTCATCAGGGATTAAGTTCTCATTTAGCATCTTATCAAACAACTCAACTGCCTCCTTAGAACAACCGTGAATCGACAATCCTTGTATCATAGAACAATATGAAATTAAGTCCCTACTAGGCATTTCTCCGAACAACCTTTTCGCTCTATCCATGTTCCCACATTTTGCATTCATGTCGATTAGAGCAGCCATGACATGACCTCGACGAGTATCAACCGCGCTCTTACTCAAATAAGAATCAACCCATTTCGCTAAATCCGAATTACCCAATTGAGAACAAGCCGACATTAAACTAACCATTATATATTCATCAGGTCTAACATTCTTTGCCTCCATTTCTAAAAATATCCTCACAGCCTCATTGGGCTGTCCATTCTGAGCATAACCCGAAATCAAAGCCGACCAAGCAACAATATCCTTATCCTTCGCCTTGTCAAACAAATCCCTCGCAGACGCCATATCCCCTGACTTCGCATACCCATCAATCAAAACAGTAAATGAAACAATATTCCTTTCCGGCATTTCATCAAACAACTTCCTCGCGCCACACAAATCCCCCGCTTTCACCAACCCCATTATCATCGCGTTCCACGACATCAAATTCTTCACAGGCATTTCATCAAACACCTCCTTACAACTCCCCCAATCCCCAACATTACCATACCCGACAAGCATAGCGGTCCACGTAACCACATTTCTGACAGGCATTTCATCGAACACCTTCCGTGCCGACACAATCTCCCTACACTTGCCATAAAAGTCAACCAAACTAGACCCAAAGAACAAATCTTCACTAAACCCACATCTAATTGCAGACCCATGAATAAAAAACCCGTCTTGCAACCTCGAACACGCGGTGATCAATGTCGGGTAAGTGTACTTATCCGGGTGGGCATTGTCGCTACGTTTCATTCGAACAAACAACGACATTGCCTCATCAAAATGGGATTTCCGGGAATGGTTTTTGAGGAGAATGTTGTAGAGGATGGTAGAGGGGTTTACGAGACGGTTGAAGATGGATGTTGAGTATGAAAGTGAGGGAGATATAGTGAGGATTTGGGAGATGATGAAGTGATCTTGCTCGAGGCCTTTATGGATGATGCGAGCATGGAGTTGGGAGAGATGATGAATATTTTTGCAGGAGTTAATTAGGGTTCGGATTGAAGGATCATAGGATGGATTTGAAGGCATGGATGGTGTTGTAATCGCATGGCTGCTCTTCTTTTCTCTTACAGGACTCTGAAAAAAACAGGACTCTGCGTGCGGCTTACTTCAATCAATTTGGGGTTAATACACAACTATAGCTATGTGTTATTACACGTTATGCAATTTTGCTCCTTTTTTCTTTATTTCATCACCAACATTAGTAATGGTACATGTTTTGTTAAGTTAGAATATAATTGAGAGAATTTAACAAACACGAGAACATAATTGGTCGTTTATATTGTGTAAAAGCATAAAACGTAATTGGTCATTTATGTGATATAAGGGCAAAGTAGCATACCGTATAATAACACACAATATTTCTCCTAAACTAACAAATCTTTAACTCTTTTAAAATCAAATTTGGGCTAATAAAACGGTGCTATGGATTTTAATCTATTGGAAGCCCAAAGAAAATAGCATTAAAGCCCATTAAAAGAAGCATCTATCTTTTTAATTTTCTGTTGGTCTCCAGCAAGACTCGAGAGCAGGAAATCAGAGATGGTGCTATGGGCGTATCCGCCGACGGGGAAGCAATTAGCGGTGACGGTCGCCGTCATGATCACCGGAGTTTCGCTGATAGCGTACGGAGCACACCTGTCGATGGTTAATATTGCCCCTCAACAAGCTCGAGCTAAAGCCCGTAGCCAATTCGTCAGAAACCGCCTTCGGAAAATGCTCGATGATGATGATGATTCATGATTGGTTGATTAGTCTCCTCGCTTTAGATTACTTGTATTTTTCTTATTCTTTAACAAAATCCAAAAGATGATATTAGGGTTTCATTGTTTTAGATCCCTTTGTGTATTTTATATCTTAATTAATGATATTTTTCCATTTGATTATGCCTAGATACACTTTTAAGCTCTCCTCCAACGTAGTTACATCGTATAAAAGACTAATATAAAAGATGTTGTTGGGACTCAACTATCAACTCTAGCTTTTAGTTTTCAGTTCAAGTAGTTGTCGATGACATTAGTTATCGGACTTAAATAGCCATGGCCAAGAAATCCAACAATAAGGATATGATATTAAAGCTTTCAGGGTCGAAATGTTGAGTTAATTTTTCACAACTTTAATATTTGTTAAGCTAAAAGTATTTGGTGGGATGAACTTGTATTGCTTGCATTTCAAATTTAAAAGGCATTTGTATGAGGGATATCAACTCGAACTTTTAGTTCAACAACGATCAATTTAATCAATAAAAGTTTGTTATTTCATTTCAATGAAAAGGAAATAAAAATACAATTTTCAAATTTATATTGATTGGGTTCATTAGATTGAGAATACAGTAAAAAATTTACATTTTTATCTAAAAGTTACAAATATGATATTCGCAGTAACTTATTTTAAAAGAAAAAATATTTATTTTTAAGAAAAAGTATCAAAATGTATATAGTATGAATGTTATTGTTGTAAATTTTTAATTTTGAGTATCATAAATTATAGTGTATACCTATTTATAGTGAAATATTAAAGAGAATAATCTTTCATACTTTCAATCCCCTATGTTTATTTACACAACATTGTCGAGAAAAGACAATATAATAACTGATTGGATAACAAATTTTGTAATAACTATCATTTAACATTACGAATGTGGTAAACATTTATCATCTCCATAATCCTTTATTTGCTAATATATAAGGAGTTATCACATTTCCAACTTTTTCATTTCTTTCCACTTCAAAAAGAAACAATTTTAACTTTTAGCATTTTCTATAAAGCTGTAGAACTCATAAACGAGTTGCTCGTATATACAATTTCAGTTCAATTCGTAAGAAGCTCGAAAAACAACTTAACTCAAAAGCTCAGTTCGTAACAAGCTCGAAAACACATAATTCAAAACCTGGTGAACAAGCTTGAAAACACTTTTATTTCAAGCTTTTTGTATAAAATGTTACAACTTTCTATTTTTCAAGTTAAAGACAAAGTTTAAAGTTTACTTTACTTTAAAACCTCCACTTGAAGTGTAAAAATCTCCATTTCCACATTCCAAACTCCAAGAAATTCAAAACCCAAAGCTCAACTCCATCCATCAATGGAGATGATACAATCATCTCAGAATGCTGAACCCAACAACCCAACTACCCCAAACCGTCCTCGGGGCCGTCCTTCCTCCGGCGACGGACCCATCCCTCAACAAAAAAAGGTCCGGCTACCAGCCTCCTGCGTCCCCGCCTTTTTCCAACTCCGGCAAGAACTCGGGTTCCGCTACGATGCCGATACACTCCACTGGCTCATCCATCAGGCTCGACCTCAAACCGTCTCGGCCCCGACTCGTCCGAGTCGGAACCCACTTTCAAAACCCTTTTGCATGGATGATCAGATGATGAATAAGGTTGAATCCGCTTCTTGTTATTCTTCTCCGGCGAAGGCAACGGCGAGGGATCCTAGATCGACGATTAGAGCCACCGTGATTCAGGCGTCGACAGTGTTCTTTGATACTCCGGCCACACTAGGTATTTAATCGTACGTGCATTGTTTGAATTTAAATCAGTGTAGTAAAAGACGTTAGGAGTTAGTTGGACGTCCTTTGAGGACTGATTGGGGTTTAGTTGGGTAACTGTTCGAGGATAAGTTATATTTTGAGTTTCTATGCGGACTTGGACTATCAAGTCGGCCCAAATTGGATACTCCATTTTGAGTGCCTACGTGCCGAGTTTGTTTGAGGACCAATTCTCACTAATCGGGAATTAGTCGTGAAATAAGTCGGATTTTGAGATTCTACACGGACATGGACTGTCATGTCGGTCCAAATTAATCAGGGATTAGATTAGTGGGTAACTATTTAGGATAAGTCGGATTTTGAGGTCCTATGTGGACCTGTACTGTCAAGTCAGTCCAAATCGGATACTCGATTTTAAGCATCTAAGTACTAGTCGGGCGGCCGAGGTCTTTTGAGGAATAATCGGGTTAGTCGGGAACTATTCGGGGATAAGTTGGATTTTCAGGTCCTACGACTTTCTAGTCAGTTCAAATTGGATACTCAATTTTGAGCGCCTAAATGCTAGTCGGGCGGCCGAGGTCCTTTGAAGACTAATCAGAAATTAGTCGGGAAACTATTTGGGAATAAGTTTGATTTTGAGTACCTACATGCATCTGGACTGTCAAGTCAGTCCAAATCAGATGCCTAGGCGGTCAGACGACCTTTATTTACAACTGTGATTCAAATTCTTATGAGATTTGAAGTTATTTCAATTAGAATTTGAAATTTTTTATGTGGAATTACAGTTTGATTTGCTAAAAACTTGTTTGTTTGGTTTTGTTGTGTTTGTGAAATAGATAAAGCAGAGAGACTAATTGCAACTGCAGCTGCATGTCAGTCTCAGTTGGTGGTGTTTCCGGAGGCCTTTATAGGTGGCTACCCGCGTCCGATGATGAAATTTGACGATGATGATTACAGAAAGTATTGTGCTTCAGCGGTTGATGTACCTGGTTTGATCCCTTCCCTTCAAAATTAAGCTTTTTTATGGGTCAAAGGTTCAAATTTGGAGAAAATTTAGACGTCCCCGGAGTACGGTGCTCCTTAATAATACTGCAAAAGCAAAAGGGTTGATGCAAGGGATGAGATATTTTGGGTATGATAGTACGTGCTCCGGGAGCAGTATATAATTTTTCCCAAATTTGAATTCTGGATGTGCATAAATCAATTAAACATAAGACGCAATCAAAAAAAATGAATAAGCTCGTTTTACCGTCACTCGATTGCATAGGACCTTGTAATCCATTTCATCGATAAACTAAACCAGTTCCACATTTTTTACAAGTTTTGTCACATTGGATTGGATCTTATAAATTGTTACAAGTTTTTGCCACATTGGATTTATAAACAATTTTGTCGATTTTACTAATGAGTAATCCTACCATGGGCTGGGACCAACACTTCTCCCTCCCAATCAGGTGCTGCCATGTCAGGAGTGTGCTGACTTGGCAGCTTATCATTGGGCGTGACTAATGTTCGTTCTGGTCCAATGTTGAATTTCTCATCAGTTAGTTTCCTACATTTTTTACAAGATTTTGTGTACCTATGTTAATAATTTTAACGGCTACTATGCAAATTCAGCCTTATGGTTATTGAGCCTTCTGGTTGATGAGAGAAAACAGACTTAGTCGCTAATCTTAAGCCTGATGTTTATCAAACATTGCAATTTCAAACATCTTTAGGACAAAGCTAATTTTTTTTATCCAACGGAAAGCTAGTATTGTGTATGTGTGTGTGTGTCGTTTCATGTTTTGACCACTCCACAACCTCGAACATTAGTGGGTTTTGAACCATCCAATAAGACTTAAAAATTGCACAATTCTAATGAACAAAAGGCACAGTTCGTTAACGAGGCTTGAAATTGCAACGTTTTGTAAACATTAAGCTCGACATTTCATTGTTTTTCATTCTTCCTTAATAACCATAGCACTAAATCTATACTTTATCCCTAATCTTAAAATGATGATTGTCAAAACCGGACTGTATCTTCCCTTTCTTTAATCTTTAACGGACCAACTTCAAATTTGTTCGTGTTTGAATTGAACAGGTCCGGAAATTGATAGGCTTGCAACAATTGCTGCTAAATGTAAAGTGCACTTGGTAATGGGAGTTGTGGAGAGAACTAAGTTATCTCTCTATAGTACAATTGTGTTCTTCGATTCCAATGGCGACCTCCTTGGAAAGCAGAGGAAGCAAATGCTATTGCCATCGGAAGCCACAATTTGGGATTCCGGTATGAAATCAGCATTGCAGGTTTTTCCTACTTCCATTGGCAACATCGGTGGCCTCACCTGTTGGGATAACAAATCCTTATTTTTCCGAAGTGAATTATATGCTAATGGTAATAATTGCTGTCCATTTTCTAGTTTGTGATAAGATCTAAATTTGTAAGAAACGGTAAAATTTTATCTGTGATGTAAGAGACTGGTAAAATTTTATCCTTAATCTTTCCCAATTGGGGCAATTTTAGCCTTGTGTGTAGCACACAAAGCAATTTTGGATGCAGATATCAAAATACAGAGGGGACTCTTACTTGGAAGAAGGACGCACCTCCACTTGTAGGCTGTTGAGAACCATCACTTATAGGGGGTGGTTCCACCTCTATATGCCCTTTTATCTTCATTTGCAGGGTATTGATTGCACCCTCAAAAGATGTAGGGCTGTATGTCTTGTTTCCTTGCCCCAGTCCAAAACGGTGGCATCATTTTGTTCGGCGTAGGGGCAAAAATAATTTGAAACCCAACCTATATCGGCCGTCTATGTTTTTACCTTTCAAGCAGTTAAAAGCTAACTTTGACACGTAGTGGGTCCAAATTCGCTCCATATTGGGAATATTGAGATCAAATTTTACTGTTTATTACGTTAGAGTTGTGTCGACACACTGCTCCAAAGATGTCATAGGAAAATTTGGATTGTATCATTTTCTCGTTTTTGTAATTCTACATGAAACTAATTCAATGCTTGTGTGTTAAGGTGTTGAATTATATTGTGCACCTTCTGCTGATGAAAGAGAAGTGTGGAAGGCATCGATGATTCATATAGCTGTTGAAGGTTGCTGCTTTGTGCTTTCTGCAAACCAGTTTTACCGTAGGCAAGACTATCCAATCCGGCGGGGAGATTTGTCTGATGATGCATCAGGAGAAGAGGTTGTATGCTCTGGAGGTAGTCTTATTGTTTCGCCATCCGGAAAAGTATTGGCCGGGCCTAATCACAGAGGCGAATGCCTTATCTGGGCTGATCTGGGTATGAGTATTAACACTATACTTTAATCCAGTTCATATAGAAAAGTAGTCTGAGATTAATTACTATTGCAGATTTTGGAGAGATAGAGAAAGCTAAGGTTGAATTTGGTTTAGTTCGGAACAGTTTCAAACAAAACCATCGTGGTTCTGTTGCAAGTGAAGCTGATCCATCTTTGGTTCCTGTAGAAGTGAAGGAAGTTCCGGACCTGCTTTGTCGTGAACTCGTTGCTTCAGAGAAGTTTTGCTCATCTACCGCAACGGCATGGTAGGATTTTGACCTGGTTTTGTACAGTTTTTGTAGATAAAGTTCGGGAAGAAATCAAAGTGCAAACGTCTAGGTTTCAACCATTTGCAACTTCTTCCTGGTTTTGTGTAGTTCTTGTAGATAAAGTTTGGGTAGAAATCAAAGTGTAAATGTCTAGGTTTTGAGCATTTGCAACTTCTTGCCGGTTTTGTACAGGGAGAAATCGAACTATGCACGT
Organism: Euphorbia peplus; assembly: GCA_028411795.1. NCBI lineage: Eukaryota > Viridiplantae > Streptophyta > Magnoliopsida > Malpighiales > Euphorbiaceae > Euphorbia > Euphorbia peplus. The sequence goes on from CP110841.1 coordinate 34,206,939, forward strand.
CTAGGTCCTTCGAGCAAAGAAGGCAAATGTGAAGGTTTCGAGTGAAGTTCGGGCAGAGCATGTTTTTGAAGTAAACTTTGTATGGCTCAGTTGATAGAATTGTTAGTAATAGAATGCTGAATATGAGTACCTATGAAACGTAAATTAATTTGCTAGAGTTGGCAATTATATTCATGACCCCACAGTATGATACGGACCTAACACAACGGATTTAATGGATTATATGATACGAACTTAATATAACACGAACATGAATTTAGTCAATTAACACGATGTAAGCTCAATGCAATGCAATACAAGACAAATTTAGCTGGTAATGTTACTAATCGTTTTTGCTTTGTTGGATGTGTTAATCTAAAAATGACTCGACTACTTGGAAATATCATTATATCCTATTCAACTTTTTAATGTCATAATTAACTTTTCACGCGCCAAACATAACCAATATTTTCTTGTTAGATTAGGATTGACTCATTAAATACTAACTCTATAATTGACATAAACACGACACTAACCCGACAAATATCATAGCATATATTAAATGCCTCAAAGCATTGTTAAAATACAACATTTGCAGAAGATTTTGTACATGAGAAACTTGACTGAATAACCACAACCTTCTTTCTTTCTTTTTCCTTGCTTTCTCTACAGTTCTCTACAAACACAAATTCTTGCTTTCCGGCCTCAAGCTCTATTCACGCCTCAAAAAGTACTTTGTTGCTTACCATTTCGATTTTCTTCCATTCAGGTGTTCACCTCTGGCCTCTGCTAGCCTCGACTTGGAAACATTCCCAGGCGCAGTAGGTGGTCTCTCTTGAGAGGCGTTGCTAAGGCGGTGGTTCCCTACTTGTCGTGTCGGACTAGCAGAACCCTTAGCACCAGACAGCAAGTAGTCCCTAAGACCCTTCACAGATTGATATCCGTGCATTTCATCACTGTAGCCTTTTCTGTGCAAATGCCTCTCAACCTCGGATATTCCGTCCCAGTCAACCGCATCTCCTGCAACTGGGATAGGCAGGCGCTCGTTATGTCCACCCCATTCGACTCCATCTGATATGCTTCTTTGCAAAGAAGTACTGCTTCTCCTTGGTACTTTGCCGGAGGTTGATTTCCTTCCTTTTATTTCTTCTTCATCAATTACAAACTTTCTCGAATCACGAGGAGTTCCGGAAGGGTAATTCCACTTATAGCTCTTGTTGAAGTTATCCATATTCAATTCAATGGAATGAAGATCACTTTCGGCCGAGTCTTCTTCAAATTCTACACCGTTTTCTACTTCACCTCCGTCATCTACTCCGTTATTATTCGAAACAACGCAAGATTTACTTAAATAGGCAGCAACATCTTCACCATTCATGAGATATGCAGCGCGATTTCTATCTCTCGACTTTTTTGGTCCAAGATAAGCTTCAAGCTGACTCCTCAGTTTGTCTACAGCAGCATTCTTCTCCTCAAGCTGGTATTTGGCTTCCGAAAGTTTCATATGAACTCGTTCTTCACGTAACACATCAGCCAACTGCATCATCTCACGTTCCTTCTCGACTTCCGCACAGAGATTTATAGACTCTCTCTTCAGCTCCGCAACCTCGGCTTTATCTTCACCGACATCCCGAGCTAACTCATCACAAACCTGCTCCATCAAGACTCTAGCTCTCTTCTCATTTTCGAGTTCTTTCACTGCCTTCAACAGAGATGACTTTGTCTCAGCTAGTTCCTTTCCAAGCTTCTTGTTCAAGCTTTCCATTCTTCTCCTCAGCTTCTTCTCTACCTCGAGTTCTCCAGCAATGGACTCAATAGCTGCCTCTATCATTTTATGCTCCTTGTTTTTCCATGCAGCCTTTTCTGCGGTGAAGCATCTCATTAAATAACTTATCTCGTTCTGGTCCGAGCGCTGATCTTGGATAAGATGATTGACCTGCAAGCGAGCCCTCTCCAGCTCAGCGTGTAGGGCTGAGATTAGAGACGTCGTTGATGAAGGTCGGTCCTCGTTACCCCAGACACGGGTGATAATTTTTAGCAGCTCTTTTGATGTTGTCAAAGCATTACTAACATCCTTCAGACGAGGCTTGTTTCCTGCTGTAGATCCTCTGGGCGTTTGAACTCGGGATCTACTCTCAATCTGCATCATAAACACGGTTATTAAAGGCACAAGGCTTAGGTGCCAGAAGATGCACTAAAGAAAACTAATATATGAAAGATCCGAGACTAGAACACTCTATTTTTAACTTGAAACCCTAAAAAGACAATGTAGCTTCTAAATTTGTGCCTAGGCGCATCTCCAGCTAGGCACTAGGCTCAGAAAGGCCCACTCAGGTGCACGTCTCTGGTAAAGAACCTGTCTTTTTAGCTTCTCAAGTGACATTACTGGAGCCTAACGCCTTCTGAGCCTGAGTTGACTTCTGAACTCGGGCATTTGCCATCAAGAGCTTAAGAACTAGCATATTGATGTAATTACCTCCATTAAACTTATGTTGCTGACAGAATCAAATGCTCCAACACCGTGTTCTGTAACCTTAAGCTTTTGAGAAATTGACGATGCTCTTCTGTGCCGGCTTCCAGTTCCAGAACGATCCATCCTCTACAAGCAATAATATCAAATATCAACAAGTAAACCAATTTACTTTCACAAATTACCACCAATCAATGAAATAACCAATGAAGTCCAACTCCGGTTTAATAACAAGAAGCACAGGCTCTTCATAATACCTGAAACAAAAAATTATGATGAAATCACATCATAATCTTATAAAACCCGAGATTCTATAAGCAACGCCCCAGTAAAGAAAGAATTTCAAAATCCACACATAGAGAACATTTTCTTTTGTCTGAACACAAACAAAATTGTTCGGGATTAGTACAATTAAGGCTCTGTAGATGTGTTAATGGATCGAAATCCGACATCGTTTACCACAAACTCAGACCTATGTCCAAATATTTGACATTCATCACCAAAATTATATACTATAAAACCATATTATAGCATTTTAAAATACTCACAGCCACAATTAAGGTAACACCTACTAGTCTATGCCAAAGAGATTTGATTTATAGTTCCTTCAACAAAAACGGTAAGAACAGTATAGAATATAAACTAATACATGATCTTAAAAATTTCTGTCCCAGAAAAGGTAAGAGATTCCGTTTTTAGCCATGTACTTGGCTACAAATCTGACTAATCCCCTGGAATTTAGAGATGTCTTGTTAGCCATCAAAACTTACTTAAAGTGACTTAATGATCCTCTAAACTTGCTTAAATTGACTTATGCTATTACTAGCCTCACAAACTTGTTTAAAATTACAAAAGCTTTAACTTGCTCAATCCTCTTACGCGATTACATAGCACTAGAGAGCTAATCACATTACTTTAAGCAAGTTCAAGGGGCTGACGAGGTATCTTTCCAATTCTGGGACCAATTGGTTTTTGATTTTTTGACAAGTTAAGAGTGTTTTTGATGTATTCAACCAAAAACTTGAGAGCTTCTCAACAAACCCATCAAGATCATACCAATCACAATCACAACCTAAGCTATAAAAAAACCAAACTTTCCTTAATTAAGGTATACAAAACTCAAACTTTCTTTCAGAATTTCTCCCTCCGTTTCCTAATATATGGCATTGTCGAGCAACAAACTACAATTCCAAAACAATCTTTCCTTTCCATTAACCTTCTCCATCCAAAGGAACACCTAGAATATCTTTGAAACAAACAACAAACACATGAAACTCACCTCAGACACAGGACTATGAGACGGATCAGACAAATGAGGCGGCATAGAACCCGAACGAACCGACCTCGCTCCCCTTTCTTTCCCTTTTGCCTCCTTCCTCAACCCCAGTGGGACCTCCTTCATCCCTGGTGACGGCATCTCATTCATTTCCCATAGCGTCGCCGCCAATTTCCTTGCTGAAACCGGACCCTGCTGCTGCTGCAATTGGAGTTTCCCCTTCTGCGAACCAGGCGAGTCCATGGACCGCAATGTGGAACATGGCGTCCTCACAGACCCCATCAATTTCCAAGTAGGCACAGGCGTACTGGATCCGCCCCGTCTTCCAACCAAAATCGCCCTCTTAAACCTATAATTCTGAATCACTGAAGAAGATGAAGACGCCGAGGATGAACACCCACGTTTCCTGATTTTCCCAGGTAGCAATTCTTCCATAGCAGCTCGATTTTGCCTCGACATTACTCAAATTTCTCCAATCCCCACTTCAGATCTCACCAATCTGCTTAACAAAACATGGGGTTGAACAAAATCAACCCAAAATTTCAAAATTCCCCCTTTTGATCAAGCTTCTAAGCACCCAAAGATCAAATTTTGAAACCCAATTCCTCAATGTAACACAGTATTAGGTCTCATGTGTCCATGAATTTGAAATTGGGGGAAGATTGGAGCTCAAAATGGGGAAATGTGAAAGAGGGAAGGAGGGGTTTTGAAACCCTAAAATCAAAATCCACTCTTGATCAAGCTTCTAGGAAACCAAATATCAAATTTTGAAACCCAATTGTTCAATGTTATACAAAATAAGGAAATGGGGAAGAAATAGATTTACTGTTAGGGTTCATGGCTACAAATGGGGGAAGATGGGAGCTCAAATTGAGGAAATGTGAAAGGGGAAAGAGGGTTTTGAAGGGGGAAAAAGGAACCCTAAAAAGGGATTTGATTGTTTATTAATTTTTGTGGAGGTATTGATGAGATGAACAGAGAGTATTTTGGTCTTCTACTATTGGTTTTTTTTGCTTTCTGCCATGGATTTTGATCGGTACAGACTGTACTCGACTACTCTGATGGTGTAAAGTGTAGGAGAAGATACTAATTATCTGCTGTTGCAGGGAGTATTGTGAGGTTGCATCATGGTGGGTTTTAATTTGTGGGTTGTTTTGTTTATTGTGGTCTCGTCTGTGCCAGATTTTACCCCGATTTTTTAGTGTTGTTGGAGGACCAACCCTTTGACTCCGGTTAGACCTAGGCTTAATGAGTGATAGATTTTACTTTTACAACATTTTTACATTAGAAATTTAAAGTCATAGTTTTCTTGAATTTGTTAGTATTTTTCGACAACCAGCTGAAGCTCAAAGTCCCTGAACGGCCAATAAATTTGTATTTGATCCTTGCCCAAAATACAAATACTACATCCAATTGATCCACCTTGAGTGTTGGACTTCCAGGGTTAAGAGACGGACATATTATCTACTAAATCCTTGGATTTTTAGTATAAAATCTTAAAAGATTTGATAAGTGAGGAAACCTTATGAGATATGATATTTAGAATTGAATAAAAAGTATTGGCTTGGGTTCCGCTATATCGATACAAATATGACTCCACAATATATCCATTTATAAGTGAGGAACCTTTTAGTTTAAATTGGTTGATCTATGACTCGGGAATACATGTTCACCCATTAACATTTGATATTAATAACTTTAAATAAGCGAGTTGGTACATTTGTATAGTAGTGCGCCAAGAGTTTCCTAATAAGTTGAAGATTAGATTAGATAAAAATTGCTTGGATATTTTTACTCCTTAAATGGGAACAAGTAAAGATGATGTTCAAAAACTTTTGGCAACTTAGCTTCATGGTAAAGCAATTTTCACTTATACATGGTATTTATAAAGGGGCATGAGTTCCTAAAGATGTTGAGGGAAATGAGGGAAAGTAAACATCAAAATTCAATAATAATACTGAGGAAGAGGTCAAATAAATATTTGGGAAATGGTTATGAAGTGACACAAATATGAACCGAAGTGTTGTCTAGCAAAGTACAAATTATTGACTATACATGAGTTGGTAAAATTTGAAAAGAAAGTTTTATTCGGATTACGATAAGATAAGTTGATAACGGATATACACATAGATATATTGGACTTTTATGTGGAAAGATAAAAATAGTTGTGAGTGTTGTTAACCTAGAGTTTATTGAGTAAACAAAATTGATTCTGACTAGTCGAGCTTGGAAGGTGAAAGTTTAGCACGTCTTCTGAGAAAGTAACAAGGCGGTTAATTAGGGATAAATTATGTAGAAATTTTTTTGTTGAATTATCACGAGTTTGGTATGCCATCTAATGTTCAAAATATTCTAATATCGATACAAATGACATCGGATCATTGTGTTTTGTTTATATTTAATTCTTTTGCTTGTTATAGGAATCTATTCACGTCCTCCTCATAAAAAAAGTTTGAGATAAACAAAATTAATTGGGTCAATTTGTAGTATCCAATGTTATGATATACAAATTGAATTCAAAAGTTGTAATCGGCTGAATATTCCCTTGAATTTCAATGCAAGAAAATCGTTTCTTGAATTATGATTTTGTTTTTTTTTTTCTCTAAGAAAAAACCTAGTCAATAACAGCTCAAACAAATATCTGGTTTTATTATCTAAAAGAATCCAATCCCCAATGATTTCTTACTTTTCCTTGGTAAATTATACTTATTGTCCTTCAATCTTACTCTTACTTTCTTTAAGGTCATTAAACTTTTAAATCCCAAACTTTGCTTTTTAGATTGTTCCATTGACCAAATTCAACACCTTGAATATCACAACTTTAATACGCGTAATGTATGTATCAAATTCAAATCCTATTGATAAGTTTCAAACTCAACCATATCATGATTTTACTACGTTTCATGTATACATTAAATTCAAATCTTACTAGTAAGTCTTAGCCTCAGTCAAGTCATTTTCTATTAACGATGTAAGGCTCTGATCATTGCTATGAGTTGGTACTTACTTATGTTTTTCTACTCCAACGTTGCATATTCTAGATCCAATTACTATAAACCCACCATCTTCCATTTGATTCATACTCGAACCACATATTATACACAAGAAATGGACTCTCCATCAGCCAATTCAAACACTCATACACATTGCCATACAAATATTGTCCTCTCCTCAAATCCAACTCCTTAACCTCACGGTTTAACGCTGCATCATGTTTTAGACTCAATTGTCTCCTCTCTATTTCCGATTCGCGATTCAGTTCACCCCATCGTCATATCTTAAACTCGCTCCTTACTCAAACCTTTCTATCCATCGCCTCCCATTTTGAATTGGGTCGCGATAAACAACAATATCAAATAGTTGAAGGGTCAATAGTGTAATTTACACTTATTCTAAGAGCCCCACCATCCTCTTTTCTCGTCCGTTTCTCACACACATTACAAAGTTAACAGACAAACAAACAAACTATCACAAACTCCTCCATCTTCTCCTCTCTCACTCCCTCATCTTCTCCCCCAAAAAATCCCCCTAACAATGAAATTCAGGTCCTTCTTCTCTCTTTTATTTACACTTTTTTCCTCCATTCTTTCAACTATTTCATCTTCACCTTCTTCTTCTTTTCTTCATACTCATCACATCCCAAGATTCCCTTCTACAAGTCCAATAATCCATCCTGAAAAACTACAATCTGATTCAAAGAATAAGAACAATGGGTTGTACAAAGAGAAGTTCTTCACCCAAATTCTTGATCATTTCAATTTTAATCCTCAAAGTTATCAAAAGTTTCAGCAGAGGTACTTGATTAATGATACATTCTGGGGAGGACCAAAAGGGAATTCTCCAATTTTTATGTATACTGGGAATGAAGGAGATATTGATTGGTTTGCTCAAAACACTGGATTCTTGTTTGATATTGCTCCTAAGTTTAAAGCTCTTCTTGTTTTTGTTGAGGTGAGTAATTCAATTAAACTTTTTTTATCCACGGCCGACGAACAGTGACTATTTCCTTTAGGAGATGATTTCACTTGCATGGAAGTAATTCCATTATTTCTCATAAAAAGAAAAGTAATTCAATTAATTAGATTGGAATATTTCATTTCTTGAATAACTAATTGAAGTAGTGGTTTGTTTTGTTTCTTTTTTAGGCCACCAACCAAGACAATTGAATTTGAATCTCTATATATACAGGCATGAAAGGATGATTTTGTATATATAGATAGATAATGTATATTTGAATCTCTATTTGTTCAAAGTATTTTTTAACTGGTGTCACGATTTTAAAATGATTCTATACACGGATTAAAAAACATGTACTATATATTGATACGGCAATGATCCTTGGTGCAAATTAGTTGCACTACAAAATTTGACGCTTTGGAAGTATTTTTGTAAATATTTCACACAATTTGATGTTTTAATCTATGATGCACTCGTGATGGGAAGCGTGCATAAAAGTATGATTCTAAATATATTAATAATATTCAACATATTCCCTCTTTATTTCCATTTTCAATATGAAATTCAATTCAAATTTTCCATCCGTTTTAAAAAAATTTCTTTCTCAAATCTTCTATCACCAATGTGATTGTCTCAAAGTAATTAACGGTGAAATTTGGTATGTTTTGCAGCATAGATACTATGGAAAATCAATGCCATATGGAGGAAATAAAAAAGTGGCATATAGAAATGCAACTACACTTGGTTTTCTCACTTCAACACAAGCTCTTGCTGATTATGCTACTCTTATAACTGATCTCAAGTCTAATTTGTCTGCCGTTGACTCTCCTGTCGTGGTTTTTGGTGGCTCCTACGGAGGAAGTATGTATTTTTTACTTTTTTATAAAATAAATATAATTATATTGAGATGAGAGATTCAAGAAAAATAAAAGGTAATTTTTAATTAATTTTAATATTTTTTTTATTTTTTTTTTTGAGTTTGCAGTGTTGGCAGCATGGTTTAGGTTAAAATATCCACATATTACAATTGGAGCATTGGCATCTTCTGCACCAATTTTGGGATTTGTCAATATTACTTCTCCTTATAGCTTTACTGATATCATCACTCATGATTTTAGGGTAACTTTTCTTTCACCTTCTCATTTTTCTTACGAGATTCCTTATTTGCATGGAGATTTTACTCTACATTTGGCACAACATGTGATTTATGTATTGAGCTAATCATTTGATCTCACGTCACAAAATTAACACTATAATTAATTCATTTATTAGTTAAAAAAATATATAATTATTTATTAGAAATTAATATATCCTAAAACATAGATTATAGACTCTAACAGGTGCATAAATCCTATAATTTATTCATATCAATTTTATTTTATTTTTTTGACAGTTATTCATATCAACTTATTAATTCTAAAATCTCCATCAAACATTTCAACCATGCGTGTAGTTTTGTCTTTTTTGGTAACATTGTGTCCCTTTTAAAGTAAAAGTTATAAACGAGATGTTCAAATTCAAATAGTAATTTCTGCCTAAATTATCTATTTTTCCTTCTTCAGAAAATAAATATCCCAAAAATGCCAAGGATGAGAACATATATCCAAAATATAGGTGTGGTTGTGCAGTTTTTGGTGTAGGCTATAGTTACTTTGAAATAACCATTACTTTGCCTTCATCACCATTATATCAAAATCCACTACCCTCATCTAATTGTGATAGTGGACAAAGTAATGGTTACTTAGTGAAAAATAAAGTAATTACTTATTACTTTCATATTCCTCTTTTGGTAACAGACATTAAGGATGACATATAAATTTTATTTTATTTGTTTGGGAAATTAGGAATAATAAAATTGACTGATAACCAAATAGTCTAACAAAAAAAAATGCCACTATATTTACTACAATTGTGCTAGCAAACTCATAACTGACTAATTAGTGAGTAGACATTAAAAAAGGAAAATTAATTAATGACTAATTAATGTATAATTTTGTGGAAAATGATGATACTGGATATATGCTATGACTGCGTCTTAGCCGAGAACTATCAATAGAGTCTAGATTTTCTTTGTCATTTGTCTCTTTTATGTGGCCTTTCAGCCCTCCTTTGTATCTGAAAAAAATAATAAGTAATGAAAGTGTAATTTTGTGGAAAATGAATCAGAGTGAAAGCGAGAATTGTTACAAAGTGATAAAAGGATCATGGCAACAAATTGATGACACTGCTGCTAAAAAAGGTGGTCTTGAAAAACTCCGGAAATCTTTTAAGATTTGCAAGTAAGAAATTTCTAATTAAAATTAATTTTCTTAATTAAAAATGGGTTAATTAATAATAATAATAATAATGTTTATTTACAGGAATTATATAAGTGCAGGAGCCCTTCAAAATTGGCTGTATACTGCTTGGGTCTATACGGCAATGACAGATTATCCAACCCCATCCAACTTTTTAAGTCCTATGCCACCCTATCCAGTCAAGCAGGTAATTTTTTAATTTAGGATTTGTTTTATTCATTAATTGTAATTTTTATTTTGAGATCGTCAAAAGTTATTTACCTACATAACGGTCCACCACCGACATTGACACATTGTAGATGTGCAAGGCGATCGATAACCTGACTACAGGAAATGATACACTTGCAAAGTTATACAGTGCTGCTAGTATATACTACAACTATTCTGGAACAGCCAAGTGCTTTGATCTTGATGACGACTCAGATCCTCACGGCCTCGGTGGATGGTCTTGGCAGGTGAATACAATATTCATTTGTGTTTTAATTTGGAGCCCATTCTCAAAATTTCAGATTGTGGAATTCATCACTAGTTAGTTTTTTTCTAAATGATCTGAAACAAAATAAATTAACCACTATCAATCAATAGTTTAGTGGACATTATGTCTAAAAATATATGTGATTGTGGGTTCATAATCTACAAAAAAGTTTATCTGTGCAACTATTTACAAACACATTTTGATACTTAAATATATTTTTATTAAAAAATAATGTCAAGAGCCTCAATCTGAACAATATAAAATAAAAAGTTTTTGGAACATGATAAAAAAACAGTTTGATTTAAATTTATCTTGATTTGACAATGCTGAATTTTATATCAAAAGTGACTTCAACAAATATTCCAATCTATCAAACATTATTATAAGAAAAGTTTAATTACTTTGTAAACATATTAAACATGTAATGTAGAAATGAAGTAATATCCATAAAAGAAAAAGGAAGTCATAGGATTTCTTGAGTTTGAATGCAAAATAATTAAGAAGAGGGCATGTGATGTGAGAGTATACAAGAATTGCATGTTCCCTTCACATGCTAAAGTTTTTTCCTTATAATCATTGTTATCTAATAATTTCACTAACCACTTCAAATTTTGGAGCCAAAAAGAAAACCACATTATTTGATTTTATCTAATCATGCATCCACATTGCTAATTCATGTTTATGTTTCTGTTTCATATCATATAATATAAATAAGTTTCTATATATGTTTCTTTTGGTTGTTTCTGTTTCTCGTTATTGTTATTGGTAGTTAAATGTTAGCTAATTAATTTGACTTCCGAAATAGTTATGAATGATTATTTTTCATCCTAATCAATTCTATCATTTGGAATAGAGAGAAAAGAATACTCAACTTGATATAAATATGAATATTTTGCAAATAAAAATATGAATTTTCTTAATTATTTATTGACCAATTACATGAGTTTCCTAAACTAATTAGTCTAAAAAATAAAAATCAACTTTTCGTCTGAAATTAATGTATCACATTAGCTCTCTAAGCTTCCTTTGAATAACATAATTAATTTATCTAAATCCAGACATCAAAGTTAGACAAGAAGTCAATAAATTGAAATTTATACCATTTTAAAGGCGTTTTAAACACTAAAGTATCACTAGACTATATATCGTTTTAACCAAATTTAAAAAACTAAAATGAACATATTTAAGTTCATGTCTCTAATCAGGTTCTTAGGCCTGATTTATAAGTTCTCTAGTATATTAAGGTCATGTTCTATTTTACTTAAATTCAGCAAAATTTAGTTAAATCAAATTCACTTTATTTCAGTTCAAGTAAATTTTAGTAAAAATAACACTAACTAAGACTTATCTATTACTTTTTGAATTTTAGTTTGCATATTATTTCACATATTTTTTCTTGCTAGTTGAATTAAATATTTGTATGAAATAAATGCAGGCATGTACAGAGATGATACTGCCAACAGGAGGGAATAATGAGGATAGCATATTTCCAGCTTCAAAATGGGAATATAATGACAGGGCTTCTTACTGCAACTTTGCCTTTGGCATTGACCCTAGACCCAATTGGATTCCAATTGAATTTGGTGGTCATGTGAGTTTTATATTTTCTATTCCAATAAAATAGAATAAAATATCTCAATTATATTTTCCTTTTTTTAAAACAAAAATAATCCTTTGTATATATGAATTCAACCAATAGCAAACTAGTAACATTATTTGTTATTCTAAACAGGATTTTAGGAGGCAGTTGAGAAGATTTGGAAGTAACATTATTTTCTTTAATGGCTTGAGAGATCCTTGGAGTGGTGGAGGGTAAGTTCTCTCTTATCATTAACTTAATGAAGTTGTGGAAAATACGTTGATCATTCTGATTTTGATAGATAGAGTTTATAATTTTTTCACTTAAACGTATGAAGTATATATTAAGTTAAAGGGCAAGTTTTCTTTAATGGATAACTTAAAAAAGGGCCATTCAACACTAAAATGGCAGTTTTAGAAAATAATTCTCAATCTAGAGCAACTAGTAAAGTATTTCTCCAGTAAAGACTCCTTTTAACCATCAATTAAAAAAGCTCGAGTTAGCAGCCTTAATGCCATAACATGAGAGTTTGGAAAAACAACTTCATGTAGAGTGAGATAGTGGTGCGGGAAAGAGTTTTTTTATTACTAAAAAATACTAGGCTAATATTTTCTAAAAAGCAACTCTAGACTTGGTAAGTGGCTTCTTCATTATGGTGCAACTCTAGACATTGTTACGTCATAGTAGTGTAATTATAACTGTAAGGACGCTGTGTTAGGGATTATGTTAAGCAAATGATTAACTCTTTTTTTTTTTTTAAACAGCAAATGGTTAAAAACATGCTTTTCAGAATAAATATTTCCCTACAATTTCTAGATTAAGAATTATTTCTCTAAACAACACTATTTTAGTGTCACATATGATAAAATATGCATAGTACCTTGTTAATGTGCTGTGTTTTGCTTGAACAGGGTGCTAAAAGATATATCTAAGAGCTTAATTGCTATAGTATCAGAAAAAGGTCAGTGCTTATTGGATTATTAATTAGAATGTTTTAGTTATTTCATATTTAAAAACTGGAATCTGCTCATTACTATTTGATTTTTTTAGGAGCTCATCATGTGGACTTGAGATTTGCAACTAGTGAAGACCCAAAATGGCTCAAGGAAGTAAGGGAAAAAGAGATCAAAACTATTTCCAAGTGGCTCTCAGAATATTATAAAGACTTGCTACACTCATATTGATGCAACCCAATTTTTATTTTTTTGGAAAAATTGAACTAATCATATTAAAATATTCAAGTCAAATGTACTCATCAAAAAGAAAAGAAAAAGAAAAAGAAAATGTAATCTTATCCTTATCTTCTTTTAGTTAAGCACTCGGACATATTACTTGAAAGACGAGTTAAGGTGCATTACAAATTACATTTGTACATATAAAAAAACAATCTTGTAATGAAGTAGTAAACACTCTTTCAAATTAAACAGAAGGTTGAGAAATCATCACATTAACGAATTTATATTGCCAATAATCTGCCCAGAAAAGTGTAAGCCATATGCAAAATTATGTTACATAACATCTTAAAATCTTGGATAACATAGAGACAATTCACATTTGTTGTTCAAACTAACAATAAAATGTTTTTATTTTAGAGTCATGTAAGAATCTAAGAATTACGCCACGTGGAACAATTCCAAAGGATGTTAAAATTTGTCTAAGGCTAAAATTGAAAGCTACTTGAAAAAGGGTGCTTCAATTTAAAAAGTTTAGAACTGACGAGACAAGTGTGCAATTTCTTTCAAAAAGATGGATGAAGAAAGCACTTTAACATTGGGCCTGAACGGGACCCAGCCCAACAAAATTTAAAGTATTATCATGTGCAGTAGTCTCATTGCCACATCATCATTTTTCATGCTGACAGCTTCAAAATTTTAGTTCAATTGGTTAACTAACAAAATTCATTTGAATTAAAAATATACGGTAAGATGAACTTGTGTTCTTATTACATCGAGGTTTCTGATTCTCCTTTTCTGCAATATATATTTGTTTTTCTTGTGTTATTTTGAATTTCTGAAATTTGATATTGTTTTCAGCAATAATAAGATGGTTTCTTTTTTCATTGTGCAATTTTAAGTCTCTTGAGATGCCTTAGATTATGGAGTTTAGAGAGTCACCAAAACATGAAAACACTCATTGTTATTTATGAACCTTAATAAATGAAATGTTAAGATTAAGATTGCACTACTGTATTTATGGACACTAAATCCGCTCTCTCCTAATAACCATAGTACTAAACTTGTAGTTTAAGTACGGACTCAAGAAATGTTATTTCTAAAACATAACCTTCATAAAATAGCTTAAAAATGGTGTCCAACACTGATATGGGTACAGTTACACTAGTAAGGAGGAGTGTCTATTATATCTTCTCAGAATTTTAATTCCACTTGTGCAGATTATATTCCAATTGGCTTATAAGTAGCTTGTGCAGGGAAGGGAAAATCCACGTTTGATAAGATATCGATGCACAAGGTGGATGTGGTTACATGGACTACTGTGATTACTGGATATATCAAATGTAGATTGATTGGTGAAGCGAAGACGTTATTTAACAGAGCTGATGCCGTTAAAAATGTGTCACTTGGACGTTAAGCTGAATCAAATTATGGAGCTGAGACGTTGTTCGAGGTGATGCCAGTGAAAAATGTGGTTTCATGGAATACAATGATCGATGGTTATGTCCGGAATAAGGAAGTAGATAAGGCTGTTGAGTTGTTCAAGAGAATGCCAGAGAGGAATGCAGTTTCTTGGAACATAGTGATCACAGCATTGGCACAATGTGGGAGGGTGGAGAAACAGAGGACACTATTTCATGAAATGCCTAAAAAGGATGTGATATCGTGGACAACAATGGTTGCGGCCTATGCATACCATGGATGCGGAACAGGAAGCAATGAAATTGTTCACTCAAATGCGCAGTCTACGGTTCAAACCTAATGACATTAGCTACGTGGGGTTGCTCGCTGCGTGTAGCTATGCTGGCTTGGTAGATGAAGGACTATTGTGCTTCGATGAGCTTGTGAAAGACGAAACTATACAGGTCCGAGAAGATCATTATTCAGCAGGGAGACTGAAGGTGGCTTGTGAAAATAGGGAAGATGGCAGCTCAAGAGCTATCAAGAAAGGAGCCGGAAAATGTAGGCACTTATTTACTGCTGCGTAAAATATATGCGTCGATCGGGAAATGGAAAGAAGCTGAAAGAGAATGGTCGAAAATGAAGGATCGAAGATTGAAGAAGCAACCGGGTTGCAGTTGGATACAAGTTGAAAATAGAGTTAATGTGCTTTTAGCTGGTGACAAGTCTGATGCTCATCTTATTTATTCTTTGCTCCATGTTCTTTATTCAAGGATGAACAAATTAGAATTGGCATTGGACAAAAATGATTTCATAGTCCAAGATCTTTTTTGATAAATTTTGACAATAATGTTTTCAACAGCCTGGCTCGGAATAGACAGGAAGGAATGCATGGTGAAAACACCGTCTTATCAGGTCTTTTCTAACTCTTAGATGAGGAAATAATTGTTTGACATATTTCAACGTAACTCTACTACTCCGCTTTTTATGCATAGTCCTCCTGCTAGAAATTTGCTTTTTCGGGCTGTTAGATTTACCAGTTTTAGAGTGAACAAACTGTACCTCGTCGAAAATCATTTTTTCTATGTGAGTGCTATCGTTTCTTGATACATCTTGATCATATTTATGAATTTAGGTGATAGCATTTCCTTATGTCTGGCATTTCAACTAATTAGATTTTTGTCAAAAGGGCAACGCATACCGAAAAGAAAAATTAGGAGTTTGTTGTTACAGTTCAAGTTATATGGTTATTATGTTATAGTTAAAAAGTTGGATCGTTGTGGTAATTAACTACCTTCATCCGCTTTGTGACTTAAATTTGGTTGTCACTGTTACCGAGAAATTGTAACTTGAATTCCACGTAAGCTGTGTTTACTGCAAGATAGAAAACGTTAGCCTAAAGGAGACCGCTGACCGGCGACCCCTCTCCGATGCTAAAGTCAGTGTAGAACTTGTGATCGGAAAAGTAATTTACTCAGAGTATGAGTCTAGAATAATGTACCTTAGATCGTAGTAAGTCCCATGTATTTATAGTGTTTGATCATGTATCCTAATCCTAGTCGAACTAGGACTTTACTTGAATTACCCCTCTTTAGTCTTTAGAATTATAATCCCAATTAGCTTGTATTATCCTAATTGGATCAGGAGACCTAAAGAGGAATACTTTCCTTGTAGGAGAGATATTCTCCTTACTTTGACTATTCAACGCACGCCTATGTGGACATCAAGACTATTCAACATAATTTATCCGTCCTACGTGGTTGAAAGCTAAATGACACTTGGTCCACGTGTCATACGAAATATTAGGTGATAACAGAAGCCCCCCAAAAGGATAAACAAGCTCCTTTAGGACTTATGCAGCTAACAGACTTTTTAAAATATCCAAACAATTCTCACGGCCCAACCCATAGGCCCAGGTAGCAAGTTCGGCTATCAGCCCACCAATCCTACCATCAAGTCCAACTACTTATATCGCACGCTGATTTCAAACTGCCACACTTGTCATCAAGCGTGGTCTCAAACTTAACTTCCCTCCAAGCAAGCGAAAGGGTTTTGTAATTCAAAAACTTCAAGTCTGTCTATAAATACCCACAGAAACCGCTTCATTTCTTTACGCTTTCAAAAGATCATAACTCTCTCAGCAAACCGCTTTCCAGATTTCTGCGAAGTGTAAGTAATCCTTAATCCTCCTTCTATTTCATTCCGAATTTGCTATCCGAAATGGCCTTTTCATCGCAAAACCCCACTTCCTCGGGAGAAACTTCCCAAAACTCAGATCTAGAACTTAACCATCGACGTCGCCAAACCATTATGGATTGGTCCGAAGAAGAATTAACCCCACCAAGACCACAAAATCAAAACCCTAGCACCACTCGAAGTACAAACCTTCCAATCCCATCTCCCTCGAGCAATTTTTAACTCGTTATCGAGGCAACATGCCTGTTGCTACAGTGGGGGAGGATGGAACTATATTTTATTACCCTGCTCCCGAAGTTAATCGGGCTCATCTCGGGGAGCCCATTTCTCTTCCAAAGAATCCTTGTAAGCTTTCTTGATTTTAACTACCAACTTGTTATTTGCAGGCATTTTATCATGGCCCCTAAGTTATCTTACAAACAACGTCTTGCAGCTGCCCGATTGAAGGCCTTAGAAGGTGATAAACAAGCTCCTCCTGTTCTCGTGCCCACAAAAGGTCCTTGGACCACGACCAAGAAGGTCCGAGCTTCATCAATTGGCAATATTGTCATCACTGAGGTTCGTGAGCCCGAGGGGACGCCAATAGAGGAAACGCACGTTCCCGAGCCTCAACAACAGAACGAGGACCCTGGTAACTCTCATTATTCTTGAACGAGAACTCTTCATACCTCTTGTTCTGCTTGTTAAGCTAACCTTTATAATTTCTTTGTAGAAATCCAAAACATCTCATCGGGAGAAGATCTCGAGACCCAAGATCCCGAGATCCCAGTTCCTAACGAACCCATAATCCAAAACCTTGAAAATCAAGGAGTCCCAATACAGGCTTGTTCGAAGAGGAAAGCTTCCTCCATTTCTATCGACGCCTCGACTCTCGAGGACGGTAATGCCATGGAGAACGAAAATCCTGAAGGTCCCCATGCTAAACGCGTTCGAGAGATCGAGGGCACGAGCTCACCTCCTCATCCCTCGACCTGGGACCCCAATTGGCACCCTTATACCAACTGCCCCGAGATGACGAGCGCCAAGGGAAGGGTGCCACCTGAGGCCTCGTTGGACGGCTACGAGAGATATTCTCTTTATAACGTAAGTCTCTTCACTTTGCATCATCGCAACTAAGGTGTGTTCATTGTTTTAACCGCTTGATCTTGAACAGTTCTGGTCGGAGCGCTTTCCCAAAGTTTCTCTCAGCGTCCCTGCGATTGCTGAAGATATTGCTCAAGCCTGCCTCGTCCCCGAGGAGGTTAAACTTGCCGAGAAGTTAACTGACAAGGAGTTAGCCAAACTCGTACATGTCAGACATGCTAAGGTAATGAACTTTACCAGTTGTCCTAGCATCGTTCTTCGCATTATCTTGACCTGTTTCTCATCCTTGTTTTCTTTATTTAAACAGGCCATGGCTGCGACGAAGATCATGTCTTACCGCTATCTCCAGAAATCTGCGTCTCTCGAAGACTACCGTCACAAGTGGGCGGTAGTTTCCGACAAACTTGATAAGGCCGAAGACGCTTTGAGTGCCCAAACAAAAATCCTGAAATCTGCTCAACACATTGGTCGTGAAAAAACCTTTGAGTGCGAGAGACTGAAGGTTGAATGCATTCAACTAAACAAAGCTCTTGAGGCCTCGAGGCAACGAGTACGAGAGCTCGAGGACGAGATTCAGTCGCAGTGGTTTGACTCATGCCTTGCTCTAGCAGGTCTTCATCAGGGGGCGAGAGACCAACTTGCTTTGGAGAAAATTGATCAGGCGACCTGGAGAGCTCGAGGACGGGAGGTATCACAAAAACTCCGATCTCAGCTCGAAGCCTCCGAGAGAGCCAGACAGGACCAGGATGCTGCTCACGAGGAAACGATTGCGAAAATGGAGGAGAACGAGATTTGGCGTATGTCCAGATTCAAAACTCGTTTCGTAAAGTCCATTAGAGAAAGGTTCCCTGACATCTCCTTGGAAGATCTCAAATTCTTTGTGAATGTGAATCCTCCCGAGGACGATGAAGAAGCGGATGCTGTCCTTGACGATTCCTTTCCCGAGCCTGATTCTCCCAAGGAAGGAATCCCTGTTGATCCAGTATCTCCAGTTGATCCTGTAGAATAGCTCGCTCCCTTCTTGTAATCATCGTTCAATGAAATGACAAAACTTTATCCTATTTTGCCTCTATATATATTACGTCTAATATCTTGTGTGCAAGTTTACTAATTAAAGTTTGTTCATGCTTCAATTTCCTAATATTCTCGTACTAATCTCAATATGTTTGAACTTTAATTGTTCGCAGCCCTCGTAGTAGCCCCCCTTATTTTCTGGTCGGGCTAACCCTTGTAGGGTGGATTCTTACCACGACGTTCATGGATTTGGTTTTAATCGAAGCCTTCTAGCATGCATAAGCTTGATTTTTAAGTTCTAACCAAATTGTCCAGTGTCGAATACTTAGAACAAACTTTCAAAATAACAATTAGTTTTAATCGTGAATTCTCTTCGTGACCCGAATTTTTCATAACAAATAATTCCTAAGTAATATCTGAATTAAAAGTCATAGATGAAAACGATGCCTCGTGGGCCTTTATTCATAATAACTCCTAAGTTGAATTCTGAGTTTATATGTCGTCAAAAAGTAAAAGAAAATAATAAAAGCTAAAAATAATATTTCCTGAGAGAGATTGCATTCCAAGTCCTCGGAACCTCAGTGCCATCAAGATGCTGCAAACGATAAGTGTGTGTTCCGACGCATTCTATGATCCGAAATGGTCCTTCCCACTTAATGCCTAGTTTACCTTTGCCTTGTCTCGAGCTTGATGCTGCTGTACTACGAAGGACAAAATCCCCTTTGAAAAATTGTCTTGGTCGTACGCTTTTGTCATATATTCTTTTTGTTCTAGCTTTATATGCCTCAATCCGCGCAAGCGCCATTTCTCTTTTTTCTTCAAGATCATCCAAGTTGTCTCGTAAGTTCAGTTCGTTCCATTCTTCAGTATAATGAAGAACCCTCGTGCTTGGTACCTTAATCTCGACCGGAATGAAAGCTTTTGTTCCATAAGTTAAAGAAAATGGGGTCTCTCCAGTTGCTGTCTTCGGCGTCGTTCGATACGACCATAACACATGATACAGCTCCTCGACCCAATTCGTTAACTTCTCGAGATGAGTTAAGCGCCTTTTGATTCCTTCCATGATCGTTCGATTAGTCCTCTCGGTCATTCCATTCGTTTGTGGGTGGAAGACAGAACTAAACCTTAGCTTGATCCCTTCTCTCTCGCAAAAGTGTCTAAATAAAACACTGTCGAACTGTTTGCCATTGTCTGTGATTATTGTATTGGGGATCCCAAAACGATATACAATGCTATTCTTGACAAATTTCACAATCTGTTGGGCCGTTATCGAGGACACTGCTTCAGCCTCGACCCACTTTGTAAAATGATCGACTGCTACGATAACATACTGTCTTTGATTAGTTGACATCGGAAACTGTCCCACGATATCAATTCCCCATGTCGCAAATGGCCATGCTACCTTTATACCTTCTAATCCCGAGGCCGGGCTTTTCAAAACTGGAGCGTGAGCTTGACACGCAGCACACTTCTTTACAAACTCCGCAGCATCATTGTTCATTTGAGGCCAATAATAACCTAATAACCTTGCCTTTCGAGCAAGAACATTCCAGCCCTCATGAGCCCCACATGATCCCTCATGGATTTCTTCTAAAATCTTGGCTCCTTCCTTGATCCCAACTGCTTTGAGCCATGGTTGGGAATACGATCTTCGGAATAAATTTCCATCCACGACTATGTATCTACTTGACTTTCTCACGATCTTCGGGTGTTGAGACTTATCTTCCGGCAATTTTCCTTCGTACAAATATTCAAAGATCGGCCAGTACCACTCGTTTACTCGATCGAGTGCGAACACCTCTTTGGAATCGATGCTCGCGCATGGAATAACCTGTATATCACAAGGACACAAATTCAAGTTAGTAGGATCAGAAGCTAACTTTGCCAAGTGATCAGCCTCCATATTTTCCTCCCGCGGGATTTGTACGATCTCAACTTTACATCCCATGAGCTCACATTCCTCAATTGTACGCTTTACCATCTCGTGATACTTTTTCATTCGAGCATGTTTGGTTTCCCAAGAATTTCTTATCTGATTGGTTGCTAGTCCCGAATCACTTTTAATGACGGCCTTGTCTGCCCTGATTAGTTTAACCAAACGCAGCCCGAGCAATATTGCCTCGTACTCTGCAGCATTATTTGAGGAATCAAAGCCCAAAGTCGCAGCGTGCCTGAACTCCAACCCATCTGGACTTTTGCAAAAAACTCCAATCCCGGATTGACTCTTATTGGCACTCCCATCGACGAAGATTTCCCAAGTATTTAATACTGGCCCAACTTCTTCTTCAGGTGGGACCTCGATCAAAAAATCAGCGAGAACTTGAGCCTTTTTTGATGGTCTTGGCTCGAACCTTACATCAAACTCCGCGAGTTTTATGGACCATTCCGTCAGTCTCCCCGAGGCCTCAGGTCTTGAAAGAATCTTCCTGAGTGGGGTGTCAGTACGAACTATGATGGTATAACTCAAGAAGTAGTGTCTCAATTTCTGAGCAGCAATATACACCCCAAAAGCCAGTTTCTCCATTTTAGGGTATCTCGATTCTGCCCCTCGAAGCACTCTGCTCACATAATAAACTGGAAATTGAACTTTTCCGTCTTCTTCTTCTCGAATTAGGACCATACCAATGCACTCCTCTCCCACGCTTATGTATAAATACAAATTTTCTCCTTTCACCGGCTGACTTAAGAGAGGTGGAGAGGACAAAAACTTCTTGAGATCCTCGAACGAGGTTTGACACTCATCGGTCCACACAAAGTCCTTTACTCCTTTAAGACTTTTGTAAAAGGGCATGCATCGTTTTGCGGAATAAGAGATGAAACGACCCAAAGCATTGATCTTACCATTTAAAACTTGCACCTCGCGCACATTTTTTGGTGGCTGAAGATCAATAATAGCCTTGATTTTGTCTGGATTCGCCTCGATGCCTCGTTTAGAGATCATGAAACCCAGAAATTTACCAGAATTGATCCCAAAGGTGCACTTTTCAGGATTGAGTCTCAAATTATATTCCCTCAGAATCTTGAAAACCACCTCGAGGTCTCGAGCATGCTCTTCTGCCTTCTTGCTTTTTACAATCATATCGTCAACATAAATCTCGACGTTCTTGCCTATAAGCTCTTTGAACATCTTGTTGACTAATCTTTGATAGGTGGCTCCAGCATTTTTCAAACCAAAAGGCATTACCTGATAACAATAGGTACCTTCCGGTGTAATGAAACTAATTTTTTCCATGTCTTTCTCTGCTAGCGGGATCTGATGAAAACCTTCCTTTGCATCGAGGAAAGAATATACCTCGTAACCAGCCGTTGAGTCTACCAGCATGTCAATACATGGCAAAGGATAGAAATCCTTAGGGCAAGCCTTATTCAAATTGGAAAAATCGACGCACATTCTCCATTTTCCATTTGCTTTCTTGACTAAGACCACATTTGAAATCCACTGTGGGTAGTGAACTTCCTTGATCCTCCCGAACTCAAGCAGCTTCTCCACCTCGCTTTTGATGAACCGTTGCCTCTCCGCCCCTTGATTTCTCTTCTTCTGTTTCACAGGAGTGTATTCTGGATCAATGTCTAGCGTGTGCTCCATGACCTCACGAGAAACTCCTATGATATCTGCCGATGTCCAGGCAAAGACATCTTTATTCTCCTCGAGTACTGCGATAACAATCTTTTTCGAATTCTCTTGCAACTCTGCTGAAACCTGTACCACTTTTCCTGTTTCCAAAGTTACGGCTTCAATTACATCAACTGGTTCGCCACGCTCCTTAACCTCCTCGACAAGAACACTTTCTTGAGGAACTATTTCCAACGAGGTCATATAAGTATGCCTCGCAACCGACTGACTACCTAGCGCCACTGCCATTCCTCGCTCCGTCGGGATCATCCAAGCTAAAAAATAAAGGGATATGGCACCCCGACTACCTGAAATCAAAGGTCTGCCTATTATCAAATTATAAGCGATCGGCGTGCCAATTACTAGAAAATCAGCAATTGTTCTCCACTTGCTCGTGGTATTGCCTATTTCGACCTCGAGGTGGGTTTCTCCCAACAGAAGTACGGGATGTCCACTTATACCAACTAAAGGTGACGCAGAAGGTGTCAAACGACCGTGTTCCAAGCCGAGGGCCTCGAAAGCCTTTCTCGTGATGATATTGACTGAGCTGCCTGTATCTAGCAAAGCTCTTCTAACGGTAAAACCTTCCACCTGCATATCGATAACCAAGGCATCATCATGTGGATCACTTGGACGACCCTTCAATGACCCGAAGTCAAAAACTTTTGAAATTTCCTCGACTCGTACCCGCTCGGCGAAATCCCGTTTCCTTTTAACGCTCCTGTCAATGGGTGAACCTCCCATAATCATATTAATGACACCCCGAGGAGTCTTTGCTCCCTCTCTGTCTGGAAATTGATCCTTATATTTCTCGAAGAGGTTTTTTAACTTTCCTTTAGCAGCCAATTTGTCCAGCTCTTTAGCCAGTTGTTCACAATCCTCCGTATCGTGACCCTGCAATTTGTGGAAAGCACAATACTTGCCATTAAATTTTGGCTTCCCACCTTTGGGTGGATATCTGATTTGCTCCTTCTGTTCTTCAACCCACATAAGAACCTGAGCTCGAGGTGCAGGCAATGGGATACGATCTCTTTTATCAAAAGGCTTCCTCGGAACCTCACGAGTCCTTTCCCATTTATCTGTGCTCCGGCCACTGCCTCGATCTCTTTCTTGCCCTTCGGACTTGATTACCTTTACTCTCCTCGTGGGATCATCTTGGTGCTCATCCCATACGACAAACGATTTTGCCATGGTCATCAAAGCATGAAAGTCGTTTGGGCGTTCAGTCATAAGTTTCATCTGAAGATCCCGATTTCGGCAATTTTCCGCCAGTGTCTTCCGTGCTGAGGATACAATCAAGGGCTCAACTTTTAAAGCCACATTATTAAAATTGTGCAGGTATGATTCTAAAGTCTCGTTTTCTCCTCGTCGTACCCTCATTAGATCATCGACCGTCTTCTTCTCTGGTATGGCCGTGACAAAATGTGCTTTAAAGGATTCTGAAAGTTGATTCCAGCTCCTGATTGAACCAGTAGGGAGACAATCATACCATTGAGCCGCTGTTTCTTTCAAAGTTGTTGGAAACAATTTACACATAAGTGCCTCGTTAACCGGACTTGCAAGAAGCGCCCTTCCAAAACCTTTGACGTGCATCACAGGGTCAGAATCTCCACAGTACTTGTCGAAATTAGGATACTTGAAATTGTTCGGGTAAGGAGCTGCCAGGATCTTAGCACAGAGTGGACTGTCTTTATCCTGTATAGGTCCTTCTTCGCCTCGTAAGGTTTCATCAGAGTAATCCCGATTCCGATTCTTTCTCCTGTGTCTCCTTGCTTCCGTGAACCCCACTTTCTTGGTCCCCGTAGCCTCATCCCGCTCCTTAAGAGCTTTAGCAATTCCTTCGGCTAAGCTTCTATCGAACGTATCGACAAGTCTTTTATGTTTACGTTTAAGTTCCTCAACCTCAGAATTATCTCTTCAGGACCTCCGATGCTTAGGGTCTCTACTTCCCGAGGAGCTCCTCGAGGACAACGATCTATCCTCGTAAGACAGTTTCCTCACAATCCCAGGTGAGACCCTTCTTGTTTGTGACTTTACACGAGGTTTACGTCTCGGAGGAGTTGGAGATTGTTCTACAGATCTTCCTCGAACCGGAGTTTTTTCGCGATCTGCAGTTCGAGTTCTTCCAGCTGAAGATGCTGTATAACTTCGAGAATGCTCAGAGTTCCGAGATCGTTTTACACCCCGAATTTCGCTTCGTGGTCAATCCGTGGGAATTCGTTTACTTAACTCCTCTAACTGTTGTTGCAAACGATCTATGGTCGATCGATCATTAACTGTTCTTACCGCCACCTCGGCTGCGACTCTATCCATCCATTTTCTTTGTTCTGGGTCAACTGTTCCTGACCATTCGAACATTCGGTTCAAAGCAACTTCTTCGTCTAGAGCCATTGTGTCTTCCTCATGGTCCATATCTTCTTCTTGAGCATTAGTAGCCTGATTTTCTTCTAAGATCACCATGTTCTTTAATAGAATCTTTTAAAGATTCCACGCTCACCGCACCAATTTGTTACCGAGAAATTGTAACTTGAATTCCACGTAAGCTGTGTTTACTGCAAGATAGAAAACGTTAGCCTAAAGGAGGCCGCTGACCGGCGACCCCTCTCCGATGCTAAAGTCAGTGTAGAACTTGTGATCGGAAAAGTAATTTACTCAGAGTATGAGTCTAGAATAATGTACCTTAGATCGTAGTAAGTCCCATGTATTTATAGTGTTTGATCATGTATCCTAATCCTAGTCGAACTAGGACTTTACTTGAATTACCCCTCTTTAGTCTTTAGAATTATAATCCCAATTAGCTTGTATTATCCTAATTGGATCAGGAGACCTAAAGAGGAATACTTTCCTTGTAGGAGAGATATTCTCCTTACTTTGACTATTCAACGCACGCCTATGTGAACATCAAGACTATTCAACATAATTTATCCGTCCTACGTGGTTGAAAGCTAAATGACACTTGGTCCACGTGTCATACGAAATATTAGGTGATAACAGTCACAATGGTGGCATTTTTACCACGACCAATTGCATGTTTCTACTGTTTGTAAAAGACTTGTAGTTTCTTTTATCGTGTCCTTGTTTTTATTATGGATGTTGATTATCTGATTAACTTTCGGAGTTATACGGCATGTAATAGTGTTTTGTTGAATGTAAACTCTATCTGTTCTTGACATGTATGAATTCAAGATATGTATTATCATTTCTACCTGGTCTAACAACTTTTCATGCAGTTTGTTTCACTGACCGGCTCTCCTAGAGATTTTAACTAGGGTAAAACTATATGCCAAGCATCCTGAGGCTTGTGAATGGTTTTGGTTCAAGCAGGTTCGTTATGAGGTCATATCATTTGTTGATTATTGGAGTGGTCACCTTGATCAAGGATGTAAGCGAACTCCTATGTGCGGTTCTGAAGTTCGAAACATAACGAAAGTAAGCACAATTGAGGGGTCAAGGATGTAAGTTTACCCTTATGCTCCTTTAAAGAACCCCACCCCACTCTTCCCTTTTCTCCCACACATTACAAAGAAGACAGACTATTTAAACTCCTCCATCCATTACTTTTCTCCCACTCCATTCTCCTTCGACAACAATGAAATTTAGGTCCTTTTTTCCTCTTTTATTTTCACTTGTTTCTTCATTTCTTTTAACTATACCACCTTCATCCTCTTCTTTTCCTCATACTCATCACTTCATCACGAGATTCCCGTCTTCAAGTTCAATCATTCATCCTGAAAAACTGCTTTCTGTTACAAATAACAATAATGGGCTATACAAAGAAAAGTTCTACACCCAAATTCTCGATCATTTCAATTTCAATCCTCAAAGTTATCAAATGTTTCAGCAGAGGTACTTGATTAATGATACTTACTGGGGAGGACCAAAACAGAATGCTCCAATTTTTATGTATACTGGGAATGAAGGAGACATCGATTGGTTTGCTCAGAATACTGGATTCATGTTTGATATTGCTCCCACTTTCCAAGCTCTTCTTGTTTTTGTTGAGGTAAGTTAAGTGTTTGCTTTGGCTCCACCGAACATATTTAGTAATGTAGCTAGTAACTCCGTCATATATTCGATGCGAGATTTAGTTCGTTCTTTCACCAACATCTCCGTATATTAAACCGATCTTCTATCCTGACACCGTTCTTCAAGTGTTTTAAGAGAACTTTTTCTTGTTTTGCAGCATAGATATTATGGAAAATCAATTCCATTTGGAGGAGATAAAGAAGTGGCATATGAAAATGCAACTACACTTGGTTATCTTACTTCAACACAGGCTCTTGCTGATTATGCAACTCTCATTACGGATCTTAAGGCCAATTTATCTGCAACTGACTCTCCTGTTGTGGTTTTTGGTGGCTCCTATGGAGGAAGTATGTTTTGTTTTCATAAAATAAATATTATTATTTTGATGATTTTGAGATAGGAAATTGAAAAAAATAAAAATGGTTATTTTCATTTTGATGAAAAACATGGATGCTTTTGGTTAATTGTTTCTTTTTTGGGATTTGCAGTGTTAGCAGCATGGTTTAGGCTAAAGTATCCACACGTTACAATTGGAGCATTGGCATCTTCTGCACCAATTCTTGGCTTTGTCAATATTACTTCTCCTTGCAGCTTTACTGATATCGTCACTAATGACTTTAGGGTAACTTTTCTCCCTCATTTTTCTTAACATATTTATTACGAGATTCCATTTCGGGACAAATTTTATTAGTTGAAATGTAACATTATATCAAATTATTGATCTACTGTTCGGAAAGTTCCAAAAAGACAAAGGTAAAAACATATATTCAAAAGTATTAGGTGTAACTGCACTTTACTCAAATTGATTTGTAGTAGTTTTGGCCCATTTCTTTTTTTAGTAATAGACATCAGGAGTGATAAAATTTTAGAAAACCAAAAGTTTCACAAAAAAAGCCATGATATTTACTATTATTGTGCTAGCAGACTCATAATTGACTAATTAGTGAGTAGATTAAAGAAAAAAGAATATTATTAGTGAGTGGGAATTAATTAAGTGGGAAAATGACTAATTGATGTATAATTTTGTGGAAATGAAATCAGAGTGAGAGTGAGAATTGTTACAAAGCGATAAAAGGATCATGGCAACAAATTTATAACACTGCTGCCCAACCCGGTGGTCTTGAAAAACTCCGCAAATCTTTTAAAATTTGCAAGTAAGAAATTTCTAGTTACTTTCTTGATTAAGTTATAAATGCTCAATACATCACGAGTTCCATAAACTTGTGTCCAAAATATTGTCTGAGCCTTCTACAAGGTGTTTTATTAATCTTATGAATTCAAGTGACGACTAATAAGATACTCTGTTAACTTGGAAGGCTAAACAGTTTTTTGGGACAAATTGGGGCATCGTGATGCATTAAGCTAAAGATAAAAGTTGAAACAAAACATGACATTTGTTTACAGGAATTCAATAAGTGCAGGAGCCCTTGAAAATTGGCTGTTTGATGGTTGGGTCTATGCAGCTATGACAGATTATCCAACCCCATCCAACTTCATGAATCCTATGCCACCCTATCCAGTCAAACAGGTATTATTTAATTGCACGCGGCTACGACTAGTTACACATTAGGCTAAGAGCTTCACCACATGTTTAACTGATTCGAATATGAAAAATTTATTATGAACAATAGACTACGACATCTTCATCATCGGCGAAAAGAAAAATCTTAGGCTTTTTGCTTCTGCCTTTTTTTACCTTTGTTTTTAGTCGTCGACCCCTCTGAAAAGAGAGAATTTCTAGAATTGTCAGAACGTTGCGGGGTAGGACTTAAACAATCTTTGGCATTGTGTAGATGTGTAAGGCGATTGATGATCCCACGACCGGAAATGATACGTTTGCTAAGTTATATGGTGCAGCTAGTATTTACTATAACTATTCTGGAACAGCCACGTGTTTCGATCTCGATGACCACTCTGATCCTCACGGCATGGCTGCATGGTCTTGGCAGGTGAATAGAATATGTATTCATGTTTTAAATTTGTACACCATGCACTCTCCGATCTTTTGATTTGTGATAGTTGTATTCTCATCCACAAGAAAAAAAAATCAGTTTCCTACTTTCTTACTTATCATACTTTAGCATTATTATCTTACTTTAATCATCATATTCAGTTTCTATCCAGTCCCACACGAGAACTTGAATCCGAGATTTATTCTAAATGAATTAAGGCTCGTAACCACTGAAATCCTGAGGTGTACGTCTATCTCGGTTGGATTCGGGTCTGGATGACCCGTTTATGATAACCATTCATTCTGTTTTTCTTACTCATAATATCTAAATTTTGAATGAAGGCATGTACAGAGATGATAATGCCAACAGGAGGGAGTAATGAGGAAAGCATGTTTCCAGCTGCAAAATGGGAGTATAATGGTGTGGCTGATATGTGCAATTCATTCTTTGGCATTGACCCTAGACCTAATTGGATTCCAATTGAATTCGGTGCTCATGTAAGTTCTCTTTATAATAGTTCATGTTGGCCGATCCTGAATCATTTTGGAACTAAAGCTTTGTTGTTATATTAATATTGTATATTCAAGCAAAATAATAACAGAATTTCCCTGAACTTTGAACAGGATTTTAAGAGGCTATTGAGAAGATTTGGAAGTAACATTATTTTCTTTAATGGGTTAAGAGATCCTTGGAGTGGTGGAGGGTAAGTTTTCTATAATGGTTAACTTAATAAAGGCAGAAGAAAATATATTAATCATCTCGATTTTGGTGAATTGAGTTTTCGATAACATATCAATGTTGACCGATAACATTAGCTTTTAACATAAAGCTTGGTTAAGAGAAAGTTATTTGTTTTATTTACATTCGAAATTTGTATTTTTAGGAGTTTAAAAATATATTTTTTTCTAATAATGTGACGTAACAATAGAAGTGAAAACCTTGTTCGGGTAGTAAACGTATAATTTTGGATGCCAATGAAACCATGGTATAATTCTTTTAATTGACTATAGTGTTCACAACTTTACTAGTTTGCAAATACAAGCTTAATGTGGAAAATACCAAAGATGTAATGCGTTGAAATGAAAGATCAAATACTTAATCCGGACCCGTGATGTTTTTGTTGTTTAATCCTTTTCTTTGCTTGAACAGTGTGCTTAAAGATATATCTGAGAGCTTAATTGCTATAGTAGCAGAAAAAGGTCAGTACTTAGTGGATTATATATTAATTAATTAGAATGTTTTAAATATTTCATATTAAAATTGGAATTTGGTAATTATTATTTGTTTTTGTTTTTGTTTTAAAGGAGCTCATCATGTGGACTTGAGATCTGCAACTAGTGAAGACCCAAAATGGCTGATAGAAGTGAGGAAAAAAGAGAATAAAATTATTTCCAAGTGGCTCTCAGAATATTACAGAGACTTGCTAAATACATATTAACCTAAATTTATCCAATACTTTAATGGAAAATCATATTCACCTTATAAAATGAATAAGTTTATGAAATGTTGTTCTAGTTTATTAGGACTTGGAAATAGCATGTGACAAACTGCTTAAAAGGTGTTGGAGGTAATTAATCAAATCACAATGTAATAAATTATTTTGAAGGTGCTTCCCATAATCACTCCAATTTCTGTAGATTGAGTTAGTTTTTTTTTAATTATTTTTCTTTTAGTTTGAGACTTGTTATACTTATTTTAAGTGGACTATCACTCGATTAAAATTTTGTATGTACCTAGACTCAAACATTATATGTAATTCAGATAATTGAATTCTCTAGATCATTCCGTTTTCAGTAAATTTTAATTATTTTCTGAAAAATTCTATGGTTATTTTGTTTATTACATTATTCCTCAAGAGCCCTTATGATAACGTCGTAATAACGCATAACAAGTGAAAATCCTGAAACAATTTTCTTTGTTTGAGATACTGTATTAAAGTCAAGATTAAAAATGTTAAAAAAATTGTTTTAAGGGTAAAATGGAAAGACACTTGAAACTAAAAGATACTTTCAATTTTAAATTCTTATAAACTTACAAGACAATCCAACAATTTCTACTAAAAACATGGACCAATAAATCACTTTGACATGGACAGGGATCTTACCCAATTGGCGCCACATTTAACAACACAATTGGGGCCTGAAATGGGCCTGGCCCAGTAAATTTCTCTGTAATTAACCCAATAAAATTCCTTTCAAGATATTTTTTCTGCTATTTCTAATAAATACATCCTTTTCTTTTTATTTTATTCACTTTAGAACTTTTGTAATATTATTAAACACTTTTTCATTTTTGCTTGCTTTTCCCTACGACGCTTTTTTTGACAGTACTTTTTCCCACATTAACCGTTTCTCCCTACAACAATACCAAACTAACTCATATACATGTATTTAAGTCATCAAATGACGCCATGTATTCCAATACAATTGGGTCTGAACCGAACTCAACCCTGTAAATTTCTCTAAAATTAAAGTCATTTCAAGATACTTTTTCTTTCGTACTTCTAATAAATACATACTTTTTTTTACATTCATCTACTTTCAGGTCAATTCTTTACAAGTTTTACTTGTTTTTTCCTACAAGGATTTTCCCACAACTATACAAATTGACCCCATACAAACGTATCTTACCCATGAAATGACACCAATGAAATCGGGCCTGAAGCGGGCCGGCCCATTAAATTGGTCGAAAATAAAAGTCGTTTAATGAAGATATGTTTAAAGCCGCCAGATTTGAGAAGCACCACTCCGAAGCTCTGTGATAATTCGTTTCTCCACGTCTGCGGATAAAGTCTCATTGCCACGTCATCATCTCCCCTCTCTTTTTCTCCTCATTTTCCCCCTCTTTCTCTCCACTTTCCCGCGAACCAAACACTAATTTCTCCAGCTGAATTCCGGCTCTTCCTGCTTGTTTATGGCAATTAAGCTGCACCATCACACCTTCGTACCTACAAGGTCATTTTCTCTACATTTTTTCTGATTTTTTTAGCTCTATATTATCGTTTTAGCTAGGTTTTTATGGAATTTGAGTTACTTGTGTTTGGATATTTAGATTTTCTATATTTGGAAATGAAATCTTAGAGATATTTACGTTGAATA
This sequence comes from Euphorbia peplus, assembly GCA_028411795.1. Lineage (NCBI taxonomy): Eukaryota > Viridiplantae > Streptophyta > Magnoliopsida > Malpighiales > Euphorbiaceae > Euphorbia > Euphorbia peplus. Next base: position 34,238,527 of record CP110841.1, read on the forward strand.
TTCAGTGGTATAGATAATAATATTGAATTTTCCTTTGAAATTTCAAATTATGCTACGAGCAAACCTAAGTTAAGGAGGACGATCACACTCCCATGCTTAAGTCAGTAGATGAACTTAGAGATTGAAGAAGAATAACTGGAGAGCTTAAGTCTGGTGAACGTAGCTCGAGTGTCTATATATTGGAGGTGATGATAAATTGGGTACAAATATGCTCTAGATCTGAATTTGGTTGAGGAGATGGCCGGAATGTTGAGCTCCTCTTCCTGTAGGAATGGTGGGCTCAGGCCTGGGGACACTCTGACGATCAAGTGAAAATAGTAAAAATAGGTAGAGAGAGAATGTCAAAGTACCTAGCATATATTTATATAGGGAGGATATTGCCTAGTTAGCAAGTAGGGGTCCTTGGACAAAGTACCGAGTATGGTAGGGTACCGTGCTCGAATCTGTCGAGCGCCCCTCATCTTCTAGAGTTGTTCAAGACTGATGGTGTATGTATTGGAGTTACTTATCTTCATAATGGTCTTTTGTCTATCTGGGAAGTAATTAGTTTGTAGTTATTTTGTGTGGTTGTTGATTCGGCAAGTTGAATGGCGTATTTTGAAATTTTTAAGTTTGGAGTGTGGTAAGGATTACTTCTTCACGATTGATTCAACTGTCTGTCTTTGTTGCTCTAGTATGAGAGTTTTGATGTGTTTGCCTTTGCATATCAATGTTTTTTTTGTTAGCTACAGGAAAGAATGAAATGGGAGAGGAAGTGATAACCATTTAGGGAATAAAAGATGGTGTTACAATTACTTTATCTTGTTTTTTGTTTCAAATGTGTTGTTCTTTTAGATGCATTATGTCTATTGGAACTTGGATATATTCTTGAACAAACCTATATCTTTAAGTTTTGTATTTTGAAATGCAGTACTTCAAATCCATGCCTTTCACGGAATTTAGTTGGAAATGTTTCCTGCTCAAGAATAGCTCAATTTGATTACATATTGAGCTGTTGGGGTAAAACAAAGAAAAGATGTCTAATGAGGCGCGTTAAGCTTGGAAATGACAACCATGGTCTTGCAGTAATCAGGCATTCAAAGTTTTCCCGTCATAAAACAAGAAGGATGGGACCCTTCTTTTCGTTTGCATCTGCAGATGATAGTGTATCTGTTAATGGAAGTCCCCAAGCAAGTACCAGTTCTAATGTAGATGAAATGAGAATCAAACTCAGTCAGACATTGCAAGGTGAAGATGATGGGAGTAGACTTGTTCAATATTTACATGATGCAGCAAGGGTTTTTGAGTTGTCGATTAAAGAACAGGGTTACCTTTCAAAATCCTGGTTTTCAACAGCCTGGCTCGGAGTAGACAGGAATGCATGGGTGAAAACACTGTCTTATCAGGTGGGTTCTCACACTCTTAGACGAGGAAATAGTTGTTGCACATATTCCACCCTACCTTCTTTACTTTTTTTTTTCAGCAGTGTAATGTGCATGTATAGAGTTATCTGCTATGCAACGTTTCTTTATCATATCTACTATGTAGGATAGTGTATGATTTCTTTCTGTAATGGTTTTCATCTCACTTTTATTGCTGTCTTTTTATTTACCCCCTGAAAATTTGGATAACAGTTAAATGATTTTTTACAGCTAATTGTTGTCTTGTTTGAGTGAATGTTTTTCGGCAGAAAGTATCGTTAGGACATCTCATGTTTCATGAATTTCTCAGGCTTCTGTGTATTGTCTATTGCAAGCAGCATGTGAGATTTCATCCCGAGGTGAAGGAAAGGATAGGGATGTAAATACTTTCGTCGAGAAGAGGTATTGGATAATTATATATATTTATCAATTTCTTGTATGTCGATATCAGTTTCATTAATTACATGTGAAGTACCTTAATTAACTTTTTGAAAGGCTTCCTGAATAAATAGAGCACCTGAAACTGTTCGTCATTGGATCCTTTTACATGTTTATGTGTAATTTATTTGTATAGCCAAATTATCTAAGAAATTTTATGAGCTCTCTCTCTCTCTCTCTCTCTCTCTCTCTCTACAATTTGCTAGCAGAGTCATTTTGTGCCAAATATGAATCTAAAGTAGTTGACAACTTATTCTTTTCTTTGTAGTGGATGTTGACTTTCTGATTTGGTTTCAGAGTTACGACTTTTTTTTTTTTTTTTGTTGAATGTAAATTCTATCTGTTCCTGTCCTCACATGTATGAATTTGAGATCTTTGGTTCCATGGTTGTCTTTGATATGCCTTCCTGTTAACAGTTTTGATGTGATTTTTTTCACGTATCTGTACTATCTTTTGTACCCGGTCTAACAACTTTCTAATGCAGTTTATTTCGCCAAACTGCTCCACTTGAGAGTTCAATTAGGGAAGAACTATCTGCCAAGCATCCTGAGGCTTGTGAATGGTTTTGGTCCGAGCAAGTTCCTTCCGTGGTGGCATCATTTGTTGGTTATTTTGAAGGGGACATACGCTTCACTGCTGCCACTGCTGTGTAATCACACTCCCTGTTTCTCTTTATTTGATCCTTCAACTGTATATCCGATAACAATTTCAATAACCATGTTTAAACAAAGTTTCTTTGATTTTCTTGTAGGTTGGGCAAAGGTGTGCCCTCTGATACAGACAATAGAAGTGATTTTGCACTCCTCTTGCTTACACTGAGTTGCATTGCTGCAATTACTAAACTTGGTGCTGCAAAGCTTTCTTGCCCGCAATTCTTTTCCATGATCTCAGATATAACTGGAAAGTTGATGGAAATGGTGGTTGATTTTGTTCCTATACGTCAAGCTTATCATTATATTAAGGATATTGGTCTGCGCAGAGAATTTTTGGTCCATTTTGGTCCCCGCGTTGCTGCTTGTAGAGCGAAAAGTGATTGTTCAGAGGAGGTTGTTTTCTGGGTTAATCTTATACAGAAGCAACTACAGCGAGCCATAGATAGGGAAAGAATATGGGCAAGACTAACAACATCTGAAAGCATTGAGGTTAGTATTAAGGCTTCAAATAGCAATTACTCAAGTAGTGTTGTAACTTTGAAATCTTCAGCTTTGGGAAGGCTAAATTGCATCCTTAGGGTCACAAATTGTATAGGTATCACATGCTGAGTTTGTGAAAGCCTCTCAGCTTCAATTCTCTAAACACATTCCCTAGGAAAGGCGAGGAGCCTTTCCTGCGATGAAACTCAAGTAGTGTTGTAACTTTGAAATCTTCAGCTTTGGGAAGGCTAAATGCATCCCTATGGTCACAAATTGTATAGGTATCACATGCTGAGTTTATGAAAGCGTCTCAGCTTCAATTCTCTTAACACATCCCCTAGGAAAGGCGAGGAGCCTTTCCTGCGATGAACCATTTGATTAAGTTTCACAATTGAGTTATGAACCATTGTTTGTTGAACCAAATAGGGCTAAGGGATGCCATGGTAATACAATATTTTTTAATAAAAAATTTACATTGATTTGGGGAAGAGTACAATGAGGTAGAAATATGAACCTGAAATGAAGAATAGTTTGCCGTCCACTGAAAATATATGCACATGTAAAATATGTTCTTGCATGACACATTTAGTATGTATTTTATCGTCCATAGGCTGTAATTGAATTTTCATGCTTGTAACTGCAGATTCTGGAGAAGGATTTGGCTATATTTGGATTCTTTATTGCCTTAGGGAGAAGTACACAGGCCTATTTGTCTGCAAATGGATTTGATGTTATGGATAATCCTATTGAGGGCCTTGTTAGGTAGCTTTTGATTTGACTTTCTTAAACTTTTCTTTATGACATATTTTGCCATTACCAACTCAAGAAAATGTGCATTATTTTGCAGGTACCTTGTTGGGGGTAGTGTATTGTACTATCCTCAACTTTCATCAATAAGCTCTTACCAATTGTATGTAGAGGTAAGCATTATCACATATTACTTAAAGATGAAGGTGTCTTGGTTAATTTAAGATAGTAACAATATGCCTTTTTCTATAGGTAGTCTGTGAAGAGTTAGACTGGCTTCCTTTCTATCCAGGCAGTACTGTCAATGCAAAACAGAATCACGGTCATGGTAAGAAACGAGAAGGCCCTCCAAATGCTGAAGCTATCCCTCAAGTATTAGATGTCTGCTCTTATTGGATGCAGAGCTTCATAAAATATAGTAAATGGCTGGAGAATCCTTCCAATGTCAAGGCAGCAAGGTTCCTCTCCAGGGGGTAATTATACTTGTGATAAATTAGTTATTGGACTAGCATTTGGTGTCTCATTAATTTAATCAGTGGTCTCATCTTTTTTTGTTTAGGCACAATAAATTAGTGAAGTGCAAGGAAGAACTTGGGGTTTCACGGTGAGCCGTTTGATAGATTAACTTGATTGTTTGTTCCTCAAAGTCGCAGTAATTATCCGTATAAACTATAAAGAGATCAAACTTTGGTCTGAATGCTATTATGTTTGTGTGTACTCCAATATGAAATGAGAAGCTTTAAAAGTTTGTGATATTTCTGTTGAGCTCCATGGAAGTTGAAAACCCTTTTCTTGCATATTCTCAAATTTCAGTATACTGTTTTTACTGTTCTTACTCATTTCATTTCTGTGCCAGCATTTTCGATTTATTTTGATGTTTCAGTGTGATGAATTATTATTTGGTTTCTAGCAAACAGGCGAAATGACACTTGCATTTCAATGTTTGGTTTGGTGATTGGCTGTACATCATCATCATCTGTGACTGATTAAATTTGATGAATTATTTCAGGAATATGATAGAAAGCAATAACAAAATTTGTACACAAAGGATTGGATCTGAAATCCGTTCACCAATAGACAAAGAGATGGATTCCTTTGACAAGGTTTATCTTCTCCTTTAACTCAAGTTTATTCCACTGAGTGCATTTTTCGCAGTTCATATTGAACATGGCTGTTGAGTCTTCACTTTTTCTGTTGAGTCTTCACTTTTGACTTTTGATATTGTTATTTATTATTTATGTCTCCATTTTACCTTCAATAGTTTAGTTCTTCTAATGAAGTTAGGTCTATCAGTAGAATTACATTTGTGAAAATGTGGATTTAGCTTAATATTTCTCTATCATTTTATTAATGTTTATGGGCCACAGTAGTTTCCACACTTCCTTGCAATTTTATTTTATTTTGGCCTTAGAGTTTTGGATAAATAAAAATGTCGATTGAGTGGTTCCCAATTAATCTTCTATATATGGTGTTCTCCTGTTTGCTGAATGCTGTGTTATATTTCTTGTTTGGATTTTTGTCAGGCATTGGAGAGTGTTGAAGAAGCTGTGATAAGACTTGAAAAACTGCTTCAGGAGTTGCATGTGTCAAGTTCTAATTCTGGAAAGGAGCAATTAAAAGCTGCTTGTTCTGATCTTGAGAAAATCAGGAAACTTAAAAAGGAGGCTGAATTTTTGGAGGCATCGTTCAGGGCAAAAGCTGATTCCCTTCAGCAGGTATTTCTTTTTCCCATTATTCAATGGACCATGCAGACTAGAGCATAAAACTTATAGATTTGTTTCCGTATATTACTGTATATGTATGTTTTTATGTAGGTGTATATTCTTCAAATAATGCTACTTTTATGTGTGTGTGGTACTTTTCCCAGGTTGTATCATTGGTTATCATGGTTGTGGATTGGAAATGCTTAATTATTGTGTCTGATACATAATCGTGGTACTTGCATTTGTGTGACTGACAATATAAATGGAGGCGAAAAAAATACTATTGGTTATTTCATATCACATCATTCATAAAATGCAATCTCACGTGTAAACTCACGTTTTCTAGAATTTATTTTCCAGCATGTTTCAGTGTGAACCTGGCTTTTTCATTGGCAAGCTTAGTAGGCTTTTTTTCCCAGCTTGAAAAAAAAAAATGTATGGTATTACATTCCTTGTCCTTTTTCTTTCAATATGTGCTTCACTTGTGTATGCTTACTATGCAATTGTACTCATCTTTGTCGACATGTTTCATTTGAATACATTCTCATTATACCATTATACTGATACTTTAGCACTGATATTCTAGGGAGATGATGAAAGTAGTTCTCAATCTTCCGCTAAGGAGAAACAACTGTACTTCAAAGGGAAACGAGAAAAGAATGTGAATATGAGAATTGGTGGGAGTAATGGGTATGAAACTTTTACTGAGCTTTGTGTGCCTGTAGTTTGATTTGTTTTTGTTCAAACTTAAGTCACATTTCCTTATTTTTCTTTTCCTCTTCATGCGAGTTTCTCAGTAAATCTCGAGGACTATGGAATTCCTTTGTGCGATTTCCATCCAAGAAGCCCCAGCCTGAGATAGTAGAGACAGACAGAAATGTATGCCTTCCTTCATAATTTGCATACTGATGCTTCTAATTTTCATGCATATTAAGTTTTCACAGTCAAATATGTGGTTTTAGATTTTTAATTACCTTTACATCAGAGCACTTGACTGAGACTACTTTAAAAATAGGGAAATAATTGCAAACTTATATGCAGGAATGCACACTTCTTTTCATTACTTTTATATTTGTCTATCATTGATTAGATTATCTACTAAAAACATAATCCGGAAAGGACTACCATAATGCGCTGTACTGTACCTGGTTGCCCAATTATTAATTGAATTTCTTTATGTGGCTGGTGCTTGAACAAACTATTTCAGCAATAATAGTTAATACCTTGTTATATTTCAATGTTGGTGGATTTGGTATACCTACAGAGTTGATTTTGAAATTTCTGTCTGTGGTAATAAATTCAAACTAAGAGGCAAAGATTTATGTGGACCGAATTATAGAGACTTATGTCTGTAGTGTTTCTACAACAGTATCGATGTATTCTCCTTATGATATTGATTCATTTTATTTTTAGGTTCAAATGCATGCTTGATATCAGAAAACTATTTGATGCGAAACATAAAAATTGGATATTCTCTTATTTTCTTGTTAAGTGATAATTTTGTTACTAATAGATAGTAGGCCTGATGACCAATTAATTTAAATAGTTGTATTATCATCTTTCGTGCTGCTATAGAAGTTGCAAGACTGACCGCAGGTTGTAGTCCACGTTCAATCTCTCTTTAGGAGATCAGGCTTCTTAATCTTGCTCCTGGTAGTAGATAATGACGAGAGAGAAACTGGCTAATAGGGGAATCAGTTCAACTACATTAGTTGCAACCAATGTTGATATATAACTTACCTAGTGGTGAACAAAATTAAAAGTGATTTGTACCTATAGGTGCTAGTCCGTTGGATAAAATAGGGTAGCAGTCATTTAGTTTTCTGAATAGCAGAACGAACCACAGTGACCATGCTCCGTGCCGTTATGCTCTTAAAATATTGCTTGTTCTATGATTTTATTCCGTAGACCTTGTTTCTTAGTCAATGCGATGCAAATATGACCTAGATACCTAACACATTTTCTGATTTTGTATGCATGTTTCTAGGAGTTGAATGATAGTGCAGATCACTTTAATGAAAATTCTTGTTATTGGTTTGGTAAATGCAGGAAGATAAGCAAATTGGTCAGCCTACTTTCGCTGAAAGTGTTTCAGAGTCTGAAACAAATGACATTCTCCGCTTCGAACTTCTAAGGAATGAGTTAATGGAACTAGAGAAACGAGTCCAAAGAAGTACCAATACATCTGAAAATGAAGAGGTATATCTCATGCTTTTAACACTGAGACACTACATTTCACTTTGCTATATATGTTTCCTTTGCATATAAGAAATTTCACCAAACAAGACCGGGTAATTATGTGCTAAGAATTTTAGGATGCATAATTGAAATTAAAAACTTGATGAGAATAGCAGATTGGACGCATGGTAATATAAGAAGGGATTGTTTAGCAATTCAACTGCTAAAGTGTAACCAGTAACTCCAACCAAACAAACATTAAAACAAGAAGCAGTAAAAGACTACTATGCAATAGCCTAGACCCGGGAACATTCCCGTCCAACCTAAACCTTGGAGACATAAGATACAAGCTTACTCATGCCCATCTCTTATATATGACCTCTTCAATCACCCTATGCATTGCCACCTAATCCCCTCCCTTTTTTCCTTCGTGGAATAAACTTGCCACATCTTAGGTCCATGAGACAAAGTATCAGTAGTGCACAGCCATTTCCATCACCCACTATCCTCTATGAATTAATTCTCAGCATCGTTAGCAAACTTCGTAATGTTGCGAGAAACTCTTCATCGTTCTACAATGTTTTCTTACATCAAATTACTCCTTTATATGTAATTAGGTTCACTTGTACCACCACTTCATTACTTTATTACTTTAATCTGATTGTTATTGACAATGTATCATCCGATCCGGTCACAGTTTGAGCCCTGAGCCTACCTTTTGAGTCACTCACTCATGCTTGTGGGCTGTGCCCCCCCTCAAAATATAATAAATCTTTTCTCAAACTTAAATGCAATATCTCTTTATTCAGGTCGTTACCTGTTTGTAACTTTTATCAGTTTAAATGTCACCTTTTTCAGGATATGAAGGACCGTGAGGCAAATGCAAAGTTCTATGGTGATGCGGGGTCTACTCAACTGGTCCAAGTGCAAACGAAAGAAAACATAATCCAAAAATCATTTGACAAATTTAAGGAAACTAGTACGGTATGTATTTCCTAGAATCGTGAATGTTTGCTTAAAGCATGCTTTAGCAAGAAATATCAAAATTCTGGTTTGGTTAGTCGCTATAAGAATTTCTCTTTATGATTGCAATGCCCTGCCTGCAACCAAGAAGCTTTTCTTCATCGAGGTAGATAGTGATTGTTTTGGTTTCCGTTAGGGTTGGATTGAGAATAAATCATTGTTGTGTATTAGTAATTGCTGAAAGGCATAGTTTGTTACATGCTTGTGTGGCAATATTTTTTAGTGCCACAGTACGTCATGAATCGTTGTATTGATTAATTTAAATAATAATCAATTTTTTCTTTTTAATATCAAGTCCTATCAAAATACTAAAGGCTCTTTTATAAAAGATGATGCCAAACTCCACTCTTCCCACCAACACTTTTTTCCTTCTGTCTCCATCTTATTGGTATGTGCATTTGCATATCTCGCTCGTCATTTGTTTAACTGTTGATACAAACTCCACTCATTTGGATCTTATTCAAGCTTATGTTTGAAAGCAAGAACTTCTATCTCTTCTTTTGACTCCTTCACCAGTATATTGTGTAGTTGTTTAGGTTTCTGACAATATTCTGTTATGTTTAAAAAGATATTTTGTGAAAACATTTGCAGGATGTCTTACAAGGGACGCAGCTTCTAGCTATTGATGTTGGTGCTGCAATGGGGTTGCTTAGGAGGTCATTGATTGGAGACGAGTTAACGGAGAAAGAGAAAAAGGCTCTCCAGAGAACAATGTCCGACTTGGCATCAGTTGTTCCAATTGGTTTCTTGATGCTTCTTCCAGTAAGTCTAAACATTGACATATTTTCTCATGTTCTTTTGAATAATTATGTTTTGCCTGGAAAGCCTTCACAATATACCATCTAAACTCTGACACGGTTTAATCATATGACTACATTCTGTCCCTGGTTACTTGATTGGGTTTTGTAGATTTTCTTGGAACATCTAGGTCTTGGAGAAATTTAACTGATTTTGTTGTGCAATCATCTGTGGGTACCCTTTAAAAAAGAAAGAAGATAAACTGATACAGCTCTATCAAGGAGTTTGCGATATGCATTCAGAACTCAAAAGTCCAAAACATGCCCTGGAAAAAAAAGGAAAATATTATGTGCATGTCTAAGCACTTCCTGTACAGTTGATGCTTTTTGCTAAGAAGTTCACGAAGAGTGCTCCCCTGTAAAATAAGAATATCAAAACAATTACATTGAATTAGCATGCAAGTATATGTTTAATAGTGTAACAAATTTTATTAGATGCATCAGTAAAATAATTTGTCTCCTTTCTGTGCCTGGTGTATTCCGGAAACATCAGAGAATGTCCCACATGCTGCTCAAACTTGGTTAGTTGAGAGTAAATTACTTAAGAAGTTGTATGGCTCGTTTGGAGCTTAAGCTCTGTCTTGTTTGCTTATATGGTTAGTTCTAAGTTTTTCCTTGTCACAACTCATCGGCGCTCTCATATAACAATTTTAGACATATACTGACATCTGGGTTGCTGAAAATTATCACGTGAACATTTCCTTAGAAAGGTGGTCATGAGAATCAGGCTAACTCCGTTGTACAACTATAAATTGCTTTTGATAAACAATTTCAAGATGGTTTCGGATGTACATTGCTTCTAAGTGTATGACTTATTTTGTGAAGTTGGAGCTTATATATTACATGCTGTATTGAATAAGAACCGTTGTATTCCACAGGTTACTGCAGTTGGGCATGCTGCAATGTTGGCTGCCATTCAGCGATATGTGCCATCTCTGGTCTGTTGTTTTTACGACGATATCTCCCCTTTTAAACCCTTCTTCAGACGCGAAATCTCTAATTATTGTATCAATTTCCTTTTTCGCAGATACCTTCCACTTATGGACCAGAAAGGTTGGAGCTGTTGAGGCAGCTTGAGAAAATGAAGGAAATGGAAACTAGCGATACTGAAGCCGATGAAAACGAGGAGTCAGCCTAGTTGAAGGTACCTGGGATTATATACACACAGCCCCGAAAATATATGTGATTAGGTAACATCACTTGGTTCTGAATCCCATTGAAAGTAAATGTGCATAAATAATTTCATTCCACACGTCGGGTATTCCGGGCAAGCACCAGTGGCTGCAGTCCTGTGGGGCAGGCATAGGAGTGCCTGGTTCACGGTATACTGAAGGGTGCCCATCTGATCTGAACTCGGTCAGATATGTGATGTTTAAATATCGTACATTCTTCTTCTTGTCTTCTAACCTCATTTGGTTTATTATACTGGAAATCAATTCATTGTTTTCTGGGTCTGGTTCTAATCTTGTACGGTTTCTCTCTGGTTGTGTATTTAAATCGCATCTTCCCCCATCGTTCCACGTGCCATTCCTGCAATTTTACAGTAAAAAATCTTCATCGATCAATCCTTACATGTGTGACAGTGAATATTGCCAAAGAATCTGCTTACGTCCCAGTTCCCACCTCCGTTTCATGAGTTGAAAAAGGGCTAAAATATTAATTTGGCGTTTTCCCTGAACTTCAAACCTGACTTAAAAAGCCTTTGCAATTTGCTATATACTATTATAAAAGTCCAAACTACCATTGGCCACAGTAGCAGCTGGTAACTCACAATGGTAATTTCATTCTTTAATTTGCTCTCTTGTTTGCTAATGAAACATATAGGGGTAAAAGCGAAAATATAAAGTGTGCGATATGGATTGGAAGGTATTAGTCGGTGATGTCATATGGTGAATGATAATTTGGACTTCTATATTACCATATAGCAAAGTTCAACAGCTTTTATAACCCTGTTTTGAAGTCGAGGGACTATTATGTTGGTGCGTTACAGTTAAAAGACCATGAGTGCATTCTAGCCGTCGAAGAATACTTGCCTGTAATGTACGGGTGAAAAGCTACGAAAGAAAACGTGACTTCTTACGGTTAAATTGCTAACAGCCCATGACTTCCATGTTTGTAAAGATCTATGAAATGCATCCATCAAACCCATTGACATATTAACTTTTCCTCCATCCTCAAAATAGCATCCCCTGAAAACATGAAAACCCAGTTCATTAGTAATGAAGATGGATAAATTTGAGCATCACAGAACCGGGAGATGAGGAAAAGGTCAATACATTTTGAATGTTTTATCTTCATTCCACCAGTGGCCGCTGCTGAAAACCAGAACATCTGCCCCGATCCACCTCTTCGAAAACCAGTGCAACTTATCGACTTTAACTGTCATTCTTACTTTCGAAGATGGCGGGGGGTGGCCGATAATGACGAGGAAAGGAACCCTGTAGTATTCGACAGTGAGGTTGTATTCACTGAAACGCATGGAGAGGAAGCCTTTGTGTTTAGTTATGGGGTTCCCGTGTTCTTCGTATATTGTTGACTCGTTTGAAACTCCTTGGCCTAGCAAACATAGGAAGGATTCCCACTGGTTTCTTACTATGGAGTCTCCGGCAAATACTATCCTTCCGTTCCTGCTTCTCTCGAGGAGGTCGCTGGCATTGAATCTGAACGTACATCACAAGAAAAGACACCAAAAATTCAATATTTATTCTTAGAGGAAGAAAATAGTAAAAACAAATCCTGTTAAAATATCTCAAAATGTTAAATCCTTTTAAAGTATCTCAAAATGACTCTTGACAATATCATAGTGAAAAATTCTTAAAATTAACTTTAAAACTTTTACTTGTGATCACAATTTTTATTTTATAAATCACCAAAATTGCTTAGATTATCATTTGCATCCGCCTTACATTGAAAAGCTGTTTGCTATTCGAGTGGCAATAAGTAATTTTAATGTTATTATGGACCAACGTCGGCGATTTTTGTACGGTTTGAAGTTCAAGTAGCAATATAGAAAGTTAGGCCAAAGTTGAAGCAATGAAATGTAATTTAATCAATGTATACATATGGTCACATTAATTATTTACATGACAAAACTATTTATATGAAAAGCAACAAGAAAATGGAACCTTGGTATGTCACAGCCATATGGCTGCCATTTCCAGTTAAGATAATCCATATCTTTCCTCCCGCATCCCCGACACCGAAACCCGGGATCAAGAAACGGGCAGGTCTCATCATACGATTGAATCTTTGAACTTTCTTCCCGAACCCATCTTCCATAGCCATAATCACAACGCTTCTCTGACGTTATCTTGGACAAGAAACTACCGAAACTTGAAAGCTTTTGAGGATCAAAAGGAGATATGAAATTCAATAAAATCACAGAAGAAACAAGTGCTACGAGAAACACAACTTGTTTGTTGATTTTAATGGGGAAATCAAAAGGAAAAGATTGATCATGATGATGGTGATTATGATCCATGATAATAGGAATAAAAAAATTTAATGAGAACAGAAAAATTAGTATGCTTAAGAATAGTTAGTTTTGTTTTGTCTTTAAGATGTCATTTTTGCGTTGACAACAACTAAGAGTAATTATTGGGTTCTTGAAATAGGCGTTTGATTTCTTGTTAGGATCTTGATTTTACTTGATTGATTATCACTATGGTTTCTTTATTTCCTTTTTCAATATTATGGATAGTTTCTTTCACAAGATTCTGATATAACCGTTTTTTAAAAATGATCTTTTTAAGCAGTTCTAGCTTCCTTTATTTTAAAAGCAATAGAATGAAAGCTTTCAAGAAAAAAAAGAATATAGAATGAAAGAAAGCAAAAGTAAGAAACTATCATCATGAGCTATTTAATTATATTTTAGCATAGTATAGCCATGACTGTATTTTTAGAAACATTTAGCAGATATGTTTAAATAGACTAGGATTTAAATTTATAATTTTAAAATTAAAAATAAATTAGTAAATTAATTAGTTAGAATGAATATGAGAGTAACATGTCAATAATTTTTCTCGAAATTTTAATATAGTAGATTAGAATAGTTGTGTACGAATGATGGAATCGTAATGTAGACATGATTCTTATAAATAGTTAGGCCTTCTTTTTTTCGCTTAAATTTAACAAAATTAAGTTTAATTTAGCAAATTTTATTTCAGTTTAGTAAAAGTTCAACAAAATTCAGTCAAAAGTAACAAGTTATTAAAATTGATACCAATGTTCTAAAGGATGATAAATGCTAGTCAGCAGCTGGGAACCGATTATTTAATTCCTGGATTAGTATGGTTCCACTTATATTTAAGTAGGATTATATGGATTCGGATTGTAATGTCGATATGGTTTTGGGCTTTCTGATGCTTACTACTCAAAGGCCAGTAATGAGTTTGAGAGCCCATCCCACATTATATTTCAAATATATCATCCCATTGATAAAGTGTTCAGGAAATGATAATTTATTTCACTCTATATTTCACTAGAGGTAATATTCAACAAGTCGGGAGCCAAATCTAAGCTTATTTACTTAGAAACCGATTGAACTAAAAGCTCAACCTGATAGTTAAAGACCAACGACATTTGTTAAATCTCTGATATATTTTCTATGCGAATGAATGCTCCTTGAGCTTGAAGCATGCATAACGCAAGCTCATCTTATTATGTGTTTTTAGTTTCAACAAATATTGAAATTGTCAAGACTTGAACTTAAAAGAATTTGTTGTAGAGATATTATATATAATTATACAAAGTCATTTTGATATGGGATCTTGGAATTAAAATTAAAGTACAACAAATGTGAAAGTGATAGTACAATATAAGGTATATAAGAGTGGGTAACAAGGTAAACCCAAATGAAGAAATGTAACATAACGTTATTGATTATAGTACTGTACCAACTACATCTACCTAGGGTTACCCTTAATTTATAGGGAGGTTTTAATTTCAAGTATATACTGTATCTTATGCTATTTTCATATGCAATCCCGACATTACTGTCTCTACTGTACATTTTGTCTTCCCTGCAACTTCTTTTTTCTCAGAACTTATGAATTATTTTGCTTTCCAAGCCCGTGAATTTTGTAAAGAAAAATTTGTATGAATAAAACATTTATATAAATAATAATAATAATAATATGCATACACATTTATTTAATCCGCATTAACCTTATTAGAAATTATACTATACATTTGACGTACCACATCGTCGTCCGTACGCCAAATCAATAAATTGTTGACACCTTATATAATTCTCTATCTTTTATTTTAAATAAATAATTTAATTAACTTGAGGTGCCACACAATGAAATATAAAAGTTTATAGAGACAGAATAAATTTCAGTTAATTGGGAAAGTCATCATGGGTTTTCATTGAAAACATTACGTGAGGAATATTTGGCCACTTGGTGTTCTCAAATCACTCTATAGAGTGGAAAATCATGGGTTTTCATTGAAAACGTTGAAAACAAAAGTGTCAAACTTGGCGACTTGGTGTTCTCAAATCACTCTATAGAGTGGAAAATTTGTTTTTTATATAGAAATTTACCAAAAACGCATATTTCATATCAAACCATCATTCCATAATTACATTATCCACAATTTGGGGAGAAAGAAATAATATACTGTACATAGTGAAGAAAAATAAAAATTAACGTGACATGGAGGAAAAATGTTTGATTGGAAAATTTACTTTTTAAGTTGAAAAATCACTATTTTGTGTTGAAAACAATGATTTAGTGAAATAATTCATATGTTTGACTGACATCAGTTTAAATTAGTTGATTAACACTTTTGAATATTATTGATGTTAATTTTGTGTTGCAGTATTTAGCAGCGACATATTTTACACTAATATCTTTATATAGAAATCAGTGAAAATATATCATTTTTGATGTTATGAGCTTGAGGTGTCAACTACTTCAAAAATAAGCTACTCTTCGAGGCGTTTTTGTTGCATTTTTCATTAAAGCGTTGCTGAATAAACCAAGTATTTTTTGAATTGGATTTGTTCGCATTGAAGACAATACTATTTCAGAAATATCTTTTAATCGAGTATTATATACGGAAATGTCATTGTTCCAATCTCTACTTAGACTCTATTCTTTTTGACCTATTAGTACTTATTTTTTGTTTTGGTTAATTTAGTTCATGAATTCTATTTTAGATCAATTCAGTTTCTTTTGTCGTCTATTTTACCTAAAAAAAAAAGAAAAACTTATCTTCTAGATTCAACAGTATTACTCTCATTACTATTTACTATCATTGTCTTATTTATTTTTGTTCATATAATTACATTAAAGTCTAATAGGTAAGCTTCTTTCAGCTAAAAAAAAGATTTAGTTGTATATAAAATTCTTAAAAAAATAATTTCTGTGAGAAATTTTTATAAGAATTGATTAAAAATAAACAATATATAGTGTAGTTGAAATGAATTATAATATTGTGGTAAAAAAGAATAAATAGTAAAAAAGGCATGGCTTGGGCCTTACCTCTAATAAATTAGGAGCAAATGGAAGAGAAGTGATGGGCTACGAAAGGGACCATTCTAGCTCAATAGTATTAGGCCTCTTGTCGTTAAGCCTTATTGAGATGGTCCCACACCTAACCACATCACACTTGCCACGTGTCGTCACCCAATTCCCCATCATCACCATCTGATCTGATTTGTTCCCCCTTTTTCTGCACCTTGCACCCCTTAAATAAGGGAACTATAACTAAAAACCAAAGGCATGCCTTCCCTTTTGCCTTACATCCTAACACTACTAGCCTTTAATTTTAAGGATAAGACACCTTTAACATTGTGTTTGTGGGAGTATGATGTATTACTGCTTGGATTTCATGGTTTTAAAACATATATGCATGTGTGTAGCTTTTGAGAAGGTGGTGTGAGGTAAGAAGATTTGTACAATGAATGACTCTAAGAGTGGGAATAAATGAATCTAACACCGGAAATAAAGAGGAGTGGATTAGGGCTTATAAGTGAAATGTGGATCCAATACATGTATAACACGTTTTAAAATTGTGCGATTCAATAGTGACGAATTTGAGTTAGAACATACAATATTTGTATGGTGTTGGACGATGCATTTGAAATCTTACTTCCTAACATGTTCAACAATCTCGCTCATTCTCGACCAAGTCGTTACAGTCTTTTTTCCATTATGAGTATATTGTTTTCATTGTATAATCATAAAGACGTTCCACTTTCAAATCTATCAAATACTAATTTGTAACTAGAAACTCATCGAAGTGTCTAGAATATGTAAAAACGTGAAATTGTCTCTTTCTAACTAACTAATTTCACAACAAATATATAACACGAGAACATGATATATGTATGTTTTAGCGATATCTTTGTAAACTTAATAATATTAATTGTGTTTATAGTTACATGATTTTATAATGTTAGAGATAAAGTTACTATTGCTTCATATTTGTTATAGACTTGCAGTTATTGAGGGAGCATGAGAAAAAATTGAGTTGGTTTCCACATATAAAAAGTACAATTTTAAGCCTAATATGTATCAATTCATGCAGTTACATAAAATCAACTTTTATGCTCAATTTAGCTCATCCTTCAACATCCATCATTCTAATCACCAATAAAGCTCCAACTTACCCACATTTCATTAATGAAAAGAACTCATCATTCACTAACGATGCCTGAATTAACTTAGAACGAGCGATATTCGCTTAAAATCTTACTAGTTTATTTTACGTAGAGTCTAAATCCGTTCTTTCCCAATCACCCAATATACACTTAAATTTGTAACATATCTTTTTTTTTACTCGTCTATTTACCTTAAAAGTACTACCAAAAAAGGGTTATGGGGTCTGTTTGGTGGGCCCAAATTTGCTATGTCAGAGCCCATGCATGTCTATCCACCATTTAGAGGCAGGCCAAACAGGCAGAAAAAGAGAAGACGTGGCCTCTTTTATTTATTTCTGGATTTCTTCTATTTCTACTATTTTTAAATTTAATGTTCTGTGGCTATAAATTAGATGTTGATTCTGATTCTTGATTTATATAGCACTTGCACTATGAAAATTGCTGTTTTTTATTATTTTATTATTTTTGAGTTGATGAATTAAATTAGTATTATTTTAGTTATTTTTATGCAGTGTGATCAGTTAACTTGTAGTCAGTCCATAGTTGCAATTGAGAGTGTGACACAAATGGTGCCAGATATTTGTTTCTTCAACTAATACTATCTATAGACTTGGCAATTTTAAAGATCAGTGTTTGGAATAGCTAGCATAATACAATATATATACTGTAAAATTATTGATTTTGGTACTAAAAATTGATTTCCAACAATAAATTTGTCAGAACTTTATTTTTAAAAAAAAGTGTCTTAGTACGTTAAATTTTCTTCGAAAAAGTGTATACATATATGCTTTATTCTATTAAACTTCTACAAAAGTTCCTATGTTGTATCATATTTCAAACTTCTTCATGAATTACATATACATAGT
The DNA here is from genome assembly GCA_028411795.1 of Euphorbia peplus. Taxonomy (NCBI): domain Eukaryota; kingdom Viridiplantae; phylum Streptophyta; class Magnoliopsida; order Malpighiales; family Euphorbiaceae; genus Euphorbia; species Euphorbia peplus. The sequence goes on from CP110841.1 coordinate 34,256,421, forward strand.
CATATTTCGTACCAATATAATTTCAAGTTAACTTCTTATGTTTTATTCAAAGTTTCTCTTGTATATGCATAAAATTCTGAGAAAAAAGTATTATAATTGATGGGCAATAATGAAAAATGACTAACTTTTCCAATAAATTGATATATCCTGCTCCACATTTCCAAGAAATACAATTAAGATATGGAAAAAGCAAGAAGGTTACATAAGCATAATTACATTATTAGAGGCATCAAAAATATTTCACATGATAATACATGTCACCTTTGATGTCACAAACATGTAAATTATATAAATATCAATGGAGGTGTGACAGACATTATATATTAGGCTTATAGCAAATTAATGTGCATGTTTCCACTTTTCAATTACATCATTTACCATTTAATTATGTAATGGTTTTATTTGCAATAGATAGATTCTAAAGAATAGTATATGATTATTTTAAACAATAGAAATTGATATTACATATTACATATTCGTAGCATGTAAAAAGATGGAGTCATGGTGTAGGGTTGGGGTAATGTTAAGGAATAAAGGATACCATAAACTAAATGCAATGTTAAAGAATAAAAATTAGAATAATTCCTCATATTATTTATTTTGTGTCCATATCCATCGCATGTCTGAAGGTTGCTCATGTCCTGTTATTATTTTTATGCCCTTAATAAGCAAAAAAATTATGGTTAGCTTGGTATGTCGATGTGGCAAACCTCCTCGGGGATGTGGTAAGCCTCCTCTACATAAGATGTTATGTTGATGTGGCAAGCCTCCTCGATGACATCTTTATCTTTAAGAACACCACATCCGCCCTATATATTATATATGTTTGGCCGACACCATATTTTCCCGTATGAGAGAAATTATGTCTTCTATGTCACTTGTGGTCTGTCATGAGCGTCTCATGGATCGTTGTGAGCGTTGGTCCACATGTTGAAGCCCTTTGATGCATTTGTTAAACTGAATAATTACTCATGAAGCCTAAAGATTAGGGCTTTAAAACTCCTTCATATCTTTTTTGTCTGGTGTACAATGGAGCAAATCTAGATACTATCACTATGTAACTGATGAGCTGAAAAGCTTTTTACCATTACTGATCAATTATTAGCAAAAGTAGGAAAAAAAAAAAAACCCAAATAAATATTTTGGGGGTGTTATCTGAAAAATGTGAACTTATTTATCACTCACATCACTATCTAATAATTTGATGAAATGCTAACAAAATTTCTTCAACAAATTCTGTTTTACTCTCAACATCTCTCTCTCTCTATACATATTAATTTTGGACCGACCAAACCTTAGTCCAACATAACGGCTCCATAATTTTATTTTTAGTAACACTATCTCAAATTAATAATAAGGACCATTTCATTTCCCTATCTATGCAATTTGCATAATATAAATATGTTTCTTTTATAAATATTACAAATTGTCCCCACTCCAATTTTGGTTTCTGGGTTATCATCTTCCTGTAGACTTCCTTGCAATTTCAAGTGGAAAAAAGTTGTTGAAAATATACCTAAAAATCAATGTGAAATATTCTAATTTGCTTTTAATTAATTACCTACGATGTTTTTTTATAAAAAAAAATTTTCTGTAAATTGAGAAATTCAAAGCTACAATCTCATACTCCTTTTCGACTTTAATTTTTCATGCACTATATGAACACAAAAATTACACAATAATCTCGATCTATTGTACCCATTTTTCAACTTCAAAGAATAACATAAATATTATTCAATATTATGTTTTTTTTGGATAATAAACTTTAGTTTTTGAAGCTTTCAAAAAAAAAAAAAACTTTAGTTTTTGAAACTGTACATTAATGAAAGTCTAATCGTCATCATATTTGCAAATGTAAAGTTGATAGGCGTTTAGAATTTTGGTCAAACCCTCCAAAAATTTTGTCCTAGCTCTGTTATTCACTATCACGTACTTGATTAAAATAATTCACATAATTCTGATAATAATAATAACAAATAATTTTGACTCGACAAAGTTCTTTCTCAAAGAAAGAAAAATAGATTAAAAATTTATGATGCCAGACTCTATAATTCTGATTTTCCATGATTAATTGAACGCAAAACCAAGAAATTATTATAAGATTCAATATTAAAAATCCAGCTAAAAATTATTTATTCTATGTGATAAAATAATTAGATCAGAGTTATTTATATACCTTCTTCCCAGTTCCAAGAAGAACACATGCAGGTACAAAATTTCAAATTAATTCTCAATCAAATTAGGGCCATCATGTTCAAATCCCAAAGATTTATCATCTTATATAAATAAAGGAAACGGAATACGTATCAGGATGTAGATTGGTACATTGTTTTTACCCAAATTTGAATTATATTGGACAGGTTCAATCTCAAGATTAATGCATCCTTTTGGACTATAGTTAGGCAAAGTAAAAATAAAATTGATTATATCTTATATTAAACTCATACAATAAAATATTATTCGCAAGAAGATAACACTATTTGCAGCGTGTGTTGGTAGTAATTGATAAAAAAAAACCTTGTAATGATATAGATAGACGGTGTAACTGTCATAAACTAGTATAAAATATTTTTTTAATTTTTCATTAACAGTTTAATATTTTAGTTTAATAGATTTTATGACGTATTTATCAAGTTAGAAGTTCGAATTTCAAGATTAACAAAAGTAAATCTCTAAAAGGAAATAGATTTTACGACACAATATGAGAGTTGTGCGGTTTTAAATTTAAGTAAACTTTTAGTTCAATTAGCTATATAAAAGTCATAAATATATAGGGTGTTGCTAATAACTTTTTAACCTTTTTCATTAGTGATTATAAAAATAATTTAAAACATTTTTGAAGTATATTATTTTTAAAAATATAAAATTAATGTAAAAAATTATTTAAAATATAATAAAAGAATACAAAACCTTATTTATAAAAATGCTATATTGATTTAAAATTTAATAGTAAGTATAGTCCCATGATTGACACTCCAAATAAGAGTAAATCCATGGGAAATTATCCACACAAATTTAAAATAATTTCACAACATAAAGTTATGGAATATAGTGCCAAAAATATTTAAAAAATGAAAAATTGAAAGAAATAAAAGTAGAATCATAAAGGCCAGGTGGGTTTTAGCTTGGGAATTGACAAAGTCTCCCAGATATGGAAATATTTTATTTTGTTTTGTAATTAAATATGATCTTATCATCACTCACTCATTTTCCTTAAATATCTGCTTTCCGATTTGTTGTGTTGAAGAGTTTCTTTCATTTTCATCAAACATAACCCTCCAAAGAATACTATTATATGGCACAAATTTTTACGGTTTGTCCGCTAATCATGAATGAAAAACATGGTGTTATATATAATAAAAATAAAGTAATAGGTTTGATGTGTATTCAAAGTTTCTATTACATATAAACGGTTTTAATTTTTTCGGATGTGCACTCTCATAACATTTTAACGTTTAAATGGTGGGAGGAGTAATTAATTTAAGAAGAGTATACGCGTACTAGACTCATGTTATTATTATTGCTTTCAATAATTGTTATAGATTTTGTAATGTGAGAATTACCTATTTATCGGGTTTTTCCGTTGTGCACGTATTATACAAGTTTTAAATTCACCAGGATAGACATTTCTTTTCCATATTGGTTAGGGACTTGTAAATTTTGGATCCAAAACTATGTTCGACGGATCTCATATTGAGCTTCTACGTAATAATTATATCAGTCCACATAATTAATTCTCAATAAATTGTTTTATCGAGTCATAAACTTAATTAAGTCAAACATGTATATGTATTTATAATGATTATCATATAAATTTGCAAGGTTGAGTATGAATCTTTCAGATACTGCATTTGTATCTCATATTGGAGGAAAAAAGACTCACATTTGTGTGCGTTTTTGACTTAATTTAACCGAATTTGGTCAAAACAAGTCAATAATTTAGTCGAATTTTGAATCATATTTTTTAGATATTTTGTCAAAATGATCGGATTCTAGATCTATGTCCACCTCTATAAATTTGTTCGCATGTAATATAAGACGTAAACTATGGTTACTTTGTGTTTATCACCATTAAATTAGTTTGTACACATTAATCTAATAGTGAAAACATACAAAGTAACGGTTAGTTCATACAAAAACATGATAAACATATAAATACTTATAATATAATATTCAAATTGATAGTTGTGACTTTTTTATTTTCTAGAAAAAATAAAAACTTTTTGAATCATCTCGTGATTCAATTCTATTGATCAAGCAAAATTCAGAGAATATTTTATTTAATAATTTATTAAACTTCTTTACTTAGCATAAAACATATATGATAAATACAAATCATCATCAATTGTTTTTTATCTTTTACGAATTATTTTCTATTTTAAAAAGGAAAGTTGATATGATATATATGTAAATGAAAAATAGACAACACCATTAATTATGTGTAAAAAAAAAGCTAATTAACAAAAGGACTTTAATTTTGTAGGGAATAAATAAAGGAAAGTGAATCTACCTGGAAAATTGAGGTGGATTTTGTCTCGATACCCTCCAAATTCTATTAACTTTTCTTCTGTAACTAATTACATAAGATACATGACTTCTATACACCAAATAAATGTCCAACTCTATCTTTTATCATTTTTATATTTATTCTATGAATCTAAAGTGTAAGGAGAAGAATCAAACACGAATTGCTCATAGTTAAAATAACAAAATGACATGAATTTTGGTCATTTTGTATAATCTCGATCTACTATTATATAGCTTTTTCCATATAATACATGTAACTAAACATCTCTATATATATTTTACAAATAAGAAATAAATAATAAAGTTCTTCAACTGTAATTATTAATTTAAATTTTTAGATTAATTTTTTTTAATGGTATAAAGCTCGTTAGACTAAATAGTTGATATTTATAATCCAAACAAATTCACTATTTGAGTAAATTATGGATTTATTTTGTATGGACTTAAGTCGAATGGACATTTTGTCTTAGGACGTGTCAGTAATAGTAATAATAATAATAATAATAATAATAATAATAGTTTAATTCATTGTACAAAAACACGTTTTATTATAAAATATTTAAATGGAATTCAGTTTATTTCTCCATCACCATTCATTAATTAGGACGGGCCATTACTAGACTTTCCACCCTAAACACTCGCTACTAGACTTTCCACTCTCATTATTAATTACTAGAATTGAGTTGATATAGTCTCTAACTTTCTTTCTAGTCAGTTCATAAACCAACACATCGTATAAGCTAATTTCAATGTTAACAATATGATCCATTATATTGTAGTTGTTTTCATTTTAGTTCAACTTTCATTTTCTTATAATCTCATAGCTTTAAAGTAAATTTTTGTATTTAAGCATAAAATACCTTTTCAAAATTAATTTATCCATTTACTCCACTTAATTACTTCTCATCGTCGTCCTTTAAAATTATTACCGATTTAACTTTGTCTCCAATTTGTTCTGCTAATTGGAAAAGCAAGGGATCTGAACATGAATGTTGCAGACAGCATATTGTCCAACACCTTCCAATCATTTTCCCTTTGCATTTTACAAGATTTCTTTATCCAAATTTCATGTTTATTATTATTAATTTATAAATCTTGATAATTTAGAAAAATATCAACACTGTCATCATGTGCACGTGACCAAAAATACTATTCTCTTACACATTGAGAACCAAAAGATTCATACTCTAGCTACCTACATATAAGGTGTTCAAATCAATGTTCTAAATAAATATATAATAGTATGTAGTTAATTAATAAATCATAGGATATATAATTTTTGGTGTAAAGCATTCTTGCTGATTAGTCGGTAAAATTAAAAAAATTGGTCATTTTTATTGTTAGAGAACTTCAACAACATAATATCCGTCTTGATACGATTTGAACTGCCTTGAGCTATCTATATGTAGATGAAATAATTGATCTAAAAACTAATCAATCGACCTGCTATTTTTTCAATTAAATATTAATATATTAATATTAATTTATTAAATTTTCTTATTTTTAAAAAGCATTAATTGATCTTTTCGATTAATCGTTAGGGGAAATAGGTTGATCAATGTTCGACTAGCACTTTTTACAACATTGGTAATTTTCGAAAAGAAAAAAACGATTTTTGTTTCTTAATTGTAACCTAAAATAAGTATAAAAATAGAATCCAAAAGAAAATACAAGAAAAGGGTAAAAATGTAAGTGCATATACTTGTTATAGAAGTTACTGGAAGAAAACAAGATTATATTATATTATAATAATAATTAATAATGGCCAATGAAAGAAGATGTGAGAAACAAAAAAAAACTAAGTGCTAAAGAATTATTAATCCTTGGATATGAGAACACAGTTTATAAATATTAATTATGACACGTAAGGGTTTGGACCCACCGTTTGATTTGTTTGCCAATGTAGTAACATGGGTTATGTTTGTTTCTAATTTATTTCACATGTAGAATCTTCAACTTTTCTATTTTTTAGATTTTTATCCTATTTGTAACTTCTTGATTGATTTTGCATTTCATAACTTTATAATAAAAATTTGAATAATATATATAAACTAAATTTAAAATCAAAAAATCCATTCTTATTAAGGAAAAGTTTGTAGTTACTTTGTTTTGCATATCATTGAATGATGGTAGAGAAACTAATCCAGTAATTATTAAGATAATATAAAAACAAAATAAATTAAAAATAAAATAACTTTTACCGTTTACCGATTGAACCAACTAAATTTTCAGAATAATCTATATGAAAAATAACTCTTTATAAAAAAAATGAATTGTTTGAGGAAGGTAACAATTTTTAAATGTTCTATATTAAAAGTTGCTCCTTTATTTATAAATCTAACATATACTTTTACTACACCAAAAAAATTGGGAAATTATTTTACTTATAACCTTTTAAAAATTTTCGTTTCTTAAGGAGTAACATGCACCGAAAAATTATGAAATTTTATTTTTAAAGGTTATTTGTTCATAAAATATATAATTAAACGAATGACAACTCTATTTTTTACTGGGTAATGTTGTTCAATCTATTAATTTTACAACGACAAAGTGTATAATTCTTATTATTAATTACCATTAAGATACCAAAAATATAGAAGACCATTTAGAAATGATGTAGTTTTCTAGTTATAAAAGCTAAAAGTGATTCATACTGTTAGCAAAATGAAAACTTTATCTACCATTATTTGATCCGATTTTCCTCGTCAAAGAATTAACTAACCATTAAACCAACATTTTCTCACAATTGAGAAATCTACATATTTTATTTAAGATTAAAAGTGCATCTCCAATTAACTAACTAGTTGGTAATTCTCTAAAATAATATGACAAATCAACATATTTTATTTAAGAAAGTACTTTTATAATTATGACTTTTAAGCAAGTTAAGCAAACTAATGCGGAACTTTGGTAAATTTATGTAGTCTATCTAGTTTAGGAGTGAATATAAAAGACTTTGTATTAAGGTAATTAAAAAGAGAAAGTGAATGAAAATAATAACTAGGATGATGAAAAAGTGAGCACTAATAAAATACAAAGAAAATACACTGAAAATAATGATTGAAATTTGTTTATAAATATATTATATTTTCATCACGCAAAACCTTAAAAGTACTTTTGTACTTCCTCCTACCATCCCACACTTACACTTCTCCCCTCTCCCCCTCCTTTCTTTTTAGTATTTTCTCTCATTTTCACTTACTTTCACCTCACTTTCACTTTTCATATTTCCCTCCACCTTCAATGTCCATCAACAACCTCCCAAACCCACCTCCATGGTGGTCTCAAAACCCCAACCACATGTCCCCAACCCCCTCAAAACCTCAAATTCACTGGCTAAACCCCAACACTAACCCTCCCCAACCCCCCTCAAACCCCCTCAACCTCAACGAAAACCAGGACTCCCCGGACAAAACCCCGATGTTCGAGAAGCCCTTAACCCCCTCAGACGTTGGAAAACTCAACCGTTTAGTTATACCAAAGCAGCATGCTGAGAAGTACTTCCCCTTGTCTGGGGACTCCGTGGACAAGGGTCTTCTGCTGAGCTTCGAGGATGAATTGGGCAAGTGTTGGAGGTTCAGATACTCATACTGGAATAGTAGTCAAAGCTATGTGTTGACTAAAGGATGGAGTAGGTATGTCAAGGAGAAGCAACTTGATGCCGGAGACGTCGTTTTGTTTCAACGGTGTCGTCTTGATGGGGAGAGGTTGTTTATTGGCTGGAGAAGGAGGGGTGATAATGGTAATTTTGGTGGTGGGAGTAGCGGTGGAGGAGGGATGGTGGTGCACGGAAGTAATGGTGCGAATTGGAGTAGAGGATTACACCATCCTTATCAACATAATGTTGCTGCTCGTCTGCCTTATCAACCCGAATGTCTTCATGCAGGTTTATTATCATTATCATTTTCCTTTTTTTTTTCTATAAAAGTTAATAGTTTTTATCATTTTATTGGAAAATGTTGGGCAGTAAGACTTTAATCTTATTGAGATATATTCGGAAATTAGTCGAATTTTGAACACTAAACAGTTTAAATGATTATGTTGGAATCTCCATCTGGTGAAGCGATTTTCGTTTAAAACAATATCTTTTACTAGAAATATTTTTTTAATGAATGGATAATAGATTAAAGTGCGTGAGAAGCACCTTCCAATTAGTTTGGAGCAATGTGGTTGATTTCAGGTTTTTTTCCAGAGACTGTCTTCTGTAATTTAGTGCCAATTAACTCTCTATAGAGTCTACACTACCACTGAATTACAGTAATTTTTTTTACTACATTTTGTTTTTTTCACAAGCAAAATTTAAGTTATTAATGCACTGTTTTGAACTTATATGTATGTATAAAAAGCACTGTTGAGTTTATCATTAAACAAAAAAAGCTTTGTTTTCAATTTCTCAGAAAAAAAAAAACTGTTTTGAATAAATGTTACTTGTGTTTTTTAAGCAAATAGCAATATAAGTTTCTCTTTTTCTTTAAAAAAAATAAAAAAATAACAGTGTTTTCACATATTATTACTCGAAGAAAAAAACAAAACTTTTCTCGGCAATATTTTGCTATCGGTTTTAATCTTTAATCACAAGAAATTTTACAACGGTTCAGAAGTATAGTAGAAGTTCTCGTTCATCACCCGAACTATAAAACAATTATATGAATGAAGCGAGTTTGTTCTTAATAGTAGTTAAATATTCAGGATCTGGAGGTGGGCAGAAGCAAACAACACCGATAGGAAACTCAAAGCGGCTAAGGCTATTTGGGGTTAATATGGAGTGCCAGCTTGACGAGTCCGAGCCAACTACACCGGATGGCTCATCTTCTGCGTCTAGCCAGGGTCAGATTCAACACCAATTCTATGCACCTTATTCACCTTATAGTTCCTCGGCAAATACCATGGTAAGTAAGCTAGCCAAGTATATAAATAAACATATATCCTTTTGGTGAAATCAATAAATACATTATTTATTGTCTTAAAAAGGGGTTTTATTTTTTTATTTGAATATAGATAGTTTGGTTTTAGTGTTTCTCATAGAGAGACAGATTATATAAATAATTAAGAAAATGGATTGACTGAGTAGTTATTAAAATCCAAAGTAGCAGCCCAACTCTAGTAGCACATGTCCAAATTGAATTTGTCTAAATCTCAACAAAAAAAAGAAAAAGTTTTGATTTTAATTAAGTGGTTCAGGAGCTACTTTTGTTCTCTTCTTTTCTTTTTCGACTATCATGATTATTATTAATTGAATTTTAAACCACTTAACTTGGGCTTATGGGTCTGATTAGTGGAGCCCCAAGCTAAGATATATAGGTATTTAATAAATTCCTATATATCTTGGTGGATATTTCTTTTCCTCATTCAGAGTAGAGTTGAAAATCAATGCACGTAAAGTAAACCGACCAAGCCCAACTAACAAGTTAATGTCAATCATCTTTGAAGTTGGAAAAATCATTTCTCCCTCTTTTGAACCCATTTTTTAATCCATAAATTATATTGTTTTATTCTTATCATTTCGTGTTACATTTCTCAAAGTTTATAATATACATAAGCTTTTATCAAAAATTAATATACATAAGCTGGAATCGGAAAATTCTATAAATTATTACGCATAAAATAGCCAAATCCATAAACAAAATACAGAGGTAACAAAATAGTAGTTACATCATGTTGGCTGAAAATAGTACTAAATAAATCGTATCAGTTATCTTTATAAATTGTGTTACAAGTATTAAATTATTGTGACATTGTAAAATAATGTGAATTCGGAAGACTCAATTATTAAGCACACTATTTCTTAGAGGATAGTCAACAAGATATATATGCACATGATAGTTAGGCACATGTACTTTGCTCAAAACAATTGGAAAATGTGTAATAATTATTTATGATAACTCCATATAATGTTGTGGTTTTCTTTTACAGGATATCAATTTATCACGAGATATGAACCAAATGAGAAATCGCCAAGGATAAGATCTGTAGATGTGACCTGTTTGGATTTGACTTAATTTTAACCCCCTCACCTCAAAAAAGATCTTATCTTTATTTTTCAGAAACATTAGATTAGAAAACCCAAAAAAATATTATTATTACCTGAATTTGAGGTGCAAATTTCAAGCCAGGTATAATGGGGGAGCATGTAGTTGCAGAGAAGAAATTGGAAGAAGAGATGGGTGATGGGACCTTTATAAATAGTGAAAAATGATGTAATCAAAATGGAAATTGGGAATTGAAATTGGGGTGGAATCTATTTGGACACTGTTGAGATTCTTCCTGAAGATTTTTCATAATTGCAGCCATGGGGGAGTGGGTGGAGGATAGATGGGTGGGTTTCAAATTTCAATGTTTCATCTTCATCATCTTCTTCCTCTGTTTTTGATGATGTTTTATTAACAGTGATGGAGCATGTTTTCTCCTTATTTTTCACTGACTCCTATGTAATTGTAATTTACTGCAAGTCAGAGGGAAAACAAAAAAAAAAAACAAAAGCAGCATTAAGTTTTAGTGAAACAAGTACAAAAAAGAAAGGGGTTTACAGTGGAGGAAAAAGGTGAAAACAGATCATCATTAAAAAACTACAGTTCACTTGTGTACTTACTGCTACCATTGAACCAGAACTAAAACTTTTACTTTTTTTGATAAAGGACAATCTGGTAAAGGGTTAAGGAATTTTTTTCATTTCCTAGGTAGAGTTCAAACGTTGTAATCAGCAAAAAAAGATCCCATTACAATGTAACAAGATGGATGATGCTACTTGGGTGTAACCAAACTGATTAGTAAGGCCAAATTTGGTAACTTTAGTTTAAAAGTAAATAGTAACTTCAATTGTCACTTCAGAACATCATTCAAAATGGGTTGTTGGTAACCGTGTGAAATCGGTTCTTTGTCTCAGCAAATCGTGTTGTCGTGACAAAACAGACAACATTAGCTATCAAACTGAACTACAGAGTCCAAGTTTGTGCCTATAATGGATGTCAAAATCGGTTGTGGATAACCCAACGAGTATTTTTTCTCTATGAAGCAGATTGTCGTATTGGAAACTACGGAATTACCTATCGGTTACCATGCACAAAAACATGGAGTGACCAAAAAATTCCATCTACAACCCACTAATAAGAAAGATTTGTCCTTTAAATCATGTTGTCGTGACAGAGTTGACAACATAAGCTATCAAACTAGATTACAGAGTCCAAAGTTTGGGTCTAATATGGATGTCAAAATGGGCTGTGGATAACTAAACGAGTCTTTTATCTTTACAAAGCATAATGTCGTGTCAGAAACTATGGCATTACGTATCGGTTACCATGCGAGAGAATATGGAGTGACCAAATTCCATTTACAACCCACTAGAAAGAAAGGTTTTTTCTTTTTCAGATATAAAACAAAAGGCTTATACAACACATCACTAAGTACAGCATGATAAGGCAAAATTTTCTATCTAAGTGACCACAACTTGCAAAATGAACAAAAGATTTGATTAAACAAAAAAGAGTAGCAGAGATGTGAGCATTACCTGAATGAATGATCAGAAACATTCAAGGGCCCAAAAAAAGAGATTCAGATACAAGAGATACCATTGACCTTGATGTCCAATTTTGATTAGTGCTTCACAAGTGGGAAAGGAAAGGGGTCCAAAAATATGTGCTGTTATCATTTGCATAAAGGCAGTGGCCAATCAAAAGAATGAAGAGACTTGTCCTGTATAACACCCTTTTGTCTTGTGCCGAGAATTTCAATCATGTGTTACTTAGAACAGTAAATATATTTGAAACTACAAGTAATTTTGTTTCTCCCAGTTAGCTTTTACCTCTAGTCAAGCTTTTTGCTTTTGGAGTTGGCCTATCTCAATTTCAGTTTCTCACTCACCACCTTTTAGCACCTGCCAAGAAAAAATTTACTGCAAGCAGTAGAATAGAAATGTTTGGTTCTAATTGAGAAACAACTGCAAAATCCAGCTAAGAGCAACATCAGTGCCAATAGATAACAACAGTCGAATGACAATGGGCAGGATACTTGTGAGCAGTGTCGTTTCCATACACATATCCATTCATTTTGGAATTACCCGTACCCATCTCATTACCCTAACGGGTACACTTCTTAAATCTCATACACGTACTTTTTTAAATTACGGTACCCGTTAATAATCAAGGTATAAAACTAATAAATTTTAACTCTACAAAACATAAACTTAATATTAACAATAAACTATCCACAAATATTTCATATATAAAAATAAGAAACATTTTAAATTGAAAATCCTAAATAAGTACTTAGATTGAAAATCCTAAATACGTGGAGCTGTTAAGTAACTAAAACACGTTCTAAATAAAATAAGTAGTTAAGTTTGCTACAATTATCTACATATTTTTCAATTTGGTCCTAATAGGTACCGGGTACCCAAGGGTATTCCCATACCCGTCACGGGTAATGTTTTTGATCCCACACTCTTTTAAATAATGTTCGGGTAGTCTCATTAGGATCGGGCAGTTGCGAGTATCCACGGATAACATTTCCGTTACCATCCCTAAATAGAACATAGTATTGACATTGTATTGACATTGTCTAATAAAATATAATTAAGATGTTGATAGAGGAGTAAAAGGTTATTCAAAGGATAGTAACAGGTGAAAATGACCAAACCAGATCATCAAATTACCCAAAGGGGAAAAAAAATAAATGCTCAGGCAGTTTGGAAAGTAACATATTTCATCTCATTATAGGAAAAGATGAGCAGTATCAATTGAGACAAGAAGATATCAATTTCTTGTTCCAACTTGTTCAATTCAAAGGGCCCATTACTGATAGTCACAAATATGAGTTATTAGATAATGGAGACTAATCACAGTATGAGATATCCCTGAGAAGACTAAAAGCAAGGGGGGCATGTGATTGAAAAGACTGGAGCAAAAGTAGCAGGTGAAATATGGAAACCCCACTAACCATACTCAATCAAAAAATTAAGTCCACAAGTTGTTTCTTAGTGACAGAAAAACTCTGCTGTAAAACAGTATAAGAGAATGATGATACCTCAAACTGTTCCTCTTTGCTTGCTCCCATAGCAATCTTCATTAAAAACTTACCACTGTAAAATAGTGTTGCAAGATCCATTTCTAGTCCAGGTGCTGTGACTACTACTGTGAGGTCCCTCCAATTTTTCCATACCATGAATGTCATAATCAAACTCTGCTTTTTCTCTCTCTCATGTTTTCAGGATCCAATGTGTTTCCCACAAACATTTCCTCTACGTCCCGCTACAATACCCCACAACTGAACCAGGGAGAGGTCCGCGAGGATATGAACACACATTGGTCGTCAAAAAACTCCATTGAACCTATATATTGAGCTTTGCTTTTTCAAGATAAAGACACCAAAAAAATTTCATTAATTAACATCCATAGGTTAATAGAACAAGCACGCACAAGCACCCTCTATCAATGTATCATCGTTCTATTACTGTACAACATTATCTAGTAGTATAACATGGGTTATGGAGAGATGCTTTTCAAATTATAAATTGGGTAAGTGCCACAACATCTTCCTACAAAATACTAGGTGATCAGTCACTGAAGCAAGATCACTTGAACCAAATTCACAAATAAACCAGAAAGATAAGGTTTGATAGTCACATAAGGATGTGCATTGAATGAGCACGCTTCTCAAGTTACTATTGAGAATCACGGGTCATCAAAATCTGGCTCCAAATGAAAAGATAATGCTGAATGCACCTGTAAATAGTTACAGTAGAAAAAGAAACATTTAAGATGAGAGAAAAGGAACCAAAATAGTGCAAACATAAGTTTAGAATCAGATGAAAGACTTACATTTTATTTCCCTTTAAACATAGTTTGAATGCTTCCACAAGCTTATATTTCTAAGCAAAAGAATAATATCATATGCAGAAAAAAGCCAGATGTTGGAAAAATATAGCATGACTTGAAGTGCTAAGATATATGATAAGATAAAGACCAAATCAGAAATTACATGTAAATAAAGAAGTTTGTGTTCTATCTAAAATATTCAGACTTATGTACAATGAATCCTATTAAGAGGGTGGAACAACGTTGTAGTAACTTTCTTTCGCTCTTTGCTAGGGCAATAAGTTCACCAAATAGAAGAGGTTAATTACTTATTTTTCTGCAAAAGCTGATGCATTTAGGAGAAATTTCAAGTAGATTTTTTGGGAGCATCACTTTGTTCTTGAGTTTTGGGATCTTCTTCCTTAACCCTGACCTGCTGGACGCCTTCCTGATATCCTTGTATGAAACTTTTTAGAGCATCTCTATAAGCTGAAGCTCTCGTCATGTACAACCGCTGCAATGCAGGCCTCAATGTCTCCATACCTCCTCTTGCAGCCACCGCTGATGTATAAATTGGAAAAGAATAAAAAAGATAAGTTAATAACACAGTTCACAGCAAGTAACCAATAAAGTTCATAGACAAAAGCAAGGGAAAATCAAGATAGCGCGAACATACTTCACGTCCTTGTTAAATTACAATCACAACTGAAGCTCAATTCAATAAAAAAACTCTTGTGCTTACAAATTCTGTCAAAATGGTGTCTGTGTTTATCTTTTTGACAAAAAGAGGATTGTGTTTATCACCTTTGCTCAAAAAGCGGAAAACCCATTAACAGTGTTAAATGTGATGATGCAACAACATGTTTTCGATCTTAATTTATTGGTGAATTCTTAAAACATTCATGTATTTACAACTTTAAAGTGTCGGAAATGAGCTTTTTGTAACATAATTAATAAATTAAGACCAAAATACCCCTTGCCACGTCATCACATTTAACACCGTTAATGAGTTTTCCGCTTTTTTGGTAACGAAGATAAACACAATCCTTATTTTGTCAAAAAAATAAATACAGACACTATTTTGACAAAATTGGTAAACACGAGGGTTTTTTTAGGAAATTACCCTAAAAAAAAAATACTCAGAAAGAATACATTTTGGGAAGTTTCATGCAGGCAAGCCGCAAGAGCGAGTTATGATTTACATATACAACCTAGTTAAATTACAACCACAGCTGAAGTTCAATCTGGTAAAACAACTCTTGAACAACTACCTCACACAATTCTTAGGGACGAAGGATATGGATGAGTTACAGTTTACCAACCTCAAGAATAGATAAATGAAAAACTCATTAAGAATATCCTACTGCAATAGCTAGAACATATTTTTCACTGGATTTTCAAAGGCTATTATGTATGTATATGAGCAAGCTAGAATCCACTCTAGTATTCTTATCATGTTTCTATAAATAATTCTAAACCTAAAAATCAATTTCGAAACTTGGTAGTCTCTATAACCACCCAATAGAATAACAATGCAAAAGTACTCAAAAAGAATGTATGCTTGTTAAAAAGGCAATATTTGATCCTGGGAACAAAAATCCCCAAGTCGAGACAAGGAAAAAATATTATCTGGTCCCTTTTCATTTTTCATGCAAGATCAATCCTCCGAATATCTACAATCATGCTCATTTCCGTTAGATAAACTGGCGATGGCGCAATAAAGCCAGTCCTCACAGCCTTCGAATTAACTAGAGATATGATGCAAGCTAGAACTTAAGAGAAACCTCAATAATGTTTGTGGAGGAAGAAACTATTGGTAGGTGATCCAGCACATGGTTAGTTGGATACAAATAATTAACACAAGCTTACTGTTTTCTCTATTTATAAATATCCCTAGCTCATATAAATGACAGCAGTTAAGCCACTAAATTTATTAGATGTGCAAGAGCCTCATCAGCATTATCAAAACCATAGAACCATAGTTATTAAAGGCACAAGGCGCACTAAGGCGCAAATGGGTCCTGGAGTCTAGGCACAAGGCATAGGCACGCAGCTGAACACAAGATGAACTAAAGAAAAGCAATGTATAAATCATAAATAACAACAATTGACATTTCCATAATGCAAGAAATAGTCGAATATTAAATCATATCCAATTATCCATTATTTTCATCGTAAAATGCATGAAATATCCCAAATTAACTACTAACTTTCCATAATCATAATTCATAATAAAAATGCTACATCTAAAGTCTAAAGTTCAACCTAGACCAAAGTTAATTAGCTAATACTCTAATAACTACTTCTCATCAAGACTAAAGTCTCCATTTACAATATTTCTGAACTCTTCGAAATGGAGCAGCATTTTTCTGTGTTGTTCTTTGTAATATTTCTTCTGTCCAAATCTGTTTTCCTTTGTCATTTATTTCTGTTTGTTCTAATAGGTAAGCCTAGGTGCGCCTCTTGCAAGGTGCTAAGAGCAAACCTCTTGAACAAATCCTGCCTTTTGGCTTCTCAGGCATTGGAGAGAAGTGGACATGGTGGCCAACCAAGGCAGTAAAATCAAGACTATCAGGCAACATGTCTGGAGCTTAGCTCCTTGTGAACCAAAGGCGTATGCTTTTGATAACTATGCTACAACAACTCCATAATGCTTGTTTTATCTTTTGCAATTTCAGTTTAAATAATTACCAAGTAAAGGACTAAAGAAAAGCTAGGTAAAAATCCGCAACATCAAAAACATTGGTCAAGCAACAACATAAAAAAGTCTCTTCTCTTACCAAGATCTTCAATAGCTGAGGGTTCTTTGTCTTGATTGGTAGTGCCTTTTCCCCCTTTAGATTCATCTTCACTTTCTTCCATTTTCTTCTTATATTCATTTGGCCGAAGTTCAGGACCAATATCTCGTACCCAGCTTGCAGCATACAACCTCGAGGCCTCTTTCAGTATCTGGAATAAAAATAGATTAAATTACTTCCGTTTTCTCCATTTACATGCTAAGGAAAACTTATCAGCTATCTAAAAAAAGTTCGAGATGCCCCCAATTCAAAAGCTCTTCCAACAAAAGCACATCAAATTGTAGCTATATTATCATTATCTCATTTTACACCTAAAAAATTTGGTAGTATAAGTCTATAAGACTTCGTTCAGATTACAATTACTTCGGGTTGCTCCATTTACAGACTCAAAAAACTAATCGGCTAACTTAACAAAAGTTCGAGATGCACCCGATTTAAATTATAGCTATACTGATCACTATCTTAGACTATGTATAGAAATTTTAACAGTGTAAGGAGTTCAACTAGATTACAATTACTTCTGTTTTCTCCATTTACAGGCTACAGAGAACTAATCAGCTAACGGAACAAAAGTTCAAAATGCACCCAACTCGAAAGCTCTTCCAACAAGGACATCAAATTATAGCTAACCTGATCACTATCTTAATCTATACCTAGAAATTTGATAGTGTAAAGATTTGAAGTAGATTACAAGTACTTCCGGTTCCTCCATTCACATGCTAAAGAAAACTAAACAACCAGCTGAAAAAGTTGAAGATCTTCCAAGAAGAAGATCAAATTATAGCTATGATAAAACACCTACATTACACGGACACTTACTTCTCCTTACTATCGTGCCCGAGACCATTTTTAAGCTCTTGTATGCAGGTTAGAAATAACATTTCCGGTGTCCGGGGTTAATGACTATCTTAAGTTATATACCTAGAAAATTGATAGTGTAAAAGTAAAGAAGAAAAGAAGATACCAGAAAGCGATCATGCCAGGTGAGCTTGCGACGCTTTTTGAGATGGGGAGGGTCTGGAAGTGATGAAGGAAATGCTATTTCTTTCAGATCATACCGAACGTAATCGTAAACCTTTCTAGATAACACCCTCAACTTCATTCTTGAGCTTCCCGACCCTCACGGCGGCGGCGGAGGTGGTGGTGGCGCAGTTAATAGCTTGGCGATTTAGTTTTTTTTTACAGCAGCTGGGCACTGTTAAACGAGTTCTAACTGGGCTCAATTAGGGCCTTTAATAATCGATATTCGGCCCAACCCACATATTTAGGACTCATACATTGTCTGAGTATACTAATTGATAGTCCCAATTCCAATAATTTCAACTAAAAAGAGTTTGAAAGAAAAAAGAAGATTAAATTTACATTTTAAATTAAATATTTATATGTATAAATTTAAGCTGTATTTATAATTTCTTTATATTTTACAAATTAACTATGATTTTGTTTAGTTTTGACAATGGACTAGTAATAATGAAGTTTTATATAACAAAGTAATGATTATTTCAAACTAATTATAAAAAGAATAGTGAGAATAAACTTAATTGGGATATTCGAATTCAATTATCTTTTCTTTATGTATTTTTTTTTATGTATGAACGTGGTATCTCGCTTAAGGTCTTTAGAAAGTTAGGGATAGTCATGGTCAAGATATAGACTAAACTAGTTAGATGAGACTTTAGTCGTGATTCATTAACATGTCTACCTATATGTGAGTTGGAGACTTTTAATTTCATGGCGGTTAACTATTTAATCATTCTATCTATTATTTATTTCATATGATCATTAAAAAAGTACATGAATTACCTAATTATTTGAAAATAACATACTTCTAAATTTCTTTTATATTTTACTTTCTAAACCATTTCCTTCATAGACCATAGCAATTATGCTTGATAGAAGTTGTTCATGAACGTATATCTGAGCTTGTTCACAAACTTTAAACCCATGAAATCATACTATGAGTTAGTTCTCTTATCGATTGACAAGTCCTGGAGAACACTAATTCTCGGAAGATCACCGGATAAATTATTCTATGTACCTTATAGCCTTGAGATTTCCAATATCGAGTGGAAGAGAACCATTCAGAGAATTTTGTGCCAAAGATACTTCAAGAATGAAAGAGAGAGTCCACACACTTAAGGGTATAACAGAATTCAACCTATTCGAATATAAGTAAAGATATCTTAATGAGCTCAAATTACCCAGGAATTGATTGAGAAAACCGATTACGACTCAACCATAAGTCACCAAGGTTTGGTAATTCACAGAGCTCCGGCACAATTGGCCCTTCTAAGTAATTCAAATGCAAAATCAAGCGTTGGAGCTCCTGTAATTTGTGTAATGTTGCAGGAATGGTTCCTGACAATCTATTATATGAAAGGTTTATTTGTGTCATACCGCTGAGGTTACCTATTCCCCTTGGAAGATTTCCTCTGATTCCACAGTCAGTTAACTGGAATTCGTCAAGAGCGGTAGAAAGATTTCCAATGGAAGCTGGAAGGGATATATTTAGTGAATTAAATGAAAAATCAACGACTCTCAAATTCAAGCAACTTGCCAGGTTGAGAAGAAGAGTCAATTCTCAAATTGTTATATGCCAAATTCAGAATTTGGAGCTCTCTCAGATTACCAAATGTATCAGGAATAGAACCCGAGAATGAGTTAAAATACAGGTCTAAAACCTTGAGTCGAGAAGTATTGGAGATAGAGGTAGGAACCATTCCAGTAAAGTTGGTTCCACCCAGGTAGAGTTCCTCGAGATTCGGCAGCCAATGCCCTGTATCGGATGGTAGATTCCCCGAAAGAAGATTGTTTCCAAGATCAATCACTCCTATTCTTGACATATTAAAGAGAGAGGGTGGAATTGTCCCTGTAATATTATTAGTGAACAGGGATAGTTTGTCCAAATTGCGAAGCTGACCTATATTTTCCGGAATTTCACCTGCCAATGTGAATGATTTATCATTAGATTTAAGTAAAATACAACAGCTAGTATCTAATCAGTGAATTGGTACCTGTTAAACTATTGTAGATCAAGTAGATTGTCTTGATTGCAATTAAGTTTGCAATACTTTTTGGGATTTCTCCAGTGATGAAGAAATTGGACCCCAGATCTAGCATCTCGAGTTTTTTGCAGTGTTCCAACTTAGATGGGATTGAACCATTCAACACGTTTGAATATAAATCTAGTATCTCTAATTGTGATATTCCATGGCAGAGACCATCAGGTATACTACTAGATAAATTGTTATATGATAAAACCATATTCTGCAACGACGAAACATTAAACAATCTCAAAGGCAAGGATCCAGTAAAAGTGTTACGAGAAAGATACAAAGATTGAAGCTTAGATAAATTACCAAACCAAGAAGGAACAACTCCAGTCAACTTATTGGAGCTGAAGTTCATGATCCTCAGCTGCCGGAGATTGGACAGTTCCTGAGGCAAATGGCCATGGAATTGGTTGCTACTAATGTTAAGAGAGACTAAGAACGAAAGACAACCGACGCTTGGTGGAATGCAGCCTTTAAGATCCATGTTTGCAAGGTTTAAGGATGTTACTCTGTTGTCGTGAACACCGCACGATACCCCAACCCAGTTGCAGACTGGTGTGGAGAGAGTCCAGTTATTTACTAAACCTTGATTTTGTGATTCCAAACTCAAGTGTTCTTTGAATTCAAGCAGAGCTGATTCATCAGTACACAAGTTTGCTGAGTCAGCTTTAAAACAGAAGGAAATTAGTAGTTGGGAGATCAGATAAACTAACATTTTCTCCATAATAAAAAGGATACTGCCTACAAATTGGAGTTGAACCAGCTAGTATTTATTAGCTTTTGCAGCCGCCGGTTAATTTACTATTGTTTTTTTTAGTTTGACTTGTTGTGTATGTCAATAAGCAAGAATGACCTCAAAAATTGACACTTATGATTACATAAATTATATATGTACTCTGCTGTTATTATCATAGAGGCAGCTAAAAATTATGGAGAGGCAAGTAATGTTTTCTTAATTGCAGTGGTATGATGAGAAAGTGAGCAGCAGCTTGGGTGGGATGGGCTGTTGGAAGGCTGGATTAAGCTTGACTCAGTCGGACGGCTTTCGGGAGGAATCTGGAGTTATTGCAGTGGTTGGTTTATGGGTCGCTGGCTTCATCTGAATGATTGGTATTGGGAGTGTAACAAAATTTGGTGCTTGTACTCGGGCCTCTGTTGTCCTAACAGGAAAGTACCTCGAAGGTTGAAGTGGAATCCAAGAATTTGGAAGTTGTTTGTTGCATAATTGATCCGAATGAATCGTGATCAAGCTCTATTAGTTTGGTTAAATGCATTCACAGAACTCTTGCTTCATTCCTGCAGTTCAAAATTCATCATAATTTCAAGGAGAATAATAGGGTTGTGGATCGGCTTGAAGTCCAGAGCAATTTGAAATTATTAACAATGGCAATATAATCTCTAATTTGTTCATCGAAGAAAAAAACATGTAACTTGAGTTCTGCAAGCTGATTTCACGTAGTTTCAGCTTGTGGGCGGCTCTGCCGGCCATAATACATAGCAGAAAGCTTGAGGGACTCAAGTGAAACTAATGAGGACTGCCTATAATATTAGATTAATTAGTTTATGTATAAGCAATTAGTAGAGAAATAGTTGAACATTACAATTACTTGTATGCTCTCTGAGTTTTGATTATTGTTTTGTGAAAAGCAGGGAAACAGTTGGAACTAGATAGAAATCATGAAGAAACTTCCTCCATTGAAATCTTGGCCGCGTACAATAAACTTTCGGTAACATTATCTGCATTTGTGGTCTTCAGATTCAATCCACTGGAAAACATCATTGATGGTGGTGACGTCCATATATTACTTGGCAAAGTCTCCCGATTCAACTGTTCTATTTCTCAAACGATGATTCTGGTAAAGATTTGATGGTCTTTATATGGAATTGATATTTTTTTAGTTGATTCAGTTTGAGCTTTGTGAATGGTTTTGTTTTCATTTCTGATAAGGTAATGCTCGTTGCTTTCTGTTACTCTTTTTTTTCCTAGCTGATAGCATGTTGAATTATATTTAAATCATTCTAGAGACTTCAACAGGAATTTATTTTTTTTAACAATCTGTTAAAATACATTTTGTTATAACAAATCTACATGACAATGTAGTTTCGAAAATGACTAGACTTGACTTTTTCTGCAACATGACCCAGCCTTGATTTATAATTAAGTCATTGATATAATATGATTGTATGAATTCCTGAATTCCCCTTATCATAGATTCTTAAATAAATATGTTTAGTTTTCATAATCAAGTTATTGCTATAACTTGTTTTTGTTACAATTGCTTAATGATTCAATATAGCAGAATGCGGCTTGACTGATGAGAGCAATTTGCAGATTCTTTTTTGAACAATATAGAAGTGATTATTTATTCCATTTTTGTTGCTTTCAGTATGGTCGATCTGCTTATACACTTGAATGGTTTCAATATGTTATGCGTCATTTAAAATGCAGAACATATTTTCGTCTTAATAGAAAACCATCTCAAGTTGAGAGGAACTAACATGTTGATTAGAAGATTGCAACACGAAAAGCAAAACAAAACAGCTAAACACATTTATGATGTCTGATCAACTATGTCCTTACGACATCCTTTGAGAAATTTTTCCCTGATGTTTCGAATTGCTGGCAAAACATGAGTCATCTGCATCCTCTTGTCAGGTGAATCTGAAGCACAATCCGTGGCCAATACCAAAACAGAAGAAATGCATTCTATTTTGGCATTAAAATCCATATCATACTCCTTCACCAAATGTGCATCCACAACTTTCATGACATCATCAGATAACGACTCTTTAACCCATTGCTTCATGCTCATTTCTCCACTAAACCTTTCATCGATTGGTTTTACTCCGGTGAATGTTTCCATCAGGAGAATCCCAAAACTGTAGATATCTCCCTTACTGGATACAATGCCCTCTGTTCCATATTCTGAATACAGAAAATATATTTTAAAAAAGAAAATGTTTTTAGTCACCAAATTTAGAAACTAAAGTTAGCTAGAAACTTACCTGGTGCCATGTACCCAACAGTAGCTAAAGTCATTGTCTGAATTATGGAATCCCCAGCTCCCACGAGCTTGGTGATGCCAAAATCTGCTACATGTCCAATCATCACTTCATCAAGCAAGATATTGGAGGGCTTTAGATCACAATGGACTATAACTGATGTGTAACCGTGATGGAGATACTCCATTGCGGTAGCCACATCAATCATTATATTCAGTCTTCGTAAGAGATCAAGAACATAGTTCTTGGAATATATCCATTTCTCCAAACTTCCGTTTGCCATAAAATCGAAAACGATGGCTTTGAAATCTAAGTTAGAGCAACAGCTGATAACTTTAATGAGATTTCGATGGCGGATCTTGCTCAATATTTCACATTCTGTATCGAAACTCTTGAACCCATCTTCTATTTGAAGATTGAAAACCTTCACTGCAATGTTCATCTCATTCCCATCTAATGTAATTCTTCCTTTATAAACAGATCCGAAAGCTCCTTTCCCGAGCAAGTTGCTCTCGTGAAACCCATCTGTTGCTTGTTGAAGCTCAAGGAACGACAATCTTCTCCATGTTGCCAAAGATGCAGATTCCTTTACGGTTGGCAAGCTTTTCCTTTGTTTCCGAAATTTCATTAAAATGGCTAGTACTAGAATTCCAGTTGCTACAACTGCCAGTACGCAAAGCAGAACAATCTTGAGACTTCTACTGGATCTCTCATTGCCATTGGACTTGCACGGTGGCACTTGGAACCTTTCTGAGCCGCACAAAGCCAGATTAGACGAAAATGATTGACCTGAAAAGTTCACAAACGGTCCTCCGGTTGGAATTTCTCCTTCAAGTCGGTTGAATGAGAGATTTAAATATCTAAGATCTGACAGCCTCTCCAAAGACTTGGGAATTTCGCCAGTGAGATTGTTGTTTGAGAGATTCAATGATTCCAATTGAGTTAGGCTGCCAAAGGATTCTGGAACTGAGCCTTGAAACTCGTTATATGCCAGAGATATATATGACAAGTCCTGGATACGGTTAATGCTCGGAAGATTACCGGATAAACGATTCCTTGAAAGATCGATGAACCTTACACCCTTGAGGTTTCCAATATCGAGTGGAAGAGAACCATTCAGAGAATTTTCTGCCAAAGATACTTCGAGAAGGAAAGATAGACTCCACACGTTTAAAGGTATAACAGAACTCAACCTATTGGAATCTAAGTAAAGATATCTTAACGAACTCAAATTTCCCAAACATGCAGGAATTGATTGAGAAAACTGATTACTACTCAATCTCATTTCACCAAGATTTTGTAATTCACAGAGCTCCTGTGCAATTGGTCCTTCTAAGTAATTGGAATCCAAAATCAAGCGTTGGAGCTCCTGTAATTTGGTTAATGTCGTGGAACGGTTCCAGTCAATCTATTTTCTGATAGGTTTATAAGCATCATACTGCTGAGGTTACCTATTCCGCTTGGAAGATTTCCTCGGATTTCACAGTCAGTTAACATGAATTTTTCAAGAGAGGCAGAAAGATTTCACATTGGTGGATCTCTCCTCTTCACCGTTTTCTTTTCTCTTGCAAATAATAATCTTGTTGGATCTATTCCTGAATCACTTTGCAATGGTAGTTATCTTCTAGTTCTTGATCTCTCTTACAACATTTTGAGTGGGCGCATACCTTCCTGTTTGATTGAGATAAGCAAGAATCTAGGTGTTTTGAATTTAAGGAGGAACAGGTTTATCGATGTTATTCCTGATAATTTTCCGAGCACCTGTAGCTTAAAGACTCTAGATGTCAATGAAAATAAGATCGAGGGGAAGTTACCTCAGTCTCTAGCGAATTGCACTATGCTTGAGGTCTTAGACCTTGGTAACAACATGATGAAGGATAGCTTCCCATGTCTTCTGAAGAACATCACCAATTTGCGTGTCCTTGTTCTTCGTGAAAACAGATTTTATGGCATGATTGGGTGCCCCATCAACCATGGCCCTTGGCATATGCTTCAGATTGTGGACCTAGCGTCCAACAATTTCACTGGTAGTATACCAAAAGAATACTTAGATACATGGGAGGCAATGAAGGGGTCTGGAAATGAAATCCAACGGCTTCACCTCGAGGTTCTACAGCTCGATGGACGTTCTTATCAAGATTCCGTAACGGTTATGAGCAAAGGTCTCCAGATGCAGCTCGTAAAAATCCTTACGATCTTCACATCCATCGACTTCTCCAACAATAATTTTGAAGGGCCAATACCAGACACCATTTGAAAATTCAGTGCTCTCTATGTTCTCAACTTGTCTCAAAATGCTCTCACAGCCCAAATTTTGCCTGTTTTAGGGAACTTGTCACAGCTGGAGTCCTTAGACCTTTCGGACAATCGTTTAACTGGAACAATACCTTCAGAGCTTGTACGTCTAACATTTCTTTCATTCCTGGATCTTTCCTACAATCAGTTAGTAGGAAGTATACCAAGTGGAAATCAATTCGAGACATTTGAGAACTCTTCATACCAAGGCAATGCAGCATTATGCGGGTATCCATTGTCAAAATCATGCTTGAGCACTGATAAGCCACCAGAAAAACAATCTGATATCCCCGAAAGTAATGGATATGATTGGGACGTACTTCCCGGCCTGGGGTTTGGAGTTGCAGCAGGAGTAGTTCTTTCACTAATACTCTCCTTTGGCGTTTTTATGTACAAATTGTTGTCAGGGGCAGCTTGAGCAAGAAAGGATGCAGCTTTCTTATGTTATTAATAACTTATTATGATCTATTTTCCTGTTGTTGTGTAATTTTTAACTACTATATAGCATAACAATCCTTGAATGGGTAGTGATGATAACATAACATAAACACAGCATATACAATGCCTATTACTAATCTGTTTTCAGTATTACCAAGAAGCCAGGCAAGTAGTATACTACTTTAAATGAATTCCGACAAAGAGTTAAAATTCTAGAATGGTCCGGAACAACATTAGAATTTTGTAGAAAGGAGATGTTAGGTCGCATTTCAGAGTTCCATAACAGGTTAAAATTAGAACATTCATAGCTAAATAATTTCTTAATTACATATATACTACATACTAAAAGATTAAAATATAATAACTAACCTCCTAAATAACTTCATACACTTGACTACTACTAATTAACCAAAACACTAACATGACAATAATCTACACTCCAATTTTTGTTAAGTACCCATCATAACACATACCCGCCGGCCTCATCTCCGTGAAAGAAACATTCCGGCAACGGTAAAGAACCCGAATAAGACTCCACAAAATGACCATCTAAGAATGCTGGAAATTCTTGATCCTGAGGCAGTGGTGGTGCAAGAAAATTGCACGTATCACGATCACGATCCATGGCGTTCATAATAGTCTGATGAAGCATAATCTGAGCTTTCAAGAACTTAACATAATTAATGGCTTCCTCCAACATGGACACCGTGTCCATTTTAGTTCCACCGGGAACTAGACTTTGTAGAATCTTGAATCGGTCGCTAATACGGTGTCGTCTTTCTCTTGCGGCTATACTTTGAGGATCAGTAGACAACTTCATATTAGGTCCTAATTTCTTGATGGGTTTTTTCTTATTTTTAGCTTTGATGTGAGACAATGAAGAAGATGAGCATGAAGCTGAGGAGAAGTCCATTTGGTATTGAAGGGATTTGAAGGGATAGAGTAAGAGCAACTCAGCAGGAGTACTTTGTGACTGAGGTTGGCAAAAGTAAAGATATAAATTGTGCAGAAAGAAAGAAAAAGAAGTGGAATATAGAGAGAGAAAAAGGTGGGGGTCGGAGGCTATGAAATCGAAGTAGATAGATAGATGGATCATAGTAGTCATAGCTAGTTACGTGTCTGATAAACAAATCCAAGGACCAACTGTCTTTGGTCTTTATATTTATATATATGTTCTTTTAGAATTCCTGTACCAACAAATTGCTTTTTTGGGTGACTTTTTGAGCCTATTAGGTTAGACACTGTTAACTCAAACAATGAGTAACTGTTCATGTCCCCTTTGATTAGCCAAAAAGAAAAGAGGTTAAGTTAAGGTCTAATCAATATAGTAAGAGTTCTGAGGTGTTAGTTGGATGGTCAGAAATTTTTAAGGACTAATCGAAGATTTGCCGAAAATCTACTCGAGCATGAGTCGAATTTGAGCACCTAAGCGGCGGAAGATTTTAGGCGCTTCCGAAGTACAGTTGCTCTTAGTTATAAGTAGAATTTTATGTTTTTTTTATTATATTTTAAATGGTCTCGTACGTATAAACGCATCGTGTTTTATATTGTTATAAATAGATTTTTATGTTTTTTATTGTACCTTAAATATCCCCCTTTATCAACGTCTTGCTTCTATTTTTAACAAATATATTGTACTTCGAAAGCACTATAGAATTTTTCGCAGCGGTCTAAACGATTTAATTGATCAAATTGGTTTTTCGGTTATTTTAGTCACAAAAAATCATTTACCAAGTATATTCAAAAAATGAAATTTTAGCTGTACATTATTAAAAAAAAAAAGTTAATAATTTCATATCAACTAAGAAAATACTTAGGGGAAAAAAGAGAGAATAGATTAAAACAATATTTTCTTAATAAAAAAAATAACATTACAAATTTCACAAATTCCTCAAAATAAAGAAAAATACATATAAAAATCAAATTAAATTACATCTTTCTCGAATGAAATCAATAAATTGAGATTATAACTCATTTAAATTTAAAAGCAAGCAAAGTGCATATTTCTTAAACCCATTAATAAAGTATGAAAAATTATAAATTATTATTAAAAGCAAGTGAAATTCTGGAAAGACAAAATAAATGAAATACATACATTGCTTTGAAGAAGAAGAATAGTGAATACTTCAAAAAGGAAAAAAAGAGTAGTGATAATTGAATCCAAATTGATGAAGAAATCAACAACCAACATGAATATAATTAGAAAAATAAACAGAGAACAAAAGGAGGAAAAGAAAAGGAAACAAACTAATGAAGGGACTTAAGTGGAAAAAATATGAAAAAAATAAAATATATATTTATTTTATTTTAATAAATTTGTAAAGAGCAAAATTCAAATTATATAGGATCTTTATCAACACATTAATAATTATATTAATTGAAAAAAATAATAATAATATTGAAATACAAATGATTCGTGATTGATGTATGATTATTATTTTGGTTTGATTATCTTGCAACTTTTAATCTTTATGTAAATATCTTTATGTTGTAATTGAGCTTAAGCAATAGTATTTTGTTCCAGGACACCTATAATTTTGAAAAACTGTGATTTATACTCAAACATCAGATTTTTTTTTGGAGGGGTGAGCCAGGGCAATGCGGTACTGCAGCCCAACGGCGACTCGTAAAGATCTTCATGACAAGCCATTGTGATGGGCTTCCCCTTTTTAAGATTAATATTGCCAATGTGCCACATATCACATTTAATATTACAATTATAATTATCTCAGTGTATCACAAACTATGACTCATTCTATCATTCCACTTACAATATTATTACTATAGTTTTTGGCCTAAAAACATGTTGTGGATTGTTTGACTAATATCAAAAGTAGCTTTTGATCATAGTTGTTTTTAGGATAAATTATGCTATTGATATTTAAACTATAATATGTTTTTCAAATTGGTACCTCAAGAAAAAAAGTTTCAATCAAGTGCTTAGAATATCGATGACCTCTCAACCAAGTGTCTAGCCTGATTGGTAATGGTCAACGCTAATTTATAAAAGTTTAACCAGGTCAAGCCTCATTTTAACTAATTCATCAACTTGAAATATTTTTTTTACCTCCTAATTATTTTCACTACTCTTTCTTTCTCACTTTTTTTTCTCCTTTACAAATTTCTCTCTCTTTTTCCTTCTTTCTAATTATTTTTATTGAATTTTGTTAATCGCATTTCAGTTTTGAGTAACCACAACCTACTTTTTACTTTTTTTACCCCTCTGATTTGAATATGGGGTTTAAGAAAAAAAAACGCATTTTGAAACTCTCTCCCAACTAAAACAATACATTAAATTAAAAAAGGAACAAAAAGTCATGTCGAAGTCGTTTAAATCTCTGAAACGGGACGATGATGAATACTCGTTGGATAATGACGTAAGGAAACTTAATTTACGATAATAAGATTCAAGGCTAATCGGTTGTCAGAACTCACAAATTAGCTTTATCTATTGCATCGTCCCTGTTAATAATCAGTATTTGATTATACCAGATTTACTTGTAATTATTTTTCAGGTTATTCTAAGGGCATATATAGAGGAGAGGGCGAGTTATGGAATAAAGTAAAAGGATCACTAAATCTTCTTGTAAGATCAATTTAGTCCGAAATGAAGTTTCGGTTATCATTTTGGTCCTTTAAATTGGCATTAAGGACCATAACACGTATCGGACCGAGGGAGTAATATTTATCAAATAACTATCGATCACATATGTAGCACATGTTAGTTTGGACTAATTTGACCACATATACTAAATTAAAGGACTAAATTGATATTTTAAATTTGATTTTGGAATAAATTGTTCCTATTAACCCACTTTCAGAGTATGTGCAATAGATTTTCATGAAAAAGGAATCACTAATAAGAGCTCTTCATTCAGGATTAAATTTTATTTCATACTTAATAGGTGTTAGCAAAATGAGCGAATCAAATCAATAACTAAATCGAAATTTAAACCTACTTAGTCTTTTAGATTTGTCCATTTTGATCATTTTGCTATTCGAACTTAAAGGACGATCTACTGGTCTCATGTTTTGAGTATAACGGTAAATTTTTTTATCCAATGTTAGACACGTGCTAAAGTATTGACTCATTTCTAATATTGAGGTATTTTAGTTTTTCTTTGTTAAATGATGACCACGACCTTATAATCTTCATTCAAATGTCATGTATCGTATACGAAGTCAATATTATGGCTCTATTTAACATTGTGTCAAAAATTGTCTCCGTTACACTCAGAATAGGGAGCCAATGAATACATTTTTAAATAATTGAGGGAGCAAATAGGTCCAAAGTGACAAAATTAAGAGGATGGGTATAGTTTAAACCTATGGATTAAATTGATGGTAGTAACTAAGTTGAAGGAGTGAATTGATATTTGAGTCATGAAACAGTAGAGAATGACGGAAAGACGTGTCGTGATATGAGTAATATAATCTTTGGCGTAGGATTTGGGCGTTTTTTTTTTCTTATTGACTCTCCTCCAGAAGGCAGGAGGGGTCTAGGCCACGCAAAGCTGAAATTTTGTTTTCCCTTTTATTTAGTGACTTATATATATTTCCTTCAACTTTTGTTTTTATTTTATTATTGCTTTTGAACTGATACATTATGTTTGCTTTAACAGATACTTCTTCTTCGCCGACCCCTCCTCATTCTTCCTTGACCCTTGTCATCATCACTCACATACATCAAACTATGGAAGTCAATAATGGAGAGAGAAATGATGTGTTAATTGTTTAAGTAGGAACAGCTTCATATTACCTCCTTATTATTCAATTAGGTTAACATGAGTATTGTATGGAATCGATCGAACTAAAAGACAAAGCTAATACTTAATGCCGAACGACATCTTTTATATTAATCTCTCACACATCGGGCTCATCTCACCATGTGTTTTTAGATTTCCAATACTTGAGGTCGCTAGAACTCGAACTCAAAACTATTTGATCGCAAAGGCTCTAATACTATATCAAAAAACCTTTTGAACTAATAGTTTAAGCTGATAGTTGAAGTCTAAATACATCTTTTATATTAATCTTTAACTCTCTTTTTATCGGCTCTTTTGTATTCTTTTCTTCTTTTAATATATTCGGGTCTAGTTTGTGGGGTTCGATATGGGGGTGCTGACCTAGTCGGGATGTCCAGCTTTTCTCCCAAGCTTTTTCCCCCGCCTTTTAATAAAAAAAAAAGACGGAAAATCTTATGTGAGACTGATATTAATTTATTCAGATATTAACTATAACCTTAAGCTCATGAATCAACTAGATCATTGATAATTTTACATACTTTTAAATTCAATGGTTGAGAGCTCAAATTCAAACAACTTATATCATTTCAGAAGAAAAGTAAGAAATAATAAGATGAGTTTATGTCTATACGTTTTAAACATATATATATATATATATATATATATATATATATATATATGATCTAGTGAGAAAGTATGTCACAAATAATAATAATAATAATAATAATAATAATAATAATAATAGCATCAGCAGCAGCAGTATAAGAGTTTTAAATTTGTTATTACCTCCTTTCAAATAAAAAAAAAATTGTTATTACCTCTAGCAAAGTGAATATATACTATGTCCCAATAATACTTTGTGACTGAGGTTGGCAAAAGTAAAGATATAAAATGTGGAGAAAGAAAGAAAAAAAAGTGGAATATAGAGAGAGAAAAAAGTGGGGGTCAGAGGCTATAAAATCGAAGTAGATAGATAGATGGATCATAGTCATAGCTAGTTACAATGTGTGTGTCTGATAAACAAATCTAAGGACCAACTGTCTTTGCTCTTTATATTTATATATATGTTCTTTTAGAATTCCTGTACCAACAAATTGCTTTTTTGGTGACTTTTTGAGCCTATTAGGTTAGACACTGTTAACTGAAACAATGGGTAACTGTTCATGTCCCCTTTGATTAGCCAAAAGAAAAGAGGTTAAGTTAAGGTCTAATCAACATAGTAAGAGTTCTGAGGTGTTAGTCGGATGGTCAGGAACTTTTGAGGACTAATCGAAGATTTGCTAAAAATCTACTCGAGCATGAGTCGAATTTGAGCACCCAAGCGGCGAAAGATTCTAGAGCACTTCCGAAGTACAGTTGCTCTTAGTTATAAGTAGAATTTTATGTTTTTTATTAAACACTTAATTGCCCCTTGTGGTATTCAAAATTTTGTTTTTTGTTCCTTGTGGTATGATTTGGTGACATTTGCCCCTTGTGCTATCCAATTTGGTGGCATTTGCCCCCTAATGGATGAAAAATGGAAAAATTTAGTTTTTCGATCAGTTCAATTATCATATTTTCATAGATTCATGTCATCAAATTTGCTAAATTTACAATTTGAAATGACATTATGTAATAGAAGTTATCTAATTTTCATCCATCATGGGGCAAAAATGACAAAATTGGATACCATAGGGGGCAAATGTTACCAAATCATACCACATGGGGCAAAAACTACAATTTTGGATACCACAGGGGACAAATATATAGATGTTTAATCCTACTTTAAATGGTCTCGTACGTATAAATGCATCGTGTTTTATATTGTTATAAATAGATTTTTATGTTTTTTGTTGTACCTTAAATATCCCCCTTTGTCAACGTCTTGCTTCTATTTTTAACGAATATATTGTACTTCGAAAGCACTATAGGATTTTTCGCAGCGCTCTAAACGGTTTAATTGATCAAATTGTTTTTTCGGTTTTGAACTCTTATGTTGAGCCGGCCTAGAGACCAAACACCTTAATTCACAACAGTGTGTCTAATCATCAGAATTGTGATTAGATTAATCAGCTCTTCTTTTTTAGCAAACTCATTTAATTTCAAACCAACGGGCCTGCATTTAAAGTGCTAAATCCTCCTTAAAAGCATCATTGGGTTGGGATCCCACGAATTTTCATTTAGTTTTATTAATTTAATGCATTTTTATTCTCTTTCAACTATAAATATGTTTTCAGTGATGGATATTTGACACTGAGAATGAAATCATTACTACTTCTAACATTTTTAAAAAATAGTATATATTATATGTTAAAAGAAATAAAAGAAGGTTTAGACTTAACTAGTTAACAAAACCATATCAAAAGAAGATAAAAAATAATTGAACCCATTTGACGTAAAGTTATCTATTTTTCAGACAACTACTTCTACTTCTAATGTCAAACCTTTGATTTCCTCTGCCTCTAGTACTCCCTTTAAGTAAATGTCCTACAAACTCTTTTAATGCCAAATTTTGATACATGAGTTCAATTTAGATCAATGGTTCAATTTAGTTTCGAATCTTTTTTATTATTATTTTTGTGAAGAAAAAGTTTAGCTAAAAGTAGATTTATCCACTTGTAAAGTCAAAACAAACCATAGACCTCGATAAAGAGTTTACAGTGTAATTAACAGATCGTCTATTAATAAGAGCTAAATTTTGACGAAATGAAGACTCGAATCTCAAACCTTTCAATTAGAAGATGAAGTGCCTTATTATTTATACCAACTCTTACTGGTTATTTTAGTCACAAAAAATTGTTTACCAAAAATTTAAAATATATTCAAAAAATGAAATTTTAGCTGTACATTATTATAAAAAAAAAGGTTAATGATTTCATATCAACTAAGAAAATAGACTTAGGGGGAAAAAGAGAGAATAGATTAAAAAAATATTTTCTTAATAAAAAAAACTACAGTACAAATTTCACAAATTCCTCAAAATAAAGAAAAATACATATAAAATCAAATTAAATTACATCTTTCTCAAATGAAATCAATAAATTGAGATTATAACTCATTTAAATTTAAAAGAAAGCAAAGTGCATATTTCTTAAACCCATGGGATATTCTATGGTCACTTTGTTTTTCACAAAGTAACCATTACTTTGTTTTGTCAACCATTGGATCATGGGTTAAAAGCTAATCCAATGGTGAAAAAGACAAAGTGTAAACAAAGTAAGGAAAAAACAAAGTGATCATAGCCTACGCCTAAACCCATTAACAAAGTATGAAAAATTATAAATTATTATTAAAAGCAAGTGAAATTCTAGAAAAACAAAATAAATGAAATACATACATTGCTTTGAAGAAGAAGAAGAAGAAGAAGAAGAAGAAGAAGAAGAAAAAAAATAGTGAATACTTCAAAAAGAAAAAAAAAAGTAGTGAAAATCGAATCCAAATTGATGAAGAAATCAACAACCAACATAAATATAATTAGAAAATTCAACAATCAATATTCCAGATATTTTTTTCGAATATTTAGTTCGATTCAAGAATTTTCGAGATTCATACTTAGTTCTGCTTAGTACTAACTTAAGCAACAGATTGTCTATAAGGTGGTATTTAAGTAGAGAAAGAATACACACGAGGTTAAGCCATCAATTTCCTGTAACTTTATTAGTCAGTATTAAGAAAGTTGTTTTAAAAAGAAAAATTAGTCAATATTTACTAAATAGGTCCTTCGGAATCTTCTATTAGCTAAACGGCGAAGAAAACAAACACCCGCTATTTAGTGCTAAGAAAGACTTGTATTCTTACTTTCAAAAAAGAAAAAAAAAAGAAAGACTTGTATTGATGGATAATTTCCAAACTCTCCAACATCAATATTGGGCCACTCTCTTTTGAACACCTTATATTATGGAGTTGAGTTTTAAGTTTAGATGAAAACCAAAAATGTCCAACAGCAAACCCCAACCTGCATCTTAGCCCATATCCATCAATTTTGGTTTTGATCTATCTAATAAAATGCAATTGTCTAATTTTTATTTATTTTTTTAGAAAAATGTTAATATTAAGAATTTCTTCATCTTAAATAAAAAAATTATATTAACACCAATTCTTTTGGCAATTAATATAAATGAAAGATTATCAATCAACACAAAAAGTGGTATTATGTCACTAAATTGAGTAGATGAATGACAAAACATGATCAAATAATAGAGGAGTGACCAAAAACACAAAATTTAGATAGATTTAGCCAAAATGCATTAGAATAAATAAATATACATATTCAATTAAAGGAGTTGCCAATAAAAAATGATTCAAATATTAAGACACTTATTTTTTATTTAAAAATTTAAAGTTCGAATTCTTGACTTGTTAAAGATTAGCTAACGTTAGTTGGAAATTTTGTAAATATCACTATATCAAAGATTTATGTTTTGATCTGGTATTGTAAATCATAAACATATATAAATATTGATGTGATATTAATTAATTGGTAATGTTCCCTACAAGTACTATAATATGTTGCTTCCAAAAGAAAAGTGCCATAAATAACTATGTTAAATCTTCCGTAAAAAAAAAAAGACTATATTATTAGGTCCCTTTTAAGAAAAAAGAAAAAAAAAAACTATAACCATGTACACGACAAACTGCGTAAATTTATATATTTAACTTCTATACCATAAAGTAACTTTTATAATTTAGTCCACGCTTTTGAGTTACAACAATGCTTACCCAATCAAAGCCATAACCTTCATTTAATTAGGGGATATTCTATGGTCACTTTGTTTTTCACAAAGTAACCATTAATTTGTTTTGTCAACCATTGGATCATGGGTTAAAAGCTAATCCAATGGTGAAAAAGACAAAGTGTAGACAAAGTAAGGGAAAAACGAAGTGACCATAGCCTACACCTTTAATTAGTACTCAATTATTTAAAATATATTTTCAATTTAAAAATTATTTTAAAATATTAGACCGGCCTTACATATATTTATTAGGCCACAAGAGATACATGAATATCTAATCAATGTCAGAAAAAATAAATATTTCTGATATTTTTCATTGTTGACGTTCTTTATTATAATTTGTAGTTTTATAATACACGAAATTTGTTTTAATATATGTATATTAATTAAAAAAATTGACATATTCTGTATATAAGTCAAATGACTATTAAAGTCTAAAGACCTAAACATAAAAGCAATATGAAAAGAAAAGAGTAATTAATTAAGAATTTAACATTATTATTTCCAATTTCAAAGTCCTGAAACTTTAAATCTGCTTTTTTCACTAGAATGTTTTTTTTTATTTAACTGGTTTTTGAACGCTACATAAAATGTCGACTATACCAATTTCAAAAAAATAATTTAGTGAATTATATCAAACTCCTTCTTAGTGACGGTAGTAAAATTCGAACTGCCGTAATTTATCTATCTCAATCCATCATTTACTATTGAGCTATTAGTCATTCATTTTTCTTCAGAATATATGACGAAAGCTAACCAATTTGGCAGAAGTATATGTATAATATTTTGAAGTAGTGATAGATAATTCTATATATATAATTATGAAAATGACATGTTTAAATAAAGTTTAATAAACATATCATATTGATATTGAACTTTGACCAACCGGCCGATTTACTTAATTTAATACTTCTAAGAATACAAAATTGTTTGCATACCCAAAAAAATAATAAATTATTAAGTGTGTGATGCATGTACAAAATTATGATCATCTATAACATTATTAAGTCAAATTTCAATTTCATAATGTAGTTGATGTAGTGGAGTTAATGTTTTATTAACTTATTCAGATAGAGCTATTATATTGGCCCTAGGAGTCCATCATTGACTATTGAACAAATAATTTCAATTCTATTTTTTTATTAATCCTTCATTTTTACTCAAAATCCTAACTAAAATAACTTTTTTCTCCATCAATCAAGGTTGGTTTTGAATGTATATAAATGTTTTTAATCGATTAAGTTTGAGATCTTCAATACGAATTTTAATATACATATAAAAAAAACTATAGTTTATAGAAAATTGCAACCATGTTGTAAAAGTACATAAAGTAGTTTTATTTTTAATCTTCTAATAATATGGTTGAACATTTGGTTTCAAAGATATGAAAATAATAATATCAATAATATCATTCAATTGTACTTTTTTATGTAACAAGATTGATTACATAAAACAAAATAAGATAATATCGTTAACTTTCATTTAATAGAATTTTTATTATCTAAAATTATTGTTAAATTTTTATGTGAAATATATTAGAAAAACTAAAAAGTTAATACTTTATTTTATATTAGTAGATTATGGGATAAATATAGTTCATATAAACTTCGAATGTTGCTTAGTCAATAAGTCTTAAAAACAATATTTACAATGTCGTGACGTATAAGTTTAGAGATTTAATTGATTTTTACTATCTCTAGAAAAATAATATATAAGGTGTGGTTTTTTCAAGAAGCATACATGAAGAAGCTATATCATTGCACGACATACACAATATTCAAGCAAGTAAATTAAGTGATGTATTGCTATGCTAAGAATGCTATATTAGAGAGAGGGATTCAACATAGGGTCACCTTATCAACATTAAGTTTGTCCAAGTCACTCATGTCAAACTCTAACTTGAAGAGATTAAAAAGTAGTGTTTCCAACCCTCTAGAGGAAGCAGAATTCATAATATCAACATAAAGTAAATAATAGTGTCATCAAGTAGTAAACATTAATAAAATAATAGTTACTTGTCTTCTTTTTTTAACATATTAATTAACTTAAAAAATCATATGTATAAAAGTTTACTAGTTTTTGTACACTATATTTGTATGTGATATTATTATTTCCTTAAAGAAGATGTCCATTTGATCCATTTTCTTTTAAGGAATCCATTTGATTAATAAATAATGTAAAGGTCATTTATTAAAAAGAATTAATAAAGCCAAAGAAACAAAGACAAGATTTTATTCATTTCATTTCATTTGGTTCCCTCCTAAAATATTGTTATATAAACTCCCAAACGCAAACATCTCCTTCAAACCTTTCTTTCTTTTCTCAACATCTTCATATAAATATCATACCTCATGTCCACCGCCGGCGACCATCCTTCCCTCTCCTCCCTCCCGCCGGACATTCTTCAATCTCACATCCTCACACACCTCGCCGGCCCCGCCCTCGCCTCCGCCGCCTGCTCCTCCAAACAACTAAGCTCCCTCGCCTCTCAACAACATCTATGGTCAAACATATGCACCTCCACTTTTCCATCCACCGACTTTCCTCGCCTCCGCCGCCTCATCTCCGCCTTCCACGGCGGTCCTCAATCATTCTTCGCGGCTTCATTTCCTCTCCTATCAATCATAGACGATAAAACTAAAATCATTTCCGGCAACCCACTTCCTAGTTTTGATCTACCGCCGGAGCTGATCTCCGCCGTCGATATCCACTACCGGGATAATCTAATATTCAGTAGGGTTATCGAGACGGAGACGGAATCCGGCTGGTTCCGATGCTCTCCTTTTCGTATCGATATGCTTGACCCGAAAGATACATGTCCAACGCCGATTCCGGCTCCGGTAACCGAGGGTGACCGGCGAGATATCTCCGACGAACTAACCTTGAGTTGGGTTTTAATCGACCCGGTTAACCGGCGAGCAATGAATCTTTCCAGCCATAAACCAGTCTCCGTGGAGAAACACTGGCTGAGCGGTGAGGTGCACGCGCGGTTTGCGTCGGTGTTACGAGGCGATAAAGGATCGGGAGGCGAATATGTACAATGCGGGATTTTGGTGACGTGCGGCGGAGGGAATGACGGCGGGAGCGGAGGAATGCAGGTGAGGGAGGTGAGTTTACAGGTGGAGGATATGGATGGGGTTTTTTTGAATGGGAAGGGTAGTTTGGGGATTTTGAATAGGGCATTTGAGGGTAAAAGGGGGATTAAAGGGAGAAGTGAGGGAGAAGGGAGGAGAAAATATGAAGGGTATTTGGAGAGGAAGAGAGAAAGAAAAGAGAGGAGATTAAGGGCAGAAGGGACATTAGACATTTTATGTGTGGCTTTTGGTGTGTTGGCTTCCGTTTCTTTTGGGTTATTTGTTTTTTTCACATGAAAAATATTTGTGGAATTCAATTGTACATATCAAAATCAAATATTTATTTTTGTACCAAACTTCTTGATATGGAATTGAAGAATTTCGTACTTTCATCTACAATTTTGAGTATTCAGGTAATGTTGCATTTAAGAAGTGAAAAAGAGGGTGCGTTTTATGAGATAATTAATATTGCAAGCAACGAGTTGTTTAGGCTTAATAGAGTCTGACTATTCAAATAAGTACAGTGTTTTTGTCGCATTAATGAAAGAATTTAGAATGTGTTTAAAGTATAATATGTCTAAAAATATAAGGGTAAAAAAGTTAATGTGAAAGTTATTTAAGATATACTCCGATTGAGGTAAAAAAATGGACCTGTTTTTATAGATAAAGAGAGTATATATTTCAAAAACGCTCTTTAATTTCTTCACATGAATTATTAGATTAATGTTAAATAGGTTAGCTTGGTTAAAAAGTTTTATGTTACAATGGTGTTAGTCTATTGGATTTATGTTTTTTTTGTCCATATATGTTTCGTGAATTTGTCAGTTGTAGATTAAAAAGTTAATTATGACTATCTAAATTAAAAATTAGAAAAAATCTATTAACAAACCATGAAGTCGCTAATATAGAACTTGGTTTGTGTCATTAATATGTTTACGGGTTAAAGGCAATTCTACTATCTCTAGAAAAACAATATATAAGTTTAGAGATTTAATTTGTGTTCACATATCATGTGTAATTTTGTTATCTTCGTTAAGGTGGAAATGCAATGAAAATGTTGGCTTCTAGACTCTAGTTATTAATGTGTGATCATAAAGGCATATATTCACACTATTTGTATAGCAAAAAGAGCATGAGGATTTTACAAGTAACTCACACAAAGCACACAAGTTAAGGTAAGTTATAAGGATGATTCACGAGGTAACCAAACATTCTTCGCATGGCTGCTCAAGCTTTTCATTGGGTACATTCAGTGGTAATAAAAAGGTACAAGGAGGAGTAGTCCGAGACATGTTGGAGAACTATTCGAGATATGTCGGATTCTAAATGTCTAATCGAGCTGCCTAAACGGTTTAATCAATTCAAAACAGATTCTCAGTTTTAAGTGTTTAAAAAAACTTAAATAGTCAGATGATTCTCGTTTAAAGCAGTAAATATGTTTACTAGGTCATTAAGTAATTTAAATGATGAGTCTAAAGACATCCACATTTTCATGATCAACTAACAAAACTTACAAGGGAAAGAAAATTTATAGAGCAGGAGGAAATTATCAAAAATATAATGCTTCAGTTTAGAAGATTAAAATATGCATTAAAAGTTCGAAAATATATAAAAGAAACGTGTTGTGTTTAAATAAATATTCAAGAAGACGTAATAAAATAAAAAGGCAGAGATAAGATAAGGGTACTGGTTTAAATATCAGGGGTAACGTGTCGAGTGGTATGTACAGATTACAGAAGCAGATGGAGATTGAGATTGCTCTCATTATTATCACTCTCACTATTGCTCATTTTACTTAGCAATCAGCATTCAATGAAGAAGCTTCAACTGCACATGAAAACAAATCTTGATTCTGTAGTCAATTATAGGATAAGTTACAAATTTAGCTCATTTTTATGGGGTTTCTACATATGAAGCCATTTTTTGAAAATACAAATTCAGCAGTTCAAAAAGATTTTTTTGGACAAAATTACCCTTATATGTATTATTGCCCCTTTGCTTACTTTTCTTTTGTTTCTCATTAGCTTTGTCTTAAAATGATCATTTATCCTCCTTTTGAACGACGAACAACAGTGACGGCAAATGACGGTGAAGGATATTGTAGTTAATAATGGTTAATATGTCTGTGAAATGAAAGTAAAAAAGAAAACAAAGGATCAAACAGAAGGTATAATGTCTTTCTCTCTCTCTCTCTTCTATTGAAGTTTGAGATGATAATGTTTCCCCTCTTTTGTAGCGCATGTCGTTGTC
This sequence comes from Euphorbia peplus, assembly GCA_028411795.1. Taxonomy (NCBI): domain Eukaryota; kingdom Viridiplantae; phylum Streptophyta; class Magnoliopsida; order Malpighiales; family Euphorbiaceae; genus Euphorbia; species Euphorbia peplus. The sequence goes on from CP110841.1 coordinate 34,297,104, forward strand.
TTGCTTGCCGTGCCTATCATGCTCTCATCACCAGTGTGCCGGTCGTGCTCGTAGTTTCAGATGTCACTTAATCGATTGAACCAAAAACTTGAACCGATAGTTACCATGTTACTTAATCGATTGAACTAAAAGCTCAAACCGATAGTTAAGGTCAACAACATGTCGTTATATTAATCTCTAACAGATAGAAGAATATTTGTTCAAAAGATTTAAAAGGGCTAATTTTGTAATGTTGAACAATGTATGTCAAATATATAAACGGATTCTAAAAGATGTAAATTGTAATTAACCCCAAATTTTCGAGCATTCCGAAAGCAAGACACTTATCCAATCTAATCTGATCTTTATCTCCCACTAAATAACAACGGGACAACGTAATAGTGAAAACAATTGGGAGGCATCATTAACATCATCACTCTTGACTTTTGTATCATTAATCAGTTTCAAGTAGATAAGTGTCTTGTATTGTATAGTAACAGATCATGGATTTATTGAAAATGATATTTCGGGTGTTTTTGATAATGTATCAACGTTCAGTTCATATTGTTTTCTTCTTTTTTTTATGGAATCAATTCATATTGTTTAGATGGCTTTGAAAAATAAATAAATTAAAGCTTCATACACAATCTTTATAGAGTTTTTTAATACTGTTTCACCGAGTTTTCCGGTATTTCTCAACGGACAATGGATTTTGACCCGTAACTACTCTTGGATTAGATGCATAATAGGGTTCAAGGGATCAAAATTTAACCCAATCAAGTACAGGAAACTATATGAGGTTAACAATACTCCTTGATGAAAAGTACGAATACATTTGCCTCGTCACCTAAAAGGGAGAGAATATTGCGCACAATCATTTCCTTGTACAGGCTTAAAAGACACGAGGCCGAGGTCAACGTTCTGACATCATAACTAAAATGTCCGAACATATCATCCGACCATTACAAGGACCCACTATTAAAGAACATCCAACCATTATAAAGACTCACTATTAAAGAACAGTTGGCAAGCGCGCTTTACTTATTTATAGTCTCACCACAATATATTGCAACATTAACGTTCTCTTTCTACTTTATTCACTTTGCTCTCTCTTTTAAACCTTACTAGTTTCACCTTTATAGTGTTCTCAGGAGATGAACCCCATTTGATAAAAGGTCTCAAATCAAGCCCACTATCTGAAACCTTACAAAATTTGAAGCCCATTTTATCATTAAACACTCAGACTTGCCGATACAACATGAAACATGTTTAAGAGAAAGTTTGATTTGAAAGTATCATAGAAACTTTGAAATCAATCATATCAATAAATAGAAGTGTCTTGAGTTCAAAATTGACAAGTTTAGATATGTGATAAGTCCAAATATACACATTTTACTATAACGACTAACAATTCATCAACATGCCAACCAACAAAAGTAACAACTTTAGGAACAACAGATGAACTTATACTAAACTTATCAATTTTACACTTCCAAATCCAACGCCCTTATTAGCTGACATGACATGACACTCCATTCACAAAGTTCAATAGAACAGTGTCATGTTAGGGAAATTATTGTAGGACCCTGAACTTTAAAAGGTTCCCATTAGATGTTTGACAAGTGTACAAGTGACTCACAAATACAAAAAGTATTGTGAATCCTTCTAACACTTGTCACACATCCAATTGAGGGTCCTTTAACTTTAGTAAGGATTCGGGACCTCCTAATAATTTCTCGTCATGTCAACAGTCTACCAAATTAACATATAAGGGTGTTGGAGGTACGGAATTGTAGATATGTGATTGGTCCAAGTATAAATTCAACGTGCCAATTGCCAAACAACAAAAAGTGACGAGATCTAGTTGTATGATATGTATTAGTTAAGCAACGGACTCGGGATTCACTGACAAGATACTTCAGGTGCTTTCAATGATGTATGAGTGTTTTTGTTTAGATACTTTTGTAGAAAAAATTAAAGCTCCATACACACTTTTCATAGAGAAATTGAATTGAAATAGAGTTGGATTGATAATCTTGAAAACTGAAATTGATATGTAAACTGAGCTAAGAAAGGTCTCAAACTCCCATACTAAACTTTCCTTCTACGCACAAAAGGTGCTCATTAATATAGTTCTTCATCTCTATATATACTAACTAAACTAAGCTTTCTCTCTCTCTGATAACGAACTCTCACGAGTTCCCTGATCAAGTAACCTAAATCCCCGATTACCCTTTGTTGTCGCTAGCATGTTTGATATCACAAATTGTATTATAAATTAAGTATCACCACATAGTGTGTTTGTCTGTGACTGTCTAAATCTTCCTGCTATAGTCTTCAACACAAACAATATCTCTACAGTTCAAACCTCGGATGGTGTCGGAGGTCCTCTAGCAATAGGTATTTCACCAGCAGTACTGAGTTTGGGCTTGGCATAATCCACATATATAACTCTTCCATTCAGCGGCTGTAAGATTTAACATGTTAATTCTTACTTTTCAAACTCGATATGGTTAAACTGAAAGAAGATTGGAATTAAGATATACCTTTCCATCCATCTCGGTTATGGCATTGTAGGCTTCATCTTCAGATGCAAAAGTCACAAAACCAAAGCCTTTTGATTTGTTTGTGACTCTGTCAGCAACAATTTTAGCTGGGAAAACAAAAGGAAGAGCAGGATTCAGTCGAAAAGTTAAGCGAGTAAACTCAATTGTGTAGAGTCAGGTAACCTCAAAGTACCTTCAACAACTTGACCGTGCTGAGAAAATGCTTCAGATAATCCACCCTCAGTACTGTGAAATGGCAGCCCTGCAACAGAAGAAGTTGCACAATATTAATAGCAGTTCATGTAACAATCAAGATCCCTTATACAGTATAATTACATAGCTATCAATTGCTATGAATTCACGGGAAAAAAAAACTGTATTTAAAAAAAATAAAATCAACAATGGGAACTCATTAAGGTAAGAACCCTTGCAAATAAACATGCTTCAAGATTCCCAGCTAGTGTTTCTACGCGTGGCTGGCAATTTCCAACACCATAAGTTTTACATACTGACACGAGCATCATTCTTCTAGTACTTATATCATATATAATCACATGTAACATGTAGAAAACACAGCACAATTTTGGCAAAATAATCCGACTCGGCACCCCTAGTTTGTGCGGCTCAGTTTCTACATAAACATCAATTTTAATAAACCAGCAGATATTAGTTTTAATCGTGTCCGTGACTGAGTATAAAAAACGAACAAATGGAACCTGCTGATTATCTTTACAAGGTATTCAAGTGAATCTTTCACCAATTGAATATCAGTCAAGATTCAGAAGAATTAATGTTCAGAATAAGTCACCTTATTAGAGTCATAGCGCAAAATGATTCTTGCTATTCTCACAATATATAAAAATCCACTAAGGAAATGAACCTTGAATGTAGAATATGTTGGTGCATGATTTAACTCAACAATATAATAGAGAAAAGAGTGAGAAGTATCACTAAGCTAGGACTAATAACCAGCTAGTTAACCATATTACATTGAAACAAAAACAGAGGGAAACGAACACAGAGAGAAATATAGGAAACTAGCATGGATAAACTGTGTAACTAATAAAAATACAAGGATACATCTAATCTTTACAACTATAAAGATGCATCTTAAAAAAATTTATATACATTAAAAAAATGAAACATAAGTCACCAAATAGAGCGAAAAAAGATGTCTTTTTTTTTTTTCTCATTTTCAAAACTTATAGACGATGATCATGATCTAGAAAATATTGGGAATTTACTGAATATGTGATTAGCATTGATCAACTGACGACAACCCTTTACATCCTAGAAAAGGAGTTGTTCAAATTCTAAGCAACGAGTTACCAATTTTTGTAAATTATGAGAGTTTGTAATTTTGAAAGATGCGAGAACATGAAACACTTTAAAATCATAGTTTCCACGCAACAATGACTACAGGATTTTGCATTGAGACAATTGAATCAATGCAGAACCTATTAAGGAGAGGTCAGAGATGTTATGAATTTTATGGTCACAAGAACTAATAAACTCTCATTTGCAAATAGATTTTGAGAAACTCATCCTAAAAAGAGATCATAAAACCAGAAATTTAAAAAATCAAAAAAATACCGGACTATTTGTACGAACACTGTAAAAGCTCGTATACCGGACTATTTGTATAACAATTGGGAGGTTTAAACTAAATAGTGGTCGGTACAACAAAGATGCTCAACACTTAGATCGGACTATTTGTATAACGACTGGGAGGTTATTCGTACATAGAGTATTCATATATAGAGGTTTTAGAGTATAGAAAACAAAAGAATTACCTCCAACGAAGAGCTTAGTAGCTATGCCGCGAGTGAAAATGGAAAGAGCTGAGGGAAGCATACTTATATTCCTGGCGACTATCCTAAAACCCCCCATTAGATAACTCTGTACTTTACGGATATGATGCGACGCTGGTTGTTAGCTCAGATATCCGGCGGCTGTTAATTATAATTTCGCCATACTTGTTCCTTCTTCTTCCTAAGTATTGGAGGTAGCCACGTTGTTCCAAAATTATTATACCTAAACTCAAGTTTTATGGAAGCTTCTTTTACTTTTATCTACTTATTGCGTTAAAGACCAGCACCCTAAAGTTATCCAAAAATGTCATTTTAATCCTTCAACTTTAGGAATTATCTATTAGATCCCTCAACTATCAAAATATGGATCAATTGAATTCTTATTCGATGACATGGCACTGAGTTGGCAAATGTGAAGAATAGTAATTCTAATGTCATCTCATAGCCATGTCATTGAATAAGGACTCAATAGATCCACATTTTGATAGTTGAAGAACTCAATAAGTTGTCCCCAAAGTAGAAGGACTAAAATGACTTTTTTAGACAACTTTAAGGACCTACGTATAATTTTAAACCAAACAAAATTGAAAGATAAAAGTCGTTTAATTTATGTACTTGTAATTTTTATTTATAAGTTAACTGAATGGATTTTTGAGTTTTTAAAATGGATTGAATATGGGGTTTGTCGAGAGAAAATGTAATCAGCATTTATTGTGAAAGAGTTATTTATATATGAAGGAAAATGTCAAGTCAACATGTGAACTTTGTGGTGATATATGAGTACGCCAGTCATTATGTTTGATGATGTCGAGATCAGTATGTCAGATTGAGCTACGATGGACATGAATGAGGTTGTTGTAGCTATTGTTTACATCTTTAGATACTCGGATCTGACCGTAATTGCGATGTTACTATCATAAGTTGTATTTTTCTGAAAGTTAAAATATATTTGCCAAATGTTTGTTTCAATTTATGTTGGTTTAATTCACAAATCTCTAATGACTAAAGGTATTTTATTATTATTATTATTGTTTATTATTATTATTATTGTTTTTAGTCGATGATGATGATAGTGCAGATTAGGATAAAATATTAATCTAGTAATTCAGTCTAAATTAAATGTTTGGTAAAATTTGTATAAGGAACCATCCTAAAAGATGTTATAAAGATAAAATGAACTTAATTCCAAATTTGAGACTGAAAAATGACTTATTGGGCTTACGAGTAAAAATGAGTGTCTAATGTAGATGAAGAATCTGGACTTGGGTCCAAATATGGTTTACCAAACTTATGTATAGGTGCAATCATACAAAGCCTCACAATTTGGCTATAGATATAGCAATGTGTAATCAACATTTTTTATCAAATTTCGAATTGCTATGTCATTAATATCTTCTTCCTCAATCATTCGGTTAAAATTCTTGATTTTTCAAGAATCTCATGACCGTTGGCGCATTTTTGGGGAACCATTCACAACACAAGATGAGACTTGGGGTAATAAAACATCAAAATATCTCAATACTTCCTCCTAAATAAGCAAAATTGTCAGAAATTTTGTCGGTGCCAACCAAGAAACTTAAGTATATCTTGTTATCACGCATGAACAAACAGAACAATCATTTACTATCTACACTAGAAAGTAAAAGCTAAACAAACAGAACACTTGCTTCATAATTAGGGATGAATTAATAACAATTCTTATTCCAGAATGCAGGCCATAAATAACAACTAAATTTTACAAAACTTTATACCTTAGTTAACGGTAATAACATCTTATCTCAGATATTAACACCTCCATTTAAGAATAACCAAATTATTACCACACAGTGCTGAGTGCTAAGTAAACTAGAAAAATGCATAAAAGGGATAAAATTCTAGAAAATAAAAGTTCCCGAGTTCCGGTATAATTCGCTAACCGAGCATAACAAGCTAAGAAAGAAAGAAAGAAAAGAAAGCCTTGTCAATACAGATTTGGACCCAACTGTTGCCTTCCTACTGAACCTGTAAAACTGAGATAAACCCTTCTCTACTGTTACAACATTATTATCCTTCCACTCCACACTTGGAATCAACTCGGATACTGAATTCCCTTCCAACCTTGCAACTTCCCCCAAAAATATTAACAAGCTCGCAACAGAAAGTTATGCCACCGGTATTTCTATCGAATATGAACTAGAGCTGTACACTGAACTCATGTTACAAGTAGATACTTGGTTTGTCAGATAGAGACCAAAGGAAAACCTGTTTTGTCGCTTCAGTATCTCAAGAATGATGCACTTTCATCAGTGCTTGATAGAACATGTCGATGAATTGATCATCCTACCAAAAGAAACGAGTAAAACATATTAATGGATACTTCCTTATCTCAAAGTCAATTGGTAATTTGAAAACGTTTAGTTTCTTACTACTCCAAACATCCAAACAGAAAATAAAAAAAATATCAGCTGTATGACATTCAACATCTCAAGTTCACAACTGTTTTATTTAGCCTCCAATGTAATTGTTTCTGATTATGAAAACTCTACGCAGAGAATTATATAACTAAGTGCCACTTAATGGTCAACTAAGTACGTATACAAGAATGAAGCAGTTAGCAGCAGGAGTTCTTTCTAATTGAATAACAAATACATTTCAAAAGGATGAATACGTGTGAACTGACCATGATCACATAATCAAGAGATGAATTAAAAAAAATTCAGATGCAAGAAAAGAAACAAAAATACCTGAACAAGTGCTACAAGTGCATCTCGAACTTTGTCTCTGTTAATAACAGGCATAGTGGTAGCAGAGGCAGGAGTCAGAGAAGGTGGTGGAGTGGGAGGTGGAAAGGGTTGAAGCATTGGTGCGCCATATGGGCGCTGTAGGTTCATGGGAGTATGAAGAGCAGTTGCAGTAGGCGAAGGTGCCGCGATAGGTGGAGCCATTAATGCAGATGAAGAAGAAGGTGGAGTGAAAAATGAAGAAGGTTTCACAAGATTAGCAACTCGATTGCTACTGCTGATTGGATCCAGTTTGTCATGTATAGCTACCGTAGATGGCAGAGATGAAATAGGAAGTGCTGGTGTCTGTAAAGTTTGCAAAGGAGGTGAAACAATGTTGGGTGCATGGGAGGGTAAGGGAACTGTGGCAGAGGAATGATACAGAGGTCTTGCGTTTGCCACGTTATTAGGTGCAGTAGTTCCAATGTTCATAGCCGCCTGAAACAATAGCATTAAAAGACTTCATAAACCAAAACTTGGAATAACAGGCCATATCATCATAAAAATTTGGAATAACAAGCCCTGTCATCATAAAAATTTAACAATGGAGACTAATATTTCACAGTTAGTCCAAACATCCTAGATGCTAGTAATGATACAAGCGCAATCTTGACCACATTGTGAGCAAATGTTGCCTCTTGTTCTCAAGTATGTCGTCAAACGGCTTTTCATGTAAGAAATATGCACATCTATATGACTATAGTGCAAATGAACATGCTGCAATTTCAAGATAGTCGTCCAAAAGCATTTCACTTTTTTGCTCCACGACCTAAAGAATCTATACAAGAAAACATAATTTGTCCTGCAATCTTAACATTTGAAATTAAGTCCAACAAACAAGGTACAAAATAAAGAAAGCATTTTCGCTACTATCGAAATGACCCCATCCAATGAAGAACTATGAACTGAAGCAAAATGTAATATCTTGGTTTGGGTATGTGAAAGTAAGAACTTGCCAATTCAGACCCTTCACAAGACACCAGAGAACTGTTCTAAATAACAAGAAATCGCAAGCAATGTATTAAGAATACTATCTTTCACACTGAATAGTAACAATAATCTAGAGAAAATATATAATAAGTGAATATAATTATATAATCCATTTCAGGTCTTCAAATAAATGTATAATTAGCCATTTCAAGTATTCCAACATGAGACTCATGGACCCACGGTTCTGATGGCAAAAACATAGAAATATTGAATGAATTTGCCACTTAAAAAATTCAAGACTGTCTGCTTGTGTGTGTGTGCGCGCGCGCGTGTGTGTGTGTAGAGAGGGAGAGAGAGAGAGAGAGGAAACTCAAATATATAATCTAACTAGCAGATTGCATAACATAAATAAAAGGTGTAGGCAAGGGGTACATACATTAAAGAAATTCTCAAATGAAGAATCTTCAGGACCATCAGTGGGAGCAGAGACAGTTGATGAAGGCTCCAATGGGCCTTCAATTATTGACATGCTTGGAACTGCTTCAAGTTCCTCATATTCACTACAATATAATATAGGCAGTAATATATTAATATAATTCCAATAACGATAGTCTTTCTCAACTGGCGGGATGGAAAATCAATACATCATAGATCAAATTGACAGTAACTGCAACTGTTCTAATTTGAGATTTGTAAACTCCAATGAAACAACCAAAATAATACCGAAAACACAAAATATTCTACGTAGAAAAGGGAAAGTGCCACGGGGCAATGTTTAAAGATTCATTATCAATTACCTATAAAGAAAACCAGCAGGCAATTCTATTTCTATGCTGAAAGCGAGAAGCACAACAAATAAAAAAATGAACGGAAAAAATACTAGTACCCAATTCAATATCATATTCAGCTTCCAAAATTTCTAAAGAAGTTATACTTGAATTCATATCTGCTGCTAAAGGCAGGTAATCCTGGTGTGTGTATAAACAGGTGTGTCAATGTATATATCAAGAGTATCGATCGATTTACCTAAGTTAAGATTTGAATAGATTCTAAAGAATTACCTTTTGGTTGGAGACACCTTCTGTTTTGGAGGAACCTTTGAGTATGCATTAAGTATCCTGTAAAAATATCAATTAGTTGGCACGCCAAAATCTAATCTAATGCAAATTATAGCTGTTGAATCGAGATTTGAGTCCTGAATCGAAATCCTCATTTTGTGAATCGTTAATCACAAACCGAATCGTAAGATCGCTTCAAATTCACAATAATATTAAAAAAAATTAATAAATATCATGTTAAACATAAAATATTGTCAAATATTAGTCTATACTGGGTTTTTTAGTAAGTGTTGTTGAAGTTTTGATGAACGATTATGAAGATAATTTGGTTTTTGATCAACTTCTGCTGCACCATGATAAAGCATAGGCATTTTCTGAATGGGATGGAACGAGACTTGCATATTGAAATTGGAAAATCGCTTTAATATGTTTCCATTTGTTAATTCACCATGTCCTAATTTAGATTCACCCTATAGATTCGACTCAAAATATCGCCGAATCAACTCAAATTGTACGATTCGAAATGTGAATTGTAAGATACTGTGATAGTTTCAATTCCCTCTATAGATTTGAATCGAAATAGAGCTGAAATGAATAGAATCATAAGATTTGAATCCAACTTTCTACATTGTGCTGACATTCATTGTCACTTCATTATAAATTTCAGAAATCAGAACCAATATATGGAAAATATAACCTTCTCTTTCCTAAAGCAGGCACTTTAATTTCTTCCCATAACTACAGGAACCAATTCAATACTATCCATCCCTCCCTAAATGTCCTAAAGTAACGCACTGGTTTTGTGAGCTCATTACTTGTGCACGTGATTGTCTACACTTTTCAAACCCTACAACATGAGTTTCTTCCTTGGGCTGGGGATATAGGAGATGCTAATGAGTGAGGATAGGAGAGAGCAGAAAACATCTAGTGACTAACATTTTGGATCTTTCTGGTTCTTCTGCCCGCAAAATTTGAAAACTTCTAATTAACAAGGTTCTATAAAACTCAAGTTCACTACTCATATCTGTAATATACATTATTATACCATGCAGATTAATCAATCAAAATAAATCAGACAAGGAATGCATTGTACCTATTGAAGAGAGCAGCAACTTCCTCACATTCGCGCGAATTATAAAACCAAATACCATTAACTTCTTGCGAAGCATTTCGATACAGCAAATACGGCATTTGAAGTTCATACTCAAAATCTCCCAATAGATTCTCAACTAGGTTTTCTGTCACGCAAAACAGTACAGAGAACATACAAATACACATGATGCATTGGCCATAAATCACACTGTAACCAATAGAAAGTTTCTCAGGGAAAACTATTCATTATTCAATGTCTCTTACCGGTATTTCTCCGATTCATCACGATGAACTGAAACCGCGGTTGAGTATTCCTTCAACAACACAACAAAACAACAACATCAGCATATAGTTTCTCAAATCAGTAAAATCTAATGGTTTATTGAAACATGTTGTTGATCTTTAACTATCAGATCGAGCTTTTGATTCAATCGGTTAACTAGCATGGTATCAAAGCCTCTGCGATCAAAAGGTACTAACTTCGGTTCCTGGCAACCAAATATTTGTTGAACTAGAAACACGTGGTGGTGGGTCCTTGGTTCGATTTCTGGCAACCTACCTGAAAATTGTGTTGTGCAACCTTCAAACCCACGACATTCGTGTGGGAGTGTGTCAGATATTATTATATGATGTTGGCTTAAAATATCAGCTCGAGCTTTTGTTTGCTTTAACTATCAGTTCGAGCTTTTGTTTGAATCAGCTCGAGGTTTTGATTGGATCGGTTAAGTAAGATTACAAAACAGCAAAATGAAAGTACCTCTTAACAACAAAAAGTGATCCTTCAACATCCTTCCGGCTCTGCAACCCTCACAAAAATTTCTCAAATCAACAAATCAGAAGAACAATTTCAACTTTGAATAACCAGAAAACATACGTACCCACTGATTGCTCTCGATATTAAACTCATAAAAAGTAACATGAGCAGCAGTAATCAGAATCTCTTCAATAAACGGATCGATCCTCTGCAAAACCGTCAGATTCAGCATCTTCGTGCTCTGTTGATCCAGATTCGGCATCAATTTTCCCGTTTGCGACATTTTCTTGTCCGTTATGCGAGATATTAAACCCTAGATGATCAGAATTTTCTGTGTGATTTCCCGGGAACTTCCTTAACTAGAGGGGGAGAGTGACGGTGAATAACGCTGTTCCGTTACTCAGACTCCGTTTTGTTGAGCTGTTTGTTTGAGACGGTGATGATGGGCTGGCTCTACTCCAAACATTCCATCTATACTTGAGTCTTGAGTATTACCTAAGCTACTTCTAACTTAAGCTATATAAACATTTTTTATTTCATTTACCCAATTTATCGTTCTACTTTTTTACTGAAAAATACTGAATTAAATTGAGTCCGTTGAACTAATTGAATTTAAACACGACCTTATAATGTGAATACATAATTCTAACATTCGGAAAGTCAATTTTATACAAATATGTCTAAAAAAAATTCTCTAGTCTTAAAAGATCATGGAGGGGCGGAAACCCTCAATCATTACGTGACATGGAATGTAATAATCAAAATAGGGCGGCATGGTGGTGGGAAAGTTTGTAAAAAGAGCGGCTTTAAAGGATGACGATGAGGAAAATGATGAATTGAATCTTGTGTCGGAAGTAGGGAGGAGAGAGTGAGGCTTATATGTAAGATGTGGATCAAATACATGCATGACGCGTTTTAAAGACGTGCAATGATGGGAAGAAAATTTGCTGTCTCGGACTTCCTATTCCATTTTCCTGTCCCTCTATATATTTTTGACATGTGTAAAAAAAAATTTAATGCTTTTTTATTATACCCTAAATAGTCCCCGAATCAACCCGTCGTAGAATCTTTTTTACACACGTCAAAAATTTATAGAGGGACAAGAAAATGGAATAGAAAGTCCGGGACAACAGATTATTTTCCGCAATGGTGACTGATTTTGGGCTTGACCGGACAATATTTGCATGGTACCAGACGTGAGTGTTGCAATTGATATCATAATGGACTCACTAGATACAATGCGTGCTTATGGGTGAGAAGGCTTGTTCATGCAGTGTCTCTAAGAGATGACGATGAGGACATGAATAAACTGAATTCTACATCGAAAATAGAGAGAAGAGAGCTAGGTTTATATATAATATGTGGATTCAATACATGCATGACGCGCTTTAAAGTTTTGTGGCTTAATGGTGACAAACTTAGACTAGAGCGGACAATATATGCATGTTGTTAGACCAGAATGTTATATAGATGGCCTAAGGTGTTGTTTCACCTCAAATCGCTTATACTAAATATTCGATGCAAATACTAACATATAAATAGAAGATTATTTATTTAAATAATGCCCATAAAACTTGAACCAATAAATATAAAAAATTTAATATACAGTAACATTTAATTTTAAAATCTAAATTTGTATTTTCATCAATGTGTGAATGAAAAGTCGAGAGTTCGAATTATATGTTCTTACAAAGTTATAAAAGAACAGATAATAAAAACACGTGATCGGTAAAGAAAAAAATGTGATCAATACACAATAAATGATTTTCCATTTCAATTTTTTCCAATGAATGGACTCAATTACAATACAATCAAAGTAAAATTTAATCCAAAAAAAAAAATAAAAATACAATCTGAATAATGATTAACAACAAATGAAAAGCGAAGCTGAATCATGATTGATTAACAAAAATCAAATGATAATTACTGCTTTCGAAGGGCGACGGCAGAGACAACAATCAACGACACAAAAAGAACAACCGAAACAAAAGAAGCAACCACAGCTCCGCTCACTTTCTGGCAAAAATCCCCGAACTGTTGGCACACGGCCAGCCAATTCGCGCTTTGGTTTCCGTTGTGTGCTAAGTACACTATTGCGGTGGCCGCAGAAGCTGCTGCTGTGTTTAGTGTTAGGGCCACCTACAAATTAATTGTAAACATCGATACCATATCGGATTAAGAGCCGAAGTAAACTTCATTCTATCAAAAATCGAATTTTAGATAGTTGTCAATATTTGACAATAGTCCGGACTATCAATATGACAAATTAAGATTAAGTTGATAATGATCATCGATCAGGACGATTTGACGGATGATTTTATAGAAAAGTTAGAGACTTACAGTGTCCAAAATGAGGAGGAGAAGCCTTGGCCCAGCAGCACGGGGGCGAATAATAGCGACAATTGAAAACGGAAGAGAAAGAACCAAATAGCCTGCAACTAATGCCATAGCTACCACAAAGAACCTGCAATAGTAACCCACAATTTCAATATATTAATTAATTTTCTAATTTATACTTAATTATTTAATATCAATGTTCGTTAACTAAATCAAATTAGCCATTTAATGAGTTCTAAATTCATAAAAGATTATTTTTGTCGCTAAAACTCCTTAGGACTACCAACAGTAATATCGTCGCTAAATTTATAATCTGTTTGTAACTCCAACATATTCAGAACGTTTAGTCCCCAAAAAAATCTAAACTTCCTAACATATTTTCCTCCATTGACCCTTCACGTATTTGTTTTTCACTCTGTCACCATCTCGAAAGACCACAATACTCCTCGAATATTCGAGGTATCTTCCGCGACGAGAAACGAGCCACAAAAACAAAGGTAAGCGAAAGAAAAACCGGGAAGACTTACTGTAAAGTGGGGAGATCATCATAACTAGCTTGAAACTGGAAAAACTGAGTGAAAAAAGGAAGAGTTTCATCACTAGTTCCCATAACAGCAGCAGAGGACAAAGTAGTAATTACAGCACCAAGCCTTAAAATGAAATCAAGAATGGCCATCCCCTTATTATATCCAACTCCCTTCTCATTAATATTGCTGCTGCTTGTGTAAAATGTCCCTATTAAAGGTGCTTTTCCCTTTGAAACTGCACTTGATTCTGCTGGCATTTCAATTGTAGTACTTGCCATTTTTTTCTTAAAATATTTCTTAAGAAATTAATTTTAGAAGATATATATTAGATGATTTTTTGAGATTAAATTGCTCAAAATTGCTTGTGATGAAATGGGAAGACTAGTTGTGTGTTTATATATGTTGAGATTATTAGAGGATTTGGTTTGTGTTTAGAATTGATTTTGAACTTAATTGTATTCTGTAATTTGACCAACTTTTTCTTAAGGATATATGTTTGTTTAATTTATAGAAGTCCTTAAGGGAGTTGTTGATGAGCATTATATATTTACTCAATAATGTTTTTTAAGGTCAATTTTTCTTTTTTAGTGACATTAGAATTTGTATTTGAGCAAGTAGAGGTGTTGCATATATTGACCAATAATCTTAACTAATCTAATTTTTTTGATTAAATTGTGTTTATGGATCGGATGAATAAGAATCTCTAGGGTATGTCAGCTCCCACTATTTTCTTTGTCAACTCAGTTGACTAGATTTTTTGGGTTGATTAACGTTTAAATTTTTTTAAAGAAATATGTATAAACAAAAAGATAGTTTTACCCTCCTCTTTACCAAAAAAACGAAAAGATATATAAACAAAAAGTCAATTTTATTAGTTATATTTGTTAGTGTTATCATCTTGTCAATATGTTAAACCAATTTTGTTTAGTTGGAACTTATTGATAGTTTAAGGACTTTAATGTTATAGTCGTCGTAAGGTCAAAAATCTGCTTTGATTTTCCTCTACATGACATTAGTTTAAAGTTGAGTCTAAAAGATACTTTTTACATGATAATGATTATGTTTCGAACTATGTAATTGTTTGAGATATTGAAATGAGTAGAATCTATGTCAATATTCTTTCTCCACATCTTACTTTTTACTTTTTTCATTCGTGATAAAGAAAACGTTTAGTTACATCATTACTAAAGTCAAGCACGTTGGTTTGGATGAATTAACAACTAAAAAAGGTACATAGTGATGAATTGACTTATTGTGAGTTATACCTCAAGGAAAAAACCATTTGGAAATGCAACTAATTAACACTGAATATGCTTCTAGTTAGTTTGGTTATGATGTCGTCCAATGAACACGAGATGATATCTACTATTTCATCACTTTTCTTGATGGATATACTAGTTATATGATCACATCAATTAAATTGCTTAAAAACATTTCGTAACTCCATTAAGAATCAATTAGATAGATTTCCTTCCAAAAAAATAAAATAAATTGGAAGTTTATAGATGAAAATAAATTCAAACATCATTTGTCAATTTCCACAACACAACAAAAGATGGGGATGCTGTCAAAAAAAGAAACAAAGAAAAATGATGGGGATATGCTAAGAGAAGCAATAAAACTCTTCTCACTAGCTATGGCTGGATCTAGGATGACTGGAGCAAATTTCCCAGTATCTTACTAGAGAGGTACATTGTTTACGTATTTGTAATGCTTTTAACCAAGTGCACTCAAAATATGCCAATTATACTTACTTCATATGAGTTATGGACATGTCGCAAAAAGTACAATGCAAATCAGGTTAAAAAATGCCGGTTCGAAAAAATAAATCTGAAAGGAAAAAAGAAGATGTTTATAGAGTGTTCAAACATATTGAAAGGATATGTGATGGAAAAATAATGGTGTGACAGAACATGCTAGAAGTTGTTTTCCTAGAGAATGAAGTCTCTAAATTATACGAGCTAAACGGCCATAATCTCAGTTTACATGAATAAAAAGATACGAACAAAGTTTCTCATGTGGGTGGGAGAAATTTCGAGGAATAATATAATATTCGAGTACTATGAATCTCGACTTCAATAGAACCGTGGAACATGATCGAAGTGTAAGAATTCAAAATTAAGATGAATTTATGAGATGTGTGTATTAAAATTTGACGAGCAAAGGCAAAAAAATTTAAACATTGTCGATTTAGTATCGAAGCTATGATCTGTTTGTAAGAAATTTAACTTGTAATAACCAATATAATCGGGATCCTCCACTATTCTCCTCCCCATCCCTCACTTTTACTCAGAATTTAACTTGTAACAAAAAGATATTTTTGGTAATTTCTCCAATATTATAACGCAACTCCAATTATATTATATGGGAATGATATTTTTTGTTGTGTACATAGATACCGAAAAGAAAAGACATTAATCAACTTCTATATATCCATATTATATCTCACGAAACAACAAACTCATAAACATTGATCAATCAAGATCTTACATAAAAATAATAGAAAATCAACACATTACAATCAAACGTTAACTAATTAAAAAGAAGACATTAAAGTCTACGAAGACTAACACCCGAAACGAGCACCAATAACATGACAATAAAAGCAGAGGCAAACGCGGCCACCACAGAACCACTCACTTCCCTGCAGAAGTCACCGAACTGGTTGCACATTGCCAACCAGTTCGCTGTTGCATTTCCATTGTGTGCCAAGTACACTATGTCAGCTGCCGCAGCAGCTGCGGCCGTGTTCAAGAAGAGTGATACCTGCAATTGATTAATTAAGGGATGAATCAAGGAGGATCGAGGCGAAACCAGAGTCAAATATTTATGAAAAAAGTAGTAAGGAGCACAAGTTCTCGAGGATAAAAGAAGTGATTCCGATAATTTCGTCACTACTTCTACATATATTTATCTCAAATTCTTGAAATAGGAATTGCGGCAAAAATGTTATATTTAACAACCACATGTTTATGTTTAGCGATAAATACTATGTCTTATGTAGAACTTTAATTTTTGGGGACATAGACACAAAAGTGTTTTTAGTTGAACACTCATGGGCATTATAGTACTGCGAAATCCTGGATTTCAAATAATCATGTTAAATAGTTGACTTACAGTGTCGAAAACAAAGAGAAGAATCCTCGGTCCAGCCGCATAAGGGCGAACAATGGATACAATAGAGAAGGGAAGAGAGAGGACTAGGTATCCAGCAACCAATGCCATTGCAATCACAAAAAACCTGCATACACAAATTGATGTCATCAATGGACACGCCGCAGATTCTGTCACTAGTATTAAGCAGATAACATATTTAACGACGAAATTCCAGTTCGTAGCTAATATATTCTTAGTTCTCCCCCAAAATTAAAATTTAGCGACGAAATTACACTTAAAACGTTTATATATTAAGTACAAAGCATGTATAATATAGTATATACTCTTCAAAATAGATTCTCCTTATAAATTCAGCTCGAAATATAGCCAAATCTATTCAAATCGTGAATCGGAAGATCCTATTGGTAACTTAGATTGTTCCTATAGATTTGAATAGAAATAGAGTTGTATTAACTCGAATCTTAAATAGAGCTGAATCGACTCGAATGGTGAATTGTAGATTCTAACAACAATATATACCATACAATATGCTTACTGAAAAGTGGAGAAATTGTCATAGCTAGCTTGGAACTGGAAGAACTGGGTGAAAAAAGGAAGAGTTTGGTCACTAATTCCCATGGTAGAAGCAGCAGTTAAAGCTGAAGCTATAGCACATAGCCTCAAAATGAAGTCAAATATAGCAAAGCCCTTCAAAAATCCTCCCTTTTCACCTCTAACATTCACCATTACCCCTTTTTTAACAGTGCTTGATTCTGGTACATCAATGGTGTGATTTTGCTCATTTTTCATCATTTTTTGCTGAGGAATAATGGTATGTTTGATGAGAAATGAGAATTAATGAGAGTTGATTGGTTTTTTTGGTGATGAAGACAATGGAGGTTAATTGGTTATAAATAGTGAAAATGCGGGATTGAGGAGCTGTTGTAAATGCTTACCATCTCCATTGAATTTGTTTATGGTGATCAGAGGAATATTAGTTGTTCCTAGACCATAACACCAACTACTGTGTTAATTGTATTTTATCAGAAAATAATTGGAATATTGAAATATAAAGAATGTTTTTGTTATTTATCCACTGGTTATTGTCTTGACAAATTATCTTACATCAACTAAAGACATCAACAGAAAAAGAATTGGACACTAAAGACATCAACAAACAAAATCACAATAACTAATCTGATGCTACTTTAGGTAAAACTCTCAAGTTCAAACAAAAAACATACTCTTGAAATTCCGACAATGTATACAGCATACCAGTAGCAGGACATATCGATTCAAAAATTGTTATCCCGGCATTATATCTGCACGCGGTGGAAGTATAGGAGGCTGGGGGTTGAGCACCCATTAGTGGTCAATAAAGGACAGAAAACTCTTTGGGGAAGTGTGGACTAAAAAAATATCAATGCACTCACAGATCACCAGATAGCACCTAAAGCACCATCTTTCACTGAAATAGAAGTCATGCTTGTATTGCCCACCCACGTTCAGCGAGTGCGCTAACTACCTGACTCGCAGCCTCTTTGGTATCATTCAGTGGAGTATAGCTCCAGGTTTCAGATATCTGTCATATCAAACCACAAGTATATGCATTTCTTATGCTGCTCATACCATACTGTTTTCTATTCATCTTTCATTTTTCCAATAGTTGTTGCATAAATCACCATTTATGGAAAGAAAAGAAAATTACAGAAAGAAGCTGTAAAAGAGCAGTTGCAGAGCAAATGACTAGACAGACAAAACTTACATCCTCTTTTCCGGTGAATGGTTTAACCACACCTTGTACCCGCAATCTCTTTTGGAAGTCAGCAAACTTCCATGTGCACCTCTCAGCTCCAATTACATACACAGGCTTCCTGCAGCCAAAATGCCCAAGAGAAATTAAAATTCAAAAGAAATCTATCATTTATCACCAAGAAAGCCCTTGTTACACTCCAACGAGCATTACCCGGTGCTACAAGCTTCACTCAACATACTCACAGAATCAGCCGTGATGACAAAAGCATCCGCCCAAGCTAGATGCCCCATATGTGGATTTGGACCTAATTACCAAGCATTGAAAAACTTATTCTTCCATAAATTTGCAAAGTATACTTTACTGAAGCATTGTTCTTTAGTCAGTTGCAAACCTTCACCATCCCATATGAAAACTCTAGGGTTATTGCTGAATTCTTGCCATAAAATCTTGGACACCTGGCCGTTGCAGAACATTAAGGTGTTAGTGTACATCGAAAGAATCATACTAAATGCCAAAGAATTTCTATAACCTTTGCAGGCGTTCTTCGAGAAAAGGATATTCTAACACTTCCACAACTCCAAAGAACTTCCCGTAACATATCTACCAGCTGCTTTGCGAGATCTTCTCCGTATTTGCAGTGATCTATCAAGAAAGAGAAACCTTTTTATATGCAAGGCAAAAGGATCAACAACTAGTATTACTTAGTGAAGTCTGTTCATTTGCAAGAATATATCATCAATGTGACATTCTTTAAATTGATACTTGATACCAAAGATGCTCATCTTACGACCATGGATTATCATTCTCCAACAAAGTTTAATATATGAATAAAACATGAATGACAAATAACGAACGGCTAACATGCTCCCTAGCAAAATTTGCTTCTCTATCATTGATCTAACTGTTACTTCAACATATCCAACAACAAAAACTATGAATAACTAACATGTTTAATGAGCTATGTCTTGCTCTAGCACATGGTGGCCTTGGTGGACGAAAAGGTCACTTCAATCATCCAGAACCATAAGACTCCAGATATTGTCTACAAAGCGAAGAAAAAAAGAACTCACTAGTAGGTCCTCCAATATTGACAACGAGCAAGGGCTTGGGAAGTGGAGCCAATTCATCATGCCAAGCAGAAGCTGCACTTCTCAGTGCAGAAGAATCAGCTCGATGAAGCGCTCCTACAGTGAGAACCTGAAACACAGAAGTAGAGTTCCAAAAAGTTATGAATAGTGAAAAGCAACTGACTCGGCAAGAAGAAGTCGAGTTTAGTGCACTGTTAAGTTTCTCATTTATAACAACGAAAACACATACCACATGCTTATCAGGAGGTTCCCTTGGAGTAATCCACCTGCGGAAGAAGAAGGGGATTTGCTCCTGAGCCTGAGGAGTTAATGGATAATAATCATGGCTTGGAGTTATAACCAAATCAAATTTATTCAGCTGTGTTCTGGGATGTTGTATCTGTACAACGGTTCAAAGGAAAGAAAATTTTGGTTAGAAGCCACATAATCACACCAAAAACTCTGAACATGCTATACATGGATAATCAGACCAGCAGAAACTGGAAAGCCAACTCAAACTCATTCTACTTTTGCTTCTATAATTATTATTTTTAGGCAGTCTCGTGCAAAAGATCGGTCCATCTTCATAACCAACCACACATACACTTCACAAAAAGATCAGAAAGGAATTGACAGAGCAGAGTTCAACCTGAATAACAAAAACTTTATCTGGAGCTAATAATTTTATGAAGCTTGCTGTGGAAATGGTGTCTCGGCCAGACGCAACTACCAATAACGGACCTTCTCTGAGGACAAATCACACAAAAATTGCAATAAAATCATCATTCAAGAAATTGTAACCAGTGATCTATAAAACTAATCCCATCAATATAACATACCAATAATACTAATCACAATGTCAAACTAATCTTTAAAAGTAACTGTAGGTCCCGGATACAAGATAAATTATTCCACCATTTTCCACAGATTAAATATGACATTACTGCAAACAAGATGATTGAGTTTCAACAGTAACAAGCGAAATCGAGTTATCAACTAATCATGAACAAGCAAAATGATCTACTCCAGAGAACAAAATTTGAACATTACCTGTCAAACGAATCACGAGCAATGGATGCAATCCGCTTGGCATCAGCTTCTAGTACATCTACAAATCATGAAAGGAACCTACATTACTGAATTCTAATCTTAACATTCCAACACTTGAAGCAAAAGCGAAAATGTTATAATTAGTTTCAGAAATTCAATTTAGGCCCTGTTAAAAAAATTTATGTTTAACTAAACCGAACTGATCTGAAGTGTATTTCCTGAAGCAAAATTAGTGAACTGAAATGAAGAATTTACTGAACTGAAATTACTGATTAGAAATAAAGAACAGAAGGCATGTCCTCTTTGACTGAAATTTACTCAACTGAATCGAACTCAACTGAACTCAACTGACACTAAAATGAAGTGCATTTGCTGAAGTGAAATTACTGAACGGAGTCATTGATCAGGCATAAAGAACAAGACTTTAGTACCATGTTTTTGGCTCGAAAAAGGAGCTACTTTTTTCGCTCCATATCTCGAGGAATGGCCGTAGATTCTCCTGAATATAGAATCCAGTCGTTTGTGGACAGTAACCGGTAGCCAATGCAGGCATCGATTGATTCCGCCTCTTGGCCTAATACTCCGCTGAATATAAAATATAAAATATAAAATAATCTGAAACATTTCAATGATGGAAAATATTATGTAAAGAAAATTATAACAGAGAAGAGGAGTAAAGCTTACATGGATGGAATAGCGGGAGGTGAGGCCGAGAGCTCGAATCAGGCCGATCGACTGATTCTCGGCGCCGGAAAATCCGTTTCCGATGACGATTGCTCGTCTGATTATGGATTTTAAGCTCGCCGGTGATTCGCCGGTGGCCGGAGAGGGGGTTTTAAGCGGGGTCATCAAGTAAAGGAAAAGGAAACTTTCTTCATGTCTGGAGCTAGAATACACTGTCACTCAATATGTTAATATGGTAAATTACACTTATGACCCATAAGTTAGGCTATTGTACTTGGTGCATGCAACAAAACGATCCGGAACATGACGACACGTTATTAGATAAATACGAAATGACATGTTAATTTTGCTGTAATGTTAGATCAATCTAAAAATGCGAAGCTGACATGAAAATTTTAGTTACATTTTTGCTTTTAATAGGTTAGATTTGGACCAATTTTATAAATTCTTAATAAGTGACAACTTTCAATCTTCATTTATGAGTTGGTAAAGTAAAAATTTTGATATTTACTTTATTCAATCGTAAAGGTAAAAGACTATAAAGATAATATACCATAAGTTGAAGGATCGTGTGTATATTTACTTTAAACGGCATGTTAATTATTGTTGAGCGTGAATTTTAGAGATTTTTGAATCAAATCAAAACCTGTATTCAGCCCTGGCAACGGCAGCTGAGAGATGGTGGGCTACATACAAACACTGAAGCCCAAATCTAGAAGGAAAACCCGACCCGGGACCGAATACCATACCCGTTTATAAAGAGCTAAAATCGCAGTAATAACGGCGGAAGAATCAAATTTAGTTGGGAGGGAAAGATGTGGGCAAGTTCAGAAGGCGGAGCTCCGGAGGTGACTCTGGAAACTTCCATGGGATCTATCACTATCGAGGTAATGTAAATTTTCTGAGAGTATTTTCTGTTTGTTTCCCGAGAAAACGAGTGTGTTATGACTTTGTTTTTACTTGTATGCAGCTGTATTACAAGCATGCTCCAAAAACTTGCAGGAACTTCCTGGAACTCTCTCGTAGAAATTACTACGATAACGTGAAATTTCATCGGATTATTAAGGTATTTTGTTGTTTATGTTGCTTACATTGTGTGTACGGGTACGCTAGTAACGAGGAGTTTGCGTGTATCGTAGGTGTAGCCTAATAAGGTTTTCATGGTTTGAATTGAGTTTTGGAAATAGGATTTCATAGTGCAAGGTGGAGATCCGACTGGAACTGGAAGAGGAGGAGAATCCATTTACGGGTTAGTATGAATGTAATAATCGATGTCATTGCTCATTAGTTGAATATAGTTGTCAACTTGTACCGTTTGACATGAATTATCGGAGTATGTACCATATACAGATCATATAACTCATTAACACGATAATCTGTTTTTACACTGCTACTTTAGGTTGTGTATTCTGTTTTATGCAGACATGTGTACTTGCATTTTGATTCTCTTCTTTTTTCCTAATTTTTCAGTAAAAAGTTTGAGGATGAGATAAAGCCTGAGTTGAAGCATACTGGAGCTGGTATCATATCTATGGCAAATGCTGGTCCGAACACCAACGGAAGCCAATTTTTCATTACTTTGGCACCATGTCCTTCTCTAGATGGTACGGACTAGTTCTCCTAGTCTTTAATTGTTATTCATTTTATCATGTTTGTCCTAAATCCCCTTTCCTTTCTAAAACATATGAATTGCATTATAAATGTCTATGGTTTATATGATATATTTTGAGGAATTGCTGAAAAGGGGATCCTTGTTACCATCTTTCTGGAAGTAGATTATTGTAAAAGTTTGCACTTGTTAACGTACTAGACATGTTTTGCACCTCCAGTTATCAACTCTGGGGCAGGGGTGGCAATTTCTGATATCATGTCAAAACAGTGTTATGTTATATAGACGTACATATGATAATATGTGATACAAATGCAAGAAAATAACGATAATCATGTCATCGTATCGTTTCAGAAATTGCCACCCAGTCTAAGTTGATTGGTTGAATGCCTTAACGTATAAATGAGGAACTTTAGGATACAAGTATGTTGTTTGAACATTTGTATGCTGCAACTACTTTTTCTCTCTACCATTTTCTTTTGCCATGCTTGTTGATGGAGCAACCGGAATTTCCCTGTTTGTGAATTGAATTTTCATCAATAAATTTGTCAAAAATTAACCAAAAGGCTGTGATTATCCAGGAAAACACACCATTTTTGGAAGAGTATCCAAGGGAATGGAAGTAATCAAAAGGCTTGGCAGTGTCCAAACTGACAATAATGATAGGTAAATATCTCTTTAGTATATTTTGGATCTTCGTAAGGGTAAATACATCCATTGCTTCTGAACTATAATGTTATTGTGGACTGTAAATTTCGTTTTGCGACATAGAAGTCCTTCAAATTTGCATTATACTAACGTTATAGTCAAAATCAAAGACCATCAAAAGATTAACAAAATGACGACCCGGACATAGGTATTTCACCATGATCAGTGATGACACAGATAGAAAAAACAAAAAAACTAGTGATGTAGACAAACTTATCCAGGTTTTTTTTAGTTAATCCTTTATAATCAGTTTTCTTTAACTTTTTACTTTAATGTTTGTATAATATGAAGTTCAAAGACATCTATGTAATGGAAGTGAAGTTTACAGACCATAATCTTAGTGTTGTTCATGAATGTTTACTGCTCTTCTGTATTGATAGTTAATGCACGACATGCATGTTATTATCAGAACCTATAGTGAAGTAAAGTTTGGTTTTAAAAGGACGAGTGATGTGAATTCTTTGTTTTGCTTATCAGGCAATAGTTGCCGTATCCCATTTTTTGTTAAATGTTGAATTAAATCATATGGTTGAGTTCCTTTTGTGCTTTCAATACAGGCCTATACATGATGTGAAGATTTTGAGGACATCAGTCAAAGATTAATGAACCAGATACTTTAGCTGGGATAGCATGCTTTTAGCAGTTGGGAAAGCAATGCCAAATTGGGTCTATGTAAAGCAAACTTTCTTGTCTCAATAGCTCGGATGAGCCAGTTTCTCCACTCTTTTTTCTAAATACTTGTTCCTGAAGTGTATGAGAAGTAACATTATTGAGAAGTGGATTTACATTACTTGTACTGATGACTATATAAACTGAATGTAATGATAAATCCTAGATAATGGATGTAAATCTAGCAGCAAGATTATCTACTTCAGGAATGTGCATGAACAGTCCATATTCGCGCATTTAGAGATGGATTCTACTATGCTTCGAGTGATATGAACCCGACCAAATTGCGGTTATAGTAAAAAAATTCCGTTTAAATTTTTTTATCATAGTAGATTTGGTTCATCATGTGACAGTAGTTGCATTAGTCTCATTTAATTTTGTTGTAGTTTTATTTTATTTTTATTTTTTAAAGCATTCTCATCAATTTTGCTCACAAGTCTCGTCCAATAATGTTTTGACACATTACTTGTATAATTTTATGGTGTAGGCTATGGTCACTTTGTTTTTTTCTTACTTTGTTTATCCTTTGTCTTTTTCACCATTAGATTAGTTTTTAACCCATGATCCAATGGTTGACAAAACAAAGTAATGGTTACTTTGTGAAAAACAAAGTGACCATAGAATATCCCTAATTTTATTACTTTCACGCAGTCTCATCAATTTTGCTCACTGAACACCTTTTCTCGAAATTTACCCTATAAATTATATATACATTTATAAGCTGCACCTTCAAAAATGCATCCACCTCGGATCAACTTTATAAGCAGAAAACTCAGATCAATCCTCAAACTCCGATCAACTTTATGGGCAGAAAAGAAACTCGGATCAAACCTCCTTGGTACTCATTATAAAAAATAGATAGTAGTACTTCATGCTTTTAAGGATTGAAAACAAAGCTAAAAAGTTGACACTTGAAAGAGAAGTAACGGTAAAAACTATCACCTAAATCAGAGTTACACGGCAAATTATGATCTATTTCATATTTGATGTTAGTAACTAGTAAGTGCACACTGGCTATCTACCTATCACATTCACCCAAAGGAGAAAAAAAAAATTACTTCGAATTTACAAGCCACATCTAACTTCTATGATCAAGGGGAAAAAATATGTAATACAGCCACCAAACAATTCACTGCTCATCTCTTTCCAAATCACAATATATCTCCGTAGAAAATCTTGAATCGCCACCACCACTCTTCCGAAAAAAAATAATCCTACGAAATGAAAAATCGGGTTGCCACCATAGATCAAGACTAGCTTTATCTCTGCAGGATATAGCAACAAAACTATACACACAAACTGTTGTTCTTTCCGTTATGTAGATATATATGCTCTAACCCGGTCTTCGCTGAAACTCAAATGAGTGAATACTTGTAATTTTAGTTTCACCTCAACTTTTCCTATTTTGAGGGGTATGATCCTACACTCCCGTTCTCCTCGGATGAATGATTCACTATAGATTGTGAGATCACATCAAATCCATTTAACTTGACAGGTTCAGGAGGGGGGTCGTCTACTAAGAATGTGTTCCTTTCTTGCTCGAAATTATTTGTCGGAACTACCTCAGTGTATCCATCCAGTTGTTGAAGCAGCTCCATGCGCTTTAAAGATGGTACATCACCCTTACAGTATCTATGCCACATGTTCCGGTATGCTGACTCTAAACCGAGAGTGAATTTTGATCCATCACATACTGGAGACTCTGCCATAAGATCTCGAAGACTCATCCTCAAGTTTGAGAGTGCTGTCACGTCTGTTGCAAGCTGCAAAGCCAATTGAACATATTCATCTTCGTTTTTGGCGATCAGATGTCCTAATCCTGCATCG
Organism: Euphorbia peplus; assembly: GCA_028411795.1. Lineage (NCBI taxonomy): Eukaryota > Viridiplantae > Streptophyta > Magnoliopsida > Malpighiales > Euphorbiaceae > Euphorbia > Euphorbia peplus. The sequence goes on from CP110841.1 coordinate 34,323,363, forward strand.
CAAGCAGACAAAACAGACACATCAACTCAACAACGTACATATATATTACAAAAATACTACACAAGTATTCAAAACTCAATGATCTAATAAAAAAACAATTGAGAATGTCATTGAAGAAGTGTCCACAAGAGAAAATATCAAACAAATAGGAAAAGCTAACACAAGCATAGCAATTAAGTGCAATTAAAGACGGAGAGTCGGGTGAGTGCATGTCTTTTTTTAAAAGCTGAGCCAAGTGTGCTAGTGTGTGCGTGCTTCTTACCACAAATAACATACTTCTTTGTAGACAGTAACAAGCTGTTCAATATTGGCCAGTAAAAATGAATGAAGGTTTTCAATTTGTTGTATTAATATGATGATCCTTTTTTTTCTCGGATTTGAGATGTGAAGTTGTGAACAGAGAGTGCAAAAGACAGAATGAACAATGAACAATATAGCCAATAATGATCTCGATTTGGAAATCAAGGTTGACAAAAAAATGCCTTACCGACTTTGCTGAGTAGAGACACACCAACATTGTGAGCGTGTACCGCACCAGCCATAGTAACACATGGAACTCCCATATAAAGAGATTCACAAGTCGTTGTCGTTCCAGCATATGGAAAAGTATCCAAGCTACACAAAAATTTCCAAGTCATTATTATAGAGTCACAGAAAAGTATTCAATTCCAGAGATTTATATTCACAATTCAATTTTGCAGATCTATATTTTTTTAAAAAAAGACTGCAGTATCTTACCTAATGTCCATTAGAGAATATGCTTGCATATGATCATGGTTGAGAAGAATTAGAGGCAAAAGGTCAACCCGCAGCGATTCCAAACCCAATTCCTCCAACAATGTAAGGAATCGCTGTCTAACATTGTCAGAACAAAATGGCTTACATTTTACCACAAGACGAGAATTTGGTACAGCACAAAGAATCCTCGCCCAAACTTGTAGTACTTTAGGAGTTATCTAACAAAGACAAAAAAGGAGGAGGATCAGATAGCATATACGGACCAACTACAACAATCAATATGAAAATCAAAAAAATACCTTAGCCAAATTATTAAAGCTACCAAATGTAACAAAACCATTAGCAAGGGCAGGAGTAGGACAAACAGCTCCAGCTTCTGGTGACGGTGTATAACAAAGAAAGCATTCCGGTAATCGAACTAACTCCTCAACATGCCTGACATTGAGTAAAGGCGCCAATAACGGACAGTGAAAACTAAAATAAAGCAATAACTACTAGCAAATATACTAATTGACAAACAAAAAGAGAGAAAAAGAGGACATACTTTTGTTTAGAATCTGGAGGGTCTGCCAGTGAATCAGTGATTCTATAATCAATTGTAGGCAAGCCTGTTGTATTTGGGTAGCCGATCCAAGTGACCTTAAATAAACCAAAGCCAATTTAAGGATAGAAACACAATTCTATAACAATATCAAAACACACAAATTTATTGGATTAACACAATGCCGCAGCCTAAAATCCGAACTCCATTCTCATTAAAATTCCAATATCTAACTTCCATAGCCATTTATTTTTAACCGCCAAAAGTATACAAGTTTTGCCAGAACAAAATTTTGATTTAAGAGCTCAATAGAAAAGTTCACGGGCATCAAGGTGGGCATTCCTAACACCTTTCTGCTCTTGACAGATCCCTAACGCATGCCAGTTCAGCAACCTAAGTATACGAGCAAGATTATTAGATGTTGGCAAAAGGACATGACAAACTGCTGGGGTTGCGTATTGCATTTCAGTTTTATTCCAGCCATGTCAGCCATTACTTGGAGTTGGATACCGCTTGCTTTTTAGGTTATGCGCCTCACCAACTGCAGTAAATTTCACCTTTTTTGATGCGCAAAGGAACTGAAAGCCTTTTAAAGTGGCAGATGCTCTTCAAATATTGGTTAACAAGATCGAGAAGGCACCTCTTACCAGCACAATAGTACTGTAAGATTTTTTCCTCAAGGGACACTAATGGTCACTACCGAAAACTACAAGGTCAACAAATTTCTAAAAAGAAACTGAACACCTACAAAACAAGTATTGCATACCTGAAGCGGGGCTGGTCGGCATGCCATCATTCCCAACTTATTGTTAGCTGTATGTCCAGTAAGTTCCACTAAGATATCAACATTATCTTCTCTAACCATGTTTGCCACCTTCTTTTCATCAATCCCATATATATCCTTCCATATGCCACCCTTTTTTAAGACTTTCTCCTTGAACCTATTTGTCTTTGCATCAGCCTGAATTTTTGTAGGAGATATATATCCAGAATTCCAGATATAATGATTACATATGTGAACACAGAACAGAATATTCTTGATAAAATATCAAAAAAGCAAAATTATGGCAGTGAAGATGATCACAGGAACGGAAACAGCTTACAGGAACAATTCTTTATAAGAAATATAAAACACAAAGGTATTACCTTCACAACTGCTGAATAAACCACAACCTTGTATTTCGTAGAGTCGTGGTGTACAAGAGGTGCCTCAACGAAATAAGATACAGAGTGAGTAAAATAATCTGGAGATACATATCCAATAACGAGTGGACGATCTGGATCTTTAGGGTTATCCCATGAAGTGTATTGCGGAAATAACCTCATAAAACGTCTCCCCCAGTCCCTGCATGAATGCCCAATTTAATTAATATGAAACCTTAGGCCTAAACCAATATATTCTTAAATGCATGACCTATAAATTATAAATAACACTCAAGGTGGTGTGTATAAATATTTTATTCATTGCACGTAAGAAACTACGGGCAAAGAAAACAACAATGATGAACTTCAAAATAGACAGAAACAAGGATGCTCAAGAAACATTTAGAAAACCAAAATTGTTCGTCAAATCAAACAATTTTAAACGGCACAATAACAAGAAAATTCTTTTGTTTCCTTATCGTAGAATTATTTAATTTATTGGTTATTTTATTGAGGTTCTACAAAAATATGAGGTAGGAGACAAAAGCACAAAATACTATTCTTTTAAAATTGGATATTAATTTATTTCTGTTAAATGTTTCAACTCATAATAGTTTTTTTCCCCTAAATCAGACGTTGTAACATACGATGTATGCTGGTAACTTCACAATCTCCAACAAGTAAACTGAGAAAATATAGTTTAATACAAAAAAAAACTTAAAAAGTACTAATGCTATCATTGGCAATGTCACTCAAACCATCTAATCAGAGTACCAAAAGGACCAGGCATTATTTTATATTTTAAGCCTAAAAGAAGGGGGAAAACAAGGTAAATGTTATCAAAAGTAAATATTACCTGTGTGCCTCGTAAAGTTTGTCATCATGTCCTTCATTAATATAATTCAATGCAAGCAACCGATTCTGCAGAAGAAAAAGATAAACATAAGAGGCAGAGCCTACAACAGTAAAATTCGCAACAAGGAGAAGCGAAGTCTATAATGATATTTCGAATTTTTTGACATTAACAATAGTAACAAGAGGCATCTAAACGTTAAAAAATATACACATGTTTAAGCAACAACATTTCATTGATTAGAAGGAAAATTTCCATTATATAATACACCAAGCCAATTGTTAAATGTGGGAACTATACATTAGAAATATAAGTTCAAAAAAATCCTAAGCACATATGTTTCTTGCCTTTTCCTCAATGGTGCTTTTAAAAATTGCAAGTTTCTTGGCCAGACTATGCTTATATCTGGTGAACTTCGTATTAACTCAGTTCCCTGTTTCAACTTGTTGGGCAAATTTCCGGAAGGAAACATATTACCGACACATAACGGAGTAATGTGATGAGGACCATGTAAAGATCTGAGATGAACCATATGAAGTACTAACTTTGATATGATCAACCAATCTGATGGTGCCAATTTATGATCATTCACAGCACACAAGCACATGAAAATCAAGTCCAGACATGCAAGTTTTAAAACAAATGAGTAGCATTACCTGCCCTGCATTGCGAGAATCAGGATCTATTTTGAGGCATTGCTCATAAGCATTGATGGCCATAGCTATATTGCCAGCATCTCTGTAAAGGACTCCTAAAAGTTATGAAGCAGGAAAGAGTTATGCACAACAAACATAGAGACGAGCATTAGGACGAGCATTATTTATCTCGCAACACAGACACAAAAGAAGATCAACAATAAGCACTCGGAAAAAAAGAAGGAAAAATGGAGTGAGGAGACACCTAGGTTATTATATGCTTCGGCATAAGTAGGATTTGCCATGATAGCTTTCTCAATCATGCTTGCAGCAGCATCCATTTTACCCTGTCAAAGAGAATTCACGAACCATAACAGGTAAAAGGTATTATATGTTGACATCTCCAGATTGGCCAAGATTGAGAGAATTTACAGAAGGTGTATTTACCTGGACAGTGTAGACAACCCCCAGATTGTTCAAAGACTGTGAGAAGTTTGGTTTAATTGATAAAGCCATCTGATAACACTCCACGGCTTTATCCAGGTTGTCTCGATCTTTGTATATTACCCCTAAATTGTTACATGCTTCAGCACAATGGGGATTGAAGTGGAAAGCAAGTTCATAGAATACAATAGCCTGCAAAAAGAAATCAAGTCCTTAGCTATGACACCCTTAAACTCAGTTGTAGAGTAATGTGGTACGGCGTAAGTCATTGGTTCAAATACGATGAGGGGATTCGGCATATCTTCATAACACCAGTGATGGAATTTCCATATTTGAAGACAGAATAGAAGTTGATATTTGGAATAACAAAAATAAGAAACTCTATTATTCAAACTATTTCAAAAATCTATCTTACCATGCTTTATTTTAGCTTCTTTTTTAGTTTATTTGAGAACATACCTCTAATATTCTTTATAATAAAAAATCAAATGATTGTTGAATATATAATCAGCAATGTTACAACATATAATACCCATTATTAAAATGTAATAATAATGTATTAACTAATATCAAACAGTAATATAATTCATCCTTCTATTCTCCAACTATATTATTCTAGAATCTAAATGCAGAAGTGGCCAAAACTTCCATACATGCATAACATTTTGTATCAGTAGGAGAACTAAAACGCTGAATTTTGTTAGGAGGCAGCAAAGGAACTACTACCTGCCCTCATCATATTGGTCCAAATGCAACGTGAAAAACAAGGCAACTTACATTGTCAAACTTCAGCATTTCACCATAAGCAACACCAAGATTATACATGGCATCAGCATAATGCCAATTGTAATACAATGCCTTCTTGTAATTTGCTATGCCTTGATTGATGTCTCCCTCCAATTTCACCTGAGTCAATTAATACAATATCAGACAAAGGAATCTAGCAAAAAGCATCTGCACCATTCTCAATAATGGAACTTCAATAAACTAGCAAGGGAAAATGCAGTTTATTAGCATATTTGGTAAACGGCCACCTGATCAATCATCAAATAAACAGCAAGCAAAGAAATAATGTATACTGAGAGATCTGATGATATAGCAACTAAATACCAAGTAAAAATGGGACTTCACAGAAACAAAGAGGGTAACCAATAAGATGTAAAAGCTACCTTAGTTCCTAAGTCCGTCAAAGCTATTGCCATATTATTCTTTGCAATCTCAAAGTTTGGTGACACAGCTAGGCACCTAAAAATATGGTAAACGAAAAATGAGCAATCAGCAAAGAAATGTGAACATCAAATATTCATGAAGCATGAGTGAAGAAATATATTCCTAACTGCCAGGGGTACCTCTCATAACACAGAATGGCTGAATCCAAGTCGCCTCGATTTTTATAGATGACACCCATGTTGCAATAAGCTTCAGCATACATGGGCCTCTCAAATGCAGCCTTCTCATAGCAACTAAGGGCAGTGTCATATTGCATCATTTCAGAATACACAACTCCAAGGTTATAATATGCAGGCTGCAAGTAAGAAGCAAAAGTACAAGAATATAAATCCATTGGATGTAAGAAAGCAAACAGAAAAGAAGCAAAAAGCGGCCAGCAAGGGAAGGAAAGAAGCTTTAAATATACCGCATAGTGAGGATCTATTTTAAGAGCTTCGTAATACTTCTGAATTCCCTCCTGTGTATTTCCTGAAAGCTTTAAGCTTGTACCAATATCAGTTAAGACAATTGCTAGGCATTCTGCAGCCGGTTTGTATGCCGGTTCTGCCTTCAGAGCCTTCTGATATGACTGCATCAAGCAAATTTGATTAAGCCTTAGGTTTAATTTTCAACGTTTATCAGAAAGACCAACCACATCCTAGAAAAAGATGAGTTACAACATACAATACCTTCTTAAAAAATCAATCAACAATCAATTACTGAGCTGATGGTAACCACACCCATATTACAAGAGTTCGCACTACATAGACCAGACCAGAATAGCTCTATTATCACAATTATGTTATTTAGTATGTGAATTTAAACACAAAATTCACAGCTAATTAATTGAATAAATAATTAAGGATTGAGAACGGAATCAAAAAACAAATCCTGAACATTTATAACAATATACTCTCTATTAAATCAGGACAGCTATATCATTTCAGAAAAGTGTGTTCCACTTACAGCTTCTCAGTTCCAATTCCAAGTGCCTCACAGGCATGTCATAGAAATTCCAATTCTCTATTAGAGCCAGTGAAGCACTTAATAACCAAAAATTATCTATACTTAATTCAAAAAAGGCTCATGATGTACCAATGGCAATTACTAGATGAACCAAATAAGAATTCGACCTGATAGACATCATTCTGATACAGTAGAGGAAAATCAAGGGAGCCAATAAAAAATTAAGAAAAGACAAGTTTTCATGATATTGAGAAAAGCATTAGCTTTAGGCATATGCTTCAGGAGAAAGTATCTGAATGTCACAATAGAGTCAAACAAAGAAGTAACAGCATCAAGTTAGAAAAGCAAATTGTGATTGGCATCTGCTATATGTAACACTAATTTAGGAGATTATTGCTATGCTTTTGGCATCTGGTAACACTAATTATACTTGGCTATTTTAATATCAATGTGGAACAGAGAAAATTTGTTTAGACAATGGCTAAATGCACTCTTGCTGAAATAAAATTTATTTTAGTTTTATTGATTACTAAGAACCATAAAACATGAAAAACAGTCACGAGCATACCTCAGCAGCCTCTATGAGTCGACCCTCATCTTTGTACGATATACCACAATGTGTGAGGGCACATGCATTTTGAGGATCCAGCTTGATGGCTTCAGAAAAACTATCAAAAGCAAGCCTTCCCATGTTCTGCATCTGCAAGCATATGCCTTTTCCGATATGTGCTTCAACATTTCCACTGTCTTTTTCCAAGACACTCTCGTAAATTGCAAGAGCATCAGCAAATTTGTTCCTGGAACGAAGAACGTTGGCATAAGTAAGAGTATCCTTCCCTTCAAAACCCTTCACTTCTTTAGCTGCATTAGCAGGAGACCCACTTCCACGAGGAGAAGTCTGTGACCCTTCAAAGAAACTGTTATCTTCAGCTGATCCCCCTTCTCTCCAAGTTCCGTTATCTTTTGCCGCCAGCGTCATTTCTACATATAAGCCACCTCTCTATCCTATACAAACAACAGTAAAAAGTATATCAAGTTAAAGGCTTTTTCATGATTACAAAACATCTAAACTTCCGAGACTATGTTGGCAATGCCAAATACAAACACCCAACTAGAATAACCATAAAGCTATGTTGCATGGATACTCCTTTTAGTAGCTTGCATGTTCATGTCCGTGTCCATTTCATTTTCAATTGATCTTGTAGGCTAATATATGAAGGTTATATTTAAGAGATAACTTTATTGCATCCATGTCTGTGTCTATTTTCAGTGCAACCTAACCATAGAGCCACCAAGAAACAGTTAACAGAAAAAAGAACTTTCATCAGTACCATTTAGCTGCATTGAAACATGCAATCAATGAAACTAGTGAACTCCAAAAAACAAGAGAGAAAAGCATAAAAAGATACGATTTTTAATCAACAAAAACCCTAATGAAAGGGGGAAAGAATCAAATCCCTAACTACCTCCAAACCCCAATAAATCCCAAATGTAAGATCAAACATCTACACTACACGCAAAATCAATTAAAAAACACACGAGAAAACCCAAAATTAGGGATTCGAAAACTTACATTCAAACCAGAAAACCCCAATTAACACATCATATCCAAAGAAGTGACTAGTTTGCTACAAACCCTACTGAAACAAGCGCATGAGAAGCAGAAAACGGCGCAGGATAGCAGATAGTCCTGAAAAAAATTGAAGGGGGGGAGAGAGAGAGGGGTAAAAGGGTCAATAAACGCCGCTCTCTCGTCTCCGTCACTGCGAAAAGGGGTTGATGTGAGGCGAAAAAGAGAGGAAATAAGATGAAAATGAAAGAAAAATGGTGTTATTAAAATGGTCTACTGTGTGCTATAATAGAGACGATGATACATGTGTGTTTGCCCTTAGGGTTGTTGACTATTTTCGGTCATGCCACTTTTATTCTAAGCATGCTTCTGCTCTCCCATCTTTCTACTTTCGCAGCCTTTTCTTATGGCTTCTTGTCGGCGAGTTGTTTTTTTAAAAAAAAAAAATTCATTTATGGGAACATTTTTTCTATGGAAACTACAGCTTCATTCTGCATCAGAAAAGTTTAAACAGATGAAATTTGTTGGGAAATAAGGAACTTCTTTAATCAACATTTTCGATATAACTTAATTAATCAAATCTAAGTTACAAAAAAAAATTAATTGAATCAAAAGCTCGAACTTATAATCGAACTCATAATTGATTGAACCAAAAACTCAAATTGATAGTTAGGGTTAACAAATCTCTCACAATCGAGTTCAAAAGCGAAGCACTCCATTTGGCAACTTCATGAGAAAGGAATATTTTCACTATAGCGTTTTAAATAAAATTGAGTTAGGATTAAATAAAGTTTTCATTTTAAAATCTTTAGATTTATCTATTAAAGTTGAAAAGCATAAGAGTTCAAGAATCAAATGTTTTAGTTGGAACTCGACTTCTTTCTTAGTCATTCACTTGCACCGTAAATGTGCATCACGGTTTTCGACAAGTATTACACGTTCTACTTTCCAAGCGCCCTATTAGCCCCTTCCACGAAGTCTAAACAACTATGTGCCTTTGTTGTTTCTAGGCAAAATTGGTCCTTGCTTGGGTCATCTCAGCTACCAGAACTGCCATTGTTTTCCCTCAAGCTTTAATTATTCATCAACAATTTATGAAAATATGCATTTACAACATTCACGGCACGAGTAAAGAACAAACACGTGTTTCTTTGTATCATAGTATTTCAGGTACTCGATTGTGAAGCATAACTTTTGCACGACATTAGAAGGACTTAATCATTACACAAGCATAGCAAATTGATGTTGGGGAACCAAAATAGCGTTACAAGAAACACACGGCACGTTAAAATCTTACACACGAGATATAATCCGATTCATTAAGGCGCCTCTCCTATGTTCATCTATCATTTGAAACATACATTCGTATATATGAAGATAAATCTTAAATATTTATACGAATATAAACTCCGTAATGGATGAGAATGGCTATATAATTTACTCCAGTTTCTAACTGCACATTATTCTCTTTTACACGTATATGTGCCTATTTTTTTTCAAATTACCAAAATGGTCCCAAGTTATTAAGAGAGGACCAATTTGATCCACAGTTATAAAATAATACTAATTTCATAATATTTATAAAACTAGTGTAATTATAGACTTTAAATAACGATATTTTATACTTTATATTATTTTTTGTTAACTTATCAATAGATAGGTGCCACATCATAATCCGAAAGTTAGATAAGGGAGACATGAGGGGGAGAGAAAAAGATGCCTAAAATTACATAAAAGTGTATTTTTAACCATTAAAATAATAATTTTAAACAAAAATATAAAGTTTCTTTTGGGTGCAATTCAATTCCAATAATATAAAGTTGATTGCTAATTAAAGTAATGGGAATCAAAGATATAAATTACCTGTATATAGAAGAATGAAGCTGTTTAAAGAACAAATATTAAAGAAAATATATAACATTATTGAAAATATAAAAATTAAATATATAGTGTAAAAGAAATAATTGTACTTTATTTAATGTACATAAAGAATGAAAAAAAGTTTTAAAAGAGATACAAGTACAATGTAAATTAGATAAACCTTTTCTAGTATGGATGGAAGTTAAATGAGGAAGTACTTTTAAGAAGTAAATGTAATTAATATTTTATTTTTATTAATATTTTATTTTTATTAATCTTCAAATTGATGTTAACAAGTGTTACATAGCCTAAATAATTTTTTTTTAGAATTATAACCTAAATAACTCTAATATTAATATAATATACATATATTTGTCGAGGAGTTCCTTATTTCCGATATGATTTAAATTTATGCTAAAAATGGTATATAACAAATATAGAAAGAAAAAGGGGAGAAAATAAAAATAAAGGAGCTACAAGTATAAAACGCGATAGCAATGATAAAATTTAAAGCCTTGTCAAAATATAGAGCTCTATTCGTATTTATAATTAAAATGATACGTCGAGAGTGCTACCTAATCTCGTGATAGCTTACTCACTACTCACATATGATTAGATGTATAGGTATATATGTTGATGAGCTCGTGATTGACTATTAGCTTCACCTAATTCCCATCATCTTCCTCATTTTCCCTCTCCATTTAACTACCTCTTCCACCTTCCTTCCTACTTAAATTTTCTTTCCCATATTATTTTCTGTTTGGTTACTAAGAAAATAAATTTCAACACCTTCAAAAAAAATATCTAATCATCAAACATGAATATTCCTACAGATAAAAAACAAGGCGTGTACACATACCTAGCTCAATGGCCGATTTTCGCCATAGCTTGGTCGTCAATCCGCCACGACAACAATCTCAAACTCGCCATCGGAAGCTCTCTCGAAGACCACACCAACAAAATCGAACTTCTCGAATTCAATCTCGACTCATTAACTTTCGAACAAACTCGCCTTCAATATGATCATCCATTTGCTCCTACAAACATCATGTTCTCCCCCAGCTCCCAAAACGACTCATCAAACCCTAACCTCATCGCCACCTCGGGCGACTACTTACGCCTATATCAGATCCACGACGACAATATTGAGCTCCGGTCACTACTCAACAGTAACAAAACAAGCGAGTTCAACTCCGCAATAACATCCTTTGACTGGCCCGACTTTGACGTTAACCACATCGCTACATGCAGCGTGGACACCACGTGCACGATCTGGAACATAGAGAAAGAGACCGTGGATTCGCAACTAGTCGCACATGATAAGGAAGTGTACGACATCTCATGGGGTGGATACAATGTTTTTGCGACGGTTTCTAGCGACGGATCAGTTAGGGTTTTTGATTTACGAGATAAGGAACGATCGACAATAGTTTATGAGAATCCGATAGGAGAATGTCCATTGTTGAGAGTTGAGTGGAATAAATGTGATCCGAGATTTTTAGCGACGGTCGGGATGGATAGTAATAAAGTTGTGGTTGTTGATATTCGTTTTCCAACGACTCCATGGATGGAGTTGGGGAAGCATAGGGGGAATGTGAGTGGGATATCGTGGGCTCCGGTCACCGGGCGGGAGATTTGCTCCGCGGGGGATGATTGTCGGGCTTTGATATGGGAAATGGGGGTGGATGGTGGTGGTTTGAGTGACGTGGAACCGAGTTTGTGGTTCGAATCCACGGCGGAGATAAATAATGTGCGGTGGTCGCCGGTGGATTATGAGTGGGTTGCTGTTGCTTCTTTGAACAAGTTGCAGCTTTTGAAGGTTTAGGAAAATAATTAAGTAGCTTGTGATTACGAGTATTGGTTGTATAAACATTCAAATGTTAGACTCTATGCAAATGGTGTGTCCGAGCTAATGTCGATATGTTGATTTAATTTGTCGATCTCTTTCCCCGCCGCTCAATTCAGTATTCTGGAGCGGGCAAAGTACATAAAAGTAGAGAGATTCCTTTGTAAAAAGAAATTATATAATTGTGCCAATATATTAACATTTATTTGTTGTCTAAAAAACTTGATTAAGCGACTTATATTAACATTTACTTTCCATTACTTTCATTAATTCCAATCAAACATTTACCAAACAAAAACTAACTAATTTTTTTTATTGAAATTAGACTTCTATATTCATATATGTAGTTACATAACTTCTATTTCATGAGACAAAGATATAATAAATCAATTGCTCGATAAAATTGTCCAACACATTTATTAATGTTGTGTTGTGTTTGATTTTTAAAGCATAAAAATTTATTCAACCCTTATATTTATATACCATTTCGACAAAGTTAATTTGTTTGAAACGTTTGATTGATCATTTTGTTTGACGTCACATGAACTGTATAAGCAAATACGTTTGTCTTATCTAACGTATGAGAAGAGAATTAGAGATTTCAACGATGGACTTGAAACTTTTCAAATGTATTTTACACTCTCGGTGCCACATGAGACCATTAGATCAACTAACCATATTTCACCAATTGATTGTAGTCCAAACATTACATTCACTAATGCGTGAGTGGAGAGATTAAGGTTTGAATTCTGCTCTTTGCAATTTCCAAAAAAAAACTAACCATATTTCAAACAAGTTGAAAATGAGATGGAGACAATATAAACATGTTGAATTTGAATTATTCATATTTGGAACATATGAACTTAAGTTAAATTATTTAAAATATATTTCACGAGTTAGTTTACCATTGTCAGGAAAATTCTATGGTCATTTTGTTTTTTACAAAGTAATCATTACTTTGTTTTGTCCACCATTAGATCATGGGGTAAAAAGTGATCTAATGGTGAATAAAGCAAAATACAAACAAAGTAACTTAAAAACAAAATCACCATAGCCTACACCCCCATTGTCATTGTCGTGGACACACTTTATAAAAATATTCTTTGGAAAACAACTGATAAAAATATTACTAAAAAGTTAAGAAACATAACCAAAATTATAGTTAAACTATTTGATAAAAGTTAGTAAAACTAACACTAAAATGAAAATAATTCTTAAAATTATTGTGGGGAATTAAAAATAAATAATTCCTTTTAATACCTAAAATCCAAAAGCCAACACCAATAGAAAGAGAATTGGACCCTTATACAAATCAAGGCTTCTCCTTTACTTTGTTCTCGGAAGCCATGGCTATGACGATTGAAGGTACCTTTTGACCTCTTCTTCGATATTAATTTATAGTTTCTTAGCTCAGATTATCATCTCTCCCATATCATTTTCATTTAATTTGAGAAATTTGAAGCACTGTTACTTTTTTTTGTCATCTAGGTTTTGATTTTCAAGTGTTTGGAAACTCCATAAGTATGATTGCTGAGTTCAATTAGTACGATTTTTTATTTTTTTTTAGTTTAATACATCTGTGTTTATCATCAAATTAGTGTCTCAAAATCCAATGGAACATTTTATAACTCATCTTTTGATTTAATTACTGTCAGAGATTAATATAAAACATTTTGTTGGCTTTAACTGTCTGCTCAAGCTTTTGGTTCAATCATTTAAGTAACATGATATCAGAGCATGTGCAATCGAAAGGTCATTCTTTGTTGTGCATGCCTCAAGCCTAAGGTGCAGATAATCCAACTAGTCCCTGACTAATCCCCAAATATACCCCGACTAGGCTATGGAGGTCCTCAACTATCAGCTCGAGCTTTTAGTTTAGCCGGATTACTTGTGCTACTTTATTTTTTAATTCAGTTTATTGAGATACAAGATGTGCTTAAGATATGATCATGGTTGTTTAGGAATGGTCCTAATCATTCTGTGCTGGGAGATCCAGTTACTGTCATCTATTCTAATGTGCTTAAGATATGATCATGTTTGTTTAGGAATGGTCCTAATCATTTTGTGTTGGGAGATTCAGTTACTGTCATTTATTCTAAATTCTTTGTTTGCACTGGAAAAGTTAGATAGCAGAAGTGTTTTTCCTTTTAACATTGTTATATTTTATATGATGTCCGGTGCTAACTTTGTCTTTTTGCAATGCTGTTCACAATTTGGTGAATCGATGTTCGGCTTCAACTTTTTCTCTACAGTGTAAGTTGCAGGGTTCATGTTTGTAATTAATTTGTTCTGCATATTCAGTAAGATAACCTGTAATCTGTCACCATTGCAGGCTTGCTGGGCTTGCTTTTATGTTTTCTTCTAGCATCCTGCTTCAGATACTGGTAAACTCTCGATCAAATTTGTTGAACTGTAGTAGTCCTGCTTATTTTCAAGCATCTTAAAGATTTTTCAATGATGTTGTAACATATTGCATCTGATGCTTGAAATTTTTTAGTGGCAAATGTATTACATATTAAGGGCTTTTATATCTCATTGACTGAACATACTCTTCTTATATGGTGATTGGTGAGGTGCGTTGAAGCCCTATGAATTACTCTGTTCTAACTTTCTAGATCATCTTTCATTGTGATCGTGTATTATTTTAAAGATGGAACAAAAAATGTTTTGTTGACTCTAGGTAATCAGACTCCTCAAGTTCTAGTAGTGATCATATTCAAACACTAGGGACCAGGAAGAACTCTACAAAAATAGGAGTACGAATTTGGGACGTCATGTCATAATTGTTTTGTGGTATTTATGTATTCCATCCTGTCAAACTGGGCGTGAAACGTAGGTTGTCCCTGTAAATCATGAAATTATGTCAAGAATTGACAGCACTACTAGGAAAAAGCCTATGCCACCCCAACACCCCCCGCGTGAATGCACTTTATCTTCTAGGCTAGATGTTCCTGTCCAAATATAAGTGTGATGGTTCATAGGACTAGCGAGTTTCTTAAGTAGGTTTTCATGATGTGGAATATAGGTTTGTTGTCCTGAACTTGGCGGTGGCTTGAGATTTTAACATTGAAGAAGTAACAGTTTTAGCCAGATGCATCCTGTCCCAGAGGGCTTGGAATTTTATTGTCAAAGAAGTGATGATGCCACCGACTTTTATTTTTTTTGTCTAACTCATAACGAGTAAGAGAATTAAGAGGGCTTGGGATTTTGAACTTAAAAAGCCATGAGATTATTTCTCTGTGTCAACGAGTTGCACTGATGAAGGAAGAAAGAGTCAGAAGTAATGAATAGATAAGGACTTCTTACTTTACGAATGAAAAAAGCCTTGGATCTCAGTATTGTGACAAATAATCAAATCTCCAGGAATCTTGTGCATATTCATTTACTGCTTCTTCTTCTTTTTTCTCTTTTTAGTATTCATTTTCTTTGAAGTTCGAGGGTAGTCACATATTGAGGAATGGAGAAGAGAACATAGCTAGCAGCAAACCTGGAAAAATTCAGTTGAATGAAACTGAAACTTCATCTCTAACGAATCCTTGTTATATTTTCAATATATAGAAGGAAGAATGACCCTGCAAATCTAGGCTAGCAAATATTTTTCCTTGGCTTTTAATGTCAATTCCTTATCTTCTGTCCAACCATAACAATTGTCCAACCATTTAAGCATCAATATGGGCGATACAAGCGAAGCTCCAACAAGAGTGTTGTAAATAGAAGTACAAAGTGTTGATGATGATGTGGTGGTTGACAAGATTGTTAATGATTAGAAAAGACTCGAGGAGGTTTTCTATGAAGTTTGACAGTATAATGGCCAACAAGAAATGGCAGTTTTTGTTACTTTGAAGGAACCTAGAGAATGAATTTTACGTGATCTGGAAGTAGAAAAAGGCACAAAGTCGATTACATTGCTACCTTTCCCCTAAATTGGAGCTTTTAGGTACAGAATGCTAGAATTAATAAAACAAAGTAGGGCTGTGCTAGTTTTGTTGTTTCCTCTACTGTTAATGGTCCATGGATGCATTTTTTATCTGTTATTTTGTTATCTTCCTTCGCCCTTATTAGTTTCTTTTATTGTTAAAGACGCTTATTTTTCTCTTACTTATATAATCGCTATGCAGGCTTGTGCAATATACAACAATTGGTGGCCAATGCTATCAGGTTGGTTTTCGTATGACCTGTAACTTGTAAGCTCTGGTGTCACAGTTCAAAGTCATGATATGTATTTCTGTTATTTAACAGCTCTTATGTACGTTCTGGTGCCTATGCCATGTTTATTCTTTGGAGGTGGCTCCACTCAGTTTCTGATCAGTCGGGATGGTGGGGGGTGAGTACCTGATCTAAATTCTTTTTACAAGAAATTATCTTATGTGAAGTACTTTTTTTAGGAAGCGCATTTTTTCTACGCACATGTGATGTGACTGCTTGAAATGTTTCATTTGTGTGTATGCCAATTCTATCCCGTGGAAATATTTACTTCATAGGGAAATGCACTATACATTTGGATTGGGTCAGAGAGATGTAGGTTTGATATTTGGCTATTTGGTATGCCGCTTTTAACCTTTAGATTCGCGCATGTAGATCGAAATAAGAAAACTTATTAGGCGAGTGGTTTTAAAAAATACTGGTAAGTTGCAATCTTGTTCTCAAATCAAAATTGCTTACAGGTCGATAACGTACTTCCATGGATTTTGAGCTTCATGTACATATTGAATTAAAACATCACTTAGCGGATGAGATTTGATCACACATCTAGACTTATCAAGTTTGGACCTCTAACACTGCTTAGTTAAACTTTCTCATGAACAATCTCAATATCACCAAATAGGTCGGAGGAGGTAAAAAAACTGACAATTTAGTTGTGTAAATATGTGTCAATCTTCCAAGAGCGTGTTGAGAAGCAATTACTGATTCTGAACTTCATGATTTCATACACTGCCTTCTAAGTGGAAGATTAATTATTTGAAAACTTGACTATTGCAGGTGGATAGATGCCGCTAAATTCATGACTGGGGCATCAGCTGTTGGAAGCCTAGCCATTCCTATTATCCTAAGGCACGCACATATGATTGAAACAGGTGCTATGTTTATCGAGTTCACATCGTTCTTTATATTTGTCTGCACAGTAATGTGCTTTCATCGTGCCAGTTTAGAGGATGATTGGTGATCGAAATACTACACTTGCTACATCCATGGTGAATATATGACCAATTATTGATACATCATGCACAAGAAAACTAGGATTTCCCAACCCTGTAAATTTCTAATTTCCTTTTTCATGTATATTTGGGTTGCGAAAATATTACGCTGATACTGAATAGTAGTTTGTGTTAAATGAGAATGTAACTTTTAATTTTTCCTAACCCCCAGTCGACCATTCATCTTCGCGGGTTGGTAGTTACTTTTCACTTAAGGCATTCTCGTTTGCATCCATCATAAACCATCAAGCTATTCACATATATATTATCACTCCTATATTAAAATCTATTTCAGAGTTTATGTCAGAAGTTTTGGTTCTTATTTTGGACTCCCGGAAACACTGGTGCTTTAAATTAGGAGCGGCTAAATAATTGAGATAGAAAAAAAAAGTGAACAAATTGAACTAAAAGTTGAAATGATAATTAGAACCCAAACTCAACTTTTATAATCATCTCCAAGGGAACCTCACCATATTTCTAACAACTACTGTGGCTGCCAAAATTCGACTTAAAAGTCTCTCGTATCACGTCAATAATCAATGAATCAATTGAACTCTAGTTGATCTAAAAGTCTCTCGTATCATGTCAAGAAATCAATTGAACTTAAACCGATTACAGCTCAAACATAAATTTATAATTATTTGTAACATAGATATATTAAATCCCTGGCATTATTTTATACCATGGCTAACATATTTTACACTTTGATACCTAAACTTTAATTCTGTACTAAAAATAATAATCATTTTGAATATGATAAAAAAGTTAGTGTATTGTACATAAAAGAAGTATAAGAACCATCTAAAAATGTGCATTTTTTCAGGAAAAATGCCATTTCGGCACAGGTTTGCAGCATATTTACTGAGGTGCGGTTCCTTCATCCTCCATGAATAGACTCTATTCCTTTCTAATGGAAATCGTCCAGAGAAGATCCGAACTAGATTGTACCGTTACCTTCTCTTCTTTAACTATGTTTGATGTGCTCACTAGACCTCCAAATCTCATCTCTCTACAATCTGAAACAATCATGTCATAAAAAAAATAAGAATTGACCCATAATTTTGGTATATGTAACAGTAAAGGAAGAATTGAGCGACTTCATCCGGTTTATTTTTTTTTTTTTTTTACAAGGAGCAGGATTCGAACACTGGTCTCCCCACTCACGCATTGGTGAATAGTCATCATATTAATTCAAGTGGCCATGAATTTAATTATTATGGTGCAGTATACTTACCAAGATCCCACTTCAGCCCAGTGGTGGTGGTACTCAGAGATGGCATACCAATTGGAATGAGTCCGCAATGAGGGCCTTCAATGGAAGATTGGATATATATTTCATGTAAGTGAGTACATGGAAGGAGATAGATAAGGCAATCTTCAGATATGAGGATTATTCGAGTGCTTGAGAATCGACACAGAACGTTTATATTTCCAGCCTCGTGGTCAAATCGCCCGCCAACTGCTCCAGCAACAAGAATGCAAAGCTGTAAAACAAGAGCCAAAGCCTAAGCATATAGAAAGTATAATATGCAGAACTTTATCAGTTAAGAAAATTTCGGACATTACTTTAGACTGATCTATATGTGGAGTGTTGTCAAGGATATATAAAATGCACTTGTGTAGATCGGTTGTGTCCTGATCATGAGATTCATCAACCACCTTTGTTCCCTGCATTTGATCAAATGTACAAGAAAAGACACATCTGAGAAAGTCTAACTAATACAAGCAGTAACACCCTTCTTAATGAGAGATAAAACATACAAATAGCTATGAGATTCAAAACCGAAAATTCATTGATGGCTCTTGAACTTTAAAATTGAACTTTACACTCTACTAGCATAATGCTGACCCTTTTACAGTTTATCTTTGACCAAGATGATCACTCTAACAACAGTTAAGGATCTGTAGTAGAGTTGATGGAAATAATGTCAAGAAATTTTAATTCTTGTGTTTTTGGTTTTGAGATCATTTAGATGTTCTTTTCCTAAGAGAAAACAAATGTTCTTTTAGAAGAAGCTCCGAAAATGGTGATTTTGGGAATCGAAAAAAATGTGAATGTTGCTCTAAAAAAAACTTTAACTTTCGAACTTTTCCATTTTGAAATTGGTGGACGGGAAAATGGGTCATTATGTTATGTTACCTACAAAGTTCAAGAGCTTCATTGTTTGATTTGAAGTTTCGAGGATATAATGAAAACAAGAGTAAAGTTGAGGCACTATGATTGTAATTTACCCTAAAATACCAAGGACAAAAGTGCTATATGTATGTCTGTGTGGATTTAGCCAATTAAAACTAAAAGATTTCAGTCCAAAATACAAAAAAAAAGAAGAAAACATTGTCCACACTATCAGAAGGATGGTTCATACAGCCAGCAACGTTTATAAACAAAGTTAGAATTACCAGGCTGACATAGAAGTCCAAGACTTCTCTTCGGATTGAATCCATGTCTCCCTTGATTACATCTGGCTTGTACCTGCAATGAAATAATAAATTATTATTAGTATTACAAGCTGATATATAGCTTGTAGCTAGTTGATACAATCTTAACGCCAAGTGATGAGTGTAAATAGAAGTGACTTGTGCGCTATTCAATCCAAATTGGCAAATTCCTTTATATAAAATGTTTTGTACATGGATGCTAACTCCAGCATTATCAAAGAACTACAATTTACCGAAAATCAAAGGATAACCTTGCGTACCAAACGTGAAATAAAAATAAACATATACAAACATAAAGATAAAATCTATAGTATTGCAACAAGACCTGTGTCGAACATCAAGAGCGTCTTCATGAGGAAATAACAGAGGCATCTCATCGAACAAACGATTGGCACCGCCATCTGCACAGATGCGTAGTTGTGCTGTTCTACACAGGAAAAAGAACATGTCAAGAAAGCCAAAATATTGGCATTTAAGAGAGTGAAAAAGAAAGAAGTGGGAAAGAAGAGAGATGATCATGAAGAAGTACCGTGCGTCCAGATAAGACGAGTGAAACTAGGAAGGCGTTGGTTAAGCATAACAAGAACGTAAGAAAGTGAAGGGAGGTGGTCCCCAGCGGAGATCTTAGGGAGAAGGAACGATGAAGAATGGGTCATAGCCTCCATAGCGAAGCCTCCAGTAGTTTACTGTTGAATTTGGATGATATATGGTGGAACCAGGATCCTGGACGACCCGGGCCTCAAATACTTAAAAACAAATTTTCATAACGTCAAAAAAATTATTAATCCAAAAGCACACAAACTAATATTACATGCCAACATTTATGTAATGGGTGATGATTTAATATTAAAATCATGTCTAAAAACAAACACTGACAAGAACTTCTGTAAATACAAGAACTATAGAACTTCATTATCAATTTAACATCAACAATAGAAATTCAATAACAACTATACTATGAAAGAACAATGACCAATACTAAAGATCACAGTTAAGAATCTTTCACAGGACCCTGTTTTGCAGGGAACTATTATTTTCCCCTTTTCTAGTTGTATATCCAGCCCTATATGGCTTTATCAGACTTCAACTTATCTTAAATCAGGGTTGTTGTCTTTATTTTGTAATTATAGTCACGGACACCGATATGGGAAACGTTCTCTCTAAAATATAACCTTCATAAAATAGCCTACCCATAGGAAAAAAAGGAAATGGACATTGACACGGACACGGACACAGACACACAAGCTACTAAAAAGAGTGTCCATGTAAAATAATGGACTTTCAAGGAATAGAAAAAATCAGGCGAGAAGGAGAAAGTATACATAACGAAAGGAAAAGGACAAGCGGAGAGAGACTATTCATCCCAGTAGGTATCCTCATGCATACAATTTTCTTGGTATTATGAATTTTAATCTTAGATATCCTAATGTGTATGTCTCAAGACCAATTTGTGATTGTGAGCATTATAGTTGTTCCATTATGAACCAGAAAATCAAGGGCTGTTGGTAAAATAGAGCTCATAGCAATCCCGATTATTTTGAGTACTCATTTAATGGCTCACTTAAGGGTTCCTCAAACTTCAGCTTCACCATTTTACTGTTCATGTAACAAACAGTGCACCTAGAATAGCTATGACCTTTATCTACAAACAGCCGCATACACAAGTATCTATACTAACTACAAATTGCTATCTTCTCTAAACAAACTATATCTGAAAATAACTGTTAGCCATGCTTAAAACGTTGCTGCTTCCAGTTATAAGATATGTCTAACATACTGCACTATTTTGAAGTTTGAACACATTCCTTCTAAATATCATGATTACAGCCTAAAGAAACAGCAAGTCATTGTGACCTATGTTACACGGACACTCTTTTTAGTAGCTTGTGTGTCCGTGTCTATGTGTGTGTCCATTTCATTTTTTCCCTAAGGTTTTTCATTGAATCTCCAGTGTCCGTGTCCGTGCCCATTTTGTGTGTCCGTGCAACATAGATTGTGACTAATAGACATTCAGATTTAAAGAATTCAAGGAAAGAAGCAACTCGAGCAAACTTAATTGAACACATTTAAATGCAGCAATTCCTAATATGTGTAACATAGATAAGCGAAACTCGAAGAAGTCTAAAGCATGAAAGTGATTAAAACATAGAAATAGTATAAATTTAGGAAGTGAATTGGTGTAAATCTGGGGTGTATTGAAAATTCGAAAGTAGGATAGCAATAATCTAGGGTTAGGGATTTAAAAAAGAGATCATAGATTCAATTAAGAAAAACAAATCAACAAAAACCAAACCTCAAATTCTGGAGGTCAACCCCGGCGGTAGAGGCTAGTTGACACGGTGGCGGTTGTGTTCTCCATCGACGGCGCCGTTTCAATCGGGGGAATAGAACTAAGAAGAAGAAGAAATGGAAATAGAAACAAGAAGGAGAATAGATCAGTCATAAATTTTCCATTTTTATCAAATCTGCTACAAGATTCTGGACGTAATCTTCTTTTCAACATGTGTAGACGTTGAATTATCAAATATATATATATATTTTGGTTGATTTTTCTTATGGGCTTTATTCTTGCTGTTGGGCATTTGCTGGGCCTGTGAAGGGCTGCATCAAATAATTGCCTAAGGAGCAATATTGGTAGGGGTGTATAAATGAGGGAAAATGTATAGAGAAAAAAATATGACTGCCAAAGTGTAAGACATACATTTTTTATCTCCCAGTTTTAATAAAACTCGATTATGTTGTCATGTGTGTTCAAAATACGCAGTTTTACATGTTCAAATCTATTGTTTGTATTTCTGATTTTACGTGAGAATTTGTAAGATTTTTAATTTGTAAGTAAAAGTTTGTTGTACTTAAGTGAATGACCAAAAATTTATACTGTCAAATAAAATGTCAAAAATGTCTATTTAAATCATCTTTTTTAACTCTGCTTAGCCTCGTCTATATCGTTTTGAACCACATGACTTTGTTTTATAATGATGCAAATAAGAGAATTTTTGGTTCTATACAGCTTGATAATAAAATAGGAATAGGAGACCAGTATTGTATTGATTGGAGTGCTACACCCACTAGCCAATATATGGGTGAAGAATGTGGGTTTGACTTTCCTGCTTTGTAAATTTATGAGAAACAATGACATCAATTTATGTTCAAACATAAAAAGAGAAAAAAGTTTCAAAAGTTCTGGTTTAACCAAATAGTTTTTCGGGATAATGTATCAAAATAGGTATAAAGTTTTTTTTGGTAACAATAAGCATAAAGTTTTGAGTTAGTAACAATTTAAGCTCAGTGTATAAAATGACATAATTAAGTTAATGCTTATAAAATGTTACAATTAAAGGTTTTGCAAACAAAATGTACTCTAACTTACATTATCATTCATATCATTAGATGATTACTATAAAAAAAATAATCAAAATGCAAGTCAAATTTTGTTACATGGACCTTTAATTGTCTTATTTTAATAATTGTTGAACCTAAATTGTTGAAAATTCATAAACATTGAACATAAAATGATACTGTTTTATACATTAAGCTTAAGCTAAACTAATACTTCTGCGAAATTTTTTACAGCAATTTGATACATTATCCTTACATTTTACAAGGTATATAGAGATTCAGAATTGTAATCCCAACTATATAAATACTCCCAATCCCACATTGGTTCATTATTTGTCGCCTCAGCCATGTCAATGTGTTCAGTTTGAGATGGAAAGCAGCCATTATTTTGTGGTGTAAGTGTAGTAGTTTCGTCCGCCATTAGAGGGTTTTGAAAAGTTTCTGTTGCTTCTTCTTCTTTTTCTTCTATTCTGGTAAGTTCCGGAATGTTCCTTAAGCTTAGCTCTCCCATTGCCATCCCGATTGGTCTTCGGTCAAATGATCGTCGACATTTCACTTTCGTGTAAACACGACATAGACTTAATTCTTGCCTTATCTGCAGTGCATTATCGGAATCTTTTCTTAGATTATGAGCGCTTATATGGAATACATATTCTTAGAGGTTAAAAATGTTGCTATTAGGTTTTTAGGGTATAAAAAGGTTATCAATTTTATAATTAAAGGACCATATTTCTGAATTTTGGATTCTCAAATTCTAAATTTATCTAGTAAAATTTAAACTGTAATTTACAATATTAATATACTTAACACGAGATCCAACTTTGTTTTAGTAGAAAACATAAATGATGCATTGATCTAGCTAGTATAAAATAACAAATTGTCCCTTAGCTCAAATCCATCCTACTAATAACCCTTAATTGTAACTCACTCTCCACTTTCGATGGAAGTTGGTTCATTCATATCCGCATTTTCATCTCTTAAAATCTCTCCTTACTCGAGTCTTTCCTACCTTGACACGACAAAGTTTTACACATAATCTAGTACCGTACATATTCTAGACATAAAACAAGATTATTGTGAATGAGAAGATATAAACTACTTTTTTTCCAATAGAGATGAGCAAACCCTAAAATTTGTTTTGCAGTAAAAGGCTTAAAAGTTAGATCTATTTTGATCAATCCAGTAAAAGACGTTAGGTGCTAGTCAACAAGTAGGATTTTGATAGGCAGTCATATCGGTCCAAATTGGGTGCTCGATTTTGAGCTCCTAAGTGGGCCTAGATGGCCAGTCGGTTTTCGTTTATAACAGTGATTTTGATTATAGATGATCATCAAAGACTAACTGAGAAATTAAGATATATATATAGTAAGAGCTAACAACCATTGGATCATTAGATTGAGTTGAAGAAGAGGAAGAATGTCCCAGTTGAATAGCTTTATATTCATTTAATTTCCAATCAGTTTTGCTGCTCCCATTTCGAACGCGGCCGTTATAGAAAACCATAGTTCTTTTTAACCCGATACATCGATTATCCGAAGAAGAGTAAACATAAGAAGGCGAACCAGTTGATTTCCAGTAGCCAGTTGTGTTATGTCTGCTTGGTTTTCCTCCATGTTTTTCACTTTCTTGTATTGGGTTGAAGAAGAACCACTGTTCTTGGTCTCCCCAGCATACTTCTCCCGATAGTTCTGCATGAAAGCAGTGTAATCTTAAGCCTAATGTGTATATAATAAGATGCAATTTGAAGCACTACTAACGTAAGATGGGTTTTTCATGAACGAAAGATGCAAAATTTCAAACATATCGAGCACGAATTTAGGGGTTTTGAGGGTAAAGTACAAATTTATTCTCATAGTTTGGGATAGAGCGGATTCAGCTTGCACATACGAAACAATGCAATTTTAAGACTAATGTATGAGACGTTTGAAGTACTATTAACAAAATATGGGTTTCTTCATCAACAAATATGTGAAATTTCAAACCTTGTTCGGCGATCAAAATAAGATGGAAGGTGGTGGCAACATGAATTTATAGAATGAGTTTATCTTTCCTTATAATGAGACTTGAAATTTAAGTCTTATGTTAATCGGTATGTTTAAGATTTCATTTGTACTTGAATGTTAAATCACAGCCATTGTTTTGGATTCCACCGTGGTTGAGGAACCAACCATAGCAAAAATAGCCTCCCTAACCCATTTCAGATAGATTTGAAATGTCGTAAAACAAAAAATGTTAAAGGTAGAAATAGTATTTTTCTTCGCGAGTTTATAAAAAATCGAGTGAAAAGAAGAAGAAAATTACATACGAGGAAGATCCCACGGATCGAAGTCATAGATATGAAGAAGAGGAATAACTCTATCCATAGCCAGGTTAAGGTCTTGTCTCTTTCCATCAAGCTTGTGATGAAGATAAAACCCAACAAGCTCTTCTTCTGTCGGATAAAAACGAAACCCAGGTGTTATTTCCATAACCTAATAATTAATTCTGCTCTAGTTTTTATTTTATTTTTAGTTTTTATATATGTTTTTTATTGCATAAACTGCATTTTGGGGTCATATATAGTTGAAAGTATTTGTGGAAAATCGTTGATCATATTAAAGTGATCAAGTAAAATGTTTTTTAAGGTTAAGGTGTTGCTTGGAAACTTCACTAGCTATTATAATGCTCTAGAAAATCTTTGGATTAATTTATGTTTATATAGAAGTAAAATACTATTTGGCTACAACAAATTATAGTGGTTGAAATAGTTAAATTCGACTGAATTAAAAGATCGAGCAGGTAATTAAAGTTAATGATAAGTTTTTTTTATTAATTTTTTATATATTGATTGTGCGCATGTCTTTTAGGACTTGAAGTGTGCACGATACATATAAACTTATATGATTAAGTGTTCTTAGTTCACCAATAACTCGAACTAATAATCTTTTAATCGATTACACTAGTTTTATGTCAATGAACCAATTGAATTAAAAGTTCTAACTTATAGTTAAAGCCAACTCTATATTTTATATTAATTTATACACTTGAGATTTTGTTTTTGTTGATAAACATTCACATATTTTATTTTCAGTTGTTTGGTCTAAATCGTTAAAAGATTGGATCGGTTTAACTAATCATCCAATCAAAAAATAATTTTAAAAATGGAAATGTAGTGGTGATAAAAAATTTACATATATATTTGTGGAAGAGCTGCTTAGATCACTTATCTGACTCGAATAAGTTAATTAGTCCGATTGCATAAGAAATTAAGATTCTGTTTTTTTTTATTTAAATTTAATGATATTTAATTTAGTTCAACTTTAATTCACTTCAACTTAGTTTAGTTTAACAAATTTTAATTTAAAATAATTATTGCAAATTATAAGAAAAATTCATTTAACTCCTATTTATTTGGAGTAAAATATAAGAGAATTTCGATAAGGAAATAAATTTGCCTCATCTATATATATATTAAAGGAGTAACAATTAGGATGAGTTGTCAAGCCCTCCTTTTTTCACTCATAAAATGCTTAGGTGTCAATTTGTCATTTTTTTGAATTATTTAATTATATATAATATAGATTTTGTTTCCTAATAGGTTGATAATAAATTAAAATTTTGAAGATGATATAATAAATTAATTAAAAAAGAGATTATGTAATAAGGAAACAAATTTTTATTTTTGGTCATGCACGAATTTATAATTTAAGGAAACAAATAAAATTGTTAATTGATTAAGTTAATGTATTAGTAAATAAAGCTATGGAAGTAGATAAATAGAATTAAATATGTTAACTTTGCATTTTTAGCACGGGCCACAAAAATATATGTTAACTTTGCATTTTGTTCATATTAATAAAAAATATGCTCTCACAATCCGTACATAGCACGGGCCAAAAAGATGTATATAAGTGACACGTATCTATTGGTCGGGTCCATTGGACTGAAACTATAATAAAAATTTATAAGATATTTTTCAAAAGATTCGAAAGTTTTGAAATATATATTTTTTATACAGTAACATATTATATACAAATTTTTTGAAGTATATCTTATAAAATTAGTACGATTATAAAACAAATTAAACGATATATAAAAACACATATATAGTGGAAAAACAATTCATTTGTTCACAATATCAAGAAAAAAAATGTAAAAATGGACAAAAGCTAGAATAAAATATAATACTCAACAAATAATATATGAAAAACATTAGCGATATTATTTTCTATATGAGAAAATATTCATCGTAGTGACATGTAGTTATTTTATATAGATGTATACAAAGAATGAGAGACAATGACGCCTAAATTTTTTAATATATATGACAATATAATATGTATCAGAAAATCAAATTTTTTGTTTATAAGTAAAGTATAAACTGATCGAAAGAAAAAAAAAGACATAAATCAAATTATTAAAGACAATTGGTAAATTAAATTTATTTCATAATCAAATCATATATAATAGATATGGTAACACAAATATTATAAGCGCATCATATATACCTATATATAAATTTATTTTGGTTAGTTTTAATTGATTTGTATACGTTGAAACTGTATATATAGATTCGATAACATCTAAACTAATTCCAAAATTGAAAAGAAAATATAAAATAATTATACCGATAATAAAACAAATAAAAATATCATACATATTGACTATATTAGAATCAGAAAAGTTTTAAATACTGAAATAAATTTTACTTTCAATGGTGTGAGGAATTCAATGGACGACTTCAACATATTTTAAAAATTTAATTGGTGATTTTAAATTTTCTAATTATTTATTTAAAAGATGTATCCGTGCATAGCACGGGCCAACGACTAGTAGTATTTAGAAAAGATTAATTTTACTTTAAATATTATGTAAAACGGTACAATATTGGCGCCATTGTGAAAGCTATTTCAGTTTTTACGGCCACAGTAAAATAATTAGAAGGAATCAAAGCTCTACAATATATTCCCTGTATAAATTGTTTTTTTTACTAATATCATCTACCGTTATCATTTCATCATCAAAGAATGCATCATATATCATCAATTCATCACTCTATTCCTTTCTTTTTCCCTTACATAAATAATTTTCTCTATGAGCCATTCCAAATCTATACTATATTAAAAGGAGCACGAAAGTATGACACATGACATGATATTAGACATTTTGTCATATGGCGCAATATTAAATATTAATAGTTTACGTGTCAATTTGAATTAATTAATATAATCCAATATATTATCACGATTTTATGAGATAAATATGAAACTTATTAAACAATTTCAAAAAAAATAAAACAGAAAGATAAGATTATGTATTTAATTTATAATGTATGAGATATATATAGAATCTTTCAAAAATATTAATATTGTCAATTATTTAAATTTATCAATTTTCAAATTTATCATCTTCTATTTAATTAAAACTTATCATTTATGATAGATTGAAGTCATCCCACCATTTAGAGTCGTACACTAAAAAATAACCATTATTTTCATCGAAAATTTAAACTTATTATATATATACTATAATAAGTATAATTAGTATAATAAGTATACTAAAAGAAATTGAATAACACAAAATTGACGCGGCTATTGAATCATCATAAGTAAAATTTGATTCTAAACTTTGATCGTAATGTGTCAGCCACTTCTACGCCATGAGTCATCAATTTTTATCAAAAGTTTATTTTAAAAAAATGGAAAATATGTGACATCTTGGTGACCATCACATGACATTCAAATTTAACAAAATTGATTTATAATGATGAAACAATCACGTCAATTTCTGGTGTTCAATTTAAGCTTGGCAATTTATTTGAAAAGAAAACCTAAATTTGAGTGACTTTATTTAGACAAATTGAAATTTAATGACTATAGTTAGACAAACGACAAAATTAAATGAATAGAGGTGTATTTCATTTTCCGTGCATTGCACGAGCTCAAAACCTAGTAGTTATAATATATGGAGCGGGTATACAGTCACGGTATGACGGTTTTGGCGAAAAGTGGACTTAAGAGAAGATGAAGATGATAATATAGAAATCTTTTTTCACATTGAAAATAAAAAAAAAGGATGATTGAAACAGATAATATTTAGATAGTATTGGTCCAAGTGTTACATTTTTTGTGAAAATATTTAGACGAAAATTGAACTGCATCTAATTGAAATAATTATACAGTAAAATACATATAGCTAAATTCTCATTTAACATGTTTATCTTCTAATTCGTTGTATAATAAACTTTGGCAAGTTTCACCATCAACTACCATTAATCACCTTATCATTTATTTTCACTTCAAAAACAAACAAGTAACACCTTTAACACATACTGTACGTTATCATAATGTGAGAATAAGTTTTTCACCAGCTTTCACTTGGTTCATTCTCGAACCACAAGTAATATAGAGACTCACTCTAAGGCCTCGTTTGGTAAAGCGTTTCGTGGGAGCATATAGCGTTTCGTAGGAGCATATTGCATTTTTGTTCCAATATGCTCACAAATAGGTGTTTGGTTATATTTTTGGAACTACAGCATTTAGAGTTTTGGAACCAAAACGGAGCGTTTCGTGAAAAGCTCCAATTTGGAGCTTTTCGTGAAACGCTAGTTTGTATTTTAAACCACAAGTAGACTTTGACAAAACTACCCCAACTTATTTTTTTAATTTATATTATTATTAATTTATATTGGTAAATAGTATACCCGTATAAGTCTTTTCACATGTCAACAACAACTGTTTTTATAATTCTTCCAAACACTAATTATCCAACAACTATTAGCAAACAGCAACAACAAACAGCAACAGCTAACCGCAACATCTAACCGCAACAGCTAACAGCAACCGCAACACCAAACGGAGCCTAATACTATAATGTAATACTTAGGTTCAGCATATATCATCCAAAAATTATCCATTCTAACCTGAATTCATCATCATAAGGTCATATGTTTCATGTCATGCATGTATTCAGTCTACATTTTATTTATAAATTCCGGACATCCTCTCTATATTTCCAATGTAAATTTAATTCATTTCATCACCATTCCTCAAAACGGCTCCTTATTACTGATTGTTTCCACCTTCATCCTCTCTAAACAAAATCCTTATGATCAAAGTGAAATCTAATAATTGAAATATTACTATTAATGAATCATTGTTGACTCCAGAAAAACATTTTTAAATTCCATTTCATGATTCAAATCTTAACAAGATTCTGATAATGCGGTTGTTTTGATTTGGATTTGGAACTGGGCCGAACTCCTAAAGTTTTAATTTATAACTTTTCATAATAGCGGTACTTTATATAAATAGTATAAAATTATGATGCGTATGTAACTCGTTGTGATATATCCTTTAACTTTCGGGAAATTTTATGGTCACTTTGTTTTTGACAAAGTAAGCATTACTTTGTTTTGTCCACCATTAGATGCAAAATACAAACAAAGTAACTCAAAAACAAAATCACCAGAGCCTACACCTTAACTTTCTATTGGGCCAAAAACAGGAATTTAAAATATAAAAACCCATATCTTCATTGACTTGCAATTCAAATATTGGTTATGCAATGTAAATTTAAAAGTTTAACTTTGACACGTTTTTTTTTTTCGAAAGAAACTTTGACACGTTTTATTGTGAAAAAAGGAGAAAAAAAAGTTTTGACACATTTCACGTAAATAATTAGGCTCTGAGAGCAATTTTAGTGGTCTAAATATTAGTGTTCTTTCAAAGTTAAGAAGATGTAAACTATTAGAGCAAAATTTTTATTTGTTCTCAAAAAGTTAAAATTCTTACAATTGAAAACTTACTAAAGCGTAGAAAATGGTGAAATTTTTTATTAAACAAATGTTTGTAAACAAATCTTCTTACTTTAGGATTAAGTAATTAATAAGTAATATTATTTTATGAACTTTTATGATTTATTATTATTAAGAAAAAAGAAAACTTTTACTCTAATGGTTTTATATGTTTTTAAATATTAAAAGAGCAATAAATTGTTCTATGACATTAGAGATGCTCTGAGTTTTTAGAGTCCTGTTACATTTTATAATATAATTTTTTCAAAACTTAGTATCTATATGTTAGAGTTTTCAATTAAAAGTCCCAAAATTACATGGGATCAAAAAACATATATAAAATCACAACGTATAGACTATAACATCAAAACACATATCATTTACTTGTTATAAAGGTCTTGTGAAAATCGAGGCCTAGTGTGAGGGGCTCCTTTCAGAATCACAATGAGAATATAAATATAATGAGTATTTTTATTGATTTTTTTTATAATAAAGTAACAATTACTTTATAGAGAAATTTTAGTATACTTTTGGAGCACGATAACGTGGTACTCCAGACCAATAAATGTTTGGTATATGTTACATCAATCAATAAGATTTTGACAACGTGTAATTAATTAAAAATTTATTTTTTAGTTAATAAGTTATATAAAATTCTAGATCCTAAAATAAAAACCCTCGACCCTAAAAACTAAATCCTAGACCCTAAATTATTGACCCTAGATACTAACATATGTGACGTATTATCGAATTATTAATCCGAATTACCACTTTATCCGTACTCCAGGAGTATTTTAAAATTTCTCTTACTTAATATATGTTTGAAGAAATTATACGAAATGTGATTGAACGTGGTGATGAAAGCAAAGTAAGTATTACTTCAGCTATTTTACGTTAGTTGACACGCATCAATAATTTAGATTAGATGTCACATATAACCAAAAAAAAATTGTTTTTACTTTAATATAAAATCTACACCATGTGACATATAGATGGTTGTCGCGTGTCAATTAAAATTAATATTCAAAATTGACTTCTAATGTCGTACAAACACGTTACTTTATCAGTGTTAAATTATTTTTTTTATGTTACATGACATAGTTGGTCAAAAAACTAAAAGTTTACTTTTTATTTAAATAAATTAAAGTTGAATGGTAGAACTGTAAAATTTAGCGATAAATGATACATTTAATTCATATTAAATATAAAAGAAATGACATTTTCTAAATAATATTTCGGAAATTTCAGTTAACCGTTAATTTAATATTTAATTACTATTGATAAATTAATTGAATCAAAAGTTTAAGGTAATAGTTAATATCATTTTGTTATACTAATCTCTAACATATACTCTTACGTGAATAGTGAATGCTACTTGAATTTGAAGTGTGCGCACCAAACTCATCCACCATGTTTTTAGTTCACTAATAAATGAGATTACAGAAACTCGTACTCAAGACTTTTCGATTACAATAAATACAATAACATGTTAAACAACTGATTGAATTAAAAGTTTAAACTGATAGTTAAAATTTGACTCTCACGGCTCTCACGGCTGCTTCTTTCCATGACCATATCAAACGGTCTCTGTTCCCAATTTGCTTCGCAATATCTTTGCCGGAAAAAAAGAAAACCACATTAACTTTGTGATTAGTCAACTTAGTATGTAAAAGTTTGTGTCACGTTAATTTGATATCAATCCTACTTTCTTTCAAAAAAAATCCTACTTTAATTATGAAATTCACCGACTAACTTGACTTCACACTTCAATAATTCTTTAATTAGCCGCACTAACGCCTTTTACAAGAGGACCGTCGTAGTTTTCAAATGAAAAACTTTTAAATCTAACTTACCTCATAAGGAAGTTGCAAAGAAAATATAATTGTGGAAAAACAAAAAAACAATTATTACTTGTTATTGCTTTTCCCCTTTTGATTTGAAGTTATATTGCAGGTTACTTGGATCCATGTTGGATGATAAAAAGTTGTAAACAATATTAAACCACGTTACAAAGAAATCACTTGCAGGTTACTAAATTGTAAACATATATTGAGATTTTTTTTTATTTTTTATTTTTAAGACGATTATAGTTACAAAAAAAATCGGAGGGAACATTAAACCACACACCCCGACACATGTCTAAACGAGATTGCCTAGCTAAAGAATGAGCAACAATATTAGCGGAACGTTTCACAAAGGAAATAGAGCAATGGATAAGCTTGTTGAGGAGACCCGAGCAATCCTTGACCATAGCATTAAAAGGAGAAAAATCCTCTAATGGGCGAGCCAACGATTGACAAACAACTAATACATCCGTTTCAACCTGAACATTTTAACAAGTTTGTTCTTTAATCCAACGAAGTGTCTCTCGAATCGATAAAGCTTCAATTAAGGAAGGATCCGAACAAAAATCAACATGGCTAGACTTGGCAGCCACAGACACTCCAAATTCATCCCTAACCACGCACCAATCCCAGCCAAACCCTCATCCACAAAAACAGCAGCATCCAGATTTAAGTGCCTCTTGTTCTTTAATGAATGAACTTTTTCAAAATAGAATAAAATAAATCGATTTACAGTTTGGGAATATTCTATGGTCACTTTGTTTTTTACAAAGTAATCATTACTTTGTTTTGTCAACCATTGGATCATGGTTTAAAAGCTAATCCAATAGTAAAAAAAATAAAGTGTAGACAAAGTAAGGGAAAAACTAAGTGACCATAGCCTACCCCTACAGTTTGAATAAACGGGTACAAATATTCTAACTTTTATACTGATCATGTCCACTTTTAGGCCTTAATATAAGTTTTTAATATGGTTGGTATTGGGCCAACTAATTATTAAGCAGGCCCAAAACAACCAGAGAGACTAATTTTGTTTCCTCTTTTATATTTTTATACAGATTTGTACACGTGTCATAAATTAATGAATGTTTTTTTCTGTTTTGCAAACTTATGTTTTTATCATCACTTGTATTTGAAGTTCGAACACCAATTTATTCTCCACCGAACAAAGAACACCAATTTATTCTATTCATTTGCCTCAAAATACTTTAGTACAAGTCCAACCACATTCGAGCGGGCCGGCGAACCATAGTCGGAAGAATTCAATTGGACCCGGCCCGATTTTATGATTCACCGGAATTGCGAACAGGTCACATAGACAACCTTTTTAAGAGTCACTCTGAGTTGGGATTTATGTTTAGTCACCTGAGCTATATTTGTGTGTATTCTTGTTGTTAGTTTCGAATTTACATTCTGAAATATTTAGTTAGGATCGAGTAATAATTGCGTAATTTTGGAAAGACGTGAGAAATATAGTTCTAAGTTAGTTTAAATTTTTGGACCCTTCCATTATGAGGTATGTATCAGTCATTTTGGTAACATAAGTAAAATGCAAAAATTTCAAAAATCATAATGTTCAATTTGATGTCAAGACACCATAGTGGAAGTAAGAACAAAGTTGATGGACCATAAATGCAATTTTTACGAATGTACTTAGCTTGAAGATAAACATGTATAGAGCAAAATATAGAATCGTCATAAATCATATAACATGTTTAAATGATTTTGCTAGACTTTTTTTAAAAAAAAAATAGGCAGACATATCAAGCTTTGTGCAAACTTACATCAGAAATATAGAAAATGGGTGGATAAGTGCAGTACATCACTTTATAATGATTGTTGCCTGCCCTAACTAAAAAATGAGCAACTCGGAACGTATCGACGAACAAAAAGTAAAGAAACAGAATTAAAGGACTCCATCAACTCCTTGCAATAATCTAAAAGACCTTACATAAGAATTAAGGGGAAACGTTCATGAAAAGTACACAAAAAGTTGATAATATGATTTGAATGCAATATGCTTGAGAGATTTCAACTAGCTTTAAAGCTTCTTTGAAACAGATGATCCACTAAACTTCAATATTAATCTACAACTTAGCATAACACTTTGGATTTGAGGTTGCCGACTATCGAAATTTATTGCATACGTGAAATTTAGAACTCAAAATCTCTAGTATAAAAATTGATAGCATTATATGATCCCTAATAAAAGTCAAGTTGATCCCAACGGTCCCAAAAGGGTTCACTATCAATAGACATAGGAAGTGCACTATTTTCTTGGGTAGTATATGCTTCTCCTAGTGCTAGATGACCATCTGGTGATGAACTTATAATAGAGTTTGGTGCACCCTGTTCTGATGAAGATGTAAGATGGTGAAGATCAGACGGTGCTGCTTCGTCGTGATCAGCAGCAGCAGGTTGCATTGTAACCTTCCCTAATGGACGTCGATCATATGCTCTTAAAGTTTTTGATTTGATGTACACTCTACACAGGCTGAACTCATGTCTTAGCTGCATTTAAATTCCATGATAAAAAAACCATGATGTTAATTAGTAACCATTTAAAATAAAAACTTAAGTTAATATCTAAGATTCCAGAAAATATTTATTATCTCATACACACTTGTATTTTAGAATTTAAAGTGCGTATAACACTAACTTCTATTATGTGTTACTATTTACCTATAAATCGAGCTGTTAAGATTCTACGAAAAATTATGCGTCCATTCAGGACTCACACTAGTTACGCCCTAAAAAAAGCTACCATGTCAACACACTGCTGATGTAGCAACATTTGATTAGGCGACGAGTGCTAGTCCAGATCCATAGTATGCATAATTATTAATCATGCCAACATGATAATACATGATTAATTAAGTTATTAATTAGTAGACATACCAATGGAGTGGGTGCGGAAGAGGAAGATGAAGCATTGATATCATTTGCAAATTGAATGCATTTATACTCATTCATTTTCCACTCAGTCTTGATTCCATGAGGAGCTCTTCCTCTGTAGAACACCATGGTTCTTTTCATTCCGATTATTCGATTATTCGAATAAACATTGCCTGAAGGTAGAGATGGTAGTTTCAAGTTATTTATATTGTCAGAATCGTGTTACAAGTTACTTATATTATGTTTTTTTATATATGAATGTAATATTGTTTTGATTATGTTTGTAAATCATTTTACCGTGTCAGGAATTGTATACTCCTACCTGGAGATCCGGTTGCTTTCCAGTACCCATCCGTTGTTAGCCTATTCGGCCTTCCTCCTCTTGCTTCGCTTTCTTGCCTTGGTATGAAGAAGAACCATTGTTCTTCATCTCTATTTGGTACATCGCCACCTAATTCTGTACACGAATAATCCAATTGAACAAATTTGATTCTGTCATATCAATGAGAATCAGAACTATAGCAACGATTAAGATAATAATCGGAGGATCAATAGACTAAAGTATATATTGAAAGCTATAGATTCTTTATCACTAAACATCAGGACATTTTCGCAACAAGTTCCATAGACGATACTAAAGTTTCTATAGATCTGATAGAGTGTAATGACAAACAAAAATGTTATTTTTAGCCCGAGAAATTTTGTGATTGTTCATATTTCTACATTTATTGTTAGTTATTTCTCTATGGAATCTATGAAGTCAATGACCCCTCCATGTCATATCCCTTCACCATTGATTAGAAACAATGGCAAAAAGGGGGTGTAACGATCTATGACGCACATTTCATTCTAGCGGAGATGGTTTCATGCACTCAGATATGTAAAGAAACGGTCGAGTACCTATTGGCTGGCAAAAATACATTCCGATAAACTTGTTTCTTTTCCTTAAGAAAACTTTGACCTATCGATCCAACAATATGTCTCCAACTAAGACAGTAATAATTTAACTCACGTGAGGAGTTCACAAGAGTTGTTTTCTTATCGTTATTGAGTTTCTAATTTTGTCTACTAAAAGCACCCACACATAAGTAGAGAGCACCCGAAACACCCGTCTACCCGTGAATCCCGAATCCATCTCTAATTCCATACGACATTTTATCTAGAAAGAAAGTTAGAGATGCTGCAATTGCAATACGGAAGATCCTAATCTCTAGCTTTCGCCACTAAGAAAACATAAATTTTGAGGAAAAAGAAAAGAATGTAGAAAAATATACGTGGAAGTTGCCATGGATTAAACTCATAGATATCAAGAACAGGAATAATCCTATCCATGACACGGTTAAGATCTTGTCTTCTCCCATCCAGCTTGTTATGGAGATAGAAACAAACAAGCTCTTCTTCTGTTGGATAGAACCGAAATCCAGGGGGCAAATCCTCCATTTTTAATCAATTCTAATGTATATTAATAGAAGTTTTAGCTTCATTTATTAATTAATTAAATGTCTGGTTTCTCACTTATTTATAGGAAGGTTTAGAACATGTTGAGATGATAGATGGGAGGAATAAAACGAGTAAAAGAAGAAAAATATATGATATGGGTTTTGCTTGGAAACTACTTCTAAGAAAATATCTGTTACTTCGTACATCTATCACATCAAATCTAATATAAACTTGAAGGAAACAACAATGTTTTGTAGGAAAAAATATTTAAGCCATGTTATTTATGTTTTATCGGTAAATTCAACTCAGTTCAGTAAATACACTTTAATTCAGTAATTTTTAATATTGTTCAATAAATTCAGTCATTAAAGAATAAAGCTTGGTTGAGGAATAATTAAGTCTGGTGCGGACAAAAGTACCTAAAGTGAAGAAAAACGTTCTCAAAAAATGTCTTGAACCAATGTTGGTAAGTGTTTAATAAATACAAAAAAATATAAATATATAAATATATATATATATATACATATATATATTTAAATTATTTTGGTGGTTTTTCATTTTTGTAATATCTAATATCCGCTTTATTAATAAGTTACTGTAGCTAGTTTTTCAAAAATAACAAATTTTACTAATTAATATTTTATTTTTAAATTGCTATTTAAACTTTAAAAAGTAATATATTTTTATTTGCCGAATGTTACTTTTAATTAAAAATTTTTGAGAAATTTACTTTTAAAATCTGAATAAGTAAATATCAAATGAGAGGTTTAGAGCTATTAATTTTTAATAGATTGAGATTGTGCAATCTAAAAACTTTGGTCGATATCAATCTCTAAATTCATGCACTTGTAGTTCAAGATAATGTAACACCATAACTCAATTGCCCAAAATAGAAAAGAAGTCTAAACAGCACAAATGATATTTTGCCTTTTATGTGAAAAAAGGGAAAAAGAAAAAGAAAAAAAAAAAACTAGAGAAAGATACCGAAACAAAAGAAGGAATATTATGAAATAAAGTAACTTTTGAAAACATTGGAGTCAATGTGTCTGAAATGATCAAGAAAATAGAATTATGCTCTATTATTTTTGATTAAATGAATCGAATAAAATTGAACTGAACTGAATTTGTTGAACTGAATTTGTAAATTGGCTGAATGAAAAAGGAATTTTGCTGAATTTTGCTTAACTGAATTAATATAAACTAAACTTAACTGAATTGCTAAAATTAAGTATAAAAGATCAAGGCATTAACTTCCTCCACTATTCTTTCAAGACATTACTTCTCTTTGCAGTTAATCAATCTATTTCATTATTTTTACTTATTAGTTTTCGAACACCATATATAATATAGACTAATCCAGTTTTAGGACGATAATTTGGCAAATCAGACAGTCGATATCTGATGCGGTGTTTGAAGACTTGTTTAAAAGTTATTTATTTTTAGAAAGATTTTAACAATAAAAAAAGAGCAATATGAAGTATTTTCTAAAAAATATTGTAATGTATATTTTTCGTAACGATACATCAGTTTATTGTCATGGTATCGTCTGTGTGGAGGGACTAGTAACAATTCCAAT
Organism: Euphorbia peplus; assembly: GCA_028411795.1. Lineage (NCBI taxonomy): Eukaryota > Viridiplantae > Streptophyta > Magnoliopsida > Malpighiales > Euphorbiaceae > Euphorbia > Euphorbia peplus. Next base: position 34,361,670 of record CP110841.1, read on the forward strand.
CAAAGTATTAAAATTTTTTTCTTGTTACAAATTTTGTAAGATAAGAGAGGTAACTATAATTCAAAACCAAATTTTATTTTATTTTTTTGAGATTAGAGAAGAACTTGCAAAATCCTATGTATACCAGTCCATTTTCTGAGACTCAAACAATGCAAAGCAAATCGAACTGAGGGGAGTAGTCTAAAAGAATGATGAAAATTTGTTGTCCCAATTTATGTCCCCTCTCATATTAAAATAAATAAATTGAGTGGGTCATCTTAAAAAAAAAAAAAAAAAAATTATGTGAGAGGAAGCATAGAATGAAACATCTATATTAGGATAACAGATTTATTTTGCTAAAATAATCACTTTCTTACCTTGAGCACATATAGACAATAAGTTTTTTAGTGACTAATTTTATACTGTCTCAATATATATTTATCAATCTCAAATGATTAATAATTATATAACTAATTAGATCACCAAAGTAAAATAATTCTAAAATAAATTTTAAAATATCTTTTCTTTTAAGAATGGAATTAGTTTTTTCTTTAAAAGAAAAGGAAGACTAAAATCGTGTAAAAAGGTTAGAAGAATTGAGTCAAAATAGTCAACCAACTGAAGACCATTGTCCATATGTGTAGTAGAAAGAAACAAAGTCAAGCATTCTCTTCGGTCTTTACGCGTATGAATTATAGAAAATAAATTAATGCGTGTCCCAAAATTACACTAATTTTAGTGTCAAAAAGTTGCTGCAAATGGTTGCAGTTGGAGTGGAGTCGTAAAAACTATTACTCTAACTAAATGTTCGGAATACGATCTTTGAAATATATTGCAAAAAATAGTTTATGTATGCCCATTTAAGAATATTGGGGAAAAATATAAGTCTATATTTATGATTAAGAAAGTATGTGAAGTCAGTGTCTGTAAATTTTCACCTGTCAAGTAAGTAGTTACAGTTGTCATCCATGACACTCTTACAAATAATGCATTGATGTAATATAATGTATGTATTCTGAAATTTTCAATTGATGGCAAAGAAATATTTTTTCATAATAAGGATTTGTTTTTTATGGCTGAACTTAACTTAACTTAACTGAATTTGGTGAATTGAATCAAACTGAATTTGGTGAATTGAATCAAATTGACTGAATTGAACTGATTTTATTGAAATTATGCCAAAAAAAAAGAGATCTTAGGACTAATTTTTTACAACTAAGGTTTTTGTTTTTTTACTTGTGATGTTTATAGTGTTGACATTTGTTAACTAGTGGCTAACTAATTTCAAAATGATAGGATTAATGTGTATATTATTATTTAAAGAGTCGTATAGTTTCTCAAGTTAGCAATATGAGACATTTCACATGCCTCTCTCATGCTCAATATCAAGCTGCTTTGGCCATTGCTGCTAATCCAGTCCTACATGAGCGGACCAAACATATCGAAATTGATTTCCATTGTGTTAGAGATCAAATCAAAGATGGCCTCATCTCTCCCACGCATGTGTCTTCTTCTGAGCAATATGTTGACATCTTAACTAAAGCTTTACCAGTCAAGCTTCATGTTCAACATGTCAACAAACTCACTGTCAATCCTGCTTCACATTCAGCTTGAGGGGGAGTTTTGAAGGACATTTTAGTCTTTTATTATTTCAGTCCTTTTTTCATTGTTTGTTTTCAGGTTTGCCACTTGGCTCTGTGCAAACAGCTCTTTTCCTTTTTTGTCTTGTTGCTACATTTCCAGCTTTTATAGTTTGGTGTAATGCTTGTTTTGGTTAAGGAAGAGTAAACAATATTGCAGCTTTTGCCTTCTTCCCATTTTGATTCTCCATGCTTTTCATAGCATTGAAACTTTAGTTATCATATTGAAGGACATTTGTATTTGAGGTATTAATTGTGCAAGTTATTCTAACTGTTGAGGTGAGAACAAAACCCCAGCTTGCTCATATCCAGTAGTGACATTTGCAGCCAATTTGGTAAGGGATGATGTTTGTTTCGAGGTTGTGTTCCATCTTGATGTTGAGCTAGGTCCTGGAGATTTAAACTTGTTTCCATTCCCTTTAGACTTAGAATGCCATTTAGGATATCCCACAATGGTCCAACAACGGTCAGCACCATGCCCTTTTCCCCCACAAGCAGTACAAACTTGCAACTTTTCACCAACTGCTCTGCTAAACATGGCTATTGCATCAAGACTGTTGAGGCTCAAAACTTCTCTTTGTGCTTCTTCTTGCTGCAACATGGCTGATGCTGTTTCCACAGTTGGAAGAGGTGCTTGCATCAAAAGGTGACTCCTTTGAGCGTTGTAAGAGTCATTTAGCCCATTTAAGAACTGAAAAAGCTTTGCTTCTTCTCTCTGAAGATTAATGGCATCAAGAAGGGTTTTAACTTCATCCTTTGGGTTAGATACAACAGGCAAGAAATTTAGAGAATCGAGTTCTTCCCATAGAGACTTCATGGCTGTATAATACTCATTCACATTCATGTTGTTCTGTTTTTCCTCAAACAGTTCTTTGTTCAACTTGTACTTTCTTGAGCCATTTGTGAGGGAAAAACGTTTTTCAAGATTTATCCAAATATCTCTAGCTGAACTCATAAACATTACAGATTTTCTAATAGTAGAAGAGATATTGTGAGTTAACCAGGCTATTACCATGTTGTTGCAAGTATCCCACGCCTCAGCTTTGGTTTCATCATCACTCGGTTTCTCCACTTTTCCATTAATGAAACCCATTTTGCGTTTTGAGGCAAGATTAATTTCCATTGTTCTTCGCCAAGATCTGTAGTCTGCAGAGCCTTCCAATTTCTCGACTTGAATCGAGGTAGTACTGTCTGATGGATGTAAAAATAGGGGATTCATCATCTCCTGATATGTGATTTTGGTGTTTGCCATATGAATAGGATAAGGAACAATATCAGGTTTGATAGAGAAAAAGATAAATGAATAGAATAGTGGGGGTTTAAGAAAAATAGATCTGTAGAAAGAAAGGAGAGAAATTAAAAAGGAGAGAGCTTTGACAGCCTTAAAAGTTATTTTGATTTCCCTTCATTCCATTTCACATTGATGCTATGGTACCATGATAACTAAAGTTTCAATGCTATGAAAAGCATGGAGAATCAAAATGGGAAGAAGGCAAAAGCTGCAATATTGTTTACTCTTCCTTAACCAAAACAAGCATTACACCAAACTATAAAAGCTGGAAATGTAGCAACAAGATAGAAAAGGAAAAGAGCTGTTTGCACAGAGCCAGGTGGCAAACCTGAAAACAAACAATGAAAAAAGGACTGAAATAATAAAAGACTAAAATGTCCTTCAATAAATACATATGACACGTGACCTTGGTTTAGCAGGGGCTCTCAACGATGATCAACCATGAGTTTGATATACCATCTTAGATTGTCAACTTATCACAAAAGACACAATCACTTACATGTTTCATTACCTTTATATATAGCTAGATAATTTGAGATACTTAACCACCTTTAACAAATGTGATATGATTTGGTAATATTTGCTTCTTACAAAATGAATGTTTCTCGCAATTGTGTTCGTGAATGTATTAGTTTCTCACTCGTATTACCTATAAGAAGGTTTTCACACACTTACATGTTTCATTATTTTATATCTAGCTATACAATATGAGATATTTAACAACATTTAAACAATGCGGTATGAATTAGTAATACCTTGGTTCTTAAAAATAAACTAGTCGAGGAACCCGGCGCGTTGCGCGGATATGCTACAAAAATGTGAAACTAAAACATTTTACAAAAAAAAACATAAAACTACCTGCAAAATTACACGAAGGCTCTGTGTTCCACGACTGAAAAAAATAACTGAACTAAAGTGCATGTTTTGAAGTGAAATTATTGAATTGAATTGACATTATTGAATTTAAGATTGAATTTAAGTCATAAAGAATGAGGTACAAATTTCACAAATATTGCTATGTTAGCCATAAATTAATGTTATTATGTCAATCTTAATAAGTTCCAACTGGTATATCATCAAACCATTTGACAAATACTTATTTCATGCATACCATAATTAATGTTTTGTTGTTGTTATAACCCTTTACATTTCAAGAAGTACATACAAATTTCTCTCACAAAGATTTTGCACTATCTAATTTTGTGAAAATTGAAACAAAAAGGTAAGCTGAAGTAGTACATTAGGAAAAAAGATGATGGATTAATGTGTTAAATTTAGGAATTGAGGGCTTTGTTTAGGTTTGAAAACTTTTTATGGAGAACAACAAATTTTTTATTGTTTTAAACTTCATTATATTTCTGTGTTGATATCCATTATATATCTTTTGGTAAATCCAACAACTACATCCATTAACAAAAATACTATATCACATATAACTCCTAAAATCAACACGAAAAAGTTAGTAAATGTGTACAAATCATCACAAAATAATAAATTAACATACACTTCTTTTAACTTATTTAAGCAGTCTTAAGTTAATATCATTCTCAAAAGAAAAAAATTCATATCATTCTCTATTTCATTAGTTTACCATATCCGAAATAAATAAATTCTTCAAACCAAAACAATGTGAAGAATAAGAATCCTGAAATGGTTAAATTTGATTCAGAATCACATTAGCCATGAGATATTGATATTTAGTTTTGATTAATTACCTGCATATAATGATACAAATGATAGAGTACTAATTAGAAGGTTTAAAGCCTAAGGTTTTCAAAACAAATCTTGATTTTATTACAATCAAATCTGCCTCACCTTCCTTGCCTTTTGCAATTAGATCAGTCCACATACAATGATACATGAAAAATGAAACAGCTATCAACCCCGAATTCGAGTGTTTGGTCTAATCGTAGACTCTTGTGTATTATGTACCTACAATTATAAAGTTTAAAAGCATCGAGCCAATTTCAGGAACAAATATTCATTAATGAAGAATGAATCAACAGCTCCCTGTCCTTGAGTTACATAAGTCATTAACACGACAAAATTCATTCTATGCAAACAAAAAGAAACAAACAAACAAACCAGTTGTGTCAAGGAAATAGAACCATTGATCAAAAGATATAGGCACACAATTGAGAATAAACAAACCAAATCTTCTTAGTCTTCATTGGTATGAGATTAATGTTATAGTTGAAGCCATATATAAAAAAAAATATGGCGAGGAAGTAATTCAAAAATAAAAGTAACGCATATAAAATAATGGATGCAATATAAATGAGAATTTAAGGAGCAGTTTTGGAATGTGAAAGGTGTACAATTAGAACTCAAAGGTTGCATGAAAATGATGATCAAGAGATATAGAACCATAAGGACATAGAATTAGAAAATCTCTCTCTTTCACATAGTGACACCTAAGAATATTTGCTGAGTTGGCAAGCTTTTAGACTACTACATTTCTCAGCTTTTATATATATATTTTAAGATGTTTGTCACCATTGTGTTCATGAATGTTTAGAAATTATTAACTAGATAGATTTATTAGTATAACTTTAATTGGGTACAGATTGTTATTATAAAGAAGTAAACGTGGACTAACTATTAAAACTCCTAATTAGTTGAAAGGGACAATAATTGATAAATCATTGATTTTTTTCTCGCTACAATCGATGTTCTTAAGTTCGGTTGGGAAACCTCCAATAAATAAGTTAGAAATCTTCGTAGAAGAGTAATTAGTATTATGAACAAGATTTAGTAACTTATTTGAAGATACCTTTGAAAAGGTATTTACAGTATTTTCATGACGTGTTATTGTTATTTTAGAAAAAAAATAAAGGACGAATTTAAGGTATAGTAAAAAAAACAATTCAAATTAATGCTTAATGATTAAAATAAAGTTTGGTTATTAAATTGTAGAGGGCGCATCACTCTTACTTATTTTAGTACGTATAAAAAAGCATTCAGCCACAAATATTGCCTCGTAAGATCATGGATATTATGTAGGTTACTTAAGGTGTGTGTCCAACTCCTAGAGTGTCTGTTCAAATGGACCCATGGTTGGGCCAACTTCCCAAAGTCCAATATAAGATATGACCCTATGGGTTGTTAAAGGATCCATATTTGCCTCAAACATGGACTAAGTGGTTTTCTTGTTGGCTTGATGGGCCAAGCAGATGGGTAAAAATGAGAACAATAATGAATTTGACCCAAAATAATATTATGTAAAGATATATCAAATGTGATTGTTAAATGTAAGGGCAAATTCTATGGTTACTTTGTTTTTCACAAAGTAACCAATATTTTGTTTTGTCCACCTTTAGATCATGGATTAGAACCTAATCTAATGGTAAATAGGACAAAGTATAAATAAAGTAAAGAAAATACAAAGTAACCATAGCCTACACCGTAATGTTAGTACTAAGTAATGATATTTAGGCCCCTTTGTTTTCATAAAAATATTGTACAAGAAAAATCTTTTTCGATTTTTTCATTATTTGCTCAAAAATATAAGTTAACAAAAAATATTTTACAATCAACTGGAAAAAGTACGAAAGGATTTGGGAAAACTGTTTCACTTCTTTTAAAAAAGTAAAATATTTTTTAAGAGTTGGAACCCATTTTTTTCCAAAGACCATCATTTTCACCTTCAAGCTCTTTTCGCTTGAACCTAACCAGATACTTGTAAATGTTTTTTATTATTATTAGTATCCATATCTAGTTTCTCGCGTTTTCCTTACTTTTATTTCTTTCACGATTTTCTTTCACTTTTTCTAAACTATTGTCAAATAGTTTAAAATATTTTCAGTGTCATAGTCAAACACTAAGAAATATTTCATTTTCTAAGAAATTTTTTTCATGTAAAAAGTTTTCGAGCAAACATTTGAGGCTTATTCATAAACTTTTTACCGAGCTTGCTCATGACCTTTTAACCAAGTCTATTCATCAACATCCAAGTTAATCTTTGACCTTCCCAAGCTTGACTTGTTTGCAAATGGAGCCTTGAAGTCGTGTTCATGAACGACTAGTATACAAATCATATTGAGTCAAACGGATCCAGCTTTTATCGAGCCGACCAACAAGTTGCCCATGAGCAGTTTGGCTTATTTACAGTTCTATTTACTATGATTAATTCACCAATATGATTTTGTGTTACTATGCATTATGCAACTATGCCCTTATATTCAATAAATAACCGGTTATATCCCAATATTTGCCAACATCTCTCATTTATGTCCTCGTATCTGTCAACAAGTAGGTTAAGATTTGTAGTTCTTTCATATAATATTTCTTTGTCTTTATTTTTATCACCATCATAGATAAGCATACATGTTTTGTTAATTTAAGACATAATTAAAAGACTTTGACAAAATAGGAGCAAAATTGGAAAGTTGCATAGCAAGTATTAACACGGGTATATTTATGTATTGACCCTATCTAGGAAGTGCTTAAATATGGGTTAAGTGGTATTTTGGTGGGCTTGATGGGCCAATTAGATGGGTAAAAAAGAGAGACAACAAGCTTGCAGCCTACAAAACAATTGACAGACAATATCCAAAGGGTGTATACAATCCCTAGTTTAAGCCTATAAATACCCAACTATGCATTATCTTCTTCTCATCTCTCAAATTAGGGTTTCAGCTCAAAAAAATTCCGCCTCTTTTATGCCGCCATCTCAGTCAGTCTCTCTCTGTCCGTTCTATCTTGGTCTTTCTCGCGCAGCCCTTAAGATCGCCTTCCAAATATCAATGGAAGCGTTTTGAGTCATAGCCGCGCAAAATCAATCAATGTATAGGGTTTATCTTTAGGGTTTTCCTATTGAAATCCCTCCTATCCCTGCTGAATTTCATCTAGTGGCATTGATTTAGATCCATGTGCCTGTGTTTTCCTGCTTTTTGAGCTCTTTTGTTTCAACTAATGGGATTCAGGCCCATCGATTTTCATGAATGGCTCGCTCTTCGGCGGGGAAACACTTGCACTATATTTTTCTGTTTCAATCTGATTTTGCAAGTATGATGATTCAATTAGATGTGTGAACGGATTTTAAATCCGTTTATGAACGTAACTTTTTGAGGCATAAATTCTGTCTGACTTGCTTATTTAGATCTGAAAAAACTGTTTATATTATGAGATTACTTGTTTTTGTCAAATGGTTTTGGTGAATTTGTGTTGTTGTTTTGTGGTCTGTGATGATAAATTGAAGGCTTGTTTCTCTAAACATTCGCAGTGGCCGCCTAAGAATTTTCGCCTTGAGAGTTAATGCTGTTTTATCCTTCCTTGGATGTCTGAGACTATTTGATTGTTTGCATTAAACAATTGTTATTTTTGAGTGATTAAATGTTGTTTTAACTGAGAATTTGATATGAAAATTTAGTTGATTTTAGATTTTAATGTTGATGATGATAAAATCAAGGCTTGTTTCTCAAAATATTCGCAGTGGCCGCCTAAGGCTTTCGCCTTCGCCAGGCTTGAGAGCTGATGATGTTTTATCCTTCCTTGGATGTCTGAAACATTATTCACAAATTTCTTTTAAGTTCCTTGAACTGTGTTTTGTAACGGATTTACATTTGATTAATGTTTATAAAACTATATGATTTTTGTTGATGATGATAAATTCAAGGCTTGTTTCTCAAATCATTTGCAGTGGCCGCCTGAGAGCTTTCGCCTACGCCAGGCTTGAGAGCTTATGCTGCTTTATCCTTCCTTGGATGTCCGAGACATTATTCCCCAATTTGCATCTGTATGTATGAAATCCAGCTCGTTTTGTCGTAATCGCTTGGCTTGAAAGTCTTAATTCTGTTGTCCTGTACTAGTTAATGAAAAACATTTGCGGTGTATCTAGAGATATAGGAATCCTATTTTATTTTGCATCTGACTGTTGTTTTCTCTTGGTAAGCTTGTTTTATTTAATTTCGTTTTAGAAATGTTTTGTGTGCATTGGTCAATTAGCCAATTGAAAATTAAAGCTTGATCGAAAATTGCATCCTTGAATATGAATTCCAGGTCATTTGTTCCTCCTGGTTGATTTAAAATTGCATCCCTGAATATCGGGTCTGAGAAGATTGTTATTCGGTGTTACAGAACCTTTAGAAAATCCTCTGCAATTGGTGAAAGTATATTCAATACTTGGACGTAATGAAATATTTCTCCTGATGCAGTACCCTTACTTTGGAAGAAGTCATTGTTTTATGCACATTGTTTTATGCAATTAAAAATTTCAATTTAGATAATGAACTTGGTTAGTTAATGTACTCTTTGTTTACGAACAAGAAATTAATTTAAAATTGCATTGGATCTAAAATATTTAGACAAAAAGTGCACTTCAAGTATTTATCTTTAATTTAATTTGTGAACTTGTGACAGTTGAATTAGTCCAAATTTGACATATATAAATTGTATGAAGTTAAAAATGATTGGGACGGGACTGAAAATACACAAGGTTCATGGACATTCTTTTCTAGAGTGGCTTGATCATTGCTGGCAGATTGGGTCGAAACAAGAGTTTAGAGTCCTTTGTGCTTTCATCTGGATGATCTGGTTCGACCACTATAGAAGGATTCACGGGGAGAAAGACTTGACAAATCTAGAAATCGTCCAGGGAACTCGGAATGCCACAAGTATAGATTCGACCCCCCATCACCATTGCTCTGAAATTGCGCCTTTACCTATCACTTGGATTCCACCACCCTTGGGATCCCTTAAGCTAAACTGTGATGCAGCTTTTAATCCCAATTCTGGAAAATATGGAGCTGGCTTCATCTTACGGAATGAAGTTGGAGGTATCGTGTTCAGTGGGGCGTGTCCTTTGGGTAATTGTTGGTCAGTCCTTCACGCTGAAATCCTAGCTCTTCTTAATGGCCTATTCTTCGCGCGAGGAATGAATTTTGCCAAGATTGTGGTTTCCTCCGATTGTAAGCAAGCTGTGGATGCAATCTTGAACAACAATGACATTAGCTACATTGATTCTTTAGTGCATCATATTAGAGAAATAGCTGCTTGTTTTATTGTGTGTAATTTTATTCATGAAAAGCGTTCCTATAACGCTGCAGCTAATGACTTAGCAAAATGGGGTTTAAGCCTTCTGTCTCCCCAAATTCTCATGGACAGTTGTCCTCCTTTTCTTTCAACTTGTATTGCTACTGATTTTATTCTCTCTTAATACAAGTTTGCCTTCCCTCAAAAAAAATAAAAAATAATCATTTTAAACTCTGGTGCTACCTAACTTTGGATTTGTTATAGTCTTGCTTTTTTCAGTAACAAAACCCCATCCTAGCTTATCCGTGACGAAAGAAAGGCCTTGTAAACAATAGACTATAGTTTACTTAAGAACAAGAAATAACTATTACAATATTGCTAACCTTCAACTGCATTATCTAAAAAAACACAACAGCTATCCAATATGAATCGAAACTAAAATATGGAACTGAGGAAATTCACGCCAAGCGTATGTCAGAATTTATATTTCTCACAAAACATAACTATGTGCAGAGACACGAAAAATGTATATAAATACTGCAATGAGAAAGATTGTCTCTAAAATATAAACTTCATAAGATAACATACACAGGAGAAAAAATGAAATTGACATGAAATTGACACTAATACTAATAGACACGGACACCAATACTAAAAAGAGCGTCCGATTTTGATATAATGAAATAAGATCAGAGCGCTAAAATTCTGATTCAGATCTCAATTATCATCTTCCAAACATCCTAACACAGTAATTAATCAAACTCCTAACCTGTAATCACACATTCAACATCGTCATGAAAAATTCAATTTCAATCGAGAAAACCTGTTTGACGCCACACAGCATTCCTCACCTGCCTCAGATCTCGTCCTTTAAGAGTCCTCCCAACTCCTTCCAGCACTGAAAATGTATTCCACGGCGAATTTCTAGATCCACGCGCCACCAGCTCATGCGGCGGCAGCTTCTCCTCCGCCTCCTCTTCTCCATCATCAATTTCATCATCCGGCTCCACAAACCTACTGCTCCGTCGCTGCGCCATCGCGATCGAGAGTAACGGAACATTCACTGGAGCTGATTGATTCATCTTCCTCGCCGTCGCCGGCAACGACTGTGACAGCGGCGCGTAGTCTCTCTCCGTTCTTGGAACTAACGGAATCGCTTTCGACGAGGATGGAATTGAGGATTTACGAGAGAGGAGTACGGAGTGGTTGTTTGACTCCGGTAATGCGGCGAGGATACCTGAGTTTTTGTTGAAGGATGAGGTCCGGCGATGGTTGGTGGTGGCGGCGTCGGTATTTTTATCGGCGGGGGAGCTGATGGTAGATTGTTCGACGGCGTCGATTGTCCAGAGAACGTCGTCTTCCGTGAGGTCATCGTCGACGGCGGTGCCGGTGGCGGACGAAACGACGTCGGAGGATGGGAAGATTGAGAGTAGACGGTGGCGAGAAACGGAGTCCATTCTTTGAGGTGTGAGTAAAAAAATGTGGCGTGGCGGATAGACGCCGTTTATTTATAAGGGAATGGGAAAGAGGCCCACGTACACGCAGCAATTCAGAGGTACGGCGTCGTTTATTGGTTTTGATATGGTCCCACGTGCGAAAAGGGATGTGTAAATTTGAATCTTATCTCGATTGACGTCATTATTTATGGTCGGTTCTTTTCGCTGCTTTTGAAATTTGGTGCTTGTTTTTTTTGGGGAGGACTTTATCCAATTTTATAACTGTTTTGATTAGGAGATTTTCACATTTTAACTTCTTTTTTGGCGATAATTTCGTGTTTGAATTCATTGTGCATAAACAAAATGAAGTAAATTTTATTTTATTGTGATGTTTAAAATTATTTTATAAAAGTGAATTCGAAAAAATAATTTAACAAAATAATTTAGAACAAAGCCAAAGCTTTAAATTTGAGTTGAATTAGACCGAAAAATTGCTTCACCAAGTAAAATGATCATCTATTTCTTACCGTAGAATTAAGTAAGAGCTATCAGTCAACCAACCTTCTCTATATCTTCATCCGTTAAGTTTACCCATGTTAAATCAAATTAAGTTGGAAGTTTCATTCATGGTGTGGTGGTGCTTTAATTTTAGTCAATTTCGTCAAGTGTTAGCATTGTTATATTCTCCTTGAATCAAAGTTGTCATTTAAGTCCTAATAGCATCTCTAAACGATTCTCTGTTAGAACTCTTAAGTTAAATTTGAATAATTTAGATGAAAATCATCTCTAGGAGCCTCTTAGTAACTCTTAAATTTCTAGATTATATAATCTCTATGCGCTCCTTATGGACTAAAACAATAATAAATAATAAATTATATAATAAAAATTTAATAAGGAGCTAAAAGAAATAGTATTGTTGGGGATGCTATTATTTAGAAGCTTTTTGAGTGACTAAGAGTTAATATTGTATGTTATTTTTAAGGAGGAAACTAATAGGCCGTTGGAGATGCTCTAAAAGCAACATCCGTTAGTACCTAGTTAGAAAATTGTTATAGTTGAGCCTATGATATCATTTGATACTCTTCAATGAATCTCTAAGAAAATTAATTTGTTGATTAGCGACAAAAACACAATGAAACAATGACAAACAAATTTAATAGCCATGCAATTAGCACAAAACACACTCACCACATGATAATTTCACGTGAAATTCTCTCAATGTGACGAGCAAACACCACGAGAACGTAATACATTCAAGTCTTCCATTGTAGCAAAATATCTATAAAGAATACAAGTAGCATCACAGTCAACATGCACTTTGAAACATTCTTTGATAAGTATGATATATACAAAGATATAAAAACCTCGAAATGAAGAAATGTGCTCGGAACTTCGACTACCTAGAAACTAACCTTCTAGACATTCTAAAGATGATCCCTCTAGTGACAATAAATGACCAAAGCTGATAAAGACTTTGTCTAAAATTCACGGCAGCCCAATGGCTTAAACTACAGTAATAGGCAAAGACGTGCTATTAGCTGGAAAATGAATTGTTATTTTTCTCTTCTTATTGTTATGACTAAACTTTTTTAACACTTTATTAGTGAGCATAAAATCAATTCTTATATATTTAGGGTTGTTTTAAGTCAAAAATGCTCAAAACAAGTTACAAAATACCCATTAGTAACGAACCACTAAATACATGATATAACTATTGCATTTATAACGGGTCAGCAAAGAACCTGTTCTTTTAACTTTATTTATAACTCAACATCACTCTCAAGTCATGAGAACTCAAATTATAACAAATTACAAAAACTATATTTGTAATGCAACATCATTTTGTATGTTATAAATATTTGTAATATACAACCATTTATAACTCCTGGTGAATAATAAATGTCTAACAAAATTTTCTCTAATTAACAATCATTATTTAATTTAAACATACATAGAAACAAAAAACAAAAGACCAACCAAATTTTTTATTTCACATCAAATTTTCAAATGTACCAAACTTTCAAGATCAAGGTAGATGTTAACCATAATTTACATATGAAATCTTGAACTTTTAAACTTTGAAATTCCCTTTATATCTTTCTAATATTAATCATTTAGTTTAGAATTAGTTTATTAAGCTGCTTGTATTATTGAACCTATCTTAACTGCACTTTTTACAGGATTGAATTATTAAATAATTTACAATCAAATAATTTTCTCAATCACTTAGAAGTGGGAAAAAGTTTAACCTCGAACAAAGTTCGTTAAACTTTTTAAGAAGCCGAACCAAGCTCGACTATAAAAAAATCGACTCGAAATCGTGAATTTTCCTAAATGGATTACACTGTTCCTTTATTTCGACGCTAATTTTGAAGTGTACGCCACGGTGTATCATGAAAACATGTGGCAGTTATACTCAACATTTTCAGTCTTTCCATTGACCATCTCTCGACCTACGCTTAATCCCATTTCACACCTCCCTCCGTCGTATCTCGCCGGAGCATCTCTCTCCGGTGACCGCCGTAGCACATACGCCGCCTCCGTTTCACGACGAACCTCCACATAACAGCACCGTCACATTGATTTCATCACTATTATTAGGCCATGATTAGCGCGGTAAATTACAATCCTGCCACCACTGCTTTCTTCTTTATCCTCTTTTATTATTTTGCTCCGATGATTGATTTTTGAGCTGATTATTAGAATTATTATTGATTTATTTTATTTGTTTTGGTGTGAGAATGGAGCAGCAGTGGAGTACGTCGGGATCTTCTAATCATAGCCCTAGATCTCCGTCGTTGGAGCCTTATTTGGCGGTTTCCGTCAGTGATCCTGTCAAATTAGGTAACGGCGTTCAGTCGTATATCTCTTATCGCGTTATTACCAAGGTGAGGTTGTTGTTTTCTTTTTTTCCTCGTTTGAGGTGTGATTTTGTTGAAGTTTATTGAATTGGAAGTTTGAACTTGTGGAAGAAATTAGAACTCGATGTCGTTTATGGATTGATCGGTGTGAGGTTGTGATTTGTGGATTGAAGGCTCATATTGAATGCTCTACTAGCCTGTTAGTTGAATTTTCTGGTTTGAGTTCTGATTGTGTTTCGGTTAATCGATTTGGAAGTTTGAGCTGGTGTAAGAGACGCGTTGTTTATGTCAATTATGATATGAATTGATCAGTGTGAGGTTGTGATATGCGAATTCAAGGCTCACATAGTTGAATTTTCTGGTTTGAGTTGTGATTGTGTTTCGGTTTATCGAATTAGAAGTTTGAATTGGACTAAGAGATGCATTGTTTAAGTCAATTATGGATTGATCAGTGTAAGGTTATGATTTGCGAATTCAAGGATCACATTATGTTTTAGTAGTCTGTTAGTTGAATATGAATTCCAGCTCATTTCGTCATAATCATTTTGCTTAAAAGTGTTCTGTCTGTGACGTGTTGTGTACGGTCGGGTTAATGAAAAACATTTGATGAATATCTAGAGGAGAGGAATGAAATTTTTATTTTGCGTCAACTGCTGTTTTCTCTTGCTAAGCTTGTTTTATTAAATTTCGCTTTAGAAATGTTTTTGTAGATTGGTCAATTAGGCAAATGAGGATAAAGCTTCAAAGTGCTTTACATGTCTCTCGGTTTTCTAAGATCATGAGTGTTGTTGAAGTTCCTATCCAATTGCTGAGACTTGGGAGTGAAATTGAAGGGTTTTATTGTGCATACACCTATACCTAAGTAGTATCTTCGTTGTATGGAAGTTTTGGATGTTGTTTGTGATTTTCTGTGTATTAATAATATTTTTAAATCTATTACCAGTTAACTTTTGAGAAATCCCTTTGAATGCCTCAATGGCCGACACATTAACTAGACGGGTCACTTTGGTGCTAAGATGTGTGTCCACACGATCTTTAGTGTTTTTAGGTATATTTTGTTATAGATGTAGATAAGCAATGAAGATAGAGATCTTAATATCTTACAGATTATGTCTCAAGCGTTCTAAGTTTGATGTGGCTTGGGTATTTTGGCAGACAAATTTTCCTGAATATCAAGGGTCTGAGAAGATTGTTATTCGGCGTTACAGCGATTTTGTGTGGTTACGTGATCGTCTATTTGAAAGGTACAAAGGTGTTTTCATTCCTCCTCTTCCAGAGAAGAGTACTGTAGGTATGAAATAAACTAATTATTTTCTCCCTCTTAGATTCTTCTTTCAGTTTGTTACAAATATTCTAAGATGGTAGCAACTAGCAACCATAATCAGTATTGATGCCTTCTTTTGCATGAAAACTTTATTGAAATGCTCTAATGGATGCTTATCACTTATCAGTCTTGACTAAATAAGTTTTATAGGTCGTTATCAACTCCACTATGTCATGCTTATGATTTGGGTGAGTATGGTAGCCAGATTTAATAGGGCCGGAGCAATAGAAATTCCATTGACAAAAGCTGCGTTATGCTGGACCCTCAAAACCTGTACAAATTGCAACATTGGTTAAGGCAAAACTATTTTGCCTAAAGCTTTGGGCATAAGGAAACCACGGTGTTTGAAATTCATGCGACATATATGTATGAGATTATCTTTCCTGCTATTCTGGGACAGCATGAAAAAATGATAGGGAATACAATACTTCAAATAAGGGACATCGTGTGTCTTTGTCCCATTCATCTACCTCTGGCCCTAGGAAAATCCGTGCTGATAGTTGCTGCTCTATCAACTCTAATATTGATGTAGCAGGATTATGCTTGAACCATTGCAAGATTGCTATTGCTTACTCTTTGCTTCTTAATGCAGAAAAGTTTCGGTTTAGTGCTGAATTTATTGAGTTGCGGCGACAAGCATTGGATATATTTGTTAATAGGATAGCCTCACATAATGAGCTGCGACAGAGTGAGGATCTGAGAACCTTTTTACAGGCAGATGAAGAGGTAACCTATTTATGTCTAGTGCTTACTTGCCAATATTTTCTTGGCGCATTGAATATTTATTCAGATAGCATTTAATCTGTTTTAGACTTCTAGTTATTCATTCAATGAGACTGATTCCGACTTCCCCTGCATGGCACACATGCAAACATATAGACACACATGATAAAATTAAGTTAGAGTCATTATTGAATTTTAAAGCTATAAGATTATTTACTGATAAACCATTTTAATTATATCACTTATTTGTACTATCTCAGTTCATTTTAGTTTAGTTTTATATCTGAAACAGTTTCAGTTTAGAAAGTTCGTTAACAGTGACTTTCTGTGTCTTTTTATAATTTCTTGGACGGAGAATCTAAAGCAAGCACAATAAAAATTTTCAAACTTAAAACAGTTCTAAACCTCATTTTTCACTAGTCAACTATTCTTGATTTGAAAAAATTTCTGTAAGAAGATTCTATTTGTCTTCAGAGAGCAGATGTGCTCCATCCTGAAATGTGTTGTAACACTATAAATTGGCTTGCTATTAATTATTGTAATAAGCTTTTGAAGCAGTTATTGGTCAATATACCACCATCTTTATGACGCAAATAATGTGTCAAGTCCAACAGATAAAAATGTGTGTCCAATAAATTTGTGTTTCTAGGTACCTAGTAGACACTCAAGTTGGCCATGTCAAGTTTTTGTGTGCTTATTTGTGAGACTGTGCATTATAGTTTATAAAAATAAATTAGAACTCTGTTGATGCTTTAGAAATTAGAATTTAACATTGAAGTGAGAGTTTCGTTTGTCAACTCTGAATGAAACTTATAATTGTTTCATATTATAAACTTTTGTTTTTCAAAAGAACAAAGGTATTATGATTTGGGAGTCAATTTTTGTTTCCTTGTCTGTTCAATTTACGAATTTTGCATACTTACTCCGTTCTTATATACATGCCAATTTTTAAGGTAATGGAGATTTCATTTATTTTTATCACGTCCGAGTAATGTATATATCCTTGATGTTCTGCATTCCAAATGCGTAATGCGTTCCTTGTTTTATGCATGTTTGGAATGTGAATTTCATGAATTTACATTCCCCATCCAAATATTTTAGGATGCTAATATTCACTTTCCCATTTATTTTTTTTCCCTTTTTTTTATTTGAGAAATATTTACTCTGTGAGTTATCAACATAGCTTGCTGTATTATGTAAATGATATAAATAGAGTATGTGATTCTGGTATGTCGATACTAATATATCACCTATTTTTCAGACAATGGAGAGATTAAGGTCTCATGAGACTGGTTACTTTAAGAAGAAGCCATCTGACTTGATGCAAATCTTCAAGGTATCGGTTATACATTGCACAAGATAATAATAAGCATTGTTAGTGACACAACAATCCAATCTGAGTAATACAATGTTCCCACAAAAGCTAGGCATCTTTCTCTTGATGCACTTTTCAGTAATCATTGTTTTAAAAGTATATGGTTGGTTTTTTAGATCTGCTTAGAAACCTTAAAGTTTCATATGTGGTTTTGCTGCCTAATCTACGAAAAGCTTTCTATTTAGCTTTTGCCACTCAAAGATCCAATCTTCATGTTGGGAATATGGAATGTTGTTTGTAAGGAACGGGATCATATTGTACTTGTGGAATTGGGATTCTTTTGTACTACCTGGTGGTTAAACTACACAGTGGACATTCCCAATTCTACTTGTAATTTATTACAGCGTTGAAGTTCGATTTGAATCAGTTTGATTTCGTATTTGGTCGAGCAATAATGATCTAGTTTTTTCACAGGATGTGCAAATGAAAGTGAGTGATGTAGTTCTTGGGAAGGAAAAACCTGTTGAAGAATCAAATCCTGAATATGAAAAGTTAAAGCATTATATCTTTGAGCTTGAAAACCACTTGTCTGAGGCTCAGAAGCATGCATATCGTCTTGTAAAGAGACACAGAGGTATCAAGGATATATTTGTTATTGATGCACTTTCCCATGAATGTTTTTCTTGTCATGTTTCACTTCTAGACAATATGGTATAACTTGGCATGTTTGTCTATTTCCTCTAGAGTTGGGGCAATCTTTATCGGATTTTGGGAAGGCTGTCAAACTTCTTGGTGATTGTGAAGGCGATTCCCTTGGGAAGGCATTTTCCGACCTTGGGGCAAAAGCAGAGACATTATCTATTAGGTTGCAGAAGGAGGTACAGTTAAGCAACTTTGGTGAAAGGGATGATTGAGTTTTTGGTAAATCATTTAAGCAATTATTTTTCCTTATTCCCATCAGGCCCATCAACTTCTAATGCATTTTGAAGAACCTTTAAAAGATTACGTTCGTGCTGTGCAGTCTATTAAGGTGAGTTTAACACGCTCCTATCCAGCCATTTTCCCCTCATTTTCATTTCTATATTCGTCGTTTTTGCCTCAGTTTTGTAAGCTGATATTGCTTGTGTTTGAAACAGGCCACCATAGGTGAGAGGGCTAATGCCTTCAGGCATCAGTGTGAACTGGCTGAGACAATTAAATTGAAGGAAATTAATCTGTACGATCCTTGCCACCTTTTTTCTCCTCCTAGTAGGTTAATAAATATTTCTCTGGGCATGTATCTTGTAAGATTGCCGCAACGACAAAGATAGAGGCATTCCATTAAATGAATCAAGGAGCAATTTGGCCCATGAAGTTAGCTAGTAGGATCAATTTAGTCCAAAATCTAGTTTGGATGAACATTTTGCCCTTAACTTAAACATTTGGGTTGAAATTAGTCCAAAATGACGTGTCAGCATAGGAAGTGGCATGTGTCAATTAACTACCAATAATACCAATCATAGACTGCCACGTGGTATTTTGGTCTAATTTGTATGTCGATGCGAAGTTGAAGGGCCAAATTGTTACCTAAAATTGATATTGGGCTAACTTGATTCTACTAGCCAATTTCAGGGTTACATTGATTCTTCATCCTATACAACTGACTATTGATGTTGCAGTAAAGAGAAGTGTGTATATGCTGTTTGTGTCCTGTACATCCGTTATGTCCTGGAAATTCCTTAATAGTGATTTTGATGAATTTGTTTTTTTGTTTTCTACAGTGATAAGCTCATGTTAACACGTTCGGAGAGAGTGGGAGAGGCTGAGCACGAGTATAGGGAGGCATGTTGTGCACACTTGCATACTTAACGTTACACATTAGAAAATTTTGTTTATCATAAATAAATCTATTTGTAATGCAGTTAAAGGCAGAGGGTGAGGAAGCAACAAGAAGATTTGAGACGATAGTACGAGTGATGAGCGAAGAGATAGTCCACTTTCAAGACCAGAAAACAAAAGATATGGGGATTGCATTCCACGAATTCGCAAAAGGACAGGCTCGTTTGGCAAACAGCATTGCAGATGCTTGGCGAAGTCTCTTTCCTAAGCTTGAAGCTTGTTCATCATAATTCATAAACTGCCATAAAAACGAGAATTTTGGGGTTCCTGGCGCAACTTTGGCTTTGTAAAGACTTTGTGACGTAGGTTTTAGTTCCCCATTTTGGTGGTGTACGAAATTTGCAAAGTTTATATCACTGTACAAATCCGAAGCTATTGAAAAGGTGTAGTGCATTTTCGTTTATAGCTCAAGTTTCAAGTTGCACTTGGTCCATAATTTTATTTTTCTATTGTGACTGTATCAATCTTTAACTGTATGTTCGCAGTTTTGAATACTTGAGAAACTAGTTCTTGACCCTCATTCTTGTTAATCAATCTTTCTAACCTTTCTTTCAAGTAGAAAATGAAATAAGCTTTCTCTACAATGTTTACTATTTGTAGTAAAGTGCATATATACTACTAATGAAGGAAATTGTAGCATTTTCAATTTGTAGCAATTTTGTGTTAAAATAGATATTACAATACATGAAAGATCCAAGTGATAGAAACTACGAAAAGAAGCGGTGAGATATAGGTCTTTCGGCTTGTGGAAACAGTTAAAGGCAATGACTCGTGCATAGAGGCAATGTACTTTCGGTTTGCTGATGTGGTTAAAGCCAATGAATCAGACAAATGTATAATGTGAACACTATTTTCATACCCAAACGAATCAAACAAGTGTAGAGCGAGTGGGAAACACAATTCACATGTTTTCGTAAAAATTTACACCATAATCCCGTAAAATTGTAGAAATTTAGCCAAGCTTTTAGCTACTTTGTATATTAGAAGTAATTGAAACTGTTTTTGACACGAAGACAACCGTGAATGCATTTGGTCGGTCCATACTATAATTTCTCATTTTATATAGTCAGCAAATAGTAAATGGAAATGGAAATTGTTTCCAACCTCAGAAATCCCATCCCTTGATCACAACAACTTTCTACTTTATCCCTTTCATATGCTGTTGTACCAATTAGCTTGCTTACTACGTAGCCATGGCGAGCGCAGTGAGGCAGCTTCTCATTCCAGCACGTGTGAGTTCCCACGTGCAAACCCCTCCTTCTTTTCCTGTTTCCCGCCAATTCCTCATAACCGCCTCAGTAGAGAAGAGCAGCTCTTCCCGTCTCGGTGAATTTAACCGCGGCCACCGGAATCTGCTTCCGGTCGCTAAATTCTCCTCCCAAAACGACGGCATTGCCGGTGACGACCCTGAAGACGGCGTCTCTTTGGGGACATTGAAGTTGCCTATGAATACCGATCTCAATAGATTTGAAATGTTACTCTTCCAGGTTTACTTCATGCTTTATCCTTACAGTTTCTGTAAAATTTCGTGCTCCTGTCAAAACTCTAAATACTAGCTGCCATTGACACGAACAACACGACATGAAACAAATGTTAAAAAGGTAATTGGTGACGCAGCATATGGACACGACACAAACCGGCCTATATGAATAATGCAATTTATATGTAAATAACTACTCAATGTCATGTTGCCATGTTGCCTGTCAGTTTTTGCCGCCTGTACATGAGTGTAAGTTACTGATGAGAATTTAATTGAATTTTGTTCTTATTTATACCAGTGGGCTAACAGTCTTTGCCAAGGAGCTAATCTTCCGCTTCCGGATCCGTTGAAGGTCAGCTGAAACGTATTTTTGTGCTTCAATATTTTTGTGCTTCAATTCTTAACTAGATGTTGAAAGTTGAACTGAAAAAGCTACAGGACTACAGTAAAACCTATAGGAATAACCTCCCAATTGTTACACAAATAGTTCGGTCCCAAGTGTTGAGAATCTTTGTTGTACCGATAACCTCCCAATTGTTATACAAATAGTCTGGTGTACGAGGTGTATTAGTGTATAGAAGTTCTACTGTAGTTAGACTCTCTGCTGGTTCAATGTAGATATTGTCACTTTCAAGCTACACTAGTAGTTAAACTCTATGGCTCAAAGATTCCTCAATAATTGGACTCACGGTTTTAAAATGCGTTTATATGTATTGGAACACACATTACTAATGCATGCTAGTATTCAGATTATAATTGGCTAGTCTTCAGATTATAATTGGCTAGTCTTCATCTGTTAAGGCCTGCTCCTTGCTCGGGTCTTCTATTTTTGTGCCACCTACTCCGGATTGGATTGTTACAGATGCACTAGCTTTCTTTTGGTTCGTTCCTGTCAACCAACAAATGGTACTTCAAGAGTTGGGAAAGATTCTTGTAACAGTCGGCTTTGAAACACGTCCTTTAGTAATAAATCACAGTCGCATGTAGATATTGCCTGCTTTGACTCAAATCCAATTGGTTATGCTTCATGGTACTTTAAGCACATTTAGATGTATTAGACCCGCTTTTCAAATATACCCTTATAGTTATACCCAACAAATATACCCTTATAGTTATAACCCTAGTAAGTTTCTCTCCATAGAAACTGCAGTGAAGACTATAAGACTGTTTCTTTCGATGTGCTAAGTTCATCCACATTTCTATGTACAGGTAGATAAAATACCAGGTGGAGCTAGGTTAGGTTTTGTTACAATTGGAGATGGGAAGACTGAGGTCCTAGTTTACATTGATTGCTTGGTTTTTCCGGCAACTGGTGGTTCTGGTCCTATTTTCAGAGCAATAAGAAATGGCCCCTTAAAGGGAAATCAACCTCCGGGTGAGCCCAGAATCATGAGAAGTCTTCTGCAAGCTCTCACGAAGTCGGTTGAAGTTGCTAGACTTTGAATTTTATAATTTATAAAAATCTAAGCTTTATTTTTCCTGTATAGTCTAGAGAATTGGATGAATAAAATTCTTTTCTGGAAAAGTTTGTCGCTTTTGTTGGCTAGTGCTTTCCTAACTCAAGGGAAGGGCAGTGTTCTTACAGTAAACCTTTACTTTCCTAGCATATTGAATACTCTCTTATAACGAGAAGTTGTGTACTTATAATGGAGGAGTTATGTTCTGCTCTCAATGCTTTCAATATCAATATGCATTTTCCTTCTACTTTTTGATGTGTTTGACGAAATACCATGAGGAATTATCTCTGCTCTTCTTTGTTTGAATAACAAGGCTACACGACTGTGTTACAACATCCACAACTGTCTTATCCTTAATATCGTTGATCTTTTATTTGTTCAATGACAAATGATCCGGTCCTACATGAACGACAAGGTGCATACTTCTTTCATGTTGACTCCATGAACATTCATGAGATAGGTACGTTCTTTTATGTTACCGATAATTTTGCCTAGTTATAATTGCAGAACTCCCTACACACAATATATGCACTATCGTCTTCTACTTGTAGCTTCCTCTGGTTCAAAGTACGTAAACTTCATGTAAATTCTTTCCGGTGTCCTGAAGAGAACTATTGCATTATTTGATTGGATTACTATGTGGTGCAGATATATTCTTGAGGGAAAGAAGACAATGAAACCACATCTCTTTGCATTATATGCTTGGAAAGAGACAACAACACTTTATGTAACATTTAAAAATTAGCTGTGAACAGTTCAAGCGACAATATGGTTAACTTGAGAGGGCAGCTTCGAGTTTCATTCATAGAGCTCTTCAAGAGCTTCATGAGTCTCAGAGGGAAAAATTCTACAAGGTTCATAAATACCCTCCTACAGACTTTCGTAACAACGTATTTGTTACGAATCCCAGGTGGATGTCTGAAGGACATGATCCAAAATTACTCTTGCCGTAAATCTTACCCAGATAGTAATCTGCATAAAATAAAAACTGGTACGTGAGGGCTAAAACTTTTCCTTTGTATTGTCTTCTTCGTTAGGACTTACTTCTGATTTCGTTTGCTTTTGACTTTCAAATTTTATCCAGAAGATGGATGCTTTATCAGTTGCAGGCAGTGGGAATGTACTCAAAAGCCGTGTGGGATTAGAAACGAGAAAAAACTTCATCTGGTTCTCCTTCTTAATGGTTACTCTACAGAGAGTTATGCGCTGCCAACAGAACCACATGACGTAGTTAGAACTTTACTGGAAGAAGGGCATGAAATTTGGCTACTGCAACCGAGGTTGCATCCCTTGAATCCTGCAGATAACGTCACAATTGATGACATTGGAAAATATGATATTCTAGCTGGTAATTAGTAACGCAAATGAATATCTCCTTTTTAGATTTTATTAATTCCTCAGTTTTGCAATTCGTTTGATCCCACTTTTCCTTATTGTAGCAATCAACAAGATCCTTGAATTGCATGGACTGACCACAGAGATTCATATAATTGCTCATTGTGTTGGAGGCTTAGCTATTCATATAGCTCTCATGGGAGGGCATCTGAACGCATCTAATATAGCTTCTCTGACTTGCATGAACCTACTAATCTACCTAGAGTCAAAATGTGGCTTCCTCTTGTTCCTGTAAGTTCTCTCTCTCTCTCTTGCTCAACTCTGTTTCTTTGTTGGAAATCGAACTGCAAGATGTTTTCTTTAAACTTACTGTTAAAACATATGCATTTTTCTTGCTATTCTAGTTTATCGCAGAAAGAATTGTCTGCTGCATCGATATAATTATTATATTGTCACATCATTCACGTTTTGCTTGGATAAGTTTTTCATTTGACTTGTCATTTTGATTAGATTAGGTTAAAGCAAACCATTTGCTTGTATAAATGAAACTCCAACTGGGAATGTTAAAACAAAAACACGGTGAAGAAGTCCGCATCACAAACACATTATTCTTTCCGACTGAAATTATTTTATAATGATTTGATATTGCTGGAATCTGAGACTTTTCATCAATTTTCTGTGCTGATGACGATATGGTTTGATATAGTTTACTTGAGTTTCCCTTTGGCTTATGGCTCACACCTTTATTTAATTCAATGTGGGAGTGCAGATAACAATGGCCATATTAGGGAAGAAAACTATTCATCCTGTTTTAGGAGAATCAAAAATAAGTTTTCGGCACAGGCTCTTGAAAAGCATTGCTTGTCTCATTCCACGATACGAGAGATGCAACTGCAAGCAGTGCGAGGTATTTTCAGGAATTTTCGGGAACGCATTCTGGCATGAAAATGTGAGCCCCTTGATGCACCAGTGGCTATACAAGCACAGTTTTACAGAACTTCCAATGGGAGGCTTTCATCACCTCAGAAAAATCTGCAACTCTGGATTCATAGTAGACAGCAAGGGGAACAACTCCTACATGATCCATCCAGAGAGGATGGCAGTATCCACGGTGTATATATCAGGCGGGCAAGAGCTGCTTGTAACTCGAGACATCATTTCTTGCTAACAAGTTCATGATGCTGCACCAACCTGGGTATACACATGAAAGGGTGGTTGTAGAAGGGTATGGACATTTGGATTTGTTGATCGGGGAGAAATCTCACGAGGAGGTTTTCCCTCACATTTTATCGCATATAAGAAGAGCAGAACTCGAAGGGAATGGCATTGCGAGTTTTGAGAGAAAACGGTATAGTAAGGAGGTTTTAGATTGGAGAGCTGATCCTTATGGAGGGGGACATGGAGGATTTGGAAGTTGCATATCTTTTATCTTTGTTTTGTGTTTATTCTGCTTTATACTTTGTGTATCTATAGATATATGATAGCTAGAAATTACAAAAAGATAAATTGATCTATCTTTGTACACCTTGGCTGCTGCTGATATGTGCACTTTCCCTTCCATCATATAAATAGTTATAGGGGAAATTGTGTTTTCTAGAATAAGGCTAACTCGAATCTTCCCCATTTATCACAGGGTAAAATTTGTAGGTTATTGAAGGGCGGAACTACCGGGAATTCTGTGATTAACTTTAATAAGCTTCATGTGAAAATCCATGAGCTTTCAAGTCATAGATAGAATCTCAATTACTAAGCTACGATATTTGCCACAACAAAAATCTGAATCGCATATTTATACGTGATTTTTTTTATTAAAAACCGGCATTGCATATTTTATGAAATTGCGGTATCTTAGTGGAATTTTAGAATTTTGAGTTTCTATTGAATAATGCTTTAGTTATAAAAGATAGCAGAAGGTTTAAGAAGATTTGATTTAGCCCCATATAGGAAACAACATAGTTTTAGTTCTAACATTTCTCAAATGGTGCAATTAGAGAATAGAAATTGACACGTCACCCTTTACATGTATGTCCAATATTACAAATATCTTATGCATCAAATTTCAGTTATCGAGACCTTTAACTGCACCATTTGACAGATATTAGGAACAAAATTGTACCATTTGTATGTAGGAGCTAAAATAGCACAGGTAAATTTGACAGTGATTTTTGTTATCAAACTATCAATCAAGAGTAAAAATCCATCCCTGGAATTCCATATGAAAATTCGCCTTAAACTAGAACTGTTAAACTGAATCAAATACAGCAAATCATCCAACTAATATCCCAAACATAATCTGACTTTCGAGACATGTGAAAACTCAACTTTGATTCTTGTGCTGTCCAAAGACTGCAACCATTCAGATTTACTTTCCTCCAGAACGGGGCAGCAGTTAATGCTGAGATGCGTTAATGCAGGAAGGTGTTGTATAATTGTAGCAGTTGATTGACACCCGAGATGCCTACAATAATCCAGAGAAAGGGATTGAAGAGATTGAAGATTCGTCAACCATTTTGGCAATGATTCCATTTTTGTGAATCCCATTATCTTCAATGATTTGAGGACACTGAGGTGTTGAAGTTGATTTGGTAAACAACACATTTCACGACCAAAAAAATCCGAGCCCCATATTTCTAACTCTTCAAGGTACCGAAGGTCTTTGATTCCATTCAAATAACAAAAATCATCCAATTCCTCTGAGAATGCACCAATACTTAAATTGTGCAACCGAGTAAGTTTGCATAATATCTCCTCTGGAAAATATCTCAATCTCTTGCAACAATATATCTCTAAGGATGTTAAATAGATTACTGTCCCTAGATCTTCTGGAATAAACGCCAACCATTCGCATCTTCTCACGCTCAGTTCCATGAAACGGGTGTCGGGTAGAAGCCAATGCCGAAGATAAGTTAATTTTGGAGATCCAGTAACTGATACACTTGTAAGACAACCAAAGGACTGCTGCTTATCAATTAGGAGCCTCAGTTCATCACAACCTCTGATTTCTAGTTTGACAAGTTCTGACAGGTCACTCATTGGAAAACCTGTCAAACTAGGACAAGATTGAATGGACAAATTTTCGAGACAAGGAAACACGACAATCTTATTGCCATCCGATGGAGAGCTCCATTCAGTCAAATTCTCCATCCAGCTTATAGAAAATGATTTCAATGCTGGAAATAACCTCAAGCATCCAATGCTACCGCCTTTATTGTCAATCCCGTAGAACTCATTACCTACACACTTCACTTTTCCCATGTGATTCATCTTTAGATATTTAAGACGAGGGAGATCTCCAAGGCGAGGGAGCTGTACACAGTTGCAGCACCGTTCCAACCTGAGATCCACCAAATTATTAAGTACCGCAGAAGAATTACCATTACCCGGACTCTTCATTCTCAACATCCATGATGGCCATCTTTTTCCCATGTAATACTTAATCTTTATTCTTTCTATGTTTGAATGAGGTTGAAGGCCTTCGAGCAATTCCTCGTCCCTCGAACTTCGATCATTTGCTCCATGACTCCATTCAAAACAAAATCCTTGTATGTTTGCTTTCCCTTTCAAATTTGCTCTCTCGACGTCTTTCTTATCACCCACCTCTTCAAGCCTAGTTATTTTCAATTCCCCGCGCAGTTTGTTTAAGCATTCGAGTTCTCCAACGCTGCCTCCCCAGTTCGAACCGACAACAAAGAGTACCAATGTTTCAAGACCATTTAGCTTCCCCAAACCAAATGGCATCTGGTGCTCGTAAGAAAAAGTAATACGCTTCAAACTCATCAGATTGCTAATCTTGTTTCTAGGAAGCTTGGTAAGTTCCTTGCATTCAAGGAATTCCAAACTATGAAGATTGCAGAGCTCGGTGATCGATTCAGGCAACTCTTTAATGTTAGATTTTGAGACGTTCAAAGCTTGAAGGTTATGGAGCTTGGCGATT
This sequence comes from Euphorbia peplus, assembly GCA_028411795.1. Lineage (NCBI taxonomy): Eukaryota > Viridiplantae > Streptophyta > Magnoliopsida > Malpighiales > Euphorbiaceae > Euphorbia > Euphorbia peplus. The sequence goes on from CP110841.1 coordinate 34,389,295, forward strand.
GATTCAGGCAATTCTTTGATCTTGGACTTTGAGACATTCAAAGCTTGAAGGTTATAAAGCTCGGTGATTGATTCAGGCAATTCTTTGATGTTGGAATTCGAGACATTCAAAGTTTGGAGACTATGGAGCTTGTTTACAGATTCAGGCAACTTGATGATGTTAGAATTTGACATAATCAAGTTTTGAAGATTGAAGAGCTTTGTGATGAACTCTGGCAATTCCTCGATACTAGAATTTGAGAGATTCAAAGTTTGAAGATTGTATAGATTGGTGATTGACTCAGAGAGCTGTTTGGTATTAGAAATTGAGACACCAAGATATCTCAAATGTTTCATTTTCCCGACCGGCAATGGCAATACTTCCATATCAGCAGCATTTAAATGTAGAATCCGCAAGCTTTCCATCTTCCATATCTCTTGATTGGGAGCACCGCCGCCCACGATAATAGTACGCAACCTCTTCTCCCCACCCTTTAGAGCTCGCATCAAATTGTGTACGTTTCGGTTATCTGCATATACATGGTCGTACACAGGCCAACTAGGTTTCTCTATCTTACATAGTATGAGATCATCATCATCATCAGCAGCAGCAGCAGCATCAGCATCGCTTTTTGCATCTTGGAACAAGGAACTAGCAAGTAAGGCATCAAAGCACTTGTTTCCCGTGTCATATGACTCTATAATCCCCTCAGCCATCCATAACCAAATCAACTCTTCCTTTCTAATCAGAAAGTTTTTCGGAAAAATTGAGCAGAATGCAAAGCATGGCTTCAAATATGAGGGCAAGCGATAAAAAATTTGATCCAGCAAATGAAAAGGGTCCAAAATGGTGACATGACAATCTAGAAGTCTCGACCATGCCTCTTCATCCCTATTGAACCCCATTATCCCTCCTAAAACTTTGGCATCCAACGGACTTCCTTTACATATTCTCGCAATGTCCCTTCCTATAGCCTCTAGATTAGATGGGACTGTTGTTGTTATTACATTTCTAAACGCCATTTCCTTCACAATAAACCAACACTCGTCATCAGACAAGGAACCAAGCAGATGACTACGCTGAGATGAAATCCCCATAATGGATCCAACTTGCTCCAAAGTACTTGTGACAAGAACAGCATTTCCATTGTTTGTACATATTCTTCGCAACACGGTTTCTAAGAGATTCCACTGCCACCTCGTATGATCCTGTATCCAAATATCATCTATAATCAGAAGAAATCGTTTACTCGCCAACTCTTTCTTCAATTGTGTGCAAATCGCAACTTCATCGGTTAAGCCCCCCATCGACTTATTCAAAGATTGCAGCATTTCTCGTAAAACTATGTTTGCATAAAAGTTGCTCTCAAAACGCACCCATATTATGACATCAAAATGTTTTCTAGTTAATCCCATGATTGGCACACGAGTTTAGCTAAAGTCGTCTTTCCTATTCTTTTCTGTCCTACAACGGAAACAAAGGTTACTTGTCGATTGCATGAGCTAGTAAGCAGGTCAACAACTTTTGCTACATCAGCTTTCCTTCCTACTACTGAGTTTTCAATCATTGAGTTCGTTTGCGACGGATTTTGAGACGACATATCCTCCAAATTGTGTTCTATTGACCACCTAATCCCAAGGGATAGACCGCGTCTCAGAATGTTTTTTACTGACTGGTTCACTTTCTTAAGCTTCAGCACCATTTTGAGACCAAGTTTAGCCTTTGAAATTGAAGAGAAACTATGATCCTAGTAGGAAAAGCATGTATAATTTGGAGATTAGTATTCGGATAATAAATAAGTATATAACCATCAACTTTAGGGCAAATAATAATAATACTAATAATAACAATAATAATAATAATGTGGTTACATCCAATAAATTGTATTTTGTTCTTTAAATTAAGAGAGTTAAAAGTGAAAAAAAAATGGAGAAATTGAAAAAATATTAGAACATCTAGACTATCCAGATTTGTGAGAGTGGCGGATCCCTCGAACTATCACTACCATATCTTTTTGACTTTTAGAAAAGAAATACCGAAAACAATCTCTTTACATTTAACAGTAATAATTTTGATTTTTAATTGATACAGAGCCTTTGTCACATTTAGAAACAAACTTTATTTTGTTTATCACGTGAGAAATTATACTATGTTTCAAGAATACACTAATCGGCTTCTATGAATTTCCTATTAACTTTTGATGAATTGATACGCATCCATGTTTAATTATTCCGTTGGAATGTACAACCGATGCATGCATCTTTATTAGTCATAAAATTAAGTTTATGTTAACTATGTTCGTTGTCATCCACTGTAAAAAATCGAATAACAATGTTGCAAAATTTTAATATTTAATTCAAAAATTATCTAACTTTAAATAGCGTTTCGTCCATATTTTGTAAAAATTGCACGCAATAGCTAAACTACATAAATTTTTCATATAGTGGCCTATTAATCACATAATTATTTTTCTATAGTAAGAAAAAAATAATAATTTCAAATATAGGCTCAACTCAAACACCTTTTTTAGCTCAAATATTAATTTTTTTATTCTCATTTTTATAGTTTATAGTAAGATATTTAAAATAGTAATAATAATTTATGCCACGGGAATATTACAGGATGTAGTGTCACGTATTATTTCTCGTGAGTTTAATTGTCGAATTTCGGTCAAAATTACTATAAATGAAATGTTTTTAACGTTAAGAATTAAAGTGTAATGAGATTATCGTTCAATTTCTAATATTCGTATGTAGCTATGAAATTGTACATAGATAGATAGATACCTCCTGATTCAGGATTCGAAGACGTGTAGTTTCATAAGCCAAGTCAGAAAGCAAATCGTCGATATGATAAGCTACTTCTTTGACATTTCTGAGCCAGTCTCGCACATTAATATCTGGGCGTTGTTTTTCCTCTGCATCTGGCACCAGATTGGTAATGGAAACTACTGATTTTTGAAGCAGGTTGAGCTCTTGTTTGAAACCCCAAAAGTTTTTGAGATCTTCATCAAATTCAAATCCCATTAACTTTATTAACTTTGATGGTAGTTTCCCCATGAATGTCTGCCCACTCGTAGCCATTAAAACAGTGAAAGAGCAACAAAAGATAGAGATAGCAGAGCTAGAAGATGATGATCTCAGATCTAAAATTCAGGAGAGATTAAGGTATCACTATTTTAATTCCATATAGTATTATTTTATTTTTTCTGATAAAAAGTCCATATATTATTAACTTCACCAAAAAGTAAAATAAAATTACATTTATGATTAATATTATTGTTGGGCGTCTTCTTGACTTTACTAGCAAGTATACTAGGTCAGACAGTAGAAGTGTAAGCATACAAGTGTCGATCCCACAGGGAGTAAGTTAAGTGTATTAGAGATTTACAGAGGAACAGCTTGTTCTTATGCAGAACAGGTTGGTTCATTCAGTTTTGAGGTTGTTTGTAATTGTCACAGTTTGAAAACAGAATTTTAAAGGTTGTAATTCAATGGTTTGGAAGAGACAAGCCTGGCACAGTACTAACCAACAATTGCATGTATGTTTATCCTTAATTTTAGATGAATGTTAAGTGAATTGAGTCAAGGTTTCTACTATGCACCTCACTTTGAGTCAACGGTCGTATTTTCCCAAAGATACTAAGAACTTACTAACACTTAATGGCCTGTTAAATGAGTTCTTTTCCAGCCTTAAACACGAGTAGCATTCCATAAATTATGAAAACCCTTGATACTAAGATCAATCGCGTCCCCGTAACCATGATCTTGCATGCATAATGATACTAAGTGAAGATAAACCGATCCCTCGTGAAATATCAACACTAAAATGGGAAACTGATATCATTAAGCACTCAAATGTGAAAATAACATTCATTAAACATTGGACAAACACACATACATTGCCGGTATTGACTGACCGGACTTGACTAAGGAGGACTACTCACTCATCATGTTGAGTGATAGCCCTTAAAGAAAAGAAAACTAAAAGAACAATGTAACCAAACTTAAAACGAGTACAGAAATGATAGAAAGAAGTGAACTGAGTATGGGATGATCAAACATGTCTTCCCATCTCAGTATTTAAAGACTTCAAACATACAAAGCAACAAAATCCTAAGTTATGACATTAACTCAAAGGAACGGACTGTTCTGGATAATAAGTCAAAGATGCCTTCCATAAAATATTGTTTTACTGAGTCAACTTCAGTTTTTCTTCAGAATTTGCACCCCACTACTTCTCTCTATGGTTGCCTTCTTCCCTCTCTCTCTCTTGCACGACTCTCCAATCCCAGCAGGCTGTTTCTGCTGCCTTTGGCTGTTTCTGCATGCATTTTTGGCCTTTTCTCCTCAAAATGATGTCATGCTTATGTCAACTTCCACTACCTATATTTTAACTATCATCATCAACAATAATACTCAAAAATACTTAGCTTAGGCTGAAATTAGTAAATAAAAGGCACTAAAATATAGTGTTTTGTGGAGTCAAATTTCGGCACATCAATTACCCCCAAATTTGAAGTTTTGCTTGCCCCCAAGCAAAGAAAAGAAAAAGAAACAGCAAAAGAACAAGATCTTTACAGAAACAAGCATGCAAACTATAGCAACAAGGAATCAGTTTAACTTTCATCTAGGAACAATTTGAGTTAGTCATATGAGCACATGAACAAGTATGGTTAGCTGAATCACAAACTAAAGTTTAATTTTCAGAAATTCCTCAAATCTTAAGGCTAGATTTCAACATTCAAGCAAAACAGTTTATCTAACTTGCCTCACTTAGGATTGAAGTTCACTCAAACACTCAATGGCTTGTAATATCGCCGAAAAGGGGTAAAGTGTTTCACTCCTCAGCTATGTACAAACAAGTGCTAAATCATTTTGCCTTTTGCTTATCGGTCATTGTCTAAAACATTTACACCTATTCAAGCATAGTCCAAAGGTCTTTATTTAGGGTTGTAATGTAAGGCTGAGGTTATGGGTATGGAAAAAGATTTGGCCATTGAGAGTGTATTAAGAACATGCCACATGCAAGATATAGCTTTAAGACATTGTTCTTCCCATGAAACAGCTTGTTTACAAGTATACCCCAATTAGAACCCATCAAATTATGTACAGACAGCCTGCTATACAAGGATAACCCCCAAATTTACATTTGATCACACCAAAAACAGAACCAATTCCCTTTTCAAACATGCATCCATCCTAAATTTTAGAATTTTGAGAATATTGGATGCTTAAAAAGACTTTATTATTTATTATTATTATTATTATTTTTTTTTTTTTTTTTTTTTTTTTAACTTTATTCAAACACTCTGTTTCACTATCACACTAAATTTTCATGCCTTTGACAAATTTTCAAGACTATTCAAGTTGCTCCTCAAAAGTTGATAATTTTCAATTCTGGAACAGACTGTTCCTCTCAGCATGTGACAAATTCAGGGTGATTTTGGAATCAAAGTGAAGGGAAAAAAAAGGTTTTGTAAAATGGGTGATCAAGAAACAGGTTAAGGCTCAAATGGGCTATCCTAGAATGTGGGTGCATAAGCACTGGTAGGCTTTTTAGGGTAGTGAATGGTGTTCTCTAATGCCTTTTTCATCCTATGCCTTTACTAAGTTTCATGCACTTCTAACAATGGCAACCAAAGCAAAACCCATTTAGACTCAATTTGTACAAGCCCACTCAGAAAGAAAGATTGCATTTACATGCTAGTGTAGGCTCAAATTCTCACTGGGCTTATGCAAGTAAGACATTGACTGTTTTGATTGAAGGTTGAGTTCTAGTCTCAAAATTTTTGGAATTTCTGCATTTTTGGACATTTAGAGTTTTCATCAGGTTTCACCACACTTAAATTCAAGGCTCTAATAACTTAGTCAATTTGTTCAAAGATGAAACTTAAACTATTTACTTGTTGCTTAAAGAAAAAGTACAACAAACATGCAAACAGGCTGTTCTTATACAGAAAAATTTCTGAAACAGCCTAAACAAACGATTATAAACAAGGGGCAAACAAAAATAGCAGCAAAGCATGCTTCATCAAATTAGATTTGTTTTTAACTCCACTTAACACTATTTACAGTTTAAGCTCAAATTAATTACATGTGCTTTTCATCAAATGTTAACAGCAAAAATTTTAGCCATTTTTGTTCAAATTAAGTTCAATTAAGCACAATCATTGATAACATCAATATCAGTAGCAGCAAAAACAATATACTCCACCCCCAAATTTAAAAATTTGCAGTGTCCTCAATGCAAGGGATAGAGTTTTACCATGGCAAAAGTTCTGCTAACTAGAGAGAGTTGAGATTTCATACCAGAGAGAGAGAGCTTTTATGCTATTTAGACAACAGGAGAATGTGAGGATTCAACCTCATCATCCTTCTTGGAAGATGTACCAGGGGCAGTCTTGTTGAGATTGATCTTTGGAGTCCGGAACAGGCTTTTGTGAGAGGACTTTGAGGCACTAGCTTGAGGAGTTTCTGGTTGTTCCTCCTCTTTGATTCCTTTGAGCAACATTATCTCTCTATCCAGCCTCTTGTTTTCAGTTTTCACAGCCTTGAGCTCGACGGTCATGGCATTTATCTTGTCAAACAGGTCCCCCATCTTGAGGACCAAATCCTCCATTGTCATCTTGCTGCACTTCTTGTAGAATGACAAGTCTCTAATCTCCTCTGATGATGCAGTATCAGAGTCTGAAGTTAGAGTCACTTTGACCTCAGCTTCCACCTTTCTCTTCTTGCTTGATTGTTCCATTTGAACATCCTTCATCAACATCCACTTATTGCCTATCAACTTGCAGAATTGCATATTTTGCAGTGTGTTCAGCTCCAACTTATCAGGGACATTTTCAAGTGTAAGCTTGTGCTCAGTGGGGCGAAACAAGCACAATGTTTGAGCAATCCTGGTTACAAAGCTACCTACAAAAATTCCAGCAAGCTGTTTGGATTTGTAGGTGGCAATGTAGTTGCCCAAGTAGTAGCCTAAGTTCATTTTCACCCCTGTTGTCATACTCCAGAGTGCCAAAAGATCCTTGTTGGTGACATTTGCTTGATTCACCCTTGCAAAAATAACACCAGCCACCAACTTATGCACATACCTCAGAGCATAATCAGCTATCCCTGTTGCTTTTGATGAACTCCCTTCATAAGTCTCCTCTCCAGAAATGGAGTGCCAAAACTCAAGTGCATTGAACTCCTCCGGGGCATCAAGGAACTGGTTCTGGTAATCTTCAGAGTCAACATCATAATCAGAAATCAACCCTAACATGACATTGAAGTCATTCACAGAGGTGAGTTGAGTCCTTCCCATGATTCTGAATGAATACCTCCCTCCTTTGGCACGGTCCTTGATCTCTGGATCCATTTCAAACGTAGCCAAGAACTCCAAGGTGAGTTCTCTGTAAGCAGGTTCTTTGATGTTCAGGATCCTTTCAAAACCTCCCCTTTCCAGATATGCTTTGACTCCTGCCTGGATTCTTAGCTTCTTTACAGCGTCTTGACACATGGTTCTGATTGGCCAGAACTTCATCTCCTTGTACAGATTGTAAGCTTCTTTGTGTTCATCAATGGAGAAAGATGAAATTCTTCTCACCAACTGCTCATCAATGTTCGGAACGACGGCTGTGGACGGGCTGACTCCTCTCTTTGCTCCCATTTTCAACTTTCTTGCTCTGGTAGTCATTCTCACAAAAAGAGTTAGACTTGAAAAACGATTTCTGAGTTAGAATTTGAAAAGGATTGAAAGTGTTAAGTTCAGGAGATTTTTGTGGAATAATTTAAATGAAAAACTGACAGAGAGAGAAAGTGACAGTTATGCTTAATGGTGGTTTAGGCATGCACGTTTCTTAGTGGCTCAAGTGGGCGGTGTGGCAGTTTTAGGAGAGAGAAAAGGCAATCACTTTTTGACACTTGTACAATGGAGCTCAAACAGCATCCTTTAGCCGTTTCTAGGGATTAAATTGAGTTTTTAATTTCAAAATAAATCCCCTAATAATCAGCCTTTCAATCTCCCTTAACTGCTTAAATCCCAAAATATTTTCTAAGTCCTAAATCCCATTATTTTCGAATTCAACCTCTCTCAATCAAAATTTCATTTATCATTCATGCCCATATGACTCTGGATGTTCAAAACAGATTATTTTCCAAGTTATTTCAATAGCAAATACTTAAAACTTAAACTCTTAGTAAAATTTCTTGTGGACAATTCCTTAAGGGTGAAAGTTTTCAATCTTTGCAAATTATTAACTTGGACTCAAAATTGCATCTTGACTAAACTAAATAAAATATGCAAAAACAAAACAAATCAAAAACTAACTAAGGATAGAAAAATTGGGGGTTGCCCAATTATTGTGCTGCAATTGGTGTTTGCAGCGAACACCCTGTTCCCTTGCTTTATGGTGGTTCATGGAGGTTGTTTGAGTCAAGCACTTCTGGAATGAAGTGTGCAATGTATGGCTTAAGTCTCTGACCATTGACTCTGAAAGCTTCTTCTCCTGGTTTGGAGATTTCTACAACTCCATATGGGAACACCCTGTTCACCACAAATGGTCCAGTCCATCTAGACCTCAGCTTTCCTGGGAACAGCCTCATCCTTGAATTGAACAATAGAACTTGCTGCCCTTCATGGAATTCCTTGCTTTGGATCTTTTCATCATGCAACCTCTTGACTTTCTCCTTGTAATTCACTGCATTCTCAAAAGCAAACAACCTGAATTCTTCCATTTCATTTAGTTGTAGCTTTCTATGCTCACCAACAGCCTGTTCCTCAAAATTCAAAAAAGTTAGTGCCCAAAGAGCTTTGTGCTCCATTTCAACAGGTAAGTGGCAAGCTTTGCCATACAGCAAACGAAAAGGTGACATGCCTATTGGTGTTTTAAAGGCAGTCCTATAGGCCCAAAGTGCATTTTCTAGCCTATTTGTCCAATCCTTCCTAGAAGTAGCAACTGTTTTCTCAAGGATTCTCTTGATCTCTCTATTAGAGATCTCAACTTGTCCACTTGTTTGTGGATGGTAAGGGGTAGCAATTTTATGAGTGACACCATATTTGCCTAAGAGTCTTTCAAATTGTTCATTGCAAAAATGTGTGCCTTGGTCACTAATGATTGCTCGGGGGATACCATATCTAGCAAACAACTTCTTTAAGAACTTGGTTACCACCCTTGCATCATTAGTTTGGCTAGGAACAGCCTCTACCCACTTACTTACATAGTCAACAGCCACTAGGATGTACTTATTGCCATAGGATGAAGGAAAAGGGCCCATGAAATCTATGCCCCATACATCAAAGATTTCACAAACAACAATGTTATTCAAGGGCATAGCATTTCTGGCTGATATGTTTCCAGTCCTTTGACATTCATTACATTCCTTAACAAACCTATATGCATCCTTGAAGATTGAGGGCCAAAAGAACCCTGCTTGAAGCACTTTAGCGGCTGTTCTATTTGCACCATGGTGTCCTCCAGCTTCTCTCATGTGGCAATGGCTTAGAATCTGTTCTCCTTCCTCATGTGTGACACATCTTCTTATTACCTGGTCTGCACATAACCTGAAAAGAAAAGGCTCATCCCAAAAATAGTATTTCAACTCGGAAAAGAACTTTTTCCTTTGGTTAGTGGACATGTTACTAGGCTTAATTGAACCTACCAGATAGTTGGCAATATCAGCATACCATGGGAGTGAAAGAAATGAGAGTAAGTGCTCATCTGGAAATGTTTCCAGAATTTCAGGTTGTTCCTCCATGTTGGTAGCTTGGATGCGTGAGAGATGGTCAGCAGCTACATTTTCAACTCCTTTCTTGTCTTTTATCTTCAAATCGAACTCTTGGAGCAACAGCAGCCATCTAATTAGCCTTGGTTTGGCATCTTTCTTGGCAAACAGGTACCTTAAGGCAGCATGATCAGTGTAAACAGTCACCTTGGACAAAACAAGGTATGATCTGAACTTGTCAAAGGCAAAAACAACTGCCAAAAGCTCCTTCTCAGTGGTGGTGTAGTTTTTCTGGGCATCATTCAATGTTTTGCTAGCATAGTAGATTGGTTGGAACTTTTTATCTACTCTTTGCCCAAGAACAGCTCCCACACAGGTGTCGCTTGCATCACACATCAGTTCAAAGGGTTGTTCCCAGTTGGGAGCAATCAAGATGGGTGAACTAATGAGTTTCTTCTTTAACAGCTCAAATGCCTCCAAACAGGCTGTGTCAAATGTGAACTCAGCATCCTTATGTAGCAATGCTGTGAGAGGGACTGCAATCTTCGAGAAATCCTTGATGAATCTCCTGTAAAAGCCAGCATGGCCCAGGAAACTTCTAACATCCTTTACAGTGGTAGGAACAGCCAGTTTCTCGATAACTTCCACCTTTGCTTGATCAACTTCAATGCCCTTCTGTGAAATCTTGTGGCCAAGTACTATACCACTGGTGACCATGAAGTGACACTTTTCCCAGTTCAAAACAAGGTTGGTTTCCTTGCATCGAATGAGAACAGCCTCCAGGTTCTTCAAACAGCTCTCAAAAGACTTGCCATAGACTGAAAAATCATCCATGAAGATTTCTACAGTTTTCTCAATCATGTCATGGAATATTGCCATCATACACCTTTGGAATGTTGCTGGAGCATTGCACAAACCAAATGGCATTCTTCTATAAGCATATGTACCATAGGGACAAGTGAATGTTGTCTTTTCTTGATCTTGGGAGAAGATTGGGATTTGATTGTACCCAGAATAGCCATCAAGAAAGCAATAGAAACCATAGCCAGCAAGCCTCTCAATCATTTGATCAATGAAAGGCAAGGGAAAATGGTCCTTCCTTGTAGCTTCATTTAGTTTCCTGTAATCAATGCAAACTCTCCACCCAGTGATTGTTCTAGTGGGAATTAGCTCATTCTTGTCATTCAACACCACTGTGGTTCCTCCTTTCTTAGGAACAACCTGCACAGGACTGGTCCACTTGCTATCAGAGATGGAATAGATGATTCCAGCATCCAAAAGCTTGATGACTTCCTTCTTGACAACCTCCATCATATGGGGATTGAGCCTCCTTTGGGGTTGAATGCATGGCTTGTGATCTTCCTCCATAAGAATTCTGTGGACACAAATGGAGGGGCTGATTCCCTTGATATCATCAATCTTCCAAGCAATAGCCTCCTTGTTCTCCTGCAAGATCTCCAACAGTTGTTCCTTTTGGATAGGTGTAAGTTTTGAGGAGATAATGACTGGGTTTCCATTTGGTGGTTCAAGAAAGGCATATTCTAAGTGTTCTGGAAGTGTTTTTAGTTCAGGTTTGGATATTTGGGTTGTTGGAATTTCAGGGGGTTCTTTGTGTGAAGGTTCTGGGATTGTTTGGAGAAGGGGTTTGTTTTCAGTTTTACTGGAACAACCTGTTTCCTCATCCATCTTGTTTTCCAGAATTGTTTCCAATGCTTTTTCTGTAGGATCCTGCAAAACATCTGAAGAATAACATGTGTCTAAAAAGTAACATGTATCATCAATTGAACTTGCATATTTTATGGCCTCATTCATTTTGAAAACAATTTCTTCATCATTGATCCTTAAGAACAACTGTCCCCTTTCAACATCTATGATTGTTCTACCAGTAGCTAAGAAAGGTCTTCCTAGAATGATAGGAACATGCATGTCTTCATCTATGTCCATAATCACAAAGTCCACAGGCAATATAAATTTCCCTACCTTGACTAAGACATCCTCAACAATACCCTTGGGATAACGAACAGACCTATCTGCTAGTTGTATTGATATTCTTGTGGGTTGAGGTTCCCCTAATCCAAGCTTTTTATAAACAGAGTAAGGCATGAGATTTATACTGGCCCCTAGGTCACAAAGTGCATTTTCAATGTTTAACTCTCCTATGGACAAAGGGATAGAGAAACTCCCTGGATCCTTCATCTTCCTTGGAAGTGGCTGCTTGTTCTGAAGAATGGAGGAACAGTCTCTGTTCAATTGGATCACAGAAATATTCTCCATTTTCTTTTTGTTGGACAACAGATCCTTCAAGAATTTTGTGTAGTTGGGGATCTGTGTAGCAGCATCTAGCAAAGGAATATTGATATGCAGCTTGCCTAAGGTATCTCGGATCTTTGCATATTCCTCCTCCAATTTTCTTTTTACAAGTGCTCCTGGAAATGGAAGTGAGGGCACGTATGGAGGTGGTGGAATGTATTCTGGCTCTGGTTCTTCAATCACAGGTGCCTTTCCCTTGGCAATTGGCTGTGTTTCAGTTGGAACAGCCTGTTTCTCTGGAGTTTGTGTTCCTTTTTCAGTTCCTGCATCATTAGCAACCACATTAGTTCTAATAGGGTCAGAGGTTCCCTTACCACTTCTGGTAGTGATAGACATCACATCTCCTCGAGGATTTGGTTCTGTATTGCTTGGCAATGCACCCTTGTTAGTGTTTGCACTGGAACTCGCAGCCAGCTGATGCACTTGGGTCTCCAGATTTTTGATGGAAGCCTGAGTTTGCTTCATGAATTGCATCATTATTGTTTCGAGATCAGGCTTATCTTCTTTCTGTGGAACAGGTTGCTTGAATTGCTTTTTGACTTGGTATTGACCTCTTGGTAGTTGCTCCTGTTGTCCATCATTTTGTGACCATGAGAAGTTAGGATGATTCCTTGAACCTGAGTTGTAGGTGTTCGAGTATGGATTTGGTGGATGTCTTTGATGATAACCGACATAATCACATTCCTCCTGCTGTGACTTTCCTGTTTTGACTCCTGGACAGTTGATATTGCGGTGAGGGCCACCACAAAAGTCACATTCTTCAGAGCTTGAGGGTTCACTTTGAATAGAAGAGACATTCATCTTGCTAATCTGTCTGGCAAGCTGTTCCATCTGAGTACTCAGCCTGGAAACAACCTCTGTTACTGGAGTGTCTGTCATCTTCCTCCCATCATTCCTTACGGAATGCCAGTTATAACTTGTGTTCACCACTCTTTCAATGAGATCATAGAGGGCTTGTGGCTCAAGGTCTTCAGGATTACCATTTGCCACAGATTCGATTTGAATTTTGTAAGCATTGGTGACTCCATTGTAGAAATTCTGCACTTGCATCCACATGGGGATGCCATGATTAGGTACTTTTCTCAGCAGCTCCTTGTAGCGCTCCCATGCCTCTGCCAATGATTCATCTTCCTCTTGAGCGAAATGAGAAACTTCATTTCTCAATTTGATGGCCTGCCTTGGTGGGAAATATTTCATCAGGAATGCATTTGCCATCTCCTGCCATGATGTAATGGTACCAGGCTGTAGATTTTTCAGCCAATTCTTTGCTTTATCCTTTAGAGAAAAAGGAAACAGCTTCAAGCGGATCACATCATCAGATACACCCCTGTTTGTGCGGAAGGTGTTGCACATGGTGACAAAGTCATGAATATGGGAATTGGGGTCTTCATTTTGGTAGCCACCAAACTGAACAGCAGCTTGTAGCATTTGTATCATTGAAGCTTTTACTTCGAACAGGTTGTTCCCTTCGTCAGGCAACACAATGCAAGAAGTATGCCCTTCAGTGGTGGGTCTAGAGTAATCTCTCATCCTCATGATTGGTGGAGGAGGAGGATTTATGTTTTCACCTTCCTGGTTGTTGTTTCCATTGTTGTTTTCATCATTGTTACCGCCATTGGCTCCTCCAACAGGTTGTTCTGCCTCCATCCTTCTTTGTCTTTGCCTTTCTCTTCTAACTCTCCTCCGATTTTGTCTACAAGTTCTTTCTATCTCTAGATCAAGTTGTAGTGGAGGTGGGCCAGCTCTTCGCATAAACAGGAAGGGAACTTGGGGTACCTTTAGCTACACAATGAACAAACAGATCAAAACACACTGTTCTAAATAAAACCTTAATTATCTTAACGTTATTCCCCGGCAACGGCGCCAAAAACTTGTTGGGCGTCTTCTTGACTTTACTAGCAAGTATACTAGGTCAGACAGTAGAAGTGTAAGCATACAAGTGTCGATCCCACAGGGAGTAAGTTAAGTGTATTAGAGATTTACAGAGGAACAGCTTGTTCTTATGCAGAACAGGTTGGTTCATTCAGTTTTGAGGTTGTTTGTAATTGTCACAGTTTGAAAACAGAATTTTAAAGGTTGTAATTCAATGGTTTGGAAGAGACAAGCCTGGCACAGTACTAACCAACAATTGCATGTATGTTTATCCTTAATTTTAGATGAATGTTAAGTGAATTGAGTCAAGGTTTCTACTATGCACCTCACTTTGAGTCAACGGTCGTATTTTCCCAAAGATACTAAGAACTTACTAACACTTAATGGCCTGTTAAATGAGTTCTTTTCCAGCCTTAAACACGAGTAGCATTCCATAAATTATGAAAACCCTTGATACTAAGATCAATCGCGTCCCCGTAACCATGATCTTGCATGCATAATGATACTAAGTGAAGATAAACCGATCCCTCGTGAAATATCAACACTAAAATGGGAAACTGATATCATTAAGCACTCAAATGTGAAAATAACATTCATTAAACATTGGACAAACACACATACATTGCCGGTATTGACTGACCGGACTTGACTAAGGAGGACTACTCACTCATCATGTTGAGTGATAGCCCTTAAAGAAAAGAAAACTAAAAGAACAATGTAACCAAACTTAAAACGAGTACAGAAATGATAGAAAGAAGTGAACTGAGTATGGGATGATCAAACATGTCTTCCCATCTCAGTATTTAAAGACTTCAAACATACAAAGCAACAAAATCCTAAGTTATGACATTAACTCAAAGGAACGGACTGTTCTGGATAATAAGTCAAAGATGCCTTCCATAAAATATTGTTTTACTGAGTCAACTTCAGTTTTTCTTCAGAATTTGCACCCCACTACTTCTCTCTATGGTTGCCTTCTTCCCTCTCTCTCTCTTGCACGACTCTCCAATCCCAGCAGGCTGTTTCTGCTGCCTTTGGCTGTTTCTGCATGCATTTTTGGCCTTTTCTCCTCAAAATGATGTCATGCTTATGTCAACTTCCACTACCTATATTTTAACTATCATCATCAACAATAATACTCAAAAATACTTAGCTTAGGCTGAAATTAGTAAATAAAAGGCACTAAAATATAGTGTTTTGTGGAGTCAAATTTCGGCACATCAATTATTTTCCCGGTTACAATGCAATTCAATCCTTATATTTTACAAAAGCTTCATGTATGTGCCTTCACTTAGTACACGTGCAAGTCAACCTGAAAAACAGTATATTAATTACTCAAGGCTTAAGGCTTAAACCATACGCACCCCTAAATTTGGTCAAAAAAATCACTTTGCCCTCTAACTCTTGGGACGTTTTATTAGCCTCCTCAAATTGTGTAAAATGATACACTTAACACCCTCTACTTGTATAAAATGATCCACTTAGCCTCCATGTCCCATGTAACGCTGGTGTGACAAAAATACTAAAATGAGGAGAGAGTGCAGGGGTGAAAAAAAAAAATCCTTAAATTTTTTTTTTATTTTTATTTTAATTTTCCATCTCCATCTTCTTTCTCTCTTTCTTTATTTTCATTAAAAAATTTAAAGAACATTCTGGCGTCCGATTATGAAATTCCAGATTCCAGTCGTTGAAACCAGATTCTGAAATTTCAAATTTCGTCCACCGCAATCTGGCCGCCAAATATTGGATTTTGGATTTCCGACGGCCGGATTCTGAAATTTCGGATGGAAGAAGGATAAAAAAAAAGAACAAGAAAAATATGCAAAAAAGAAGAAAATAGAGAAATTAAAAGACCAATTTTGTAAGAATTAATTTTGTAATTTTCAGGAGAGTGTAGTTCACTCTCCCAAATGAGAGTGAATATGGATGAAGAGGGGTTAAGTGTATTAATTTTTACAAGTTAGGAGGCTAATATGACGTCTCGAGAGTTGAGGGGACAAAGTGATTTTTTTAGCCAAGTATAAGGCGCTGCATATAGCTTAAGCCATTACTTAAACTACCAAAGTTGGTCCAAATGGTATGATACTCCATTGATAATCTCGCAAATTGAATCCTTTCTTGAATCGTGAATTGATCTGCAAAACAATGTCAGAGATGAAATCTCTGAATAAAACTTCGACGATCAAGTCAGTTATTATAATTTAATAAAGATACGGACTTTGACGGGCGAGCTTGAAATTTCAATTTTAAGCCCGAACCCGGCCCATGTCCAACCCGCCTAAATTTACTACGGGCTTGGACGGGTTTGGGCTTAGTAAATTTTTGCAAAAGCGCGTTTCGAAAGCCTCAAAACAAGCATTTCAACAAGCCTTTGTCAAAACTCTTTTCGAACCTTTGCTAAACACTCTATGAAATTTTGAGATTCGACTACAAAACTTTTGCTAACAAATTTATGAATTCCACGGGTTCCAAATTCTATCTCCTCCTTCAATTCCGTTCTCTCCGCAGTCAACGATGTATTTTCCAGGTTTCCATACATTTTTGTATATACTATTCCGTTAATTTTTGCATTAACAAGGACTCGAAACTGATCAGTATTTTTCCCGGTTACAATTGCAGGAGTTCATAATACTTTAAACAGTAAACGAAGTTTGATTTTTCTGCTCATGGAAGTGCCTTATGATTATCTCAATCAGCACAGCTTGGTCTGCTATATTTCATCTACCAGCTATGACAATTGATGAGACTTTAAAGAAATTATGATTATTGCTTAATTAAAAATTTGAGCTTACAGTAAAAGCTAAGGACATTTTACATAGTACTAATTTTCAATACTCTTTGTACGAATGTCCCTTGGGAGCCCAATTCACCATGTGTTTTTAATTAAACAAATATTGAGTTAGATTTTCAAGGATATTAGGAGAGTCCAATACCATATTACTTAACTAATTGAATTAAAAGTTCGTACTGATAATTAAAGCTGCTAACAATATTAAAGCTAACAATATTTTTTATATTAAAATAGAATTCATTTATTACTGTCTGTCTGTCTGTCAACTTCATTGTTCCATTGTAATGGGCTAAATTGAATACTAATGTTTTGGTGAGAAAATTTCATATTCATTGGCTCCTCCCATATTCTATCTTGTCACTAGTGAAACTATTGATTGTTAAGTTTTGTTTTCTTGATAAAAAATTGTATGTTTGAACTTGCATTGATGGAATCAACAGATTTGTATGCATAATTATTATATTATTAATCAAATATTTGAATCTGAAATTTTAAATTATTCTCAAGGATAAAGTATAACTTAATATTTTACTTTATAATGTATTCTAACAGATGTATTCGATTCTATCTATAAAAATGGCACTCTTGCATTTGATTTGTCCCCCCATCAGGGCATCTGGGCTGAGGAGATCAGAATTTAGAATGGTTCTCTTTTTTCTAATGATAATAAAAATTTCAGTTCTTGTCAGTTTGGAATAAGGTTTATTGTATAGGACAATATCTTCCTCATCCAGTTTATATGTCTTAAGTCTTATCTGAGTATTTTCATTGTTTTATTAGAAACACCTCAGTGATTGTTGAAAAAATCTAGAGCCTTCAGTACTCCTTGAGAATATAAAAGACGGTGATTTGATACGAGGACAACTAAGGGTCACAAACAACATAAAACTCTGTTTATAACTAAGGGAGTAGTGTACTCCGGGAGCGTTCTAGATCTCTCGTAATTATTTACTCGTTCTCCAAGCACAGGATGTATATTTCTGTCATGTTGATCACCTCAACATTCTAAGAAAACATTTTAGTTTCGGCACGCCATGTTAACAAGATACAAAACTTAATTAGAAGAACTTTGAATACTTGTTCTAGGATTGAAAACCGGAATAGATGCTGAAACATGTATAGAAGGGAAGATTGGAGTTGGAGACACAGAAGAAGGTTGTTTTGATGCTGTTGTAGTATTCTGAATATGGTGCCTCTGTCGCGGCATGCCGAATGTCCATGGCAGGAATAAGGGTCTGTTTAATAGATAAAGGCAGAAGATGGAACACTGAGGATTTCCCAACTGATACTTTGAAGATCATGTCGGCTGCGAGATTGGTAAACAGAAACTTAGGAATTTTTTCTACATACTCTTTCAGTAATTTTTGCATTAACAAGGACTCGAAATTGGATTTTTCCCGGATGCAATTGCAGGAGTTCAAAATAATTTAGAGCCTAGACAAAATGTAATGTTTCTGCTCATGGAAGAGGCCTATGATTATCACCTATGTTGCCTGGAAACGGATACGGATGCGGTGTTCTATACAGATACGGACACGAGAAACCTTCTAAAATATAACCTTCATAAAATAGCCTAAAAATGATGTCCGACATGAATACAGGTACAGATACTATGTCTGTGTATCATAGACTAACACAACCAGCACAACAAAGCCATGAGTTGACTTTAAAGTCACTAGGACCTACTTCATTGAATGCTTTGTGAACTTGAGTAAGGTCAAACAGAATTCATTTAATGATGTCCGTCTGTCAACTTATTGTTTCATTGATTTCATTGTTATGGGCTGAATTGAATACTAATTTTTTGTGAGAAAATTTCAAATTCTTTGGCTCCTCCATATTCTATTTTATCACTGGTGAGTGATTGATTGGTAAGTTTTGTTGTCTTGCCAAAAGAATGATATATGTAGCCTTTCATTGATGGAATCAATGGATATATATATCCATAGATATAGTATTATATGTACATAAATGAATCTGAAAGTTCTAAATTATTCTAAAGAGTTGAATCTTTTACTTATAATTTATTATAGGTTACTCTAATAGCTGAATTTCGATTCTTTCCATAGAAATGACACTCATGCATTTGATTTATCCCAGAAAAGGGCATCAGGACTGAGGAGTTGAAAACTGTTCTCTTTGTTACAATGATAATAATAAATTCAGTTTTGTCCCCTTGAATGAGGTTTATATAGGATAGGACAATATCTTCCTCCTTCAGTTTATATGTCTTGTCTGAATATAGTCATTGTTTTTTTTTGAAACAGCTAAGTAATTATTAAATCTATGCACAAGCATATTTCTGTCATATAGATCACTTCAACAATCAAGAAATTATTATTTTACTTTAAGTCCACCATGTTTATAAGATGCAAAACTTAATTAGAAGAACTTCATTATACTTTTTCTAGGATTGAAAACCGGAATGCATTCTCAAACGTATACAGAAGGGAAGATTGGAGACACGGATGAAGGTTGTTTTGATGCTGTTGTAGTAGGTTCTGGATATGGTGGCTCTGTTGCGGCATGTCGAATGTCCATGGCAGGAATAAAGGTCTGTTTACTAGAGAAAGGCAGAAGATGGAATGCTGAGGATTTCCCAACTGATACTTTGAAGATCATGTCGTCTGCGAGATTGGAAAACCGAAACTTAGGCATCAGTTTTGGGCCGAAAGATGCTCTATTTCAGGTTTCCTTTGTTATCCTTCCTTTCAAACTGCATAACAAAA
Source organism: Euphorbia peplus (assembly GCA_028411795.1). Lineage (NCBI taxonomy): Eukaryota > Viridiplantae > Streptophyta > Magnoliopsida > Malpighiales > Euphorbiaceae > Euphorbia > Euphorbia peplus. The sequence continues at coordinate 34,408,680 of CP110841.1, forward strand.
GCTAGTTAAAGTCACTTCAAAGCGATTAGAATTATTGTTACATGATTGGACGTCCAAGAAATGTATTTTTCCTGTTCTTTTTCGTGTAGTTTATTGAATTAATGGCACGTATGAAACTGTAGGTATATGAAGAGAACGATTCTCTAGCAGTAGTGGCTTGTGGTCTAGGTGGTGGTTCACTTGTCAATGCAGGAGTGATGCTCCCAACTCCGGTTCGCACTAGAAGAAACTCCAAATGGCCAAAGGAATGGGAAAAGAATTGGGATGTTTGTGAAGCTTCTTCTGCAGCTATGCTGAGAATACAAAACATTCCAGTGAAATTTCCAATTGCAAGAGTAATGGATGAAATAGTTGGAGACACTGGAGAAACTCTCGAGAAGTTAATGAAGCTCAGTGTGAATTTTGATGTTGAGGAGTTGCCATCCAATTTAATGAAGCCTCAGCAGATGAATAGTTGTTTAGCATGTGGAAATTGCATGTCTGGGTGTCCTTACAATGCCAAAAATTCTACGGATAAAAATTATCTTCTTTCAGCATTCCAGGTAACTTTTCTGCTACATATTTCTAATATTGATGGCATCTAAGACGTTTCATGTTCATATTTTGATTCATAAACACAATTTTTTTTAGTTTAGATATCCATATATTATTTGTGATGGTAACAGATTTAGGGAGTAGCAATCTAGTTTTACGTAGAGTTCCGTAATCCAACATTCCTTGGCTGTACAGAAAATAAGAATGTATTGTGATGCAGGCAGGATGTACGGTTAGAACTGAGTGTCAAGTTCTATATGTAGTGGAGAACGCCTGTGAAATTTTCCAACAAGGCAGAACCTGTGGAAGACAAAAAAGATGGCGTGTTTACTTAAATGAAATAGATTATATAACATCTGACTTTGTGATCTTATCAGGTACGGAAAATGCCAGGTATATGCTTGCTTAGTAACATCTTGCTTGACATCTTCTGATTAGCTCTTAACTGGTATCCCACAGCTGGAGTTTTTGGCACAAATGAGATTCTTTTCCAGTCGCAAATGAGAGGACTGAGACTTTCAGAAGCACTTGGCTCTGGATTCAGCTGTAACGGTAATACAGTTGCTTATCTCGCTGGAAGTCCGGCGCCCTTGAATGGTTATGGATTAGATAGAGAACAAGTGTCAGCTATTCCTTTTCAGGAACGACCAGGGCCATCCATCTCATCATCTTATACTTCTTCATTGGGTTTCACGATTCAGGTCGAGAACTTATATGCTTATGAACAAATAAACTAGAACGTTATCTTGACTATATGAGACTGATCTCTTTTTTCTCTCTTTTGATGCAGAGTGCCGTGCTTCCAAGGGCTTATCCTTCTATGATGTTTAAATGGATTCATACTTATAGATGGCCTACTGGTTGTGCATTGTTTCATGGGATTATCGACAAGTTGAAATGTACTTTTGGTCTTAATTCAACCCAAGCAATTGTCCTCAATGCAATGGGATATGATGATGGTGACGGGAAAATTACGTTGGACAAGGGAACAAATAAACTTGGCTTTACTCCACCACATGATCCTTTGCTCCCACGAAAAACTGAAGCCTTTCAAAAACTCACCAAAAAATTGGGAGGAATCTTGTTCATGTCGAAGTACAGGAGCACTTCGGTTCATCTTTTAGGGGGATGCAATGCATCATCAGATTCTTCAAGTGGGGTTTGTAACCATAATGGCCAGGTTTTTGACCCTGAAACTCGAGCGTCTGTGCATGCAGGACTCTATGTTTGTGATGCTTCTTTAGTCCCATGTTCTGTTGGTATAAATCCATCTCTAACTATTGCAACAGCAGCTGAGCATGTAAGTAGAAGCCTCGTGCAGGATGTTCTCAAGTACAAAATGGAAACAAGTGTGAATTTAGTCGATCAGAATCCATGTTTGCTTAGCGATACAAATTTGGATAAGGACCGAAATTCCTTTGTTCTGATCAATGAAACATTGAGAGGGTATTTGGGTGGTATGCCGTGCACCGCTTATCTAAAAATGAAAATGTATTCTAAGAATCTGGAAGTATTCAATGAACCAAATCCGCTTAATGGAGGATCTCATCCACTTCTGAGAGGAAAGGTTGGTGGATACGTGGTGTTTAAAGTCCTTGAGAAGGATAAACTACATATCATAGACGGGGACGTAGACATGTGCATCATAGATGAAAGAACTCCTTACACTCAGAACATGCACTATCGTCTTCTACTCGTAGCTTCTTCTGGTTCAAAGTATGCTAAATTTTTAATTTAAAGTTATTTTCACTTCCTGAAGATAAAGAATTTTCTGTACTTCACAAACTCCTGGAATTTTATTTTGTGCAGATATATTCTTTGGGGAAAGAAAATTATGAATCCGTGTCTTTTTCCATTATATGCTTGGAAAGAGACAACAACACTGCATGTAACATTGGAAAAAATAGCTGTCAGCAGTGCGAGTGATACCACGGTGTACTTTAGAGGGGAGCTTCAAGTTTCATTCATAGAGCTTTTGAAGAGCATCATGAGCCTCAAAGGAAAAAATGCTGGAATGTTCGTGAATATCCTACTACAGACCTTTGTAAGAACCTATGTGTTACGCATCCCACGTGGATGTCAGGACTTGATCCCAACTGATTTTTGCCATAAAAACTATCCAGATAGCATTCTGCACAAGATAAAAACTGGTAACCTGGATGCTAAACTCTTTCTATTTTTTCACTCTTCTTTAAGTTAGGACTTTTTTCTCATTGGCATTGACTTTGAAACGTTATACAGAAGATGGATACGTGATCAGTTGCAGGCAGTGGAAATGCACTCAAAATCAGTGGCAGATTAAAGGAGAGAAGCAACCTAATCCGGTTCTACTTCTCAATGGTTATTCTACGGAAAATTATGCATTGCCAACAGAACCACATGATATGGTCCGAACACTGTTGGAAGAAGGGCATGAAATTTGGCTAGCGCAGCCGAGGTTGCATCCGTTGAATCCTGCAAACAGCTTCACGATTGATGACATTGGAAAGCACGATATACCAGCTGGTAAGTGGTTATGCAAATGAACATCCTGTGATTTAGATTTTACTAGTTCATTAGTTTTTCTGTTTCTGTGACACCAATTTATCTTCTGCAGTGTTCGGTAAGATCCTTGAATTGCATGGACCGTGTACAAAGATTCATGTAATTGCACATTGTGTTGGAGGCTTAGCCTTTCATATCGCTATAATGGGAGGCTATGTGAAGGCATCCAGTATAGCTTCGTTGACTTGCACAAATTCCTCAATGTTCTTCAAACTTACTACACTACCCCGAGTCAAAATGTGGCTTCCTCTAATTCCAGTAAGTTCTTCTCGTGTTATTTTCAAATTATGGCGGGGAAAACCTTAATTTAATCGAAGGGTGTTGGCTTTCAATCAATGAGAAATAGTCAAGTTATTAAGTTCTCTTTGGCTTCTTACTTTATGCAGATAACAATGGCTATACTAGGCAAGAAAACTATCCTGCCTATATTAGGAACACCAAAGACAAGTTTTCGTCACCGACTCTTGAAAGGCATCGCCCATTATATACCACGATACGAGTTATGCAGTTGCAAGGAATGTGAGATGTTTTCAGGAATTTTCGGGAATACATTCTTGCATGAAAACTTGAGCCCCACCATGCACCAATGGTTATTTAAGCACAGTTTCACCGAACTTCCAATGGGAGGATTCCATCACCTTAGAAAAATCTGCAGCTCGGGATTCATAGTGGACAGCAAGGGGAACAACTCGTATATGATCCATCCAGAGAGAATGGCGCTTTCCACGCTGTATATATCAGGCGGGCGGGAGGTGCTTGTAACTCGAGAGACGTCATTTCTTGCTAACAAATTCATGATGTTGCACCAACCCGGTTTTAGACATGAAAGGGTAGTGGTAGAAGGGTTTGGACATTCAGATTTGTTGATTGGAGAGGCATCTTACAAGGAGGTCTTCCCGCATATTTTATCACACATGAGAAGAGCAGAACTTGAAGGGAATGGCGTTGTGAGTTTCGACAGAAAACGGTATAGTAAGGAGGTTTTGGATTGGGGTAGTGATCCTTATGGAGGATATAGAGGTTTTGGGTTGTCTGTTTTAGCTGTTATTTTATTTCTGCTGCTGGTGCTACTTTACGTGTGCATTTGATTGTTAGAGCTGGAAAACTATAGTTCAATTTTGCGAGTTGGCTTCTTTCAAATGATACAAGTTTAAGTTTTGATTCAATAATGCCAGATAGGTGGGGAATAGTTCCTAAAAGTTGTCTAATCTCTTGGTCCAACTCTACCCACGTTCGACGTGGTAATATGTCACTATGGGTAAATTCAGGGGCTAATATACTACTACTATAAGCATATTTAGAAGATTAATAAATTATTTTAATCAAACATCGGGAGTTAATAATACTCTTTAGAATATTCTTACTTTTTATGGTCACGTGACTGATCTATTTGTTGGTATCTTTATAGATTGAATTGATTTGTTGGGATTGATCGATAAAGATTGTTGATGTATTAAGCTTGAAAAATAACATCAAAAATGGAAGATTTTTCTTGCCACAATTTGAAAACTGGACCAAAGGGGCTTTTATTTTGTATAGAGTTGAGTTGAGTTGCATTGCAAGCCTTCATTTGTGAAGAATCGGAGAACAATCACGAGTTGCATTGTGCTTATATTAATAACAACTGATTTTAAGTTTAAATGCGATCAATCTTATTAATTGGTGAATTTTTTTTTAAAAAAAAGTAAATCGCACATGTGTTGTACATATGTTTCAAGTTTAATGGACATTCACGTGTGATAACAAAAAAAAATGTGTAATTTCAAACTTTATTAGTTCGAAAATTCAAAGATTAGATGGTAGTCAAGATACGAACTATCATGTTACACTTGTGCCCGCACATCAAAAAATTTCACTTTTTGCCGATTATGGTATTCAAATTCACAGCTTCGCACTTTTGTTTATGGTATATAAACTACTAAGCTATTGACTGAAATTTGTTCTCTAATAATACTAATATTTACTGTTGTAAAAGGTCAGCTAGCCATATCGAAAATCTGATTTGGGGAATTCGATCGTCTAAGAGCTCAAAATTTAACTTATATCCAACTAGTTCTCCCACTAATTGTTAGTCATTTTTCGAAGTGATCCTTAACCACCCGACTAGTACATAACACGTCTAGTACACTAATAATAATAACAATGAATAATAAAAGAAAAGAGATCCAACTCTATATTTTGTAGGCGAGTGAACCGATACTCAGTTAGGATAATAACAAACATGTTTCCTAATTATTAATTAATTAATCAAATAAGATATAAACGTAATCCCGATTTCATCTAGGATTAGATTTTCATTTGTTAACCGTAAAGTTTCACTAATCCCTTTAGGATTTTTGAAATTTTAATTAACAAAATATCTTTTTCTTTCTCGGAACATAAATCATTTGTAAACTAGAAAATAGAATTAAATAATCCCAATCCTACTATGAATTAGTATAACTCCCAGCACACTTATATATATACAACTCGTACTATTTTCTCTCATCATCACAGTTTTTGCTACATTATTCTCTATAGAAAAAATTTACATAACAATGGTGAAATTAATGCTATTCGTTTTCAGCTTTCTGATTTGTTTGGCATCGATTGAATCTCGTAAACTTTCGAGCAAACATTGTCACGGTACTAAACGCTACAACGTTGATGATTTTGGTGCTGTTGGGGATGGAAATAGGGATGATACTCGGTCATTCCAAGAAGCTTGGAAAGCCACTTGTCAATCTTCGTGTTCAGCAAATATGTATGTTCCGAATGGAAGGAAATACTTGCTTCAACCCATTACTTTTTCCGGTGCTTGTAGATCGAAAGATATTAGTGTTCAAGTAAATGAGCTCAACCCTTTTTATTTCTGTTTTATAAGTGTTTTACTCTCTTTCAATTTTGATCTTGTTTGAAATTGGAATGATTTTGTTCGACGTGTGTTTTTCTTGGTTTTTTTTTGCTAATATTGTGTTTGATGTGTAACCATAGATCGAAGGTGAACTACTAGCACCGACTAAACCTCATGAATGGACATGCAAGGAAGAAAAGTGCAAACAATGGATTACGTTTGAGAAAATCAACGGGCTTGTCATCCATGGTTATGGAACTTTTAATGGTCAAGGCTCGAATTGGTGGAACTTGGATTGCAAACATAATAAAAAGGTTAGTTAATTTACGTATGCTAATTTGTTTCCTAGTTAATTTCTTTTTTCCAAACAAATAATATTATTTGTAATTTTTTTTTTTTTTTGCAGCAATTTTGTGGAAAGAGAGCAACGGGACTTATAATATCACACTCGGAAAATATACACATAGAGAACCTAAATTTTAAGGATAGTCCACAAATGCATATAGCATTTGAGAGATCAAATTTGGTGTATGCTTCAAATCTCACCATTAATGCTCCTGGAGATAGCCCCAATACTGATGGAATTCATCTCCAACATGCTACAAATATTTTTATCCGTAACTCTATAATCAAAACAGGTATGCTTGGTAACTCTAATCATCAATTTTATATACTCAATTTCCCTTTCTAATTTATAAATATCATTAATTATTCTATAATTTTTGTTATATTTAGGTGATGATTGCATATCAATTAGCGATGGTTCGTCACATGTTGATATTAATAATATCAAATGCGGTCCCGGACATGGAATAAGGTATAATAATATATATTGTGTTTGAATTCTCTTCTATAATTGTTACATTAATAATGTGTGTTTTAATTCCCTTATTATTAATATATTTTCTTCTTTTTCTTATTCTAAAAGTATTGGAAGTCTTGGTATAAAAGGGAAAGAGGAAAAAGTAGACTATGTTCATGTGAGTAATGTTACATTTGAAGAAACTCAAAATGGAGTTAGAATCAAGACATGGCAGGTTAGTATGCTTAACTTTATTAATTACACTAATCTTAAAATATTTTCTTAAACTGATCTTTTAATATCATAGGATTCTTATAAAGTTTAATTTTGTTAAATTGCAGGGAGGAAGAGGATATGCTAGACATATTACATTTGAGAATATAATAGTAAAAAATTCATATAATTCGATAATCATCGATCAATTTTATTGTCCACACAAGAAATGTAGCGATCATGTAAGTGCTTAATTGATTTTAATTGTGATTTGACATTGATGATTAATGTATAATCAAATTTATATAATGAAATTGAAATGAACTAAAATTGCAGAAATTATCAGCCGTAGAAGTAAGTGACATCAAATTCAAGGATATAAAAGGAACATCAAAGGAAAAAGAAGCAATAAGATTAGCATGTAGTGAATCGGTTGGATGCAAAGGTATTTCAATGGAAGATATCAATTTAGCATCCGTTGATGAAGAAGATGATGAGTCTAAACATAGAGTTTCTCGAGCACATACAATTTCTTATTGTTCTAATGTCGAAGGGCATTTTAGCGGCAATATCTTTCCTAGTATTTCTTGCTTACATAAGAGTTAGGGTTACTATTTTTTTCCCCTTTTGTACTTTAGTAGGTAGCTAGAAACTCTATGTAACATAAAAATTTTGTTTTTATTTTGTAATATCAATTATTTTATTTTTTACATCACTTAGCCAAATAGTTATTTTTATTTTCATTTTAAAAATATAACTAGAGTAGTTTTCCCTTTGAAAAAATAAATAAAAAAGTAACTATTTAAAGAATGAAAATTCAAAGTTATGGAGCGCAGATTGAAAAGAGTTGAGTAGTCGTGGTCGTTGTACTTGAGCCGCCATTTTTGTATAGTTGTTTTATTTTTCTTCTTTCTTGGTGTGCTATAAAAATGCACATGTTTTTACTGCCAAAGAAAGATATTTCCATCAATGGCGGGAGGAGGTATGAAGAGGAACATATCTTATAACCAAAACACCTCTTTCAAGCTTCCTTCAGGTTTATTTTCTCTCCCTACCTATGTATCATCCTTTCGATTCAGTGTCTTAATCTCTGGACTCTGCCTGAATTCAAGTATAACTTTCAGGGATCTTTACTAAAGTATTACTGATTTTCATTGTGGGGATTTCGGCATGGGGTTATCAGGCGATTCAACCTCCTCCAACTAAGATATGTGGCTCTCCGGGCGGACCTTCTGTTACAGGACCAAGAATAAAGCTTAGAGATGGGAGACATTTGGCCTACAAAGAGCATGGTGTCTCAAAAGATGTTGCCAAATATAAAATCATATTTCTCCATGGTTTCGGTTCTTGTAAGCACGAGCCTGTTCTTGACAATGGTCTTTCACCGGTACTAATTATTTGTTGTCTTTCCATCCTATTTATGTTCTTAAGTTTTTTGTGTTAGCAATGAGTCTCATTTTCTATTCAATGGTGGGTTTCTTCCAGGAATTCGCCAAACAGTTAGGGGTCTACATTGTGAACTTTGACAGACCAGGTTATGGAGAAAGTGATCCTCATCCAAGCCGAACATTGAAAAGCTTGACTTTGGATATTGAAGAGCTTGCAGATCAATTGCTACTTGGATCGAAGTTCTACTTAATTGGGTATTCCATGGGCGGTATGTTGGGTTGGAGTTGCCTTAAGTACATTCCTCACAGGTATAATTTTGTGAATCTATATTATTATTATTTTCTTTCTATTTTTTCCTTTCCAAACCTTCTAATTTGCGAGGGTTTTCTTTGCATCGAACAGGTTAGCAGGGGTTTCGTTATTAACTCCAGCTACTAACTACTGGTGGCCTGGTTTTCCTGATAATTTATCAGCGGAAGTCTACCGTGAAATGTTACCGCAAGACCAATGGGCAATTCGTGTTGTCCATTATACTCCTTGGCTATCTTATTGGTGGAATACTCAAAAATGGTTCCCTGGTCTTGCTGCTCTTGGTAACAACCTTACTATCTTTTCCCAGCAAGACAAAGAGATTGCGGCTACGAAAATGAATAGTAAACCAAAATTTAGGGTAATCTTCTGTTTACCTCTACTGTTTTTATGCACTGTTTGGATTTTCAACAACTATAGAGTTATAATTGATTATGAGTGGAGAAATTTTCACTCTAAAGGGTTGCAATGCTCATTCTCGTGTCTTTTGCTTTAATATGTTGAATATTAACGATCATAAAGCGAAATATATCATGGAGCGATAAACAGTTTTGCTAAAAAAGATCTTAGAGAAGGATCCCCTATCTCATATCGTGTCATAGGTGCATTTCCTGGTAGCCGTCTTGTTCTCAGATAACCTCTAGAACTAGGCCCGTCAATTGATCTTCAGATAACCTTTAGTAACTGGCCCGTCAATCGATCTTCAGATAATCCAAATTGTTGTCCAATGTTCATTTTCAAAGCCTATTGATTACGTGAACCAGGTCGAAGGATCAGTTCCTTCGACACTTCAACAAAGTTATTCTTCTATTAATCTATTCTATTGCTTGTGCTACTTTGTCATCTTTTAAGTTGTGCCTCCTCAGGCGTATGCAAGACAGCAAGGAGAAGCGGAATCCCTTTGTCGTGACTCCGCGATTGGATTTGGCAACTGGGAATTTGATCCTATGGATCTAGAGAATCCATTTCCGGATAATGAAGCTTCTGTACATCTATGGCAAGGAGATGAGGATCTATTAGTGTCTGTTAAGTTGCAGAGATATGTCGTGCAGAGGCTTCCCTGGATTCATTATCACGAACTCCCGGGTTCCGGGCATCTGTTCCCTCTTATTGATGGTTTGTTTGGAAAAATTATTAAGGAAATGGTAACTGGAGAATAGAAAACCCTTCCTGCCACATCGTTTTCGAGACAGAAAGTTCGGATTTTTCCTGTTGCAGATTTGTTCACTTCCTGTCCAAAAAGAAGCTTCAGTTTTCAGTTATTCATTTGTTGTATAAGCTCAAATTTTGTACCATTGTGTTGTCTGGAATTGATTCTGATCTTCACAATCGACTTTTGTTCGCTTCTATGCGTGCCTAGAATAGCCCTTCTGTATTTTCGAACATTTATAAGGCTATAATAACAATAAACTTATGCCAAACATAATATGACTGACAGCGTAAGTCAGAGCGTCAAATTTCGTTACCGAATTTTAAAATGAGATCATTTTGTAAACGTTAAGTCTAAATTGTTCTCATTTGCAATTTTATAAAAACATAATCTGTTATTAAAAAAAATAAAAAATAAAAACCTAATCCTACCTTAATACACCTTATCCTAATTTAAAATTATGGTTGGAATAAATTAATTTGATCTACTACTAGAGTTTAGTAAGTGGCCGTTGTCTTCTAGATAGTCAACTAATAAATAACAGATCACTTGAGCATTTCACAATCAGTGACTCGCAACTTGGAATTTCAATGGAGATGCCTCCCTTCTTCTTCATCTACTACTATAAAAATGCACATCTCTTTACTGCCAAAGATATTTCCAATTTGATTAGTGTTCCTCGTCCTAAAAAAAAAAATGGTGGGAGGAGGTATGAAGAGGAAGTTAACTGCGGCTTCAGCTACATCTCATAATCATAACACCTCTTCCAAGCTTCATTCAGGTTTTATTTCTCTCCCTACCTGATTTTATTTGGTCCAGAGCCGTTTTCAGGGGGAGGCGACATAGGCAGGCCGCCTAGAGCCTCCAGTCTATAAAGGGACCTCCAATATCAATATCTAAGGTCTATAATTAAAGAAAAGTTCCAAGTACGATATTTGTTGAGACCTTCACTATTAAAATTATTCACCCTTTAATAAAATTTATATTTAAAAAACAATAATATAGTCAACTAATATAGAGCCAAAAATTGAGTCATTTTTTTTCTACATGCAGCACATCAACTCAACAACAATGGAAAATACTTGAACTCCATATTCATTTCATAATTTCTACCCATCAGATTCGATCCCGCAATTTAATGAAAATATCTCACTTGCGTAGCTGGTAGTTAAAAGAATTTTGTCTAACTTTTTTTATTAAGAAGTACTTGTAGTTTAGTTCATTTGTATATTAGGCCTCATACTTGTAGTTTAGTTCATTTGTACAACTAGATCTCATATATGAAATTATTTGAAAAGTCAAGACAATTTATATTTCTCCAAATCGTCATGTTTTCCAAAATATGCATGATATTTTGACAAAAGTCTAAGTTTTCAAATTGAACATTTATGTTTGATATTTTTTAAACCGCAGGTATATTTATAAAAAGGTTAAATCATGTGGTGTTTTTTTCACCCCAATAATAAAATAATTATTATATATTTTCTCTGCAAGGTGTCCTAAAAATTTAATATTTGTTTGTGTTTTTTCACAGTATGATACCTTGAACCTCCAGAATACTTAGGTTTTTTTTTGTGGTTGGTAATCAAACTGATAATCGAGATATAAAAGTGATAACTAAATACAAAATTTATCGAAATTCCGACAAATATTGCTCTCCAGAGTCATGAACGACAGTTTTATTGATTTTGTAAAATAAGTTACAAAATACAAGTATATATAAATTAACCCAATACCGTACAAATACAAAAACAATTCGATGCACTCCGCTTCTCTCACCCACTCCACTCCACCCCATTTCGGATAAGCCACCTAAGATATTTACGAGCCATGTTAGAAAGAGGAAATGGAACTTCATTTTTCTCTTGAAGAAGAAAGCTTTATTAACTGAAATTAGAAAGAGAAAAATTGCTAATAACTGAAGGTGGACAGTACCGCTCTCCACGAACGGACACAAAACTTACAGTCCGAGCTAAATTTAACTAAACTTTTTCACTAATTTACATTCACGAACCTCCATTCAATCCATTTTCTTTAACTTCTAAACAAGGTTAACATTTAACAAGGTTAACATTTAACTTTCATTTCCATTACTTCTCTTTCGGTTCCGTTGATGCGAAAGTGTTATTTCGTCAGTAATCAATCAGGAGGTTTGGAATTTCATTGTGTTGTATCTTTCAGTTAATGATTTAATTCTGAAAATTTCCTTGCTTGATTGGAAATTCTGTGGAAATCTCACTGTTTCATGCCTTGCAATTTACTAGTTTCTTAATCTTTGACTTTTATCATTTCCTGAAAATTGGGGGGAAAAAAGCTTTTCATAGTAGACAATGAATAAGACTGTATCATTACTAGTGTAGTAAAAGACGCCAGGGGCTAGTGAGGCGGTCGGGCGGGGACTAATTGGAAATTCGTCAGGGAACTAGTTGGGGACAAGTCGGGGAACTAGTTGATCCAAATTGAATTATTGATTTTGAGTGCCTAGGCGGATAGTAATCGATCAGGCGGCCTTCATTTGCTACTAAGAATGTAATATTAGGTAGGAAAGTGTTCACTCTATTACTTTTGCATTTATAGCATAATCTTCTGTGTTATAATGTCCATTGCCAAGATTATGGTATCTTTACTGACTTATTTTTAAAAAAAGAGTCTCTGTTGATCTTGATTCAAAGGATTGGCGTTGCATTGTTTCTTTTCTGGTCTTCCATATAACGTGGAGATTTGTGTGTATGTGATATTTAAGTGCTCCCATTCGGTTCCATGGTTTTCATGCTCACATGTTCATTCTTCGATAACTCCATTACGTGTCTTCAATTTTCAACTCTGCCTTAATTCAAGTATAACTTTTCAGGAATCTTTACTAAAGTGCTATTGGTTTTCGTTGCCGGGATCTTGGCATGGGGTTATCAGGCGATACAACCTCCTCCAACCAAGATATGTGGCTCTCCGGGTGGGCCTTCTATTACAGGACCAAGAATAAAGCTTAGAGATGGGAGGCATTTGGCCTACAAAGAGCATGGTGTCTCAAAAGATATTGCCAAATATAAAATCATATTTCTCCATGGTTTTGGTTCTTCTAGGCATGATCCCGTCCTTGACAATCGTCTTTCACCGGTACTAATTATTTGTTGTCTTTGCATCCTATTTAAGCTCATGAGGTTTATGTCAACGAGTCTCATTTTTATTCAATGGCGGGTTCTTCCAGGAATTCGACAAACAGTTAGGGGTCTACATTGTGACCTTTGACAGACCAGGTTATGGAGAAAGTGATCCTCATCCAAGCCGAACATTGAAAAGCTTGACTTTGGATATTGAAGAGCTTGCAGATCAATTGCGACTTGGATCGAAGTTCTACTTAATTGGGTTTTCCATGGGTGGTGAGTTGGGTTTTAGCTGCCTTGAGTACATTCCTCACAGGTATAATTTGGTGAAGCTATATTATTTTATTTTATTTTTTTGGTATCGGAACTTTCCACGCCTTCAAATTTGCAAGGGATTTGTGTGCATTGAACAGGTTAGCAGGGGTGTCGTTATTAGCTCCAGCTACTAACTACTGGTGGCCTGGTTTTCCTGCTAATTTATCTGCTGAAGTCTACGGCGAAATGTTACCGCAAGACCAATGGGCACTTCGTGTTGTCCATTATACTCCTTGGCTATCTTATTGGTGGAATACTCAAAAGTGGTTCCCTGGTTTTGCTGCTTTAGCTAAGAGCCCTGCTATTTTTTCCCAGCAAGACAGAGAGATTATGGCTAAATTAATGAGTAGTAAACCAAAATATATGGTAATCTTTTGTTTACGTCTACCGCTTTTATGTAATCTATTCTATGACTTGTGCTACTTCGTCATTTTTTAAGTTGTGCCTCTTCATCTCAGGGATATGCAAGCCAACAAGGGCAAGCAGAATCTCTTTATCGTGACTCGGCTGTTGCATTTGGAAATTGGGAATTTGATCCTATGGATCTAGAGAATCCATTTCCAGATAATGAAGCTTCTATACATCTATGGCAAGGAGATGAAGATCTCTTGGTGCCTGTTAAGCTGCAGAGATACATCGTGCAGAGGCTTCCTTGGATTCATTATCATGAACTTCCAGGTTCCGGGCATCTTTTTCCTCTTATTGATGGTTTGTTTGACAAAATTATAAAGGTAATGGTAACTGGAGAGTAGACCCTCCCTGCCACGTCGTTTTTGAGACAGAAAAGTCGGATTTTTCCTGTTGCAGGTTTTGTTCACTTCCTGTCCAAAAAGAAGCTTCAGTTTTGAGTTATTAATTTGTTGTATAAGCTCTATTCTTGTATCATTATGTTGTAATTGACTGTCTGGAATCGTTGCCAATATTCAAAATAGACTTCTGTTACATTCTATACATGCCTAGAATAGCCCGTCTGTATATTCGAATATTTTATAAGGCGATATTAGCAAAATAATACTGTACAGTTTCTGTTTATTCGAATGACGATGAATCTAAAGATAGAGTTTTTCCAGAAAATACCATTTCTTATTGTTGTAATATTTTTTTTGGACATTTCTGATGCAGACCTCTGACCATGTCTTTCTTAATGTTCATTTTACACAAAATTGAGGAATTGCTACTGTTTTTTTAAGGTTATTCGGTTTAGATCAATTTGGTTTTTCAGGTTTTGATAGTAAAGCTCGATTTCGGTCAGCTACACATGATGATTGACCCTACTGTATTCCTTTGCATCAAGATTAACTTGCATGGAAAAAGGCATGTAATTTGTTTAAGTTAGACATCTAGTTCTGTTACCAAACACAAGAAACCTGAAAATTAAAGATCTAACTTACCAGTACTTCATCTGATTCAAGATTGGATTGAAATTTTTTGACATAAACAACTAAGAAATGACAAATAGAAAATGGCTAAAGCTCATTAAGAATGAATTCTGTCCATATACTAAAAAGCTAGCCTACATATAGTCCCAGCCTACCTAATAAAGTGAATTGGCAACTAAAGAAATGACACCAATTTTTAACGTTTACGAAATGACATCTATTTAAGGTTTGCTAACAAAATTTGACAATATTATACATATATAGTTGATATAGATGATTTTTCTTCTTTTACACGATAAATATACAGTTAAATAATACGACTAACAATGTAAATTAGACTTGCATATTTTAATAATTTATCCTTTGTTTTATAACAGTGACTTGTGCATTTCACAATCAGTGACTCCACAACCACGAATTTGAATGAAGATCCCTCTTTTCGTTTCTTCTTCTTCTTCTTCTTTTTCTTCTTCTTCTACTATATAAGAATACAGGTTTTTATTGCGAAAGATATTCCCAATCTCCGAGATATGAAGAGGAAAATATCTGCAGCTTCAGCCAGATCTCATACTCGAACACCTTACCAAAACACTTCTTTCAACCTTCCTTCAGGTCTTATTTCTCTCTCTCTACCTCATTTTCTCTGCTTCATTTAGATTTTTAAGACCTATGCATCATCCTTTACGCCTCGTTCTTTATCACTGAACTGAACTGAATTTTGCCGAAACTGAACTGAATTTAAGCCAAAAAGAATCTTTCCAGTAGTGGAACAAAGACAATTATGACTAAGAATGTACTATATATGAACAAACACTGATCTATTGTAGTGCCCGTTACTGGGGACCCCACTCCAACGATCGAGTCAGTAGTGGATAGGGATAGACGGCTGAGTGTTGCAATTACGATAATGAAAACAAACAAATCACACGAATTGTTTAACCAATTCGCCACTCAATATGAATGACTATGTTTGGAGTCACTACCAAGCCAAGCCACGATACTTACTATGATAATCGGAATACAGGTTATATTTATACTCTTATTAAACCTAACCGTCCAAGGAATCCTAACCGGCCTAGTAAAAACCAATACTGGAGTAGGCTTAATAGTTTCCAAAGCCCAACATTGAGGATATCAATGGAAAGATTAATAGTAAAGTTACCTCATTAGGATATTATTGAGATGTTATCCTTTATTTTTTATGGTGTGACCATGTCTTTGCGCCGGACACGCCGACTCTGTATCAATCGGCCCACGTGTCTAGGTGGTTATTTCTTTTACCGTGACGCTTGTTTGTTAGATCTAGATAGGTGTCTTATGATATTTCTCGTGGTATCAATATATATATTAGGTAGAAAAGTGTTGACTTGATAAGAAGTAATTGCTTTTGCATTTATAGCTTTAATCTTCTGTGTTATAATATCCATTGCCTAGATTATGGTATTTGTATTGACTTTAATTCATAGGATCAATGATGTTGTATTGTTTCTTTTATGGTCTTCCATATAACGTGGAGATTTCTGTATATGTGATAGTTTAAGTGTTCCCATCCGGGTTCCATGGTTTTCATGCTCTTGTGTTTATTCTTCGATAACTCAATTACGTTGTCTTAATTTCTTGCCTCTGCCTGAATTCAAGTATAACTTTTCAGGGATCTTTACTAAAGTACTATTGGTTTTCATTGTGGGGATCTCGGCGTGGGGTTATCAGGCGATACAACCTCCTCCAACCAAGATATGTGGCTCCCCTGGTGGACCTTCTGTTACAGGACCACGAATAAAGCTTAGAGATGGGAGGCATTTGGCCTACAAAGAGCATGGTGTCTCAAAAGATATGGCCAAATATAAAATCATATTTCTCCATGGTTTTGGTTCTTCTAGGCATGATCCTGTCCTTGACATTGCTCTTTCACCGGTACTAATTATTTGTTGTCTTTGCATCCTATTTAAGCTCATGACTTTTATGTCAACGAGTCTCATTTTTATTCAATGGTGGGTTCTTCCAGGAATTCGCCGAACAGTTAGGGGTCTACATTGTGACCTTTGACAGACCAGGTTATGGAGAAAGTGATCCTCATCCAAGCCGAACATTGAAAAGCTTGACTTTGGATATTGAAGAGCTTGCAGATCAATTGCAACTTGGATCAAAGTTCTACTTAATTGGGTTTTCCATGGGCGGTGAGTTGGGTTTTACCTGCCTTAAGTACATTCCCCACAGGTATAATTTTGCAATGCTATATTAATTTTTTTTTTCCCTATCGAAGCTTTCCACGCCTTCTAATTTGCGAGGGATTTGTGTGCATTGAACAGGTTAGCAGGGGTGTCGTTATTAACTCCAGCTACTAACTACTGGTGGCCTGGTTTTCCTGCTAATTTATCGGCTGAAGTCTACGGAGAAATGTTACTGCAAGACCAATGGGCACTTCGTGTTACCCATTATACTCCTTGGCTGTCGTATTGGTGGAATACTCAAAAGTGGTTCCCTGGTTTTTCTGTTTTAGCTAACAGCACAGCTACTTTTTCCCAGCAAGACAGAGAGATTATGGCTAAATTAATGAATAGTAAACCGAAATTTTTGGTAATCTTCTGTTTACGTCTACGGCTTTTATGTAATCTATTCCATGACTTGTGCTACTTTGCCATTTTTTAAGTTGTGCCTCTTCATCTCAGGGATATGCAAGCCAACAAGGGGAAGCAGAATCCCTTTATCATGACTCGGCTATTGCATTTGGGAAGTGGGAATTTGATCCTATGGATCTTGAGAATCCATTTCCAGATAATGAAGGTTCTGTTCATATATGGCAAGGAGATGAAGATCGCTTGGTTCCTGTTAAGTTGCAGAGATACGTTGTGAAGAGGCTTCCCTGGATTCGTTATCATGAACTTCCAGGTTCCGGGCATCTGTTTCCTCTTATTGATGGTTTGTTTGACAAAATTATAAAGGTAATGGTAACTGGAGAATAGAAACCCTTCTTGCTACATTGTTTTTGAGGCAGAAAGGTCGTGTTCTTCGCGTTGCAGGTTTTGTTCCCTTGCTGTCCAAAAAGAAATTTCAGATTTCTGTTATTCATGTGTTGTATAAGCTCAGGTTTTGTGCCATTATGTTGTAATTGGTTGTATATAATTGTTTGTGATCTACAAGATGGACTTTAATTTGTACGTCTCTATGTGTGCCTAGAATTGCGCTTCTGTATTTTCGAACATTTATGAGAGGATATTAGCAAAATACTTGTACAAACTTTGTTTCTTATTCTACCGGAAGCACATTATTGTACTTAATACTATTTCACATTCTTGTAACACCATTTCACGCCTATCATGGTCTCATTGGAAGAGCATGCAGAGTATCTACGGCCTTATTTAGGTAACAAGCGAAAATTCAGCAAGGATCGCGCGACCAGACGAGCATGCAGAGCAGCTGCGGCCTTATTTTAGGTAATATTGTTATCCTTGGAAATATGTCTTCTCGCTTGTGAATTATAGGGATCTGATTTCTATTTTGTCGTTCAGAGTTCACGAAAGTTGCATTTCCTATTGCAGTTGGCTTTGTCATGATACAAATGTCAGATTCTTCAAGAAGATGATCTTCATTGATCAACAACATCACCATTTTGAAGGAACTAAGAACGGGCTTTGTCATTATATAGTTTGTTTTTGGTACACTGCAAGGAGAAAAAGGATATGCAAGACATAATATTCGAGCATATAAGATGAAATTTTTTATCGAATCCTATATTTACTGATCAATGTTACTGCACTCATACGAAATGCAATAATAATGTAAGCACTTAATCCATTACTAATTGTGATTAGACATTAATGATTAACATATAATCAAGTTTCGTTGATGGAATTACTGAAATGAACTAAATATTGCAGAAATCATTACCGGTGGAAGTTGGTGATATTAGAAACAATGACATAAAGTTAACATCAACAGGAAAAGAAGCGGTGAGATTAGTATGCAGCAAAGCAGTTGGATGCCGAGGTATATCAACGGAGAATATCAATTTCATATTTGTTGATTCGGATCACAATGAATCTAAAGATACAGTTTCCTATTGTTAGAATGTTCATGGACGTTTTAGATGCAGAAAATATCTTTCTTAGTGTTTATTTTATAGGAATGCTTGTAAATTATGAAATGTTAAATTTTTAAGTTATAAACTATAAATTTGCTAATCTAATTTCTTTTAACCAACCCGAGATTCGTCTGGTTTCATTTGTAAATTGCTGGAACGGTGTCATCTCCTGTCCTTCTGAAGCTCTTTTTGCTGAAGCCTTTTATGAGCATTAAGTTGGGTTAAGTCCAAGATTGATCAAATGTCATCTTCAAAACTACCAAAAAGCATTATTTAGCTATTGATATTTAGCTATTGGTTTTTCAAAATTTGTGTATTTGGCCATTAACATTTTATTTAGTCATGGCCACTCACCTTTATAATTTGATTATATTTGACCATTCATTTACCAATTTCGTAATATTTTAACATTCTTCGATCAAATTAAGAGTAGATAAACATGTTAAAACTAAAATTTGTCACAATAAGAGTGAGATTTCATCAAATTACAATGGCTAAATACATAAATATTGAATAGATAAGTGACCAAATAGTTTGTTTTGCCTTAAAACTAATTTACAACTTTTTTAGCAACTTTCTTCGCCTATCAAGGTCCCAATTTCTCTCGTGGTTATTATCATAGACGATTGTATGTCTATGTTGGACAGATTAGGCAATTGTTGTTATCCTTATCATTTCAAATCAGCAAATTATTTTGCTTACTCTTTAACTCGAGCAGTTGATTTTGTGTCTGATTGTCATATCTTCGATAATAACACTATCTATTGTTAGGAATATATCCCAATGTTTTTATTGGGAACAATTAGCGAGTTGGGAATAAATCCGTATGTTTTGTTTGTTGTTTTGTAGCTCTCTTTTGTAAACGAAAAACAGAAAGGAATATACCCATAGATAAATCTAAATTATTACCTTAACAATTTTGATCCCTCAAACTTGTTATCCTTTTCAAATTTGACCAACTTCTACATAATTTATACACTTATAAGTCCAATCCTCCCCCTTGTCCATTTCATCCTCCTAAAAAATGTCTTCTTTCTCCATCTACTCTCTTCATCACCATCATCCTCAACATAGTTTTCTTCTCCAACCATCGTCATCTCTCTCAATTTCACATCCTAAACGTCTCTTTTTCATCCCCAATTCCTTCCGGTTTCGAATCCAATCGTCATCTTCTCCGATTAACTCCTCCGATTCTCTCCCCCCTTCCGCCGGCGATGCCTCCTCCAGGTTCTTGAACTTCAATTCATGCTTGTATTTTACTAATTAGATGAATGAATTTCATATTAATGCTTAGTTTCTGTTACTAAAGCTCGAGCTGATAATTAAAGCTATAAACATCTGTTTATACTTATCCCGACACGCCTCTTACGGGAATTAAGGACCTCTCGATCGCAGAGGCCCCAATTGAACCAAAAACTCGAGTTGATAGTTAAAGCTGACATCTTTTTATATTAATCTCTGACAGTTTCTATGTTTGTTTTCAGTAATTTTTGCATTATTGAAGGACCGGAGACTGTGCAGGATTTTGCTCGGATGCAGTCAAAGGAGATTCAAGATAATATCAGGAGTAGAAGGAATAAAATATTTCTGCTCATGGAAGAGGTTTTTGTTTCTGTTTTTAGTATATTCTAAAAGCATGAAAGCATTTTTCTCATGGAATTTTGCAGTGGCGTATCCAGGGTTGAAACTCGGGGTGATTTTACACCTGGGTATAGAAAAATTACGAATTTTTGGAAGAAAATTACAGAAATTTGACACAAATTTTCAGATTTCCGACGAAATTTTACCTGTTTTGACACTGTTTTACAGATTTCTGATGAATTTATTATTAAAAATCAACTTTTCTAGTAAATTTGTGAAACTGGGGGGACAAAACTACTTAATTATACAGGGTAGTTTCAATGGATGGAAGGACCAAAAGCACCCCTTGTAGGGATGGTTCCAGGGGGGGGGGGGGGGCGCTCTAGCAGTGCCCCTGGAATTTTGTATGAATCGATTTGTGCTGAGATTTTGATGTTTTCAGGTGAGGAGACTGCGAGTGCAGCAACGGTTGAAGACTCGGAAAGTTGTTAACGCGAGTGGCGAAGGAGAAGAGGCGGATGAGATGCCTGATATCCCCTCATCCATTCCTTTTCTTCCTAGTATGGTGGGTTCTTAATGTAGTTTAACTTAATTAATGCATATCAGTTCCTAACCATAGTGTTCAGGCACACACGGGCGTGTACTTTGACTTGATTGTCTGTCTTAGGATCAATATGGTTTTGGGCTAATTGGATGCATTCCTTTGTTGTTTTGATGCAGACACCAAAAACGCTGAAGCAGCTTTACCTCACAAGCTTATCTATTATATCAGGAATTATTGTTTTTGGTGGACTAATTGCTCCAACTGTAAGTTCTTCCTTGAGTTGTTTCATCAAAATATGGATTCTTTTTTATCATCTTGCTCGTTGACTTTGTATAGAAAGAATTTGATTCGTTTTTTCACAACATGTTACCTTATATGGAGTTATTGAGTTATCAGTATTTGCCTGGATGCCCGAATTTGAAATATAATCAGCTCTTACATGGTTTAGGAGGTCATGTTTCTGGTGAATGAGAAAAGTATATATGGTGAAATTAGTCATGTTTAAGTTGACCTCTATGATGGCTTCTATGGTGTATAAATCGATTTAGATGTTTTGTTGATTGCGGAACTACAAAGTGGTTCCACCGTCCTTTACAGTTCACTGATTTCTTAGCCATTTGCTTTCATACTTAGTTCCACTTTTAATGTTAATGGAAGTAAGATGTTCTCTGTTGATTGCTGGTTGGTTCTAGTGCTTTTCCTTATTGTGCTGGAAGATAATTTTCTAAATCTAAGTTGAGGATAATATTCTAGCTGCAAGAATTCTGCATCACAATTTTTGAGCTCCTAACGTTGGAGTTCAGTCTTCGTGCTTCAGTTAGTGACAAAATTTTAAGAGTTCTAATTGGATGGAGTCTATTATTTTTCATTATTACATTTGGACGGAGTCTATTGATGCTTCCGAAAGTGATGTGAAGTGGGATTCCTAAGAATATTGGCGTACATGGGAAGAGGATTTGTGCATTTGATTATTGCTTTGTTTTGATTTGTGATAAAAGCAACTCGTATTGAGAGTCAAGTGGTGAGGCATAAGTGGCTAGGAATGTGACTTGCTTGTTGTCAATGGCATACTGGACTAGTACCACAAGAATAGAGGACGATATTCCCCCTTTTTTTTCTTGGTTTTAACCCCTAAAAGTTAGATGAATTGTTTCTCTGATATGTCAATTGCAGTCTGTATGCTGATTGTCCGTTTGTTGCAATTATAAGCCCAAATCTTCATAACTGAATAAAATGTTGTGTTTTCTGTCCTAAGATGTTAATTGAGTTCACTTCTAATTATTTATTCCATGGCAGCTGGAACTGAAAGTAGGTCTTGGAGGTACCTCTTACGAGGATTTCATAAGCAGTTTGCATTTGCCAATGCAACTAAGGTAGTATTTCTCTCTGTTGGAGATGCAAATCCTCGAGAAACCTTCTTTTTCTGTATCCTCAACTGCTGAACTAACTTTCAACTTGTTGCTTTCTGAGTTCAGTCAGGTCGATCCCATTGTGGCGTCCTTCTCAGGTGGGGCTGTGGGTGTCATTTCAGCCTTAATGTTAATTGAAGTCAACAATGTTGAGCAACAAGAAAAGAAAAGATGCAAATATTGTCATGGAACTGGTACGCATAAAATCTTGTGTGGATATGTTCTTGCCGATAGAATCCATATTTTGTGGCTCATTGTTTTACTCCCTTTGTTTCCGTTAAGCATGGAGAACCGCGATATTCATAATTATATACCTGCTAACTGCTCGACTATGCTTGAATATAATTTATAATGGACCTTTTTTTTGTGTGCCTAGAAGTATATTAATTGGTTTGCATGATTTTATGTATAGGATACTTGGCCTGTGCTCGATGTTCATCAAGTGGCGTGTCCTTGAGTATTGATCCCATCTCACTATCCGCTGCTTCAGATCGTCCCTTGCAAGTGCCAAAAACTCAAAGGTGTCTAAACTGTTCCGGTGCAGGAAAGGTATACAATATTTATAACAATTTCTCAGCTGCTTCTTCCTGGAACATGAAACGAAAACCTTTTAGTTGCTGATTCTTGTCTGTTTTAAATTAGGTGATGTGCCCTACATGCCTTTGCACCGGGATGCTGATGGCGAGCGAACATGATCCCCGAATTGATCCATTTGACTAGGGAGGATTTCAGATTCATTTTCTTTCTGAGAATGTGATTCTATAGTCTCATTATTATGTTTCGGGGAAAAGCCTCTCACCGAACTGTATACTGATTATTGTATAATTTACATGAAATCGACGAAAATTTTATAGCGATATACATATGAAGAAAGATGTTAAAAGACCATTTCAGTAAGCAGAATGATTGGGTTGGACAATCCTTATTGCATTATAATCTGTACTTATGTAAATGAAGATCATATAGGTTCTTAAAAATGAAAATTTGACTTCAAGATTGAACCGTGTAAATGTACCTAGTGAGCTCAACTAGTCTTTTGATTAATTCCTGAAATATCCTCGGCCATCTAATATTTATCAGCATTATCAACGAAGATCACCTCGATTGTATGAGTGCTTAAAATCAAAAATTCATTTTCACTAGTTGGACCGTCTAAATGCGTTTAGGTGCTCAAAATCTGAGCTCATGTAGTCTCCTGATTAAAATTCATTGGTCCTGACATGATACCTATATAAATTTTTTTCACAATTACTTAACTAATTAAAGAATGAAGGAGTATATTAACCTTTTAGGTCTGATTCTCTCAACTGGCTTACTAATGGCTAGCCCTTTATAATTCACGGTGGATATAACTGAATAAGGACCCAATTTAATAAGTTGAAAACTTACGGGGCGTTTGGTTCATGGGAGTAGTAGAGATTAGGAGGGATGAGACTAAAAAAAGAGGCTAAGCTCAACTAGTCCCTAGTTTGTTTGGGGGGCTGAAATTTGAGCTTAGTGCTCTAGTCTCAAAATTGGGGCTGAACTTGTACCTGGGGGGGGGTGTCTTTAATTTGTGAGATGGGGCTTGGAGTCATTTAAGTATGTAAATGACTAAGTAGCCCTCATACAAATAAAAGAATTCCCATGACATCCCTCTTCCTAATTTATACGCCTTCTTCCTCATTTGGCGCGCAGCTCCAACATTTCTTCCCGCCTTTCTCTGCAACGTCGATTTCCGGCGGATATGGGTTAATTCCGGTCGGTTTTGGCTTCATTCGCGGACGACGTCGTTTACTGGGGTTGGGTTCTTCATCTTCGGGCTTCTATCATTTGATTCAACAATCGTAGGTATTTTTTTTTCTCCTTTAACTTAAGATTAGGTTATTCGTCTATGTTATACATACGGTTTATGTTACAATGAGTTCTTCGTCTATGTTATATATACGGTTTTATGTGTTGGATTGGATATGTATAGGGTTAGGGTTATGGAATATTTCAATTTTTAGTTTGATTTATGATAAATTGAAATTCTAGTTGGTATATGATATTGATTATGTATGCTTATATGAGTTAGCATTTACCGAAATCATATGTGAACGGAAAATAGGTTTGGAATATATTTATTAGGTTTATATAAGTTGTGTTTATTGTATGTCATGAATTGAAATATTGCTCTAAAATACGTACTTGATTCTTTGATGTTTAGAGAAAATGTTTGCAAAAATCAACCTATTAGTCCATTACGGAGGTAAAATTTCAAAAACTGTACCTCTAACTTACGAGGGAGGTGAGACCGCCCGTTATCGAGACAACGTCAAAGACACCGTTAGCTATAGTTCTCTCGTTGACATTGCGAGAGAACTTGGTTATGACAATAATGTTTCCATTTACTACCTAATCCCCGGGTTTGGGATTGAAATTGGGTTGGATTTCATTCCTTATTATGACGAGGAATCGGTGATGAAGATGAAGATGTGCGCCCACGTGAATGACTACGTTCACGTGTATTTTGATAATCCCGAAGACCCGATTTTGTCCAAAGTGGATATGACCGACGGCTTCAAAGATGAAAATGTGCCGAAGGTATATATATACTTATTCAATTACTTTCTCAATGTTGTGCTATTTTATATGCTATGTGTTATTTGATATGTTGAATTACTTGAATTGTTCCGTCTCATATGTGTTTAGTATTTGATTGTTGTCGGTAGACATGGGAATTTATTGTTGTAATGAATGTGTTTGATTGATTTGAATTTTGTATAATATTGATTTCACAGAAATGGCTCGTCCACCTCCTAAACGTGAGATTAGCACGTACTACGATGACATGCGACGACGTAGACTTAAATGCTTGCTTCTTTTGTCAATGTATTTGTATATTATGATGAGTTATATTAGGATGCGTAGACGTAGGTTGATTAGGGAGCCTTGTTGGTATGATCCAATCTCTAGGAATCAACACTTGCATAATATCTTAGAGAGAAGCGACAAGTTATGCATTGAACAACTTCGGATGGATAGACGGTGTTTTAGGGTTTTATGCTCTATGGTCCGAGATACCGGTGGATTAAGAGATACGAGGAATATGAGTGTAGAAGAGATGGTTGCCATTTTCTTGCATATCATTGCCTATGATGAGAAAAACCGAGAAATTAAATTTGACTTCCAAAGATCCCAAGAGACAATTAGTAGACATTTCCATAATGTTTTGAGAGCCATTTTGAAGCTTTGGAAGTTGTTGTTGAAAAGTCCTGAACCAATCACTAATGAGTGCGACGAACCACGGTGGAAATGTTTTCAGGTAAATTTATGACTTCTTGTCCGTTTACTTAAAATTTCAATTTTGTGACCTAAAATATCAATATGTTGTATTATATTGTAGAATTGCATTGGTGCTTTAGATGGAACGTACGTGAAAGTCAATGTTAGTGCAATTGACAAGCCTCGCTATCGTACTAGAAAGAATGACGTTGCTGTGAACGTTCTTGGTGTGTGTGCACCGGATATGCAATTTATCTATGTACTATCTGGTTGGGAAGGTTCGGCAGCAGATGGGAGGATACTCCGAGATGCAATTTCAAGGACAAACGGGCTTAAGGTCCCTCGGGGTAATTAATATCAACCCTTTGTGTATAGATATATATATATATACATGTATATAACCTTATGTATTGTTAACTTTCTGAATGGATAGGTTGCTATTATTTGGTTGATGCTGGTTACAAAAATTGTGAGGGCTTTCTTGCGCCATATAGAGGACAACGTTACCACTTACACGAATGGAGGAATCCACCTACTTCGAAAGAGGAACTGTTTAATATGAGGCATGCATCTGCCAGGAATGTTATCGAACGCACGTTCGGTTTGCTGAAAATGCGATGGGCAATATTAAGAAACCCTTCTTATTATTTCGTTGACACACATACGGACATAATATTAGCTTGTTGTTATCTTCACAACCTTATAAGACAACAAATGAGGTATGAACCACTAGAAGATGGGTTAGACGAATTTTTAGAAACCGATGCACACGAAGTTGACAATATCAATACAATTGAAACAACAACCGAATGGACAGGATGGAGAGATCAGCTTGCCCAGGAAATGTGGACAGAATTTTTGGCGGAGCACCAAAATTAGATTCATTTGCTTGCGACAGTATTTCCCTTTTATTTATTCAACACACTCATTCCAATTCAGTTTGATTCAATAACATATGCTTCTTTTAGTGTGACTTTATTCTATTCAATTTTTATTGACTTTTCATATGTGCATTTTGTTTTCTTTTAACGATGCATTCTCGGATTGTTATGTGTGTTTCATTGTATCCTTTGATTTTGTTCGTTGTTATGTGGGTTTGTATTTGTCATTTGCTATTATTCCTATGTGTGTTGTCCTTATAAAAATGGTTGTATTGTGCTTTGTGTCTACTCTTGAAGAAAAAACAGAGAATGAAGGCCGGAACCAGTTCAAGAAGGTTTTGGACTCCCGAAGAAGAGGCAATACTTGTTGACATTCTCTATGGTATGAACAACACACCTTGGAAGTGCCATACCGGCCACAAATCAGGTTATTTAACCTTCGTCGAGAAAGAATTGAAAAGGCAATTGCCCGGGACTGATATCAAAGGTACTCCGCATATCAAATCAAAAGTGAAGACCATGAAGAAAATGCTAGGGTATGTCTTGGAAATTCAAAAAAATGGTAGCGGCTTTGGTTGGGATGATGAAAAGAAAATGGTCTTAGGAGAGGAGGATATATTTATGGGTTGGGCAAAGGTATGAGAATCGTTAATTGTTTCTTCATATACTTTGTTAATGTGTCAATTATCTTAATTTTTGTTTTGCTTAAAGAGTCGGGATGGAGCCTCGCAACTATATCGGAGACCAATGCCCCATTTTGACAAGCTTGTCGAGATATATGCGCTTGACATGGCAAAGGGAGCAAGAGCCAAGGCCCCAGGAGATCATAGTAGCGAACCTGTTGATGTGGTAGATGAGGCTGAAACAGTTGATCTGGATGAATGTGAGATCAATAGCCAACCTACAGAACCAATCACACCTAACACAAGTACTATAAATGGAGATGCAAGTGGGTCTCATACACGACCAACCCAAAGAAATAGCTCTCAACCGTCGCAGAAGCGAAAAGCTCCTGCAAATGATCCTATGGAAGAACATATGAGAGGTTGTTTTCTAGAGTTGAAGAAGTCATGGGACAAGGAGTCTGAAATGACTCAAGATATGAAGACAAGAACAGATAATTTGTATCACGTCATTACTGCACTTGGTGGCTCGCTGTCTAAACACGATGTCGTCAATGCGACCCGTCTCATATGTCAAGATCCAAATAAAGTGAACGCCTTCTATTCGATGCCGGATGATGAGACGAAATTGATCTTTGTTCAACAAGAGATTGGCAATTAGGAAGCTATGTTTTGGAGGGGGATGTTAATGGTGTAGTCCATTTATTTTGTATGTAATGGTGTAGTCCATTTTTTTGTATGTAATTGGTTAGTTTGTTGTCTTTTTGGTACTTTGTCCCCTTCACCATTTGATTACATACTAAAGAAAATGGTGAAAATGGACAAACTAACCAAGTAAAATGAACTGTGAAAGTGAAAATGTACGCTTGTATGTCATTGGGCATGATCTTTTGTAATTATTGAATATATTCACACAGAATGTTTAAGCTATATAACCATGTGTGTTACTAATCTCACACTTACATATTTGATAGCACGGACTTGAATTGTACAAATGCGATGCGTTTTCCAAGTACAAAATGAACAAAACTCATCGCACTTATGGAATACGAACCTGTGCGATGGCTCCCAAACATTCTGTTTCATTTGAGTAATTGCACGCCATCACATTCATTGAATTCGACGAAATCTGAAACTTTGATGTTTTTTTCTCTAAGTCAAAAATCTCATCGCATTCCAGGAATACGACCGCGTGCGATCGTCCCAAACATTCTGATTTCATAGAGAAATCGCACGCCCTCGAATTCCCTGAATTCGACGAAATCTGAAACTTTGATGTTTTTTTCTCTAAGTCAAAAATCTCATCGCATTCCATGAATACGACCGCGTGCGATCGTCCCAAACATTCTGATTTCATAGAGAAATCGCACGCCCTCGAATTCCCTGAATGCGATGAAATCGGAAACTTTGATGTTTTTTTCTCTAAGTCAAAACTCTCATCGCATTCCAGGAATACGATCGCGTGCGATCGTCCCAAACATTCTGATTTCATAGAGAAATCGCACGCCCTCGAATTCCCTGAATGCGATGAAATCGGAAACTTTGATGTTTTTTTCTCTAAGTCAAAAATCTCATCGCATTCCAGGAATACGACCGCGTGCGATCGTCCCAAACATTCTGATTTCATAGAGAAATCGCACGCCCTCGAATTCCCTGAATGCGATGAAATCGGAAACTTTGATGTTTTTTTCTCTAAGTCAAAACTCTCATCGCATTCCAGGAATACGACCGCGTGCGATCGTCCCAAACATTCTGGTTTCGTAGAGAAATCGCACGCCATCGAGTTCCGGGAATGCGATGCAATCTGAAACTTTGATGTTTTTTCTCTAAGTCAAAAAACTCATTGCACTCTAGGAATGCGAAAGCGTGCGATGGACTTAAACATTCTGTTTCATTCTAGAAATCGAACGCAATGGAATTCGCAGAATGCGATGAGTTTTGATACTTGGATTTGAAACTAAAAGGCATCATATTGAAGGAATTCGATCCCGTGCGATGAAATGTGGAAACATTCTGTTTCAAAACTCATCGCATTTTTTCAATTCATGAATTATAACAACAACATTCCATGCAATTATAAGTTGTAATTCAAATTAAAACATAGATCATATAATCATATAACAAATCCACATAACTAAAAATATTCACCATTAAAAGTAATAAGTTTTCAAAATAAATACCAAATGAAAAATGCTAAAATACAATTAAGATGGGCAACTTTCATTATCAAGCAACTCGCCAAAGTGCAACTCTAAAGCTATTCTCCTTCGAAACTTTGGACCGTCTTCTCCGTTAAACCACCATGGTTGTTTCTTCTTATGGTTAGACACACAATGCTCGAATAAAAATCGAGCATATTCGCATACAAATGCCCCACAATCAACTGAAGTTTGTTTCTGTTGCGGGATGTTGTGAATCCGGGAATTACTTATTGGTTTCCTTAGACAATTCTTGTTAAACCCGGAGAGTTGAAGCAGCTTACGTACAAGCTCTAAGCTATCTTTTATAGAGTCTTCAGCAGGCCAAACTCTTGTGCTAGCATACAAACTGTCATATACGTACATGTGCATCTCATCCAATTCCAACACGCCTAATAGCCAATGCTCCTTGATGCACATAGGGATCAACACCCTCCGAACATCCTTCCATGGCCTAAAGAGCTCGTCGGAATCCCCTTGTATCCTTTTCATGAAATATTTGAGCGCAACAGAACCTTCGGGTGTTTCCCAACCAACAATCATATTAGGCTGTCCCAAATTCCCAATAAAGTCGGGATCCACAGCTGTCCAATCTTCCCTGTCAAACCAATAGAAATCTCGCAACAACCAAAACCACGCATTCACATGCTACAATTACAAATATAACATATTAGACTTTCACAAAATATAATAAACTCATAATTACCGTATAAACATAATAAGTAGAAGTTAAAATATTACCGAATTTTCCACGAACTTCCTCGCATTCATTAGTTCACGCCACCAGTTGAGTTGGACTTTCATTATCGAAGGACCCGGAGTTACGATCCATTCTTTAGGGGATGTTTTCTGCAACCACTTATTGAACTCTTCAACTTTCTCGGGAGGAATGTAATCAAGCTTCTCCACTTTGTCATCGGATGTTAAAGCACATGGGTCAGTGTAAGGAGAAGTCAAGAACCGACTTGCTTTTTTAGTTCGTCTTGCAGTACGGATTGGGGTATCATCAAGTCGTAGAGAAGTAATAGGTTGAGCTTCAATTGGCTGACCCATAAAAACATCCTCTTCCCTTCCCTTTTCACCCTCCATTTCACCATCCCCCATAGAAACCTCCTCTTCCCTTTCCTTTTCCCCCTCCATTTCACCATCCCCCATAGAAACCTCGGGTTCACTTTCCTTTTCCCCCTCGTCCATTCCCTTTTCACCCTCCATTTCACCATCCCCCACTAAAACCTCCTCTTCCCTTCCCTTTTCCTCCTCCATTTCACCCTCACCCGTAACAACATCCTCGGGTTCAATTCCCTTTTCCCCTTCTTCCCTTCCATTTTCACCAACCTCCATTTGACCCTCCCCCATAAAAACATCCTCTTCCCTTCCCTTTTCACCCTCCATTTCACCATCCCCCATAGAAACCTCCTCTTCCCTTTCCTTTTCCCCCTCCATTTCACCATCCCCCATAGAAACCTCGGGTTCACTTTCCTTTTCCCCCTCGTCCATTCCCTTTTCACCCTCCATTTCACCATCCCCCATAAAAACCTCCTCTTCCCTTCCCTTTCCCCCCTCCATTTCACCCTCACCCGTAACAACATCCTCGGGTTCACTTCCCTTTTCCACCTCTTCCCTTCCATCTTCCATTCCCTTTTCACCCTCCCCCATAACAACATCCTTAGATTTCCTTCCCTTTTCCCCCTCTTCAAACTCATCATTCACATCGTCTTCTTTATCTTCCTTCAAGACAATATCTTTTATAACTTGCACATCCGCTTCGAGGCTCGACAAACGGGTACCTAAACCCAACATTCCGTCATTGATTCTTGAAAATTGATTGGCACAATAATGATGGTGGGAATTGAACAAAGCTCTCAATTCGTCAAACGCATCCTTCGTCCGTGACATATCGGGGCTATGGCGTTTCAACTCGAATTGCTCCGGATCATCATATTCATCTTCAACACTACGGACGGTCCTTGTTAGGTTCTTATACCACTCACATGCCTTCTCTTCATCACTCACATCAAAACGGGTACACTTGGGTACTGAACCATCCTACAAGATGCAAAACAAGAAGCCCAGGTATAAAAACACATATACACGGCCATTTTTCATAGATATAGCAACATAAACTCTAAACATATCCTCAAACATCCATATAATGATTTCATACTTACATCAAATAGTTTTATACAGGACGACGATGTCGGTTGAGAGGAGGAACCTTTGTATTGCCATGTCAATACGCGGGGCACCCCAACATCCTTATTCACCTTCTCAAAAAACGTACTTGTCGCTTCCCACATTTCGCAAAACCAACTCTGCCAATATATGAAACTTTGATGTCAAACATTGTATATTTTAACTAATGTGAAACGAAATGAAATATAGATGTCATATACCTGCAAAACATGAGGAAACCCAAATAGTTGGTAACATGGTTGTTGTTGGTTCTTCTTCTTCTTGTCTTTTTTCACATCCTTCTCATTTTTGCCCTTCTTCACAGTCTTGCTCTTCTTCACCTTTTTTACATTCAACGCCTTTCCCATACCTTGAAATTGTCCTTCTCTCTTCTTAATACCACCCTTCATCGTCTTCATCAAATTATTGAAGCCTAACGTGCCCCACGGATATTCATTGAAAAGTGATGGAAATTCGGCCAAATCCAAAACAAACTCCGGAATGTGACGGCCGCTTGAGTTTTCAAGAAGACAAGAAGATACAAATTGAAGGTTAGCCATCATCACCGCCTCCTCATTGGACCATAAATAAACCTTTTCTTTCTCTTTTTTTGTCTCAAAATCGAGTCCTAAAAATGCACAATGTATGTGTTCGTTTGTTATTGGTGATTTGTTCTCAAAGATATTTTTCCGTATTCCTAAAGGTTGAACATGCCTATTCCACTTGATATCCCTCAGCCTTTCCCCAAATGCAGCCAAATCACCTAACCCTAGATGAGTCATCAACCCGTAATCCCGTTCTCCAAATACCAAATTCACTCCCCTTACATGAAAAGTAATTTCATCATCTGAGTCAGAAACTACCTCTCTAGTTAGAAGAGTATGGAGAAGCACTCCAGCTAAAGGGGGCAGCTCCATGGGAACGTATGCTCCGAAGGGTCCTTCTTTAAACATCTTAATTTGTTCAGGGTTCAAACGCTCTTGTACTTGACTTCCAAAATCAGAATTAAACCTTTTTGATACCTGCACGGAGGTATTGAGGGAGTATGGATACAAGTACGCAACTTCTACCATAGCATCTTTGGGCTGCAAATAAAAAATCAATCATTCATATGCTAAACTTATACCATA
The DNA here is from genome assembly GCA_028411795.1 of Euphorbia peplus. Classification (NCBI taxonomy): domain Eukaryota; kingdom Viridiplantae; phylum Streptophyta; class Magnoliopsida; order Malpighiales; family Euphorbiaceae; genus Euphorbia; species Euphorbia peplus. The sequence continues at coordinate 34,441,114 of CP110841.1, forward strand.
CAAGAGAAAACAATGAAGTATTAGTCAAAATGTCAAATTCTGTAAACAAACGCATTTTATAAATACGATTGAAAACGATGATTAAATGAATCTGCCTATATGATTTCAGTTTGAATTTTGAAAATACAATGTAATACTATGAAACTGCAAACTCGAATTATCAAACTACTCAAACTATCAAACTACTCAAATTATCACCCTACTCAAAATCCAATGTAATACGGATGAACAGAAAAAACAAGTTCAATGATCAACAAACAAACAACTCATACAAAAACAAGTTCAATGATCAACAAACAAAAAACTTATACAAAAACAAGTTCAATGATCAACAAACAAACAACTTATACTGTAGCAAATGAATTCTAGCAAAAGAGGACTTGCTGCCAAAAAATATCACTTTCAAAGGGAAATTCATAAGTCTAAGACCTGGTTATGAACTTGGGAATGATAGTACTCATTCACTTGCATTCCTGATAGCACTACAAAAAGCTCCGGTCTTACCATTCCCTTTTCAAAATATACTTAATTGGTCTGCCTCAGCAAATGTACAAAACGCATCGCTGTTTGTTTGGTCGAGTGCGTGCACGGCTAATGGAAGAATTGGATGGTATCTATTAACACTGATTGACATTTACAGTTTGTCAATCATTCATTAACCTTATTCTAATAAGAAACTACATACAATGTTTGAGATTGCACGCTAAGAAATATGAACGTTCATGTCTTAAGAAACTTACAACAAAGTAAATATAATGCTCATGTGATTCCCTCATTTCCGACAGTAGCATATACAACTTTTCAGTAATAGAACATTCCTAGACGCAGCACTATGTGATAACTTTCAATGAACACCAGACTCAAAATTGAGGAAAGTTGGGTACGGACATTCAAGATATGGATACACCGGCTTATGTAAAATGTGCTTATTTAACCGAAATCCAATAACTCAAAAGTTTTGTATCTCAATTTTTAACGGTTCAAATCATCATCAATATCAAACTTTCATCAATATCAAACTTAACCGGTTCATAATAACAATGCAAAATTAAATGGAAATGACAAAGTGGGTTATAGGGTCTTTACCTCTTCCGATGATGGGTGTTTCTCAGGGGTCTTTTCGCCTGCCTTCTTTCTTTTCTTCGAAGATGATTCGCCGGTATCCGGCTTGCTCCTATTCTTTCTTTTCCCCATGGTTCCAATCACCAAAACCTAACTAAAAACCCAACTGGAAACAAGGCGTTGTCGTTGTTCTTGGTGTCGCCGATTTCAATTGGAGATTGTCGCCGGCCGATGGTCGATTTTTATGGAAGAAAACGCTCAAGCGTTGTGTTTTGTTAGAGAAGAGGTGGTAACCGTTATGGGAGGGGTTTTGTGTTATTTAAAATCAATAAAGAATAATGAGGGCAAAATAGACATTTACTTTTTTCAAATAAAATCTAATTCTTACTACTCCCTTTAAACAAACATGGTCTTACCCGATCCTAACTTAAAAAATGGAGCTAAGCTAATCTCATCTCATCTCAAAATTGGGGCTAACCTAATCTCATCTCGTCCCCGGTATTTGCCAAACGCCCCGTTAGGGGTTGAATCAGTAGAAATAAAAAATCCTCGAGGGTCTATACTAAAGTTATATGCTGCCTTTGATTCTGGTGTCTTGTGAAAATGGCAATTTTGAGGAGGAAACCGAGTTTTGAGGTCCTGAATCGTCTGTTAACTCAGATGAATAGCGGCATCCAGCAGCAGAGTAGACGAACGGTTGAAACCCTAGCTTTCGAAGAGGTCCGATGTTCAAAAGAGAAACCATACACTTCAACGGCGTTTATTCTCCACGGCCTCCTCGGCTCAGCCCGCAACTGGCGTTCTTTCTCTCGCAATCTCGCCAATTCCTCTCCAGGTTCCTAATTTCTATTTCTCATTCATTTTTCAGCTCAGATTCCAAAACTTATAATTTGAAACCACAGAATGGAGGATGGTGCTTGTGGATTTGAGAAATCATGGCAAATCAGCAGAGTTGAAGGGGATGAGTCAACCTCATGACATGTTCAATGCCGCCAAGGATTTGTCTAATTTGATTAAAACTCAAGGGTGGGATTGGCCTGATGTTGTAATTGGTCATTCCATGGGAGGAAAGGTTGCTCTCCAGTTTGCTCAGAGTTGTGCTGCTGGTCATTATGGGGACTCTGTTGCATTGCCCAAGCAGGTATCTTTTTCCTTCTGCTTTTTCTATTCTCTGTGCCTAAGAATACAATATCCAAGAATCCTCAGTTTTCTATGGCAGCATCTATTGTTGTTTGCATTAAAAAGAGGATCTTGCTGTGTGCAGCCTGGTTTATGAAGGCTGATAGGGTTAATACTTTTTTCACAAACAAGGAAGTGTCTCTGCTTAGATATTTCATTTCCTGATGCAGAACAGCTCTGGATTTTGGATTCTGTTCCTGGAGAAGTAACCCCTGAAAACAGTGATGGACAAGTAGAGAAAGTTTTGAAGACCTTGCAGAGCCTACCATCATCTTTTCCTTCACGAAGGTAACTAATCCTCTAGTCGATGCTTGTTTATCTGAGATGGTTTGAACTGCTTTAGAGCAAGAATCAGAGCTTACAGTTTTGCTACTAAAAGAATCATTTTAAATTTTAGGATTGATGTGTGGTTTCAGTTCCTCCTGCATAATGAATGTTAATATTTTTGAATGTTCCATTATGTTAATTGGAAGACAACTTGTTTCAATTGTGTTAGAATGTAAAGCAACAAGCTTTTGTTCCAAGTAGAGATGAAACTAGGCCTAGGCCATGTTGAATATCTTTCATGAGGTAGAAAAACAAGGACAGAATAAAGTGCCTTTAGGCCCTTCTACAATAAAGTGTTACTTCGGGTGGAAACGTCCGGGGCCATAAAGAAAGCTAAGGCCAAAGTTGAGAGCCATGTGTATAATTTTCCTGTATGGGCCTGAACATAATTCTCAACGTTGATTACCCGTGTTACTAAATCAATTTATTATTTGGATCTTGTTGATTTAGGTGGCTTGTGAATCACATTATTGAACTTGGTTTCTCAAAGTCACTGGCAGAATGGATCGGTACCAATCTCAAGAAAAATGGAGAACAAGAGACATGGGCTTTTAATCTTGAAGCCGTTATCCAAATGTTCGATTCTTACAGGTCACTCTCTCTTCCTAATGAACCAGCTTCAAATGACTCATATGCAGATTTTATAATTTAGATATAGACAATTGTCAGTTTTTCTGTATGCTTTTGGCTCCCAAAACCTTTTCTGATGAAGAACGAATGCTATAATGTTCAGGGCGACTTCGTACTGGCCGCTGTTGGAAAACCCACCCAAAGAAACAGAGATAAGCATGGTGATTGCAGAGAACAGCGATCGCTGGGACCAAGATATAATCAAGCGAATCGAAAATCTTGCCAATCGAAAAGGAAATGAGTCTGAGGGTAAGGTTTCACATTATGTTCTTCCGAACTCCGGACATTGGGTTCATGTGGATAATCCAAAGGGTCTTCTTGAAATAGTGGCACCCAAGATTGCTTCAGTTTCAGCTTAAGTGCATAAATAAACACAGTTTAGTTTTGAAGAATTCATTTGAAAATGATTCTGTATTGGCTTCCATGAATTGCTACAAATAATTTACTTTTGTTACGATTAATTTTCCCAAATAGAAATTAGTGGGGATTCATGTCATAAGATGTGGCTATGTTTAACGTTGGCAGCCACAAACCTACAGCAACCTTTCTCCTTTAGTGAGGATGGTGGGAGAAGATATGAAGTGTTCTTTTATCTTTTTGATGATAATTGATAGTTGTTGTTGTTTAGTGTGTGTTGGTTGATTTTCTTTGAAATGAAATTCTGATTTGTCCATGAATCTTCCATAATTGCTTTTTGAATTCCTTATTCCAGGTGCCGAAGAATATATATTCGTCAATATAGTTAGTACGATTAGATATATTTACTTGTCTACTACAATATTAGCATTAGTAACGTCTTGTTAATATGTCGTAAATACGATTGGTCATACGTCATCAAAATTACTGCCAAAGTGCTTAAAATGAACAAGCTAGGTGGCATTTCACAATAAGTGACATTTGCTATCAATGTTGAAGTCACATCATTGGTAATTTGCATCATTTTTCAAACAAAGTCATTTGGCTTAAAACTGTATGGTGCAAATGATATTGTCTATCAATTTCTAGCAGTTAAGCTTCCAAAAAGTTAACTGTGTGAAACAAGATGGTGTAATATGCAAACTAATCATTTGGTTATGTGTTAGTTTTAAACATAACAAATTGTTCGCAATCAAATCACATATCGAAATTAGTACGTATAAAACTTTAAGATTCTTAATTTATAACCAAATTCAATTACGTAGTTTCAATCATTTTCAAACAGAGTAATGTAGTTTAAATTTTTACAAAAAAGTACCATGTGTTAATTTTAAACATAAAATTTGATTAACAAAATGTTCTTAACCAACTTAATATGTATTTAAAATTCATAATTTTTAAATTAGTTTATTAAAGTGCCACGATTATCTCATTTTTTTTAACTTTGTTAAAAACCTTATTTATTAATTGTCGTTACTACATCATCGATTCGTTTTAAATTTGTACTTTACTCTAAAAATTACTTTGCCATCCCTTTGAAGAAAATTGAACGAAGCCCACAAATAAGCCCAAAAGGAAGTCGGATTAGGCCCAGAAAGAAGCCCATTCCAAATGAGGTAGTGGCAAACCCTAATGCTCCATTTCGAACTATAAAACCCTGAGATAGGCATCGTCACTTTCATTTATCACAGCAGTCGCGGCGGGAAGCAGCAAAGATGCAGATCTTCGTGAAAACCCTAACCGGCAAGACCATCACTCTTGAGGTCGAGAGCAGCGACACCATCGACAATGTCAAGGCCAAAATCCAAGACAAAGAAGGTATAATAATAATAGTAATAATAATCCAAAACCCTAATTTCTCATTGTAATTGTCCAATATTAGTTTAATTAAGTTCTAAATCCATTAATCTTATGATGGATTAGGTATTCCCCCGGACCAGCAGCGTTTGATCTTTGCCGGAAAGCAGCTCGAAGATGGCCGTACTTTGGCCGATTACAATATCCAGAAGGGTTAGCTTTTTGTTTCTGTCATGAATATTTTAGGGTTTCTAAGATTATTATTCCATATAAAATAGGATTTTAATTTTGGTGTGCAGAATCGACTCTTCATCTTGTGCTCAGGCTTAGGGGTGGAATTATTGAGCCTTCTCTTATGGCTTTAGCTCGCAAGTATAACCAGGACAAGATGATTTGCCGCAAGTATGTTTCCGTTTATCTCATTTTATATCCTCGTTTCTGTTTTTTTTCGCTGGTTGTAGTATTGAGATTGTCTGTTGGCTGCTTTGATTTGTTGTTTTCTGCTATGATATTCATGCTGAAGAGGCTATTTAGTAGTGTCTAAATGGGAATTTACTTAACTTCTTTGCTTTTAATGTGTGATAGGCGTTATACAAGTTCCCGATATTATTTTTCCATTTCAACTTTATCAGCTGTGATTATATATATTCGGTTGATTTTCATGGATGGTACATCCTCATCTTATGTCAAGTATAACCATGACAATCTTTTTTGCTGCAAATATGTATTGGTTTATCTATATTTAGTTTGTTTCTGCTTCTTTGTTGATTGTATTTTGAGATGGTTCGTTGGCAAGTATGATATTCATGCCCAAGAGTTTAATGATTACTGCTTGTTTTTATTTTTCTAACTTTGGAGAAGTAGAATTTAAGTGTACAACTGGGAATTTACTTAACTTCTTTGCTCTTTAATGTGCAATAGGCGTTATACAAGTTCCCGATATTAATTTTCCATTTCAACTTTATCAGCTGTGATTCTACATATTCGGTTGACCATTATGGATGGTACATGCTCATATTTGTATTCCTCAGTTTGTTTGCTATGTTTCTCTCAAGAAACTTTTTCATTGTCCAATATGTTTAACTGTTTAGCAAATATAACCTTGAATGACATACTTTTTTGAGATATGTTCGGGAGCTATGTTTAGCAACTTCTTTGTTTTTTATATGCAATAGGAGCTACATTAGTTTCCTATATTGGTATCCATTTCAACTTTATCAGCTGTGATTGTATGTATTCAGTTGGTTTTCATGGATGGTAAATTAACATCTTTCTAAGATTGAACTTTGTTTGATATGTATTTTTCTCTTTCGAATTTCTCGCTCTTGCATGCTAATTTCTACTGGGGAACTAAATCAATTGTGTATTCTTTGTACGGGATTACTTCTAGCTAATCTTATTTATGTTCCTTGGAGTATGAGCTCAAACATATCTTATTTGTGATTGTATTGATGTGAATTTGTTCCTCAACTATCACAGATGGGACTACACGTTGAACCTTCTTTTGTTGTCTAATACAAAGAGGGCATCCTAGTCCCAAAATTGATGTCCATTCTCGATTTTATCGACTGGACTCATTTTTTGCAGTTGATTTTCTTGGATGGTATATGTCTTATGAATGTGGACATGTACTTCTCTTTCTATTTCTATTTCAATTTGTTAGCATATCATTACTTAATGAATTTTAGCTATTTCTTTGGGCTTTGATATGGTTCGCTGCATTAGAGTATTTATGTCCTGTTTTGTCTGCTATTTGTTAACCTTATTTTATGCTTTATGATCATTCATTGGTTACTTTCAGTTGTGTCGCGTATTAACTTTTTATCATTTGGTGACTGTAGGTGTTACGCTCGCCTGCACCCAAGGGCTGTTAACTGCCGTAAGAAGAAATGTGGTCACAGCAATCAGGTACTTCTTTTCGGGTTGCATTTTGTGACAAGTCATTTACTTGGCTATTGTTTAATTTTGTGATGCATTTGCATGTCTTCTTGTGGTGATTTGAAATGCGTACTTTTATTAATTGCAGTTGAGGCCTAAGAAGAAGATCAAGTAAACTCTGATGAATAGAGCTTGGGGCGTATTTCGACATTTTAATGTTAGTTTTTGGAAGTTAATTACATTTTTAATTGTAATGAACATGTGAGTTGGATTTAGCAGGCAACAATATGTTCTAGATTTATGAAATACTGTTTTTGAAGTTGGTTTGATATGATTTGCTTTCTTTTTTTTCATCTTGCAACTGCAAATTTATGCGTAAACAGAGGCTTGAGTATTTGTACACTTCACTTTTTAAATCTCTGCTAGAACGCAGTTTGCTATCTTCGTGAAATGTGATATAGATGTTGTGATGCCACAGAGGCTTGAGTATGTACACTTGGTTAACTTTTTAATCTCTGATCGAATGCAGTTTGCTATCTTCGTGAATTTTGAAAATCTGTTAGAACCAGTTTGCTTTTGATTTGTTTTGATCATATGCATCCGTGAAATTTGATGACTAGCTGATGTATTGGCTGATACCAAAGGCCCGTGAGAACAGTCTCCTTCAATTATGGTCACTTAAATTAAAGAATTTCACTACTGAAATTCGTAGATGATTTAGCCAACACTCGATGTTTCACACTAATGTACTCTCATTTGATATGATCTCCAACAAATTTCAAATATTCAATAATCAATTGTTTAGATTTAATGAGTAAATATCTGTTTTCATTGAAATTAAAGAATTCCACAACTTATATTCATGTTTGTTTAGATGAATTGGCCGACACTTAATGTCACACTTTTGTACTCTTCATTTGATACGATGATCTGCAACAAATTCAAATATTCAGTAACCAATTCTTTAGATTCAACGAAATATTCAATAACCAATTCTTTAGATTCAACGAAAAAATTCCTATCTTCACGTACTACGTGTCTGGTTTTAGTTATCCAAGAGTATCTCCATACTTGTCACAGATAATGTTTTTTTTCATACTATTCTCAGATACAAAAATCTATATACCATTGTCCATCGGCGCCGTATTTAACATGCTAATCATCAATCTCATCTTGTATTAGTACTGTCAGAAATGTAGGATCCATGTGTGCTGTCAGCTCATCGTAAAATTTGGCTATTGAAAATAAGGGTAATAAAGTTCAACCAAGATCATCATCTCACTAAACGATAATGTTATGAATTTTCTCGCCTCTAACCCGAGCCATTCATTCAACAACTCCATTGCAGTCTCACGTATCTTTTTACAACAAAGATTTTACTCAACAATCTCTTTTCTACAAATCTTTGGTATTTCTTCCGCTATACCAGAGTTCTCATCCACATGTTCAAATAATCATGCTATGTAGCCGCCTCTGATCTATATAGATCATTGTTGCTAGCGTACATTGCTCTAACTTTTTCTTAGCAGTTGTAAAACTTCGAGTTGATCTTTGAAGGCATGGAATGATCTGATTGATTGCAGAGTAGAGTGAAGAATAGTATTAGAGATTCCATGATTAATTACTTGAGAAATAATCTGTTATAGTTTTTTTCACTTGACTGATGAATATGGCGCGGTGAGTTTGATCGAAATCAATGGAGTACAGATCGATGATCAATGGTGAGAAGTGATTGAGATAAGTTTCTCTGGAGACTGGGTCGGGATTCGGGTGGATGAATGAAAGAATTTGGAGATACAATCATGTTCACCTGTACCTTAATGACCAAATTAGCATTAGATTTCATTCTACAACCTTGTAATTAAAGAAAAAAATCTAGAGACTTCTTAAAAAATATAAAGATGAGAGGTTCATACAAAGTTTATTTAAAGTATACTACAACCATAATTTTGATTTCTGAGATCATGGGCCATTACATGATTGCTAAGGATATAGCTTCCTTTTTTTTTTGGTCAACAAATTAAAATGCTCTTACCATGGCATCTCATTAAGATCATTATGAAATTTTTCATTTTTAGGTAAGTAAGCAAAATCCTAACAAAAATAATACAAATACCATATAGCGAAAAACACTTTATGTTTTCTAGGAATATACATCAATAATAATTAGTAGTAAGAATAATAGTGGAATGCAGCCCACTTTATAACATAGTGGTTGTAACTAAATATTTGTTATTCCACCTTATTACATGGTGTTGATTTCATATTTTAATCTTCTCAATCAAAGACTTGCTATCCAAGCTCTTGTTGGGTAAAATTCCGACGAACAGTCGGTTTGCCGGTTGATATTAACTTCGGTAAAGGTCCATAGAAACCATCTCCTCTCCATTGCTTAAATTCAAGAATTCCACAACTGAAACTCTTGCCTGCTTAGATGAATTAGCCAATAATACTCTATGTTGCACACTCCTTGTACTCTCCATTTGATACTATCTGCAACAAATTCAAATATTCACTAACTAAACAAAGTTTGGATAGTTCCATTAAGGGCAGATAGTGTTGGGTACCTACGGATAACATATCTATTATCATCCGTAATTTTATAGTTTTGAAATTACTCAAGAATATCCCGAACATTAACAAGAAAAAAAGTTAAGAGGTAATTTATAAAATTTTATTACCTGGAGAAAGTCCCCAACATTGATAACTATACCAATGTCAATAGGGTTAACGTCTACCCATCTTTTATCATACTTAACTTGCAGACCACCGATCTCATCCTGTAGCAGCACCGTCACAAATTCGGGATCCGTACGCGCCATTATTCCCAACCGTTAAATCCGGTTGTGGACAATAAAGGTAACAATGTCCAACCAAAAACCCTAATCTCACCAAAAGTCAACGTTTTAAACTTTACCGCCTCAAATCCCAAACCTTCACTCCAACATAGTCTCACCTATATGTTTTTAAAAACCAAAGAAATTTTATTGAAAAACAACATATAGAATCAACGAATAAATAAAAATTGATACCACTTACCCCGCCAACTAAAGAAATATTATATATAGCGAAACAATGCATAACACTATTCACCGGTATGAACAATTGAAAACTAGTTAATTGACAACTTACAATCTTTTTTTATTATGGGTTAAAAGGCACGAGAGTCTCACCTATCTTTTTACAGCAAACATCCCACTCAACCATCTCTTTTCTACAAATCTCCGGTATCTCCTCCTCTGCCACTGGCGCCGGAGCTCCTATCCACATACGCAAGGAGTCGTGATACGCAGCCGCCTTCACTCGGTACAGATCGTTGTTGCTAGCGTACATTACTCCCCCGACTTCTTCACGTTAATAGAACTTCGATTTGATCTCGGGAGGCTGATCATGGAATCATCTGACTGATTACAGAGTAGACTGAAGGATAGAATCAGAGATTCCATGATTGATTACCTGGAAGAAGCTCCATTTTGTTGCTGCTTCTTTCACTTGATGGATGATCTTGGCGCGGTGAGTTTGATCAGAATCAATGAGGATATATCGATGATCAGAATGGTGAGAGGTGTTTGAGATGAGTTTTGCTGGAGATCGAGCTGGGATTCCGGTGCATGGATGAAGAATTGCTGGAGATCGAGCTGGGATTTCGGGGATGGAAGCGATGCCGGAATCCAATGAGCCTTTCACACCTATCTTTGATTTGTCAAATTGCTTCCGTTCTTCCATTACTTCTTCGAAGATTGTAGTAAAAGATGAATATTTGAGATGAAATTCACAATCCATATATGAAGAATTTTACATTAGGTCATGCTACTCTATTTTTATTGGTCGGGTAATAACATGGCATAGCATGATTACATATCAAATTTAGTCTATACGTATAAAACACGAATATGAAATTTTATATTTTTGTAAATACATAATGTTATAATAGCGCATCTTCTGAGCTTCAACTATAACTATCGATCTTAAGTGGTAATGTTTGGAATTATATCATTTTATGTTATGTCATGGTTTTTTATTTTTATTGGTCAGAGGATCAATTTTTCATTTTTAATTCATTTCATGAAAATAATAATAATAATTTTGCTTAACTAATAGGAGTATATTTTATAGGAAATGGAGATTTTACAATTTAGATAACATCATTATACTAACAGCACTTACCAGTTTTCACAAAACAGATGTCTTTTACTTTTCTATCTAATTATCCACTAAAGATCAATTAGTCAAAATTCTCAATCATAATTTATTCCACAAGGTATTGGTGTAGCTATATTCAAATTCAATATTGATGGCTTCGTATTCCAAATTCTATCAAAAGTTTGACAATAAAATTACACGTTTAATCATAATCATTTATGCGATTAAAGAAAAATAAAAAAATCACAATCATTTATCTCTTTCTATTAATGATCATCATTTTTCACACTCCGTTAAACTGAACCAACCAAGATACGTATAAATACTTAAAATACAAAAAGCTTAACTAATAACAAGCTCATAAATAATGGTAAAAGAGGAGCAATTGTCTTGGAAACAAAATCGTATATATGATATACAATGGTTTGTCAAACGTCACAATGATTTTACAATGAAGTATAAACTAAACCCTGTTAAATGCGGTGTTAGCTATGTTTTCTATTAGAATATTATTTAATTGTTTTACAAAAGTTGGTTAAAAATATGGGTGGTAAACGATTAATAAATATATTTTTGATATTAAAATATGACATTCTTTAAAAAAAAAAAAAAAACATTATAAAAAAATTCTTTACATAACTTTCTTTAAAAAATAGGAGAGAAATTACTTATAAATAAAAACTTCTTTATGTAAATAAAACGCAGTAAGATTTAGATAAATTTTTAACCAATGTACTTTCTTTAGGTGTGTGAGCGGAAAACTACACTCTTATTATGGCTTAACATGAAATTTGCACATAACTCTTTCATAAACATAATGAGAAGAAATTTTACAATACTACTAAATTACATAACGTGCTCACTTAAAATATAATATTTTCATCAATGCATTTTTTGGATGTATGTTAATATGTAAAATTCTGAACTTTTTCAAAATTGAGATGTGTGAAAAATAAAATTTTGAAAATCCACAAACTCTAAACTCTAGCCTTCGTATTAGCAATTTGAATATGTTTTGAGATAATTAAATGTGAAAAGTCATCATAATAACACAAATATAAACGTACTTCACATAATTTCATAATAAAATACAAGTTTCACTAATAATCTAATTAAAAACCCAATAAATAATCAATTAAATTAGTAATACTTAATGGTGCAACTTAACAGGAACATTCATGACAGGATTCTTCATACTCCAAGCTTTTAGAGAGTCCACAGTAATCGTTTCACTGCCATTATTGAAGACATATAAATGAGCAGCATTGGAAACCGCTAAAGTTGGATAAACTCTTGATAAAATTACGGTCTTGCCACCCTCTGCGAAACTTTCCACCACTGAATGATCGATTAAACTTCTCAATTTGAGCTTCTTTTCTTTTAGTTCCACATCAACCCATCCAGCATATGATGGCTTGTATAGTACATCCTTATCCAATGTAGACCTATCCAAGAAATTCAAAAACAAATTAGTATGTAATAAACAATAGCAGTGTCGGAACAAAATAGCAAAGTCGGAACAAAATAAATATAAAAATAAGTGAATTAAATCGTACCTTCTTGCATCAGAGCAGAAGAGAATTTTGTGCTTGCTTTCATGTTTGAAAATTCTAAAGAAAACTGGGGTATATTCTTCTAAATCTTTAGAGGCCAACGTAATAAGTCCAAAAGGCCCAAGCCCTCCATGCTTTGTGGATCCTTTTTCGTAACAAACATCTTGTGCAGGTAATTTGTCCCATTTTGATTCGTATTTTTCTGCTTTTTCTAGGCTTGAAAATGAGAAACTTACCTCAACATCAGCCTGTCAAAATACATGTAACAGTTAATTATAATGTTTGATTAGTACTTAAATCACATTAGTAAATGAAAATAAAGGGAATAAACAACAAATTTAGAAATACAGTTATTACGGTTGAACATAAAGTTGGGCGTGGATTTGGGTTCATTTTGACCAAATATTTAAGTAAAATCATTGGAAATTTAACTGAATGTTTAATTGTTCTGACCGAATTCGGTCACGTTCGGTAAAAAAAAAAACTTATTAATTCCATAAAACTTAATTTTCCATTAAATTAATTTCATTTATTCACCACCTATAATATAATATTTAGGCTCTACGAGTAAAATGGTAATACCAACTTTCATTAATCGTGTACACTAGTGAAACTTAAATAACTCAAATGCAATAGAGTGTGGTTTTTAGTGTACTCAAACTTCATTTTGATGTTGTTAATGTCGAAAACTTAGATAAGAAAACCGTTCACATCATATATTATAAACTCTTCGGGGAGAGCTGTCAAACATTTTCCAATACTTTGAAAAGTTATTTTTAGAGATTCAGAAAGAAATTAAGTAATAATGAGTAAAGAAAAATAAGTAAAACCTGAGCGCCCGTGATGCCTTTAACTTCAAAATGTTCACCCTTCTTGATCTTTTTCTTGCTCATTTCAACTTGTTTTTCTCTGAGCGAATCCAATTCTTTAACAGGCCATTGAATCACTTGTTTCCCATTTTTATCCATCCATAATTGTCTTGGTATAGCTTGAATTCCAGCCCAACCTTTAGCTTTATCCGCATCAATTGAATCAGATTCATTAGCCCAACCTAATAAGATCCTACGGTTCTTACTTTGATCAAAAAATGTCTTGGATGCATAGTAATTTCCATAGTCAAATCTAAGCCCATCCCAACCGTCCACTGACGTCTTATCGGGAATATATATATCTTTCTCGTGATCATATGATCCAACCGTATAGTACTCAAATCTAGTCAAATCCAAACTAAATTTCAAGATGTGTTTCACTTTCTCTCCCGTTTCTTCTAATATATCCTTACCGGATTCGCACGGCAATGTGAAGAAATCCGGGCATTCCAACATACCCGTGTTTTCAACTGTGTGAAGCGGTTTTGGAGCTCTTACCCATTTCTTGAAATCTTTACTCAAGTACATATGGGCAATTCCTAACATGTCATGTTTTCCACCCACCAAGATATGCCACATATTTCTGACTTTCCAAGCGGTGGTCGGGTCACGGAAAGCGCTACGGTTAACAGACTTATCACTTTCTGGCACAATTATCGGGTTAATGTCGAGTGGTTTGACCCATTCTCGGAGATATGGGTCGGATACATTTTTGGGTACCGCATAGTTTTGTAGCTGGTCTTGTTTGGAGTTGATTCCAGTGTAGAGTATTACGGGTTTGTTTCCAGGTAGGATAGTGGCTGACCCAGACCAAGTCCCGTTGGCGTCGAATGATTCAGATGGGAAAATTGCTGGCTCAAGGGCTTCCCAATTAATCAAATCTTTTGATACCGAATGAGCCCAAACAATGTTTCCCCAAACTGCTCCTTTTGGATTATATTGGTAGAAGAGATGGTAATATCCATTAAAGAACATTGGCCCTGTCCATTACAAAATAATTTCAAACATAATTAATTAGCTAAGATTTTTTTAAAATGAAGGAAATTTATAGCTTTTAACTAAAAAATAATTAGAGAAGCTCACCATTTGGATCTATGTAGTTTAGAATTGTCCAGTGAATTGATAAGTCCGAGCATGACAAAGGAAAAAAAAATTCAAGTAATTAATATATACTCTTTCTGAATATAAAAATTCGTATCACATAACAAAATTTAAGTATTAAATTGTGAAACTATTTGATGATGCTGAAAGCTGAAATTATTTAAAAATAATAATTATCTAGTATTTTTAAGTGATGCTATAGAAAAACTAAAAAGCTATTGATGTATTTAATTTATGTACTCAAAATAGGCTATCCAAGATGATAAAAATTGGAACATTTCGTACATAACTTTATAGGTATGACTCTTATGCTTTTCAATAAAAAGGACCTATTGTAATAAATAGTAACCTTATCCAATTTCAAAAGAATGCAAGTTGAAGATTCTATGGAGCAATAAAAGTTAGAGAAAGTATCATGTGAGAAATCTGAAAAGCTTTGATAAAAAGTGACACAATATGCCTTATATGAGTAACCACACCATAAAATATTCATAACGTGGGAAAAAAATTGACCACAAAACATAAAGAAGATCTTCTTGTAAGACTTGATTGCCCAAAAGGCATTAAACTCTAGTAGGTTAACTAGGGCTCTCAAAGTATAGAGGATTATTCATAGATAAGTTAAATTTTAAGCGCTTAAATAAATTTAGGGTTTCTAGTTGGATTCTTGATATATGCGGTCAAATGACTTCCTTTATAACACTACTTTTAAGAATACTTTCTACTGTTATTTTGAATAAAATTGGTCTATATTCGTTGAGATTATGTCAAATTAGTTGATAATAATACATGACGACTATGAGAAACAAGGATAATTGATGGACAATAGATGCTCCGACACCTTTAGTTTTTCAGAAATTGCCACTAAACAAGAATGGTAATTTTGTCTTCTGGAGTCAATAGGGTGTTGTTTCATATATTTACTGTTACTCTTCTGTTGTTTGGTTTGCCTCAAATGAATTTGAACTACATGTAAAATTGAGTCTTCTAATAAAATAGTATATTCACTATTGAAGCTAATAATCCTAGCCCTAATGGGTCATATACCATTCTGGATAAATATTTTTCCGTTTAAGAGTTAGGATAAGTTTCTATAACCTAGGTATCAAAGGTGCATGCAACTTGAAACATTAATTCCATGAACATAATTAAAAAAATAACCACATATTAAAAAGAAATAGATTTTTGCATTAAAATTTTGATAAATCTCACATGCATCATGTTCTTATGTAAGACAAATTTAATATCTTGATTAATCTTCGACTTTAGAGTTCGTAGAATCTAGCTTTATAGATCCAAGCTTTGACAGCTATACTTTTTATTTTTTTCAAATTCATCCAATCAAATTAACAAACCCTAAATCCAAATTATGTACTTATTAAATAAACCTTAAAAGTCAAATTTTGTTTCTTCAATCTCTTATTTTATGAACTGAAAGTAATATAGTAAGTATGGTTTGAAAGCAACGAAAATAAACTAAAAGTCAAATAAGATAATACTATAATAAGATTAAAGTGTAATTTATATAATGTGTCATTATACATCCCATTTTAAGCCAGCATATATCTTGCAGATTTTAATTTTCTACCGAAAACGTTGAATAGTACCATATTTTGTGGATCTTACTTGATTTTAGTGGATCCAATTAGAAAAAGTACTCAAATCTTTAAGTCAAGGCTACCAAAATTGGAAATAGCGAGAACATGAAATTTTGTCAAACACAATCTCAAATTTGTTTAAAACAAATTGTACACTAATTAAAAAGAACATATCAAAAGTATAAATAGAAATTCAATTGCAATTTTATTTTTGTTTACAGTATTATGTTAATAAAAGTACCAAAATTATAGGATGGAACATGATTCTTCATTTAGTGGAGTCAAATTCTTTTTTTTTCTTTTTGCCATATATATTTGGTAAAATAAAAAAAATAAATTATTTAAAGCGATTTATTGATAAAAATTCTTCATTTTGTATTTTTAAATTTGTGAAAAGCTCGTTTGTTTTGTAGAATAGTAATTAGACGGCTTTTAATCAGAAATTATTCAGGGAAATAACGGCAAATAAAACAAATTAATAATTGAGTCGGAACATATATGTTTGTGTATTTTATGGGACCCAAATACTTGTGAAATCCAAGGATACTGCCAATGTGCAGGAACTTCAACTGATAAAAGTGGGACTTAAACATTTAAGAAAAACAAAAAAGAATATTGGAAAATGACAAATTTTCTTTGTCAATATTTCATTTTTAATTACTTCACAGTGTATTTTTGTTTGTCTTTTCTAGTTTAACCCAAAATCTTAAATTAAAACATTGATATCAAATTAACTGAAATTTTAGCATAATTTAAAGCTGTAATTGGCATTATAATACATAAATATATGATGAGTTTGTTTATCAATGAACAGTTTTTTTTTTATTAAAAAAACTGGGATATCTATTTTTGGATCTACTAACTTCTTTATCTTTCCTTACAAATAATTAGACCTATTATATTATACTCCCTGGTCAATGTCACTGAAGTTTCGTAAGAGTTTCGAAGATTTTAAAAAATACTAATAATTTATGTAGGAGAAGACAGAATATAAAAAAATTAATTTCATCAAATTAATGATCTATTATATTGGTCAATTTAATGTAGAATAATTGTAAAATAATTGTATATTGTCTTTACAATAATAAAAACAAAGCAGGCGATTCTGATCAAGCAAAATATATTTTCTAAAATTAATAAAAAATAGACAAGTCATTGGTTCTGATGAGAATCTTTCAAATCCAGAAAAAGAAAATGAAAAGGAAAGGCACAAGAAAAGAGCTTTTTAGTTGTATAATAAAACACATTTTTTTGTTCTGTAAAATTTATCATCTCTTATCATGGTAGTTTTCTAGCTTCTTCAATTTTAGATATGTAAACAATGGGTATTTATCCGCCTTTTTAATCATTTTTTCCATAAATCGAGTATGTTTTCATATTTTGATTACTGTTTGATAAAACTAATTAAGTTTATTGGTTTCTAAACATCAGACATAGAATATCAAAGCCAGACAATTTTGTGTTTTTTCTTTAATAACATGCATTAATTAGAAAGAGCCTTGTTAATAGAATGAGATCTAAGTTGGTTTTATCACATAAATTAATCTAATAGATTTAAATTCAATGACATTTTTTCAATCCATATGGGAAATCTCCAAATGTATCATCCACACAATAATATTGCTGAATGTCGAATGCAACTATAAGGACACATGACAATTCACATACAAAGTTTGAAACTTTACGTTCAAAAACGAAGTTTTACACCGTCGTCATTCCATTTCTGACGGATGCAATTAACCCCACATGATAAACATAATCACAAACAAAATATGCAGCAAAATAATTTACGTAAAAAGGATATAGAAAAAATACCGTTAATCCAATGCTTAGGGGGCTGGAAATGATAGCCAGTTCTGTGAAGATCCTTGACAGAAACCGCTTGAAGATTTTGATATTGAGGGTATATTCTATGCAATCCATTTACCCCCTCGTCTAACAGAAAAATGCAAGCAAAAAGTGCAAAAACGATAGTGAGATTATGCCAAGCCATGGCCAGAAAATGGGAAAGTGGATGAGAAGTTAATGAACTAGAAAAGAGGAAGAATATGATGTATTTATAGAAGAGAATGAGATGATGAGTTGCTGTTTTTGGAAATAACAAACCACTTAATGGATAGAGATCTCATAGATATTTAGATAACTAACTAAAAAATCTGGATAATTAGTTATTATTTTGTTTTGAGAGAGGATAATTAGTTATTAATAATGATCGAGTAGTTGGTTGCAAAAAGTTTGAAAGTTTCTCTTAATTATTTCATAAAAAAAATTTCTCCTAATTTGTTGTTCATTTAGATTTTTTTTGGATTTAATTTGTTTTTTTTGTTGTGCATGTTTTATCTATTACTTTTTGGATATTTACTTTTCTTTATCTATTTAGTCATATAGGTAAAAGGTGGGTGTGGGTACTTTCAAAATTTTTTATGTTTTACTCATCGAAAGTCAAACAAGTTATTTTTGACTGAGTTTGGTCCAATTGGGTAAAAGTTAGGAACAATGTAATCCAATTCTAGATTATTATTACTTTTTGAAAAATTTAAATCCAAATCAATATTTATAAGTTCATGCGCAACTCTATACCTCCTTATAATATAACTCGGCTTTACAATCAACTAAAATGACAAATGTGAAAACCAATAGACTAGCACCCTTAGATAGCAGTGGATAGAGATTCGAAGGATCGTTTTAGGTAATTAATTGTTTATTCTTTTTAATTAGTTATTAATTATTATCAGTAGTTGGTTATGAAAAGTTTGAAAATTTCTCCTAATTGTTGTTAATTTATATTTTCTTAAGCTATTTAGTCATATGAGTCAAACGTGGATTTAAATACTATGAATTTTTCCAGTTTATCTATTCAGGAGTTTGTAAAGAAAAAAAAATTATATCAATTCAAAATAAATTTGAAACATAGAAAAATTTAAAAAACGTACAATATAATATGAGACAGATGAAGTATATGTTACACTTTTATTTAGTTGAGAGTACATATATAATTGATAAATTTATGGATTAGTTATTTAAAATCGGCTAAATTAATTGATTGTTTGATTTTTAAGAGTTTATAGTTTCATTTCATTTTAACTTAATATATTATGTCGATATATTTGCAGGTTAACTAAAACCAAATGTGTAAATGCAAATAAATACGATTTATAGAAGTAGAATCACATCACACAAGTCTGCCAAACTTGTACAATTAAGGGAACATTATTGTCAAATATTATGTAGGTTCATTTAATTATAATCACTTTTTCTAAGAATATAATAATCACTTATTTCTAATTATAGATGTTCATTAATTATCAAGAACCAAACGGCTTGTCAAATAAATCGGTTGTAACTTCAAGTTAACAAATTTCAATTGTTTGGTTTAAAAAAATAAAATTGAATTGTTGATAATGGACATTAATTAAGCTTAACCTAGTTTATTAAATTTATCCTTTTATGTATAATTTGAATTTTGTAGATAAATCAATTTAAAATGTGTATAATTATCTTCTTCTTTTTTTATATAGAAATGTGTATGATTATCTTTTTGGTTTTTCATCCGGTTTTTGAACCACATTGGGCCGACTAATCCAGATTCGGGGCGGATCCAAGGATTATGGTAGTTAAACCCCTCCCAGTCGCGGTTGTAGGGGATCGATCCGCAGACCTTCCTACCAAGCGCAGCCTCATACTACCACTGCGCTAACTATCGATTGGTATGTGTATGATTATCTAATTACATGAAACTGGAATTGTATTATAATTTGAACAAAACGTCATATATTCAAGCAAGTTGACTGCAAAAAAGTATAATCACTTGACTAGAAAAAATGTTGCGAAATTCAAATTAGAATAAAACTGAAACATCTTAACGGAAATATGAGATTTGTTTCCACGAACATTCATTTAAATATTTAGCTTTCGAACTGGGGCCAAAAATTATCTGATATTATGATGACAATTAAATTATTTTCACATACAAATTTTGGCAAAATTTCAATAAGTAACACAATTCGATTCGATGTGAATTCTTATTAACGTATTAATATCAAGTTTGCAATGTATAATTAAATAGTAATGAAAGAATGTTCATTCTAAAACCTCAGCCATATTCAAACGATTTACAAATTCAAACACAACTCTTCATTGCAAACTCTAGGATGTAGAATGAATACATTGACCATTGACAATTGTTCTCTAAAACTATTTCAACCCAAAATGGTTTGTAAGTCAATCATATGCTACTGATGCCATGATTATTATTTTTAATTAAAAAATTACAATTTTAATTTGAATTGAAAAATCAAGCTCATAGTAAACATTGATTTATCAGAAAATATTATTTGACTAAATAAAAATGCTACTAAAGTTTATAATAATTTAATATTCAACCACTTAAACCAATTCAACTTATATATTATAAATAGTTAATTTTTAGATTTAGTTTTATCAAACAGTCTAAAAAGCAAAATAAAAATTGCACTGTTTCTCTTACAAATTAGTGTAATTCGAACTTATGACCTCACTGATCATAAGAGAGTCTTTAACCACTAGACTAAAACTTTCACACGACCAAATAAAATATACTTCATAGTTTACTAATTTAGGATGGGATTAAATTATAAATAGGGTGGATTTGGACATTTAAGCAAATTACATTAAAATGAGTTAAAACTAACTATAAGAAATCTAAGTATATATTTGTCCAAATTTTGTGTTAACTTACACAGCTATAAAATCAATGTTTTGGTTTTCAAAAGATCATATATATATCATACATAAATTTATGTGTCCACATATTAACAAATTAATATTTTAAATGTGATTTTTGTTTAGATGTGAGAAATTTAAAAGCCATGTGATGTACAAAATAAAAAAATATTCTAAATGATTTGTTAATACTAAGTCAAGACATGTGATACAGAAGATATTGAAATTAATGTAATAATAATAATAATAATAATAATAATAATAATAATAATAATAATAAGTGTAGACAAGTGTTTGAAAATTATAAACTCTTAATGGTGTGAGGACAATATTATATGTTCATTAAAAGAATATTGAGTGAGACAATGCAACCAATGCTAACAAATATAAACAGATCAGTGAGATTATTTTGCTTAATAAATTTGTTTATCATTGTTAGCTAACGTATCAATAATATCTATTATTCACAAGAGTAATGTATCAAATCATATATAATATATAAAACTGGTGTATTTCATGTTGAGTATAGGTAACAAAAATATTTAATAACCTCTAAGGTACCTTATAAGGATAAATTAGATTTAATCTAAGATGGTATTAGAGTCTAGTATAATGTTGGAAAGTCAGTCGTTGGTGTCATCCGCAAATATGCAACCTTGCAAACTTCACACGCCATATGTATATTCCTCTATGTTAAGAGGTGTTAAGTATTCCACATTGACTAGCTAAATAAATTCGTGATTATCTTTTTCCTTTAAAGCGTCTTTTGAAAATAAGTTAGATCGAATCTAAGATTCAGTTTACAACATTTCTCTCATCACCCTCTAAGTTTTTTAGTTAAACAGATAAGCCAAACAATTGAATGGAAATGTAATAATCATTTGAACTTCTCTGACAACCATTTTGTTTTAATGGTTTCGTTAAGTTGTTTAAAGTATAGCCACTCGAAAGTTTGGCATTAACACTCTTCAGTGCGATATCATGACAATCGCGTATTGTGATTAAAGGCTCAATTAATCACATTTTAAGCAAATTTAAGGAGCTTGTATAGCTTTTTAAACAAGATCATCGAACATTTATTACATTTTAACCTTTTGAAACAGTTATCAAAACAATATATAAATTCAAGATGCACCAATGAGTATTTTAGTGATGAGTAAATAATGTATCACTCATTTTAAAATAATACAATGTGATAATCCATACCATGTGATAAGATGTGGATCTAATTGAAGATGTTCCCTGCCACCGTTGATGTTTGTCTAATGACCTGGGCTTGGTGGGCTCAATACACATGAGATTATAATTTAATCCGATCATATCTTACTTTGGACTGCAATGTCAGAAAGATGTTAGCATCAGTCGGGTGATCGAGATATTTGTCACAGAGTTACTCGAGAAATCATTCAAAACTAAATCTAATTTTGAGTATCTAAATAAATCAAAACAGTTAAATTGACTCAAATTGAATATTTTTGAGTGTTTAAATGGTTGCCGTTTACAACAATACTCTACACACAAGTAGATGGTATGTAATATTGTATCAACTAATAAAGAAAATATGGTTTACAACTTCGCATAAACTCAATCGGATGGTTGAAAAGAATATAATAATAACTTCATATATAAGCTTCACTATTGAAAAAAAAGGACTTTGCAAAAGTACTACTCTATATATAAGTTTGACCATCCTAATTTTTTTTAGTATGATTCGAATCCTGATCTCTCCACTCACACATTAGTGAGTGTAGCAATTGAACTGCAACCCATTGGTAGCTTGATTATTCTAATTAATTAAACTATAAGTATTATTTTGAATGAAAAAATAGTTCATACCCATGTAATTATAAGTTTTTAAACCATTTGTTTTTAAATTAATCTGTGTATATTTCATGCATCGGAAACAAAATCAATGAGGTTTATAAGGGTTGGGATCTCAATGAGATGAAGGTCCGTTCAATACACAAATTTGTGTGTTAGACGACTTTATTATCTCATTGAGGTTCCGACCCATAAAAAATCCAAACAAATAGATATGAATCTATAATATAGTGATGGTATGAGAGATATGGCAAAAGGATAAAAAAATTATAGTTTTGTTATAAGTAATTATGTGCTTAGACGGACAATTTAAAATGATAAAATCCTGCTTCAAAAAAAAGTATAAAATCCTATCTAAATATTTTCCAGTGAATTGTTTAGAGCAAAACCAATGAACTGTCCTTTTGAATTGCAAAGAGACACAACTTTAATATATAGTTAAATTTTAGGATAAACATTGAAATTGTAATAACATAATAACAATATGTTGAAGCAAAACTAAAAAAATTAAATAAATTATGCAAATCCAATTATTGGTATATAAGTATTGAATATTGTCGCTTACGATTGCTCTATTGCGTTTGTTAAATACTAATATTGTCGTTTATTTATTTGCTAGCAGCTTTTATATTCGTAATTATCGGGTTGAGTGGTTATCTGTAGCGCCCGACTTTATTTATTTGTTGTTTTTGCATATTTCATTTTAATGAAGCTTCTTTAGTTGTCAAAAAAGTATTTAATGTCAATACTCAATATTTATGCCTTAATCTTTCGACTACCTCATAAAAATTGATAAATTTGTAAAAGAAGTTTTGTATGGTTGAATCGATAATTTTATTTTTAAAAAAATGTTAACCTATGTATCATCATAACACACGAACTCAATAAATTATTTTAAACACCCACTATTTGGAATACCCACATAAGGATTGTGCTATGTAGCGCAAAACCGACAAAAACATGACACATTCCTAGGTGGAGAAATTCTATGATGGTCCTAGTTCAATTGATCCGACTAATGTATATATGACAAATGTACATATGTTTTCTTTATATCAATCATTTCTAGGTGAAGAAATTCTATGACGATCCTAGTTCAAGTGAGGTGGTATGCTTCTCAATTTTTATTGAACGGGACTCGAATCCATTGCATTCGGTTCATAGTAGAAGTTCTCACCTCCTAGGTGTTCGACAAAGCTAATAATGAACAGTTAAAATAAACAAATATCAATTTTCTTCTCGTAAGTAAATAAGAATACATAATATTGTATTTGTATGCCATACATTTTATGCACCCAAAAATAAAACTTAAACCACCCAATGTCACAACTTTTTCATCCTTCTCTAAGCTAACTACAGATTACTAAAACAAATAATCCCAAGATGGGATTAACTATTATACTTAGCACCAATGTACACCAATACAAATACATATTGCTAGCTCAGTTCAGTTGTACTAGCGGTGATCGTGGTATTAATGATGGCTTCGGTTCCTTTACCTCCAAAGATTCACAAGAGTTGTTTTCTCGGAATTCTTGGACGAGAGCTTCCATTGGCATTGCTCTTAGCGCTTCGATTTTTCCCTTGGTTGGAATTTCAGGCTCGTTTCTGATCGGTGTTGTGCCCGTTGGCTCATAATCCTGCACATTGTTAATATTATCAAACCAGTTTCATCCCACAAACCACTTCTATGTTTATGGACCTGGGTACTTGGTGCAATGAAATAAAAAATATAGCTTGTTATGTACTAAATTTACTCACTGAATAATGCTCCTGAAAGGTCGACTCTGCTTTGTTCACTATGCCTGAAGCTTGGCATGAATGATCGTCCCTGAACTTCAGAATTTCATCTGCATGTGCTTTTGTGGTTTCTAGGATTCCAGAAACGGAACCTCGTTCCTGCTCTGACATATCTGCAGATATTTCCAGGTTCAAGTTATTCAATGTAACTTCACGGCACTCAATACAGAATGCTTTCACATAATATGTGTAGACATCCTTTTCCAGAAACCCGGTTCAATTAATCAAATCAAATGAAGATATTTTATGTCTAGGAAGTTACTGATACGACAATGTTATGATATATGTATGCCTCTTCCTAATAAACATAGTGTTCGCATTTGACTCTTCCATACAATTTTCCAAATAAGTTCCAAGATATGTGAAAAGAATTTAACAGTAATGCAAGACCACCAGATAGTACTGACCATCCATATGCTGAAGGATATCTGAGCTATTCTGTGCGGCATCTTGCTCTGCTGCAACCCTCGCAGCACCGATCTCAACATCATGTTGCTCACAGCTATCAGTAGCATTTCTGAACAGAGCATTACAAAGGAAAATCTATCTTAGAGAAAAAGGATGAACTAATAGATGACTTGATACAAAATGTTTCAGCTAATTAACGAGATAAAAAAATCCACCGAAAAGACATGAGTTTGCCTACCTAGTAAGCGATAACAAAGATGAAACATGCTTCCTTCCCATCTTAGTAACTGATTCATGAGACTTTTTCCAGTGCTCCAAAGCAGACTCAGTGGTGGTTACGCTAAACCAAACGAAAAGAACCAGAAAGGTCAAATCAAATATCAGAACTTCTACACAAAATATCGTTTGACAATACAAATACTTCTGTTAATAGTAAGTATACTCAAAGAGAATTTCCAAAGCACAATCATACCAGCTCTGCATGAGTGACTCCATACGGCAATGTTTGACAGCAGAATAATCTGCAGTATCCTGAACATTGTTTTCAGCTTGCGTAGAGAACTCCTGCCATTTTCTTTTGGCATCACTTGTTACACCCTCCATTGTAGAGATATGTCCATCAAATATTGCTTTATTTCCGTTAGTATTTTCTCTTAGATCAACAAGCCTTGCATCCACCTGTAGACCTCACATCTCAAGCTTTTAGTAAAGTTAGAATGGATACAACCTGGGAATCAAAGGCATATGAAGAAAACAAACCATCTCTTTTTGACGCTGAATATGGCTCGAGACTAAATTGTTGATGTCAGCAACAAGCTTCTCAGCATCAGATTTCGATTGCTCCTAAAAGGAAAAAGATTTTGAGTAGGCTACAATATGTTGAACCAGAGATTTTAATGTATAGAAAAGCTACATGAGAATCAAAACCTCATATGCCTTCTGAAAATCACTAATGCTTTTTAATTGAACTTCATCAGCTTGTGTGGCATGATTTTGAAGCTCCTTAGACTGTTCTGTTAGCCTTTCGAGAAACCCATTCATGTAGTCAGAAACCTCCTTTGTTTGCTCACCACTAACGTTGAATTTCTATTGGTTCCCAAGCAATTTCAAACCCAAACAGAACAGAAAGGTAGAAAAACAAATAGGTATTAATAGCAATGAAGAAGCTGACAATCTGATAGATTAAAATGTAAGTTTTCACTGAACTGCTACATCAAACAACACAATAAACAGAAATGCAAGCAAAAAAGTTAATATTAAACATTATCAAATAATATGCAACAAACTTGAACCAATATAAAGATACAAGGAAAAAAATGTAGTTATCATATTAAGGGCTATACCTGACGCAATTCCCTAGCGAAAAGAGCCATTTCTCCCTGGTGAGCTGAAAGGGTACTCTGAATCTCACTAAATATTGACGCAACGCGATCCGCATCCGATGATAAATACTGATCAATAAAGAAACCAGTAAAATTTAAGAAATAGTTAAATCATGATGAATGTAAAGCTACTCAACTTATCGCTACCTACATCTTCAATGGATTGTGCATCGGCAGAAGCCAAAGATGATATTTCTTCTAAGCTGGCAATAGACCCAGCTTTGTGCAACCGCACAACATTTTGCAACGCCTCAATATGAGAAATGTATAAAGTCCTTGAAGCTGTTACTTTCCTCTTGATATCCTTGACAGCCTAATGGCAAGAATAACGAATGAAACACAATCAACACATTGCTAATTCTAAAACCTCATAATGCAGTTCAAAAAGATACATTATTAATCGGGATAATAAAGGAACATAAGTTGTAGCTAAAAACAATTAATATATCTATCATACCTTATCATGTATGTGTAGGAACGATTGACAAAAATTTTGAACACACTGAAGATGTTCATCTTGTTTTGTTATTGAAGACGCCAACATGTTTTGAAGAGAACCAATTCGTTGGGACAGATCTACTTGGTAATTGGTCACAATTTCTCTATTGCCAGCGTTCAGTTTATCTTCTCTACCTATATATGAATGGATTAGACATTAAAAAACGTCCAAGGAATTGTCCAGGAGGTGTTTTAATGACAAAATTCAGAACATACCAATCTTTTGGAACAAAGATGCATTATCTTGAAGAGCCTTCTCAAGATCGGACCTTAGAACGCATGCTTGATCAGTAAGAGCATTCTCTGTTTAAAAAAAAAAAACAATTGATATATAAGCGAAAAGTAATATCTTTAGAATCCAGTTACATAGTGATAAAAACATGCCTGCTTTTTTCTGTTCAGAAATGATAAAATCCTTCTCCTTTAGAGAATAACGACAATTCTTCAATGCTTCTTCGGTACTGGAAAGCAATTTGCAGGTTTGGCTCAAGCTTTTCTGTAAATTACACCTGGGTTAGCTAAAGTTTCCACAAATGTAATAACTAATAAGCAAAGTCAATGTACCTCAGTGGTTTCGAGTTTGTCGTTCAACTGAAAATATTGTTGCACCTGGACATCATATTTTTCTTGCAACTCTTCCATTTGCTGTTTCGGAATATTACATAAATAATCAGGTGAACTTGGAAATCAAATATGTATAGCATATTCTCTTTTTTTATCATAGGTGTCAAACACTAACCTTCTGATGAGCTTCTATTATGACTCCCATTTGTTCTATTTGATCTGCCATGGCCTGAACAGAGTGGCAGAGAAAGAAAAAAAGTGAATTTTATTGTCATCCCTGTTCTTATTTTATGACAGAAGTAAACAGAAATTTTGTTCATGATAGCATAGAGGAATAATATGATGAGCAAGGGAAGTGAGGAATTACCTTCCTTTCACTCTCCTCCTGGTAGTATCGCTCCTTAGGAATATAAACCCCATTTTTTTCACGAGCTGCATAAACCTCTGAAAGAAATAGTAACATGAAATGAATCAGCAAACTAACAAATAAACTATTACCCAACACAGTAAGCCGTGAAAGTGCATTTTCATCTCGGCACATTCATTTGCCTTACCGGCTTTGAGCCTTTCAATCTCGCCATACAGGTCCTTGATCAGGGTTGATTTCATCATTTTCTGGTTGACCTATATGTAGGACAAATGTATATTTAATCATCTTACTGAAACTATAAAAAATCTCATGCATTGTTGAATATTCACTAACATACACATGGAAGAAGCTTTTACTATCCAATAGCGACTAATGAATAACAAATAGCGATGTCCCAAAGGAAAATAACTAATGAATAACAAGAAAATCAATGTTTTTCACTTTAACAATCTCACTACTAAATGGAAGAAGCTTTAACTATCCAATAGCGACTATCAACAAAGTTAGTTTCTCAAAAACTATATGCCTCAAGCATACTCATTTTCAAACTATATAGCCATAAACTACAAGTGTAAAACAACTTACATAAAAACTCTAATATATATAAAAGCCACAGTACGAAAATAATCAAATTTAGTACACAGCACACACTCAAACTAGTTTGAACAAGATAGACAACATGTGTGTGTATCATAGAACAAAATACAGAATGGTTGAATCTCATCTCTTAAAAGGGACTAACGGAATGCCTAATGAGTACACATGCAGTTTCCACCTTCTACTACCAATTATAAACACCACTAATACAGATCTAAAGAACTCAGCCAAATGAAATTATTAAATGCTTAAGATAAGATTTTCAACAAAACTAATTAAATGAACTGATCCTGAAAATTTATAACAAACCTCGGGTTTATTTTTTATATGTTTGGCTCTGTGTGCATAATCCAATGTACTTAGGGTCTCCTCTAAACAATGAACAGCCGGTGAAACTGTTGCAATAATGCACGTTTTAGTTCTTCCCCCAAGAGAATCTCGAAGCAACCTTGTAAGCTTACTATCCCTGGAACAACCAATGTAAATTAATATAGGACGATCACTGATAATTTGAACGACGAGACAAATAGGAGGATCTTTTCACACCTGTAAGGAATATGCCCAAGATGTTCCACAAGAGCATTGATGACACGACCAAGAGTTAACAAACTTTTGTTGATTTCTCCAGCTTCTCTAGCACGGCCCTATTAAACAAGAATGATAGATTTGTATCTTCAAATGCATTTTCAGGCATCTTGTCATCTGAACTTTGAACATATGTTAACCAGACAACAAAAGGAAAGCAGAAATACCTCTCGAGCCCCAGAGCGAGAAATATTTTCTGAACCAGCAAGATCAACCAAATTCAGTTTACCACATTTGATCAACTCTTCACCTTCAGGAGTAGCTTCCTTGATGTGTATTGTGATGGAGAAAAGGGAATGTGACCGACTACAATATTAAAATCGAACCATATTACTAGAAGGAAAGAAAAAGGGAAAAAAAATATTGACTTTGGCATCAAACATTAAAACAGCAGACGAAATATTACCTTGATTGTTTGTTTAACAAGGTTTCAGCTGTGCGACGTTTTGCAGACCCCCTTTCTAATAGAGTAAATATTTCACTAGCACTTGTTACTATTTCCTCCTCTAGACCTCTTACAAGTACTCCACCTTTCCCATCCTCCATCAGAGGCAGCTGCTTTTTTTGCTTCTCCTCCACAGAAACTTTAGAAATTTCTTCTGGAGCAAGCAAATCAGTGATCTCCTCATTGTACAGTTCTAAAAAAGTGACTTTAACACTATATTCTGCATTCTGCCCTTCAAGTGTATCAAAAATTTGCTTGACAGCTCTAGGTATGACACCAGCTCCGGGAGGCAATTCTCCGTTGGGCCCGCTCTGTTCAGTTTTGCGCATCACATCCACAAAGAACCCGCGTTAATTAAACTTATAAAACCAGAACAAAGAAAATTAAAAATTACAAACCATAACATAATTGTTCAATATATACCTTTGTTTTTTTACAATCACCTTCCATTGTGTAAGTTTTACCTGTACCAGTTTGTCCATATGCAAAAATGGTACAGTTGAAACCTTCAAGAACTTCGTGCACTATTGGAACTACTGCTTGTTCATATAGGTCCCTTTGCTGAGCTGAAGGACCAAAAACCTAGAAGTCCCGACAAGCTCAAAATCAGAATTTACAAACAACTTACACATTGTGTTTCAACGAATATATAACTCAGACAGTTGCAATTTTAAGTAGGGAGAAATCGAATAATTCAAACCCTTCGATACACAAGATTATCCGCCAATCTAGTGCATCCCTTATACAGAGATTTCCCACCTTAAGGAAATGAAAGGAATTGGTATCCTACGAATCCCATTACTCAACAACTAAGCCAGCAAAGCTATCGATACGAGACGCGAATCTTGTAGGACTTATAAACAATTAACATAACCAAAATCAGAAATTGAAAAGAAATACCTTATCGAAAGTGAAAACGCGATCAATATGCTTGCCAGCAATACTCTGAGAAACAGCAACCTCTCTCATATAATCATTACAAGTAACAACCTGAGGCGCATTGTTCCTCAACTCATCGTCGCTAAACGGCCTACTCAAAAAAATAATAAAAATCAGAAATGAACCCAATTGAAAACCCAATTGACCAAATCTGAAAACCCTAAAACCCTAACCTGCAACGGAGAAGAACCTGAACATTGACCCCTTTCTCCTTCTCCTGTCGAGCCGACATCCCGAAGTAAGCGAAACGTTTCTGTAGGGAGAAGATGGGGTTTTGGATGTTTGTCTTTCAAAGTTTTTGTGGAGTGTGAGATGTGGGAATGAAAGAGCGGGGTTCAAATCAGATTTGAATTTTGAAACCCGCTCTCTCTAAATCTATCCAACGGTTCCAATTCCTTGGGTCGATTTTCATCCAACGGCTGGATTGTTTTAAACTAACCACATGTTTTAACTTTATGTTTGAAAATGGGCTCATAATGGGCTTATAAAAAGCTATAGATGTTTGAATTAAGTCCAAGTTGGCCCATTTTAAGTGATGCGGTGAACTTAAGTGAGGTCCAGCTTGTAAATATCAATTGCTAAGTCCATACCACCTATCCATTCTATCCTTCTTTTTAACGAAGGCCTAAGGTCTCGAAATTGTGATGCGGATCGCCTAAATTCTCAAAATTCAATTTTTGTCTGATTTATTCTTTGAGTCATCCCCGATTAGTCCTTGAATGTCTCTGACCCCTCAATTAGCGCTTTCTTAACAGACTTTCACTACACTATTTTTTTTTTTTGATAAACGTTCAAAGCACCTTTTTAGACTTCAATAATTATAAAGTTTTTATAAAAGTTTTGAACCGATGATATAATATATCCTGATTATATGTAAACTATATTATGCTTTAAAAAAAAAGTTAACTATATTGTTAGAAGTATTTTATCCGAAGAATCTCTCAATATTCAATTTTGAGTTTGATATTTTGTCAATCCTCCTTCCCTATGTAATGTTTTATCAGAGGGATAAAATCCTCTTATCCCTGCAAATAATGCATCAATATTTTAGTTTCCAATAGATACGTCAAAAAAAAAACAATAATTTATAATTTAATTTTAAGTACTATATTGGGAAGGCCATTCTGTTGATTAAATAATAATTTATATAAAATATCATGACTCTATATATATATATATATATATATATATAACAATTATCCATCTTATTGAAGACAAAGTTTGAAACAAGGACCTATTAAATGGAAAACAGAAGGGTGTGGAGTAGAGCATGGTCAATATGTGAGGTCTATTTATTATCAATTATACAAATATATTTTAAAGATAAATTATACAAATATTTAACATGCATGACATTGGCAATTATTTATAATTGATATCAAGTTTAAGACATCACAAATTTAAGCAAAAATAAGAGTTGATGTTACGAAACTGCAAATACAGTAGTTTTACAAGTTTAAGGATGGATTTAAATAAGTTCAGGTAGTTAATAAATCATTTCAAACAAATTAATTGACAAAATGACTACTTTAAATAAGTTTAAAAACCTAACGAGACGCCATATAAATTTAAAGAGTCAACCTACTTTTTTATCAAGTTCAAAAGTTTTTTGATGTATTGAACTTAGATATCAAGAAAAATATCATCAACGACATATGGAGTCATCTCGTCCAAAAAAGTCTTCTCAAATTATCTTCTCTCTTTTCGTCCTTTAACTTAATCGTCGGAGTGGATCGTCGGTCTGCAGTTAGGATTACACCACCGTTTATACAAGCCTGCTTAATGTACATATAGTTTCCTACAGAGACTAAAACAAACATAAATGCTAAAAAATAAAAATAAATAGATAAGTCAGTTACTATGTACATAGTATATACATCGTACATGAGTATTGATTTCGTAGCTGTCATAAATCCAAATTTGCAACATTAATTTTCCCTTATAGTTGATGTCATATGATACATCCTTGTTGGAAATAACCAACGGTATGGGTCTTGGTTCAAATCCATTTAGCATGTTCTAAATTCCGATAAAATTTCTCTTTTCTCTTTTCATCTTCTTACTACCAAGTGTGTTCTTAGTTTGTGAACAAGAAGCCTAGCCAAGTGGTGGCCTGGCCCCGGCTCCTAAAACCACTCCTATTAACAATAGTTTCAGCTCTTTTCATTCATTAAATTATTTCTGTAATGAGTAGATCGCCTTGTTGCATAGGTCTCGTTTAGTCACTCAAAATACAACTTATTCCTACTTAATTTTTTTGACTTGTTCTCAATTAGGCCTCAAATGTCCTTGGCCGTTCTAGTAGCACCTATCGATTTTTTATACGATATTGAATCGATATTAACAATTATTTGTTTATCTTTATGTTAGAATTTGGTGTTTGTTAGACCTTTTTTCTTTTACTCAAAATAATTGAATTAAATTAAACTGAACTAAAATTAAGGTATTGAAATTTATTTATTAAAATGAAATTACTAAACTGATATTATTGAATTTAAACAAAAAACATCAAATTGAAAGACTGACTTTCAATCGAGTTTTATTTTGTTTCTGAAATTTCCACTTGAACAGGTTTATTTTTAACCTTGTTCAGAAAGTAGGTATGCTATAAATAATTCCTATCCATTTTCATATCTATATAAAATGATTATCTCCATGTTCTTAATTTGAACAAAGAAGTCTCAAGACAATGAGGCAGTCAGGGGGGTGGTGAGCTCCTGCAATAATAAATACTAGCTAGGATGACTATGATGAGAGAAATTCTAGAATTTCTCCTTAATGGTGGATTGCAAAAGGAATTTTTATAATTAATTTTATCACAATTTTGATTTTTTTTTATTTGCTAATTTGGAGCATTTTATATATCAATATTTTTAAAAATACTTACTTTGTATATAAATTGTGTAAATTCTCACTAAGTATTTTAGCTACCAAACGATTGGTTTGTGGTTTTTAGCAGTATAATTGTACAAATAAAAAGATGACTCGAAAATCAAACTTTTTAACTAGACACTAAAGTCATTACTCTTGTAAAGACATGAGCAATGCTTTGCTAACCATTTAACAAAACTAACAGACTAGTTCTTATATTCTACAATAAGGATTACAAAGCCGACAATAGTTTTAAAAATTGAATTGCTTTTAGCAGATTTACGATGCAAAGCAACTAACATTTTAGAATCTAACTCATGGAAGAATATTATACCAGCCATCAGTTTTGATTCAATTAAGTAGTTACCTATAAGAAAGAGAGCCTAGGAAATTAAATATCGGTGTATATTTGACGATCTATATAGAAAATCATGAAGTTGCCGTGGATTGGTAAAAAAATTCTAACTTTTCAACTTTTAAGAAAGGTTCATGGTTCAATTCTCACCTTTTGGTATTGAAAACTTTACGTGGCAAGTAATCTAATCCGTAGGTGTAACCATATATGATATAGCTACTGTGATCCACGATAAATACTTTAAAAAGTAGTTTATAAACGATTTGTAATTGAGTGTATTTGAAAAGGAATAATTGAGTTTCAGTAAATAAAATATATAATATAAATACAATATGTCTGAGGTTTTTTATACCCATAATTAATGGATATATATCCATATTTATAGCATACCAGGATTAATATTACTATAAACTCATGTCATGGGGTGACATGGTTTTTACTCTTTTTTATTATCACGAATTCACTTTTATTTAATGATAGAATAAATGCTAAGTTAAAGAAGTGGAATGAAGTTAATATTAATTTTAGTAGTGTAATTTATTAGTTTGATATTGCCGTGTGGAAAAACAACTATTGTAGAGAAAATTGTTTAAGAGAAGTGTTTGATAAGTATGTTATAAACGTCTTAAAAATAAGAAGTAACATGAAAAATATATATGTGTTAAAATATAATGAAAATTATTACTATTAAAACAACAAATACAATGACAGATGAGGACCTTAGTAAAAATTTACTCACAAACTCAACTTGCATTGGCTATTAAGCTATAATTCAGTATATATTTTATTATTTAGTCAATATCTCGAATTTAAACACCCATAAAAAAATAATTGGAAGAGCCATCATGCATGGCTATAAATAGAGGAAAACGATCCAACATTTTCATTCATCTCCAAACATTGCCTCCATGCAAAGTAATATATAGTTACCACTATATAAAAACACTCCTAGAATTTTGCATTCCCCTTTCCAATTTTCAATGTCTAGCTATAAACTAGTTCATGAAATGACAAACGGCCGACTAGTCGGCGGCACCGAACAAAGCTTTTGCCTTGCTGTCCCCGGAGGCACCGGCATAGTCGTAGTAGCCATCCTAACCACCAAATCTCCCGACATTTCACTTCTCGAAAACGCCCTCCACAATATCCAACATGCCCATCCAATCCTTCGTTCAAATCTCCACTCCAACACGAACACCTTCTCCTTCTCCTTCTCCACATCCCCTTCCCCTACCCTCAAAGTCGAAACGTTCAACCTTTCGTCGACTTTGAAAATACTTGAAAACAATAGTTACAACCCGAAAAACTCGAAAATCTCCCCTTTCCATATCGTTTTTGAACATGAACTTAACCAAAACTCATGGTGTAACAATAACCATCCATTTTCAACTACCTTCGATATGTTTTTTGCCTCCGTTTACTCGTTACCAGACGAGAAATGGACGGTGGTTCTTCGTTTCCATGCGGCCGCTTGTGACCGGACGACGGGGATTTCGGTGTTGAATAAAGTGGTGGAGTTGATGGGAGAGGAGGATAAAAGGGAAAGGGTAGAAGTGGAAAGTGGTAATAATGGGAAGGTTAATTTGGGAATGGAGGATTTAATTCCTAAAGGGAAAGGGAAGAAAACATTTTGGTCAAGAGGAGTTGATGTGATTGGTTATTCCGTAAATTCACTTAGATTAACAAATTTGAAGTTTGAAGATGCAAAATCAACTAGATCTTCTCAAGTTGTGAGGTTTAAGATCAATCAAAATGACACTCTCAAGATTCTTGCTGTAAGTATATCTACTATTTTTAATTTTAGTTTTGATGTACTCAGATCAATTATATTCGTAAAATATTTAACTAAGTGAGAATTACATTACTTATTTCACCTATATTGTAATTGTAATTTTAACGGTTTAAATGTTTTTTTCCCTAGATCAAATTTTTTGTAAATAAAAGCACACTAGCTAGTAGTAAGTCCGTGCAATGCACGGAATATCCAATAACTTATGTATTATTGTCACTCAATTGAACATATATTCTTTAAACTTATTAAGTGATTCAATAACATAAAAATATATAGGTCTAATGGTGTGAGGATAGAGATTTGGTTAATTGAATTTGAATAAAGAGAAACTCAGAAAAAAGAATCCTAACTTGCATGAGGGATAAGGTGTTTGAGAAAGGGAAGAGTTGTTAGAGATAAAAATACGTAATAATTTTCAATATTAGATAATTAATATTTTTTTTATTTAATTGTCTCACATAATACAAGTCTGCCACACATCATTTGTTCTCTACTTTTAATGTAAGTTCGACACGTGTACTTTTTTGTGTTGCTTTTAATGATATTATAGATTATACATTAGACATATAATTTATGTACCGAATTTACCATTTATCAATCTATATTTTCTCAAATATCTTTTAAATGATATTCTTGACATATATAACAAATATAATTATGATAAGGAAATGAGAAGTTTAGATGATTCCATAGCATTAATTATTACATTTTCAAATATATTATCTTGATATAATAATAATTATATAAAAATATTTTAAAATTCTAAATAGCTACGAAAATGACATGTGGTGAATTGTCTAATATTGCGCCAAGTGTCATTTTCGAGCTCCTTTTAATAATAGTATAGATTCTAACTATAAAAATTACAGTTTTCAAAAAAAAAAAACTATAAAAATTACAATTTCAAGCGTTTGATCCGATTTTAGTATTTATAACTAGTTATCATATTTCGTTAATCATGAGTTCGTGATATACATAATTGATCAAATGATGACATAGATTATAAATATTTAATAGTTGAGTGTTTAGGGGTGTCAACTTGATTGAAATGTTCAAGAACTTGAGTTAAGGCTCCGTTTGGTGTTGCGGTTGCTGTTAGCTGTTGCGGTTAGATGTTGCGGTTAGCTGTTGCTGTTAGCTGTTGCGGTTAGCTGTTGCTGTTTGTTGTTGTTGTTTGCTAATAGTTGTTGGATAATTAGTGTTTGGAAGAATTATAAAAACAGTTGATGTTGACATGTGAAAAGACTTATACGGGTATACTATTTACCAATATAAATTAATAATAATATAAATTAAAAAAATAAGTTGGGGTAGTTTTGTCAAAGTCTACTTGTGGTTTAAAATACAAACTAGCGTTTCACGAAAAGCTCCAAATTGGAGCTTTTCACGAAACGCTCCGTTTTGGTTCCAAAACTCTAAATGCTGTAGTTCCAAAAATATAACCAAACACCTATTTGTGAGCATATTGGAACAAAAATGCAATATGCTCCTACGAAACGCTATATGCTCCCACGAAACGCTTTACCAAACGGGGCCTAAGTCTCACGTATCATCTTCTATAGTTTTTGTTTTTATTTAAAATTAAAACAAATGTTGTGTCTTTTTTTTGTGAGAACAAATGTTGTGAAGTATTTCTCTATTTCTGTATTTAAATGACAAAATTAATAAAGGTCCCTTAACCATTAATACCTTATATGCATGTGTATATATTCCAATCATATTTGACAATAAAAAATTGTTTATGTATGCATCACTATGCTTTGAAACTTAATTACGTTCATAATTTAATTAATTATGGTTTGAATTGTTTTTTTAGGGCTGCAAATCAAGAGGAATTAAAATGTGTGGGGCACTTGGGGCTGCGGGACTAATAGCTGCCCAGAGCTCTAAAAATTGTGTTGATAAACAAAGAAAATATGGTATTATAACGTTAACTGACTGTAGATCACTTCTTGACCCGCCTCTTTCTCAACAACATTATGGTATGTCACAATATTATTCACTTTTTTATGCATCTTGTAATTGATTTGCATTGAAATTGAGTAATATTTGAATGCTTACTTTGAAGTGAAAAATTAATGTTCTCATTGAGCCAAGACAGGTGGAAAAAAAGTTTCTCGGAATTTGATATTTAACTAACTTGTTTAAATTCAACTCAATGTGCATATATTAATACCATGTTCGGTCTAAACTGGGTGAAATTATGAGATCCAATTGCTAACTTAATGTGTCCAACTAGTATATTCATATAAAGTAAAAGCATCAAAGTATATTTTAGTTGATTAATTAAATAAAATTGGACAACATAATGTTGATTTTGAAGATCCAAATTCTTTTAAATGTGAGTAGTTAATACTCCAGCCCAATCTATTTTAACTGGCCCATGAAAAGCAGGTTTCGGCGGGCTGGTGGACATGTAAAACGGCCCAATAAAAATTAGCCATGTACTTGGAGATTAAAAAGTTCAACAAAAATTCAGATTTATATAGTTAGTTAATGCATCATTGTTAAATTTTGGAAATAGAAAATAGTTGTTTGTAGAGCAAATTTTTGGAAATCGTGATTTAAAATTCAAAACTTATGATTACAAAGAAAATATGAATTTGAACAACTCTAGTTTTTAAACTTTTTAATTTTTAAATATTATCAATTATTTTCATTTAGTCAATGATAAATGAGACCATGGATAAAAGTACGTGTAAGTTCATATATCGTATTTTCAAATTATAAATTTATGTTGTACATGAAAGATGTTTAACCACCTAAGTAAATATGCTATCTAAACGCTTAAAATCTAACTTGTTCTCGATTAGTTCTCCAACTAATCTCTGATTAGTAGTCTCAAAGGTCCTACAACCATCTAACTAGTCTAATACCTAGCGTCTAACATTAAAAGCAACTGCAAACAGTTGAGAATCCGCTGGTGCGTTTACCCAATAAGTTTTAGGAACTTAACCACTCTTCCAAATTCTTGCAGGATTTTACCATTCTGCCATTATGAACACATACACAATGAAAGGAGGAGAAAAGCTATGGGACTTGGCCAAAAAAGTATACAATGAATATGAAAGCTCCAAGAAGAGCAATAAACACTTCACAGACATGGCAGATTTGAACTACTTAATGTGCAAAGCCATTGAAACTCCAAGTTTAACATCTTCATCTTCTCTAAGGACATCATTTTTGTCTGTGTTTGAAGACACAGTTGTTGACAAAAAGTCAAAGGTCAAAGGGTTTGACTATGAGGAATATGTTGGGTGTGCTTCGGCCCATGGAGTAGGCCCATGTCTTGCAATCTTTGATACAATTAGAGATGGGGTTTTGGATTGTGCTTGCGTTTATCCTTCACCTTTGCATTCTAGAGAGCAAATGGAGGAGTTTGTGGAGGAGATGAAGAAGATTCTCGTTGATGGGTGCAATTAAGATTAGAGGGTTTGATGTTGAAGTTTACATGCCTTCACTTGAGAGCGAAGTTGGAGCTAGTTGAGATATCAGGCCTTTGTCGCTCTTGTTTTCTTTTTTTATTTCAAGACTTGAAACTATTATTGATTAGCTTGTTTAAAATAAATTTGTCTTTGTTACTTGTGGTTGTTGAGTTGTTTTTTTAGTAGTTTTATGGTTAATTGGATTCAGATGTAATGACTCGAACAATGAAAAAGAAAAAGACTATTTCATTAGTAATGAATGATGTAAGGAAAGATACTGTACAATTATCATATTGCTATTTATAAAGTCCATATTTTCTTTACCCAAAATTAGCTTAAATAAAAATTTATTTCAAAATTTGTCTAAAAAAATTAAGAAACTTGCCTCCTTCATCAAACGATTATTTAGTCAATTTTCCAACAATGACCAATTAATATTTGTAAATGAAGATTGCTTATGTGCTTAAAGTTGAGATTCTAATTAGATCGACTTGACTATCTAATTCTACACAAATGTTCACAATCTGAGTTATTTATTTTGGTTACAAAGGTGAGGCGAAGCCTCGAAAAGTAAAAGAAAGAAAAAAATAAAAGAAAAACTACTTGCTAATCACCCGAGGAAGACTAACACCACTCGTGTCAGTAAAAATAATATCTTAAATGCCTATAGACGATTCATCACACTCGACTATTGGACTGAACTAAATTTTGTTGAACATAAGTTTAAAAATACATAGCCTGATCATCAAAAATCTTGTGATATTAAGGCTTTTGCTACATTTTTAACGTATTAACATTAATGGTTATATAGTCAAATTATATACTCCTTGCAATTACCATACTTATATCGTTGACTTCATCATACCATATGCATGTGATTAGCTTTAATCACTCTCCATTAAAAATTGTGCACATGATCTCGTTAAACCATATTTACGTGACAATAATATTATCTTAGGCAAGTATGATTTATTAATTAGTATTTCACATCTCAAATTAAAAATTAGATGAATAATAACACATTCAAATATTAGAGGACTACTATAAGTAGAGAAGATTGAATATCATGCATATCCTACATTG
This sequence comes from Euphorbia peplus, assembly GCA_028411795.1. NCBI lineage: Eukaryota > Viridiplantae > Streptophyta > Magnoliopsida > Malpighiales > Euphorbiaceae > Euphorbia > Euphorbia peplus. The sequence goes on from CP110841.1 coordinate 34,480,803, forward strand.
TCTCCATGCAAATTTAATATATAGAAATTAGTCACATTACAACTATATATTACATATAACACCTTAAATTCTTCACTCTCACTTTCAATGTCAAGCAATAAGTCAGTTCCCGAAATGACAAACGGCCGACTAGTTGGTGGCACCGAGCATAGCTTTTGTCGTGCCTTACGCAGCGGTGGGACGGGCATATCTGTAGTAGCCATGCTAACCACAAAACCACCCGATATTGCACTTCTCGAAAACGCCCTGCATAATCTCCAAAATGGCCATCCAATCCTCCGTTCAAGTCTCCATTCAAACCCCGCCACAAACACCTTTTCCATCTCCACATCTTCTTCCCCTTTCCTTCACGTCGAAACCTTCAGCCTTTCTTCAACACAAAAAATACTCGAAAACAACAATTTCAACCCAAAAGACCCGAAAATCTCGCCTTTCCATCTCATTCTTGAACATGAACTGAACAAAAACTCGTGGTGTAACGATAACTCTTCGTCTTCGACTGTTTTCGACATGTTTTTTGTGTCTGTTTACTCGTTACCGGATGAGAAGTGGGCTGTGGTGCTTCGGTTGCATGTCGTGGCTTGTGACCGCATGACAGCCATTTCGGTGATGAATGAGTTGGCGGAGTTGATGGGGGAGGGGAAAGGAGGAAGGGCAGAACTGGAAAGTGGAAAGACCTCAGGGAAAGTTGATTTGGCTATTGAAGAATTAATTCCTAAAGGGAAAGTAAAAAAGACATTGTGGTCTAAAGGAGTCAATGTGATTGGTTATTCTTTAAGTTCACTTAGTTTAACAAATTTGGAGTTTAAAGATACAAAATCAACGAGATCTTCTCAATTTGTGAGGTTTAAGATCAATCGAAATGACACTCTCAAGATTCTTGAAGTACGTATGTTTATCAACTATTCAAATTCTACGGTCGAATGTCACGCAACTTTGAAATTATAATTTTTACAGTTTAAAAAATTGTATTGTTTATATCTGTCTACATATGCTTTAAATTAAACTTAATTTTATTCATACGTTAATTGATTGAGATTTGATTTCTTTTTTACAGGGCTGCAAAACAAGAGACATCAAATTGTGCGGGGCACTTGGAGCAGCTGGGCTAATTGTTGCGCAAAATTCTAAAAATCGTGTTGATAAACAGAGAAAATATGGCATTGTAACTTTGACTGACTGCAGAGCTCTTCTTGACCCGCCACTTTCTCCTCAAAATTTTGGTACGTCAGGATGACAAAACTTTTTTTGTTATAATAAGAGTACGAATGCAAAACCGACAATGTTGCGTCAATTTTTTACGCGAGACTGCGCTAAAAATCAACATTCTCTATATATATAGGACTGCACATAGAGTTTTATAAATTTTACAAAATTTGAACCTAACCCACCAAAATAGGTGATCCTAGCCTAAGTTACATTACATCTAATGTTGTTTGTTTCCTACTGCAGTCAGATATTGGATTTGAGTCAAGACAGACTAGACGAATATCCGAACATATGGTTTGATCTAATCTCTACCATATGAAATATTGTAGGTTTTTATCACTCTGCCATTATGAACACACATTCAGTCAAAGGAGGAGAAACACTATGGGACTTGGCCAAGAAAGTATACAATGAATATGATACCTCCAAGAAGAGCAACAAACACTTCACAGACATGGCAGATTTGAACTACTTAATGAGCAAAGCCATTGAAAATCCAAGCTTAACATCTTCTTCAAGGACATCATTTTTGTTTGTGTTTGAAGATCCAATGGTAGATGATCAAGATAATAAGTCAAAGGCTAAAGGGTTTGACTTTGATGAGTATGTTGGGTGTGCTTCTACTCATGGCATAGGACCATCTCTTGCTATTTTTGATACCATTAGAGATGGAAGTTTGGACTGTGTTTGTGTTTATCCTTCACCTTTGCATTCAAGAGAGCAAATGCAAGAGTTTGTTGATGAGATGAAGAAAATTCTTGTTGATGGATGCAAATAAGCTTAGAGAATGATGATTATTATGTGTTTAAGTCTGAAGTGAGAATGATTAGTTAGTTTAAATATGTTTGTTTGTAATGTCTAATGTGCACCGAATCGAATGGACCAAACTAATGAAATTAAAGAAATATGTTATTATCTCATTGGAGATAATTGACGTGGATAAAAAAACGTGTACAAGTGTTTCATGTCTATTAGTCATGTTCATTGAGCTGAAACCATAATAGAATTTCTTGTTGTTTGTGATTGTTGTTTTTCAATTTCATAAAAATTGAAAGAATTTAGAGCTTAATTAGAAATTATCCATCTATTGACTTTGTAAGGCAATAAAAGTGTGATGTCACGTGATTGGTTGATAAAATTTATAATACTTAAATTTACCGTGTCATTCTGATATCACGTTACATCTTAATTAATAAAATATGAATGAATTGTACTTATTTAATGTATCTGATTTACTTTAATTTTAAAAATATCTCAGTTATTGTTAAGGAAGCACTAAACGCATGAGGATAATAAATACAACGACTATTGATGCTTAAGCCAAATTTTGAATAATGAACTGTAATTGAGATATGAATGATTAGAATTTGAAAAGATTAAACAATCAAGTCGAGTGTTAGTTCATGGAAGGTCCTAAAAAATTGGTTGAGGGCAGTTCTAGAAGGTCCTTCTCATCATGTCATGTGCTGAAGATCATGCAAATCCACAATTGAATGCCAAGCAGTCTAGCCATTATAATATTGAAGTTGTTTTATTTTATTTACAAAAAGTGTAGCATATATAGGTTTACTCATTTGAAAGTAGAAAATACACCTATTTTGATGAGGGTTTATAATAAATTTACAGATAAACTATTTATAAAAATTAAGAATTAAATTTTGACGAGTAAAAGTTAGAACCGAAACTTTTCAAGTAGAACAATTAAAAGTGCTTTAAAATTCATGATAATACTAAATAAATAGCCACCTGTAATTGATTAAGATAAATAAATAAGCACATGTGTCAAAACTCCAATAAACTAGTATACATGAATGCAATATTTCAAACAATGGAAGTCACATCTATAATTGTGTTGATTTCAAGATCCATGATTATCTCTAAAATTTATTGCAGTGATTTGAAGATCAGAGATTGGTTCTTGAGCTTCAACACTCTTACCATGACTCTAGTATTAAAACATTATATTGATAGATTATGTTTAACATAATTCCTGATTATAAATTATAAATTATCTAAAACATAGATAATAATATAGAAAATATATAGAAATGAATATAATAAGTGTTACCACTAACTCTTTGAGCATGTTGGTTTCACACCGTGACCGACTCTAATGTCCGTGACATCCAAGTGTTTAAGGCGAGGACATCCACGATGATGCCTTCGTGCGAGAAGACAGTGTTCGAATGATGCGGCCATCTAGCAGGCTCAACTAGAATACAGTTAAGAATGATTTTTATTGGACATATACTTGAATTCTCATAATCCTTGTCAAATTGCAATGATTTAACATTAACTTTATCTGGTGAATTTTCTAAAAAAACATTCGTGTTTACTAATTTTGTCAAATGGTGTATATGATTATTACTTTTTGACAAAATAAGGATTATGTTTAACTCTGTTACTCAAAAAGCGTAAAAATCTTTAACGTTGTTAAATGTGATGACGTGGCACAAACTTTTAGAGCTAAATACAATTTTTATTTTGTAAAAAAAATAAACACTAATACTATTTTGACAAAATTGATAAAAACATTAGTTTTTATTATGAAATTACCCTAATAAATGTTTACTTTAAATATCAAAAAGTTTTGAAGGTAATATATTGCGTGGGCTACGTTGGGCCTTAGTATATAAATTAATAATTATTATGGACCTAAAACCGGACCAGGCCCAAAGAGAATGCAAACTGAATTGAGCCCATATTGAGCCAGGCCCATCCAATTATTGAGAAGTGATTTGAGATGAGATTTCTTATCTTTTTGCGACCGGATCACGACAACCCACTCCCTATAACCACATTATTAATCCAATCTCCTTTCCTTTTGGCTGCACGTGAGACCACTTAAGATTAAAAAAATCATAAAATTAGGTACATTATTCTGTCCTAAAAATATAAAAAACAATAACGTCATCACTTTTTGACTTATTACATACATAGTTCTCTTAATTTCCTCTTTACAAATTAGTACCTTCTATAATTATCCAAACTAACAAACAACCCTTATTATTGTTCAACCATTTCAAAATAAGTGCTTTTCAAATTTCAGTGACCCTTTAATTCAAAATTTGATTCTTACTGAGTGAATCCAAATATGCACTCGATATACTTAGCGAAATTATCACGTTTCTACATCTGTCATCTCTTGTGAAAATGGTGAGCTCAAGCCTTATGGGCGCTCCAACAAACAAGTTTAGTAGGAATAAAAGAGAGAAGTGAATTAGACAAAGATTTAGAAATACAACGAATTTATTGTGGTAGAAGTATTTATAGATTATGCTAAGTTAACTTGTGGACCTTACAGAGATGAGTTTAATTCGTCGAATGCAGCGTCGAACGACATAAAAAAGCGTTCATAGTTCAATGATGTCAATGTAGCGCTAAAGCTATTACATAGCTTTATAATTTTACACCTATAATATGCATCCTCTACCATTTAAATGCTTTGATATATAAATTCTGAAATTATGGTATCATTTTATACTTCTGCATGCATACTTGCAAATATTTGTAACTTTAGAAAGTTAAACAGAGTCTTGAAAGTTTTGGAACAAATTCGAGGGTGTATATGTATTAAGCCTTCCTTTTTTGACACTCTCCTTCTCCACTCCCCCATCTCCCCTCCTCATGCTCCACCATGGCTAACAATGTCGAAGATCCCCACTCGCCGGCGCCGGAATACAAATCCCGAGAAGTTGGCGGCACAGAATACAGCTGGTGCAAAGCAGTTCCTTCCGGCACCGGCATAACCGTTCTCGCCCTCCTCCTATCCAAACCCCCTAACATCCCTCGTCTCCAAAATGCCCTCCATCTTCTCCAAATTTCCCATCCTATCCTCCGCTCCCAGCTCCAATTCTCCGCCGCCACCGCCACCTTCTCCTTCATAACTCCGCCATCGCCTCACCTCCAGCTCCACCTCTCCGATCTCGAATCCACCGCCGGTATCCTATCCACCAATCCCAATCCTTCCTCAATTACCCCCCACCACTTCATCCTCGAACACGAGATGAACCGAAATCCCTGGTCCGGTCCGGACCCGGGTCCGATCAACGTGTTGTTCGCTAGCGTGTACAGCCTGAGCGAGTCCAGGTGGACGGTGGTGCTCAGGCTACACACGGCTGCATGCGACCGTGCCTCAGCAGCGGCGCTGCTCAGGGAAATGTTGGAACTACTGACTGGAGAAGTGGAGGGATTGGGGGGTGGGGATGGGGATGGGGATAGGGATGATGGGATTGGGATGAGGATTGAAGATTGTATTCCAAATGGGAAAGCGAACAAGCCGTTTTGGGTTAGAGGGATGGATTTTGTTGGGTATTCTTTGAATTCGTTCAGATTGGCGAATTTGGAGTTCGTTGATTCGGGTTCCGCTAGAGTTTCTCAGGTTTTGAGATTGCAGATGAACTCCGATCAAACTCGAGAATTGATGGAGGTAAGAAATTTAGAGCGCTGTCGAAATAAGATATTTTCTATATTACAAATAGAGTTTTATGTTTTTTTATTATACTCTAATCAGTTTGTACTCCTACCGGTAAATCTAGAGAGCATATTTTCAACCATATGTTGTAGGTTTCCAACAAAGATTCAAATTTAGTACGAAATTTAATTATTTTCGACAATATCTTATAATTCCTACGAATTAATCATTGAAAACCAACCTTCACTAATACATTTTCAAATTAGGGAGCCAAAATCAGTTAATAGGGGTGGTTTCAATGGATAGGTGGACTGAAACCATCTGTGGTAGGAGCGGCTCCAAGGGCCGGGGATCCCCAGGCCCCTCCTAGCCATGCCCTTGCATACTTTGGAAGCGCTCTAAAGTGTTGTTTGTGCGAATTGAGCAATTTTGTTTGGCGATTTGTGAATTTGTTTTCAATTTGTTTGATAATGATGAGTGTTGATGATGTTTTTGAAGGGATGTAAATCAAGAGGGATTAAATTGTGTGGAGTATTATCAGCAGCAGCTTTGATAGCAGCACATTCGACGAAAGATGTTGCTGAAAATCAAACTCAGAAGTATGGTGTTGTGACTCTCGTTGATTGCCGTACAATTCTTGATCCTGTCATCAGCATCCAACATCTTGGTAAGCAATCTCTATCAATTTGCACGCCTTTACACACAACTTCAGTTTATCTCAATCAAGTCATTAAACTTTAGTCCGGTAAATTGATGTCTACCACATCAACAGAAAGTTACCTTTGACCGAGATAGCCACCTAGATGCCGCAATTTTTATGAGAATTTACATTTAGCGCCTTCACATACCGGTTTAAATCAACGATTATAGTTGCAACTTTTGCAGATGTGTCGATTTGATCATTTTACCGGTGCCAATTTTTCTTTAAGTCACCAGAGTGAAGTTAAATAATTTTTATTGAGTCAAAATGAACTTGAGCAAACATTTTGAGACAACCATACTAACAACATATTTAAACCCAAGTTCTCCCAAATTTTTCATTTAGTTGTCAATTTGAGCATTTAATTTGATGTTTCTAGTCTGAAGTAACATATACCAGCATTAGAAATTGACATGTCCACGAATCATTAAATTGGAATTAAGGATGAATTTTGAGGTTAGTTAGTATAATTAATTTGGTCTCAAACTAACATGAATCCATGAATGATTGGTGTTTTGTGACGTGTTTTTGACGGCCATTCAACTAAAGTAGTTCTAAATGATGAACTTTAAGCATTAAAATGATTCCCAAATTTTAATTTGATAACATTACCTTAGTACAATAAAATTGTCATATTTGAACAATACATATAAGACACGTCTCACCTCTCAGCTAATTTGCCATTACATAGTGACGTTTCACTTCTAAAGTTGTTTCATATGATAATATAGTTAAAAATAAGGTTTACGTATTAATTTAAGCCTCTAAAGTTGTTTCATATGATCAATTTAGTTAAAAATCAAAGTTTACATATCAATTTGACCTTTTAGTCGATGTTTAAGGTGAAATCAATCCAAAATAACAAATGTCAGTATATAATTGATACTAATTTCATACGCGTTATTTTCACGTGTTGATACTTCATTTTGAATTAACCTTTATGCTAAATTAAAATTCTAAATAGATATCCCAAATTTGATTTTGAACTAAATTAATCCTTGTAACTTACTAAGAGGTCAAATTGATCCTAAATTCTCTTTTTGATCACTAACTCTTGATGTCACGTTTACCATTCTTCGATCAATCACGAAAAATGTAACACCAAATACTCAATTTCTGATAAAATTGCATCAGGATTTTACCACTCAGCGATAATGAACTCCCATGACATAAGCCGAGAAGACAGGCTTTGGGAGGTAGCAAAAAGATGTTACGCATCATTTACAAATGCAATGAACAACAACAAACACTTCACAGACATGGCTGACTTGAATTTCCTAATGGGAAAAGCCATTGATAATCCGCAATTAACCCCATCGTCATCAGCTAGAACTGCATTCATCTCTGTCTTTGAAGACCCGCTAATGGATGATTCTAGTTCGATGCATCAAGAGCTTGGTGTAGAGGATTATATAGGATGTGCTTCTGTCCATGGAATCGGTCCGTCGGTCGCTTTGTTTGACACGATACGTAATGGTCAGTTGGATTGTGCTTGTGTTTATCCGTCCCCATTGCATTCGAGGGAGCAAATCCAGAAGTTGGTTGATGATATGAAGAGGATTCTTGTTGATGGTTGTACTGATGTTGAAGGGGAAAACTAGATTTTCCAGAATTTAACTGTGTGAATTTTGTATTATGAAATGGACGTTAACTATGTGGCTACCTCATTGTTGCGGGTATGGGCCCATTTATTTTTATGCCCTATAGAGGTTGAACTTTTTTTTTTTTAATAAACTTGTGAGGAGCTGGATTCGAATTCCGGATTCCACATTTACTTGTATCATATGTAATCCAATTAGTTTTTTATTGGGCCATTTAACAAAGAGTTAGAAATATGTTAAAAGACATAAACAAAGCATCGAGAAGAAACGGAGGTGGGAGCTAAAGCATGAGCCAACGCTTAGTAAAGAAATATACTTCAGAGATATATTATTGAGGGATAATAAAAATATTATGCTTAAAATATAGGTGCAAATCAAGAAAGAAGCCCAGTAAGGACCCAATGTGATTCCTCAATTGAAATATTGAATGTAGGCATTAAATATGATACTGTTCCATAAAAAAAATAATAGATGTTCTAATATCATGTCTATGAATAAATCGATTGAAATAAAATTTTAAATTAATAGTTAAGGTTTAAGAACATCTTTTATATAAACCTCTAACATTTATTTGCTTAAAAAACTAATTTTAGTAAATTTATAAACTGCAAAATGAAACTTAATTAGATATCAACAAATTAAATAATGTCTCATTTTCTTTGAAAAAAAATAAATGCTTTGCCATTCCAATTATTATCAATTGCTATTTGAGAGAATTACTAAATAAAATAAAATAAACCACAATTATTTTGATGAATTATTACCGAAAGTTCAACTAAATGATTTCATAATGTTACATAAATTATACACTTTGCCGGATAATTACTAGTTAAGATTAAGAATGGGTTGCTATCAAAAAGGATAAATAGTTAAATACAATGTTGCCTATCATACAATTAGAACATTAAACAAAATGCCAATATTTACACTATTTAATACGTAATATCCTATGTAAATAGTAAATATTATTATCCATAAGCTTTACTTCAAGGAGTAAAATATTCATATTTTTTACATATATATATTTCTTACGTTATGTTACACTATATCTTATAAAAATCAACCTTACACTTTATGTTATCAGGATTAAAAAATCTAGTATTTGCTACTAACTAGAAAAGACTGCCATGGAGTTACTTGAAGTACACAAGGGTAGTTCGAGAAACCCAAATCGACTTACGTGATATTCATTACCTATTTTTATGTTAGGGATGCATTGGAGATTTGTATAATGTAAAAATTAAATTTGACATTTTTTGCTGAACGGTTAATACTGTAAGGCTCTGTCCTTTTTTACTTAACTGAAAAAAGCTGTATTAAACTAAACTGAAACTGCTGAATAGAACTGAAATTTCTGAATAAAATTGCTGAATATAATTGAAATTGCTGAATTGAACTGAAATTGTTGAAATATGCTAAATATAAATAAAAAAAACAAAACAGAACTAATTATTGTTAGATGATTAATTGATAATTATCTTTTTCATATAAAGAATTGGAAGAAGGTAAAAAATAAATGAAAGAAGCCTGCAATTTTATCACTTAAACTCAAAAGACTAAATTTTACTCAAGAGTATTGCAAATTAAATTTCTTTTGAAGTAAAGAATAGTGAGTTTGCTTTTTCTTCCCAATCAGTGGTGAGAATGTAAATGCATATCATATAAGCAAAATTTTATGTAAATCTATTGGAAAATTAGAGGCGTCAATTGCGCCTTCAGCCTCAAATATTTCATAATAAATTTGATTATTTTTTGTTTATATAGTAGAGAATTGTTTTTTTAGGAAAAAACAAATTGCTTTAATCAATGTAAATTAGCAAAGAAACTAAACATTTACAAAAAGATTAGAGTTAACACCATATTATTATTGCTTTTATATACATTTGATTACTTAAGTTTAGGCTGATGTTTATCAACTAACTTTTTACTCTTTCTATTCTGAAATAAACGTCTTTTATTAAAAAGAATGTACATTAATAACTTATTAAATAAGTTTTAAAAATTTAGGACTACATTTATTGATATTTTATTAAAGGTTTGATTTGTTTTTGAAAAAAAAAAACTCCGAGTAATTATGTTTAAAATGATAATAACAAATAAAATCTCAACCTTATATTTTTTATATTCACTTTTATTTAAAAATTGTAAGAATTATGATTTGAACTCTGAACTTTTTATTCAACATTGATGAATATTGGACTACAATCAATTAATACTCCTCATATTCACTTGGTTCTCATAAATATATTTTTAACCCTCTAAAATTAATAATAGATAATAAATGGTAGTAAATCTTTTGGATTACATACTTATTTGATATGATATTAGAAATCTCTCGCATTTAGAGATTGGGGATTTGATTGGATCCCAAAAATATATTTATTAATGATAGAGTATCAACACTTACTAAGATGAATTTGGGTATCTTCAATATTCAACTAAATCTAATATTTGAGGAAGAGAAAATCACATAAACAACAAATTATACTGTTAAGAAATTCTAAAAGAATTGTCAACAGTTAGTTGAAAGCTTAATAATATGAAAAAAAAAAAAAAACTAACTGAATAAGATTAATCTCATCAACTATAATGGATCAATACAATATACCTAACAAATCAATCTAGCTACGAAACTCATACAATTAATCATTTCTTGCAACTATGAGAATGAACTCAACGATAAAAACGCTTAACTCTTGTCTCATCTCATATTTGATTCAGTTTTTGTTATTGTTAGAGCCTCCATAAATGAAATGATACGTAAATCTTCAAACTTTACTTGGTTTTGACTAGAGCTACTCCTTCCTCCCCTAACTTTTTGTACAAACGGAGAAAAAAATTCATCACTAATTTTCAATCGTTTTTTTTGTTACAAAAAATATAGTGACAGGTAACTCCAATCTACGGTCAAAGAAAGTTTCAAACCTACAAAAAGACTTACGAAAGAGTTTACATATCGCTTCATCTATGAGACTCTGACAAATGACATCAGAAATCAAATCCAAATGAAAGTTCACAAGAGTCGCTTACTGTTGAACCTGGCTACCATTTTTTTAAATGATTTATATGAATTCTTCAACCAAATCTCCAAAATCAAACCTTCCATTAGAGCATTCAACAGCATTAACAACTTCTTGAAAAGTGGAGACACTACAAGGAACAACAAGCTTGCTCTGTTGTGCAAACCCAAATTCATTGTAAGATTTCTCTAAAAGCATCTTCAAAAGTGGATGATTTAAATAATTTGTTGGCACCACAAATCTTTCCCTTTCTTCTCCTACGTAAACTGCAAAAAACCCATTTGGAGTTTCAATTCTTGGTGTTCTTGAATCATCTTCTTCTTGTTCTTCCTCAACTTCCCTTAGCAAACTTTCTTGATGTGATGATAAATCACAATTCTTGCTATCTTCACCACTTCTCCCAATGTTTACCTTCACCTTCTTTGCTAGTTTCTTGAAAGAACCCATCTTTTTCCCCAACATTTTTCTCCTCTAGAAATCTTGGAATCAAGAAACTAAAGAAGATGGATGGTATAGTTTCTTGAATCAAGAAAATCAACCAAAGCTTTATACCTTTCGAGAGAGACCAGTCTAACTCGAGTCTAGATTAGTTTGGACTATCGATTGGTTTGGAATATGGAAACTTTATCTGACTAGAATCTTGAAAAATCTCGAAAATCAAGAAAAGAAAAATAGTGTAGTTTCTTGAAATCAAGAAAAGAAATGGTTTAAAGTCACGAGAGTTTTGTATTTAGAGAATTATTTATCTGGCTCGAATCTGTATTAGTCTGTACAATCGGTGTGACATAGAGATGGTTAGAATGAACAAGAAAAAAGAAGCTATCAGAGGAATAGTTTCATGGTGAGAGAATTTTTGGGTGAGGAAAGGGTAGAATTTGTTGTCTTGGGGGTGGGGGAGAGGAATGTCTCAAGAATGTCTTTAAATTTTAGTTTCTTTTGACTTGTAAATTTTTTAAAAATCTCAACATGTTGGTGAAATCATTTAAAAAAGAGTATTCATTTACTTTGACTTGCTATTAGTGGCTTCTAACTATTAAGAAATTCAATTAATTTTATAATCAATTTCAAGATTAATAATGGGATCGCACCATTACTCTTATTTTCCTTTATTGGGTCATACAAAATATTTGATGATTACTAAAGTACATTGTTAATCTCTAAAATTTGCAAGAAAATCAATTATATATATTTTTTATTTCTGATATAAAATCTGTTGGATTACAAGGAAGTTTTACGATGCACCGGGTGCAACGAACCCAAAAAATAGTATATGAGTTATATGACACATCGTTGAGAAAAGATTAGTGTAAAGAAAAATAATTCACAATTGTCTTGTTTTAATTGGACATGTCTATTCGGTTCACAATAGATTTAAACTGGATTGGAACCTACTCAAGAAATTTTATAGACCGAGTACAATGAACTCAGGAACAAAAACATGACATTTGTGCAACTTTTCAATGTACATCAATCACTTTACAATGAGATGTCATGTATCTCGTTTCATTGCTCGAGTCTGTCGCACCCGATCTTCAGTAGAACTTCTTAAAATTACTCCTCGTAAACCTTTTTTTAAACAACAATAAAAGATAAAATCTAATTAACCAATTTGATATTTTTCAAATGAAAATACCATTAAGGCAATTTCTATCCCAATTAAGTGTCATGTTTGTTAAATTCCAATTAAAAATCTCTAATTTAAGCAATTTGGAACACTTTTCCGTAAACCAACCTCAATTGGTAGGATGAATAATTTGTATGATTGAATTAAAAGACACCCATTGATTTTTATAGTGCTATGATTACCATTTTGATTTTGTAAAATTGTGATTAAATTAGCATCACCTAACCAACTTCTTCTCCATAGGCCAACCTAAAATTAATCAACCACTTTATCTTTTCCACCATTCTTTTAAATATGAAGTGGAATCTCAATTCATTTTCTACCTTGTCACTAAAATAAGTTGTGGGCACAATAGTTATTTAAATTAATTAATATAACTATAAGTTAAATAAGTGTAGGAGTGTGGTGGTGGGTAGCATGAAATGGATAAATAGTTCGTTTTCTGTTTTTTTTAATGCAATTTTATATTTGAGGTGTAAATTATATTCTGATTTGTTATCTCATCACTTATTAAAATAGTGAACAATACACTTGAAATATAAAATAATTCACAAAAAATACCAACATATTCTTGGAACATTGTCAATGAGGACACGTTTAATGGAAGTAGGCCGGTCTTACATTTGATTTGACATCAGCATTTATTGGGCTTCTAATGAAATTAAAGTTGGGCTACATTTTCAGTTCGGGTACTATGAAAAAACTTGCTTGGAATTATTATAAACAAAACTGTTGAGAGTCGTTCAGTTGTTTAAATTGAAAATTTGATTACAAACGATTAAGTTAATCAGACATATTTTGACATTTAAAATTCGATCTATCACCAGTTAGTTTGTCGAATAATTTCTGATGAGTTCTCAAAAGTTCCTAACCGTTTGATTAGAGGCTAATGTCTTCTGCTATATTGTACAATGTTGTAAATAAAGGTTGTTTGGCTGTTTAGATCCCACCTTCACAATCAAAATTCAACTTGTTCCTTTTTTCGATTTATCCTTAAAAATTCTCTAACATACTACTAACATAATGTTATTCTATTTTTAGTTATCGTAAAATTCGATAAGTTAGTCAGGTGATTAAGCATCTTTGAAGACTTATCGAGAATTAATTAGAAATAAATTAGAGATTATAAACGCTTAAAAGAAATAATTTAAACTAAATTTTTAATTTTGACTGCCCAACGTCATTTTAGCTATAGCATATACTACTAAATTTTTATAAGTAGGTGCCATATGTACTAACAATCAAGTGGGAAGAGTTGACTATGAAATTGGCAGTCCTGCCGTTGACAAAATGATAAAGCAGGCCTGATGGGTTTGGGCAAATATGGCCTATCTAAATGGTCTTTTAATACGACAAGTTGACTTTTGGTCCTTTTTCTAAAATTTTGAAGGCCCATAAAATAATAATCAATATTTTTATGCATATATCACGTAAAAGCTTTTTGACTCTTCATTTCTATAAATTTTTAGAACAATTTGGATGATAAATTAGTCAATGTATGACTTATAAGCTTTTCTTTTTTTTATGAAGCTCCATATTCTATCAAGTTCATCTTATTTTACAGCATTGAATTGGACTTGTTTGAAGACTTGAGAAAGTAGTTGAATAAATAATTCTCTAAAATACATTTTAATAATTTAGAAATTGGATAGTTGTTTTTGGAAAGGTGAAGATCTAAGATACAAAGAAAGTATATTCCTTAGAAATATATATTAGAAGTATGACAAAAAAATATTTAAGTCTTTAATTTAAGTCATACATTAATTATGATTCGAAATTCTTAATATTTAAGTGAATTTTAATTGGTAAAATATTATATATTTTTAAATAAACGTAATATTATAGTATCTACGTTTACACGCATCAATAATAAAATAGATAGTTATATACGAGGGACAAAATAATATTTATAAATAACTATGTTCAGATTACATCACTTGATTGGTTGAGTGTGTTGGTGCAAGAATATTTTTTTAAAATTTCTTATATACAATATATATTTTTTGACAACTTCTCATATACAATATTTAAACTCACGACAACTTGTTTCTCAAAATAGATGTCATTATAAAAACATTGAAAACTCAAAGAAAAATACAAAAAAATAAAATAAAATAAAGAAAAATAATCAGTCTTGGGCCTAGTCCTGGGCTTGAGTTGGGTCCATTTTCCCAAAACTGCATTCATTCCTATAAAACGCTACCGTTCGGCGCTAAATTCCTTCGATTTATATATAGCTGCTTGTTAATTTAAAACCCTTAAATATTTTTAACTCTAAAGTTGAGTTGATATCTTGGATAAACCCGATCATGCATGTCAACGTCATGTATCGATTTGATCCTTATTCCCCGTTACATATTGATACATGTTATTTTGGACTAGTTTTACCCGAAAAGTTAAAGTAATATTAAAACTTGATTTTGGGTGAGATTTATTATACTAGACAACTTTAAGGAAATGATTGATGTTTTGACTAAAGTACTATTGTTTGGAATTCTCACACTTGGCTTTTTAGAATCGAACTAGATATATTTTTATGTACAAACTCAACTTGCCAATGTAGCAAAAACTCATAGTGGAATTGCAAAGACATGCTCAAGAATTAAGATTGAGCTCATAAATGAGCTTTGATATACTATGTTTTTTAAGTGAAGATTTTAGATTTTGATGCTATCTTTTGAAGAAATGAGTTGGCAAATAGGGGAGTCCACACCTTCATATATCTTAAAAGTCATACAATTAATAGATCTATTGTGATTGTGTATCTTTCCATGAGACTACAAATGATAGCCGGTACATTTTAGGGAGGACGAGTCTTTCATTTACAGCACCCTCTGTTAAGATTACGATAATGTGGTCACACTAAATTTTGTAATACACATCACAATCACAATGAGATATGAGAGTACTCTATGAATCTCTTATTCAATATGAATGTCTTATCATAATCTCATATTCAACAATTAAATTGTATAATGTCTTATCATAATCTCATATTCAACAATTAAATTGTTTAATATTTTTAATGATTTATTTTATATTAACTTTTGAATTTAGATAAAAACTCTTTTACCCTTATCATAGGATCACCGCTCTTTATTCAAATGTTCGTATTCTAACGCTATCTACTCTAGATTGGGTTACTACATTTATTTAATTAAAAACACCGAATTTTTAAGATGTTGCTGTTATTTTCATTTATTATTACTATTGTTATCATTGTTATTATTATTATGCTGCAAGTAAATGAGAAATTCATCTTACAAGTTGGAAGTAATTAATCTAACCAAAAAGTTTAAGGTGCACTAATTATGTTTGTGAACTAGAACAATCCTACCTAACTAATAAGTCAATGATATTTACTATAAGTATAAAAGGGTAAAATTCATGGATAATTATCTTTTCTGCGTCAAGACTTATGGATTGGTTGTTAGGACCTCCAAATTTTATTTTATCAGATTAGTATTTAGATTGCTGTTAATGAAATCTGCGATTGTTGTAAAAGAAAAAAACAACATTCATAAACCCCAAAAGTAGAAGACACATGTTGTACATTTAAGCAGGCATTCCATTTGGAATAGAAATTTCATTTTCAGAGGTCCTTTTCACTTGGGATTTCGTCCATAGATAAAAGTAGATATATTATTTATTTATTTATTAATTATTGTATTTAATATACTACTACAACTTTAATCATTTGTAAGCTAGATACCAAACATACGCTCGCCA
Source organism: Euphorbia peplus (assembly GCA_028411795.1). NCBI lineage: Eukaryota > Viridiplantae > Streptophyta > Magnoliopsida > Malpighiales > Euphorbiaceae > Euphorbia > Euphorbia peplus. The sequence continues at coordinate 34,497,100 of CP110841.1, forward strand.
ACTTTAGATTTGAATTTGAAAAACTGTCTTTAGTACAAGGAAAAGAACATATATAACGGTATAATAATCCTGTTAAAAAGTTTCTTTTTCCGGTATAATATTACATACCACCTCCATTCTCTTCAGCTTTTTTGTTTCTATAACAACAAAAAACATATTAACACTTCACTTCATATCATACATATTTTTATGGAAATTGTAAGAATCTGAATCAACTTGTACATTGTTGAATTGAATGTACCTATTAGATTATATTTAATTAGTACTTTAATTTGTCTATTTATTTTTAGAAATGACACTAAAAATCAATAATTTTTTTAATATAATTTTTTTAAATAATATTATAGAATAAATTATTATTGAAATTCGCGCTAATCACGAGTTTTTATTGGAGAGCTATAGACCTAAGATTGTTTCATCACCTTTGCGAATTATAAAAAAATTCTATGATTAACAGTTCCACCAATATACAAGTACAAATCATACGGAAAAAAAATTATAACCACCCTGATCAACGGTGAATATTGTTACACCAAAAAATTGAAAATTTGCACATAATGAAAGCTATATACACATTGTATAAAATTAATAGTCACTTATATTCAAAAATAAATTATTGCATTACTTGTATATATACTTAAGAGAAACTTTGTTATAATCCTATTTTTTGAATAAAATTATAAAATTAATATAGTTACTTTTGACCAATAATTTGTTAGTAAAATGATATGTAACCTCTATATCTTGTTTTCATGATCAAGTCTATTATATGTGAACCCGAGTTGAAAGTTAAGGTTAATGTGAGTAAAATGTTAACCTCCATTAACATTCATTATGAGTCTAAAATAACTCTCAAACAAAGTTAAAATGATATTTTACATTCCAATATTTCTATTAACTCCTATTAACTTCCTTCCAGATATAGGCTAATCAGTATTAGATAAAATTTTGAAAGGTTGATAAATCAAATTTATAAATAATTATGTATTTATAAATCATATATAAAATTATATGATGAGGAATATAGACCACACAGCTTGCAGAGTAAAGCCCGTAGAGAAAATGGGCCATAATTGGGCCCTCTAAATCGCGCATACAACATCATGCACAATGTGGACATTTTAGGGAAATCATATCCTCCTAGCATCCATATAAATAGAAGACAAATCATTAAAATAAAGGGTTGGATTGTTGTCGCTCTAATATTTTTATACCAACTTGATCGTCAAAGTGTCTTTCATTTATCATTTTCGACATGCAAAGAATCCCCATGAGAGTTAAGATTGGATAAATATTTCCAAGAGCCATTATTATATAAGACTAATATTATGATAATTTTTTTGCAGCTATAAATAAATAATTAAAGGCTTAAATTGCATATATAATCCCACCTGATTATTATTTTTAAAACTTTTCAGAAAACAGAAATATACTTGAAGACAGTAATCAACTGCCAAATTAAGTTGAATAGAGAATAAATATGCTAATGTTGTTGAAAGTAGTAGGAAGTGTGTCTGGTGGATTGGTACAATGATTGTATAATTTAATAGCATTATAGTAAGGTTGGTTTATAACTTATTATATACTACAACTTCAATTGGATTTTTTAATATAATGATAAATCAGATATAAATTAATATTTCCTTGGGTCGCTAGTTCTGGGATGTTATCTTTTCCATGTGAGTGGATTAAGCCCTAACAACATTTCAACAATCAAGTTACTAAAACAAAGAATGGAGAGTGAAGTAATCCAAAAATAGAGAGAGATTGCGACTATCCCAACATTATTGTGGTTGAAATATTTAAAGAAAAAAGGTGTTTGGCGATTACTCAAGGTTGTGGAGATACGATGAAGGTGTCTCAAAGGGTAGGTCATCTTATTTATTTATGTTGGAGTGGCAGTTGAGGATGAGCTTATTGAACTTGAAACAAGACCTTATAATTATCATCAATATATATTTCGTTTAAAATATACATTTTTATTATATTTGTTTAGTAATTGTCTAGTTTTTCACCCTTAATTGCATTTTATTAGGCACTTTAAGGTCGTATTGTTATGAAAATGGACTCAAATACTATCTTTGGCAATATATTTTCTTAAGTTATACCAAATCACTTATCTATGTATTTGCAAATGCACAAGCATTATTAACCCTTGAAAAAAAGGGGCAGGAGTAATGATTTTCAACATTAATCATGTATGAATAAATCCAAACAGTGGTAAATGTTAATTAATAGGTTGATGAATTGCTAGATAATGATTTTGACAGAAAACAGTAAAAATGCAAATCGTTGTCGGCAGGTTGGATTTTGACATATATACTTTCTTTTCTAGATGAATTAATGCATTATATATGGTAAGATGAATCCGTAAATCAATCAATATTTATATTTGGAAAAGTTGAAAATCTTAGGATGAAAAAATCAATTAAATTACAATTGAGAATTGGAAAAATTATAAGTAACACATTTAATTAGCTATATATAAGTTAGCATACGTGATTACTATAAAAGAGCAATCAACGAACTCTTACAAACAACTCGTTATTGGTTCGAATCACATCAAGGGTGGAGGCTTTCCTTTATTATTTAATGTAAGTGCAATTGCACAAATTTTTTTAAAAAAACTCTTACAAATAACTTGTTTATTTATTATTCGCAATAAAAGTTCATGCATAGAATTAACAATCTATTAATGAACAACATTTATGGATATAACTAATTAACTAGTTGCTCACCAACAAAAAGATCGTATATAAATAAACAAGCATCTCGTAAGTATACAATTTTTCTGATGAGTTGCTCACAAATATGATTTTAAACTTGAATTGTGCTCAAATTTCAATCTAAGGTCATTAATTTTCTAACAAACTGAACAAGCACGAACCAAACCGAAAAAACAAAACTTGACTCGGCTCGACTACAACCTTAATTTTTAAAGCTATAGATTTGTGTATAAACAAGTTTGTAACCGTCTTAAGATCATATTCTCTTACAAAAATGTCATTTAACCATCCATAGATACTTATAGATTGTCTAAAACATCATTGGTGAATCTTGAATTTATCCATGGTACTTAGTTAGGTGAAGAGATGGGACCAAAATGCAGAAATAAATAATTAATGTACTATATAGAGATTAATAAAGAGTAATTAATTAGGCTAGAAAAAAAGGTGGTCATCTATTTGATTTTCATCACAAAAATGTCAGAATTCAGAACTCAACTCAACTACTTGGCTTTGCGTAATACATGGCTTTTTCTTTATTTTCTATCCCAACATTACCTGTCATTCTTTTTCTTTTTCCTTAAAAATCTTCTCATTTCTTCAATTATTCCATCAACATTCTATTTTACCTTATGTCTCAAAGTTATCACACAATTGTAACCAAACAAATTATTATATATTATGATTTGGGTTGGAGAAATTTTAGAATATACATCATCAATCACGTATCAATAGTTCTTATGTTAATTGGTTACTTATGCTATGTTTCGTGTTTGATTTCCAATGCATGTAAAGAGGATGTATTAGAAGAAGAGCAACTTAAAGAGAGTTCGAATAACCTCAAATTGAATAATTAAATTACTTACTAAAATAATGTCATCTAATGTGTCTTCTTTATCTAATCAATGGTTGAGTTCCAAAAACTATACATTTTTTCCTTATAATATCATTTATAATATTATGCATCACATTTTTCTTAATAAATCACGTGATATCCTGAACGAACCCAACTGTGAGAAACACCTTTAAACTCATACTCTATTCAAATTAATTCACATTGACATCAAAAGACCCATTAAAATGTTAAAAATTCACTAAAGTGATAGCTCCACACCACAATTCGAACTCCGAACTTCTTGTAAAGAGTAAAAATGCATCAACATCTTACAACCTATCATTTTCATTGTTTAATCCATGTATTTATCTTAAACCTTCAATAAACCTATTTTTAGATACGATTTCAAAAATTGGTTTTTCAGTTTCCATTATCTCTTTGCTAACCTTACAAAATATACATTGCAAACTAGGGAGTAGGGACATCCTTTAACGAAAAGAAGTAATCTTTCTAACCATAAAGATTTCAAAAGTTAGCTAGTTCTAACGGTTACCAAATCCTTCCAAGAATCAAAAACCCCTAACCCTAAATCCAATTCTCATTTCACAAATATAATCCTTACCATTAAAAGTAAAACTCCCTCCACAACCAAACCATCATTCTCTCTCTCTCTCTAGCCATCCATGGCTTAATCCGACGTGGCATTTTCAGAAAAAAGAAAGCATTTTTATACCTCACATTGCTTATAAAATTAGGAATTTGGCTACTTTCTCTCTCTACCTCATCCCTGTTCTGAAGACTTTCTCTCTCTAGAATCTTTGTTCTTGAAGCCTCAAGAAAAATCAATCCGAAAGCCAGCAAAGATTTTAAAAAAAGTAGTGATGATAGTCACGTCTTACCATACCAACAAAACCCTTGCTTCAATCCAACTCTACATGCCCACTTACTTAGAACAATAAAAAAATCAAGAATACCCAAAAGCAAAAGACCCTTTCTTGATTTCAAACTTGTTGTAAATTACAATGACTGATGTCCTTCAATCTTTCCCTTCTTCTACTTCTTCTTCAAGCTCTTCTTCTTCTGATATTTCCCACCAACAACCTTCAAATAGCCCTCCCATTGTCAGACCCTCTAATGAAATAGACCACCAAGAAGAGGGGGAGGAGGAAGGAATTCAAGAAGATAAAGAGAAGGGGGGAGAAGGTGATCAAGGGTCACTTGTGGAGCTTTTGGTGGCTGTGTTTAGGAGGTCTATGATTGGGTGTAGTGTTAGTGATTTTGGGAGTCAAGAGTTTTGTAATATGGAGATTGGAGATCCTACTAATGTTAGACATGTTAATCATGTTACTTTTGATAGGTTTAATGGCTTTCTTGGCTTGCCTGTTGAGTTTGAGCCTGAAGTTCCTAGAAGAGCTCCTAGTGCCAGGTTTGTTGCTTTTTTTGGGGGAAAGATTCTCACTTTTGGTTCAATTTTTTAAGTTTGCTGTCAATTTTGTGTGATTTGGTCACCTTTTGGTGAAATTTGGTGTTAGTTTTATGTTGTTTGATTACCCTTTTGGTTCAATTTGTGAAACGTGGTGTCAAATTTCTGTGCTTTGGTTACCCTTTTGGTTCAATCTGTGAAATTTAGTACCAATTGTGTGTGGTTTGGTCATCCATTTGGCTCAATTTGTGAAATGGTGTCAATTTCGTGTGCATTGTTACCATTTTGGTTCAATGTGGGAAACTTGGTGTCAAGTTTATTTGGTTTGGTTACCCTTTTGGCTCAGTTTGGTTTCACTTTTATGTTGTTTGATTGCCCTTTCGGTTTAATTGGTGAAATTTGGTATCAATTTTATGTGCTTTTGTCACCTTTTTGGTTGAACTTGTGAACTTTTGTTTCATTTTGGTTACCCTTTTGGTACAATTTGTGAAATTTGGCAGCAATATTATGTGGTTTGGCGATTTAGGTTTTAGGGTTCTTGTCCAGTTGAATTGTTTAGATCATAATGCCATCAGCTTTACTAAATTTATTGAATTGGGTATTGTTTTCCAGCATCAATCATCCATTTGGGTGGAATCTTCATTGCTTTTATATATGTTTTTTTTAGTTAATATGAAGATGATCTCTGTGAAATTGCAGTTTAAAGCCAGTTTATAATTGTAATTTAATATTTATTTGCATTACATAATCTGATGTTATTAATTGAATTGTGACACTTGGATGCAAGTACTTATTTCTCTGCTTTTGATTATTTGAGATGTATAATCTGTGTACCATTGTGTAGTTAAAATGTCTTAGATTTGACTAATTATTGTCCTCCTTTTGCAGTGCTACTGTTTTTGGTGTATCAACCGAGTCGATGCAGCTCTCATATGATTCGAGAGGTAACAGCGTGCCTACGATACTCTTGATGATGCAGAGACAACTCTATGCCCGAGGAGGTTTGCAGGTATATGCGCATTTTGTTTGTGTCTTGTTTGATATGACAGCTGAATTGAATAGCGTAGTTCACTTAATGTGGAAGATTATGTTTTATGATGACTAATTGGTCATTTATTTCGGATAAAGATCCAATTATAAGATCTTCGGATTGAATGCTACCCAGTTTAACTGAAACTGAAGTTCCGGATGTAAATTATGCAGGCAGAAGGAATTTTCCGAATCAATGCGGGAAACAGCCAGGAAGAGTATGTTAGAGATCAATTAAATAGAGGGCTTATCCCGGATGACATAGATGTGCACTGTTTGGCCGGTCTTATAAAGGTACAACTCGAGTCTTTCGTCCGAAGACAGTGATTTTCTGCTTTATAAATCCGCCTAATTGTATTCTCCTTGTGTTTCTAGGCTTGGTTTAGAGAACTCCCAACGGGTATATTGGACTCTCTATCGCAAGAGCAGGTAATGGAAGCTCAAACTGAGGAAGAATTTGTTCATCTCGCTCGGCTACTCCCCCCAACTGAAGCTGCTTTGCTCGATTGGGTAGTAAACCTAATGGCTGATGTTGCACAGCTGGAGAATCTGAACAAGATGAATGCTCGGAATGTCGCTGTCGTTTTTGCCCCGAACATGACTCAAGTGAGTTATAGTTTGCAGATTAATTTTTCCTTGGCCTTTTTCCTGCAAGTTCGGTTGGGATTACTCTTATGATTGACAATTGTAACGATTTGTCTGAGTGTTTTCGTGTTTAATCTTTTCTATTTTTGTTCACAGATGTCGGATCCCTTAACGGCACTGATGTACGCGGTTCAAGTGATGAACTTTCTGAAGACTCTTGTTGTCCGAACTCTTCGGGAGAGAGAAGAATCTGTGATAGAAGCGGCTCCTGTTTCTCGCATTGAGCCTTCTGATGAGAATGGGCATGAACCTTCTTTCCCGGAAAGTAACAAGGAGGACTCAAACGAGCTCCATGAAGAGCAGAAAGTGTTTGTCACAGAAGAGCCTTCCTCCCCTCATCGTAATCATGACGATTCAACATTCCTAGCTTCTATCGAGAACATTCAGGGAGGAAATTGGTCGCCGGTCAATAACTGCCCTTGTGAAGTTGTATCTCACGTAAGCACTACGCCAATGAACGAAAACCTCGAGGGCGGATTCACGAGCAAGATTGGAGGGATTCAAACAAGAAGTGATTCGAATTTTGGAAGCGGGTTGAAAAGGGCAGGGGAACAGGGAATGGTTCGAGGTGCAGGAGGTGTAGAGAAGAACAAGGGAAGCAGCATAGTCGGGTGTATAAATTCTCGGACAGAGCTAACCGAGGCGTGGCGTTGAAGGAAGAAATTTGCCAATAGATTAAACAAGTTGGCATATCTGTGTGTGTGTTTTCTTTGCAAATATTGTGTATGGTTTTGGGTGTGATTTGTTCTGATTTTTTTTTTTTTTGGGTTATTCATTAACCTATTGTGCTGTGTAATTTTTAATCTGCTCTTAACATTTGCTAACAACTTTTTTTCATAGTACAACAACATCTAATCATTTGTTATCTCTTTATTTGATTTGATTGATGTTCTTGATCATATCCTCCAATATTTCATACTTTAAACACAATACGAGTTTCTTTCAAAAAAAAGAAAAACACAATAAGAATTCTGGGAATGCTTTGTAATTTCTCATCCCTATTTGTCAGGAATTAGTGTTTATATCAATTATAATAAGTTTGATATACCTAAAAGAAAATTAAACAATGTAATCGAGAATACATTATTTTAAAAAAGGTTGATATATGAAAAAGAGATTTACGAGTCCCATAAGGATAATTTGATATAACAGTAAAGAAATTTCATCTTTGATGAAGTACTTTTAAAATTCACAAGATACCATGTTTAGAACTCTCACGTAAATAAGTAAGTAATAAATACAACGAATTTTATTTGTTATGACTTAACGTTTTCCTAAATTGTAAGTACTTTGAAGTTTAAGGGTCGACATGTTAGTAACTCTAAAGTTTAAACACTACAAATGCAATTTACCAAATTCTACGTTTTGGATATTAAGAGGCCTAATACTTAACTTGATGAATTCGTTCATTCAAGTCATTTTATTTGACTTCTCAACTATTTAAAAGTGAATCTATTATCTATTTGTTTTGATTATAATTTGTACACTCCCTAGAATATTTGGTCAATATTGACTTCACGTGCAACATTTTACTGAAAACTGTAAAACTCTATCAAAATCTAAACAAATAAAAACTAAAATGCGAATATGAGATGTTAAACAAATGATTTACGTATCCGAAGTGAATATCTTGGCGCGCATGGTTTATGCGTAATAATTTCTGGGCTCTCTTGATCTTCTCCGTCGTCTGAGCTCTCCTTCCGGCGATATTCGAGCTCCGGCTGACAGCTGGAATTGAGGTAGTGTACTGTATTCTCTCTCAGTTTCTTCTTAATCCTATATTTCAGAGGTTTCAGAAATTAGGGTTTTTGAAATTGGCGTGTTTGTCTCTCTTATTGTTTTGATGCTGAAAAGGAAACTAGTTGTCTTCAGATACAAACTTTTTTTGTAAAGTGTGATACTTTACTTAGAGCAAATGATCATATACTGAATAATTATTTCCTCAGGTTACAACTTCTTGATTACCGGATGAAAATGCGCTGCTGTTCTGTTAGGAATTTCTCTGCTTCTTCGCCCCCTTTGCCTCCCGTGCACCTTCCCTCTCCAATGTATCTCTATCTGTCATTACATAATGAATACTGGACTTTCAATTCATATATTTTGATGCTCAAATACACTTTCTACTGCTTCATTCCAATTTAAATCTGGTACTTGTTTTATGGTAGGGAAACTCATCTTTGGTATGTTGTGCCTGATGAAGTCAATTGTGGATCACTTTTGGGCCGATATACGGAAATTCTATCTCCAGCTGAGAAGAAAAATGTTTTATGCTTTCCTGAAGAACAGCTTCAGAAACGAGCACTCTTAGCTCGTACCTTGGTTCGCACTACAATTGCCAGATGTAGGTCCTTGTTTTTTTTATTTTTTTTGTTCTTCCTTATTTCTGCTTATATACATCTTTGAACAATATTCTTTTATCATTAGATCAGATACACGACCATGTTGATCCAAGATGTATAAAATTCCGGAGGAATATCCATGGGAAGCCTGAGGTTAGTGTGTTATCTTTTTGAGTGGCTAGTAAAAATAATTATTTCTTCCAACTTGTCTGATTTCCATGTTTCGTTTGAAGCTCATCTTTTTATTTCTTGGTGAACTTGATTTTTCAATAGCATAGGTGGAGTGGCAAATTGATCATGGTTGGAGCCCGCCACCATTACATTTCAATATCTCACATACTTCTTCTTTGATAGCTTGTGGAGTAACTGTGGGTTCACGAGTAAGTGCAGTTCTTTTTTATCTATTTGTTGCTTGAAATGTTCTTCAAAATATATTGAATTGGAGTTTATTGAAATTTGTGATGCTAGATTGGTATTGACGTGGAAGAGAAGCAACGGAAGCTTAAAAATAATATCTTAGCTTTTGCACGACGTTACTTCTCATGCCACGAAGTGGAATTTTTAAGCTCTGTTTCTGATTCTGAAGTGCAGCGTCAGGAGTTCATTAAATTGTGGACACTCAAGGTGAGCATGATACTTAAACTCTAAAGAATTGGAAACCTTTTGCTATAACATGAATCCAGTTTTCATCTTGTCCAGGAAAAGCCATATTCTTTTTTCAACGATGCCTTTGTCATTTGATCCAATAGCGTTCCGTTAGATAGGAACAAACTTAATACACACTGATAATTCTCAAGTAGACTATTACAACGCAAAGAAGCATTACATAATGAACTATCGGTTTTAACCTCTCTTTGGCGATGAATCAGCAGTTGAAAGTGTTTTTCTTGCGTATTGTTGTTTCTATATACATGTATGAGGATCTATTTGGGAAGTAAGAACCAAGGTGTTCCTTATCATAGATGTTATTGATGTAAGTTTCTGTAGGAGGCATATGTGAAAGCTTTGGGAAAAGGCTTCTCTGCTTCGCCTTTCAAGACTTTTAGCATCCGTGTAAATACGGTGACTAAACGAGGCATTGTTCTTCCTCAGGATTTGGATATTGAGGTATGCTATGAAACTCCAACCAAGATCTCAGTGCTAAGAAATTGAAGTATAATTTTTGTGCTTTAGGTTTCATGAAGCATATAGCCAGAAGTTAAATGGTGCTATCGGTAAATCATAGAATAGAAACAACAGCGTGTATATGCATATTGCGCCTTATGTTCGCCTTTTAGTAGTCTGCATCCCGGAACATCAGATGCTTCAGTCTGATCTTCAAGTTTCATTAATGTGTCCTTTTTCTTTTAACCATTCTTGTTTTAATTTCGTTCTTAAATGTGGAATCAGGCATCTGAGATAATGGTTGAATCTAGTGATGATCCCCACGACCTCGCAGACACTTGGCAATTCGCTCTAGTGGAATTGGCCGGTTCACATTATGCTGCCATTTGCATGGAGAAGGATAAAACAAGTGAAGTTGGGACGAAGCTTCCAATCAAATTAACTGCCTGGAAAACCATTCCTTTGGCTGAAGATGAGTGTGTTTCTGGAACTGACAAGATAAAGCCCATAAGTTTGCTCAAACAATTTTGATTATATGATGCAAAATTTTCATTAGTGTTTGAGTTTTGATTATTAATATGATGCTGCTTCTCATTCATGAATTTTATTTAAATACTTGAAATGGTGGAACCGAGTTGCATCTCAAACTACTAATTTATAATTCACAACTTTGCTAACCAATTTTATAAACAAGTGACAATCTCCACATATTCTAAGATTCTTTATCACAACAATTTTGGATACTTCCATGGTGTTCATGTTCCCAAAAGTAATTGCCAACATTTCACTGTGCACACTTGTGCTATTTGGTTGCCCTTTTGGTTAAAGTTTTGAACTTTGGTGTCACGTTTATGTGCTTTGTTACTCCTAATTAATTAATAATGGTAAGTTAATTGCAATATTATTTTTTTTGAATTTATAATCTATTTTAATTTGTCAAAAAATAATTTATAATCTATTATAGTGATGATTTTCACTATTGGAATATTTTCGATTAAGTGCATGAATATGGGAAAATAGTATGCCTTAGAAATTAATTAGGACTATGTATTCGGATTAGGGATACTATAATCTACTGTCAAAATTTTCTTTCCTGAATCCAGAATCGTAAAACCAAAAGTTCTTAATTAAAATTTATTTCCAAAAATATAGAAAACGCTATATATGCGTGTTCTGTAGTATTTTTAGAGTAATTCTTGTTCGACAACATTGCGAACATAATTTACTCTCGCTTCGATGGATGTTAGGTTTGAAAATGCACGAGATAAGAGTGATCATTTTTCGATTGAATTGGGATATTGGGATACTGTCCTTGAGATCAAACAAAAAGTAGAGAAATATCATGGAATTTCAGTTAAGAGTCAAAGGTTAACATTTGATGGAAAAGTTTTAGAAGATGAGCGTAATATTGAGTACTGTGGAATCCTCCATAACAGTTGTATTACATTTATTAACCTATCTGAAGAAGCCGCTGAAACATCTTAAACCCAAACAAACTAATGGGTAATTATCTTATTTATGTGTTTAAAAATATATACGCATTAGTTTGAGTTAGTTTTTAGTTGAGAATGTATGAGCTATTTTAGCCATTAGTTTGAGTTAGTTTTTAGTTGAAAATGTGTGATCTATTTTAGCCATGATATCTATGTATTGTTAATATCTTTAGATTTCCTATTGGCATCTGGTATTTATGGGTGATAATTAAAGTTATTATTGAAGTTTAAGTATTGAATGTTACTTTTTGGTGAGCTTTTGAATTTCGCAAATCTTATTTCAACTTATTGTAAGATGAATAGTACTATATGTGCTTCAATCCCAAGAGTTCACCACAAAGGAGTTTATAATAATAATAATAATAATAATAATAATAATAATAATAATAATAATAATAATAATAATAATGCATAAATCGATGATGCTAAATCAGGCGATACACATTATATATTTTCTTTCTCATGTTTTTCTTAATCGTATTACGGTTTTCGAAATTCAAGTTGGGAACAACTCTTGTTCGTAATAATTATATTGTGAATACCTAAAACTCGAACCCGAAACCTTGATTAAGTAGAATGAGCTCCTATGATACACAAACACTTCTCCCAGTTTTAGGCTATTTTATGAAAGTTATGTTTTAGAAATAACGTTTTCCGTGTCTGTATAGGTGTCCGTGTTCAGGCAACATAGATGAGCTCCCTAATCACTTGAAAGTCGAGAGGCCATAATGCGTATGGTTTTTCCTATTACTAGACGTTGCTTAATTTTCAGAACCAATAAGCATCGGAAAGGCCTCGAAAGCAATCACTTCTCTGTTTCATGAATTGGCTCTTGGAGTTTCACCAATACTCTTTGCACGAACATATTCCGTTTCTGAAATGATGGAACCGAGTTGCATCTCGAACTACAAATTTATAGTTCATGACTTTGCTAACCAACTTTATAAACAAGTGACAATCTCCACATATTCTAAGATTCTTTATCACAACTATCTCGGATCCTTCCATTGTGTTCATGATCCCAAATGTAATTGCCAGTTTTTCACTATGCACATTTGAGCTATTTCGTGGTTCTTCAACGTTTCTCCCTTCAAAATCCTCCTTGAACTCGTCAACTTCCTTCACCATACTTTCTAACTCATCCAACTTCCTGTATATTTCCTCGTGTCGAGGATGATTTCTATCTCCTGCAAAGAAAAGGTTAACTTTACCGTTAAATTCGAGATAGCTACAACCCGGGTCCTTTTTGAGTTTCCTCTCCCTCATCATCAATCTAACTCTTAGTTGTCCATCTGAATTCCTTGCCTCGGTATATATATTAGACAACAATACGTAGTAACCGATGTTCGTGGGTTCAAGCTCAACGACTTTTTCAAAAGCCAACTCTGCTAACTCTACATTTTTATGGATCTTGCAAGCACCTAAAAGAGCTCCCCAAACTGCACCATCGGGTTTTACTTTCATAGATTGGATCAGCTTTTGAGCCTCATCCAACCGACCCGCCCTGCCTAAAAGATCCACCACACAAGAGTAATGCTCTGGACCGAGTTTCAACATGTACTTACTCTGCATTACATCAAAATATGCCAACCCCTTATCGGTCAACCCTGCATGACTACACGCATATAAAACACTCACAAATGCTGTTCCATCGGGCTGAATTCCTGCTCGAATCATGTCATCAAATAGCTTCGCTGCAATCTCGCCTTCACCGTGAATACCATACCCGCCTACCATTGCAGTCCATGAAACCACACTTTTCACCGGCATACCATCAAAAATCTCCCTAGCTTTTACCAAATTACCACACCTCGCATACATGTTGATCAAAGCATTATTTAGGTATGGATTCAACGCAAAGCCACAAACTTTCATCTGCTCTTCAATCTCCCTCCCGACATCATGAGCACCAAGATGAGCACAAGATGAAAGCACCCCGGAAAATGTTACAGGGTCCGGCGAAACCCCGCTTGATTTCATCTCCTTGTAAAGTTCCAAAACTTCATTAGCAAGCCCATTTTGTGAATACCCATTAATCATAGCATTCCAAGTAATCAACTTTTTACTTCCCATCTGATCAAACAACTCTCTAGCAACTCCAATTTCCCCGACTTTCGCATACATCGTAATCAAACAATTCCCAACTGAAAAATCTAAACCCAATCCCGATTTCACAGAGAAACAATGAACAGACATTCCCAATTCCAACTTCCCGGGAACCCCACATACCGGAACTAACCCGAGCATTGTAACCCCATTAACATCCACACCGGATTCTCTCATTTCCCGAAACAAAAACACCGCGTCGTTAACTCTACCATGCAACGCATACCCAGCAATCAAAGCATTGTAACAAACGGTTATCTTACCCGATTGGGGATTTTCATCGAACACGTTACGTGCATCATCGATTAAACGACATTTTGCATACATTGAGATCATGGAGGTCTGTACAAAGGGTTCCAGTAAACACCCAGTTCGGATAACATGACAATGTAGCTGTTTTCCGGTGACCGGAAGTGAAAGGGCGGCGGCGGATTTGATGGCAAATGGGAATGTGAAGGCGTTGGGGGAAGACCCCGACCGGAGCATTTGAAGGTAGATGAAAAGTGCATCGTTGAAGAGAGATTTGTTTGCTGATTCTCGTAATTGGGTGTTCCAATGCGATGAATTGCCGGCGATTGAGATTCCGGCGGGTGAAGATTGGAGTTGGTGATATAGTTTAAACTTAACGGCCATATGATGGAGAGGACACGAAAGCTTCACGTTTTATTTAGAGGTGACAACTTGTAGGTGTGTGTTGTGTCAAATTTCGAGTTAGTATCGAAACTCCAAACAAAAATAAGATATAAATATGTTTTGTGTTGCAAATTCTAAATTCAAGTACAACATGCTCTTGATATAAACACGACAAGAAATTTATAAAAGTAATTAAAAAAATATATCAATCTAACGTGACTCGACTAGTTGACACAATACGAATCACTTAATATGATTCATTTTAATATTATTATAAAAAAAACTCAATATAAAACTAGAATGGCCATTGTAATTTAACTGAAATTCACTAATTTCATTAGAAGTTTATGTAATGCTAACATTCGTGTTAGTTTTGTACTTTTTAACTTCATCTAAACACGAAACCAAAAATATTGTTAACAACTTTAAGTTGTTCCTTGATATTTATGTGGTGGCTTCTCTAGTTTTGACCATTGATTATAGTTGTAGCATTAACTTGGGCCGCGTAGTAGGTGATATTATCCTGAGAAGCAGATAGAATGAGAGCAGAATGTAATTAAAATAGAAACGGATTTTTGAGAAGATAAAGAGCAGAGTAGTGAAGAAAATATTCAAAAAAACGAAGAAGGTCGAAGATGGAGGCCATAAATATATCGAGCGTTACCTCCCGCCATTTTTGTATGAACACCAGAAACTCAAATCTCCCAAAATGCGCCAGAAATTCCTCTCTATTTCCTTCTTCCTGGACCTCTTCCACTAAATTTTCTTCGCTTTCTTCTCGAAATTCCTTCGCTGTAAGTCGATCATCGAGTTCTAATTCTTATTTATTCGAGTTACGCCTTCTTCTTTATCACTTATCACTACTTATCTTCACCTTCATTTCACTCTGTTAACTGACTTTTTGTAATTTCACTTCATTAAATGCGCTTCACTTCAGTTTACTAATTTTCTGTAGGTCATTTCACTGTAATTTTTAGTTCAGTAAATACGTTTTCAGTTTAGTAATTTTCAGTAGTTCATTTCAGTTTAGTAATTTTCAGTAACTGACTCCAGTAAATACACTTCAATTCAGTTCGGTTTAGCAATTTCAGTTTAGTTCAGTAATTTTCAGTAATTTTAGTTTAGTAAATGCGCTTCTGTTCAGTATTAATCCTCAGTTCAGTTCAGTGATTTTCATTCTCAGTTCAGTAATTTTCAGTTATAAAGAACATGGCCTTATTTGATGGTTTTGCTTATTGTATACAGAGGGAGATATGGGGCTGGGTGAATTGCAAGAGTGTGAATCTTTTCAGAAAGGATTTTCGTGGTGTGGTTAGGGCGGAAATGTTTGGGCAGTTAACTACTAGTCTTGAAACAGCTTGGAGCAAGCTTAAAGGAGAAGGTTTCTAGCTCTTTATGTGATTCATCCTCATTTTTTTTTAGTTTGGATTGATGAATGATATATAGCATTTTGAAATCTATTTTGTCATTTGAATTTTGTAGAGGTTTTGACTAAAGACAATATTGCGGAGCCGATGAGGGATATTAGGAGGGCTCTTCTTGAAGCAGACGTGAGTACTTTTTTGTTGAGGTATATCAGGTTTTTTGCGTGAAAAATGGACTAATGAGGACATTTTCAGGTGAGTCTTCCTGTTGTGAGAAGGTTTGTGCAGTCAGTTAGTGACCAAGCTGTCGGTGTTGGTGTTATTCGAGGAGTTAGACCTGATCAGCAACTGGTTAAGGTCAGGGTTTCTATGTACTAAATGCAGTCAAAAGATAACAACTTTGGAGGTTGTTTATGAAACTTATTGGTGTTCCTTGTCACTGCAGATTGTACGTGATGAGCTTGTGAAATTGATGGGTGGGGAGGTGGCTGAACTGGTTTTTGCAAAATCTCCCCCAACTGTTATATTATTGGCAGGTCTACAAGGAGTTGGAAAGACTACAGTTTGTGCAAAGTTAGCTACTTACCTTAAGAAACAGGTTCATTTTGAAAGGCATATAGCTTTCCACTTCACTGTGTTCGCACATGCTGAATTTTAATGATACATCATGCAGAATTCTTAAATTCATAATATGCACAACGTTATCTGCAGGGGAAGTCTTGCATGCTTGTGGCAGGGGATGTGTACAGACCTGCTGCTATTGATCAACTTGTTATTTTGGGCGAACAGGTATTGGATTCTCATTTCCAAGAAAGTGATTTTGCACATCTTACAAACTACAGTGTGTTAGTTCAACTGTTCAAGTGTCTATGTTGCTTCTTATTCACACTAATCCATTTTAATTTGTATATGAAATAATATGTTTGTAATGTCTCTATTGGCGATAAGTGCACTCTTCTATAAATGCTAATCTTCCCAGCTAGATGCAATAGATATTCATGTGTCATGCTTAAAGAAGGAAATTAATATTCTTACCTTTGTTTCTTATCAACTGAATGTGAATTAGCTACCATCGTTTAGAATAAAAAAAAATCATCACAGCAAGACGACCTCGGTTGCCTATCTACCTTTGCATAGAAATCATTTATTCATTTTCTTCTATTTGGGGTATATTACTATTCTCATCTTTAGTTATAGCTTGTGACAGGTCGGTGTGCCTGTGTATACAGAAGGCACAGAGGTTAAACCTTCAGATATAGCTAAAAGAGGCTTGGAGGAGGCTAAAAAGAAAAACATGGATGTGGTCATTGTAGACACTGCTGGAAGACTGCAAGTAAATTATACTTGACAAACATATTATATTATAACTACATCATTTACCTTAACAATTCCATGATGTTATAGCTCTCATATTTTGATCTTCATTGAGTATAATTTGTTCATCTTCATTCTTAACAGATAGACAAAGGAATGATGGATGAGCTAAAAGAAGTGAAACGGGTCCTCAATCCCACAGAAGTATTGCTTGTCGTGGATGCTATGACTGGGCAAGAAGCTGCAGGTTGTTTGCTTGCTTTATAGTGTGAAAAGAGTCACTAAATAAATAGTAAATATTTAATAGTCTTTTCTATTCCTTAAGAACTACGCAGTTATTCACATTCCTACATGAAGTAAATTTTGAGTTTGTATATCAAACACAGATTTCCCGCTGGCCATCAGGTTTCAGTACACACATTGTCCACATAAAATCGATATATAGCAGCGCGATGCATGTTCTATGAGAACTGTCTTTTGGCAAAATAGTAATATTTTCTTTTATAGCTATATTTGTTTTTTTATCTGTTAACTGTTATGAATGAGATAACTTCTTCCTTTATTCTTTTCTTCTTCTTTTATTCAGTTTATCTATGATTGGCGGCTAAAGTTTTTTGCTTTCTATTAGCCAATGCACATTTGAGCAGCACCTGTTACGTGTCTTATATTGTTTGACACCTGTGTACTTTTTTTACCTTTGGGATATTACAATTCTTAATGAGGGGTTAAACTGATAATACTTAGGATTACTTTATACTTTATAAAATTACCTAATTAGGGAATTCTTCTCTAAATTCACAGCTTTGGTTACAACATTCAATCTCGAAATTGGAATTACGGGTGCCATTTTGACCAAGCTAGATGGAGATTCTAGAGGTGGTGCAGCTCTCAGCGTTAAAGAGGTTTGCCTTATGATCTCCCTAAATTTGTTTTTGTTCTGAGCTTCTTTCTAGAGAAAGACCCTATTCTCAGATATATATAATGGGTGTCTGTAGTTCCATTATCATGATCATAGTACTGCTCGTTCCACTTAATTCTTTCTACTCAAATGGATAAGGATCATACAAATGGATCCATTTTTCAATAATGACTGAGATCCTTACATCTGATGGAGGTTGTAGGATGTTGTAGAGATATGTTCAGGATTATGAAAATATCAGCCAAGGAATATCTGATGCCTGAAATATAGGCAAACATTTTTGGACTGGAAGTACAACAAAACAACTAAGTTCGAGGAAGCTTGATCAAGCCAGAAATTGGCTTTTAGTTCTCATGTGCCATGTGGTTCGATGTTTGTGCATAATAAGTAAATACCAGAAGTGTTTTGCATTCTTTCAAAAGCATGGCAAAACCTGCTTTATTTGCTGTAGTGTTTGAGGTCATGCGATCAATGTCGTATTTTGGCATGCAATTGAGCCATTATATCCAAGAGACTTATTAAATGTCATTGAGAAAAATCTATTAGCTTTCAAGTAGATTTTGATATATATACCAAGTAAAAAGTCTTATTGTAATGAGATTTAATGTTCAATTCTATATTTAATAGTTGAATGGTGACAGGTATCGGGGAAACCGATCAAACTTGTAGGGCGGGGTGAGCGGATGGAGGATCTTGAACCTTTCTACCCAGATCGTATGGCTGGGAGGATTCTTGGGATGGGAGATGTTCTCTCTTTTGTGGAGAAAGCACAAGAAGTTGTAAGTTTCGGTAATGTCCATTTTACACTTCATTCAAATGGATCTTTATGGAATCATGTTTTCATTTGTCTGTATAGATGCGCGAAGAAGATGCTGAAGATTTGCAAAAGAAGATAATGAGTGCCAAGTTTGACTTTAATGATTTCCTTAAGCAAACTCGTGCAGTCGCACGCATGGGTTCCATGACTCGTGTACTAGGGATGATCCCAGGAATGGGGAAGGTAAGATAAATAACAAACTGCTTTTAAGTTTTCTTTATTTACTGGCAGGTAGATCTATTGTCTACACCATTACTTTTGGAAGCGAATACTGTGTTTTGTGCCCTTTGCATAATTATTCTGGTTCAATCGGTTGAACCAAAATGTGCTAAGTATTGGCCGCCTTCATGTAACTTTCCTTCTCTCGTGTAAACAGGTTAGTCCTGCACAAATTCGAGAAGCGGAGAAGAGTTTAAAGATGATGGAAGGAATGATTGAAGCAATGACACCTGGTCTGTTCTTTTCACTATTTGCGAGAACCAGATTGGATATAAAAAACTTCATTTAGATAAGTTGGAAACATTCGTAATCATACATTAAGTAACGGTGTGAGATGCTAAAAAAACTATCATCGGCTTTTGTCTGTTCATCACAAGGTTTATGCCAATCAAGTTTCATCTGAAACAAGTAATACATCTCTTAACTGCACAGCATGGTCTACGTGTGAGAAGTTAATAACTAAGATAGGATATAGATTCTCTAAAATTGCAGTTTGTTGATGTGATGTTTTTTCTTTTTAAACGCCACTCTCCGTTTATCTATCGACTGTCAGTTCACCCGGTATCATTGTCCAGGGACCTGTATGGTTTGTTATATGGTGAATCATCAATAGTAAGCGCCTCGAAAATAGAAAAGTCCATCTTGTGGAGAATATCTTATTTCAACTATTACATTGATTTTTTACTTTGTTGTATGTAACGAATAATTACGTTGGCTGTTGTAAATTCATTTCAATTAGATGCATCGTACTTGTTTCTTATTGTATCTCAGAGAGTTCTATTTGCATGTATTAACAGAGGAGAGAGAGAAACCTGAACTGTTGGCAGAATCTCCTACCCGAAGAAAGAGAATCGCTCAGGAATCTGGGAAAACAGAACAGCAGGTATGCTTTTTATACTAGCTTACTTTGGAATTTGAGGAAGTTTAGAAAACTCTTCTCCCCCGTGCAATCCATTCTTAGTTATGTGATGTAAAGTGTGCTACCATTATTAGGTGAGTCAACTTGTTGCTCAACTCTTCCAAATGCGTGTCCGTATGAAGAATCTAATGGGTGCAATGGAGGGAGGATCTATTCCTGCTCTGAGCAATCTTGAAGATGCACTTAAAGCTGAGCAAAAGGTACCTTATCTTTGATATGCGTGCATATATTTCATTAAGAAATGCATGTTCTGTTAATCTCACCCTTTTAGTCTCTAGGTGAGGAACTTTTGGAAAGTGCCCATAACTCCTTGAACTTGCTTAAAAGTGATCTATTGTGCCTCTAAAGTTGCTTAATAGTAATGCGCGTTTCAACTTGTCCAAAGCTCCGTTTGCTCCACCTCATAGACTTTGGGGGTTAGTCATGTGACTTTGACCAATTTTAGGGGGTTAATTGCTCGTTTTCAAAGTCAAAGGAGTCATTTGACCGTTCTGAGCAACTTTGGAGGGTTAGAGATGTCTTAGCCTTTTTAAAATCTTCCTTCCAAGCCGTGCTTTACACGATAAGATTACTAACCTAATGAAAACAAAGTAGAATACCATGTGCATACAAGAACATCTCCATGCCTATGACTGCTCTTTTTATCAGTTTTCTGCATATTTTTTAGCTCGCATTTATGTGGACGTTTCGTAGAGCTCGTAAACTTTCTTGTTGGCTGAATACATGCTCAATCCTTCCAACTTGCACTCAAGCACCCAATGACCGTCCAAACTTTCAAAACGAACTTTCTGCCACATCAACTTGCTCGAAACAGCTGTCAACTACCTTAACTTGCTTAAAATGTCCTTTCTTCAGCAAAGCCACCTCAACTCTCTTAAAATAACCTTTCCATCATCTCAGTTTACTTAAAACTGTCAATTTCACGCCACGTGTTGGCTGTTTAAGTAAGTTAATGGAAGAAATAAAAGGTCGTTTTGAAAGTCGTTCGAGTGCAAGTTGGAGAGACGGAATATGTGTTAAGCAAGCCATTCTTTTTACTTTATGAAAAAACTGGTGGTTGTATACTCAAAACATACACATAGAATGTCATCTAATCCATTTGAAATTTTTCTGTGATGAAAAGGCGCCTCCTGGTACTGCAAGGAGGAAGAGAAGATCGGAATCCAGAAGGCAATTAGCAGACTCGGCTTCATCATCAAGGCCACGTCCTCGTGGGTTCGGGTCAAACTAGAAGCTTAATGTGATGAGCAACAGAACTATGAATTTTGGCAGATGAATCATATATATAAGTATCAAATTTTCCCCATCAGGAGTGCATTTGTGAGTGTTACTAAAATCATACACTCCATATGCTGATATCTTCAGGTTCAGGTTGCTTATTTTAGGAATTAAAATGTGTATTTTTATCATATGAATTCAATCTATCTATAAGAAAAAAGAGAGAGGCTGTTGTATTGTGACTCAAAACTCCACCCATTTTGGTGAATCCGATTTTTTTTAGATTCCGAACTGTTAAATTAGTCTAGGCGCTCTAAATTGAGTATCTAATATAGATCGACTCGAGCATATAGGCTCATCTAAGCGTTTAAAATCCGATTTATTCTAGATTCTTGAATATTTTTCGACTACTCCTCAAATCAAAAGACTATGGTCGCCCGACTAGCGTCTCAACTACACTGAACGTGAATAAGACATGGCAAGTCTACATAATAAATAAAGAAAAACAACATATTTTTAATTGGTTTGTAATGCCACATGCATCAATAAACTTCACCTAGTTATGGTGTATAGGGTAGTGTTAAATGCCATTTGAGTGTCAATTTTTTTCGTTTTAGCACTAGTAAAATTTCTGTAAATACTATATGTACACTTATTATAACTTTATACCCTAACACTTTTGAATCCATATACATAAAATAAAGTAAGGATAAGCCAGTTTGGAGTATTAACACATTATTTATCACCATTTAAAATAACTGTAATGTATATAATCAAATAATTTACCACCATACAACTGAAATTGCAAGCAGCATTTTAATTCAATCTTATAAATTCAAATCAAACATTATTTTGGCCATAAAAACACCGAGAAAACAGTTGATCCATATTTTAACACATCTAAATTTCAATTGTGAATAAGAACAGGCAGAAACATTTAGAACCTTAAAACAATAACTAACTTTTTGCTTGTAGAATAAACAAAAATCCCTTTTCAGAAATATTTTTATTTAAACAAAAGAAAGCCCCTTTGATTTCTTTCTATTTATTTTTTCTTATTAGATTAAGAAAAACAAACACTTAACTAGAAAAAACCATTTGAATATTCTTTTAATAGAAAATAAAATGGCAACAGAGACAGACATATCTACATTTCCTGCTGCAGATGTTGAAAAAGAATTAGATCCAAGCAAGAACAAAGAATTTGAAACTGATTCTGTTTCTTCTGAAATTGAAGCTACCAAGGAAATCAAGGTAATTCTATTCTGCCACATTAATTGTTTGAAAGTTTTGAATTTTAATTCGGGTCTAGTATGTATGTTATAGTTGTGCGAGGAGACCGGATTTATACGTCACAAATGCATATACAAAATTATATAGTGTTAACACTAATGCTTTTTTATATGTAGGAACGAGATGCGATCATTAAAAAGAAGAAAGAAGTCGAAAAAAAGAATAACATGCAATCGCTCAAAACAACCTTCATTGTATCGGCAGTCATTGTTGCGATTGCTGCCGCTGCTATTGCTATTACCAACAAATTGAAACAAAATAAATGATTAATCTGTAATTTTTGTTGATTTTCTCCTCTTTTTTGTTCAATTTTTCTTTAGTTTTTTTTACTATATAATTATGGGATAATTTGAATCTCCCCTTGTAAAACTGTAATTGAGCTGCAGTTAATTGATTGCCACCACCCTTTTAGTTTAATGTAATAACAATAATGGAGTTAATGCATTAATTTTACCTTTTTAAGGATAGTATCCAATTTTATAAGCAAATTTAGAGACTTTTGTCTACATGGAAAATGTATTAACAAGATAATGATTGTTTTAGTGTGTTGATGATCAATTGATTTATGTGTACATATGTAAATATATCCACGAAGGAAATGTAGAAAACAAAAAGGGATTAGTAAAGAAATTAAGATTTTCTTGCTAATTTGAAAGGATTTGGAGAAGACGTCAATAAGGTGAATTCGGATAATGGACAGAGCCCTTTGGTGTACAATATTCTTTGAAATTACGAGGCTAAAAAGGTTAATGCAAATGTTATTTATCGTATAATGAAAAATTACTCTAAAGCATTCTAATAACTTACTATTTATTTGATTCTTTGAACTTGCTGCTTGAAAATGCTGACTAACTTGTATATATTAGGTCGTATTTTGTACGGTTCTAATCATATAACATACTTTTAAACTCACACAACATTCAGATTACTAATTGCTTGCACCATAAAGACATATTACCAGGTGACACTCATCGCGATTCTATTTATGTTGGTCTGGGCTTGGACTTTTTTTTATCCTTTAGGCCCATCTCGGCCCAATGTCACCAAACTCATGTTGGGCTTGTATCATTTTAAAAAAAAGGCGCCAAACAATTCCAATATTTAGCGCCATTTCGGTTTCTATATAAATCAAAACCCTGCCGACTCTCGTTTTCATATTCACTCATCTCCGTCTCCGATCTCCGATCATCTGATAATACTCTCCGTAAAGCCGTTCGATCTTCGAGAAACTCTGCTCGATTCCTATCTCGATCTGATTTTTCCGGTACGTACATATCATTTAATTAATTGCATTCTATCTGTTTGATAGTATGCCTGACTAAGAATTTTTCGATCTAGTACAATTGATTAGGGTTATGGATACGTCGAAGCCTGCGATTCTTGTCAACGGTGCGCTATTGCCGATGCATCTGCGGAAAAGAGTTCGTACAGTGGTTCAGGTTCTTGGATCGGAAGGAGGATCTGTGATCGGAAATTCTACTGATGAACGTCGGCTTGTTGTGAAAGGCACTCCGCCTTCTGCTCCTCTTACTAGTTTTGTTGAGGTTATTGGTGTTGCTGATTCGGAGAACTCGATTCAAGCTGAGATTTGGACTAATTTTGGCGATACGTTTGGTAATTTCTTATCTGATTTTGTTTTTTGTTCGGTTTGGAAATGATATTGCGATGATTGTGCGTATGGATGTCTTATGATTGTGTGTATATGTTTGAAAGTTGAATTATGTCTTGATGAATTTTCATTTGGTTTAAAATCGTACTATAACACTATTTGTCGATGAACTGATTCGGATACACGCGTGCTAAAATTTTCTGTTGCAATTAAATTTGGTTCATTGTTACCAACGCTCTATCTCAAGTGTCATCATGTCATGTATAAGTTCATGATCACTTTCGTCCGTGCACAACTCAAATTTTGCATTTAGTTTCTGAAACTTTGTTGAAAGCTGTGAATTCGATGGCTGATAGGGTTTAAGTTGCTTGGAACTTAATATCATGCTTTTTTTGGGTATATGATGTGTTTCTCATCGCTGGAATGTCACGTCTCTTCCTCCTCACTATCTTTGAAAGCTCAATTCACGTAACACAATCGTAGGACAATTGCATCTAGTTTTTGAAGCTATATTGACAACTACGGATTTGATGGGTGTTGGGGTTTAAGTTGCTTGGAACTAAATGTCATGCCTTTTCAGGTATCTCATTGCTCGAATGTCAAGTCTCTTCCTCACTCTGTTGTCTTGCAATGCTCAATTTGTGTAAAACAATCGTTGGACAATTGCATCTAGCTTTTGAATTTGTTGACAACTATGAATTTAATGGATGCTGTGGTATAAGTTGCTTGGAACTAAATGTCATGCCTTTTTGTGTATCTCATATGTTTCTCATTGCTTGAATATTACGTCTCTTCCTCACTTTGCTCAATTTGTGTAATATAATCTTTGTTCAATTGCATCTAGTTTCTGAAACTTTATTGACAACTATCAGTTTGATGGGTGCTAGGTTTCAAGTTGATTAGAAGAAAATGTCTTTTCGGTATCTCATGTGTCTCTTTGCAAAGCTCAATTTGTAACACAATCTTTGGAAAATGTCTAGTTTTTGAAACTTTGCTGATAGTATAAAGTTTGATGGGTGCTCTCTTGCTAAGATTTAAGTTGCTTAGAACTATAATGTATGTCGTTTTGGGTAGCTGATGTGTTTCTTCATAGTGTTTGAATCTTACATCGCATCTAAGATTTCTTTTCTCGTTTTGTCAGATACATTTTCCTTCAATCAACTTTGTCAGCTTGCTAATGGAGAATACAAGCCCTTGTTCCTTTGAGGTGTCCGTGGCCTCATTTAGGTGCTTTTTGGCCTTTGATGTAACTAAGTAGGTGTTTATGATTGCCATCAGTTAATGTTTTGGATGTTTCTATGATCAGACCCTTAATATTCAGAGGTTATATTCTGTAAGCAATCGTTATAGTTGAATGAATACTTAGAGGCCATGTTATGATGTTCTTTGAACAATGAACGATGGATTTGCTAGTTTAGGATTTATTGGATCTCTAAGCATTTTGTATGTTTCTTACTTCTGATGTTGCCTCTTATATTTATAATTTTCTGAGAAATTCTACGGTGAGCCGGGTCCGTCCTTTGACCATGGTTTCGTCCAATTGTATTTTTACAAATTTTAACTTTTTGGTGATTAAATTTTCTTTTACAAATTCAATGGAAATGTGTTAAAATACAATTGAAAAGAGCATTGCTTAGTGGTGAACGTGACCCACCTTAAAATTTCTCAAATCTTACCCTTAATATTTCATGAACAATGCATCCTTTAATCCGAAGTGGTTTTTTTTCCCAATATTAAGGGGTGTTTGTTTTCCTTTTTAAATTTGCTTTACCCTCTTTAATCTTAAAATCACGTGATTTGGTGTTTGGTAAATAAAAACACTTTTATTTGTTATGTTTATGTATAAAACGACTGTTTTTTTCAAAAACCAGCAAACTACTAAGTTTTTTGGAAAAAAAGTATTGACTTTTTTTTTTTCTCTCCACTTTGACAATAAATTCGGTCATTTTACATGCTATAAGTAACAATTAATTCTAATTTTAAGAAACGCCAAATCAAATTGCAAATAAGAAACATGAAATCAAAACAATAACAAACAAGGAATGTGGACAGTTGTAGCAAATGGGGTTTAATTTCATCATTTTATGTTTTTATACACTGATCTTATTTAATGGAACGAACAAAAGGATTTTACTGTTATGATTTTGCTTTTGTGTTTTGTAGTAGACCAATTTCCTCCGTACAAATTGACTACAAAACCAGCAATCTACAAAAAAGGAAAAAGGTAGAGAACTTGGGAAAATAAAATATAATCTCTAACTTAATTTTCAAATCTATATCTTATTTTTTTAACACTTGAAAATGCTATTTGCATTTATTAGACAAAAAAAGGTACATTATGATACATAAATATAACCTAAAGTATATAAAATACACGAAGAATATGAAAAAGATACAATTTATCGATTGGTTAATCAGATGAATAAATTTGCTGATATCTTCAATTAATTGGATAAGTTGATCGATTATTTTCTAAAATATTTAATTTAAATACTTAATTTCGAGATAGTTCCGACAATTTTTGTAGGTGGTCATTTTCTTTATTAAAATTTTCTGTGAACTTTAGGAATCGAATTCGAAACTTGATTCAAAATGTTAACTTCAAGCAACACATAATGACAAGATGGATACAAATGAGTTGATCAAAGTTGGTGTTAGGTACGGGCTAAGCATTGGGAGGGCCAAATGGCTTTCATGTCAATCCCCAAGATGTTGGGCTGATGTGATTAGGACAGTATCAACTACAAATTAAAGGATGCTCAATCACGATCGAACTGAATGTCAAAGTCGTCTGTTGAGCCATTAAACAAGCTTATGAGTTTGCTCGAAATCTCATATATGTCATCAACATTTATATAAAAAAAGTAAAATTAAAAATTTACGTATACCTTTTTTATTTGAAATCAAAACAAACGAAAATTATAAGTAACACCTGTTTACACAATTACAAAAATTTGATTTCAATGCGCACATTTTTTGTACAATATTGTTGCGTACTCCTTTTCTCTTAAAAAAACATTTGAAATTTATAGAGAAAATGAAACATTTGAAAAGTATTTTGTAGATAAACTATTTATGAAATCCTTTTTAGTACAAAAACGGGTTAGTATTGTTGTGTCCAATGATAGAGAACAAAAAATCAAGTAACTTAAATCTTCTCCTAAAAAAAACTATTAAAAATTTAGAAAATAGTCAGTTTTATCTTTGTCTAGAAATAAAATAAAATTATAAAAAATTGCCGCCAATTTATCGGGTAAGGGAAAGTAAATGGGGCGGGTCATAAGAAAGGATCGGGCAAGTCGGTTCAAGTAATCCAAAAGGGTTTTAAAAAGGTTCCTACTAGCTGGGTTTTAGGGGTCTTTCTTTCTTTCTTTCCAAAAATCCCATCCTCTATGTTGTAAATCGCCATGAATGCAGCCCTTAAAACGCCCATATCCACGTAAGCTTCTCGATTCCATCTCCTTTGTTAATTCAGATTTGAAATTTAAATCCTTACCCTTGTTTACCCAAATGTAGAAGATATGGCTTCAGAAGATCCACCGTTGAATCCCTGCTGTTCCGAGGTATGTATTCTTTGTGTTGTGTTTACTGTTTCTTGTTTCTTTAAAACATTTGTTTAGTTGCTTTCTGTTTTTTCAGTGGAAAGACAAGTGTTCCAAGATCGACACCGGCAGGAAATATGCTCGAAGAACTGCCAACCTTCTCTACGAACAAGTTCAGAAGATGGAAGCTGATAAATTAGCTTTAAACAAAGGTAATACCTTTTTCTTTTACGTTGTTTATCGCTAATCATTCTGCATTTACCCATTCACCCACCAATATTATGTTTAGAACGACGTCTAGAGAAGATAATAGAAATTTGCTTAAGTCTTTGATATACACATGCTTATTAATGTAGCTACTTAGGAATGTGTAAAACATAGGGTCATAGTGGCGAGCGTTGTAACTAAGAGTGTACTTAATGCATATTGCAGCATATGCTGAAGAGCTGGCACGAGCTGCAACGGAGAAAGCTGGGAAAGACAAAGAACTAGCTCTGAGAATTTCTCTTCAGAATGAGATTGCTGCGTTGAGGTCTGAAATATCTTCCTTAAAACAAAATGGAAGCACTGATACTGGAGATGGAAAGGGGGAAGTCAAGCTTCTACAGGATTCTCTGTCTAGAGCGGAGAGGGAAATCACACAACTTAAAGCGCTCCTTGAGGAGGAGAAAATAAAGGCAGATTGTGAAAAGAAGAATGTTGAGAAACAAAAGATAAGTGCTTCTGAAGCATGGAAACAGGTGAAATCTGAAAAGGGGAAGGCCAATGACGAGAAGAAGCTTGCTAATATTGAAAGGAAAAAGGCTGAGGAATATCGAATTCAGCTGGAGGCATTGAGAAAAGAAGCTGAAGAAGCAAAATCAGAGCTGGTCTTGAAGGTATCAAACACTGAAGAGGTTAGCAAAAAGTTAGAAGCAGAAAAACTTAATGTGATGAAAGAGAGAAAACGGGCTGATCAAGAAATGGTTAAAGCAGAGAAGCAAAGGAAACTTGCAGAAGCATTTGAGAAGAATATCATAGAAGAAAAATCTCTGGCTGAAAATCTTTCACGACAGTTGGAGGATGCTAGACGAAAAATTGAGGAGCTAAAGGAGAAAAATAGCTTTATATCGTCCAGAAATTGTAGTGAGCTTCCTGTTAATCAACATGATCAAGGTGGCATTACGGCCTTGAAATCTGAAATCACCTCTTTACAGCAAACGACGAGTACAAATGCTAAAGATAAGATGAGGGAAAAGGAAATCAACGTTCTCAAGGAGCTTCTTGATAA
The DNA here is from genome assembly GCA_028411795.1 of Euphorbia peplus. NCBI lineage: Eukaryota > Viridiplantae > Streptophyta > Magnoliopsida > Malpighiales > Euphorbiaceae > Euphorbia > Euphorbia peplus. The sequence continues at coordinate 34,525,917 of CP110841.1, forward strand.
AGAGAAAAAACGGGCAGACTCTGCAAAGAAGAGTGCTTCAGAAGCAGGAAAACACTTGAAAGCTGAAAAGACCAAGGTTGATAAAGAGAAGAAGAATGCTGATACTGAACGAAAGAAGGCTGAAGGATATCAAACTAAGTTTGAGGCACTGAGGAAAGAAGCCAATGAAACAAAGACGAAGTTGTTGGCTAAGATTTTGGAGTTTGAAGAAGATAATCAGAAGTTAAAAATGGAAAAATCTCAGCTATCTTGTCAGCTTGAGGAAAGTAGGCATAAAACTGAGGAACTGCAAAAGCAAGTACTTGGACTTCTATCCTCTAGAAGTGTAACTGAGGCTCCTACTGTTTTACCTGTCAAAGATAACTCCCAAACCAGAAAACTGAAGCTTGTACAGGAAAAGTTGAAGCTTGAAAAGATGCGGTTGAAGTATGCCAAACAAATGGCTAAGTTGGAGGAAAACCGGAATAGTACTCTACAACAAGAACTAGGTTGTATAAAGCTGGATTCAGTTAAAATCTCACAACGACTAGATGCATTAGACAAATGGTTCTTATCTGGCACTCAATACAGAGAGGACTTCGAAAAGGTTAGTCTCCTCATTTGCATAATTTCTGAAGCCTTTTTTTTTTCCTCTTATTCTCAGTTTGTAATTACATGAGCACACACAAACATGAGTATAATCTCTAGTAGATAGTAGCACTATATATTCGTAATATTATCAATTAGTACGGCTCTTTCGGAAAATTTACGACTGAAATGCTCAACCAAATATATATTAGTAATATTATCAATCAGCTACCTTACTATGTGGATGAGAAAAAGAGTTCCCCAAATTTCCATCTCTTTTTTTTTCATTTTTTTATTTTACCAGAAATATTCCTCTTAAGTCACAGATTCAGCACCTTTTTTTTTCTCCCATGTTGAAGCATTTGCGAACATATGAGAAATTGGCTACTTAGGTCCCACATCCAATACTAGAAAAAAGGATATTTGCATTCCACATTAATTTAATAATTAGCAAACAAATATTTATCCTCACATTGGTTATTCTTTTGAATTTCTAGTTCAAGTTCCGGTTAGTTTGATGTTGGATTAGCTGCTTCCTTGCCATGTGATCCAATGTTAGTTTGATGTTGGATTGGCTGCTTACATGGCTTGTGATCCAATGTACTTCTGATAATTTATGGCTCAAACATCTACTTGTGAGAATTTCCATTCTAGATTGCAATTATGTGTCTTCGCTTGGAATTAATTGTTTCCTCCTACTATCAACACTGGACAGACTATGAACTTCTTTTACTTTTGTTAGTTAACCACTTATTTGATGAATTTTACAGGCTGGGTTATCAGCAAACATGCAAAAGTCAACATTGAAGAGGAAACTCTGTGATTTAGACCCATTTCCGTTGTATGCTCAGAGTGAAAGTGAACTTCTTAAGTGTAGCTGTCGGGCTATGACTTCATGTGGTCCTCTTAGGCAAACTCTTCAGTGTACTGATGAAATACTGCCTACATGTGAAGGGAATCGTACTGAAGCCTTTTCAGGTATTCATTCTAAATTGAAGCCTCTGCAGGGAGGCTCTTACCAAAAATTAATAAAGAGTTCTGCAATAAATTCCAGTTCAACATCTTGTTCTGATAGTCAGTTGGTCGGCTCACAGGTTAAGGGTGCTTTTGTTTCTGCATCAGATAAATGTGTAGAGGAAAACTGTGATGCACAAACTTGTTCTGGCATATCTAGTGAAGTGACAAAAATACAATGCAATGAAAATCTTGCTATGGTGGCTGAGAATAGTGTTAGAAGTCCTCATTGTGTTGATGCCTTTGTAAGAGTTAATGGACACGGCAGAAAGTTTATGGGGATGTGTGATGCTATTGAATCTGTCAAACATATGTATTCAGAGGGTAAGAAGTTGCATATGCAGATGGAGGAGAAACTCTCTATCTTACATGGTGTGTTACACAAAGAAATGGACAAACCACCAGAAGCATCCAAGTATGTTGAAGTTGGTGTCCAGTGTGGTCCATTTGCTAAGCATGATGGGGGCCACAAGAAAAGAAAGGTATCTCATGATGATAGAACGATTATGAAGGATTTGAGCAGCAAAGAGGAGCAGGAGAAGATTATTCAAATTGGAAATGTCATTTCTGAAGAAGCAACTGCCGATAGACTTGTTTCCTCTTCTGACATTGAATTGTTGGGGGCCCCACAGGAATCCGTCAAGGGATTAATTGATTGTTTTGGAAGTGATCTTGAACCATTATTTATGGTTGGTGATGTGAATGATGGGGATTATATGAAGTTACTAGACCTGGACAATAGTGCCGATGAGGAATGTTTCAGGGAAGCAATGGAAATGCCCTTGTCCCCTACTCTCCCTGAGATTGAGATTAGTGCAGAAATATTTGATGTGGATACGTCTCACGTAGGTGATAGCTTGGATAAAGGAGTGCGAAACGACATGGAAATTATAGTGCCTTCTCATAGTTTTGACATGATTAAGGTGGATGCTAGTTCCAATAATTGTAGATACGAAGCGTCAGGATTGGAAAATGAACGAGATTCTAATAGACGGTCAAAGGACACAGAAGTGGTGCAGTTGTCATCTATACCTCGTTCCGGTGATGGCGGCCTGGTTTCTTCAAACATTTCATCCATAAGCAAACTTGAATCCAAGCATGATAGTATTCTTGCATACTGTGTTGTGTTTTCCGATATTAAGAACAGTGGTAGCATTTCTAGAATATATACTGTCACAAGGATTTGTTGGTTGAGCTGCTCTGTGGATACTGAAAGAGATTGCATTTTGCAGAAGATTTTGCATTTTCTCAAAATGGAAGACAAACTTTCACCCAAGTAAGTATCTGTATCTATTTTAAAATCCACTAAGATACTAAATCCCCATTGAAATTTTTCAAATGTTTTAAGAAGCCAGTCATTCAACTGCTGTTTTTGTTTTTTTATCCAAATCTATCTCTTTTTCATAAATATGACACTTCGATCCAACTGGTAGATTTGTCAGCGAAATCATGTGATGGAACAAACATGACAATACTATAATAACTTTTATAACAACTTCGTGACCTAGGCATGCTTAAACTTGTAAAGAAAAATGGTATATTTTGACCAAAAACTAGGAGTGATGATGTAATGTGAACAAACTGTTGATGACTTGTCTTCTAGTATATGGAAATGTATGTGGTGCGACAAAGTTTAATATGAGATGTACATTCGTTTATAATTATTGCTTCTGTGATTCTATTGATATGTTTGTTAATCATTTTGTGTTGCCTTATTTTAGGGAGAAGGCTTGTGTTCTTTTCACGTTGTTGCTGCTGAATTTCTCGGCTTGTTTGGCGGGGGACTTCGGAAGTTATTCGGATAAGGATTTTATCTTCTGCTCTGATTCTTTTTCTGCCCAAATTAATGCAGGTATCATATTTAATTGGTGTGATTCAATACTTATCCTGGAAAGTTTGTCTTGTCTGTGCAGTTTATGATCTAATGCTATTCTATTGCATTATTATTTTTCTTCTTCTTAATTCTTTCGTAACCATCGTTAATGTTTTTATTTAGTGATGTCTGATGTTGAGGCGAGAAGCTTGTTTATGGACTTCTGTTTTACGGATGGTCTGCTTGGTCTGTTTGAAGATTTTCTTCTAAACGGGCAATTGGTCTTGCATACTGGTGTGTCTTCTGAAGCATCGAGTGAATGTGATGCAAGGATGAGTGCATTTCTGGATGGTGTAAACATAAGTTTGTCCTATGAACCGGCTTCTAGTGACCAGGTGTTGGCAGGGAGCTGCATATTAGCTCTGATCTGCACTGCAGTAGACAGGATTGAGCTTATCTGGGAGGCTTCGTACAATCTTCTAAGGAGCCACAAATACGATAATAATGTTCTACTAACCATCCTTCACATTTTTGCAAATTTCTCCGGGAAGAAGTTTTTCTCCAGTAAGGAATACAGCTTGACAATGACTGTAGTAAAATCAATAGTAACTAATCTTGAGAGGGAGATTCCATCAGTTACTTCAACTTGTCATTCATCTTTGCCCGAGCCTAAAGTTTGGTTCCACCCGTGTGTTGAATGCCCATTTGATGCAGTCTCGAAGGATACAGCTTTATTGGTTTTATCAGAAAAGCTCCATTCTTATGCTCATATAACTCTCCATCAAATGGATGTGGGCAGTTTATCAAATTCCCAAGATGTCTATTGCAACTATAATACTAAATATAATACCAGTGAAACGGAAGTTTCTTGTGGAATTGACGTGAATTGCGACGCATCCTGTGTGTTAAGTGCATCTGTGATGCCTACTGCTCATTTCAACTCTGTTGGTAGTGGGACTTTATGTGAGCTGAGTGATGTTCTTTCATTGGTGGAACTGCTTGCTTGCTACATGGTACGCTGATTTACCTTTTTTTTTATATGTTGTTAAACGTACTATACTGCTATCATTCACCTCCTCGTTTTCATATATTTTCATATGTTTCTTAAAGATTTTCCTGATCTTATGTTTAGTTTCAATACGAATGCCTTCATTATTGTTGGTTTACTATTATGAGGCATAATATCAGTTCTCTTATCGGGATTTTTCACAATGTTAAAATCTCTGATATACTTTATTTACTTGCTATCTCCCGTCCATGTGCAGAGTTGGGAATGGACATCTGGCAAAATTATCCCAGTGTTGCTGGAAAGTTTGGAAAAGCCTATTCAAGATCATTTTGCCGTTGCTATCTTTATTCTGCTGGGTCAGCTTGGGAGGTATGCTTCCACACGCATGTGATGCTTAGCGTTGTATTTTTGTTAATTTCTTGTTCTTCCGGTTTTTACATTACTTATAGAACCCGTGGCGGGATTTCTACTAGTGAGATCCTTATCTTTAGATACAATTATCTACTCTTAAATCTGTCATTCTCCCTTCATTTTATGTTATCTATCACACCACAGGAAGGCCATAGCCGACGATGTAGTATATCCTCAGTGCTTTTTACCCGATCACTTGATCAACTCTATAAAATATAGTTCGTATTTTTGTTTATTATGTTTATTGTTTTGTTTCTGCATTTAACCTGACCACTAGATCAACCCTGTTACGACATGCAGGCTTGGAGTTGCCGCGCATAATTACGAGGACAAGGAAGTCGAGAACCTAAGATGTAGATTACGTAACTTTCTATGTCTAGACAACACTAATTCGCCCCCGATGTCTCTGTCTGTTCAAATTGCCACTACTGTCTCTCTGCTGCAGCTTCTATCTCTTAATGTTGAAGGTGTTTTCAAGAGTGATTTGAAGGTTCAAGAAGTCACAACTCAATCATTCGTTGATCATATTAGAAAGTGGTTTTCTTTACTAAGCCAAGAACAACAGAACTTGGCACTTGGTGTCTTAAAGTCAACTGAAGAGGGACGTTAGCAATGAGGATTAATTACAATATAGGAAAGGCGCTAGGTAGCTCGGAAACTTTGAGGACTAGTCGGAGATAAGTTGGATTTTGAGCGTTTAGGCAGTCCAGTCGGGTCCAAATTGGATTCTCAATTTGGAGCGCCTAGGTGTCCATGCAGACTTCGTCTAAAACCTAGATTAATCAATAGATTATGAGTTTAGGAAGGTTTTTTTTTATTGTTAATTTTTGTGCATTAAAGACTAGGTATTTGTCAAATCTGGCAAGGAAAACAAAAAAGGGGGGCAATTTTTTGAGTAAGCTTCTCATTGTTAATACAAGTTTGTATAATTTTGGACCATATTTAGTTTAGTTTATCTGCTTTATGCCTGGATGGCTTCATTAAATTGATTTGGTGAAAAGATATTAATTGGGGATTGTACTTGGTAATTTTTTTTCTGTATTTTTCTTGTTTTCCTTTAAACAGTAAATTAGAGGCTAGCTTTCCGATCTTATTTGTTAATAATATTTTCCACCTAACATTTATCTCGATTTAGGTGCTTTTTATGGTTATATGGTTACTTCGAAGTAGCCACTATTTTGTTTTTATTATCATTGAATCGCATTTCATACACTAATCTAACGGTGATAATGGGCAAAGTAATACTTACTTTGTTTTTTATAGAAAAACCCCTCGATTTAATCAAAAAAAAACAATTAATTTAAAGAAAATTAACATAAAACTATATTAAAGCACGGGTATATCCTTTTTCCAAAATAAGAAAAGGCACGGGCATTGAAATGTGGGTTTAATATCATAAAACGGCATAGCTTCAGTTGACAAACCCTAAAACCATATCTTCATTTTTATTTCCTTTTTTTTTTTTTCTCCCTTGCAATATTTTCCTCTCTAAATTCGTGAATCCTTGTAAACCCTAGCTTTTCTCATCGGTGGCATTCTCCACCGCGACCTGAAAGGTAAAATTTCATCTCCGTTGGAGCTTATCTTTCGAATTCTTGTAATGTTTATTAGGTTTCAGCTATACATTGTGTATATGCGTTAGTTTCATTTTATTTTATGCGGTTTATCAAAGAGTCTTTGCTTATTTTGAAGGTCAATAACCTCCCGATTGTCATACAAATAGTCCGGTGGGTCCCATTTGTTGTACCGAACTCTGTTTACTAACAACCTTTCAATTGTTATACCCAAGTATTGACAACCTTCCAATTATTATACAAATAGTTTGGTTCTAAGTGTATTATTATATAGAGGCTTTACTGTATAAGAGATCATTCCTTGTACTGTTGTTATGTTATAGAGTTGCATGATTCCGAATACATTTACTTCTCAACCTAGGTACATTGGAAGTTGTAGTGTCAGTTGAGTGTTGTAAACTGAGACACAGTGTCGTGTATGGAAACGGGAATGTAATTTCTGAAACATATGCCTTCAAATGAAAATGGATATGGACACTCAGTGGCAAATCTAGGGTAGCAATGTCGGGGGATTTCATACCTAGGCATGAAAATTTGAATTGTAGCTAATACAGTTTGTCAAAAGGAGGGAAAAATGCGATATTTTTTTGACGAAAAATTCAAATTTTAGACGAAAATTATAGATTTGCAACAAAAAAATTTCAGATTTCCAACATATTTAATGTATTTTAACACTATTTTATAGATTACCACCGAATTTATCTTTCAAAATCATCTTTTTCCAGTAAATTTCTCAAGCTGGGGGGGAAGGGGAGGGAGAGAACACTCACTGTAGGGGTAATTTCAACGGACGGGTACCAAAACCACCCTTGGTAGGTGCGGTTCCAAGGGCTGGGCCCCCCCTAGATATGTACTCCCCTTCAGACACTGTCGCGGATACGGGTAGTCTAGTAAGGAGAAGTGTCCATGTATGTCAGTTATGTGACAGATACGATATAAATACTTAAATTGATGCAACATAGACATAAAACTTTAAGCTGATTTGTTAAGGATTCTGACATTTGTTTTCGGCTAAAAAAAATCAATCTTGATGTTGCTTCTAGCATTTTCTGCTGTTTTGGTTGATTTGAGTACAAAGTTCTAAAACCTAACCTTCATAAAGTAGCCTTAAAATGAAAATAGGCATAGACACAGCGTTGGATGCAGACGTGGACATGGACACGGACACTCTAGTAAAGATAAGTGAACGTGTATGTCAGTCATGTGACAGATATGATATAATACTGAAAATTGATGCAACATAGACATAGAACTTTGAGCTGATATGTTAAGGATTCTGACATTTTTTTCCCCTTCAAAATTCAATCTTAATATTGCTTCTGTCATTTTGTACTGTGTTGGTTGATTGAGTAAGAAATTTTAAAAGTCGTATATTCTGTTTTCTCTTCGTTTTTGTAACAGGTGGTTGTCTTATCATGGCTAAAAATTATGCTTTGTAATGTCAGTCATATGCTTTGCCAATCAAATTAATCACTTTCTCATTTCTTGTCTTTTGCTTGATGCGATTTCCAGATAAATTGTTAAACAATCTACTGGCTGTTGTTTTTGGGACACTGCTAGTATCTAAAATTTCAAGAAATTCACTGCTTCATTAGATATACATATATATATTTTTTTTCACCTGCTGAGCATCATCCTCTTCATTCTCATTCGTAAATCTCTCTTGCTTGTCTCTAACTGTTGTTGCTTAATCATTTCCCTTAATTGAATATCATTCACATTGCAACTCCTTGAGTCCATATTATGGCTAAGATTCAGTTTGAATTCTTAGCCTGCAACTCCATTTGGCCTCTCATTTTTTTCCCTCCTTTCGTACTTTGTTCTTCCTTCAATGAATGCTTCTGGCTCCTGTACTTCTTCACAGTTGCCTTTGCAAACTTGTTTTCTTAGACAAATAAGATGCCGAGGTCAAGGGATAATGATGATGCGGATAAACTTGAAAAGTCAACGGATTCTGAAGAGGGGGTTGATCTTGATGATGACAATGAACAAGAGGAAGTAATGGAAGAAGAGGTTGAGTATGAAGAAGTAGAGGAAGAGGAAGAAGTGGAGGAGATAGAGGAAGAGGAAGAGGTCGAAGAGGAGGTTGAAGAAGAGGAAGAAGAAGAGGATGGTGCTGATGACTCGGATTCACAGAAAGGTTCCGACAAGGAAGGGGAGGAAGATGATAAGAAAAGGCATGATGAGCTTCTTTCTCTTCCTCCTCATGGATCAGAGGTGTACCTTGGCGGCATTCCTCATGATGCCACTGAAGACGATCTAAAGCGTTTTTGTGAATCTATAGGTGAAGTCATTGAAGTAAGTTATGCTCTCTTTCTTTAAATGCCTTATCTGGTTTGAAGAACTTCTAGAATAGTCCCGGTGTATGTGCTCCTTAATAAAACAAATGGTTAAAGGGTTGTTGTGAGGGGTTTTCAGGGTACTATAAAAAATTATATTTTACTTTTTATAATTGACTATTATGTGAAAACATACACTCTAGGAGTATTTAGAAACTCTCATTTGGGTGTTTAAGTTTTGGACCAACTGACAGCTGCTTCTATGCTGAGGACAGGTGAGGATAATGAAGGGCAGAGACTCGGGTGAGGCCAAGGGTTATGCATTTGTCATGTTCAAATCAAAGGAATTAGCTTCTAAGGCCATTGAAGAACTAAACAACACTGAATTTAAGGTACTGTAATGTTTGGTTTTTTCTTCCCCCAACAAATTCAGGTTATGCTGGAAAATACATCTATTTTGCATGCCTATATTACCTTCGTACCTCCAGTCTCTTTGACGAAGTATTGGAGTCCCTAAGCAGTCAAGTTACCCAGTTTTTTCATTCTCGTTCTTCTTCAGGGGAAGAAGGTAAGATGTTCAACATCTCAAGCAAATCATCGGCTGTTCATAGGAAATGTTCCACGAGACTGGGATGATGAAGACACGAAGAAGATCGTAACGAAGGTTGGCCCTGGTGTAATTTCTGTGGAATTATTGAAGGTGTGTGTTGTTTGAACTTCTAGAATATATATGATGTTTGTGTAATATTTCTGTCATGATGGTTCTAAAATTGTGGCTCTAAGTGTTTGTGTTCATTAACTTGACATCTTACTGTTTATAGGACCCACAGAATTCCAATCGCAATCGTGGATTTGCTTTTGTTGAGTATTACAATCATGCTTGTGCAGATTACTCAAGACAAAAGATGTCAAATTCAGATTTTAAACTTGATGATAATGCTCCAACTGTGAGCTGGGCTGATCCTAAAAATGCTGGATCTTCTGCTGCTTCTCAGGTGGTTATACAATTCTGCTTTCTTGTTTGTCTTCCATATTGGGATATCATTAGATCTATATGCTTTCAATCTGATATGCTTGTAATTCTTGTACAGTTGTTCGTATTGTCTCTTTGATCCCGATACTAAATATATGCCTTGTTCAAGTCACCATTACTACTGTTCTTTGGTTCTTTAAGTTTTTTTACTAATTGAAAAACCGTTCTTGTTTCTGATATTGTGTTTTTGCATTGGTGTTCCTATGAAGATTACTGATCTTTTTGTGTTCCTTTGTTAGTTTCTTTTAAGTTTTAAGTATGACGGTTAGCTCCATGCTGGTTATGTTTTCACGCCATATGAATCTTCTTTCTATAATGTTTTTCTTGTCCCAAAATTTAAATGAAATCTTCGTACAATTTGATACAGGTTAAGGCAGTGTATATCAAGAACTTACCAAAAGATATAACCCAGGACCAGTTAAAACAGCTCTTTGAACCTCATGGAAAAGTTACTAAAGTGGTTCTTCCACCTGCAAAACCTGGCCATGAAAGGAGCAGATATGGTTTTGTACACTTTGCTGAGAGGTCAAGTGCCATGAAAGCACTGAAAAACACTGAGAAATATGTAATTGATGGTAAATTTCTCATCACCTTTGCATCTCTGATTTATGATGAACCCCATAAGGTTGATCTGAATTTGTCTTTGTTTGGCAGGCCAAGTCTTGGATTGCTCCCTTGCAAAGCCTCAAGCAGATCAGAAGTCTTCCGGAGGCCCAAATACACAGAAATCCGTTTCAAATCCAACCTTTGCTCCTCGTCTTGGTTATGATCTAGTTGGGGGTCCCTATGGTGCTTTAGGTGTAGGATATGGTTCTCCTGGTTTTGCACAGGTAAGGGAATGGTCAAAATGCATATTCCACATAGTCGCTCCCTTCTTCCTTAGCACACAGAAGCGTGCAATTGCTCCCTTCTCCAGACCCCAAAAAAATCACGAAATAGTGAGAGTTAATCAGGATTGTGACGCAAAAACCTTGTTCTGTTTTTCATCAATTGGGTAATTTTATTAGGGTCAGGAAATAGGTAGTTTAACATGATCATATATGGTAGATTGAAGTTGGAGATGGATCTGCATCTGGTTTCTGGATTATGGTCATAATATGTGTGTAATTCTATGACAAGTCTGTTTACTGAATGTCACTAGCAAATAGAATAACTTGAGCTCCAAAACTTTTGTTTGACTACTTAGTTTTCTGTTTGGATTGGAGGTTTCCACTGCATTTTGTAATCTAGACAATTTGGTTCTGTTATTTGCTAATAGTGCTATTACTTGATAATAAATTAGAACACTAACTGATGTATAAAAGCTGTTATAATCTGATATATTCTAATTATTTTAATATTCTTTGTGATGAGCTTTGCAGCCAATGATGTACGGTAGGGGACCAAGTCCTGCTGGGATGGCGATGATGCCGATGCTTTTGCCTGATGGAAGGATCGGATATGTCTTGTAAGTATTTTCACCTATAAAAAGTCATGCTTGTGTTGTTCGCTTTCAAGATGTGAAAATGAGAATGTATCTGTTCAAACTACGGTAGTGTCGGTTGATAAATCTGAAAGTCTTGAAAGTATCAAATGATACAACTCTTAATAAATACTAAAAGAATAAGTACTATTTAGCCCTAAGTTTGATGCCATTTGGCCGTGTGTTCATTATCCACTATCTGAAATTTGATAATTTTACCATGTGATATCCAAAGAACCGTGCGGTTGATTGTTTATGATGTATGGTCTTGAATTGTTTGAAAGATAACCGGATCTTGGTGTCTTAATGCTCTACCTTCCATCTAAAATCATTCTTTACTGTTTATAATTTTGCAAATCTGGAACTTGTGTTTCTCTGTTTTGCTGTTTCTTTACATTAATCAGCTTCAGAGGATCATTGATTGTTACGCTCTTTATGTTTGTAAATTAGGCAGCAGCCTGGAATGCAACAACACACACCTCCTATTCATCCTCGGGCCGGTAGGGGTGGTGGTGCTGGTAGCTCAAGTGGTGGAAGACGTAGCAATGATGGAAGCCGTGGCGGACGGCGGTATAAACCATACTAATTTAACTTCTGTTAAGTACAGAAATGCACAAGGGTGGAGAAAATTTTCCCAGGTTGACACATTCCTTGCTTTGAGCTTTAAATAAAGCACGTATCTGGTTCAACAATCTTTGCGGCATTTACATGATAGTAGAGCCCAAATCTGCCGGAATCAAACTACAACTGTAATGAGAAAGAGTGAAGATTTGAACAAGTATTGACGATCAGTCACTCTGCCCCACCCATGTTTCTTTTACGGTGCTCAACAGTAGTCTGTGAAAGTTAAGTTAAATCTGTAAAATGAAAGCTTGTATGGCCTTGACAAAGAAGTGTTTGTAGCATTAGTTACCGCATGGAGTTTTTTGTTCCGATGTTTTTTTTTCTCTAATTATCAAATTTTTAACCGTGTTCGTAAATTCAAATGTTTGATTGATCTTGTATGAAAGAACTGACATTGCCCTCAAGTCTCTGTGCTTCGTCTAATCAATCTGGTTGAAATACGCGGTGAAATTGGTTCAGTTGAATTACTGACCAAGTGAATGTCGAATAAATCACACTTCCCAAGGGACCATCATGTTAGTACAGGGATTTAATACCGATATTTTACGTGATCAATTAGTAATTGCATTGATATATCGTCATGTGTTTCATGTTGGTATGAGTCTAAGTGCCATGGGCGTATTCTACCTGTAAAGAAATGGAGAAAAATCACCAAGTAGGAGCTCAAAAAGTTCCATAATCTATCAAATTGCTATTCCAAAACCTAATTTGGTGTTTGGAAACCACTTATGAAACCAAACAAAATTTCAATTTTTATTTCAAATCGTAAGCTGATATTACTCCATTGACATACGAATTAAAAATCGTAGCATCATAATTAACAAACTAATTGGCAGTATTAAAACTGGTCTTATTGTGGTTATTTTTGTCTGGTTTCAATGAGTAACCCCTTAATTTTAAACTGTCCTTATCAAGATGTGAAAGAGACAAATGAAATGTTTTATAAAATTTATGATTCATCATATCATAAACTTGCACTTATATCATGTATCATTTACAATTTGCACATTTGGACACATCAATTCTGAAACTGGAGCGTGAATTGTTAATTTTTGACAAATACACACCATTTATAACCTTTGATCCGAAAAAGTAATTGAAGTTTTGGGATAAATTCAAAATATGAATATATTTTTTCTATTTTTAACATTCAAAACTTATTTAGAGAGTAGGATTTGATATTGCATGCTCTCTATAAAATACAGTTGCTGCGTATTGTTTGTCTTCCTCTCCCTCGTTGTTGGACAACAATGGCAGGAGGTCCTGTACATGTTCCGGACGAACGGATAGAAGATATACTTTCAAGAGTGCCCGCTAAATCACTGCTCCGATTCAAAGCAGCTTCCAAAAAGTTGCACTCTTTACTTTCGGATCCCACATTTGCTGATTTTCATCTCAGACTCAAACTCAAACGGTCATCGAAAGTTATTTTCTTCCGAACCTATCCCCTTGACCCATGGATATCGATACTGGTGAATCACGCAAATTTAATTTCCCTGTTGAAACAGTTACAGCATGCCAACTCGTAGGTTCAGCCAATGGATTGGTTTGTGTAGCCCCTCCTTGTAGAGGAGGAGGCTGCTTTATGTGGAATCCAACTACTCGTCAATGTAAAAATATATTTGTTCCCTTACCATATGTTGCTAGCAGCCTATGTGGTTTCGGTTACGATTCATATTCTGATGATTACAAAGTTTTGCTGATTGGGGTTACCACTTTCGCGTTTTTTCCTTGAAATCAAATTCATGGAAGAAACTTGATTATCATCTACCAATGAGAGTTTATGCTTTCCATTTTAATGGAGCTCCCCATTGGTGTCATGGTTCGTATGTGGTTACTTTTGATTTTGCAACCGAGCAAAGGTCTTACATGGAGCTGCCTCAAGAAATGAAGCGGAACAGAAACACGTCGCTTGATTTAGGGAATTCCTTGCAGGAATACCAAGGCTTGTTATGTGTATGTGGGGGAATGTCTATTTGGGTGATGAAGGAATACGGAGACACTACATCTTGGACTAAACTAACATCTATGCCTAAGAGAAATGCAACGCCGGTCGCGTTTTCTAGGCTTGGACGTGTAGTCTATCTAACAGATGATAGATTTGGAATCATACAAGACATGGTGTCGGATGATTATATTTCACAGATGCATCTTGTGTCTCCTCTGAATGCATTTGCATACACAGAGTCTCTAATCTCGCCCATGCGTTTTGACAGTCAGCCACAGTTCAAAAAGATAATGAAAAGGCCAAGGAAACAAAGGAAAACATTAGTGCTACTTCATCGATGCATTTGGGATTTATGTATTTTCCTAGTGGTCATTCATGGTTAAGCTTATTATTGTTGTCTTGTTTAACTTACAAAAGCAGTAGCGTTGTTTTTGTGTGATATTAGATTGCTCTGTCTATTTGAACGGTTAGAAAAATGTTCACGCTTAGTTTTTTCATTAGCCACCATCTCAACCATCGACACAAAAGTAGGTTGATAATCCGTCACTCCGCCCCGTCCCCGTGCTGCTTTCACAGCTCTGAAAAGTTGTCTGTGAATGTTAAGTTAAAACTGTAAAATGAAAGCCTACAGGTTGATTACAAATGCAACAATTAGTGTAGTTGCCGCATGGAGGTTTTTGTTCTGATCTATCTTTTCCTCTAATTATCGAGTTTTGAATCTTGTTTGATAAATTTGAAGATCTTGAAAGAAAGAACAGGCATTGCCCCAAATCTCTGTGCTTCATGTGCTTCATGTAATCAATCCAGGTGAAATTACGGACATAGATTGGTTATTCGAACACCTCCAGGATTTACCTGAAAGGAAATTAACGGTACAATTCGATTATATCCCTCAGAGGGAATCATGCATCTACTAACTCAGAAATTATTATTCAATAAGCCACAAGTGTGGCACCATAACTTATTCATGGGACCAAATCTACAACAAACTTTTAAAAAAAATCTCTATAATGTAACATGTAACTATACTATGATACATCTAGAAGATACATACATGAATCTTAAACTCATAAGTTACAGTTTAAACTAACATTATTTGTTATCAAAACGACATAGTATTCAATCAACTTTCTGAATGCTTGATTTGATGTACATCTTGCTCTTGCTGCTTCAAAAAAAATTCTCCTGACTAGTCAATTACTTGGTTATTCTGCAGCAACAATACCTGCTCCACAACATAGTAAAAGACGTTAGGCGAGATCGGGATTAATCGGTGAGCTAGTCGAAAGCAAGTCGAATCTTGAGTCTCTAGGCAGGTCTAAGCAAACCAATGGGTGGAGCGCCTAGGCCTTCGTTTACAATATTGGTTATGTAAGATCTCATCAAACGTTTATTTTACTCACTGAAATCATATAGCAGTAAAGAAAATGGTAAAATAGATAAATGATTGGCTACTAAGATGGTCGTCCCTAAACTTTCAAACCAGACATAAAAGTTCATGAATTTTGACAAATAATTATAGTGTTGTACCATTCAATTCTGCCAAGAAAATAATAGTGTAGTACCACTAGTGGACCACGCGAAATGACTACACTCATTACGGGACCATCGTGTTAGTAAAGGAGTGCAATTACGTGTATTTGCATGTGGTCAACAGTCATTTGGATTTCGTGTTAGTATATGATGCCAAAAGAACTTTTACGTCTGGTTTTCAATTTCAGGGGCATCATGTTGGTACATACACCAATGTCTAGATGGATACTTTGTCATGATACAAATATGCTCAGTATTTAAAAACTTCGAAAATGACATCTCATGAACATGTTGAATATGTGCATATATTCTGGGTGAAGTTAGAATGATACTTACTTAACTCGAACGCCATTTGACGTTTTTCAAACGAATGCTGAGAGGTCTTCAGGGGGTTCAATCCAGATGTTCTCGAACGGATCTTGCTCGCCCCAGTCATGACACTGCTTACGAGGATAGTATCTACAATCATCGAGAGAGTAAGATATGCAACGTTTTCCAAAGAACCGGACTTTTGAGAAGTAGATGCTGTTTCTCATTATCCCAGGGAGGTCAATTCTCGTATGAGATGATAAGAAACTCGCAAACAGAGTCGCACCATCGAGGATCTTCATCTCTTCCCATACCATGCTTGACCTATTCAACTTAAATAGAATTGGATTCTCGCTGCAACACGTGTATATTACTAAGATATCTCCGTTACATTCCGACATAAATTTGCCTTTCCACCAATTTTTCGCAAAGAAGTTCTCCGGACACTTGGGTGGAGGCACGACAAGAACATTCCAAGTCCGTTCAATTGGGTCGAAAACACCAAGCCACCCCGTAAGACTAAGACAGTAGAAGACTCCACCGCAGAAAACAATCTTATTCCAAATACTGCTTACGAAAGGCAGGCGATTTTGATAATTCACCGTGACCCACTCGGTTGCCCCAGGATGACAAGTACTGATAGCAACGATTGTGGGACTTATGTGCTTAACCGTAAAAATGACGCAGTTATTCGATTTCGGGCAAGATGAGAACGCTACGATCTGGTAAGTCAATTCAAATCTCGCCAGTTTGATCACTTCCTTGGTGAACGGGTTAAAGAAGAACACACGGTGTGTTCGAGGTCTGTATAACAATAACCAACCATCTTTAGTATAACAAACTCTTGACCCATGCAACTCTGGTAGCTCGAGGGAATAGGTTTTCCGCTGTGCAGGGTCATAAAATTCGTACAGATTTCCGAATTTCGGGAAATACATAAGCCAAGGTGGTTGATTTACCACTCTGACAGAAACTGCAGCAGTGTACCATCTTTTGCAAACAACAGAGGCGTGAATATTATCCTCGAGAGTTAAATGGCTAAAAACCAGCTCGAGAAGTTCCACAGGAAGGTCGGCCCAAGTTTGTAGCTCTAACTTCTCCTTCTTATTCAAGGTTGATGCTTGTTTACTATCCATAACAGTTGTAGCCAACCTGCAGGCATAGTGAACGTTAATGGTCATATAATGACAAACGAACTGCCGATATATATTGATTCAAGTCAGCACTCTGGAATTACTTACCGGATATTCATTTTACTTTGGAACTATTAGTAAGAGAGTAAAGTAACATTTTGAAGACAAAAACCTAAAAATATGTACTAAATGCAGGGTAAAAGATGGTAGTTGAGATGGGTTTGCAATTTCTGACACGATCATACTATTTAAGGAAACAACCCAACTAACACAACGCGATTGACATGATTCTCAATTTTCTAGCATTTATATCTTACATAACCAATAATATAGAGCATAACACGATATTGACACGAAACTCAAAACTGCCACCCCTTTCATCCTAGCCCAGCCTCAATAACTCCATTTAAAACACACTAACACAATAGTCCATCTGAATGAAAGATCATGAATTCGCAAACCCAAATCTACTCTGTGAATCGCACTAAGCAAAGTAGCGCGAGCACAAATTGATCAAGAAACAGAATCCAAAAATAACACAACACGACACAACTGACATGATTCTCAAATTTCTAGCATTTATATCTTATATAACCATACATAGCATATATATAACACAACACAATATTGACAAGAAACCCGAAATTTCCACCCCTATCATCCTAGTCAGCCCTATTTAACTCCATTTAAAACACACCAACACAACAATCCATCTGAATGAAAGATCATGAATCAACAAACCCAAATCTACACTGTGAAATCACATTAAGCAAAGTAGCAAGCACAAATTGTTCAAGAAACACACTCCAAAATCATGGTGATACGTTCAAACAATATAATTAATGTCAGAATTGCTTAATCTGCAGTTTTAGATTCGCAAATTTCATTCCTTATCCAAACTCTGCTATTTAATAACTTTCAACTCCCATCAACTAAACACAACTGAATAAAGTTAAATCTAAAACGTAATGCTCTTATGCAATCACAAATCTATCATCCGAATAGCACCCATACTGTGATATTGAAATGAAACACAAAATTGCCACCCGTTTGGTCCTAGCCAGTCTTATTTAGCTCCATTTGAAACACACTAACACAATAATCCATCTGAATGAAAGATCATGAACTAGAAAAACCCAAATCTACTCTGTGAAATCACACTAAGCGAAATAGCAAATCACAAATTGTTGAAGAAACACAATCCAAGTCATGATTAGTCCACACCACACAAAATTACAATTACAATTGCTTAATCTACAGTTTCAAATTCAAAAAATTTATTCCTTTTCCAAACTTTCAACTCTCAATAACTAAAACCCAACAAAATAAACTTCAATCCAAAACTTAAAGCTCCTACAAATGTATCATTCGAGTAGCACCCAGAACACGATATTGACACGAAACCCGAACTTGCCACCCCTTCTTCTCAATGAAAGATCATTAGCAAAACCCAAGTCCAAAATCATGGTGATATCTCCACACAACTCATCACAGTTCCAATTTCTTAATCTACACTTTCAAATTCAACAATTTAACAACTTTCAACTCTCAATAACTAAAACCCAACTCAATAACCTCAAATCCAAACCTCAATCCTTCTCCAAATTCCAAATCTACCATCTCAAAAACTAAAACCCAATTGAAAATACACCTCAAACTCCCCAATTCAGATCCCAATTTCACTCAATTGATACATCACATTGCATCACAACAAAAACCCAATTGAAAAAACCCTAATTCAACTCCAATTAACCCCAAAATACACAAAAAGATGACAACTTTATCACTCAAAAACTGAAATTACAACAAAAAAATGAACTTACAATTTCAATTTTCTTCTCTTCCTACCAATCATTTCTGAACTAGCAAAATCAGTCCACTCTACACAGTAAAACAAGAAGATGCAGAAAAATAAAAGTACAATCAAATTCACAATGTCGGAACAAAACAAGAAACCTCCATCATTATTTATCCAACTTGGGAAAAAAATGGGAGGTTGCACGTGTAAGTTTGTGTAATCTGCTGTGCTGCAGTCCATAGTTTTAAATTTAGAAACTATTTTAGATGTCTCCACGTGTGATAATGAGTACGTGGAGGTTTGAGTGGGTATGTTGATTCAGAAAAACGTGCGGGTTTAACTTATGGTAAGGTGAAAACGTGTTTTTTTTTAACCTTGTTTGACTCGTGGATGCGAGTGTGACTGATTTAGTTTACTAGTGTAAAACAGTAAAAAGTAAAAGGATAATGTGGATGAAGATTTGTTTTGGAAGCATCGGTTAATTATAAAACTGGCTAAATTGAGATGTGGTTGTTGTGTTTATAGTGGATCATCTACTACTACTCACCTTGTTTCGTTTTTGCATATGACAGTTCTTTTTTTTCCAGAGTTAATACCTCAAAAAATATTGTTGTCTCTATAATGTTTTGATTGCCTTGGACCAATATGTAAATCTCTAGTGAATGGGTATATTCTTCAATAGCAATGTCAATAATATGGTCAAAGATAACATTCACGACTCTTCAGGTCTTCCCCTCTCTAGATACAAGTCCATACTTAGGATTGGGAGGGATAAATGTAGAATTGTGTTTCTTTTTTTCACAAATTTTGTCTTGTTTAATGAAATTAACTGATAAAAAAACTAAAAAATCTTTTCAGTAATTTGATCACCTAATATATAAATTTCCAAATATATATCACTAAATATAAAATCTATTAGTTTAATAAGATATCTTCAAATATGTTAACTCGTACGTACCTTTTTCGAGAATCATGATATCTGTCCTATTTGAATTTTGGTTATACTCTTTTTGGTAGATGTGATGTGTCAGTAATTTTCACATGGTCCATGATTGATCAAGTTAATTTGGTCAGTTACCGTTAGATTTGTGTAATGATGTCAGTCACCGTTAGATCTGTGTAATGATGTTAGATCTAACGGTTATTACAGTGATTGACCAAATTAACTTGGTCAGACATAGACCATGTGAAAATTACTGGTGATGTTCATACATTTTTCAAAATATTAAAAATTATGATTACAGCGATACAAGTTTTTTTTCTATTTTTTTACCTGAAATTGACCAATAGGTTAAAAAAAAGGTCAATATTTCAATTGATATACGTGTTTCCAAAAAATAATAAATAATTTTATATATATAATAAAAATTTAAACAAATATATCAAAATCTAAATTATGTATCCAATATTGAGAATTCAAATTTTATATATATCACACAAATCTGAAGTCTATCACAATCTTTCAATCGAAATTCAAATTTATTTTATTTAATTATATAACTAATTTATTTGGCAGCCATTATACCTTTCCTCCTCTGCTTATCCCTTTTATCGTTTGTGCCCTTTTACTCAAATTTTTCTCGTGTTCATGGCTACACGCCTCATCACTCAGATTTTTCTTGAGTTCACTATCTAAAGTTACAATGTAAACTAAGATGATGTTTTGCCTCTTGAGTTCACTATCTAAAGTTACAATATAAACTAAAAATGATGTTTTGCTTTCGATTAGAGTATTAAATTTTCACTTTATGGATTAACAGAGACAGATTTAGAAACTCTTATTACTTTTATCATGTAGGATTTAGAATTTTAGAGGGATGGTTTAAACATTAATTGTTTTTTTCTGTTTGGATAAAATTTAGATTTTTTTGATTTTTTTTAACTAAATTGGACCGATTTCAGTCAAAAGAAAAAAGAGTTATATAATAATAAATTTATTCAAATACATCTAAAAGAATATTCCAAAATCTTCATTATCTATTTAATATTAGGAGTTCAAATTTTATATATATCGCAATCCAATCATAAATCTATCAAGGTCAATTAGCTCGTTGACATTTTTTTAACAAAAATCCAACCAAATTTTGAGTTTGACATTTTAATGTTTCTATTTATTGTATTATTGAGTTTTTAAGGTGTACAAAATTCACTAAAGAATGTCAATAGTTTAATCAATAAACATCATTTCAGTAAAGTATTTAGTTTAATATTTTTGTTTAGTAGCCCACTAATTAACTTAATTGTTAAATGAAAACTTAAAAGGATTTTTATCAAAATCTTCATAACAATCTAATATCTAAGACTAGATTTCACATATTCAAATTTTAATGTCTAATGCAATTGATAAATGCAATTTATTTTTTTTGGAAAACCTAGAAAGCTTTATTTAGGCAAAAGGCCCAACAAAGAACAAAATAATGAAATTAAGAAACACTGTTGGTTTTAGTTGTCACTCGAATGGAATTTACCAATAAACAAAAATAACTAAAAGGATTATAATAACTTTATATATAAATAATAATATTGAAATAATTCTAAAAGAATATTCCAAAATCTTCATAGTTATTGTTCTAATAGTAAGAGTTGGAATTTATATATATAACAAATCAACCATAACTCTACCGTATATTTATCAGTATCTTTTTTTTGAAATAATTAATTAGTATCTTTAAACTGTTTTTATTTTATTTAATTATATAACTAAATTATCCAAATATTACTATATAAGATAGATTATGATGTTGCAATTTCGTTTACAGTAGTGACATATCATTTTCACTATGTCAGCCATTATAGCTAGCCTCCTCTGCTTATTCGTTTCATCATTTGTGTTCGTTTACTCGGATTTTTCTCGCGTTCATGGCCACATGCCTCAGGATTTTTCTCACGTTCATGGCTACACACCACAACATAAGGTTTGCATCAATTATACAATTAATTCCGTTTAATATAGTATCAATTTCCATCGTGTATTCCACTAATTAGTATTTTTTTTCTTGTATCGAACTGATTAGCATTACATTGTTTACATGGGGCATCTCAACAATTTGGATTCGGAAGCTATAATCAATTTCAACCATGAAATCATTGCCTCGATCACTAGCAGGTAATAATCTACGTCTTTGATTAATTATTCGATTAATTTCTATTTAGAAGTGATTAATATTTTTGTTAATTATTTTGTTATTAATCAGCACTGTTGAACAAGCTATGACTAAAGTTGTTCACCATTATCACAAGAGCTTGAGAGGTTTCTCGGCAATGCTGTCTCCAGAGGAAGCTGATAAAATCAGAAGTAATATAACAAATCAGTTAAATTATATTTATATGTGCTTAATTACTTTATTAATCATGTGATTAACAGTTAATTACTTATATAATGGCAGGTCTCCATTCAGTTGTTTCGGTGTTCGAGAGTCCTCTTTATGAACTTCAAACCACAAGATCGTATGATTTTTTATTGGAACATATCGATAATAAAAATTATGAAGGCATATTTGAAAAACATCGTGATAATCCAGAACACAAGATCATAATTGGGCATCTCGATGGTGGTAAGTGTAATATTAGTTAATTATCATTATTTTATTAGATATTAATGAAAATTTTTTTCAGGTATTTGGCCCGAGTCAAGTAGTTTTGATGATAATGGATTTGAAGCTCATCCAAAGGCATTTGGGGGAGATTGCTATCAGTATCAATATTATAATCGATATTATAGTCAAATTGTTGGTGATATTCCCTGCAACAAGTATGTTTCTATCCATTTAAATAATATTTTATTTAAGAAAATGAAATTAATTTTATATAATTGACATGTATAAGGAAAAAGTGATATTATAAGAAAAAACACATACATGCGACAGTTTTTGACTCACTCATTAAAAATTACGAGACCGTAATGAATTGGTTGAATTTACTAATTAAGCTTTGGCAGGAAAATAATTGGAACTCGGTTCTACTGGTGGGGATACAACCATTCGGGTGGGAATTTCGATGGGACATACTTTTCAGCTAGAGATGATCATGGTCATGGTACTCACACAATTTCAACTGCTTCTGGAGTTGATGTTTCATTCCTTGATTTCCAAGGCAACCCTACGGTTATTAAAGGAGGTGCACCCAAGTCCTACATTGCCTCCTATAAAGTCTGTTGGAATAATTTTTGCGACGGTTCGGATGTCTTTAAAGCTTATGATGATGCAATATATGACGGTGTTGATCTCATTACTCTATCGCTTGGTCCTACACAAGTTCCACCTAATTATTTTGAAGACCCCTTTGCACTTGCATCTTACCATGCTTTTTCTAATGGAATCTTGACTGTTGCTGCTGCCGGTAATCAAGGAGATTTAGGTCCTTATCATATTGGTCATACCGCACCTTGGGTTTTCACAGTTGCAGCTACTTCTACTGATCGTGATTTATCGAGTGATGTCATTCTTGGAAATGGAGTTGTTTTGAAGGTACTTGTTTTTAGGAGACCATTTAGATGGTCAATTATGTGTTGATTGGTGATTTTGTTTTATCTTGTGATTTTAGGGCCATGGACATAATACTTATGACTTCAGAGATAAGCAGGTTGTATGGGCAAATGGTGCACTGCGTGAGGCAAGGTATACATATTGTTCTAATCTATTGAATATTTATTTCTTAACCTAAGTGCCAAATCAAAAGACTCAATTAGAGTTAGATATTCAATTTAACTATTTTCGGCCTGGATTAGGCCCATTTGTATATTAGACTAAACGCTAAGTTTGATATTCAATCCAGCTTTGTTGGGCCTAAATTAGGCCCATTTTCATACTAGACTAATATTCAATTGAATTTTGGGGTAATGCTATAATTATTGTGTTTTTTAGTTATTTGCTTTAACACCACCATCAAATTGACTTCATATTAGCGAAAAAAAATAAAATGATAATTAATTTATAGAAACAAAGTGATTATGAAAAGTATTTAAAGTTTAATTTTACTTGCTTATTTATTTATTTTTATTTTTTCTTGAAAATAATAAATATTTTAAGTGATTCTTGGCAGTGATTGTTCGATGCGTAGTTTGGATAGAAACCACGTAAAAGGAAAGATTGTGGTGTGTAAATATGACAATATGGAAACCCGAGCAATACGAGATGTACTTAGTGCAAATGGAATTGGAATCATATTTGCTGATTTCATTGAAGGTGGAAGAATGGCTTTTTATGAACCCCTTCCATATTCTATGATTTGCCCAAGTGATTATCAAATTTTGCGGAACTACATCAATTCGAATAAAAGGTACTCTTAAGATGTAATTATACACCGAAATTGATATCTTTATATTTGGTCTTATTAAATTATATAGTTAATCTTGTTATATTTAGACGTTTTAGTCACACCTTCATTAAACTTTTGGCTAAATAAATAAGTTTGTTTTTGCAATATATGATAATCATATGTTATCTGATGTACTATAGGAGGGCAACGGCTTCCATATTAAGCACAAAGATAAAAATTCACTCAAAACCAGCTCCACAAATGGCTTATTTTTCATCGAGAGGACCTAGTAGTATAAGCCCGGATATCATTAAGGTGAGTATATTTTGACGTTATTTGTAATCGTATTATTTTTAATTGACAAATTTGAATATAGTTATATAATTTTTATATAACGTATTTAACTTTAGTACTTGAATTAATTGACGATGCAGCCAGATATTGCAGCACCGGGAATGAGCATTTTAGCCGCTTTTCCAAGTTCATTGCCAAATCCTTTTGTTATGAATCCTGTACCCATAACTAATGGTGATAGAAAGTATCATACGTACATGTCTGGAACTTCCATGGCTTGTCCTCATGTTACGGGAATTGCAGCTGTTCTAAAAGGCATCCATGCAAATTGGCCTCCATCTTGGATCAAATCTGCTTTAATGACTACAGGTTACTATTATATATTCTTTTGATTTTCATTGTAAATTAAACTTCTTTTATCTTTTTATTCATCATCTTTATTATCCAGATTTGACGATATTGTAAAATTTGATTGCGGATTTGGATCACTATATATTAAGCTTTTGTCTTTGAATATATGCAGCTACATGGAATGACAACACGAACCAAACCATACGATCTGGTCAAAGTCATGCGAATCCTTTTGATATGGGTTCAGGTCTTGTTGTGCCAGGCCGTGTATTTAGTCCCGGGCTAGTATACGACATGACGTTGGATGATGTTAATAATTTTGTCTGTAACCAAGCCAAGATTTACAACTACGATCTGGATTATGTTCGACACTTGTTTGGAATACAGGGATGCTACAATAATATCCCACCATTCAATCTCAACTATCCTTCGATCGCGTTATACAAATTTCGAGGTAATGTTAAAGTGACAAGGAGACTTACTTTGGCTACATTGGAAGGTCCTTTAGTTTATAAACCTGTTATAGATATGCCGGAAAGTGTTAGAGTTGAAGTTTCTCCGGATGTTCTTGACTTTACAAGGGATCAAGTATGGGAATATTGTGTGACTTTTGAGAATGTAAATGCTAATTCTAATGTTTATGGATCCATAACATGGACAGATGGTCATGGTCATGATGTAAAAACTCCTATTGCTCTTATTATTTAGGATTTTAATTTTTAGTCAAGTAGTTCAGGGATTAGGATTTTAATTTTTAGTGAAGTAGTTGAGGGATTAGTATAGGTTTTTCGTTTTTAGAACGTGTAGGTTCATTTGTTCATTGATTTTGGGTCCATAACATTAGATTTTTATTTATTCAAATCTTAATATTTTCAGTAGCCTAAATTTGTTCATAATGAGTTTTTGTTAATGTTAATGTTAATATACAATACTCTATATTTGGCTAGTAGTCCTTAATTCTAAAAATATTTTAGTGAAGATCGATCTAAACTTCTTTCATAGTGAAAACTTGTTGAAAATGACACATATTCAACTTCTCATAATTTCTATTTACTCTACTTCATAAGACCTAAAGAATTCATTATATCACAATAAAAAAAACTCCAAAACTTGCTTTCAAAGATTGAAAGACCAATCTACTTGCACGGTTAATTTAGTAACACTAGATATAAATGACCAAACAAATCATTTCATTTTCATATATTATGATGAATAATACAATACTAAACGAGGTCTAAAACAAACTCTTTTAGCACCTCTTGTTCGCATAAAATGAAGTTAACACAACACTAACCCGTTAATCAAGTGAAAAAGTCCGTAATCTAAAACAAGTAGTTTCATAAAAATTGAAACCCCAAAATCTTAAAAATTAACCATAAAGTTAGCAACAAATCGGACATTGAATCAACCCATTTTCATTACAGTCACCACATCTTACCATCTTCTTCTCCTCCACATCCAAAACTTTGCAACTTCCATTACACTCCACACACATCATAAACCTTATCCCAGCACACCCTTCACATCCGCCGGCGACCCTTCTCGGGATCCCCCGGAACAAAACCCCCAATTTCCCTTCCTCGTCGAGTTTCGCCACTGCCTCAGCACCCCCAATTAGCCTCCCTTTAACAAACACTAGTGGAACTTTCACTTCCTTGGACCCAATTAGTCCTCTTAGCTCTTCCTTCAACCCGGAATCCATCGAAATGTCCCTCTCAATCATATGAATATGGTGTGATTCGATGATTGATCGAACCACATTGCAATCCTCAAACGTCTTTCGGATCCCCCTCAACGTTGTCGTGTAAATCACCACCGAGTTTTCACCCCCGGGCGGACATTTTTCTTCGTATGAAGTGAGGATTGACTCTGGGGTTTGCAAAGGTTTGAACTTTAGAGTTTTGGGTGTGAGGGAAATGATGGTTTTGATCTGTTCTTCCTCTGAAGTTAACTCCTTTTCGTATAATGCCACGAGTTCCGGATCAAACAAAGGACTGAAACTCCTCCTCCTACTCGACCCTCCACCCGAATTCTCACAACCTGTGATCTCCGGTTTAGTCCTCACCGGAGATTCCTTCACCGGATAACTCAATTTCATCACAGATTTTGGTTTCAAAACCGGCCTCGGGCTGAAATCGGAGTTTCTCCTCACTTTATTCTCTTTCCCCCCAAATGTTTTCGCCTTCCTGGGAGACCCGAACTGATTCAAAAACCTCAATGGAGTTCTAACATCCAAATCAGCAAACCCCAGAATCAAATTTCTCGATTTGGGGCTTTTCCTCACTACCCGATTCGGAACCTGCACTTCCTCTTCAAGATCCTCCATAAGCTCCCAAGTGTTGATCACTTCGGGTTCAGCCCGAACCGGGGATTCTTTCCCCTCAATTGCTTCATTCTTCTCCTCTTCTTTTCGGGGAAGTTCATCTTTTTCGGTATGTTTTTCGTTGATGTCGAGATTGAGAGCGCCATAAGTCGTTGAAGTGAGAGAGACAACATGGGTAAGACCTCCTCTGCCGCCATTTTTGACAATGATGTCTCGATGGTGTTCTTCTCTGAACAACTTTGACGAAACGCAGCCCATTTTGATACGACTCTACTCAGAAATCGATCGGATTTCGTGGCGGATTGTGATTTTACTGGTTGGGTTTTGCGGTTTTGAAAGAGAGAAAGTGGGAGAGGTTTTTTTTTTGGTTTCTTAATTTGTGTAACGGTTATCATGTCTGCAACGGGCCCTAACGGTCGAATTTTTCGAATGGATCTGTGTTTTGTGACTTTTGTCCGGAGCTCCTTGTAGTTTTAGTTATTAGTTTAAGTTCCCAACACTTCATTGATAATTTCACTTTCACCCCTATGTTTAGAAATAAGGTTAAATTTGTTGTTAATATTTTTCAATATGGAGTAATTTGGCTCTCACTATTAATTGCTTCGAGTGAAAAACAAATACAGTTAAACCTCTTTAAAGTAATACTCTTGGGATCGGAAAAAAATATTACTTTATCGAATTTATTACTTTATCGATAATGAACACTGATGAAGAGACTAGTCCTAAATCGGATAATAGCAATGGAATCACCTACGGATGAACAAATTTTTGAGTCGGTAATGAACATTGGTGAAAGACTGATCTTGAATAAGGCGATAGCAATGTCATCGTAAGCTTGTCATCAAAGAAAGTAGTTCAAGCAATCAACACTTTGAACAATTATTTGTTACAACACGAACAAACATACCAAGAATTATTTATGTTTATGTAAAGTCAATGATGATATTAATTTTAGTTTTGGTGGAAAGAAAAAACAAGATATTATATATTCATATTTTAAAAAAAATTAAATTTTGTAACTCATACATATTATATATACGTATAATTCTGGAATTATTACTTTACATATTACTTGGGTCCTTCAGGACTTTCAAATTTTTTATTATCGTATGCTTTTAACGAGAATATTACTTTACGACATTAGCCCAAGTTGGGACCGACGAAATTTATTACTTAAACGAGGTTATTACTTTATCGAATATTACTTCATCGAGGTTTAACTGTAGTTGAGTTTATTTATACTTTTCGATTTAACTTGGGCGAGGTGAAAACAAAATGTACGAGTTGTCATCTATAATAAATGTGATTAATAATCGCATATAAAGATAGATCGTAATAAAAACTAACTAATTCTGAAGAATATATGCTGTCAAAAAAATAAAAATCTGAAGAATATATAGTATGGTTAAAGGTGCGATGATTGATGTTTGTTTCCTTTGCTTGTAGACGTATGCAAGAATATAAATATTTATATTGTTGTCCAATCCTAAATTTAAAATTATATTATTTCAGTTTAAAACCGCTTTAAATTAAAAAAATTTAAAGTGAAATGTTACAATTTTTACGTTATTATATATACATGCACGTTTAGATCTCATCTTTTCTTTTTCTTTTCCTTTTTATAAGTTATCGTATTTTTTGATTCGTGACTAGTATATTTTATCATCTCGGTGTATATCAGTTTTCCATTTAAATCCTTCTATTTGTTTTTATTTTCATCATATTTATCATTACTTTTCTTTCTTTTTGTTTATGAAATCATTATTTTTCTTAGTGAAAACTTATTTTCTTTTTTTTTTCATCTACATCTTATCAGATTTTTTTGAAATAATGGAATATAGCAGTGAAATTTTGATCAGAATTATTTTAGTCACGAGTTTATTATTTGGCAAATAAATCTGGAAGGTGACATTGGAAAATCTCAACTGAAGTACTTTAAAACATTTTTCAAAATAAATGTTATCCTTTTCTTTTTTTTGATAAAAAATGTAATCCTTTTTTTTTAAGAAATAATAAACAGAAATATTATATATGAAACAGTAATTCCCAAATTTGTTGTTATGGGCTAGAGTTAAATTAAATTACTTGTTGACTTATTTGGCAATAAAATTTAAAAAGAGGTAGAGAAAAAATAAGACGTAGGCTACGCCTAAATCTATAGGTTTTGATCCTTTTAAGTAAGTTTATGGATGAGTGTGTTTGGATTGAATGGTATGCTTAGAGCTTGGCTAAATTACCTTTTGGAATAATTGCAAGTTTAAAATTTCATTAGAAGATTATTAATATATTTAACATAACTTTGGAAGAAGTAACTGGTTCTTTTGTAATCAGAGACAAATTATGGGGAGTTAACAAGAGTTTGAGCATCACTGATCATTCAAAAATGCTAAGATAATCTATGAAAATTGTACATAAGATTTTAGTTTATGTGCAAATACAGTATATAAAATATAAATTCAACTTCGAAAGCACTTATTGTCTGCAAATTTTACATTAGTCACTTTTTGTAATCTGTGTGATTATCTTATTCTCATTACTATTATTAGGTGAGTTTTTCAAATTATTAGAATTAAGAACATCCAAATTAATGGTGGTTGAATCAACGAGCCATATTTAGCATGCTTAAATCATCGAGACTGAATCAACTGGAAAACACAACAACTAAATAATGATAATAATAATAATAATTAAAAACATTTTTACTTTTTTTCAGTAATAATGTAGCTATTATCATATATATAATAATAATTCACTTTTCCCTAAGAAAACGAAGATATGGACCCTTGCGTTATTGAGGCCCATATTTCAACATTTTGAATTGAACAATAATAGGCCCATTTAGGCATGTACAGTATTTGGATGGGCCATAAAATGCAAATAACAAGCATAAGTTTGTAGAAAAAATATTTGTTGAGTACGTACTAGTCCTCCGGTGAGTTCAGGACGGCATTAGACTCATTTTGTGTCTGGGTTGGGTTTTGAGAATACTTTGACGCTCAAATCAGTAAAAGTTTAAATAGAAAGAGAAAACATTGATCACAAAGTAGAGATCGAGAGAGATATTGTGCAATTGTTCCAATACTTATTGCGTTGGAGTATTTATAGGTGAGAATAACTCAAACTATCTTAATGAGGATGGGAGGCCGGTGCCCGTCAGGATGTTCGAAGCGTCGGACATGGAGTCTAGATGTTCAACAAGTGTTCCCTATTTGTATCACTTGTTAATATTTCACTAACCACTCCACTTCAAACTCTACATGATTTTGTGAGTGTCAATACTAGGGTTAATTACGCTCATTGTCCTCCAACTATTAGAAATGGTACAATAATGCCACAAAACTTCAATTCTTAACACAAAACTCATCTAACTTTGAATAACATTTCATCTATAGTCATTTTGACCGGAATTTGGTAAATAAACTTGCCGGAAAATGCATGTGGTAGCCAAATCACGTAATTTGTTCACGTGATAGCCAAATCACATGATTTTTTTCACCATAAAAAGATAAATTTTAAAAAATATACACTAGAACTAGTTTTTTTTTTTAACTCAAATATTCATCAATTTATCAACATATTTATTGACTACTCACTGTTATAGTTTCTCAGCATAATAAAAAAACACTCCTCATAAAAATATTACATGATGTGAATGTCACATAACGTTTCCGGTGAGTTATTTGCCGCATTTTGACACTTTTCCGGTGACTTATTTGCCGGATTCCGGTCAAAAGGACTATGGATGAAATGTTATTCAAAGTTAGATGAATTTTGTGTTAAGAATTGAAGTTTTATGGCATTGTTGTTCCATTTCTAATAGTTAAAGGACCATGAGCGTAATTAACCCGTCAATACTAGTATTACCGCAATAGGCCAATTTAGGCCCTTTTCAATATTCTGAATGGCCCATAAAATGCATAATTTTTCACTTCTAAGATTCTTCCATGGTTTGTATGACTTTAGAGTTGACTTGGTGAATGATAAATTTGTGGTTTTATCCCAAATTTCAACCCAATCACTACCTAACCTAAAAGGTGGTTATTTGCTAAACGATTTCATTACCTACTTGATTAGGGAATGATTGGACATGACATCAAAAACTAAGGATGGACATACTTAGTGAAAATGTTATCTCCACTAATTATGTATCAGTTAATCCATATTTTCATATTTCTTTTTTTTTTAAAAGTGAGTAAAGAGAGAAAGTTGCAAATAAATTTAAATTTTAGAGTTCTTCTTTTGTGATTTACTATCAAAATGGTTTATAATGATAAAACATGAAAGAGTCGAGAAGGGTCTCAACCTCAAATTCCTATACCCCCTTAACGTCGAGAATGGTTTTTGATCACCTACGTCTGTTGAAGATTGAGGTTCAATCTGTCGAAATTCAAAAAAATCACGAGATTAAAAATCCACCCTCTAATATTGGAGTTATGTTCATATTAATGGGTCATAAAATGAGTAAATGGTAAAATTGGGTAACTTTCAAATCCTATAAATTTAAGGAAAACTTTGCCTAAACTAAAGAGATAGCATAAGCATTTTATTAGCATAAGCAATTTAATCATATTATATATATAAAAAAAGGCATAAGGAATTTCCAGAATTATATAATATAAATACACACGAATAAAGTGAATTATTTTAAAAGTCCCACTTTAGTTCGCTACTTTATAATTTGTATATTATTTGTGTCACATATCAACTTAGCATTTCCTTGAATATACAAAGAAAGTGAGAAAGAAAATTCAATTTGAATAGAGTTTCTAGAAATC
This sequence comes from Euphorbia peplus, assembly GCA_028411795.1. Taxonomy (NCBI): domain Eukaryota; kingdom Viridiplantae; phylum Streptophyta; class Magnoliopsida; order Malpighiales; family Euphorbiaceae; genus Euphorbia; species Euphorbia peplus. The sequence continues at coordinate 34,557,423 of CP110841.1, forward strand.
TTTTTATTTGTTCTTTTTGGGATTCATAAGACTATATGAATTACAGTGTGCTAGGTCCGTAATTATCCCATACTCAGCATTGCATTATGCAAATTACAAACGTGTTTATATGTTGAGCTCAAATAATACTTTCTCACAAACTTTATATATGTTTTTTTTTAATTACACGAGAGTGGTTGGGACCACGAGAGAACAAGCCAAAAGATAAACTAAGATCTAATCAATCGAAGAAAATTAGAGTACATGAAGTCAGCACAAATAAGTTTTTGAACGCTTGCATGAGATACATCACACTCGCGACGATTCAAAAGATTCTATTCCGTGAAATTCGCCATGTAATATGCAAATTAATTGCTTTCTCCAAAAACATGTGTGAATTAAAGATGAATCTTCCAATATCGAGACAACAATTTCCAACATTTTTCAATACCTTATCTCAAACAACAAATATTATTAATATTTATATTCGCGTTTGATGTTATCAACCTGAAAAATGCGGAAATGGATCAGATGGATGAGCTTCAAATGGATCTTGGGCCCTTAAATGTTCCCAAAGGTCCGAGAAAAGAAGCCCAATGGCTCACTAGAGATAAGCAGATACGCCAAGCCTATGGCGGTGGCGGATCTAATAAAAAGTTGATAATAATTAACAATTTCTGAAAATGTTGTCAATTTTTAACATTCAAACTCAAATGATAATGTATTTTATTTGCATTTTGAGTTTATTTATGTTTTTGTTTGCATGTGCATCAACATGACAATCGAACAAAACATTTGGTTCCATGAAATGTTAATTTAATAAGTACTAAATTAGACATCTAGAAGTTGAATTCTTTTTTTTCTTCTTAGTGAAGTAGAATGGAATGTCCAACGGGATCCATGTAGCTGACTGAGAAGACCCATTTCAAATTGATCTCTTCATAAATAATTTATTTTTGGCTTTTAGTTATGATTTTCAACACCCCAAAACATCGAGTATAATTGATTAAAAAACATTACAATCTTTTTTTTTAAAAAAAAGAAAAAACAAATTACAAAGAATAGATTAAGACTTCTAGAACATACTTTCTAGAACATTGTTTTTACTTCCAATATTTGAAAACAATCATAAATATTGCAATCATAAACATATATAAATTAATCTAGAGACATCATACCATTTATTTCTTCTCATCTCATCCTTTCTTTTAATAACTCCATCAAACTCTAAACAGAGTGCTTAACTTAAACTGTTGGCGCCGTCCAATATACTCTTAAATACAAAGTGAATTTGTTTTGAAATTAAACACGCTTATATCTTTAATTTGATTTGTTTTAAACACGAGCTAATGTTGTAATATTTTACTTTTAACTAATTTTAAATGTTTAATAAATTAATTTACTTGAATATTTATATATATATATATATATATATATATATAAAAGTTTGAGTAAAAATATTAACTAACTGTCGATCTTGGTTAACCATGAATTAAACAGTTTTATGCCACTAACTGCAAAATCTAACTAAAACTATCGGTTAACCAATAGTTATAGATCGACTACATTTTGAGATGCGTAAAAATCTTATAGTTTGGATTTAGTTAGAAAAAGTGTTCTATAATAAATCACTTAACTCAACCGTTGCAACTCCCATCTATTTTACTCATGGAATTGAGGTATTTGTTTCTTTTTACAAAAATTGAGGTATTTTGTTTGTCTTTTTAAAGAACTGAGGTAATTTTTTTTTAGTAAGAGCCAATAGATTACTTAGTCAAAACAATGTGGTTTTGACTTTTTATATTATTCTCCTCGCTATAAGTAGCTTCTAGGCCCACGGCCCACTTTATTCTCCATGCACTTTGGCTCCTTATAATTTAATTAATACTCCATTTGACAATTTTAATTTCTTGTTTAATGTTTAACCCAATTATACCCCCCTTAATTTATTGCTTGGCCTAGCTCAATTCTACTTCAATGCTTGCTAAATTAAGAAATACTTCAAACCATACGCAAAAGAGAATAATTACTACTATTATCCTTGATAAATACTCTTATGGATAAAAAATTAAGAAACATTTCATACAAACCATTAACTTTCTTTTTGCAACATATATTTTAAATATATCACTTCACTTAAATTTAAGGTGTTTCCAAAAAACAAAAACGTGATTTGTCATATTTTTTAAATAGAAATATATAATTTAAAAGCTACCAGGTAAAAGCATGTTGTATGATTGTTTTTATGAAAAAGCATTTTGAGTTGCACCTTTGAGTTTTAATGACAATAATAATGTTTTCATTGTTTAAAAAAAATTGGATTTACATATTGACAAAAAACGGCTCTTTCGGATGAAATTGCAATTGTGCAAAATAAGATTAATCGACAATTTAGTTTACAAATTATCGAAAAAGTTCTTTTAGTTAGGGCAATTGGTTCTAAGACTGAACTCGAGGGTTAAAATTATGTCCTCCCCTTTCGGCTTTAACAGTTGAATAATAGTCTAGCTAAAGAAACAAAAAATTTATAATTATCACAACTTTTTCTAAAAAAATTATAGCTAGGTAGTTTAGAAGAACTTTTCATATTTAGCCATGGATTGTTATTAATTATACTTTGAGCTTAATTAGTCAACAAAAGAATTATAGTATAGTTTTTTCTTTATTTTGATTACTAATTGTAGTCTTTAATTGAAAATAAGCATTAAATTAACGTAAAATCAGAGTATCTTTTTTCACTTTTGAATTTAGGAAAGTGACTAATTTATGGAACTAGGTGAGAAACAAGACATCCATCTTTACGAATTTTGGGTTTAATAACATGACATTGCTATTGAGAATTGGTCATTCGTAAAAAGAATAATTATGGTCTTAATCTGACCTATGCTTATTTTGAGTCTTAACATTTTTTATCTAGCTTTGATTTTCATGAAGATGAATCTTCATAACGTATTTTATATTGTCATGAAATTTCTTTTGACTTTTTTTATGTTGATTTTAAGAGGACGATAGAAAAACTATATACAAATAAATATGATAAATGTGACTTTTTTTTTTAACATAATAGAATATCAGATGATATATTTTAAGTAAAAGAGCCTAGAAATGGTTAAGCGCAAATATATATACTCCATCCTTTTTAAAACACAAGTCATTTTAGAATTATGGATTCTTTCTTTTACATATGTCGTTTAAGACTATATGGCAAGAGAGTATTTACTTTTAAATTTTCATCTAGTTTTTATCTATACTATATTTATTTAGTAAAATATAAATATTTTAGTATGCATAGTTTTTTATTTGCAAGAGATACTTAACTTTTTGTTGTTAGACCATTTTAAGTAAAAGACTTATAATAAAAAACAAATGGAATATTATTTTTTTCCTGAGAAATAATTAATAAGAAGAATGATCTTTGGAGTAACTTTTTTTTATATAACATCAGGCTGAAGACAAAGAAAAAGAAACAAATAGTTTCCAACTACTGACAACTCGAGAGAGAACACCACATAACTATGAACAATAAAAATATCACAAACGATTGTATAATTCACATCAAACTCGTAATAGCCAACGACAAATGTCTCGCGAAGTTGTCATTTAGACCATTGCTCTTTCGTTTTCGCATTAATGTTCACCAAGCTTAAAGAAGTTAATTTAGATGCTAAAGGAAAGAAAATTTAGACGGAAGAAAAGTGATAAAAAATTAAGGTTTTGGGCTAGTTAAGGTGGCGGCTATTTATTTCAGTGATAGCCAATAGAAAATAGTTTTGACTTTTCTTATTTGTTTTGTCCAATCTCCATTATAGCCTGTGGGCCCACTTTTTCTTCTCTATGCACTTTGCTTTCTCTATAGTCTATACTTTGATTAATTAATTAATTAACTAATTTTGTTATCCTTTTATTAATTTATGGCTTCTACCCGGCTTGGCTTGGCTCAGCTGGGCTAGAGTATCCTCTGAATACTGTTTAAACTTTTCTGTTAACGTAAAGAAAAATAATTTCATATTTTTACAAATAAAAAAATTTTGGTTCTATCTTTTTCATAATTATTTAATAATTTCAAATAAGAAATTATAAGAACTAAAACTATTTAATATATTACCTTTATTACAAAACCAATTTTTCACTTTTCAAAACATTATTTTAAAATCTTTCTGTTTATAATATATACTTTATATTTATACATAAAAAATTTCGAAAGTAAAAAGTTACAAATTTTGAATTTTCATATTTCTTTTATATCATTAATGGTTATTTTTTGGATTTGTTCGATATCATGTTTTGTTTGTAAATTGTGCAACCTAATTCTCTTTTTTAAAAATCTGAAATACTTATTTGGAAAAACTTATATTAGTTTGAGTTTTGATTTCTAATTCATCAAAATTTAGTTTTTATTTTTTTGTTTAAAAGGATTTAACTCTTATTGATATATATATATATATAGACAATTTGTATATTTCTTAATTTCTCATCAAAATTTTAATTTGTCATAGCCTACATATATAATCTATGCATGATTAAATATAATCCAGGCAATGCATACCATAAATTCACAGTACTATCAAAGGTGAAAAAGAATATTAAGCTACTACTATTAATAAATTAGTACCAATAAGAAGCTTGTTTCTGCTTTTACTTTTACTTTTTTGTTATAAGCAAATTTTGTTTATTATCTATCAAGTTGATTATTTTCAGAAATAGAAAAAGAAACTATTGGATAATCGAATTGGACTTATTATCAAGCATATAATGTCTAACCTAACCTAACTAACCTCACCAAAACTACTCACAGTGAGAAATCATTTATATACATTGATTCTAATATATATGTACAAAGTTGATACTATAATTTTTTAGAGGAGATATGGAGCGGTTCTGGAGCATGCACTCTATCATGTATAAAAAGAGTGCTTCATGCTATTTTGTTAAAAACATTAAATATTCCCTGCATATTAGCTTTATTAATATTTTCGAGCTAAAATTGGACTCTTGTCGATTCTCAAGCCTAGCTAATCATGCACATATTTGATCACAGTTCGACTAATTAACTCTTTGGTATTATTTGATTACCATCATAATAGTTACTAGTGAAATTTTGGAACCTATCGAAGTTTGTTTGGATGGTTAAGGGCTTCCAATTTGACAGGTTAGGTCTCGAGTTCGAGTCATAACGAATGCAGGAAATTTTAATTGTGAAATGATACCGTTATAAAAAGTGTACAAATGAGTCTCAACTCCAAAAATTAGATAAAGTATAAGTTTTAAAATTTTGAAAAGTAATCAATTGGTGAAAATGGAATGAAGGAGTGGGAATCTTCTTAAGTCACGGTTTTGATTTGTAAATTATGATGTGGATTTTGCACGATATTAATCATAAAGCTTTGCTGTTTTATTTTTACATAATAATTGATTAAATATTATTGATTTTATATTTGAGGGCACATCACATGCAAGATATATAATTTTTATTGATTATGGGTTGTTAATTAGTCATTCCAATCAATCTAGGTGTTCTTTAATCAATTTTTTATTTAATTTCCCTCCTAATTCATGGGTTTGCTCTTGCAAAACCATATCAAATGGATACAAATCACACATTATATAATTAATGTACAACAAAGCAACAGATACGTTTATTGGAAGTTTATACTTATATTAATATTTCTAGATAGATACTTATATTAAATAATATATTAATCATACTTAATGAGTTAAAAATTAACTCCATATTGCTGAATTAAAGGGATGCTATAGTATCTAGTGGGACATAATTAAAATCTATAACAGCAATTTAGGTAAGGAAGATAGGTAATCCAGATTTATCCAACAAGAAATATATGTGATATTTAGAAGAGTATAAAAGAAAGACAGAAGAGTAAGGAAGAAAGTTTTTCATCTCAAAACATATCGTCCAGAAAGTGAAAAATTGTAGAGTGCTCTCCGAATATGTACTTTTCCAGTTATAAAAGTAGTTATATATATTAGTTACAATATATCTATATGGTTGATTTGACGAGTTCACTTCAATATAGTATATTGTAATGTATCTTGTTTGCAATGATATTGAGTTGGTTGAAAGAAGGTGTGAGAACTGTGGAGTAGGGCTCTGTTCTTTGAGCTAAAAAACGAAATTGAATATCCTCCACAAAAAATGGACATTAATTAGTTTAATGTTTATTAAATTAAAATTTACTCATAATATACTTTCATGGAAGTAAAGTTGATTCATATTGAATGATGTTGATATTCCAGTTAATATCTATTTTACTTTTATATGTGACCGAAAATTTGAATGAATTCTTCTTATCATTATTTTATGTCACATAGGACCTTAAATATCAATTATTTCTAAGACATTCACAAAGTTACTAGTCTTTTATTTTTTACTTTTTGACAGCTACAACGTTACTATATCCAGCTCCAAAACATTTAATTAAAATACTAACAACTATATCTCCAACATAATTAAATATATGAACTATGAAGATCCTTGGCAAAGCAAAGCCAAAAAGAAGAAACAAACAAACAACTTTATACTTTGCCTTTGTTTGATTCTCAGTTATTAATAGGAAGAAGCAAATCATCTTTTTTTAGAATTTGTCCGAAATCTCAAAATGACATAAAGAATGTAACTTCATGATATGTATGTTAGAGAAATTTTGGATCAATACGTCCGACGTATCTGTCATCATTATACGTGTCCGGTATCATTATGTCGAACCAATGATATAATGACATATAATATATTTTTGCGTACGCGATATCAATACGTCGAACCATAATATAATGACACAAAATATATTTTGGTATTATCGGTTTATAATTTGAATATTTATTTTTCAGAGTCTACGGTTTATTTTTAGTATTTAGAACTTCATATAATTATTTGCTTAAAAAATATGTAATTGATGCATTACACTACAGTATTACATTTTTATTGGTTGACATGCTACGTGACATAAAATTATTGGTCCGACATACCACATCATGTGTATTGTCAGGCGTATAGTAGAATAACTGTGTATATATAATTTCATGAAAACAACTACTACTATTTTGTGGGCTCTTAAAAAAAAGGATGATATGCAATGCTATCATATCATATCATATCATGTCTTTGGCTTTTCCCTGTTGCTTATTGTACTAAAACTTAAGTGGAAGTAAGGAAGATTCAGTTGTGTTTCATGCTTTATTCCATTTTTGATGATTATATAAAGCCTTTCCAAATCTCATTATCAAACACAACATATATTTATTTCTTCTGATCAATTTCTTGTTAAGTCCTGAAGAAATGGCAACCTCAGGCAATATGGCTCTTAATCAACAATCTGCCAATATGCCCCTTACTCAATCCTCACCAAATGTTCCTCTTAATCAAACTTCTGCCAATCTTCAACAGTTGATGAAACCGACTACCGCTCAGCAGCTGATGAATCCGAACTCAACGAATACTCAGCCGCAACAGCTGATGAATCCGGCCTCAGTCAATCCTCACCACATGGTGAATCCAACGTCTACCGACGGACAGAACCTGATCAATCCAACCCCTGCCAATATGCAACAACTAATGCATCCCAATGCTGCGTATAATCAGCAACTCATGCATCCAAACACGGGGTATAATCAGCAGCTGGTGAATTCGCACCCTGCAGGGATAATGCAACAACTCCTCAAACCAAACTCGGGTGCAATGCAGATCAAACCTGCACCCAATATGCAACAACTCATCAAATCTGATAGGCTCATGTTCGCGTCTTCTGATGACAATGCAATGTCCAGGCAAATCCAATCAACTCATACTCCTGATGGACGCGAGTTTGATGTCAAACCTCTTCTCTATATCGTTGAGGACATCTTTAATCGCTCTGCTCCAACTATTGATAACCTTTCTCTAACAGCGGTAAGTAATACGTAACGCTTATTCTAGCGCTCTTAGTCTATGTGGCTTTATTATGTGTCTCGGTAATGCTATCTTTGAAATTTGTAGGTGACTCCCCATGGGCGGGCAGAGCCTTTGGACGATAGAAATTATAGTGGTGTCATGACCATGCTTGAATCCTTGGCTTATGTGATTGATCGAGTCGCGAGTGAGGTAATCATTTGTTTTAGATGGATTTAAGTAATCCATAGTTATTGGTATGCAGTGTCACACATGTATGAAAATAAAGCAATGCCATTAAACTTCACTACAAATTTTATTACAATTTAAACTAATATTTTATCTATCTATCTATCTATCTATCTATCTGGTCAAGGATTTCACAGTTACTCAATAACGTCACTTAATCGAATGTTATATATACGTAATTTAAAAAATTTGGACACGGATGTGTCATGCAGATAGCATACAAATGCTCAAGTGGGAGTGGGGATGCACATGCAACAACAATGTCAATACTAAACATGTTGTCAAACTACCCGTGGGATGCTAAGTTGGTGATATCTCTGGCAGCTTTTGCGATGAACTATGGTGAATTCTGGTTGATTGCTCAAAACTACACCTCAAACCAGCTGGCTAAAGCGGTGGCAATCCTCAAGCAATTGCCTGACCTTTTAGAGCACTCAAGCATACTAAAACCGCGATTTGATGCTGTGAATAATCTCATCAAAGTCATGGTAGATATAGCGAGGTGCATTGTCGACTTCAAGGACCTTCCTCCTCACTACATTGCAGCGGATGTCACAGCTTTGTCCACAGCAGCAGCTCATATACCAATTGCTGTCTACTGGACTGTCAGAAGTATTGTTGCTTGTGCATCCCAGATCACAGGCCTTATTGGCCTTGGACATGAGTATGGATCACTCAATCCATGTACTACTAAAAATCTGTCCATCAGCGACAAAATATTGAGACCGAATCAAACATTCGCCCTGAGTTTGTCCCTAAACGCTTGATTTGGTCTCAATATTCGGTCACTGATCGTCAAATTTGTAGTATATATAGCTGTGCTTATTCTTATTAACAGATTCATTTTTTGGTTATAGGCACATAGTATCGACTACAGAGGCCTGGGAGCTTTCGAGCTTAGCGCACAAACTTAGCAACATGCATAGCCACTTGGCTAATCAACTAGGAATTTGCTACAAGCACATTGGTAAAAACTTTAAGCTAAATTCTCTAAAGTTAGTATATTTGGAATACATGCCTGAAATTCAATTTTATAAATTGCAGATGAAAAGAAACACCTCGAAACTTATCAGAATCTTTTGCACTTGTTTGATATGGCACACCTTGACAATATGAGGGTTCTCAAAGCATTGATCTATGCAAAAGATGATCAGTTACCGCTTGTTGAAGGAACAACCAAAAGAAGGGTGAGTTTTTTCGTTTTAAATTTATCGGTGATAATATGCATCTAATCTGTAAAATTGTAACCAAAATAATAACAGGTTAACATAGAAGTTCTGAGGAGGAAAAATGTGTTGCTGCTAATATCAGACCTTGACATAATGCAAGAAGAGATTGCCATTCTTGAACAGATACACAGCGAGTCAAGGCTCCATCCGTCAAGGCACGAGAGCCAATATGAGATTGTATGGCTGCCAATTCTGGACACAACTGTCCCTTTCACAGAAAACTTGCAACAAAAATTCGAGAATCTGCAGGCAGGTATGACTTGGTACTCAATTCACCATCCGTCCTTGATTGACAGGGCGGTGATCAAGTTTGTGAAACAAGAATGGCATTTCGGAAAGAAGCCAATTCTAGTTGTGCTAGATCCACAAGGAAGGGTTACATCTCCAAATGCACTTCATATGATGTGGATTTGGGGCAGTTTAGCCTTCCCTTTTACCACTATCCGGGAGGAAGCTCTTTGGAAGGAAGAAAGTTGGAGACTCGAGCTCTTGGTGGATGGCATTGATCCAATTGTTCTCAACTGGGTATGCCTCTTTTTTTATGGATTCAAATTTGATTCCTTCGGATAGTGACGGAATCAGTCGTGTAGTGATGGAATCAGACCTGAATCCATCACTAAACGCCTACAATATTCCGTCAGTGATCAGCAGATTTCTAATAGTGTCAAATGTTCAATAAGAAATTTTATTAATTGGTTAGATGCAAGAAGGACGATACATTTGCCTGTATGGAGGAGAGGACTTGGAATGGATTCGGAAGTTCACAAACACAGCCCGAGCAGTGGCACAAGCAGCAAACATCCCACTAGGAATGGTGTATGTCGGGAGGAGCAACCCAAAGGAAAGAGTGAGGAAGAACATTTCAAGCATAATAGTTGAGAAACTGAGCCACTACTGGCAGGACTTGACATCAATCTGGTACTTCTGGGTTCGGATAGAGAGCATGTGGCGATCCAAGAATCAACTAGGAAAAACATCTGAGAATGATACTTTGATGAAGGAAATAATGACAATGATGAGCTTTGACAGTAGCGAAGGCGGATGGGCTTTATTCACCCGAGGAACTGATGAGATGATCAAGGCTAAAGGGAACATATTTCTAACTTGTCTTACTGATTACACAACATGGAAAGATGATATCCAACAAAAGGGATTCATGCCAGCACTTAAAGATCACCTCAGAACACTTCACCCTGAACATCATTGCAACCGTCTCATCCTGCCTGGCGCGGCCGGTAGGATTCCTGAAAGAATTGTTTGCTCGGAATGTACTCGTCCCATGGAGAGGTACCTCCTCTACAAGTGTTGCGACGAATAATTAAGCCTCAACAATATCTTTGTGAAGATGACATCTTTTATTATTATTTACAAGAAGTGATAAATAAGTTGCAGCCAGTATGTAGTGATATTCTGATGATATCACAACAATTAACAAGCTGCTTGCTGTATTACTTGAGATTCTGCTGCAAATTGTATTGCCTTAATTCAATAATTTGTGTTTCTCTTTCACTATGTAATGCTTAAAGTGTGGTAATTAATGAAGATTCTAATATACATATTTGTTTGTATACCTTAAATTACAGACAATACACTATACACTTGTCATACTACAACATCTTAGTCGGATTAATAAATTGACGATCCGTTATATTTTGAGCATTTAGTTTGACAAATTAGTGCCTATGAGTTTATCTTTTGGTATTTAAGGTTTCTATTTTGGATTACCTAATAAATATATTAGACAATGTCATCATAGACTTAAATGTTAATTAACTAATATTATTCACATACCATGTAATCTGTATATCGAATACATTAGATATCTTGTTAATGTAGTTCTTTGAAGTGGTCATTTCAAATTAGCAACAATACATATATTGGTCAAAGTAAGCTTTCTATTGTTATGTATCTAAATTAAAATATAAGTACCGAGACATATAAAAGAAGAACAAACGAATTAAAAAAGAATAATGTTTCTTCTTATGTTAGGTCATAGGTATGTTAAAGTATTTAGTCCAACAATTGCGGTTATCTATACGATAATATATGTGTTTACGTAATGGACCTAATTTTATGCTACATAATTATCAATTCCATCAAGCAATAAAATATTAGTAGAAGAAAGGATATATCTATAAGTAGATTCTCTTAAGTTAAGTCACGTTAATTAATTACTCCCTCCGTTCCTTAATATAAGGTCTTTTGGCTTTTTTATTTTTTCCAAAATATAAGGCCTTTTGGCCATAAAAGGAATAATTATTTGAGGAATTTCCATCAATACCCTTTTCATTTAAGGAATAATATATTATTAGAGAGAATGATGGAAATATTTTCAGCACATTAATTAGGGGTAAATTAGTATTTGCAGTGACATTCTTATTCTTACTCTAAATGGCAAAAAAGCCTTATATTATGGAACGGAGGGAGTAATTAATTTAGATTTTCTAGATAATAATGGAAATATATGCTTAAAGTAAGCTTTTAAAAATAGTGACATAGCGATAACTAGTTAATGTTTATAATTAGGTGTTTTAGATTTAAGTTTTTAGTGGCATGAGAAAAAGAAATGATGTTTAAATAATTTCAAGCATGAGAATACTTTAAATTTTCGACACGCTGCACATTCACTAAAAAGAGTCGAAATAGATATAATAATAATTATATATTTAGCAATATCTGAAAAAATAATAATGATGTGATGATTTTTCTATATTTGCAAGAATTGAATAATACCCATTAAACTTGACCAAAATTGAAAATACACTTAGTTGCTTAAACTAAGCTTAAAATCAATTAGTTTTTTTTTATTAAAACAAATAAAAAATGAAAAAAATACCACTTCAAGAACTACATTAACAACAATAAAATAATTGAATCCATATGAGAATAAATTAAATAAAGGCTTATACATAACTTTCTAAATTTGTTCCAAAATTACAATTGTCCATAACTTTTTAAACTTGTTTAATAGTTATAAGTAACTCCTTGTTCTTATCCAACTATTACAAATGACCCCTTATTCATGTCCGAAAGTAACAAATGACCGCCTTTTCTTGTCTAATTCATATGAGTAACCCCTTGATAAAACATTGCTCATATTTAAATATAAAAGCCATAAATAATATCATTTTTGAAATTTTATATCTTTTAAAAGTTTAGGGAAATAATTGTAGTTTTGAAACAAGTTTATATATATTCGCTAAACCTGAATTAATTTTTTCTGTCTCTTTTACTTCCTGTTTGTCTATTTTTATACAATGTGTGGCGTCATGACAACATGGTTGTGACTTGTGACCAAAACTAGTTATATTTGATTTTCAATAGAGAACAACTTTGAATTGAAAAATATATTTTACAATTCCTAAAGCAAGTAAGAAGAGTGAAAATAACAAAATCTTTCATTCACCTTCAACCTTATTAATACAAAATAATGGATTGGAGAACCGTTTGACCTAAAAGATTAAACTAGTAATTTAATCCAAACAATCTCTCACATATTAATATGTGAACACCACCCTCAATGTTTTTAAGCATACACAACATAAGCTCATCATACTAAGTATTTTTAGATCCATTATTGATATGGTTGACATATTATAACTTTTGTTTTTATATTAATAGTGACATTGTAATTTGTGATATTTGCTTCTGTGCGACTCCTGTGATATCTGTTACTTCGAGTCTATCCATGAGTCTAAAGTTAAACATTAAGATGCTACACGTTCCAAATGTTAATGTATTTTTTCACAATATCATAATGACAAAATGTTATACCATGATATTTTAGTTGAAAATTTAATGTTCCTTATAATATCGCAAGTTTTTAAAATATTTTATATTTGAAATCATTAAATGTTGTTTTACGATATTAGTTGCAGTTCAATCGTCGAATAATTTAAAATGTAAAATTAAAGTTGCTTTTATGTTAGGTTAATGACAATAATGTAAATATCATGTAACTAAATATGATAATTTTACAGTATAGTAATCTGTCTCTAATTTTAAAAGCCAACTTGACATTGTTGTTCATAAGGTAGAAATATTTTCTCAAATTAAAATTAATATTTGATAAAATGCAAAACTATTTTCTGTATATTAGGGCAGTATGGAAATTTTAGCTTAGAAAAATTTAAAATGAAACTTTATTTTATTTTTAAATGAAAAGCCCAATATTGTCAAAAGCATTCTTTAAGCCGAGCCATTGCAGAAGCCATGCTTAGCCGCCACATAGTAGCATGGAGTATTAAAAAAAACAAGAGAAAGTTGTAAAATATTACTTTATTTTATTTTGGTGGAGAAAGTAAGGATTGTAAAATATTACTCCTATTCCACACAAGAAATAAAACAATAAAATACATATATGAATGCGAACAAAACAAGTCGGAATTTCTTGCCTAACACACTTGATCACCAATTTTGTGCGTTTGCTTTTTGCATTTCCTTTTCAATATTTAACTCTACAAATTTATTTATTTTCGTATAAAGAAACTCTACAAATTTGTTCAAAGAACAAAATAAAACAATAGGAAAGAATAAGTAACAATAAATAAACAATTAATCCCAAAAAAATCTACCGCACCGCTCACTCATTCAACACGGTAAATCAGTTAATATAAAAGCAGTAATTTTACACGAAATTAAGAAGCACGAGTCAACAAGTTGGAATTTCCCGTCCAATTTTTCAAATCCTCTCTTTTTTTCTCTCTTATAAAATCATCTCTTTTCATCGATTTTCTCCTCAATTCTCTATCATCAATCTCGAGTTCAACTCCGAATTATTTCGGGACTAAAACTTTTATTACGGTTTCGATATCTCAATCTCATCTGTTTCAGAAAACTCTTCTACTCTGCTGACATGCCACCGGTAGATCTCGAGAACCTAGTTTCTGCCTGCGCCGGAGTTTCCTGCGACAGCAAAATCTCCTGCGAAACCCTAGCTACAACCACCGACAACAATCTCCACACTCAAAGACCTCCTGCTGCTGAGGATGAAACTGAACAACCTGAAATTCCGGCGGATTTCCCGCCGGAATCCTTCTGGCTCTCAAAAGACGCAGAGTTCGATTGGTTCGACCGGAACGCCTTTTTCGAACGCAAAGATTCAACAAAAGGAAATTCTCATTCGACAAATTTGAATCCAAACATCAACAATCAATCAAGCTCCCAGCGGTTCTCGAATTTAAAATCTAAAGCGTCGATCATCGGCTTACCGAAGCCGCAGAAGACGTGCTTCGTCGAAGCTCGCCGGAATTGTAAGCCTGGGAGGAATACACGGTTGTTTCCGAAGCGGTCCGCTTCGACTAGTAAATCGGATTGTTCGATGATCGAACCGTCATCCCCTAAGGTTTCGTGTATAGGAAGAGTAAGATCGAAGAGAGATCGGAATCGGAGACTCAAAAACCGGAAGCGATCAGGTAATAATAAATCGAATGAGACTGAAATCAAAACGGAGAAATCTGATCGGAAGCATAGAGACGGCGGAGGTAGCGGTGGAGGAGGATTTTTCGCGAGTTTCCGGTCGATTTTCCGAGCTAGAGATAAGCATCGCGCGGCGGAGAACGGGAAAGATGAATCTTCATCGAAAAAGAGTTCTGTTACAGTAAAAACGACTGACATTAGAGATCGGTTACCGGCGAGTGATAGAAACGCGCCGCCGAGGAAGAGCGTGGACAGTGAGGCGGCGGGTTCTATGCCGATTGGTTTAGGCGGGATGAACAAGTTTGCGTCTGGAAGGAAATCGGAGTCGTGGGTTGACGTGGCGTGATGTGATTCGTTGGAAGATATTGTCGTGTGGCGGGGCCAGCTAAGATGGGGTGGGAAAATCCGTATGTTACGTCGCCGTTTGGACTGGGGAAGATGTGGGGCCCGGGTTGTTGGAATGACGTGGCGCGTTGAAAAGATAATACCTTCTTTTGCGCGGTAATTACAAATATCTCCCTCGTTTTAATTTTGTTTTTGTTTTTTTTGGGCGTGATTTTAGATTTGGTTATTTTTGGAATTTAGGGGTTTGTATATATGAGTGTAAATTTTGCTACTATTACTTACTACCTTGATAATAAATAATATGCAAGTGTTAGCTCTAACTAAAATCATAGTCTAATTAATTAATAACAACTCTTATCTTATCCTACCTATTTTGTCGGTTGGAAGTTTGTGCAATTTTGCAAATTTTGCTTTATGCTAGCTAATTTGTGTATTTGGATTTTCTTAATGTATTAAGAATGATAATAAAGTAGAATATAGAGTCATGCAGCTCAATTAGAATACTCATCACTATATGAATGTTAAAGTGCTCCTTATTTAATTTAAAGCAAAATTGCATAAAACACAATACATGCAATGCTAAATTAAAACGAAATTGTTCAAGTGTCATTACTAATTCATTTCTTTATTATAGGCCGAACAACTAAGCAAGCTTATATGTGGGATTTGAGGTTGACCCCAAACTAATTTAGTACATTCTATTTGAGAAATTTCATTATACTCTCAATTTAATGGAACCAACATAAACATGCGATATTTGTAAACTTCTTTTCTTAAATTAATTATCTCGCAATGAAATGGTATACTTCTCTAATATCATTAATCGGTTCTATTACATGCGATATTACTTATTAGGTATCTTGTCTGAAACAAATTTCATATTGATGCAACTTTATGTGTCCTTGGGAAGAACGAGGTCCCATTCCTCTAACAATCTCTTATTTTTCATGTATTTTGGCACGTCTTCATTTCGAATAGAAACATTGGGAAACAAATCTCACAAGCTATCATTAATCGGTTTTATTACATGCGATATTACTCATTAGGTATCTTGTCTGAAGCAAATTTCATATTGATGCAACTTTATGTGTCCTTGGGAAGAACGATGTCCCATTCCTCTAACAATCTCTTATTTTTCATGTATTTTGGCACGTCTCCATTTCGAATAGAAACATTGGGAAACAAATCTCAAAAGCTATGTCCGTCTACCAATTAACCGTGCCATAAATTAGAAAAACTGTTCTTATAGTCTAATTTATACACAACAATTCTTTGAAATCCTCCTTTTTAACTCAAGTAACTAACGAGAACTCTAATTGACATCCGATTAATGATTTGTAACGCTTATATATTTTGACTAACGATATCTTTTATAAGTTTAAAGATTGATGATTTTTGTGACAGTTTGAAAAAAGTTCCTATATATTAAACCCAAAATAATAGAAAACTGAATTGTTATATCTAAGTTAAAAAAGTTCAATATTTGTGTAAGAAAACCTCATCAATATTAATATTTCTGAAGAAGTTACCAATTTAGGCATTGAAGTTTTTTGTTTTTTTTTTTTAACCTCCAGCGTTGGAGAACTTATAACATACTATCATAATTTCAATTAGATTAAACTAGCTGGAATCTAGTGTGGTGGATACATCACTCGTTTAAATAAATTTAACTAAACTATCACAAATCCATCTTCAATAGCAAAGCTTAGAGAAATTTACAGACAACATAAACAATTTTAACCATGAGTTCATGAAATTTTTAACTTTAGCTTCAAATTTAAGCAATTGAACCTCGATATTCTCGCTTTGGGAACTCCTTTGAACAAAATTGACCATGAATTCCAAGTGATATTTGAACTAATGAGTTGCCTAATTTGACTTTTGTTCTCCAATTCCCAAATTTACCAACATCACCAATGCAAATATGTAATCATTAGTTGTTTTTCATTTGTTGAAAACTTAAATGGATTGGGTTTGGACTGAACTTGGGTTTTAGCTTGTCAAAAATTCAACATATTATACATTCTATTCACATCCTTGGTCGGGCTTGTCCACGGTAAACCAATTGATTCAAAGTAGATCTGTCCATGGTCAGGATACCAGCCAAGCCTGCTCAACTCTGTTTCTCGTAGAACGGATTTAGATTAACCAAAATTAATATAGGCCCGACTCGGCTAAAGTTCTCTAAAATCTCTATTTTTGGACGGGTTCGTATTAGTTTTTATTCTTCTTGGGTGACAAAAGTTACTCTTGGATCAAATTTCATTTTTTATTTTTAAAAATTACATATTCTTTTCAAAATGAGCTTTGTATTGGCGGACTTGGAATTTAGTTTGTACACCCGTCTCAAGCCCAGTGTAGCCAGCCTCAATTGACATGTCGTTTACGTTGAGCTTCGGCTAAATATCTTTATGCAAAGCCCGTAGGCTTGACCCAAATATGGCCCAAACAAGCTCAGGATCATCTCATATTCCAAGTCCAATCTAATTCAACATTTGCAACTAATATACTCTCTCAATTCCTTAACACTTGTCACTTTTAAGACATGGTTAACCAAACCCGAGCTGATCACCGGTCCAATTATCAACTATTACGTACAAGCTCAACCAGTAAAACCCGGGTTTCGACAAACCAACCCTTGTTTTTTTTTTTTACTTTGTAATACTATTATGAGTCATTTTTACTAAGTCACAGTCAAGATGAATAAAATCCTTTTTTTCTTTACATAACCCTAAATCCTTATTAATTTGTTATCTCTTTAGTTAATTATAGAAGTTTTTCTTTAATCATGTTTATTTGTCATCTCTCTAGCGAACCAAAGTGTACTCAGTCACTTGCATACTTCGATATTGAGTTAGTCTTATGAGGAAGCTATATTCTAATGTTGATTATTTATTTTTGTTGACCTTCTATATATACTTTTACATATCATTATTAAATAAAAGTTGCTGTTATCAGCCAATCATGAAATAGTTCATGTATACTAAAAAAAATAAGAAAATACTGTAAAAAAGTAAATAATGATATACATAACAAATCATTGAGTAAATTTGTGGCTAAGAAACAAAAATATGTCTTGCAGTTTGATATTAGGCTTAATAATGCATCAATGCTCCAACACTTAAAGTAGCGGTTTAACGGATATTAGCTAATATTTACAGGTAATCATTACATAATCGAACCT
Source organism: Euphorbia peplus (assembly GCA_028411795.1). Classification (NCBI taxonomy): domain Eukaryota; kingdom Viridiplantae; phylum Streptophyta; class Magnoliopsida; order Malpighiales; family Euphorbiaceae; genus Euphorbia; species Euphorbia peplus. The sequence goes on from CP110841.1 coordinate 34,575,709, forward strand.
TAAAAAAGGTAAAAAGAAAAAAAAAAATATTTAGACTTTAATTCATCCTCCTATCTAAGGGTCCATATTTTATATTGAAATATGTAGAATACTCGTATGTTATAAGTTGTATGGATTTAAAAAGACGGGAACTTTTTTAAATTTATGTAGACAGTGAAGTTTAAGTAAAAATAAAAGTATTTATTTTCACTAGATATTATCTCTTTGCGTGTTAATAGAGTGGAAAACAAAACAAAACAAAAAACAGCTTCATTATAACGGTGACAATACAAAATTAGTTATCTAGTTTTGCACCATTGACATCTCTATTTAGTCATAGAAAAGAACTTCATAAAATAGCTTAGAGATAGATAATATGTATAAATAAACAAGTAAAATAAATATTTTAATTGCCAACATACATTTGGACCTGCCTACCATTGAGAGGCTGAACTGGCCTAAAATTATTCTTGAAGTCTTTTTCTAATGCAGATTTCATTGCTTCCACTTGCTCCTCACTTACTGTTTTTATCTGCACAAGCAATATTGGATCATTATACATAATAAGGATTTTAGGATTATTTTTTGTTTTGTTTATGAATTAATGAAGGTGAAAATAAATTACCCTGGGAATTACAGTCCAAATAACGGGCTCATTGCATGGTGGAGTGGTAAGAGAACCGTTGTATCTGTAATATTTGTTAGTTTTTTTCCCAAGAAGTTTCGTATCCAACATTCCCAATGACACTTCAGCTGGTTTTTTACCTTCTTTTACCATCTCACTAAGTTGGGCTAAGCTCGTATTAATCTACAGTTTAGAAAAAAACAAACAAACAGGATAATCATACGTCTCTAAACATCGTCTATTAAACAAGGATGAAATGTGTCAATAATAAAATGTCAAAGGGGTCAAATAAGTGATATTAGATTATCAAGAGTCAAAATTTTATGGTTTATGGGCTGAGTTCTTGTACAAAAGTATTAAAAGTATCCTAGCCCAATTGGACCCACTTTTAATTTAGATGAACCCAAGCTTTAGCAATGGGTTAAGGTTTTAAAATCAAATCTCAAATCTCAAGATCAACCCCGATTAAATTAAATAAAACAATAAATACTTAATGATGATAATAATATATAAATATATGAATTTGAATTTAGCTAGGAAAATGACCATTGTTCCGGTGTCACTATTACTATTAAGAGGGAGCTTGGTATTTTACAATTCACCAAGTTATTCTTCTAAAATTGGATTAGTCCACATTTAATGTGGGGTTCGAAAACCAGTTGTATAATAAAAGACAATAATACACGAAGAGAGAGAAAAAATTAAAGGTATATACCGATTGGATAAATTGATCAGGTTGACCAATTTGGTATAGAAGTCCAACAACAGCGATGCTTTTATCCGGTGCTTCATGTACTAGGTGAAGCTCCAACGGATATCTATACAGTAAATTTTATCAATTTGAAGTAAGTTGAAAAGTAATAAAGAAAACAAATAAGAAGTACCACGATAAGTTTCATATTTTTACAAGAGTCAATGTATAAAATAACTAATTATCCTATTTTAAGAGATATACACCTATAACTACAAAATGGTCATCAATTTCTAGAAACAATTAAATTATTTATTTATCAAAAGATAACTTTTATACATTTTCACAGTAATACACTTTGATTAACTAATATGAGATTATGGAAATTGAAGTTATGTGAGAAAAAAATTACTTACTGAACTCCGTTAAAAAGATGCTCAGAGGGAGTATGCCAATGCATAAACCTCATGGTGTAATTTTTATCGTCTATTGCCATTGATGCATGATCGCTTTCATAACGCACCTGTATTTTTCAACAAATTATTTATTCAATTGATTGATCCCTTATTTGTCAAACTTGAAACAGTTTTAGGGATAAAATTATATTGCAGGTGCCTTTCAACGGCTATTCATATATAGAAAGTGCCTTATTTCATTTAATTTATAAAGGTTTACGTATGTTTTTACTTCTTATAAAAATTTTACTGTAGATTTTTCTTCTTTTTCTTTAACGTAATTAAATATGCTGTAATTCTATAAAAGCAGAACCCTATCCTAATACCACTAGTGCTTAACGTGTGTAATTATAATTGATTGAAAATTCTGGTTCTATAATACATACCCCAATATTGATGCCATTGTCAACAAGAAAAGCTTTAGCAGGTGCATAAAATCTTGTCAATGGTTTCAAAGATTTTGAAAGAACAATTTTGCTTTCATTAATATTTATTGGGGACTGATTTTTCCCTTCTGAGCATGTTTTGAATGTTTTTCCCCATTCATGTGTCTCCTTATAAGAGAAATGAACTGCATCTGTTATTAAAAAAAGAAAAAACATATATAATTAATTTATTATAATTAAAAATTAAATTAATTTAAATATGAAAATCAAAGTTATTATAATAAATTAACGTACGTCCAGGATCAACCCCGTAAAAAATCATACGGGTGGGATCATCAGAATCAAGATATGCAGAAGCGGAATGAAGAAGGGCAATAAAAATAAGAGGGGAGAAGAAAAAAAAAGCCATTTTGAGAGGGGAACAAATAAATATTTTCTCAACTTTTTCTGAGAAATATTTCCTCAGTTTTTCCTGAGAAAATATTTCTCACCTTTTCTGAGAAGAAAAAAATGTTTCTCAACTTTTTCTGAACAATTATCTTGTTATTTATAAGTTGGGATAATAATGTTATTGTTCTAAATTAGACATTTGTTTACCTAAATTTAGTTTTTTTACACCATTTTTTGTGAATGATATTTGGTTAAATTAATGTCACAAATTTTTGTAGAAACAGTCTGTAAATGAGGCATTTTTGTGATAATTACCTTAGGAGAAAAATGGAAATAGTATTTTTATCTCAAACATTAGTAAATCAAAAAATTTCAATTTTAATAATATGGTGAAATTTTAGAATACAAATGGTAAAGTATGCTTAATCACATATGCCCATCATCATCACCATCATATATGTCATTTGGATTGAAGTTGATAACATAATCAGCTTAAGGAGAAGCTTCCAGTTGCTATAGTTAGTTCAGTCATTCTAGTTAGCCAAACAACTTTGATCTTCTTTATCAATTACATTGTATCCAGAATAGTTCTATCATTTTCTTTCTTCTTGATTGTAATATTGCTTGATTGTAATTCCCGTTCTTTAGTTTACAGTCGAACGTACACTCACAACTTTATAATAATTAACCAATTAAGGAGTCTTGTCGTAATTCTCTTTCACGATATCACTATAAAAACAATTACTTTCATCAAAGTTCGGTATGTTCTTTTATTGCTTTCTCTCCTAAACTTAATTATCTCTTTCATGACTAACTTGATTGTCATATTGTATTTAGATTTGAGAAGATCCCGGTACATGAAGGGTTAGATTTCAATAGTAGAAATATCACTGTCTGTCAATATCTTTTTTTAATTCGTAAGGGTATGCACCACCAACCGCATACTATAACTTTATAGATATATTGAATAATCAACCGATTATTTCCAACACATCCAAATACAATCCATCCGTACATAATAATTTGAAGATTTGTTACATAAAATTAACATTGGATTTTATATTACAGTTTATAATTATAGCTATATATATTAATTAATCATATGATCTTCCTAACTCTATATTAAATGTAAATCTTAACGGTTCTACCATGGAGAGGCTGAACAGGCCTGCAATTATGCCTAAAATGGCTTGTCAATGGTGATCTTATAGCTGCCACCTGCTCCTTGCTTACACTTCTCAACTGTCATTACAAAATATTGTGATTTGAATTTTCAGTACTAGCGGAATAAGATAGAAAAATACTACAATCGTTATCGATGAGAGTAATTTTTGTCCATTACAATATAAATGATGTAATTGAAGATCTAATATTAGTAAACCGTTTCAAGTTAAGATATCATCGACTGAAGCGACACTAGTGCAAAGACTGCTTCTCATTTATACCGAAACTAATACAAAAAATTTAGGGGTACCTTAGAGAGGACGGTCCAGATGACGGGCTCGGTACAAGGAGGAGTCGTGAGAGAACCCAAATATCTATAATAATGTCCTGTTATATTTCCCAAAAATTTAGTATTCAACATACCCAACGACACTTGTGGCGATCCTCCATTTTTTCTAACCATTGTATGCATCTTTGCCAATTTCGGATTAAGCTGCACGAGTCAATTAATACAATGTGTTAGTAACATATAAAGTTCAGAATGTATATCCGCTTTTCTTTTTTAGGACTGCAATAAAAGTAAAGAGGTAATTGTGTAATTTGTAAAAAATTTGGATATAAGAAAACATTGGGATATTGAAAAAGGAATGATACCGAGGCAATAAATGGATCAGGTGGACCAAATTTGTAGAGGATTGCAACTACAGCGCGGCTATGATCTGCTGCTTCGTGGACTATGTGAAGCTCCAGCGGATACCTTTACATCAAATTTAATTTCAAGTTTAGCATTAGTTATGGGCTACTAAACAACGCAAACTGGCCCAGACCCCTTGGTTTGAAAATTCAACACATTGCTAATTTGATGAAAAAATGTCATAACATAATAGCGACTAAATTGAAATTTAAATTCCATATGAACAAAGCCAATTACACAGTTCGAGGTTGTTCGAACATCATTTCTTACTAAGATTTTCTGCTTATGCTGAAGATCAAACCAAGCTTAAGCACCTAAAGATTGTTACCACTCTAAGCAACCTTATTTGGTTACGAAAACAATCTAAGTTTAGAAGCAAAATTGATTATTTAAGTGAAAGCATTTAAGTTAGTGATGACATACTGGACTCCGTTAATTCGATGTTCGGAAGGAGAGTGCCAATGCATTAACTTCATGATGTACAATTTACCATCTATTTTTACCTCTGCATGTTCACTATTATATTTCACCTGCATATTAAATTAAAAATAAATAAATGAATTCACTTTTATTAGTGCTCATAAGCTTAAATATGCATGTAAAGTTAACATGATAAAACATAAAATTGTTTATAAAATAATTAGGAATCTTGGTTTGTTTTACTCTGTAGAATTGCTTTTATAAAGGAGTCATGTCATATATGATCTGGTTTATTTACTATTTACATACACAACTTGTTGAATTGGACAACATATATGTCTATTAGTTGTTTAACCTCATATGAGCAAATTATTTTTACTACTATTATTATTATTATTATTATTATTATTATTTCAGGAGCTAGAAAATGGGAAAACAAATCCCTTATATTTCCCCCTAATTTTCATGCATTGTAAATTTAAAGTTTCAATTTGACACATGACTCGGTTAAAATTATACAATTTATTTCGTTTTGCACTTTAGATTGGGTTGTGTACAAATATACATAAGGATTAATTATACCTACATCACATATATAACACAGTCTGTTTAGTCAACCTAATGTTTTTTTCTGAGTATTGTTATGATCTATGGTGGATATGAGTTAATTTTTCTAGAATAACAATCGTATCTATTTCTTATAATGATCTTTTTTTCTTGTATATCATCAGCAACAGTAAAAATATGTAAACAAAATAAAATGAAAGAGATGAAGATTTCCAAGGGTAAAAAAAAGTTACCCCAATGTTGAAACCATTGTCAACAAGATAAGCAAAAGCAGGTTTGTAAACAGTGAAAATGGGATGTACAGATTTAGCAGGAACACTTTGCTTAGTAATAATGTTAATAGGAGATTGAAATTTGCCATGTGAGCATGTTTTGAAAGTTCTTCCCCATTCACCTGGCCCTTCTTTGCCTCCACCATAGCTGAAATTCATTGGAGGACTTGCAGAAATTGCAAGAGCTATTAATGGAAGAAGGAGGAGAATGCTAATGATGAAGAAGAGATTTTGAGAAGCCATTTTGGGAGGTGAAATTGACTTGTGTTGTATGGATAAGTTTTGAGTACATTATATAGTAAAGTAGAAGGGTATGTCGTTTTGTTTTGGAGGAGGACAATTATTTAGTGTAGGGAGAAAGAGATGTTGCTTTATTACTAGTCAATGGAAGGTACTCAAGAGAATCATAAGTGGTGGATAGACATGTTCATGAGTCGGGTTGATATAAATCATTGGCGTATACAGAAATCTATCACTAGCTGGCCAATTTTGCACATATATGCATTAAAAAACAAATATTCACGGTCTCTTCTAAATATTCACGGTCTTAGAAGAGATTGGAGGGGATAAACCCCTAATCGTTGAGAGACTAGGATGACCAGAACCACCCCGAGTAGGGTGGTTCCTAGGGTGGGGTGTGTTTGTGGGGGATGGGGGACCTCCTGGCTATGCTCCTCGTCTGAGTTCGGGTTGAATTGAGTGAGTTTTTTTTGTCAAAAAGTACTTAGTACAAACCCAACTTAGCCTATTGTTAATAAATGAGTTTCAATGGATTTGGACCTCGTAGGATAAACTTGTCCAAACTTGGCATGTTGGATGTATGTCTGGACAGACCGAACTCGAATCCGTGAATAAGTATATTGGTGAAGCCAGAATCTCAAATTTAAAACTGCAATTATGATAATTCATATTATCATATCTGGTATAAAGTCACCTAAAACCACCTCTCATAAGGTGGATTTTCTTAGCTAATCACCATTCCCTTTGACAAAGTAACGATTAGTCAAATTATTTGTCCAAATCTAAGAAACAATGATGGATTCAAAGGATGAATTCAGAGGAGAGATTTTCATTATTCACTAGTTGAAGAAATGTCAAAAAATTTCATGAAATTGGAAGTTATGCACTAGACTTAATTTTTTTCTACATAAACAGTCGAGGAAACTCTATGAATCGTTAAAGAGCATTTCAAACATATTTATCCGTGAATCTGATGTGAGCTAACCATATACATTATACGATCAACCTCGAGATTTCTCCCAAGAAGACATAAAACAGAACATGTATTAAAAACTCTTAAGTTTTAATCAAATTATATTTTAAAAAATATTCACTGTATATTCTATAAAATCTCAAGTTTTCTCTATTATGAAAAAACTAAGTCCATCAAGAATATAATTTTCATTGTAAAAAGGTCATATTATAACCGTTAGAGAAAAGAAAAGAAAATGAATGATGAAATAATAATAAGAATGAGACTGTGTTGGGTGAGCACTACGTTTGGTTTTGGCTTTCCTATAGATTTAATATTCCCATAGTTCTATGATTGATCATCTTGTGAACCAAATAATAGAGAGATAAAGGCAGGGCAGATCATAAGGACCACATATATATATGAACACTAAAGTAATATTCTTAGACAAAATTCAGACTGATTTTGATAGATTGAATGTCTGATTAAACATTTATTCATTTCATCTGCATTTTAAATTAGCCCTCTTTAACGTCTCAAAATGAGCTAATTATACAGACACAAGTTTGATGTAACAAAAAAATAAATGATAAGTGATCCGATATGTTAAAATAAAAGATCAAGAACTCAATCTACCAATATCAGAATGATCATAATCTACTCAATCCACCAAGATCAGAATGATTCGTGAGGGAAATCACGATGTTTTTCTCATTTTCGTTTTAAGATGAATATGAAGCGACCTTTAAAAGAAAAATGATTCAAAAGTGCAAGATCTAGAGAAAGAAGACATGACATGATTCCTAAAAAGTGGAAAGCAAAAAAGATTGGTTAGTTCTTATCTTACAACCAAAGTGGTAGAATGAGATGCCCCATCTCACCATCATAATGCACTAAGAGAAGCCCTTATTTTATCTATGAAAAGGAAAGAAAGTGCTACAAGAATGATCGAGATTTTCATATGCCACAAAATGTGGCATGTTTGACTACTATTTTGATCTCAACTTCATATATTAAAAAAACAAAATGGGTAGTGGCTACTGTTGGAGGACCATCAAACCACATTTGAATACTCAACTGTGCTACTAGCACTAGAAAGTGATAGCCAACTATAGCAGAGTTCTATGATAATAAAGTTGCATATTAGAGATTAGATTAAAGCACTGATACCATGTTAATAAATCCGAAACAAGCTGCGTTATTTGCTAATATTTTTCTATTTCTACACTGTTTCGTTAACGACTCAATTCTGAAAGGGTGGAGAGCCAGTGGACCTGACTAGTTAAAAAAGAGAAGCATACCGCATTTATTGGAAAATTATTGGTGTAAAGGTAAAACGGTGTACATTTGTCCTCATATGTATATCGGTCGGGTCCATAGTAGACTTTCTCAAGAGAGTGGCACCAATGTGGAAGGTTTGAACAAAGAGCTATTGGTAAAGAATGGTGATAGGGACAAAATGAAGTAAATTCCACATAAAAAATCGAGAGGGAATGACTGGCCTACATCAAATTATTATTAAGGAGTTTCCAGTACATGTAGACATGTTTTAAAGCCAATAGTTGCAAAGAATGGGGTTGGAACAAAACGGATAATGTCCACCATTAGACTAGGTTGCTACAACTGATAACAGAGCTGACTCTCCATGTAAAATGTGTTGGTTCGCGGACAAACCAAGTGGAAGCTAATGGGATTATACCACCCGGTCCTGAGAGAGTGCCTATGCTATTTTAGTCAAGTGTGTTTCCAATACATGCAGACGTGTTTTAAAGCCATGAGACTCAAAGAATGAGAGTTGAACTGATATGGATGGCATTGACAGACCCGATAAAGATTTCAAATTCTCCCTAAATGCCCAAGGAAGCAAACACACTGAAACTTTAGGTATGGATTCTAATCCATACCTACTGAGGCAGTTCAAAAGTTCCATATTACACATGATTTGTATGGATATAGAATCCACACCTAAAAGCAACATTTCTACATATTTAGGCACATAAAGGGCAATATTGTCAACAAAAGATTTTCCCCAAACTACACTAAGCTTTCTACACATGTATTGCACATTCAACCATACCTGTTTTGTTCCTTGCTTTAAAAGTTCTCCATTATAGAAGGAACTATATAATGCAAATTTAAAGCGAAAAGTATGAAAAGAAACCTTGTGGTTTCGTACATTTACAATGAGGGAATGTTGATATCCGTGTGGTTTACACCATTGGCAAAATAAAGTAAGTACCTGTGTTTGTCTTTGCTGATATGATATGCTGGCTTGTTGACGCGGTATGTTGACTTGATGACACGCCATCGCCACATCAGAAAGTCAATCGGTACTAGTTGAATTCCTTATTGACCGACGAGCTACTTTATAATTACTCAGTTTAAAGCAGGTGTTTTGAAGCATCACAATGATACTTCCACTCAATTAAAAGTGAAAAAATAAGTGTCAATCCATATACATCTATTGAAGTTATAACTAAAATATATACGTTACACTAATAACTTGTGTAAACCTTGTCGCAAGATTGTTTATTGAAGAGCATAAGTTGCTCTCAGATAATCGACAATGTCTGCACTTTCAAACATTTGAATCCCCGTATTTGGATCTTCTAAATATGGCACCTGTACATCATTATGAGAAAAAAGATGATACTGCTCTCACGGTGCTTGGAGTTGAATGTCATATCCAAAACAATAATTTCGAGTGTTCGTGAAGCACAAAAATGTACAACAATTACTAAGTATGGAGTACCTGAAAATGTCCAGCCTTTTCGAATAATGCCTGCCGTTTTGAGCTTCCTCGAGCACAGCTATAAAGAAAAACAGCGAAAATTTTTGAAAACTGTATCAGTTGTGTATGTTTATAAATCCACTGACAGGACAGACACTCCGTTACATGCCAAGCTACAAACCCGAAGGAAAAAGGAACGCTTTGTCATGCACTAAAATGAGCAGAATGTCATAGTTATGCAATTATGATATCCATATTTGATATGCAGATGGCTTTGAAAAATGTAAATTCTTTCTGCAAGCCTAGGTATGATGACACTTTCGCCACTTGATTGTGTTAAGCGTTTGGGACGTAAAAGACAACTTCATTGACAACTGTATGTGGACTTTACCTGCGTTGAATGTGCGGTAACTCTAACTCAACGAGTGCCTCGCGGACAAGTTTGCAGAATGGGGAACCCTGAAATAGAAATTAAGTTAAAGTGATACACATTGTTCTATACATCGAGGCAAATATCAGATCCTGTAAGTGTTGTCCTTTAGGTTGCACTCCGGAACACGAAATAGCTAAATAAGGTTAATCAAAATTACTCGAATTCAACCAGTTAAAGTGATTTGAAATTATACACACCTCATATGACCATATTTCAAGTGGTTTGGGTGGTATTCTTGATGGAGTATACGATGATCCCTGCTTAAAATAAAAAAGAAAAATAAAATTATGAACTTAAGTCGAAGTTTAAAGAATAAATTACATATCCAAGAGCTTAAGTTTCGGATGATAAAAGGATTGAACAATTGATCAACCAATTTTATACGAGCATTACCTTTCCTGCACGACCGAGCATAGCAAATCCCGCAGTCAAAGTCTACAATAGCCAGAAGTCGTTATACAAAGAAGCAATGTATCTTCAAGATAGGGAAAGTAGATAAGGTTCAAATACTGACCGTCAAAAGACCAAGTGACAAAGCGAGAGGAACGGTCCCATCACCTAAACAAAATAAATTAAACAAACAACCTTAAACTGTGTTTTAGAGTACAGAAAAATTATACATAATAACTGAAAAGGCCAAGTACTTTTTAAGATGATATGCCTTCCAACTAATGAAATAATGAATCCAATTAGTAAGAAGTATGGCATTTCAGAGAAACACACCGTATTTATCAACAAGGTACTTAATTATGTCATCTGATTCATACATTGCGGTTCCTGTATTTGGATCGACCTGCACAAAGAACAAAACTTTGATCCGATTTCAACTCAAAGTCCACTGCAAAACATAGTAAAAAGAATATAAACTACCATTCCTAAAGATAAGTTAAATTTTGTTAACAGCAAAATTTGAGTTTCAGGTGTAGTTTCATGATAAGGTTACTATTTTGCCGTCTTTGAAACATTATGTTATCGACAACTGTGAAAGGAGGAGAATAAAAAAGAAATAGTGATGACAAACCATGTAAGGGAACTGCTTTTTTCCTCCCATCTGAATAGCCTTCGGACGAAAAGTGGGACCTCTCACGGGGCAAGGATAAAATAGAACATCGATGTCCAAAACTGCAACAATTTCTCTAACCTACACATAGAAAATGGGAACTGGAGATTGTTGCAGGCAAAGTTAAACAAATTCAAAGAAAATCTTGAGTCTAAAGTAAATTTAGAATACCTTTCGGCAAAATGGACAGCTAAAGTTTGCAGGCAATTGATGAATATCCATGTACAGAGGAAAAAAAGTTAGGAAATCTGACAGACATTTATCAAAATGACTTAAATCAATACACGTTTGAGGTCAGAGGAAAAAATTACCCTTCAAACTCGTATATTTCTATAGGCTTCTCTGGGCGGGCACCTACTTTTGAGGTCTCTTTCACTTTATAACCTATAACAATGCTGATGGAATTTTAGTATTACCACAAAATGAATCCTCAGAAAAATGTTATTTTGACAAAGTCACTCAAAATACATGCACGACTGTTCGGGGCTGCAAATTGATACTATACTTTTGGTATTTTAACTGAAAATGAATGCTTAATTGCACTTCGAATAACGAAAAGTTAGGGAATTTGATAGCTACCGCCTACAGAAAGAGCATATTGGTCAGGTGGAAACTCGTCCTTGGGAACGAATGATGCAGAGTACCTGCCGGAATACAATTCAAACACAAGAAAGTTTAGGAGAAAGTCATCAATAGATGCTGCAATATTCAAATCATATGATATGAGACTTGGTATTTCAGCAATACTTCATGCCATAACTTGTCAGCACAATGATTCTTCTTAATTCTTATCAAGTTTGGTGAGTTTTCATTTCTCTGATTCCTCAATCTTTAGCTATGTTGCACGGACACGGAAAATGGACACGAACTCAGATACAGGAAACGCTCTCCCTAAAATATAACCCTCATAAAATAGCTCACAGATAGAAACAAAAACGCCAAAGGACAAGGACATAGACACGGATACACGGGCTACCTAACAGAGTGTCGGGGCAACATATTATGTTCCTTTATAACTAGATTTCTTAAACAACATAAGATTTTGGGACCAAGCTACTATTAAATCTTTAGGCTGTGTACCTACAATTAAATATCTAACCTTGTTTTATGGGGACCAAGCTATGTTTATGCTTTCTTAGAGTCTAATAAATTTCTCTCTACCTCAAATATACTCCCATTTTCGTGCTCTCAAATTGCATTGTAAACAACCCCTATTAAGTAACAATTAAAACTTCAAATTACAAAAAAAGAACAATTCATATGAACAAAAAATATGAGAATTAAGTCATGAAACCTAATTTCTGCATCAATATCTAGCTACTATGAACAGTGACGGATCTAGAACCTAGCGATAGCAGGTGCTTTTCATGTTAAATTTATATTTTTGAGTTTTTTCATATAAACTAAAGTTTCCTATAAAATTTCTATAGACTTTTTAGCATCTTTCAACGACAAGCGCGTGTTCGATCCCCCATTAGCTCCTCCTAGATCCGTCCCTGGCTATAAAGCATAATACAATGAGGGCAACTGGTTGCTAGTCAATAGTGATCTTTGAGGACTAGTCGGAAAACTATTCGGGCTATGGAAACTCCGTTTAGTAGGTCGTGTATCCATGTCTTTGTCCATTTCGTTTTACTTACCATTTGTAGGCTATTTTACGATTTCAGAGACAATGTTTGTCAATATCCATGTACATTTTCCGTGTTTGTGCAACATAACAAGTCGGATTTTGAGCGACTAAACGAACCTATGTAACTCAACTTAAGTAAAAAAGAAGAGTGTTGAGTGGTGGCATACCCGTTAACAAAAACGCCAGTGCCAAACCGGAAAAACAAGGCGAGAGCAGCACCGAGAACATCCAAAGCCTTGCCGGACTTCACCGCGAACGGCTGAGGTGTCGGTGGCTTGAAATTCGGCGGTGCACTAAATGTAGCCTCCAGATTTGAAATCGGAGTCTCTGAGCTAGCTTTAACCACAGAAATTGGTCGCTTTGATAATTTTCTGTTGCTCGGAGTCGGCCTGAGAGTAGTCGGCCGGGGAATGTTGAGAACTCCGGCCATGGAATTTTCCGGCGATGAGTGGAAATGAGGAAGAGGACTGGTAAATCAGTTATGGCCGCTCGTTTTTCAAACTGCCATGTTCTTCGTGAAACACACATTTCAACTGAAGCTGACATGTACACTTTTTTTGTCCTTTTCTTTCCAATCAAAAATCTAATTTAATGGGCCTAAATCACACCGAGCGCTCTATTGGGCCTGTAACTTTATTGGGCCTCTTTTTAATCTATATGGCCCGTTCATATAGACGCATTTCTATTGACCAGATCCTCTCTAAGTTCAAATTTGGTCGAGTTGGTCAATATCTCAACCGTCATCCTCAAAGTCATTTCTGGGTAATTTTTATTCCGAAGCAACCGGCTTACTCCATATGAATTCTAAGGTGAGCTTTATATTGATAGACATTTGTCATCTTTAGCACATATACAACACCTACAACTACCTATGTGATTATTGTGAACTATGGAGTTGTTGGTATGATTTCAAACACGTTTAAGGGCTGAAATGTTCTGATTGATCAAGTTTAGGAGATAACTAGTTACATTTCAAAGTTTGGGGAACAATTGCACAAGGAACTAATTATGTATTAAGTCTTAATTCAAAACGACAGAATAATAAATTATTCAAAGCAACTTAACTAGTAATGAGTTATTATAGAGTTATTATTTTTACGCATGGGAGTAATGAGATAGTGTAATGATTATGCAAATCTTTCATTAATAGTACTTAATTAGTAATTCATGAATAGGATAGTTAAGCTTAACAGTTGAGTCAACAATAAACAATACAAAACAGAAATTCTACTCGGCGGTGCCGGCCAACGAAGTGTGAGTTGCCCCAATCCCAAATGGTCCTCCCCTATAGCTTTAAGTAAAATAAATGTCCAATGCAAACATCAATTTTAATAAGTAAAACAACAAAAATTCTACCAATCATAGTGAGAAAAGGAAAATTTTCTAGTAGAATCAAAGAAAATCTTGAAAATAATCATGACAAGAATGTTTGAAACAATAGTTTTCTACTTTGGGTTCCTTTTATCCTATGTGAATGGCATATTCAATTACTCAACAAAAATAATCTTTCTATTTTAGTGGTGGTAAAATAAAATAATGACAAATGATCATAATAAGTGGATTAATATTATAAGAAAAACACTGATATGATACGTCTAGGGAAAATAATATATAATGTTAAGATTTATTATGTTAATACTGAAAAAATTAAGTAGTTCGATCAGAATTATTTCAATGCGGATATGTTTAGTTTAAATAAAAAAATTATGTAATTTGTTTTGAAATATTGAACAAATGATGTGATTCAACCAATGTTATAAATGATGCTAGACGTTAGTCGCCTGTCAATATCCTTTGAGGATCAGGTGGAGATTAGTTGAGAAATTATTTATTGATAAAGTTTTATTATTTGTGATTGAAATTTACTAAAATAAAAATTACTGAATCAAATTGAAGTGCATTTATTGAAGTGAATTGTTGAACTGAAATAAATCACTATTAAGTATTGGTATGTCATAAAGAACTAGACCTAAGTCGAGAGACTATAAATGTCTTACATTGCTAATTTAAGAAGTCATAGGGTTAGTTAAATATATAAAAACAACCCTATCATTTTAAGATACATTTTTGAGTTAGTCAGACTTTTGTTACCATGATATTAGAGTCATGGTTAATCAACATTCGGAAGCCCTTGCCACGCACCAAATGAATTGAACGAGAGGAGCGTGTTATATATCTCACATTGCTAAATTAAAAAGCAATACAACTCCTTAAATACACAAAACAATCTTATCTCTTTCAAATACATTTTGGAATTAGTAATCCTTTATTTACAATAGTAAAATCCGATAAATGAATACTTTAAAATTGAGAATGCAAGAGAATAGCAATATTACTTTGCTTCTATCCTATATAAAGATGGTTAGCCTTAAAGTGCACATTTTTATAAATTTGGGTCAAACCATTTTTGCCGTGCAGCACAATTGACGCCACCCATGATACTAAAAATTGCTCACACAAAATCATTTATCTATTTCTCATATTATATCATATAAGGAAAAAAAATGTAATAATGATTAACCTTTTCAAATTTCAAGTTTGAAATTTAATTTCACAAAGTAAACCTTCAATCAATGAAATTAATCATATAAATTAAGTTGTAATTTAGTTATATATATATATATATATATATATATATATATATATATGAATATGAACTAGCTAGTCATGATGATATGGATATTTGTTAAAACTTTGCCTGCATGTTTTTCAAAATTTGAAATAACATTTATAACTATGGGCATATATAGAAGTTGTTTCGTTCACACATCCGCTGAAACCTCCTTTATAATGAGTGGTTTCGGCTACCTGGTTTTAGAAATTTATCAGTAAATCATCGGAACTCTATAAAATAGTGCCAGATAAGTGCTAAATGTCTAAAATTTGAAAAAAAAAAATTGTCGAAAATCTACAATTCTTTTCAAGATGATCAATTTTTTTTCTCTTTTCGACAGAGTGCATGAAGTACATTGAATATTTTCACTATCAGAAGAAAAAAATTCTTACGAATTTTTTTATATATCTAGGTGTAAACTCGATCTTCAACATTCCAACCTCAGATTCACCACTAATCACACAGTTTTATGATCCAAGAGAAATGCAATTCTATGCATAAATAAAATTAAATGTCAAAACATTATTTAATTATTAATTCAATATATATGGTGAATTGATTTGTTCATCCAACATTCTGAGAGATATTTGATTATCTATAATTATTACTCTTAATTTTGATGTCTAAATTAAATGTATATCTACTAAGTTATAATGCTTGATATCTAATCACAGATAAACTTTATTTTTTTCTTTAATTTCTTCCTATAAGATAGATGTGTTTATAAGTAAAATCGAACTTAGTTAGGAGATGTCGAGCGGATCTTGTTCTTGTTTCTTATCCAGCTTTTACTAATATCAGGTTATGATAAATTGCATAAGCATTCAAACAAATGGAAATGATAGTGGATTTACAAAACATGCCTTCATCATCCTGACATATTTGAACCATAATCTTTAATCTTTAATTTAAAAATCCCCACAACAAAAATATCTTGCATTTTTTTTAATATAATATTTTTTGGACGATTAAAGCTTCTTCAATATTATACTTAGAAATCTGTTTTTTCTGTTTTTTAAAGTTAAAATATCTTCCATTGTTAAAACTGTCATCCAATCCATAATCCAATAGTTTCCAGCCACGTAGGTATCTTACCAAATTACAAATATTATCAAGATTTCTTGTACTTTTTTATTTGTATATAATATTAAATATCATGATTTTTTTCATTAAATATTGTGCATGCAAGAATTGTGTTACTATCTATTTCGATCCGTTGGTGAAGCAATCTTGTCTTGTCTGCACAATTATCAATTATCAAAAGTAAACTTATAATAATATGTAGAATTAAAAAGGAAAGAATTTCAGCGGCTAAAAGAATTTTACAGATGCAAACTATTTGGAAAAGTTAACAATCACTGCAGTTAGTGGTAGAAAAAAATGGCTTATAAATATTTTTTACATCTCAAATAATAAAAATTTTAATTCGAATGTATCAAAAACTAAAGAGGGTCTAATGATAAAATTAATCCACGGCCCAATCAACCAAGTTCGTTACAATTAAGATTTAACAAAATAAATTTGTTCAAATTTCAGAGACATAAAATCATATTATTGTTTTGTTCTTTCTTTCTAGATGATTTGTATTTTCTTTTTTCTTTTTCAAAATGTGAATGTAAATAGACATATAATATTAGATAACCAAAAAATATATATTAGATAAATTCATATATAGTCGTAGAGAATTTAAATTACTTGTATAAGTAATGAAAGGAATGTTCAACCACTACCAAGATTCATCATCATATACTTAATTATGGAAAAACATCATTTGGAGACTCATTATTATATAGGCACAATGAAGTATATTTAATTATAGCATTTAACTAGTCATATATATTTGATAAAAGGAGTAGCAAAGAAAAATAAGTCAGTTGTCGAGAGTTTTTAAGTTTCATCAACCAATCTTGAATTTTCTTTATTGGCTTTTAGTTAGAAAATAAGCTCTTTTTTATTTTCTTTTACTTGAATAAATTTCTAGTTATTACATCTATTAGATTTGATGATTTCTCTTTTATTTGGAGTATGTTTTGTTTTCTCATTTTCTCGGAGTGTTGGTTTTGCTCCTTCTGTTAAAATGTTTGTTTTGTCTCCTGTTATAGGCATTTTTAAGGAAATACATAAGAAATTTGTCTACCTTCACATAAATCCGACTTGTTATAATATTATGAAGTCATTATTACTTATAAAGACTTCAAAGTCGATTCCTGGTGGAGTGTGTTTTTCGTTACTGTACCAAAAACAGTTGAAAGACCATTTACTATTTCTCTATGATTAGATTAAATCTCATTTGTTGTAATTTTAATTGTAAATTTTTTTAATTTTTTTATCAATATATACTATTTTTCATATATATATATATATATGAAACTATTTTCTTTCTTTTTTTATTTAAAAATACTAGTCATATGTTTCTCTTTTATTTTGTATATATTTTCCACTAAAAGTATATTTAATTACCACCCACTTTATTTAAAAGAAATTACTGAGAAACTTTAAATACCTAGAGTTGTGAGCATGCGTGTGGAAAAACATTACACACCACTAACCAAATTTATTACTCCAATATTTCCATTAGTTATACCTCTACTATAGTGGGTCTCTTTCATTTCATACATAGGGGTAACATTTTTCTTCTAAAAGCATAAATTATATGAGAAATTTCATGGTAGTATTCTTCAATATAGGTAAATCCGATCAATAAAAAATAAACTAAATGTGGATAGTATCAAAAGAAAAGGTAAGATACATAAACGATCCTAATATATACGACAATGGGAAAATGAATGAACTAAATCACATACTAGAATGTTTGGTTGTTTGTAATTGCGAGTACGTTGACTTGCCTAACCTGATCCTTTTTAAATTTACCCTTTTAGTAAGTGTAAAGAATTTAAAAAGACATGTATACCCTTATATGACGGGTTGAGACTTAAAACCTTTAATAAGATTATGGGCTTGCTAATGAACCATGTCCAATTCATAAGGTTTATTGTATGTTTCTACACAATTAGGTATGCTTTAAAATCACGAAACTTAATAAATTTGAGTGGAGAAAAATAAAATAATATCTGCATAATATTAACCAACTTTCTTAACTCACAAAATAAAAGTTCAAACTAATTTTGTCTATCAAATTACTCCTCAACCTATCATTTTTTAACCAATCTAATTCAATTGAAAAAATGAATTACCTATTATATTAAGGAATAAGAAAATTTGTGAGACAAGTAAATAATGAGCCAATAGTAATAAAAAGTGTTAGTAACAGAAAGTTAATTTGAAAGTAATTTCCCTAATTTAATGTGCCTACCTAGTGGAGGCTAATTGAGATGTCCACTAAAGTGGAGCTTTAAAGTGGTCCTACAAGATCTACTAACCTCCCACTTCCCCCGCCCCCTTAAAAAAGGGATTCTGGTAATAATCCACTTCTAAGCTAGCAAATACAATCTCTCCATATTTTTCATTTTGTTAGCATAAAGTATTCAAAAATGCAGGTACCTAGAGTAGAGTGTTAAAAGACTCATCTTCCTTAACTAAATGTACATGGTTCGATCCTTATTTTTTGGAACATATTTAGTGGTCTCAAACCACCTAAGGAAGAATATAAACTCATCAATAGATAATTTACTTTAAATAAGTTCAAGAGGGATTATGGAGAATGCTTCATTCGGGGATCAATTTTCTGTCCATCCATATAGTTTTATGAGTTGATTGTATCACTTAAGCAAGTCTAAAAGGTTAATGGTAACATTTCTAAAATTTAGAAAATCAATCAAATAATTTGAACTAGACCTCCATAAACAAATTTTCAATGTAAACATGTATTTTTTTTAATAAAAGGCGTTAGGTAGGTGGCTGAAGACCTTTGAGAGTTAGCAATGAACTTGTTGGATTTTGAGCGACTAGATAAACCAATACAATCCAGTCAGTTTAACATAGACGTTTTTTGTTCAAAACAATGGACATACTAATATATCAGTTTCATTCAACTAGTCAATGACTGATCAAGTTAAACTTGATCCATCATTGATTCAAGGGCAAGAAATGTTCAGAACTATGAGGCCCAATTTTATTAAATGAGTTTTGAGCATTTTCAGCGTTTAAATCAATAACTAATCAAATTTAATTTGATCAATCATTGACCAGTTGAATGTTACTGACTAATATATATGGCAGTTACAAAAAATGCTAGCAATCATGATTTACACTAACCAACTGACTTACCATTAACCTCTCTTTGACTCTTCACAATCAAAAAAGAATATGATTTCTCCATCATCACTCCTATACCTCTCCACACCCCACCAAAAAATTGGGACCCAAAGAAACCCAAGGGATATTTCAGTAATTCTATAAAACCCCAATGGCAATCTCACACCCATCTCCCATATAAATACATCTAACTTCATGCAACAAAAACCAAACCAAACCAAACTCTCAAAAAAACAACCTCCTAAAATCACTCAAAAACATGGGAAATTGTCTAGTTCATCAAGAAAAGCTAATCAAGATCATCAAACCAGATGGCAAGATTCTTGAATATCAAACACCAAAACAAGTTCATCATATTCTCTCTGATTTCTCTGGTTTTGCACTTTCTCATCAGCCTACTTTTCACCATCTCCTTCCAAATACTCAACTTATTGGAGGTAATTTTTACTATCTTTTACCTTTACCTCTAAAGTCTACTCAAGCTAAAAAGAAAGTGAGATTTACAGTTCCTGAAGAGGAGGAAAGTAAAAAAGAAACAGGGTTAGTGAGAATCAAGGTGATTATTAGTAAGCAAGAGTTGCAAGAAATGCTGCAAAATGGTGGGATTTCAGTTAATTATATGGTTTCTAAACTGCAGAATCTTGAAAAAGTACAAAAGAATGATTTGTGTGATGAGGATGATGAGAAGTTTAAAAGTTGGAAGCCTGAGTTGGAAAGCATACCGGAATTTGGAGAAGTTCTACTATGATCTCAGTGCCGTTGGACCTTTTTTTAATTAAAAGCTGATTACAGAGCGAAGGTTCGGGTCGTTAGACCTTACCCATGAAAAAGTTTGCAATGTATAGTTTTCAATTTATGCCAATCATTTTCTAATGAAGTGGTAGTGGTATGCGCATACTTTTTCATTGGTCGGGTTTAATACGTTTGTTATCACCGAATAGATACTTGAACTTGTAACAATGTTTTAGCATGTATGAGATATGCCTCGGCAATTATATATGCTATTTCTTGTTTTCTAATAGTGAAAAAATTTAGTTTCTACAGCAAAAACCAGTTCATGTTTTCTAATGCTCAGCAACTTTATTGATCAGCTACTTTAAAATTGAACCCGTGATTATTTATTTGTCGGTCATATTTGGCTATTCACTAACCATTTTGTTCTAGTTGTTTTCGCGTGTAAACGAATATCGAGCTGTTAGACTTAGACTATTGTTGATAGATATGTTAATTTGATAGATTAATTTACAACATTAACTGGACTCCAATGTCGATGTTGTGTTCTACATTCTATCAGAAAAACTGAAAGTCAACAGCCAAAGAACTGTTTACACAATGGAATATATCACTAAGAGACTAATTATTAATGTCAATCAATAATTAAGAATTCAAGTTAATAAATTAATTGATTTGATGTCTTCTGTGCGACACAATGAAAATTTTGAAGATTTTAAGATGCATAATAATCACCCGTGGACCATTTAGTCACCATCTAGGCACTCAAAATCAGAATTCCAACTACGTCGGTTTGACTATCTAGACGGTTAAAATCCTGACTTATTTTCGACTTTTCCCATGTAATCTCCGAAGCCTAAATGTTTCAGCTGCTTGATTAACGCCTTGTGTTGTGTGCGTAGAAAATTGAGAGAGACTTTAAAATGATTTTAGAAAAAAGAAAGGCACAGGACAAAAACAGAAACAAGAACCTTAATTAGTCGCTTTCTAGTTTCTATCCAGTCAAAGTCAGTGTCAAATTTCTAGTACTTGGATCACAAAGGGTATGAGTAAAGTAAGGGGTATGTTATTAGGTTCCAATATTTACTAACATGAGTGCTTCAAATTTTATGAGCCGTCAATTGAAAAAAAAATATTAGGAATTCTCGACGAAGTTTTCTAGCGACTAATGAATGCTCAAACCTCCTTCTTCTGAGCTCCGTAAACCCATCCTTGATTGTATCACTCATCCACACACACTTGTTTATGTAAAGCAACAATATATATAAGGTATTCGCGACCTCTTTAGAAACCTTGAACATAATGGTTTTTTAAGATTCCGTTATAATCAATCAACTTTGTTACAATTAATTGTTTACCACCGGCTTTCAGATTCATTGCCCTGTGTTCTACTTCGGATTTCGTAAGCATAATAATGGGTCGATAAAATTCCCACCATTCAACATGTTGCATATACAAGCTGTGTTACATGAAATATAAAGTATAATCATTTCTACAAGTTGCAAACTATAATTACATAATAAGTGGGATTAAAGAAAGTATTAGTGCTGTTACTATTCTGGTGGCAGTGGTAAAATTGCTTCTAGCTAATTTTGCAATCAACATGTTAAATGACAGTTGACCTCAACTTTACCCACTTTAAACGTGGTAATATTGCACAAAGTGCATTCAAACTGATATATATTACGAAAGTTTATATCAAAGAAAGTCCGTTATTTAACATTATAGCCACATACCTATTCCAACGACTTTCATGTCACAAAATGGAGTTTAGACGCCATAATGTTAGCATCGCTATAATTCAGGGGCTACCGTTATAGTTTACATAAAGAAAGATTAATGGGTTGCCCTACAGTTGGAGAAAGACATGCAATTGTGTCTATCATTCCCCCAACTTGTCCCAGACTAGGGAGATAATGATGCCCCTCAACACCCATCATAAGGTCTAAAAGCAACAAGATAAAGTTCTTGTTTTACATCAAAATAATGTGTCATCCAATCCATATAATCCACTATAAAATATGGAAACAGATAACATATGAAAAGATAAAATATGATTATGTTTAAATATGAATCTTTAGGGGAATAATTGAGAAGCAATCATATAAATATAGAATAGATGTTGTTTACATTTTCAAACTCCACTATCTGCACTATATCCCATTATGAAGTCAAGTGGTTTAGTGGGATATTGAAGATGGTTCATAACATTCACATCAGTAACATGTTTCAAGGAACGTAAAATGACATAAACTAGCATAGGTTAGTAACAGTGACAGATCTAGAATTCACGACAGAGGAAGTTGCATATATATGGGTTCTTAATTGAAGTTCTTTGGGTGCTTTTACTCTAAAAAGTTAAATACCCTGTTATCTGGTGACTAATGAGTGCTTAAATCCTCTATCGATCCTCCTAGATCTGTCTGCCCTTGTCTAGTTAGAAACGTACCTAAGTTCTATGCTTTAAAAAGGCTTCCAAAGCAGTTTTCAGTAAGCATTCTTAACAAGGTAAATTAAGTTACTGGATTTTCTTTTATATGCAGGAGCTAAGTATGTATAACGACTTGATCCTAAGGTGGTGACGCCAAGGTGAAAGGACTGAACAATGAGCAGTCCAATATGAGGACAAGAATGAACAATCCCACATCAGAAATGAAGACAGACTGACCGTACCATATAAATGTGTGCTTTCAATGCAGCTACCATAAACTAAAATAAAACATGGAACTTAATCTAATATGAGTCAAGATTCCAATTTCAGATATAATATTCAGATTTCAAAAGAGAATAACAGATATTGATGCCAATTATCAAGCAAGGTCCCAATCATTTGGTGAATTTTCTTTTTTGATGTTCCTCTATATAGGCTGACAAGATAAACTATTCAGCTGACCATCCTTTTTAGCCTCTCTGGAGGATAGAAGAAAAGAAAAGTGGGAGAAAATGAAATGTAGGGACCAACAAAAAAAAGGACAATAACTTTATCTCTAGAATATAAGATTTATGGCATTACTGTTCTCTTTCTAATAACAGGAGGACCCTGAATGTAAGTGAACCGTAATGTACAGGTTAAAAATTTATACTTGTCACTATATAAAATTAATAAATGCAATCCATCGCCGAAATTTCCTATTAATGAGTTCGACGTATGATTGAAAATTTAGAAGTATTACAAACAGCATAAATGCAAGTGATAAAGTCATGTATATTTACATGATACCTGTATGTGTATAACTAGTCGATTTACAGAAGAAATATAGTGTGAACTGTACCTTGAGATTATAGAATCATAGTAAACAGCTATTCGTCTTTCCTTTCTACTTCTAGTGCAATCTCGTTGCGGCGAGTAAATGGAAGTGTAAATGGGGGATTGTACTGCAACCAAAAATAACAGAAAGTTAAAAATGTTTCTACACGCAAAAGAAAACAGTTAGATTTGTATTTTAACAACCACTTACCTGTGCAACTTCTACTGAAGCACCCTCTTTTACTCTAAAATCCATGTCATTTTTTACAGCATTTCGTAACTTTAGTTCCCTTTGCTTCACATCTTCATCGGTAACAAAACCTGATTCAAGTACGATAAAAATATTACGGGCATTGCTATACGCTTGAAAAACTGGGAGATCTGCAGATATTGATTGACTAATAAATACTGACATTGTAACATTATAGGCAGCTATCTAGTCATGCTAAGTTCATCACTATTTAATTCTAAAGAGCACTTCTCGATCCTAATATGCAGAACCTAGAAGATCTGTTTTAAATATACATATCTAACTTACGTCTTCATCTAGACTATCTATATTGTTTGATTTATAGTTTACTATAAACGTAACAACTCAGCATATAACAACTAGCCATCTAAGTCCTAACAGTCTTATAAGCAAATTACAATATCAACAAAGTTCAGCTCTCAATTTATCATTAAGTGCAAACCTGAAAAGGCGACAGCTGCAACAACTTTCTTTGGCACCTCTTTAATTTTCACAGATGGATCTTTGGGATATGGCAAATTAGCACCATACTTGGAGGGCATGACAAAAGACATTTCCCAGGTTTCCTGATTATCCGTCTGCATAAAGTTGTGATCACATTAAGTCACTACAAAATAAAACAGATACATCCCCGCAACAAGGCAAATTCATGGATTCAAGATAATAGTAGTAGAAAAATTACAGGGACCAGTTCTCTGATAACCAAAGAGACTCATGTTGAAGCGATCCAAACTCAAAAATTAATAATGTTTAGTCCATCAAGATACCTGATAAGCCTTAGGCTATGCAGGATAGGTGGTAAATCACGTTTCAACACCTTCAAATCCCATTCAAGCTTCTGAAAACCTTGGGATTTCCGAGTTACACAACCAGTCTAACTATCTAACCTGGGAGGCGATTGTGATTCAACAAAAGGAAGAAGACAGACATGTAAAGGTCCCAGAATCTTCATCTAGAGATGCATACAAACAAATGGTAACAGGAATACCAACAAGGCTGCACATAAGGCCTTTTAAAATTTAATAAAAAGAAAACAAATCACAGGTAGAAAACATAAGCATGTCTCATTGGCATTCTGTGACTTCCAAATTACCAATTCCCCACCAAAGCTATGAGCAAAGTACAATTTTTGACATAATAACACAACACACAGAAACAACCTAACAAACGGGATTATCATTTTAGTAGCATTTATATCATATATAATCATATGTAACACATAGATGACATAACAAGAGCCTGAAATTGTCACCCCTAGATATGAGCTCACCTTCTTTGTTATAACAGGAGTCGTCATTTCCATTTTCTCTCCATAAGATTGAACCTTACGAGTCACAACAGGCGTAGTCATCTCCATTTTCTCCATCCCAGTATTCTGAAAACCCCACAAAAACACATAAAAATGAAACTAAAATAAGCAAGCCTTTTTAATAAGAAATGCACAAGGGAAATTGGTCAGCAAGCTTGTATCTCAACTACCTTACCAAACAAGTACTCAGCTAAGAGATTAAAGGACCGGGATGCACCATTCAAATCAAATCCATTCTTCCCTGGCATTGTTGTCTCCGCTATAAAATAAGGCTTTTAAACAATAAAACCTAATCAAAATGTAGCTCAACTTAACTTAAGAAACCACATCAAGAGAAAATCAAAACATAGAAAAATGTACCTCAACTTCTCTGATCTCATACTGTTCTTTCTTACTCAACACCTTATATTTCACCGTTTCTAGGTCCGGAACTTCAAAATAAACATTAAAAGCAAGGGATAAATATGGTAACAAAATAGGCTTAAGTTTTTTTATGAAGTATCACCTTAGGCTCAACGTTTATAAATAACATTTACAATATAGGACAATAAAAGGCCCGACGGCAGAATTTGACATGTGCAAGTTAGAGAGTAAAACCTTGTTACCAAGACTTAGACTTGAGCCTAAATTGATACAAAGTAAATCGTAAGCCTTAGTTTGGATGGAAATTGATAATGAAACACAAAATTCAACTTCCATTAGAAGAAGAAGCGTGTTTGAAAGAGTAAATGAATGTTAATGAAGTTAACATTTTACTCCGTTAAACTCGAAACCTTAACTTGTAATGAGTTTAACGTAAACATTTAAACTAATTTTCATCCATTTCAATTCCATAAACTCGTAAACAATATCAACATGTAACATCTATTTGGTATCAGTTTATAGTTTATAAATAAGAGTAGTAATACCAGCCATGAGAGCTTCCTCCAAATTCTGGCTTTGAAACCGCTTCGGGAACACGTATTTGGCAGTCTCGTTAGCCAAATCGAACAAAACTGAGAGTAAAAAAGCAATCAAATTAAGCACGATGAAATTAATAATCGAAAATACAATGAGAAATGTGGTTGATATATACCTCGTTGAGTTAGATTAGAAGTCTGGGAAGCGAGAGCGAAAACAAGAGAAACGCGAGCTTCGAAAGCTGAAGACATTGCTTTTCTCGGAGGTGATGAAGTCATTCTGTTAGCAGCCATGGATGCTGAGATAGGATTTGCGGAGCTGGAAGTTAAGTTTGATTCAATCATCTTCACTGAAGGCTGGAAGAGAAGCATGGTGTTTTCGGGAATCAAAATATCTTTCAATCCTTTCAATTTCTCTTCATCACACAAACTCTATCTTCATTTCATTTCGCTGCTGTTGTTATCAGTCTTGTTTTATCTAACTATAACGGCCTTAAGCCACTGGATTTTTTCATATTCACAAGCCCGTTAGTCCAATTTTTATCCGCGTTTAAATGCACTGTTGATTAACCAACTTTATGAATCATTCAACTTTATATTTTGTCAAATTAAATAACTCTGATCAATTTAAATACTAAAAGAGAGCGTGATTGACATATTAACAAAAGTTAATTTTCAACGACACGCGTAGTAGCTACTTAGATGCTTGATTCGTTTTTCATTAATTATTTTTTTCGATAAAAACAGGTGACTAGACATTTTGATGGCTGTCACTTGTTTGTCAAAATCAATGCTAAAGAATAGTGAGTTTTTGCTGGTATGATAACCACAATGTTGAGTTACATTAAAAATTAACTATCAAAGTTCACTAACCTAAGAATCACTTAATACCACTAGATTTGCTCATGTTTATGATAGATTTGTTCATGTTTACGAGCCTGCAAGTCAGTTGGCAGTCCTTAGCTCGTATTTCAAGGGTACTTGGTCTTGGGTCGTTGTACTTGGATATGTATATTTAACATTTGGTCCTATCTTAATATGTGTATTTAACACTTTATCCGATCTAATTGAATCTGCACGGACTCGCACATAAAATAAATTCGATTGAGAGATATATCACAAAAGCTCAAGTCCAACTTGTCGAACAACATGATTAAATTTCAAACTCAATTAGCACAACATGCACCTGGCTCGATCTATGAACATGTCTATGGTCACCAACACAATTATAGTTCATTCTTTAACAAAATTCCTTCAGAATTAATATTCTTTGCCGCAAGAAACTAGGGAACAACTGGCCATATTGGCATCGTTTGCAAGTCGATTAAACACATATTTTGAAACAGATAAAAAAACAATATAGCCGAAACTACGAAACATACATTTTCCTCCTGGTTTCTCTCTATTGTCTTCTACTAGAGGACCAATAAAATGCATGAAGATACACCTACCAAAACCCAAATATTCAAGCAAAAACAGAACCATTACAGGTAATCAAACCGTCAAGGCCTCTTGCCTAGTGTGCCAAGCAACAACATCCTTGTAGGGTAAGTTGCCACCAAAAATATCAAGAGCACTGCCCACAGTCACATCCACCCGTCCTTTTCCTGCCGCCTTTATTCTCTCTAAATCATTCATTACTGTCACACCACCTGCATAAGTCACCGGAATCTGGCACCCCAAGCCAAATACGTCAATATAGCAATACATAAGTGACTGTGATGGTTACATTCCACAATAGTAAAACGCCATACAACAAGAAATTGCAAGTCATTGTTCTAGTTAAGAACTATAAGACCTACAAAGCAATAGCGACTATTCGTGGTCTTAGCTTGAACTCGCACTATCATATTGGAGCAAAATTATTTTACTAGTAGCACATTAAGGCTCATTGAGACATTCCTCAATTTCAGCTATTCATCAAAACTGGACTATGTATAGGATTACATGGTTTGGTTATAATCGGTTACTACAGTGTCAACGTTAATTTTGATAAGTGATCTCAACTGATGATTGAAGGGTAGAAAAATAAATGATCAAGAAGACAATGAGACGATATTCTAAAAAATGTAAGTTACAAACCGGTGACAATCTACCAAGCAATTCCACAAGCTCTTCATCAATTCCAAGCCTACAAATTGTTTTAAAGAAAAGGTTATCGTTGAGTTGAAACATCGCATTTTGAAACATTAAGAACAAACAAATTCTGAATGGTCAGAGCTTAAAGCCAGTAAAGAACTTTAGAGAACATAGCTTTGAATTGTGTAATAGACCGGAGAGCTTACTTTTTCCCTTCGACATCGACTCCGTGTACCAAAAACTCATCAGCATAGTTTGCGAGAAACTGTAATACTTCCTCATCAAGATATACATCACTAAACTTTTGCCACCTGTCGGTTACAATCGCATATCGCCCTTCCTGGATGTCAGAAGCAGCTAATATATGGTTATAAAATATTACTGATGAAACTATAAATAGCTTCCAAGTTTTAAGAAACAGAATACACACTATAAAGCCTGAGTCATAAACTATTCAAAAGCTTGAAGCTATAGGAAAACTCTAGACTCAATACGGCGTCCTGCATCCTATTAGTGAGTACCACTAACAATATAGCCAACGGAGTTATTGAATTCACACCTTTTTTCTGCAGCTAAGGTCCAGCACAAGCCTCTGTTTTCCAACAACATGAACGAGATTTTTCAGCCTTTCTAGGTCCATTTGACCATTGTTAAACACATACTGCAAGAGAGAAGTGACAACTTCAACATTCAGAAAAAATGCAAGATACTCGGAGGAACATAAAAAATCATGTTCTTTCCAAGAAACCCCTGTAAGGGCCAAGTCGAATGCAAGTTAAATTATACAATTTTTTAAGTACGAGGGATTTCGGAAGTGGAATAGTCCTGTCCTGTAGGAGTGTTTTTCTTAACCATTAAACACTACATGAAATGATTGCATAGACCAGAAAGATGCCAATAACATAATGATAGCTTGATTTGAATGTCATTGCAATTAGAAAAGATGAAGTTGCATATAAATCATAAATTTAAAAAGCAATGAGAAGGTAATAACATACGGAAGTCACAATAACATGGCTGGCTCCTTCTTCTATGTAATTTAAACAATTGTCCGTGTTGATACCACCTCCAACTTGCAAACCACCTAGATTATGTCAATCCTCGCAGTAAGTTCAGCAGAGGAAAAATCTGGATTTAAAATCTCAGTATCATCAACAATATGAAAAGTCAGGCTTAATCTTCCTACTGTAATTAATCAGCAACCTAAGACTGCCAGAGAAAATATATCAAAAATGTACTAGAGAAACAAAAACAGAAAGCAGTTAAATACCCTACCGGGATAAGCATGTAGTGCTTCGATAGCTGCAGCTTTGCTCAAAGGATCAGCTCCGAGCATGATCACATGGCCTCCCATTAGCCCATCTTCTTCGTACAAATCCGCGAACTCCGCTGCTGACTTATCCGATTCAAAGTTCGTCACAAGATTTGTCCCTTCTTCCTTTGAATCACTAAGGGTAGACCCAACAATTTGCTTCACTTTTCCCTAATACAAACATTGATCTCAAGACATTCAACCCTCAATTAACATCTTAAATCAACACACAACTCAAATCCAACAGTAGCTTCATCATTTTCAATGAAGAATAATCATGTGCTAGTTTTACATTACATAATGAAGTAAATCTTTCATGAATCACACTAATTTAGTAATAATACTGATATCAAAAAAACCAACTTTAGAAGAAAATAGAATCAATCACTAATTAGCAAAAGGAATGAGATAAAAAGCGGCAATACCTTGTGTATATCTATGCAAGGGCGGAAGCGAACAGCACACTGAATTGACAAACGAGAAGATCCTATAAAACGAAAATGAGCAGTCAGAAAATGAAAATCATAAAGAGACGGGCGGGAGCAAAAGCAGACATACCGGAGTGAAATGAAGGGAAGGAAATGCTTGATTTACAGCTCTTTCGAGAGTTACAGTTCCGTTCAACTGAGCTGAAACCGCAGGTACTAGAAGTTGAACGGAGGCTGCCAGTGCTCATGCTGCCCAATTCCAAATTCCGATAGGAAAAATCGCAACAGCCTGTATAAAAGGTGAAAAACTTACATTATAATGCTAGATTTTTTTCCCTGAGCTTCAATGACTTTAAGCAAAGATTCAAATTTCACCTCATAAAACACAAATTTGTACAGTATAAGACGAACCAGATACTTACTGTGGATCGGCGGAGACGGAGGTTCAGTTCAACACCGGCGGCGGCTGTGGTGGTTAACGATGACAGGTAGGGGGAGGGTTTAGGGATTTTCAGAATTGGGGGCAAATGATACGAATAGATTTTAGTTTTTGATTTTTCATGTTAATTTTATTTTATTACATCAGCGGTTCAAAAACAGACCTAGATAAACCGGGGCAGTTCGGTTCCTGGGTTGAACCGATATATATTTTTAGGAGTGTCAATGAACCGAATCAATATCAAATATAAGCTAGTTTGGTATATGTTTGTTAGAGTCTCGAGTCGAACTTGACTGAGCTTTGATCGAATTTCAACCGAGTTGAGTTTGAGTTTCCATTTTGTAGAAATTTTTGCTTTTATTATTAGGTGATATGTCCTACTGTAAGCTCGGATCAACGTTTATGATTTTCAACAACTTTGTGAGTGGATAGATTTATCCTTAATTAGACTTTTCGTTTCAAAATAAATATGATATTAATATCAAACATAAAAAAAAAGCTCGGCTTATTAAAGCTCGAGCTGAATCGTATCGAGTCGAGTTTTGACCAAGCCGAGCTCCAACTGTATTTGTGAACTATCTGGCTTGGTGGCGCCCAAAATATTTTCCTACCTATTCTTTTCTTCAGCACTTGGATAGCAGAAACTCCCACTTTCCAAAAATGTCTTTCAGAAAAAAGCTCCCACTACCGATCCTAAAAAAACTTGACCGGAGCCGGACCCTATCGCCGCCGTCACTTCCGCCGTTACCTCCACTCCCACCACCACCCCTCATCCCAATAACCCCTCATCCCACCCAAACCCTAACCCCAACATCCCACCACTCTCATTTCCTCCAATACCTCCATACCCACCTCTCAAAAAAAACCCTAACTCCTCAAAACCTCCTCATCTTCCTCAAATCAAAGCTACATTATCACCCCAAATACTCCCATTATGATCTCCACATCTTCAATTGGGCTTCCACCATTGACTCCTTCCGCCATGACCACTCCACTTTCGAGTGGATGGCTCAAACCCTCGCCATCACTAACCGTTTCGATTGTCTATCGAGTCTTCTCTCGTTCATTGCCGCAAACCCGTGTCCGTGTTCTCAAGGGATATTTTCGTGTCCTAGGATTGAACCCATTTTCGGGTTTTCGATAAATGGTTTTTGTAAAGCTGGGAAATTGGATGAGGGTTTGGTTGCTTTTGAGAGTTTGAGGAAGTTGGTTGATGGGAGGGTTAATGTGGGTGTTTATAATGTTTTGATTCATGGGTTTGTGAAATTGGGGTTTCATGATGAGGGTGTTGGGGTTTATGCTAGGATGTTGAGGGATCATGTTAAGCCGGATGTGTTTACGTTTAATGTGTTGATTAATAGCTATTGTAGGAAGGGGGAGTTCGCTTCGGGTTTGGAGTTGTTTAAGGAGATGAGGGAGAAAGGGTGTGTCCCTAATGTGGTTAGTTTTAATACTTTGATTAAAGGGTTTTTTAGAGAGGGGAAGTTTGAGGAAGGTGTTAAATTGGCTTATGAGATGAATGAGTTAGGATACGCGTTTTCGAATGTGACTTGTGAGATTTTGGTTGATGGGCTTTGCAAGGAAGGTAGAGTTTTAGAGGCTTGTGAGATGTTGATTGATTTTTCGAAGAGAAGGGCTTTACCGAGGAATTTTGATTTTTGTGGAGTTATGGGTGAGCTTTGTGAGAGGAGAAATGCTGGTGAAGCTTTGCGGTTGTTGGATGTGTTGTGGAGGAATGGAAATGTTCCGAGTTTGGTTTGTTGTACTACTTTGGTTGATGGATTGAGGAAATTGGGGGAAATAGAAGAAACGTTTGGGGTGATGGAAAGGATGCTGAAAGAGGGAATGGTTTCGGATATTGTGACGTTTAATTGTCTCGTTCAAGATCTTTGCAATGTGGGAAGAACGGTTGATGCTGACAAGTTGAGACTATTGGGTTCTAGCAAGGGTTTAGTACCGGATGAGATGACTTATTATACTTTGGTGTATGGATATACAAAAGAAGGGAAAAGAAAAGAAAAGGAAGCTTTAGCACACGAGATGTTGGATAAGGAATTTATACCGGATCTTGCTACATATAATAGGCTAATGGATGGGTTTTCTAAATCCAGAAATTATGCGAAATAGCATTAGAGTCCTTGATGACAAGACCATTTGAGATTGCCATCGGACAGCAGCCAACGACACGTCAGGACCTCGAGGTTGCCTACAATGGCCAGGGGTTGGCATAAAATGTTTGACTTCAAAAGCTGTGAAGGCATCAATCTTGACAGCTATCAAGAAAATGTTACCGGCTACAGGTTATTTACATTGTAATTACAAGTAGAGAAATCTCTTTTTTTGCTTCTTACTGATTGGATTTTTAATTCCGACTACAGGTTATTCACACTTGGAAGGTATTGGATCTCCAAGATTCGTTTGTGCAAGAAATTCTGCAACCTCGTGAGTTCCGTCCTGCTGATTGGTACTGGTGTAGAGCTTGGTTTACCAATCACATATTAATTGCTTTTTTTTTTATCAAATATACCCCCATTTAGATAGTTTTTACTTCTTTTCTTCATTGAAAATTAATATAAGCAATTAATGCAAGGGTATCGAAGTCTTTTTAGCTAACATTAATTACGTTTCTTAATCCGTGTGCATTATATATAGATACATTGTTGTTTCCCTCTCATTAAAACGAAAATTTAGGGCTCTTGCTGAGCTCGCACAACGATGGCAGGTGGTGTTCATGTTCCGGATGAACTGATTGAGGATATACTTTTAAGAGTGCCGGCGAAAGCACTTGTCGGATTCAAAGCAGCTTCCAAAAAGTGGTACTCTTTACTTTCAGATACCAAATTTGCCGATTTTCATCTGAAACTGAAAAGATCATCATCGCCATCCTCTGAGAATCTTATTTTCTTCCAAAAATATGTTGGTAGACCTATATTTGAATCTGTGGATATTGAGACTTGTGCATCTCGCAAATTCAATTTTCCGCTGGAAATTGAAAAATGTGTACTCATAGGTTCAGCCAACGGATTGGTTTGTGTAGCCCCTCTTTGTAAAGGAGGCTGCTTTATATGGAATCCATCTACTGGTGAATGTAAAAAAATATCCGTTCCCTTACGAACGGCTGCTAATTCCATACTTGGGTTCGGTTATGATTCATATTCTGATGATTACAAAGTTGTTGCAAATTGGGGTTTCTACTTTCGCGTTTTCTCCTTGAAAGCAAATTCATGGAAGAAATTTGAATATTCCTTTCCATTGCGAACCAAAGCTTTGCATTTTAAGGAAGCTCTCCATTGGTGTTATGGTTCATGTGTCGTTAGCTTTGAGTTTGCAACAGAGCAAATGTCTTACATGGAGCTGCCAGAAGAAGTTAATCCGAGCGGCCACCAGTTGGTTTATTTGTGGTTTTCCTTGCAGGTCTACCAAGGCTTGTTATGTGTATCTGGGGGAAACTCGGTTTGGGTGATGAAGGAAGACGGAAACATTAGATCTTGGATTAAACTGGGATCTCTGGCTATGGGAGATGCAAAGTTGGTCGGGTTTTCTAACCTTGGAGAAGTGGTGTATCTAAGATATGATGAATCCAGAATCATAAAATCTACTATCGAAGGCGAGGTGTCACTGATGATGGATGTTACTGCTCGAGATGCATTTGCATACACAGAGTCCCTAATCTCGCCCAGATGTTTTGACAGCCAGCCAGAGTCCCAAAAGATGATGAAAAAGCCTAGGAAACAAAGGAAAACTAATGCAACTTGATTGATGCTTTTGGGATTTATTTATTTTCTTCCTCAGATCAAACAAAATTGTTCGGCTTTGGGTTTGGGTCGACATTGTTATTGTTGTCTTGCTTATCTTAGGAAGAAATGATCATGATTAAGCTTATTGTTATCTTTTTTTTAACTTAGTAAGTAGAGTTCATGGCTGTCCTGTCTTTTTCTTAATGATAATAGGCTTGTTGCTATTACTGTACTTCAAATTGGTATTGCAATAATTGTACTATTCATTTAGCAGTCCGTTCAATCTACTAACCTAACGAATATCCGTCTAATATGCGAAGATTCTACCACTGGACACCTGATGAGTGCATTCCACAGTTCTACTGTGATCCTCAAATTTTTTATTCTCAGCACTCTGGGGTGACTGATATTGTGGTACCTTCATGGGCTAGCAGTCCACAGGAGTTCATAGAACTGCATCGAGCTGCTTTAGAAAGTGGCAAGGTCTCAAAGAAAATTCATCAGTGGATTGACATTACCTTTGGTTACAAAATGTCTGGCCAGGAAGCTGTTACTGCAAAGAAGGTCACGGTGTCTTCATCAGATCCCACAATGCCTGATGTGCTTACTTTTAATGTGTTGATTAATAGCTATTGTAGGAAGGGGGATTTCGTTTCGGGTTTGGAGTTGTTTAGAGAGATGAGGGAGAAAGGGTGTGTCCCTAATGTGGTTAATTTAACAACTTTGATTAAAGGGTTTTTTAGAGAGGGAAAGTTTGAGGAAGGTATTAAGTTGGCTTATGAGATGTATGATTTAGGTTACAAGTTTTCGAATGTGACTCGTGCGATTTTGGTTGCTGTGCTTTGCAAATTAAACTCTATTTTGATTAATATGATGTTCTCTGGAAATGTAACTTAACTTGGCTGTAAAATGCTGCTCGGAAATGAGGGAGTATATATTGTCTTTTAGTAACTAGGAATACCGTTTTTGGTGCTTCTCTGAATCGGTCTTTTGCATGATGAATTCTGTGTTAAGACTAGGAGTATCCGATTGGTGCACTACTTTTTGAAGTTATCATAGAAGAGAGAACTAGGAGTGTTAAAGCATGTTATTGTGAGGTAATCTTGTTATGTATTCATACGATTATGAATAATATGCACGAGAACTGTGAAAGGTTGGTTTTATGTGCCTGAAATTAACAATTCCTAATTTGGATGTGGAAATCTTAGTTGATTAGTCAGTAATGCTAGTTGAGCAACAAGTGTGGAACGAAGTCCTTCTCTTTGTTAATAATTTGGTTTCTTACCTTAACGCCCCCGAAAAACATCGTTTCCATAATAAGTTTGTGCTTCTAATTGTTAATCTCTGATGTTTATCTTCATTTGGTTCAATCGGTTGTACTCAATTACTCCGTATTTAATTCTAAAATTTGTGGCCGTTTAGCATTCAGTATTCATGATGGCTGCTGCATACACGGATTTTAACCATGGATTAGTGGATAATATGTGGAACATAGCTTCTACTTCACTCAATCTAGTGTCCATGCACATAGTCAGGAATCTCGGAAATGTTGTGTTTTCGGGCTTCTGTACAACGTTATTTCTTTTTTCATTATAAAATTCTGTATCAAGTAAGTGAAATTAGGAGTATGCCTTTCTTTGTGTTGAGGATGCTTGATAAACAAAATATGGACTTGCATGTTCAAGTTATTGCAAATGAATTAGAATTACGGATGGTGAACTCTTCAGGCAACTAAGGTTACATATGGCTTCTTCTCTTGAACAACAATAGCAATATAATAATTTTTTTGATTACAGATTCTATCTTTTGTTTATAACATGCTTCATTCTCTTTCTATTCTAATAAGCAAAATCACTAGTGATGTTCAAGATACACCTCAAGTTCTTTTTATAGTTTTCTTTTTTACCTGCCTCGTTGCATTGTCAATGATTCCGCAATGAGTAACAAAAGTTTAAGCAAACGTGTTAAGTTCTCTTACACATTTATATAAGAAGTGACCTCTCTAAATGAGCCGATCGGTGTTGGGATCAACAAAAACTCGACTTGATTCGTAAACGAACTATTCGTGATCATATTTTTTATACTAGATTCGCTAAAGAGGTGAGCTTGAACAAGTCAAAACTTGGCTTAAGGGCAAGCTCGATTTTTAAGATCGTGAATAAGTTCGATGAAAGCTCGTGAATACACCATATAAAAGTAAACAAACTAGCATGGATGTAAGATTGTAAATTTGTAATTGATTCTTAGTGGGCTTTTTGAATATAGTATCATCAAAAGAAGTTAGGGTTGGAGTGAGATGCCATATATAATGGTTGTAACCTTAACATATTTAACACCTCTATTTTTTCATCTACCCTAACCTAACATATTTAACACCTCTATTCGTTTTAGCCAGATTTAGATCTATGTAATGTAGAGTAAAACATTTTGAGTAACCTTCTCATATAGTTTGATTTAAGTGATTAAGAATTTTCATTGTATTATCTTCTATTTAGTAATAACCTAAAACAACACTTTTCCATACCATACCATACCAATCTTCTTTCGCTT
Source organism: Euphorbia peplus (assembly GCA_028411795.1). Taxonomy (NCBI): domain Eukaryota; kingdom Viridiplantae; phylum Streptophyta; class Magnoliopsida; order Malpighiales; family Euphorbiaceae; genus Euphorbia; species Euphorbia peplus. The sequence goes on from CP110841.1 coordinate 34,612,209, forward strand.
TCGCTTGGATGGTGTAGGAAAAAACAGTGATTATGGCTGCTAATCCAATCGCTAAGCTATGGGTAAGCTACCGGTGACATGTCAGGTAAGAATTGGCGTAGGCCAAGATGAGAAAGAGTTCGAATTCTCTCTGTTGGGGACAAGGAACGCTATACGCGAAAGCCATCATTGACACTCCGGCGCCAGTGGGAGTGGCTGCTGGTTTCCCCCACCCCATGCTCACGAAAACACACGATGAAGATGAGGTGAAGGTGCGGGTGATGGAGGGGAAAGACAACTCTCTAAGTAGCGGCACCATTAATAAAAAAAAGACCCATAAACCAAAATTTATGAACCTGTGAGAGTCGTTTTTATGAACCTGTGAGAGTCGTTTTTATGAACCCGTGAGACATAGAGATTATTTCAGAACCTTTATGAACCTGCTTTTTATGAACCTATAGATTATTTCAGAACCTTTATGAACCTATAGATTATTTCAGAACCTTTATGAACCTGCTTTTTATGAACCTATAGAGATTATTCAGTGAGAATTTACTTCAGCTCTCTACATTTGACTAGTTTTTAAGCAATATCATCACTGTATTGATTGGTTTATTTGATGATTTGTATACATGCTTAATGGTGACTCCAACCTCTTTGGGAATTCGGATTTGATTAGCTATAATGAATGAACATGACTTTAAGACTTTCCTTTTCGTATGAAAATAACTAGATGCTATCTCGTATGCCAAAATGTTGTTATTTAGTTTTCTTTTTTTGTTATTTAGTTTTTATTTCAGTTTTAAGAACAAGAACTCTAGACTTTTTGACCCAAATTTGCATTTCTATTTGTGGGTCAAGGTAAGAATTTGAGGGGACTTATAAAAGAAATGTTTGCTTAAACCCAGAACTATATTGGGGAATTTTTTTTTCAGTCTTTGCATTTTTATCCTTATTATCATTTTAAACTAAGTTAATTACTATTTTACCATTAGTGAGCTTAATCACTATAAGTTCTTTACATGTGAATTATACATGTAATTAGGATGATGTGTATATATATACGACCTAGCAGCACCATGCCGAGTTCTGAGAATAATTAGGACTAAACACCATAACATTTTTTTTTTTTATATATAGTTTGCTTAGTTGTTGATATTGATATTAATGTATAGCCCCTTGTTCTAAAGGAGGAGGCTGCTTTGCTTTTATATGGAGACCAACTATTGGTAAATGTAAAAAAATATCTGTTCCATTACGAACGACGACTACTAGGTTATGCGGATTTAGTTATGATTCATATTCTAATGATTACAAAAGTGTTGTAGATTGAGGTTCCCACTATCGCGTTATTTCCTTGAAAACAAATTCGTGAAAGAAACTTGAATATTCGCCAAGCTTTATGGAGGAATCCGGAAACATTATACCATCCCGGTTGGGTGTTTTTAGGCTTGGTGAAATAGTGCATCTATTAGAAGACGGATCTGGAATTATAATGTCCAATATTCAAGGCAAGGTGCCCCATGATTATAAGTCTCGGATGATGGGTCTTGCAGCTCCAAATACATTAGCATACACGGAGTCCTTAATTTCGCCCAGATGTTTTGACAGCCAGACGATGAAACGGCCGAGGAAACAAAGGAAAACCAACGTGACTCGATTGACGCATTTAGGATTTATTTATTTTCAAGAATAACATTCCAAATGGCAAATAGAAAAGCAGAAAATGCAGGTTACAAAATTCCCAAATGTTTGCAATAAACCCTATTCACATAACATGGGAATCATATTACTGATCGATATGCACTTACAAGTATTTTGTTTGTTAGAAGGGAGTTGGAATATTAATTACGATTTCCATCCCGAACTTCACAACTTCATCTCTGTCACCGATTATTTGCAGAATTTAACAGCAACAAACCATCCTATGCCATTCTCGAAACAAGTATACCTGCAAAACGAGTTATCCACAATTTAAAAGCGAAGAAAAAACACTGTTTTTACATCGAGGAAGAAGAATAACATCTCCAAATTGCAAATCGGAAAAAAGTGAAATACTTGCCCAAAAATATTAGTGTGAAGACTACTGTGAAAATTATTTGCATCGTGTGTCGATTAACTTGAACATGAGAGCGAAATTTCCGGCATCTTGCTGCCACACAACCGAACACCATTAGCGCTTGAAATCTCGAGCATAATCCTTCAAAGGTTCTAAATTTAGAACCTGATAGTTTTCCCTGTCACAAAAAGAAGCAAGCTAATAAGCATATAGTTCTGTAACATAATTGATAGCTACTCATATAGTTTTTTAAGTTTCAGAAAACATCTGCATTTGTAGAAATTATTATGATTTTCATGTGGGTAATTACGCTAATGGCCCCTCGACTTATGCCTTTTACTTTCTTTCTAGCCACTCACCTTCAAAATCGGAAATATAAAGTTCTTGAAATTTACCCTATATTAACATAAAAGTCTCTTATGAAAGTAAACGACCTCTAAATGAACATTGATGAGTTTGAGAATTAAAGTTGTTCACATCCACATTCTCTATGAAACCACGTTATCGATTTTCCAAAATTACGATTTTCGAAGCTCTCTTTCTCTAAACAACTCTTTTTCTCTCTGTTAATCAAACAACACTTAGATGGCCTCAAACCTAAACAGTTCAAGACTTGGTAGATTGGATTATGTGCTATTAGGAACTTTTATGTCCGGCTTTAAAGGTGAGGGGCCATGGGTGTATTTTACTCATGGAATGAAAGAATTCTACGGAGACACCCATAGCAACACTAAAAACCACAAGAACAGCAAAAGGTCGTGCTGCTTGTAACTTACATGCCATATTTGTCACATTAATTACAATGAAACTCGACCTTAACTTGCCATATCAGTGTCACATTGATTACATCAAGCACTGACTGAATTTCCTAAGATACGTGGATTACGGATTGTCCAAGTACCTAACTACCCAAGTGGAATGAGAAGCATTAATCTATAATGAAGTTAAACAGATACATAGATTGTCCTCATACCTGAGTAGAATGAGAAGCATTGATGTACTTTGGAGAACGCCTTTGTTCTTCTCCATCTTTAAACCTCTTTGTATAGCTTTTCGAGACTTTGCTCCCACACATAGTCCATAGATTATTGCTCCACGTTCCAAAGAAGCTTATTCTGCTGTATAACCTTTTTGCTCGATTTTCATGGAAAATATTTTTTGGTATGGCTCCATCAGCTTCCAAGTCCCAATTACCTCCACCGTGCTCACCAGGAGAAATGGGTCTCCGATCTGAGCCTAATGCTAAATGGTCTTCCTTAGAAGAGAAATTCTCGGTATGCATATTTCTGCTGAAATTTAATTCCTCCGATTTGATATTCCCGTGCTCAATAATTTCGCCATCCTTTAAGCCAGATGTTGAGCTTGAATCGAGAAACCTGCTCATTATACTGCTATCTTCCATGTCATAGTGATCAGAATGATCAGTTGCATTTCCTCCAATGAGAAACAATGCCAATCCGTCCCGGTCTTGTTCGTTTAAATTATTAACCCATTTGGAGTTTATAATTGAATCCCTCATAGATGGGCTGTCCAAAAATTTCTTGACGTGATTTATTTGCTCTCTAATTGCTCTAATAAACTGCCTATGTCTGGAAATCACATCTTCCCTACTGCAGGTTTTGTCTCGCATAGCTGACACGTTAACAGCTCTCTCGAAATCTTCCAACTGATTAAACAACAAACAGGATCAGCCAATTCAAAGAAGGAGACAATACTCTGGCGGTAGATCAGCAAATTACCTGCCATTTTGCAGTTTCAAATGTCGTTGCAAGATCACGCTTATGATATTCAATTGACGTGAGCAACCTGGGGTCAGAATCATCACCTTGAACGAGATTTTGGTCATGCAATAGGAGGCGGAAAAGTGATTCCATCCTAGATAATAAACCAACATCATAACGTCAAAATAATATTGAAAGTATCTGCAGTAATTTTAAGTCATCCAACAGTATTTTGCGCCAAGAATTTAAATTCTTAACCAAAGTAGAGCGACATCAAAACAAAATGTTTACAAATGGTGATAACAGCCACTATTATCTATTGCCACGCGAACCTGAGGCATAAAAAAAAGGTCCTACCTTCACGTGGACGCTTAACCAAGTGGCTCGCTGCAATGCCTTACAAAGCCTAGCCTGTTGGGCATACTTCCGTAGAAATTAAGCCCCCGAAGACAGGATTATAAGCCACTAGATGCACTAAGTAATGACGACTGCACTCTTATATAACGCACATCTATTACTCGAGAGAGGGACATTCTAAATCCTCTCTCACATACTCTCCCTAATTCAGTATCTCACATCTCAATATTCTATATAATGTCGGTTAACGGCCCTATTCAGACTTCATTTTATTGCAGGCAAACGCAAAGAAACTGAAACCTTTCATTGATATATCATGAAATATGTAAACTAAACTATCACCTTTCATTGACATCAAATACTTATTGAACATCCACAAAACAAACTACCCCCTACGTAAAAAGGCAATCAATTGACATCAAACTCTTATCAGCTGATTACCCATAGATCAACAACGAGTATCCCAAGCACCCATTTCGATGAGTTTTGGATCGTCACTAGTCAACGACAATTCAAGCAAACAGAACCATAAATACCTATCTTTTGTAGCCATGAAAGAAAGTCCATTATAGACCTCCTCAAGAACCAACCTTTTTCTTGTAACCATGATTTCAACCAATACCCAGAACCCAGTTCCTTGTTAAAACAGTAGGAATACAGCAACAACTACGACAACAAATCCTTAGTCCTGAAATGATTCCGGGTTGGCTAACATCAACCATTATAAGAGACTGAAACCTTTCGTTGATATATCGAGAAATATGTAAACTAAACTACCACCTTTCATTGACATCAAATGCTTATTGAAGATCCACGAAAAACAAACTACCCCATATGTAAAAAGGCGATCACTTGACATCAAACTCTTATCAAATTGATCCCCCATAGATCAACAATGAGTATCCCAAGCACCTAGTTCCATGAATTCTGGATCATCGCCGAGTAAATATGCAAAGAAAACTCAAGCAAACAGAACCAATGATTTCAAGGACCAAATTTTTTCTTGTAACCATGATTTCGACCATTACCCAAGACCCAGTTCCTGGTTTAAACAGTTCACTAAGCAATACAGCAACAACTACGACTACGAAAACAAAACCTTAGTCACGAAATGATTCGGGTCCGCTAACATGAACTACAGTGATGAATATGCAATTTTCTTTGCGAAAAACAAGAAAATGGGAAGATGGGTGAGAATGAAACCTGTCAGCAGAGTCCTGAACCACTTCGGCAGCTGAGAAAAGAGGGTCTGATTCCCATTGATGAAAACTCGAACCCATTTTTGCAGCTCCCAACAAAAACAAAAATACCCAATTGAAATTTCACATTTACATTTGAAACCCACGTTAGGAAACGTAAATTACATCCAATACAAGAAGCTAATCAAGATATTTTAAGCAAGATTTACAGTGAAGTAAAATGTGATTAAAGCAAAATGGGTTTCGTGTTTAATTCAAAAGAACAATCAAATTAAAAAAAAAAACCCCTTTTTGTAGGGTTTAAGCGTGGAAATGTGGAGGTTATTAATGAAGTAAAATTCAAATTTCTAGGGTTTACAGATGAAGACGAAAGTTGGTGCCTTTCCACGCCAAATCAAAATCCAACCAAGGAAGGAGAAGCAGAAACAAAGAAAAAAAAAACAGTTTGGTAATTCCACGTGGCACAGGTTGGCAATTTGGTCACACCAAATTTATTTTTTATAAAGTTATGAAAAAATTAGTTGGGCGATCGGTAACATTTGGAGGAGTAATTGAATATTTAGGCAGAGATAAATTAAATTTTCAACACTTAAACGGATTTAGATGGTCTAATTAGTTCAAATCGGATTTTCAATTTTGACTTTTTGAACTGTCTTTGTAAACAATGATGACACATTGTTCATAGTTTGTTGTTGAATACTTTTAATAGTGTTCATTCGCAAGGGAAAACTTATTTTGACACATTGAATAGGAGAATGTTTCTTCTAGTATTGATTTTGTGTGACTACTTTAAATGTTGTGATTTTTTTAAGAATCAATTTTAGCAAGTTTCGGGTGTGTCCTTTAAAATTAAGGCATTAAAACCTTCCAACTTCTTTCAGTTCGTGAGATGTTGAACTAGATCGAGAAATAAGGATATAATATTTATATCGAAACTGATGCTCATATTATTGTTCAATTATAGCTCAAATTTTTATATCATAGTCGGACGTATGATTTTTTGACAGTATTGCAACAATTATCACAATTTTTTACTCTTTATCAAAATTAAAACCACATAATTTTATTTTTTTTGAAAATAATAGAAAATATATAGCTTATTTTTGTACTTTTTTCATGGAAATATGAAGGTGAAAAGAGAAGCACGTGATAAGGATGTGGTGTACGGGGAGGCATTTGTGAAGAAGCAAGCAGAAACCTCTATTTTCTTCTATCCTTTCTCCCTACCCTTGTATTGTCGTCGGAGAATATCAATTTGAATTACCCATCATCACCACCATCATCATCACCACCATCATCATCATCATCATCATCATCCTCAATTTGACCTCCATGAAAATGGGTTTTTGTTAGGTTGATGAACCAATCAAAACCCCCAAAAAAAAACCATGTCTAGATCATCCTTACTCCATCGAATTTCACCCTTCATCTCCAATAGAATTCGCCAAAATCACAGGCTTTTAAGCTCTTCTTCTGCCCTTAAGGAAGCTTCTTCTCCTCATATTACCTCATCTTCATCTTCCCTCGATGATTCCATTGAATTGACTCATAATTTTATCCGGGTAATTTTATTTTTCATTGTTTTTTATTATGTTTTTATTGGTATTTTTTTGTCAAAGATGCTAACTTTTCTATATCTTGAGCTTTCTGGGATTATATTAATCTATAGTAGCAGCCATGCTTTGTTAGAATTGGAATAGTTTAATCTGGGGTAAAACTCTATTAAGAATTGCTAGGCTGAGGAAAGGTAGTTGGACTAGGCGTCCATTGTTACGTTAGGTTCTAGTCGGGCGGCCAAGAGCCTTTGATTGGGGAACTAGCAGGATAAGTCGGATTTTGAGACCCCTTTATGGGTCGAGACTCAAATCGGGGATTCATCAGGGAACATCGTTTTAACTATGGGATTGCCTGTTTAGATGTCAACAAGTTGAAAAAGTTTAGCCTAATATGCATATTGGTGGATGACTCAAGGGAAAATCATATTATATATTGCTTTTTAAGACCTTGCATTTCAGTAATTAAAAATGTTGATGCTTTGATGTTCCTTTCACAGTTCTTGGTGTTCATAGAGTTTAATTTTCATTGTTGGTCTTAGCCTTAACCATTACTTAGTTCTTGTGGATTTAGATTAGGAAAGATGAACTTTTAGATGCCGTTTCTCAGTTGGTGTTTTTAATTAAGTCGAGGTATCATACTTTTGCAGAGGATGAAGGAATTGCAAGCCAGCGAAGCATCATCTGGGAGCAAAATGCTACGATTGGGTGTGGAAACGGGTGGATGTTCTGGTTTCCAATATGTATTCGACTTGGAAAATAAAATCAATGATGATGACAGGTTTTCTCTTGCTTTTACTTTTGTAGATTCAGGTGATTTCTGGTAGTTTATCCGTATATAGGAAAAGTAAAAGCTTAGGTCATCGTATAGATTATGACTTTATCTTTGCTACTTTTGCAGAGTGTTTGAGAAAGAAGGAGTCAAGTTGATAGTTGATAATATTTCATATGATTTTGTGAAAGGAGCAACTGTAGACTATGTTGAGGAGCTTATCCGTTCGGCTTTTGTAGTAAGTTTATCTCACTGAAATTCTTTGAATTAATTATGGCTACATAAGATGTTCTTCAATTTATTTCTGTGAAAGATGGACTGGATGATTTTAATTTTTTCAACAAACGAATCCAGTGAGGCCTGATTTTTCTTCGTTTGATCTTAAGAGGAGGCATTGATTAATGTTCTGTCTTTCCCGGGTTTAGGTAGGGCTGTTTAGTGGTTTACTATATGTTTGTAACATTTTTTCTCTCACAAAAACTTTATTGTTAGTACGAGTTATTTTCCTTAGATATTTATGTCAGACTCTTACTAGATTGCGTAAACTAAATGGCATCCGTAGAGTGAAAGTATTTCTAGGCTGAACCTTCAAGTTCTCCACATGGCTCATTTTTTTATGTCTAGGCTATTTCATGCCATAAGTAGAGGTGTCAGTTTGTGATACGATAACACACAAAGATAACCCGACCGGCACGATGCTATTGCTAAGATTATCATGTATTCATATGGAACATATAGATAATGTAACTCGTGTTTGGCATGATAAGCTGAATTGTCACCCCTAGCCATCAATATGATGGATGGTTAGACTATAGATGTCATCAGAAAAGCAAATGTATTTCACGGCAGAGTTAAAAGAGATTGAGCGAGGAAATACCACAAAATATTTAACTTGTTGCTTTTCCATACTCTACGGATGGAACAAATAATGGAGAAGCTAATAAGAATTGAACAAAATTTGAGAACTTTATAGGAGCGAGCAACTTATAATAACGCAGACTCCAAGAAGAGTCGACTGTGGAAAGCCAATTGAATTTTCTTTTGGTATTTTTTCTAATCTGATCTTCTTTGTGTTCTTTGGGCTTTGACAGATGCCGTACTTAGTGCCTCTACTTTTTGATGTTAAATGGTTAAACCAGAGTTTATCAGCTCGAATCCTTTCATGGCTGCTTTGATTTTTCAATTAGGCCTGAATGGAACATTTCTGCAGTTGCATTTTGCACAATATATGATCAGAAACTGAAAATTCCTCTCCGGGGATCACAATATAAAATGTCATAGTGAAACCACTATCAACTTTAAATAGAATTGATTGAGAACATGACGTACAATCAGATAATACGACTTCTCGTAAACCCGAGATCTATAATGTTTTACAAATAGATTAAATGTTACACCAAGGTTCAATTTTTACATCCTTATTCTGGAGTTGGGACTTAGGAGAGTCTTGCTTATTTATAGACATGAACTCTGCCCAGCTAAATCATCAAACAGACACCTTCATCGGCTCCATGCCCTGGGGCTCGGTTACTGTCACTGATGCCAAGTTATAAACCTGCAGACACAGATGTGCATAATCAGTTCCGGATTCCAACCTAGATGTTCATAAACAGGTCCGGTTCTTGGAAAAAACCTCTCACATAAACCTTGAAGTAATGTTATGGCTGTATCAAGTGAATGCTCGTATCCGTGATGTCTTGTGTACACAGTTAGTAGCAATATCCGATAGCTATTAGTTTTTGCAATTTACGAATACATTAAGTTCCATTAGATACTCGTTTCCTTGAAGCTGCTTGGATATTTTTGACAAGTTGACAAGTCATTTGATTCGTTTGTAATAATCTTGTATATTAGGAACTAAACTCCGTGTTTGCGATGCAGGTAACTACAAATCCTAGTGCAGTAGGTGGCTGCAGTTGTAAGAGTTCTTTCATGGTGAAGCAGTAATAACCATGAGCCAAATCACACACCTCCCGAGCAAGTTTGAACTGCACAGGACGACGAGTTGCAAAACGCAGAGCAAAAATTGTAGGCTTCTTGAGATTAGGTAATAGAAGAACAACAGCAACAACATTTCCCCTTTGCTGATTGGGGAATTATAAAGTTATTAAGATTGGATTTATTACTCATGGAATTTTTATTCTAACATGATTTTTTTTCTGTTGATTATATTCAAATCTGGTTCTTAAGCCTATTCCTTGTACAACAAGTTAATAAAGCTAGCAACTTCCATAGGCATATGTTAGTGGCACATTAATTCATTGATGAAACAATGATGTAAATTTCTGCAATATGGAATTTCATTTTTACATTTTGGTACCTTTATGTAGTATTTGTTTCGAGCGTTTGTTTGACTCTCCTTTTTAGTGTTAGACTCTAACTAGTACATATAAAGGACCTGTTCAATTTAGTTGGATTCTCGATATAGAGCATACAAGCAGGTTCCCTAAACATTGATACTTGGTGTATCTTTGTGGAATATGTTGGTTGCAGCGTGGATTAATGTAACCAAGTCCTTTTGAAACTTCTTTCAAAACAAAAAAAAAGTCCTAGTGAAACACGATGTAAGTTTAAAGTGTTAATCTATTTTTTGAGACACGTGTGAGTATTCGTTAATGTATTAAGCCATAAAACAATGATATAAATACACTATCAATACTGCAATAAGACCTTCCTGTCCAGCACCGGCTGGACTGACCTCCACCAATTAGCATCACTCCCAACACCATTGTTCTTTGCTAACTTTCATCTCCCAACGTCCGCTTAAAGTTGGAAGGGTAGTGGAGATAGAGTTAAATAAGATAATGGAATGAAAAGTAATGTAAATGAAATTTAAAGATAAGCATAGTTGGAGAGCATAGGTTAAAATATAATATTTTATTTTTTTAAGAAAAGATAGAAAAATAAACGTCAATGTTAATTAATTAAAATGTAAATGAAATTTAGGTTACTGTGCTTTCTCATCAAAATTGTAAAGGAAAAAATGAATATAAAGTAGTTAAATTTTTTAAATAAATATACATTTTGTTAATTAGCTATCATAATTCTGAGTACCTGCCTCAATATAAATCCAATTAAGTCTCACATATTTTCTTGAAATAAAGTGAACAAAAGACAATATAATTAGAATAATAACTTATAAAAGAGTTATATTTGCCATGTTAGTCAACAAGAAAAAAGATGGATTGATAATTTGCTCAAATTATTAACTATGGCTTATCGACAAATCTTTATATGATTATATTTTGCTCAAATTATTAACTATGGATTGATATTTTGCTCAAAAAAAATAAAAATAAAAAATCATTGTAGCCGAAGACACACTTGTCAATTAACAAAGAACCCGACACATTATGCTAGGAAGGAGGTGCTTGACTCTGATACCTTCCACCTTCCTAGCAGGAATGTTAATGTGTGCAATCATACTTCATCGAAGGCTTAATGTATATGAAAGACTTCGCTTGTTCTTTTCATGAGAGTGGAACCAACAAACTCTCGGATAGCTTAAATGATTAGAAATTCAAGGCAATCGTTTTCAGCCAAATCATTATAACAATAAACTCTGCATGTTTTGTTCAATAATTGCAGAATGCATAGCTGAAGGATCACATGGTTTCAAGAAAAAGTCAGATGCGCTCAAACAGATTACACTTATTGCAAAAATTGCTATCCACTACAGTAATGGTTTCTCCAAACCTTCAATAAGGATATTGGGAACAGGAAGAAATGGAAAGTTCGACTCATTCTTCTGTTGGCCTTTGCCCTAAAACTGAAATGTCTTCATAACGTTTCTGTAGCACGAACAAGAGTTGGAATTGAAGTTAATACGAGCAATAAACTGAGCAGCAAACATGTCATCATAGCTAAGAATTGTAAGTTGAGTTTATTTAGCCTATCATGCATGATGGACAAGACTAATTGGGTGAATACTGTATATTTATGCAGACATTGAGCATCTCACCCTAATTTGAATTGTAATACAAATAGGGCAAATAATTCCGTATGTATACACAGGAGTGATGAAAATATTTGAAATTGAGAAAGACTTCTATAACAATATATGTGAAAGCACTACCCATATCCTCAGAAATGTAAGAGAAAAGGCTTGTAAAGTTCCATAGTGAAGTGGGGTTAGGACTTCTAGTTTCAAAAACATATATCCAAGGGAAACAACAATCATGTATAAATAATTTGGAAGCATTCTGAAAATACAATGACCACAAGCTCTTCCATAGAGGGTACTACTAAGGGAATTCGTCCAATTCCCATACAATTTCAATTCCAAATGCAACTAAAATGAAGTGGTAGCATTACGTTTCTGCATCTAAATGGATTTAAATAGCACAGTCTCGTTGCATTACCGTACAATACTATAGTATAGAGGACAATGCACATATGAGCAATATAACCCAGGTCTTGATTGCTATCAAGAAAACTGCTTCACCACAGTAAGATGTGTATAACCAAGACTGAAATACTTAGAGGGTTATCCAGTTTCTCAAAAATAAAAAGGCGTACATCATTTCCCTGTAAGGCTCTCACAGAGAGGGAAGAAATCTTGTTGAAACGGTTTCTAAAACCACTCTGCAAATCCTAGAACTTTCAAGAACATACAACATAAGTTGTTCGCAGAGGTGCATCGACAAATATAAAATGTCACAACAATGCAACCTAAGATAAGGCATGACTTAACTGGTAATGTAAAATAGAATTCCAAATTCCTAGTCCTAACTTCTAACAAGCAGGTCCATACCAAAACAAACCAAGTCAAACTCTAGATGGAGTAAGGATGTGAACAAAAAACAAGAAAGACCAACATTAATTCCAAACCAAAGCTTCTAATCCATAAAGTGGTGAAGTCAGATATATCTACTTGACAATAACAGAAAATCAGAAAGACAACAATCCCCGCAAATGCAATCCATGAATTTCTAATGATGAACAATTAAGAAAGTAACGGCCCAACTAGATTTATGTTGCCAATGCTCCCCATCTATCACAAGATACTTGTCTAACACAATCACATACAACAGCAGAGATGTTAATCTCATTACTTATATGCCAGGATCAAAGATGCATCATAATATTTATTGAAACACAAAGCTATATAATTGCCATATTCAAGTACAAAAATTAGCATAATAGAAATGGAGGTTAGATGAGACATACCCCGACATTGTTGTGTTCCCAGAGTTTATGAACTCCATAATCGACAGCCTGCACGAGTGAAAAAAAACCATGAATTCGTAACAATGCAAATGCCACAGATGTTTAAGTAAGTCCATCGTAAAATGAGTCATGAGGTGTATCCCTAAATATCTTACGCTTTTAAATCCCTCTATGACAATACAGAATAAATCAAAAGATAAAATCACATCGCATATGCAGAATTATAGTCTAAAAGCAGACGCATCAAACAAATCAAGCTCAACCGTTATAGAGAAAATTACTGCAATAAACAACATAACATTGAACACTTATGATCCCACAGTTCAAATCAACAACGCTCATATGACAGAGATGTCAGATATCAAATTAGCATCAAAGAAAGATCCAACCTCCCGTCTATGAATACAAAAACCTATTCCTCACCAAATGTTTCTCATAATTCCATGTATAATAAAATCGTGAAGCCACAACAACGCAAATGACACAAATGTTTCGGTAAGTTGACAGAATAAGTGACAAGTCATAATGCACATCCATATATATCTCGGTCTTTTAAATCCAAATAAGCACAGAATTTAAGCAGAGTTGGAGTCTAAACGCAGATGCATCGAACAAATCAATAATAAATACAGAACAGGCGAAACAACATAAGATTGAAACTTATGATCTCAGAGATCAACTCATCAAAACACATAAGAAAGACGCAATAAATAAATATTAGTATAAAATAAAATCTAATGATGGCATAAACCAGAAATCTCTGAGGTTAGTTTCCTAGAATAAAATATTGAATAAGCAGGATGTAATGAAGGTTGGTAAATGCTTACACGTTCACCAGCGAAGGCGCCGAGGATGACGAAAGTAACATAAACGGAGTTGCGGCGCATGATAAGCCTGTAAATACCTTCGAACGGACCTTTGCTACGTCGTGCTGTGTGATCCATGGCGATTAGCTTCGGTAAAGATCGGAGGATCTCAATTCTAGGGTTTGCACACACCAATCTCCAAAATTAACAGCTTCGTGTTTCGTTGAATTTGCTAAATAAATCAATTTTGTATCACTATCCATACATTTTCGGGTCAACCCGACTGTATATCTTTTTTCTTACTAAAAAAGTTTAATTTGTAAATTTTTTTAAAAGGATTATTGTTTGTAACTTTTTAACTGTTGTAAGGTTCGAATTAAGTATTTTTTATACAGAAATGTTAAAACTTAATATTATAAAAACTATTTTGCAGTTTTTTTTTTCTAAAATCCAATTAAGATCTTAATATTATTATTATTTTTACAAAATTAAGATCTTAATATTCAAATTTACTTCAAACAAAAAATTTATAAAAATTATGAATAGTATAAATTAAAATTAAATAATTATTTTTTGTTACTTCTTTTTTTGGGTGTAGGCTATGGTCACTTTGTTTTTCCACTACTTTGTTTGTACTTTGTCCTATCCACCATTAGATTAGATTTTAACCCATGATCTAATGGTGGACAAAACAAAGTAATGGTTATTTTGTGAAAAACAAAGTGACCATAGAATTAGATTATTTTGATTATTTTTTCTAAATATCTTTTGACTTAAAAATATTAATGTTTAAATAATATCTTAACCGTTTGGTCTGTTTATGCGCTCAAAATAGAGATTAATAAGACTGTTTACGATTTTTAATCCAATTAATCTTTAAATATACTATGATTAGCTCTCAAAGTCTCTAGATCACTCTACTAACATCTAACACTTTTCAATATGCTGATATATATATATATATATATATATATATATATATATATATATATATATATATTATAGCAAGGTTAAGCTATTGTGTTGAAAGGAGGTGAATGAAGCTTAATGAGAGTAAAGGAATGTAAACTTTTTAATTAAACTCGTTTGGGAGTTTTTTAAAATGTTAAATGAGAGTTAATGAGAGTTAACATTTTACTTCTATTAACCTCGAAACCCTCCAAATCGGAGGTTAATGAAAGTAACGTAGATACTCCCAAACAAGGTTAACATTTAACTTTCGTTTCCGTTCCGTTACTCTCCTTAACCTCCTCTACCTGTCACCTCCATTAATCTCTCAACTCCCAAACAAATGATAACTATTTTGTATTCTCCCTTCCAAAAAGAAAAATATTTTGTATTTATTTTGTTGAAAACTGTAAGAAGAAATTCTTGTTCCATTCTCTGTTATTTCTGGTTTAACAGCCTTTATATTTTCAAGTGTTCCAAAACGAGAGATATATACTCGAACTTGTTTATTTTCAACTGAAAAATCAGTGTTCCAAATCCGATTTTAGGTTTGTACAAGTAGCCGCCATGGATTTAGTGGACGGCGTCAGCGATTTTGAGCTGAAGGAGGTTCAGAAGCTCCACGGCCACACCGATCGGGTATGGAGTCTTGCTTGGAATCCCGCCACCGGAACCGGCGACGTTGCTCCGGTGTTTGCGTCTTGTAGCGGCGATAAGACTGTCAGAATCTGGGAGCGCACCTCTTCTTCTCGCTCTTGGGAGTGCAAGGTTTCGTTTATTATGCTTCCTTTTTCGTTACCGAGTTAATCATATAGTTTTAAGTTGAATTACAACTCTTATTAAGTCTCAAAGTTGAGATTATTTATGCTCAGGTTTACGGTTGTTTATGATAGGTTTATGTTAGCCGACTCTGAATCTTTTCGTGACTAAAGGCTTTGTTGTTGTTGTTCTGATCATTAGCTCCTTGATGTTAAAAGTTCACATGATCTATTGGACTTTGGTTTGCTCTTAATTTAGTGGATTTTAAGTGCAAGATAATATGATTTTAGTTCGTGTTTGCTTACCGAGTTAATGCTATACTTTAACTCGAATTAGATCTGTTACTATGCTGAATTTGTGAAATTAAGTTCAAATGATCTTCAGAAATTAATTTATTGGACTTTTTGCTTTGCTCTTAATGTTGCTGTTCAAGATGCTTAATTTAAGTGCAAGAGGATACGATTTTGGTTCGTGTTTGGTTACTGAGTTAATGATATAGTTGAAGTCGAATTACAAGTGTTACTATGCTGAATCTGTGAAATTAAGTGGTTCAGCTGAAGATCATCCGCTTTCGGATGTTAAAAGTTTGAATGATCTTGAGAATTTATTCTAATTTTTTTAGAGATGTTTGAGATGCTTAATTTAATGGATTTTAAGTGTGGAGAATATGACTTTATTCATTTACTTAAAGAATAGATATGCTAATTAGTTATACAGGTTGAATTGTTAAGATTTGTAGATTATATCTTACGTTGTATCAGTGACAAATTTTGATATCTACATCCTCCATTTCATGTATGCTTTTCTCTTCAATCTTATATTGTATTACGCACTTGTACTTGCTCGGATAGATGCTTAAGATTACCACTATGTGATTAGTTTTTTGTTCAGCTTGGAAGGGCTGTACGGTTGTTTGGTCACATAGTGATATCAATCATGTGCGTTTTCCGCATGGCAGTTTTCATGGTTAATGTAAAAGCTTGATGCTATTTATGCCAAGAGTTGGATGACCATACTTTGGAATTTATTATCAACTTATTTTATTTATGCAGGCTGTGTTGGATGAAACTCACACTAGAACTGTTAGATCTTGTGCCTGGTCACCATCCGGGAAATTGTTGGCTACTGCAAGCTTTGATGCCACCATTGCCGTTTGGGAAAATGTCGGAGGAGATTTTGAATGTATTTCGACTTTGGAGGTATGCCTCTCATTTGAATGTGTTATTTTCTTCTTTAATCCAGAAAATCCACTGTCACGACTGCCTTTTTAATGCACTAGAGAGCTTAGAGCATAAGTATGGTTTTAAAATTGTTCTTAAATTCGTGTAGAAATTGTAGAATATGCTTTGCTCCCTTTTTACCTAGTTTCTCATCATTGGATTTATTTTTGATTGGGTAGTAGGGTCATGAAAACGAAGTCAAAAGTGTGTCTTGGAATGCTTCTGGGTCCTTGCTTGCTACATGCAGCCGAGATAAAACTGTGTGGATTTGGGAAGTAATGCCAGGGAATGAATATGAATGTGCTTCAGTATTGCAAGGTCATACACAGGATGTTAAAATGGTTAAGTGGCATCCAACGATGGACATTTTATTTTCCTGCAGTTATGACAACACTATCAAGGTATTGTGTGGATCAAATAGCCTTTACCATATTTTATTATATTTTTATTAATATTTGACTGCTATTCTTCTTGTTCTCAAATATATAAGCATTGGAGTGAATATTTCTGTAAAATAATTGCTGTGTACAGGTTTGGGCTGAGGATGATGATGGTGATTGGCGCTGTGTTCAAACCTTGGGCGAATTAAACAAGTACTATTCTTAGCAGTTTCTTCATCATCCCCATTATCTCCTTCTTTGACTTCCGTACTGTGTTTTCGGATTCCTCTTTTCTACCCATCCTTATGGTCTTCTTGTCTTTGCATATGCTTCTTTGCCTAATTCAAAATGGTGGGTTTTCTTTTCAGTGGTCACACTTCAACAGTTTGGGCTCTTTCTTTTAATGCTGAAGGAGACAAAATGGTTACTTGTAGGTATGTGGAACCATTTGCCTCATTTAGATTTTGGTTAATATTGGGAATGATTGTTTACTAGATGTTAGCGGATTCTTTCACTAGCATAATCAGAATAATTGTTGGAAGGTGAATCTAAATGGAATCTGGCTTTATCTGCAGTGATGATCTTACTTTAAAGATATGGAAAACAGATATCGGATGGACGGAATCTGACGGTGACCATGCACCTTGGTGAGGAATATATGCATAATTTTAATTTAAATAAAGAAAAGGTTCTGTAATTAACTACGATGGTATTGATAAAATGTCAATCTATAGACTGAATGCCTAGAAGACCTTCTGCAAATGGTTTTGAAATGCTAGTGGAGCCCTTTTGTGAATGATTCAGCAATCAAAGATTAGGGTTTGTTTAGCCAAATTAGCTTTCTACGATTCTTTTGTGGGAGATTATTTTACGTTTAACAAACTATATTCATACAATAGTTATAATAAGAAATAGCTTTGGGAGCTTGAACACTTCATACTACTTGCAGTTAAACAACTTTGTTTTAATTCTTTTGGAAAGCTGGTTGGACCAGAAAGTCTCAGGAAAAAGTGGAGTGGTGTGGGTTACATGAAAATTTAGCATGTCTCATCTTGCACTACGTGCTATGGAATTTAGCAAATTTTTATGGATCTTAGTAACTTAGTTCCTTGCTGAGAATCTCTTCCAGGTTTTGAAATATATACTAGTTTCTGTGATTGATGCAAAATAGCGTGAGGTAGCTGATGATGTGAGATATGGTCTCTTCAATAACGATAGCATCATAATTTGCTGTCATCAATTATAGTATGCATCCCTATTGAATTTTCGTTTTAGTTTCATTTGATGCAAATAGTGAATTTATGTTAATCATGTCTAGACGTATATCTGCAGTCCAGCAATTATTAATAATATGGTTTGCTTTTTGCAGGGTTCATGTTTGCACTCTCTCAGGTTATCATGACCGAACTATATTTTCGGTTCATTGGTCCAGGTATCAAAGCTTAAATCCATTGCAGGACTTGTTTTTAACTCGTCATGCTGTGCATTATTTTCTTCTGTTCCAGTTGAAAAATACTAAACCACCTCTCCCTCAGAAACACAGACTGATACAAATGCTTGTATAAACAATAAATGGTTAATTGACATGTAGCCATTGAGTTTCTGCTACTGTATGCTCTTTTAATAGCATAGGGAAAATGGGTTTACTTGGGCTTCTCTATTGGATCTTCAGTATCCATAAGTCTGTAGTTTTCTACTGTATAGACCATGTGGGATTGATACACTAAAAGAGTAGCAATTGAAATATGTGGAACTTGAATGAAAATTTAAACTCAGCCAAGCTAACCTTGCACACATTCTTTCATTCCAAAATGATTCAGCTTTGCTATCTCTATTGAACTGAATGACATGATACAGAACTCTGTAACCATCAAGCAACGGCTTGGCGGCTACCACAATCCCAAAAGAAGTGTTGGATTGTGGATCAATCTCCACAATTTTCAAAGTTGGCAAATGCCCAAATTTATTTATACAAAGAAAGAAAAGAAATCTCCTGGTAGATTCAAGTGCTTGTCTTTTCTGCACATTTTGATTCTAATATTATCTGCATTACTATGATTTTCGTTACCATCTGATTTTGATGTAGTTACATTATTTTGGTATATGAATGTTGCAGTGAAGGTATTATAGCAAGTGGAGCAGCTGATGATGCCATTCGGTTCTTTGTTGAGAGTAAAGATGGTTTGGTAATTTATCATTTTACCCTATAATAAGTTCATGTATTAGTATGACAACTTGGCTATTTTCGGTTGATTACATGATGTCACGAGTACTTGTGATTTATGTGATAGCATGTCGGCCATGTTTAGATTCTATATTTGTCTGTATAGATGTATATTAATGTTGCGTGTATGTATGAAATTTAGATGTTATTGCACCTATCATTAGAATCACACTTTAAGTTCTGGCCATAAATTTGTCTGGTTTTTATTCATTCTTTATGCATTCGTTCTTTCTAAGCAAAATCCTGCAGTATCACAACTGGAGATTTTTGTTTGTGATAAGTTCTTGCATTCTTCATCAAAGGCCTACCATCTGAAAATGTAAACAAAATAAATAGTATTCTGAGAATATACATATAACAAGGAGCTTAAGAAAATTGGATTTTGTGAAACATTTTGCTATTTGAAGTGTTGCATTCCTTTCTTTATTTATATTTTGGTCTTTTGGGAAGAAGAATTACATTGAGAAGGTCCAATCATTTTGTTTGCAGGTCACCGACTCTTCATATAAACTACTATTGAAGAAAGAAAAGGCTCATGATATGGACATAAATTCAGTACAATGGGCCCCTGGGGTAAGATTTCTTCTGAAATATGTGGATTACATGGGTCATTAGGTGATCTATATGTGTACCGATAACTTCCTATTTTGAGCATCTGTTTGTGAACTGAAATCGTTGTGACGTCAGCATGGTTTTCTTGTGTGATTGATTGGTTTATGAAATTCCACCCTGGCAAAAATTTTGACTCAGATTTTTCATACACTTCCAAAAACCGCGTTAGTTAATATTTAGAGGGTATTAGATTTAGCCATTCGTGTATCCGAAAAAATCTCTTTCAAACAACAAATTTCATGCGTTTAGTCAACTTTTTCAAAGAGCAGGTAATAGTTATTTTTATCATTAAGTTGGACCTTTTCTTTATCAGCTAGTAGCTCGGGTAAAACTTAATCGCATGGCCCTCAACTTTGGTGTTACTAACATGATGGCCCCGAAGCTTCAGAACTGGCAATAAAAGTCCTTAACTTTGATGTATACCAACATAAAAACCTAAATGTCCATTGTGTAAATGCGGTTGCTTACGTGAATTGCCAATTGCCAATAAACCAAACACACGGGTAAAATACACCGATGGCCCCTCAATTTTGGCATCATTACTGACACAATGACCCGTAAATTGAGTGGGATTCCCTTGTTATTTACATTGGTCAATGGTCATTCGGACTTTCATGTTAGTAGATATCAAAGTTCCAAGACTTTTATGTCCAACTCTAAACAGACCATCAGGTTAGTAATGCCAAAGTTGAGGAACCACGAGTAGTTCTTTGTAAGTTTTTATTTAACACATGGTGTTTATCAGTTAATTTTTGTTTAAAACATCTTGTCTTAGCCTTCCTTGTGATTATCATATGTTCCTGTTCTCCGAGCGTGATGAATAATCTATTTTTGTTCCCGAAATCTGACAGGGAAATAATCGGCTTCTTGCTTCTACAAGTGATGATGGAACCATAAAGGTATGGGAGCTGGCAAAAAAACCCTGATAAAAACAACCTTTATTCATTTAGTTTTTGTAAGATTTGTGATATCTCTAGTGATTTTGATTTGCTAAAGTCGTAGAAACAGTATTTCCTTATTAAAAGGAAATTTAGAAATTTTATTTGTGTAATAGGTGAGGGATTGATGCCAATAATTTCTTAATTTTTACAGCTGAAAAGCTTCAGTTTTGTCTTATATTTTGCTGATTTATTTTCGTTTTGAGCATTAATTAATACCTCAATTCATCCCAGTCAAATTATTCTAGTCAATAACTTAATTATGGAGGCTGGATACACCTTGGGTATTGGCTCTTGAATTTTAACGACCTACGAAGCCTGCTTGAGCACCGACTCAACTGCTTCATTTAGGCACCGATTCAACCACTTCATTTAGGCGCTTAAAATTCGATTTGTTTTCAATTAGTTTCTTGATTGATTCTTTATTAGTCCTCAAAAGTCAATGACCGTCTAACTAACCTTTAATGTCTTTTAGTACACTGGATTTACTTAATATGACACGATCAATTTTATATTATTGAATGTTAAGAGATTTGGGTCCTCATTCTCAAAAGCAAAAGCCATTTCATCGTCTATTGTTGAAAGCCTTTCTACATATCAAGATCTATTATTGCATTTCATTTTTGTGGTTCATATTCTCTATATATTCATACAACAAATATAAAATATATAGATGTGAAAAACAATCATTGGCAATTATTTTAGATTTTTATCTTTTATCAAAAAATCTATTAGGGGAACTTTATTATATATGTTACACTTTCTATAGCAACAACAAAGAAAACAATAAAATTAATTATAAAGAGATTTAATCATACACCGAAAATATATGCTCCCTTAGTTATATGTTAGTAAGCATGATTCATTATATTAGCAGTGAGCATACTCTAGAAATATTCTATAATTTCTCATAACTACTTTCTCTATCTACTAGTTCGATAGGAAAAATATTGAAAAAATTATTAATAAGAAATTAAATTTTTTCTCTAGACACCATAATGAAATAGAATGGAATGGAATCACAGCTAAAATATGAATCGAAACACATC
Source organism: Euphorbia peplus (assembly GCA_028411795.1). Lineage (NCBI taxonomy): Eukaryota > Viridiplantae > Streptophyta > Magnoliopsida > Malpighiales > Euphorbiaceae > Euphorbia > Euphorbia peplus. Next base: position 34,633,954 of record CP110841.1, read on the forward strand.
CATAACATTTTCACCCAAACAAAATTAATTTATAGAACAGACCCTAGATTCAAAGTTAAGGCAAAAAGAAATTCCTTTTTTTAATATATAATTACTAAACAATATAAATTGATCTCAATACTACAACCACAAAATATATATGGTGCTTCCTCTATAAGACTATAACAATAATATCAACATATGATGCCCACACAAATATTTAATCAAAAAGGAAAATCATCAGAATGTATAATCAAATATCAAAAGAACAATTAACAACAAAATCATATATGATCCTTAAATTAACTAATTAATTAAATCAACACCTGTTTTCTATTCTTAAACTTGAAGAATTAGATCTCCTTCCTTCTTGAACCAAAGCAGACCTAGCAGACATAATATTTTGAGGCACTAATGAAGCTTCAAAAGCTGAACAATCAATCCAATCTTTCAAAAGCTCTTCTTGTCCCCAAATTTCAGGTATCCAAACACTCCCTGCAACTTCACTTCTATGCCTCTTCAATCTTTCACTTCCTGAGCATTCTTGATGATGATCTCCATTCTTGTTCTTGTTACTATCCAAAAACTCATTTCTTGATGATCCACACTTCATTTCTTGAATTTCTTGAATGCCCTCCAAAGATAAACTACTTTGAGCTTCTTCTTCACCATGAGAATAATGACCATAATGGGATTGTTTTGATTCTTGATTCTTGGTGGTATGCTCCATCTTAGAAAATAGTGTTGTTGTTGATTCTTGATTCTTGATTGATGATTCTTGATTTTGGGTGATAAGCTCCATCTTGGAAAATAATATGATTCTTGGTTTCTTGATTCTTGATTTTGTTGATTCTTGATTCTTGGTGTCTTGTGTGGTTATATATTTTTGGAGAAAGAAGAGGAAGAAATAGAGAGGAAGTTAATAAAGAATTAGTGAAAATGGGTGGGGGAGTTAGTTAACACGTCAACACAAGTGGTTTTTGGGTATATGGTAAATGACAAGTTTACGTGTCTTCTTGTTGGATTCCATTTTGTGTGGTTTGCTTTATGTTTTGGTGCCCAAAAAAGTATAGTGACGTATACAAAGCCACCTTCTATTTTGGGTTTGATTTTCGTTCGGATATTTGAAGTCTTTATAGATATAGAAGAGTGATATGTAAGTATATTTGTTTGCTTTTCTGTTGTCTAAGTGAAGATTCAAAGATTCAAGAGGCATGTAATACATAAAAGGAAAACACGAAGACGAGTTTAGAAACTTCAAAAGGAAGTGTGGAGTTGTAGATATAGTTTGCTTATATTTTTTTAAAAAAATCTTACAATAATGAAGGTAAGTTTGAGATAGAACAAGTGAAAGCGCTAAACATGAAGCCAGTTTGGATGCTTTAAAAGAAAGTAGGCAGTTATGAGTTCGAATTTTAAATCCGATAATCGACAAAAAGTGAAATTCTAAAATAAAAATAATACTACACTATATTACACTTACAAAAGTTTTTGTAACAAAACATAAACTCTTCAAATCTTTGTCACATCAAGGGTTTGATGTTTAGAAAAGTTAAATCAAATTAAAACTCACTCTACATAGCCAATAATGGATTAGAGAGGAAGGTCGGAACACCCACTGGTTGGTGGTAAATGTCTGAAATAAATTAAGAAATTAATATGTATTGAAAATTTAACTTTCGCGGATTTAACACTCATATATCATTAGAAAGAATTTCAAGCATCATATCTCAAATATGAATATGTTCACGAACAGAATGTTATTAATTTCAAAAGCATTTAACATTTGTATCTTTAAGATTAAAAGAAAAATACTTAAATAATCTTACGATCAAAAGGTTAAAATAAAAAATTTGCTTAAAATACCATGTTCATTAGATCTAGGCTTAATACCTATGGAGCCTCCTAAACTTGTCAATTTTTTTCACTTTGCCACCTGAACTTAACGAACAACCTATTGGCCACCTAAACTTATAATTTTTTTCCACTTAGCCACCTGAACTTGTAATTTCTTTCCACTTGGCCTCCTGAACTTGTCAATTATGACATATTTGCCCCTTTTATGCTGATGTGGCATGATTTTTTTATAACCACTTATATTATGCCACGTCAGCTCAAAGAGGCAAAATGGGTCATATTTGACAAGTTGAGGAGGCAAAGTGGAACAAAATTACAAGTTCAGGTGGCTAAGAGGTTGTCATCTTAGTTGGGGTGGCAAAGTGAAAAAAATTGACAAGTTTAGGGGGCTCGATAGGGATTAAGCCTTAGATCTATAATAAAAGGTTGCCAACGATTGCCTGATCAATATTAAAATGAATAGTTATATTAGTAAAGTGCAAAAATTAAAGTCGAATATCAAATTCTGGTAGTACAAGAGTCATAATGAAACCAAAGACAAAATTTAGGGGTCATGGTTGCAATTTACTTAAGGTTTGATGTATCAAAATAAAGAATGAGGGACTAATTCATCAAAACTATAATGATTAGGACCTTACAATAATTCTTGCACATTTTGATTTCATAATTATTTTTGAAAAGGAAAAGAAATATATTAATCACAATAAAGAAGTAGAAAACGAGAGGTATCGGTTCTTAGATTTTTGGTGGATTTTAAGGCTGATGTTGATTGTGATAATTGTGGCCAATTAGAATTTAGCATTTGATTTTGAAATTCTTTTCATTTTTATTCAAGAAATAAATATATTTTAGTATATGCTTCCATTTTCTAATTATTTAATGAGAGATTATGACTAATTTTGCTTTCTTTTCTTGTTTTGGGTAGTGGGAAGATATTTCTTATTCTTTAGCATAGCCACCACTCTCCTTCGGTCCACAAATTCAATGTTAATTTCCGTTATATTTCTTTTTCTTTTTTAATAATGGGAGATAGATTCTGTTAACAAAAAAAACTATTTTCTTTTTTTCTAAATCACATATCAGTTAGTTTGATATTGTTGTAGCTAACAAAAAATAATTTGGAAGAAAAATATTCAGAAAATGAAACACAGAAAAGAAGTTGACACATGGATGTACCTAATATAAATTGAAATTTAAGATCATATATTAAAGTCCAAATTTTATGCTTGAACTGAATCGAATTTTGCTGAAAATAAGTTAAAAAAAAAAACTAATATGTTGAAGCCTCAAAGTTAAGTTTATTTTATTTAAAAAAAAAAACTAATAGCAACTTTATTTAATGATTGGAACAACTATTTTCTCTAAAAGATATAGACTGTAATTTATACTAAAATCAGTTTGTCTAGTTCCTAGTCTAGTGGAAAATTAAACATAAAAAAAAACATGAGTTTTGTCCATTTCAGAAATTACACTATACAAGCCACTCTTGAGCAGCTTCAAGCTGAGAAAAAAATTCCTGAAAATTATTAAAATATTTTATAAGTGATTTTTCTTTTGCTCAACAATTTAAGATACAAAACATCTACAACTTATTAATCAATACTCTATATTCATCTAAACAACCATCAACACTCACTTTTCCCTACAATGGAACACATTTCGTAGATGATTTTTACACTCTCGGATAGCGAGACCGACCTTTCTTCTTCAGGAACTCGGGAATTTCTACTCCACCACTTTCGGAGGAAGAGGATGGTCTCCTGTTGAAGCCAAAGGTATCTCCTTGTGATAATTGGCTTGCCTGAATTTGAACCATGAGTTAGCAAAATACAGTCTGTTTATTTTGTGCTTTTCGTGTATGTAAATGTGATGGGGAAGAAGGAAATATGGAGGGATGGAAAGAGAAAGAGAGACCTGGATTGGGGGTCTGCCTTCGCTCTCTTCTTGTCGCTTGAATCCGGTAGCAATTAGCGTTATGCTCACCTGTATGAAAAAACGACATGAATTCAAATCCATAACTTCTAATCGTATTCCAAGAGTACAAATCAGATTCCACAGGGAAAACTAAAATCCGGTATTGGTACTTGGTACGATTTTTCATTTTCACCCAAGTGCTTTGTGTCATCTACTTTGATTTTTCTCAAAATATGTCTGTTGACAAGCGATGTGGTACACACAATGCTCAAGGTCAAATTTTGCCAAAATTCAAGTCCAAGGGGCACAAGGACAAATTGTACCAAGTACAGGGTTCAACATTTTGAGTTTGTCCAACTCATGTAAAAGTACAAAAGTCAAGTCACCTACAGCCTTAGCCGTTTAGACAAAACGGTAAGGAATGACCGTTGAGAGAAAAGCACACAATCCAAAGAAAAGAAGAAGTAAAGAGCGAGCGATATCGTAAGTGGCTTTCAAAACCCAGCTATGTGATCCCAAAACGCAATGTTTGAGTAGCTAATACTCGTTCTTATTGATACTAAGGAACCCACTCTCCTTCAGATACCAGCCGGCTGAATTTGAGCAAAGCTCGGGCCAAAAAGGAGGAGATATTTGCAGTGTCACACAATAGAAGATGTAAGAGAAGTGCATATTGTTCGACGTAGAAGAAACAGTGATTCAGATCTTATTAGAACAAAATTGCAGAGCACGCAATCACTTACTTGACCACTTAGTGACGGATCTATTACTGCTCCAAATATCAGATTTGCAGTTGGATCTACAAGGTCATATATAACCTCTGCTGCAGCATTTACCTGCAACAATTTCCAGGTGCGTCAAATAATACGGAAAAAGAAATTTCATTCGGGATTTTATGGAATGTTCCTATCATTCTATATGCAAAAAAGTTCTTATACATTTAAGACCGTTTGATACACTAGTTGAAAAATTTAACTAATTTGATTAGTCAAACTATTTAACTTCTGATTTAAAGCGAACACCGAAATATAATCCAAATTTAAGTGACTTCTAAAGCCTTGAATCTATTGTAGGAGAAAAGGTACCTCAAATAAAGTTAAATCGTTTCCACCAGTTATGTTCCATACTATCCCCGTTGCCCTCTCGATACCGATATCCAACAAAGGTGACTGAATTGCATTTAGTGCAGCATCTCTTGCCCTCGTTTTTCCTGCAAACAAACAAGTAAAGCATTGGATAAATATAGTAGTATCGAATGGATGCTTCGGTCAATATACAAGCTCGAAATCCAGGCCAATATAGCAGGGTAATGATGCGGAATGTTAGAGAATCAAGCTGCAGATGACCAGATGATTAGGTGACATACATACACAAACAAATACAGATATGGAAAAGGAAAACAACTATGGGTAAGTTACACGTATTACACCTCAACTTTGCGTTACTTTCTTTATGACCCCTACATTTCAAAATCGAACATTAAAGTCCCTGAACTTTGCTCTTTACTAACATAAAAGTCCTTCAACTTTTGGTAACTGTCCATTCTAGAGACAATGAAAATGATAAATTAAGCAACTTAAATTCTTAAAATTTATGGTTTTAAGGTTATTTGAATGTTGTTTGATTAGGAGAAAGAGAAAGAAAGACGCAGTTTATAGGGAGACAAATCCGAAAATGGTGCTTTGAAAAATCGAAAACAATGGTTCCATGGGAAATGTGGAGGTAAACAACTTTAAGTCTTGGACTTTTCCATTTTGTAAAAGTCACCGGTCATTTTGAGGTTGTTTAATTTCACAAGGGACTTCTAAGTTGTTAGTGAAGGGCAAAGTTCAGGGGCTTTTATATACGGATTTGAAGTCAAGGACTACAAAGAAAGTAAGGGAAATGTTGAAGGGATCCTTTTTCAGACTTAACTGATAGCATCCTCTACACGAGGTTTCCTTTTCTAAATCTGCTAATCTTCTTAGGTCTAGTAAAGAGCTAATGTATATGTAGCTCATGGTTGGGATAGGAAATCTGCCTGTTTTGGACGAGCCTTTTCTTTGTAATAATTTAGATTTAGGATAAATTGGGCGGTTAAAACGAAATTGCCCATGTTTAAGGATGACTCAAACTTCTTTAATCAATAAACTAAAATCTAATTGGTTCAATGTATTTAATGCATTCTTTAAACCCAAAACACTTTCTAAGAAATCGACAGGTAAATGGAATTTGAATGTTGTTAGAAAAACAACAGATATAATGGATGGACGGAGTAGCATTCTAGTGCCAAGTAACTTAAATATTACCAGTTGCAGTTCCTATCCCCATCAAAGAAGATCCTGCATTTGCCATAATAGCTCGCACATCAGCAAAATCCACATTCACCAAACCCGGAATCTGAAAGTTATGAAAGTAACCACCAATTTCAGTATGAACTAACAAAATAACCAAAGCTATTCATAAAATTTCAATATCATCTAAAACCATTTAATTAGTACATGAGAAATCTAAAATTTCGTCATCCAAAAAAGTTCCGAAATATTTCTACAAAACTCACTGGCTTTAACATACAAGTCTAAAGTTCCGAACTTTTATAGTTATGTTTTTTTTACATACCGTAATGATATCAGAGATACCACGAACACCTTGTCTCAAAATATCATCGGCCAGGTTAAATGCTTCTGTTACAGGGGTAGATTGGGAAACAGCAGTCAACAACTTGTCATTTGGAATGACAATCAAGGTGTCAACATTATCTCTCAAAGATGCAATTCCTTCCTGAGCCTGCACTGCTCTCCTTCTTCCCTCAAACGAAAAAGGGGTCGTGACTATGCCAACTGTCAATATACCCATTGACTTTGCAACACCTGCAATGATCGGTGCCCCACCAGTTCCTGTTCCCCCACCCATCCCAGCCTGCATGCACAAACTTAAAGTTCCATCTAAGAGAAAAGAGAAAACAAAGCCGGAAAACATAACAGTAAACAAAACTTATTAACATACAAAATATTAAGCCACTTCCAAATATATGTATAATCTAGATAAGCAAGCACTTTGAAGTGCGAGTGGATTTGCATCCCACCAAAGGGAACTGTAATCTTAGACCATAGGACATGTTTAAAGTTTTTTCCAAAATTTAGGTTTATTCAGTGAGATATTAGCAAGTGTTATTAAACTATCTTTTATCTGCATTTTCTCATGTATACAATGATTTCTTAACTCGTGCATGTACTCATCCTAAAATCATTATATTAGTGACATATACTATTAGCAACATAGTTTATTTTAGTACATAATAACTTATGCTATTTATTAGTCACATTGTAGACAAGTTAAGTGAACAGACAATCACATACTTATAACTATCCTCCTTCATTTTTGAGTAAAAGTGCACAGCTAGATTACCCCCTTCTTTATAGTCAAAACTAATGATTCGAAATGTTAGAGACAAGTATACCGAGGGAACAAAATAAAAACTCAGAAGTTTTGAACCCCATAAAGCATTTAGATAGTAAGAGAGAGTAAGTAATACAATTGTCACTAAACACAGATATGTAGAGATGCTGAACTTACTGTGACAAAGACCATATCAGAACCAAAAAGTGCTTCTTCTATTGATTCCTTGCTTTCTTTGGCAGCATTCATTCCAATCTCCGGATTACCTCCAGCTCCAAGACCTCTAGTAAGTTCTTGACCAATTTGCAAACGATTCTCAGGATACACAGGAGACAATCTCATGGCTTGCACATCCGTGTTCACAATCCAAAACTCCACGCCCTTCATTGCACTCTCGATCATACGGTTGACTGCATTTGACCCACCACCTCCAACGCCAATAACTTTAATCTTAGCTTCATTATAATTACTCGGAACCGATTCAAGTCCTAAGCTATCAGTATCAGTTCCACTCAAAGAATCCTTCCTCGGGGCAGTCACAGCGTTGTTCTTCTCACCTCTAAGCATTGATATCTCGGGATGCAAATCAAGAAAAGGGTCTTTGTTGTTATACGGATTGACACTATGAGACTTTGCTGAACACTTCACATATGAAACATTAGACCTCTGGCTGACCGAAAATCTAACCGAACCTACTCTCGCCACATGGGGTTCCACAGAAACTCTCCCTCCAAAAACAGTTAACATTCCCACGGGATTTCTAGAATCGGAAGGTGTACAATACGGAGACACACAAGCTGCCATTTTAAACTCAGTGGAAGAAACAGTTAACTCGACACTTGAATCCCTAATTATATTGAGAACTCAAAATTCACTTCCAATACCTGAAATTCAAAAGATACCCATCAAAACCCACACATTAACATCAGCAACTAAGCAAACCAACACAACAATCCACACACAACAACCTTGGAAACTCCGATTTCGGAACCATATAGCATAACTTAGAATCTAATCTCACAAATGAAAACTAGATAAACCTAAAGCAACCCAATTAAAATTACCCACACTGCAGAGTAAAAAACAGTAAAAACCCAGAAAAAATGAAGCTATGAGCATTAAAAAATACACATAAAACAACAATTATATGATGAAATACAGAAAACGGAATGTAAAATAAGCAAATAGAGCACATAGAGAAGATAAAGACCTGAAGAAGGCGAAAAGTAACAAGGAAGAGACTTTGTAGGGGCATTTGGGAGCTGAGGTATAGAGCTCAAATGGGGTTTTGTTTGAAATTGAAATTTGAAAATTTGAGCTGAAAAATAGGCAATGTAGATATTGATGAGCAGAAATTAGAATCTTGTCAAGAGAAAATTGGGTGTGGAGAGTACAGTTGATTGAGGGGATATATGTGGTGCTACTTCTATCATAAACAAGAGACTAAAACAAAACAAAGTACTATACTTTTCATTTTGGGTTGGTTTTATGGATCAAATGGGACAACAAGATTAGACAAATCTTTCATTTTTCTGAGGGCTAGGGTTTAAGTCATTTCTAATTGGGCCTTTTTGGGATTTGGGATTTCCATCTTTTTTGGAGGCCCAACATTTAGTGAAAAAACTATATTTATAATTCAGTTGTGCTTAAACTTACATTTTTTGTTATTTTTTTTGTATTTTGAAGATAAATTCTGTTAGGATTATCTAGTTTTTGAAATTATTTTGTTATACATAAGTTGTAGTTTCTATCAAGTTGTTGTTGATTCTTACCCGTTTTCATCTTGTACATGTGGTTCTTTATCTATACATGTTTAAAAGTGAACCATTCTAATGGTTTCGTGCTAATGTTACTAACAATTTATGTTGTATAGAAAACTAATGAAATATGTACATAGAAATGGAAATGAATATCATGAAATATGGAAATTGAATTAGCAAAAGTTATGACCGGAATTGAAATTGAATTGAATTTGCAAGTGAAAACGAGTTCGCAAATCAAAATAGAGTTTCTTATCACTAATACTTATAAAAACACGTTTGAAAAAGTGTCGTATTGATTTACTTTCCATTTTGTAATGAACACAAAAGGTGAAAATAAGAAACTTTAATGCTACTTAAAGATATAAATTAAGTATTTTTGACCATATTTATGATAATTAACACATATCGTTTTCGTTTCAAAAAAAAAAAAAACACATATCGTCTTAATTGAAATTATCTCTCGTATATATTTAAATGAGATAAGTTACTAAAATAGACCTAACGTTTGTACAAAAATATTAAAATAGTTTTAGTGTATGAAATAGTATCAATTTTGGCTCAACATTTAGAAAATGATACCGATTTAGAACTTGGTGACAAAATTTGTCGTTCTGATTTACAGGATTGGTCATATTACTTCAAGATATAATTATTATGTGAAAATAAATATCATCAACTATATGTGTATGAGTGTCGAATTTTATCGAAATCAAAAAAATAATACATTTTTGTACAAATTTTTGATATCAATTTTTAAAGGTGGAATCTAAATTGGTAATCATTTTATCCATTTTACTTATTTTAATAGTTTTGTATAATTATTAGTAGGATTTTTTTGCTACCATCTCTATTTAAATTTTGTACTAACCTAATCTTGCCATTAAAATCCAATCACAAAGTCCTTTATTGTCATCATCATCTTGTTCATTTCCCTTTCAAATTTCCCACCCTTCAATCCATTTCTCCACCATCCATCATCACGATCTCTCAACAAAGTAAGCCCCTTTTCAATTCTTACTCTCATATCTATCACTTTATATTACCAAACACCTATGATCTTGATCTGGGTATTTTCCAAAATTTGTCATTATAGATTGTAGATTACACTATCAATTGAATAAATTTTATGTGGGTACTTCACTAATTTCATTTCGGATCATAAATTTCATTTGGGTATTCGCCGGAATTTCATTTCATTGCAGATTATGTTATCAATTCAATAAATTTTCTCTGGATATGGACACCCGGAAACGTTAATTCTAAAACATAACTTTCATAATATACCTTAAAAATGGTGTCCAACACGGTGACTCATAGGTGTCAGACACAGATACGGAGGATAGCTTAGTAAGGAGAAAGTGTCCGAGTAGCATAGCTTATGACTAATTATAATTTAGATTAAGAAAGCTATGAGTTTGATTTAGGTATTCCCTATGTTGCACGGACACTCCGTTTAGTAGCGTCTGTGTCCGTGTTCTTGTCCATTTGTTTTTGTTTATGTTTGTAGGTGAAGGTTAGATTTTAGAGCCAAGGTTTCATGGATCTGTGGTTGTGTCTATTTTCTGTGTCCGTGCAACATAGGGTATTCCCTGAAATTTTCATTACTATTATGTTATCGATTGAATGATTTTAAAGTGGATACTTGCGGATAATTAACTGATTATATTTTGGATTAACAAACGGTTACGAGTTTGACTTAGGTATTCCCGGAATTTTTCATTGCAGTTATGTTATCGATTAAATGATTTTTCTGTTGATAGTATCGGATAATTGACTGATGATTAACAAACAGCTATGAGTTTGATTTGGTGTTTCCTGAATTTTTCATTCAAGATTATGTTCTCAATTGAAGAAATACTGATTTGTTTTTCAACCGTGGTAAATTGCAGATATGATGGGATAGCGACTCTCTATCTTCGTTTCGGTGCTTCATGTCAATTGGTATGGAGCACCTTCCAGTTGAAGTCGTAGGAAACATACTATCTCACCTTCAAGCTGCTCGAGATGTTGTAATTGCCTCCACCACTTGCAAGAAATGGCACGAAGCGTGGCGTTTTCACCTTCATTCTCTTTGCTTCAATTGTCACGAATGGCCTGTTTACCGCTACCTCCCAAATGCGAAACTAGAGGTTCTCATTACTGAGACAATTTTTAAAACAGTTGGTCTTCAGGAGTTGTACATTTTCATGGATGATGCACAGGAGTTCTCTGCTGCCCCTGTTATCGCTTGGCTGATGTATACTCGAGAGACTCTGCGTCGGTTCCATTATAATGTGAGGACATCCTCAATTTTTAATATAATTGAGAAATGCGGGAGGCATAAGTTGGAAGAGCTAGTATTAGCTCGTAATTCTATTCCCCGTTTTGAACCTAGTTATCAGAAATTTCCATGCTTGAGATTACTTGTTCTGAGTTACGTTAGGATTTCGCCTTTGAATTTGCGCCTTCTGTTAGCTGCTTGTCCCAAGATTGAGAAATTGATGCTTATTGGTCCGGATATGACCATAACCGAGGCTCAAGCAACATTGGAATTAACAAGTTCTTCACTCAAGAATTTCTATATGAATGGTATTAATTTGGACAAGTTCGTATTAGACGCGGATAATCTTGACAAGTTGCATTTAAACGATTCTAGTATTGAACTTTTCGAATTTATCGGAAAAGGGACATTGAGAGTTTTGAAGATTGAGGATGTTAGTCTGCTCTATTTCGATCTGGGGGAGAATACAGCTAATCTTGAGGTGGTGGATGTTAGCAACTTCACCATTACCGGACCGAAGTTCTACAGTATGATCTCGAGATCATCAAAGCTGACCAGGCTTAGACTTTGGAATGTAGTGTTTGACGGTGATGATGAAGTTATAGATTTGGAGACTATGCCCGTGCACTTTCCTCGTTTAACCGACCTATCATTGAACTACGAGTTAAGCGCCGATATTCTTCATGGTTCCAATGAGTTTAACAATGTTGTGGTGTTGGAATTGGGATGGTCTGCGATCAATGATCTCTTTGCAGGGTGGGTTGCCGGGCTTCTAGCTAGATGCCCAAATTTGAGGAGACTGGTTATACATGGGGTTGTATCCGAAGCTCAAACCCGCCACGAGTGTCAGATTTTAGCCAACTTCACCTCAACAATTGTTCGGCTCATGAGAAAATATGTGAACGTAGAAGTGCAGTTTGAATATGAATAGAAGTTCCGGAAAGGTATGCCAATGACAAGTCTTATCATACACTTTCTTTCCTGATTTTGAGCATCTTTTTGTTTCTAGGTGAATTAGAAACTTGAAAAGAATTGAGAATTCCCAATAGATTATTTAAATAAATTTTTTAATGAATCATCGTGTTATAATGGTACCGGTATCTTGATTTAGGTTCTCTCTATAAATTGCGCCTATGATAATCCGTTTGACAGATTATCTTGATTTAGGTTATCTGCCGTTATCTTGATTTAGGTTCTCTCTATGAATTGGATTCCTATTATTTGCATTCAAGTAAAGAAACTGAAGTGAGAAAGAAGACCATTTTTAATGGTGAAAGTAAGTTAAGTTACCAGAACATACCATAATAAGCTCGCTGGCGGTAATCCGGTGCTGCTCAAAAATTGCTTTCAAGTTGCAACTATCTCACTCTGCAATTGCATATTTTGATGAATATGTGGGCATGCATTATGCATACAGAACATAGATAGAAATAGCTTTAAGTTAGATCAAGATGATGGGATGGCAAAACGTGAAGATTGAGTCGGGATTTGCTGCTAGTAGTGCTTTCTTTAGCTCATACACTAGAGGATTTGTCATCTTTTAGTATCATAGTTCAAGGTTCTAGTTTTATTCTTAAGGAGCTTGTCAATTGCTCTATGGCTTTTGTTCATCGTTTTGCTAATTATGTGACTCGTTGTTTAGCTAGAAGTATAGTTGATATTAATTTTTGGGTGTCTAGTTTTCAACTCTTCTGAATTTCTTGTGTAACTCGCATCTAAGTGATTCTTGATAAAGTTTCATATCTTTATTTTTTGTGAGAGCTTGTTAATAAATAAATGTTATTCTCTCTTTTTGTGAAAAATAAACTAGTATTTTTTTTTGACAAGAAATAAATTAGTATTTATTATCTTCTTACGCAGATAATGAAGGAAAATCAATTAGTATAAATTAAAATCCTTATAATTTTTTTAACATAAATTAAAATAATAAAAAAGATAAAAATAAAATAAAGGAAAAAGAGTATAAAAAGGCCTAATTCATGTGTTCATCATCTTGCCATTAAAATCCAATCACGAAGTCCTTTATTTTCATCGTCTTCTTTCACAATCCTCGCAAATTTCCCACCCTCCGATGTTTCTTTCTACCGTCGATCATCAAAATCTCACTACTGGTAAACCGCTTTTCGGTATATCTCGTTTCCTATTTGGATTAGTATTCGCATTCCGTTGTCTACTTGGATTCAATGTCTTGGGTGTCTCGGGGCTCAAGTTTAATCCGTGTAGATTGAGTGCTATAAATACTCTCTTATCTTGGATCTTAAATTGTATTCCGTTTCTCGCCTCCTTAATAAAAGTTCTTCCGTGTAGTTGCACAACGTTGGTGAGCTACATTAAATTTGTGTTTTGTTTTTCTCGTTTTTGTTTAACTATTATTTATGTTTTGCTCAATCTGCACAACAGATTACGTTATCAATTGAATGATTTTAAACTGGATACTTATGAATAATTAACTGATTATATTTTGGATTAACAAACAGCTACGATTCTGCTTTGGTGTTTCATGAAATATTCATTGAAGATTAGGTTATGAATAGAGGAATTCTTATTCGTTTTTCTTTCGATCAACCGTGAAAAATTACAGATATGGAGCACCTTCCTGTTGAAGTCGTAGGAAATATACTATCTCACCTCCAAGATGCTCGAGACGTTCTAATCGCCTCTACAACTTGCAAGAAATGGCACCAAGCTTGGCGCTTTCACCTCCGCTCTCTTTGCTTCAACTATCATGAATGGCCCGAGTACCTCTCAAACTCGGAGCTGGAAATTCTCATCACCGAGACAATTTTTAAAACATCGGGTCTCCAGGAGTTATACATTCTCATGGACGACATACACGCATTCTCTGCTGCCCTGGTTATCTCTTGGCTAATGTACACCCGGGAGACTCTGCGTAGGTTCCATTATAATGCGAGGACTCCCTCGACTTTTAACATAATTGAGAAATGCGGAAGGCATAAGTTGGAAGAGCTCGTATTGGCTCATAATTCTATTAGTAGTTTTGAAAGTTATCAGAAATTTCCTTGCTTGAAATTACTTGGTTTGAGTTACATTAAAATTTCACCATTGAATCTACGCCTTCTGTTAGCTACTTGTCCCAAGATTGAGGAATTGAAGCTTGCTGATTTGGAGCTTACTGATCCGGTAATGTCTGGCGCTCATGCAACTCTCGAATTAACAAGTTCTTCACTCAAGAGACTTTGTATTAAAGCTATTAATATGGACAAGTTCGTATTAGAGGCGGATAATCTTGTCGAGTTGCATTTACACGATTGTACTATTGAACTTTTCAAATTTATCGGAAAAAGCGCGTTGAGGGTTTTGAAGATTGAGGATGTTACTTTACTCCAATGTGATCTGCGGGAAACCACGGCTAATCTTGAGGCGGTGGATGTTAGCGACTTTACCATTACCGGACCAAAATTCTACAATATGGTTTCGAAATCATCAAAGCTAACCAAGCTTAGACTTTGGAATGTGGTGTTTGACAATGAAGGTGAAGGTAAAGCGATAGATGTGGAGACTATGCTTGCTCATTTTCCTCTTTTAAACAACCTATCATTGAATTATGAGTTACGGGGCGATGTTTTTCATGGTTCCAAGGAGTTTAACAACATTGTTGCGTCAGAATTGGGATGGTCTATCACCGATGACCTTTTTGCCGATCAGGTTGCAGGGCTGCTAGCTAGATGCCCCAATTTGAAGACACTTGTTATACATGGGGTTGTATCTGAAGCTCAAACCCGCAATGAGTGCCAGACTTTAGCCAACTTCACCTCTAGAATTGTTCAGCTCATGAGAAAATATTTGAATGTAGAAGTCGAATTTGAATATGAATAGAAGTTCCGGAAAGCTATGCCAACGACAATTTCTTTGCCTAGGCAAATTAGAATCTTGAAAAGAACTGTGAATTCCCAACTCTCTGTCTGAGAGATCGATTTTTTCCATTCAGCATACATAATTCAAAGGATATTTAAAATTTCCTTTTAGATGAAAATAAGATTATATAAATAAATATTCATCGAATTATCGTGTGTTATAAAAGTGTCATGCAATCTTCGTCTCAGTATGTGTTAAACGCATTGTGTCAGAATCGTTACCTTTACGTTCTTCCTATGAATTGAGCCCTATGATGATCTGTTTGACAGATTATCTCGAATTTCTAAGTATAGAATTTACTCTCCTATCTTATTGGATTCAAGAATATTTTCAGATTCCTCATATTCTAACAATTGAAGCACACAAAAATTACAAATGGGTCATTTTGGTTCTGTAACATATCTAGACTAAGGAATAAATTCGCAGTTTAAAAACCGAGAAAGAAAAAAAGCAGTTTCTGCTTCTCCAAGCCGATTTCTTTGTTCATAGTTTTGCTCTTTCAGAGTCAATTCTGTATGTCAATCCGTCCCGTCCAATTCCTTGGCAAATCTATTTTAGGTTCTGCCTCTGAAAACTCTGCATCACACAATGATTTAGTTATAAAAGCAAATTTGAGATTCTAATACATGTCTACCGTGTTTGCTGTTAGAAATTAGTTCGTTTTAGCTACGAACAACTTGAATTCTACTAACGAGATACGAAAAGAAAACCAAAGGGGCACTATTATCTTACTGTACTTACTAGAAAGGGCAGCTCAAATTCCTTCTCATCATCCTCAATTTGTCTTTACCCTTTTGCGCTCGGGTATGAGCTTTCATTCTCAATTCTTCAAGATACTGCTCAAAATTATAAACCAAAATTAGTACAACATAAACCTCGTAATACATAAATCTCGTAATTAACGCATTCAAAAGAATAAAGAACGTTGAACCATGAAAAGTACCTGCTGTTTTCTTTTTCTCTCTAGCTCCGCCTGTTCATACGAGTATAAAATGAGACGAGAACATATAATTTTAATCACAATTAACAAAAATATGTTACTATCATTAACGAATTCATAGTTATACCAGAGCATGTCTAAGTTGATTGTTCTCTTCTTTTAGTTGGTTCAGCTCCGCTTCTAATTCAACCGTGTATGCCTGCAAACATTGTGGGAAAAAGGGTCAAATACAGTGTAATGATTCTGTTTTCGGTTTAATCGCAGTGAAATAATGAAATGCACCTGTTTTCTAGCTCTAGACCTTGCAGCAGATTCTCGATTCTTGATCATCCTCCGTTGCCTTCTCTCGACAACCTTCTCCACCGGTCCATCAATAATCCTCTTCCTCCCCCGTAAGCCACTCATTTCCAATCCAAATTGATTGTCACCGTTATTAACACCATTGTTCACCATAGCATCTGGTGACACAGGGCACATTTGCCCCACCACCGGCATAGAACTCGGGGCATACCCCGTGCCCCCGTCCCCCATTCGCCCCCCATAAACCGGCACTGCTGGTGGTGCTGCTGTTCCGGCCTGTGATCCAAAGGCGCCATTCCTCACCGAACCTTCCCCACCTTGTGGTGTAATTGCTTGATACCCAACTGCAGCACCTCCAACTCCACTTCCAACTCCGCCGAGTCCCGAAACTTGCTTGGCTGCAAAACCTGTGGCTAATGCTGCTGCAGAATTAGTACCGAAACCGAACTGCTGTTGCTGAGGTGGAAATGAAAGTTGAGCAGAACCTTGTTGCCTTACTACTCCCGCTTTTACGAGAAAATCCTCCAGTGTCATCTCTCCAAAAGTCGCCTGCCGTGGAGCAGACGTATCAGCATTATGCACATGAGTACCATTCCCATTGCTGCTACCACCGAGCCCCCGTCCGGGTTGCTCTCTATTTATCTCCGACCAGACTTCATCCACAGTTTTTGCGCACAATGGCGCAGGCAAACTTAGTGATCCTTGTCTAGGCAAACTCGGTTGCTTCGATATAGCTCTACCCGAACCAAAAACATGATCATTCCCACCGTTATTCGCCCTGCTATGGTTATTATTCCCATGATTGAACTGATCATGATTACTCGTAGCAGCAGAAACTTGATTCTCCTCGGCATTCCAAATGCTAGTGAGGAACTCATCCATGTTCATTGACCCGAAGTTCTTGCCATTCTCGCAAAGTGTATGCTGAAACTCGTCGAGAGTGAGAGAGTAAATCGATGATTGTCTACCGAGAGACGAGAACGGATGATTCTTTTGGTGTTGATCAGATTGCAATGGTGATTCTACTTCACCTGGAGATACAACTTCTGAATCTGTGACCACCATTTTTATGGAAATGAAACGTTTCTTTTTGAGGTGGACCTGTAAAAACGTTTCTGGAAAAAAAAAAATTAGTGTCAGAATTTGAAAATGGAGTCTTCTTATATGCCCATAAAAGCAAGGTGTGGACCGTATGGTGATTCATGCTATCATATATAGATTTAGTCAAAGTAAGTGAATCTGATGATGTATGTGATTACTATACATATAATTCGAGTTGGGTCGGACGAGGTTTAACTCGACCCGTATTTAATTACATTGTCCAAGTCAAGCCCGCGTATATGTTCACTCGACTGGACACTTAATTATCTTGTCTAAATCCAGTCAGCCCGGATTGATATTCATTCGTATCGTATTCCGATTTTGAGTCGGGCTTTGAGTTGAGCAAGAAAACTAATTCCCAACCTAGTCCAACATGCATTCCCAACTAATAAATTTATCGATAATGAACCTGATACGATGCTGCTTCAATTTTTTTTTTAAATTTCTCATTGTTTGAGGGTTATACCCTCGATACATACAAGATGAAGATGCACTTGCATGAATAAATGACTCTAAATTCATGTCATGGTGGGTCAAATTTTTAACTCAACCTTACATAAAAAATTAACGTCCTCAGTTCTATTTAAAATAAATTACGGACTTAAAACTAAAATAAATAAGAACATGTAACAAAATAACTAAAATTAACAAAAATCAATAATAAAGACATAAAACAACTAAGAAAGAAAAAACATGTAACAAAAGTCACGCTAGTATTTTTAAAGATAAGTCTCAAATCTAATTCGTTCATAGCGAAATATCACATCTCTTTTTCGGGTCTGAACTATATTGAGATAATCATGTCCGGAGCTCGGTGTAAATTTTTTTTCATAGTACGATGTATTTAATTAGAATCGAACTTATGAGTAGTTTCTGGTGTGTAGCCAAATTCAAATAGGACTTAAATGTTTTATTATACAAAGGGTAAGAAAATGGAAAAAGAAAAAGAAGACGTGTTCTAGAATACTGTTGTATTGCATTCATTGACAAGAAAAATCTAGACTTTGGTTCTTTGGTGGGAGACAAAAAGCACAAGACTGAAGAATCTAGGATTTTATTATAAAATTCTAACTTAAATAAAATCATTTTCTTATTAATCATCCTCACTAAAAGTGAAAAAAACATATATATATACACATAACTAAACCCCATATTAGAAGCTTAAATACCCCTAATTAATTTATTCTCATATACCTTCTATCATTTGATCTGTTTAGTTAATTCTAATTAGATCTAAACATAACTAATATCAAAAACTAAAAAATATACAGAAGAAAGTAATAAAGAAAATGAAGAAAATTAAATTACCTGAAGAGATAAAATAGGAGCAAAACCAGAATTTTGTTAAGCTATGTATATGTATGTATGTTGATGTTCTTGTTCTTGTTCTTCATGATGAAGAAAGAGGGGAAAATATAATAAGAAGAAGGTGGAAGATGAAATTAGAAAAGAATAAAATAAAAACTTAAATAGGAAGAAAAATAATGAGAGAAGAGGAAAAAGAATCTGTGAACTTGTTATTACTAGTTAGCTTAGGTAAGGGGGGAAGAAGAAGAAAGAGTTGGCAGCTTTTTTTATCCTACATATTTATTATTTTTAGTTTTTTTCATTTTTTTATTATTTTTTTAATATTAGTGCAATAAATTTTATTTTTTAAAAATTGCAGAATTATAAATACAGTAACAATGAAAAATCTCCCCCTCTAAAACCGAGTTGTGCTCATTTAGTCGATCATCATTAGATCACGATTTAAGAATGAATATTATAACCTAATGAAATCACCAAGCTAATTTACACCCTTAGATTCTAATCTAATGGTGATTGACTAAATTGTATTAGGTCAATCATTGACGAAATTGTATTTGGTCAATCATTGACTAGGTGAGCACCACTCCTCTAAAACCTACATCACAATTACTTAAAAAAAGTTAAATTGTATTTATATTAGTAACAAAAAAATTTGTGTCATACTTTATTATTTTTTTTAAAAAAAGGAACAACCAGCTTTATTAAACTAAATCAGAAAGAAGAACATCGTTAAGGAATGATGGTGGAAATTTCCAGTCACTACGAACAGACAAAAAATCTATAGATGTAGCTAGGCAATGAGCTGCAGAATTGAAACATTATCAAGATCTTGCAAACAAGTAACACAATCCGAAATAACCTCAAAAGAAATATGATTTACCACAAATAAAAAAACTAAAAGCTTAAATTTGATTTAAAAAGTACATTAAATATTATAACTTAACATAATCTTATTATGTGATAAACATTTTATGTAATTAATTCTGTAAATTCACGTGATAAAATAAGAGTGGATTATTTTACAAATGTAACATGTTTACCCAAATTCAAGTAACAATTATAGCAACATAATCAAGTTTAGGAGATGTATTAGACAAATTCAAAAATGTATATGTTGCTTTAGACAAATTTAAAAGAAAATTATTTTTTTACTCAAATTTATTAAACTGAATTAAATTAGATTTTATTAAACTTAAATTAAAAGAACAAACTCAATATAAGTATTTTATAGATTATTAAGCAAATATATTTTTTGGATCCATTAAATCTCAAATCTCTAACTTGATTTAAGCAGTTTAAAACTCTTAACCAAATCACTCAACAACGTTAATTGGTATTTTTGGATGTCATTAGATATTATTAGCACCCACTTTTGCTTTTTTTTTTCTTTTTCCCGAAAGAGCACCCACTTTTGTTATTTATTTATTTTATTTTTTATAATTCTAATGTTGGGCCGAGAAACTAAAGTGGAGCCCAAATGTACGGTACGAAGCTTGGATAAGAAATTAGGAAGGAGGTTAGGGCATCCAGGTCCTGACACGTGCTTGACATGTGTCCTACAGTACTCCCCTAGCTAACACGTGTGTTATTCTTTCTTTATTTTATATTCAAAAATTTAGCTGGCAACTACTCTTCATTTTGAAACGTGTGAATTCATAAATGGGCAAATGTGAATTCATTTTAGCTTAACTTCAATAAATTAATGCGAAAAAAAAAAAAACACTACTTTGAATACTCTTTTAAAGAAAAACAATAAAGCCTCTTGGATAGAATCTATTTAGATAGAAAAAAAAAACATGACATAAATTACTCAAATACCCTCATTTAATATTATTACTAATTTAACATATAATTAATTTATGTTTAGATTTCCCATAATAATGATGATTATCTCAATTCCTAACACTTTGACAATATTAATAGTTATTAATTAAACTAAATGAAAAAAATATATATTTATAAGCTAAATGCATTAGTAGCATAGCCTTCGACTTTTTCTATTTTTATGTGAAAAACCAATAACTAAAAATGAAAATCTTTCCGAGAACAAAAGAGAAAAAGAAATAGCATAAATCAACAAATGAAAATGACACAAATATATTAAATAGACTGAATTTTTATTTAATTAAATATTTTTAAGCCAAATTTTTCATTGTCATTACATGATTCAGTACATCATGATACTATTTTCTTCTTTCCTCAAACGGCAAAATCTGATGCTGAGGTTGAACTATCAATCACAATCACCGGAGCAACTTTTTTACTGAACTGACTTGAAAAAAACTGAACTAAATTGAAAAAAACTGAATTGAATTATTGACTGAATGTGTGTTAAATTTACTAAATTTACTGAACTTAACTTAACTTAATTTTACTGAATTTAAATAAAAAGAACATGGCCTAAGGTCATGTTTTTTTCGACTTAATTTAGTAAAATTCAGTTCAGTTCAATAAATTTAATAAAATTATAACATGTTCAGTCAATAATTCAGTTCAGTTTAGTTTTTTTCAGTTCAGGGTTTTTTTAAGTTCTTTTCAACTTAATCATAACACATTTAGTAAAATTTAGGGTTTTGTTAGGGTCTTTTAGGGTTTTTTAAGTTCTAAAGTACATAGATAGTCTTACATGTTAGAGAGTTAAGTGTTAATCATCACAAGGGAATGCATTTACTTTGCGATAGCATGTCAATCGACAATTTACATTGCTAAATTTTTTATTACACCAAATTAGGTTCCCACACGTGTTCAATTGGTGGATATTTTCACAAAAGCACTCGGACGTATACAGTTTGAGTTTCTAATGCTAGTTGGGCATTTGTTATCTCCATACTCCAACTTAATAGTAGGAGATAATTTTTCATTAATAGATCAAATATATATATTAACATTTTAGTTTAAGAAATAAATTAAAATTAATTTTTTTATTATAAGTGAAGTAATAATTTTAATAAGAAAACATATTATTGCTTTTTAAAAAAACATATTATTGAATTGAATTAAAAAGCAAAATAAATTTAGAACTTGAATTAGTGAAGAAAAAAAAATGGATAGCAACATTTTCAAACCAAGTAATTAGATTAACTATTTTTTTCCTCATTTTTATTTATGATCATAATTAATTTTTTTGTGAAAAAAATATAATAGTTAATCTAATTAGCAATTCCCAACACATGCACACATTTTAAAATCATGAATCATACCACCAAATAATACACATTGTTCTAGGTGATTTTATTAGTTTATTAAATAGGTGAAAGTTCCAATAAACAAATAAAAAATAGAAAAAGGATATAAAAGACATTACATGTGACAAAAATCTAATTCTATCCATTCTATCTATAAATTTTCTATCCATTTAGCATCATCCTATGATTTAGCTTAATAAATATAACGTGTCACTTTTGGAATTTATATGAAACTAACACCAACATTTTGAGTTGGATTAGGGTTAGCACAATCTCGTAATGATCAACTGGATATAAATAAGCTTTGACACTTAAGTATGTCCTCGTGTTAGTAGTATATCGATTACCTTTTGTGAAAAATTTTGATTGGACTCTAAAATATTTCGACACTTAATGTATTTCTAGAGAAATAGAGAAAGAGAACAAAAGTAGACAAATGATAAATAACATCATGGTAGTAGTGGAAATATTTATAGAAAAGTTCGCGCAAAATGTGCATGTATCTTAATCGATATGAGATTTAATCACAATATTCGACATAGGTAATATTTTTAATTCAATTAAGACTTGGATATTACTGTTTAGGACTTGTGTTGAGCTTAAATGTCGAGTTCAGAAATTTCTGTTAGTGATGGACAAGTTTGACGGACTGGCCAGATTTTCATAATTCTCGTCAACTTGTTAATGATGCAAAATAAGTACGAATTTTTCATTCATAAGAAGTGTATTTGTTGATTGTGGAGAAAATACTAAACTTTGGGCCAAGATCGGCGCAAAATAAGACTGCCTTTAATGTAATGTACCTTCGTCAAGAAAGCCCATAAGAATAACTAGCTGCTGGATACTATACCACTATAATGTTTCTTGCCATAGGGGAAAAAACAACTTAAAAATGAAAGTACTTAACTCTCATCATAAAATTATAAGCAGGTAATTGATATTGGATTTCCCAAATTGATTCGTCTACTTAACGTTAAACAATATTAAAATAAAAGCATAATTTATATTAAAAAAATTAATTTCAAATAAATGCTCTCAGTTTTGCAAATAAAGGACTGTGTTTTGACTTTGAGCAAATAAAGAACCAGAGTGGTGCTCACATGGTCAATGATTGACCAAATACAATCATTAGATTTTGATCTAACGGTGATTGACCATGTGATCACAACTGTAAAGAACCATAGTCTTACAAAATTAGGAAAATTGTCGATTTTGTTGACGTAAACGAGAATATTTTTTGCCTAAATATTTCTTCAAATCTTTAAATGGTTATATACGAGTTAAGATCAAAAATCAAAAAACGTTTTTGGACAAAAGCGATCTTCATTCACGTTAACAAAATTGACAATTTCCTTAATTTTGCAAATAATGTAAACCATAGTCTTTTATTTTCTTAAAGGCAAACCACAATCCTTTATTTGCAAAAACATTAAATCACATGACACTTATTTAAAATTAACCTTATCAAAAATAAATACTAATGTATCGTACAAGATTTTAAATGTAAGTGAATTTCAGAAAATTTAAGTGTTAGATATAAATTTCTCACTGTTATAGTAACTTGCTAATAACTAATGATTTAAATGCTTGTTGTAGAGGATATAAGGAATAGCCGAACCATGTTAAATGTCTTTGTTTTTGTGATTGCATTTTTAAATTTTTTCCCACATACTCGATCTTGCCGATCCCTTTTTTCAATATATGTAGATATCACATAATAACATACAAAATTTTGTGGCATTGGCCTTCTGTGGGCCGAAATCAAGTTTTGAGAGTAATCTCCAGCACGGCCCATAAGAATCAGGTCATTTAAAATGAGATTTTTTTTTCTTTTTGTAAAATACAATCCACAAACATATAAATCGGCTTAACGGAAGAGTAATATTTTCAAATACTCTATTTTACAGGTTATAATATTAACATTTCTAATTCATAATTACCCAATGTGTATAAACACTTTTTTTCTTCTACTTTAGATGAAATAATTACATTACAAATGAGTGGAAATAATCATGATTCCCTAAATTTTCCCATATACTTTATTAGTTACCAATCAAGTTATCCCTTGAAAAAGAAGCAAAAGAATGTGAAAACAAAATTCCTATTCTCATATGATCTCATATTTGATCAAGAACCGCATGGCTCTTCTATGGCATGGAAACCATGATTGTGCTCCCACATTATAAAACGAAATTATAACATATTATAAAATGACAACTGATTGGAATGTGGACCTCAAGCCCAAGACCAACAGCCCATACATAAAAGGTTCTATGTGATTCAATATGTCAAATTTTGCACATATAGTTTTGGAACGGAGAGAGTATATAAACTTAATCAATATTCAATACTACCTCTCTCCCTTCCATCAAAATAAAAAATAAAATACTACTCTCCCCCAAAATAATAGGCAACTGACCGCTTTTGTTCCTCAACAACATAAACTCTTTTTTTTAATAGCTTTAATTGATAGCTAAGTGTCAAATATTCTAAAATACGTATATTAAACTACTTGACACTTATTTATCAATTAAAAACAGAAAAACATCAGTGTTGTTGGACAAACGAAATAAACATGTCGTCTATTATTTTGGGAGGGAGGGTAATATATAAATAACTAAATTTGAATGATTTTTTGTTTCCCGTGATTTTATACAAACGCAAAATGTATGGGCTCAAATCATGGATTTCAATTAGAGAAATTTTTATCTTAATAGTGATCATGATGAGTAAATATCAAAATCTCCACACATGCATTCCTTTATAACACACCAAGAACAACTTATAGGGGCAATGGTAATTTCACATACTTACTACCTAAACCACCTTTCTGTAAATACCATCAAATTTTGCAATTTATAAAATTATAAGTGTGACAATTTAGAAGAAAAAGAAAATGTCTAAATTTTACATTTTAGTTACTTTATTTTTCAATATGTAAAAAAATGAAATTAAGTGCTTAATATGTAAAATTTACAGAGATCATGATACAAATCTTGATGATTATATTTATTTGTTTTAATAGCACCAATATTATAATTTCCTGACAATCAATTAAAACATTCTGGTACAAGAGAAAAAATTGGAACTGTGAATAAAAAGTTCTATTCTCCAGTTAACATTGTTCTTACTATTTTGTCAAACATTCCTTCAAGGAAAGGAAACAAGTGCCCCGAACCGGGAAGTTCATGATACCGGATCCAGGGAAGGCGTTTCACGATGTATCGCTGCAACGTAGCAGGGACAACAGCATCTTCATCTCCTTGCCAGAGATGTGCAGAACCTTCAGTACCTTTCGGAAACGGATTATCGAGATCCATAAGATCAAATTCCCAACTTCCAAGAGCAATCGTGGCTTCACGAATAACAGATTCTGCATCTCCTTGTTGTCTTGCATATCCCTGAGGACATAAAATTAGTAATAAACATATGAATGAAGTAAAAAGAAAAATCAGTGACTGGAATTGAGGAATGACTTTGTCTCGATGTGATTATCTAGCGAATGAAAACTCGAATTTTAGGCACGGATTTAGTACTCGGCTTGGTATTCTTTTGGACAAATCGCACTAAAATAACACGGTGTCACATCATAAATTGATGCATGTAAAAAAAATAAAATCACGAAACATATGCTTGCCCGTGTTACTTATAGACAATGTAGTTTGACAACAACACGAAAAATAAAATACTACTCAAAAGGAGTTCCCGGGTGAAATATAAACTACATGTGACGGTGTTTTCTCTAAAGAGAAGATTACCAGTTTCGAGGAATCAATGTGCGGGGCGATCTCTTTGTCTTGCTTGGAAAAAGCAGGGTTATTAGCGATAATGGAAGAACCCGGGAACCACTTTTGATTACTCCACCAATAGGCTAGCCAAGGCATATAACGAATAACACGATACGCCCATCTGTCCTGTGCCAACATTTGGTTGAAGGCCTCATTCGATAAATTCGCAGGAAAACTAGGCCACCAGTAGTTAATAGCTGGACATATTAACGTTACACCTGCTAACCTGTTCGATGAAAATGAATCCATCATAAGGCGCGAAAAAGAAATAACCTGAAAAACAACAATTTGTATAGCTGATAGAGCTGCATTATACCTGTGAGGAATGTAGTTAAGGCAGCTCCAAGTCAACTTACCACCCATGGAATACCCGATTATGTAGAACTTAGATCCCAGTCCTAATTGATCAGCAAGCTCTTCGATATCCAAAGTCAAGCTTTTCAATGTTCGAGTTGGATGAGGATCACTCTCTCCATGACCCGGTCTATCAAAGCCCACAATGTAAATTCCTAATTCTTCTATAAGTTCCTGGAGGAACCCGCAATTGTTTCAAATTACATGGAAACCAGACACAAGAAAACGTTATTTCTAAAACACGCAGTCTTTAAAGTTGCTACAGAATAGCTTTCGTGCAACATATATGTAGAGTAATAAGGTGTAAAAGACATTAACAACAAGCAATTACCTGTGAAAGACTATTCTCGAAAACAGGATCGTGCCTACAAGAACCGAAAGGATGGAGATATATGATGTTATATTTGGCCACATCTTTTGAGACACCGCGTGCTTTGTAGGCCAAATGCCTCCCGTCTCTGAGCGTTATTCTCGGTCCTGTAATAGGCGGACCGCCTGGAAAGCCAGGTATCTTGGTCGCGGGAGGTTGTATCGATTGGTAAACACATGCAGAAATTCCCACAACCAAGACCAGCAATACTTTCCCAAAGAGCCCTGAAGTATCATGCGCTAAATTAACGATTATAAATCTAAAAAAGAATTATAAGAAACGAGTTAGCATTGAAATTTACTAGCGAATAGTTTCCTAATCTAGAAACGGGTTTCCCATCTATAACGTTTACAAAAACTTATCCAAAACGCATAAACGCTATCGGATAGAAGTTTCCATGCAACAGATAGCGTATCATCGTACAAATAGTATACTAATGGAACTATTATTTCTTTCCTATAGACGAAAAAAGTAAAAAGTGATGGTCATATCGAACAAAAGAGCAGAGTTTACTATCGGAAATGATATCGTTATATAGCTAGAAACAAGTTTCGTATCTACAACATTTACAGAAACGTGCCGACAAACGTATTGTACATGTTTCCGGGCGGATGAAGAATGAAAGAAAAAGAAGAAAGGAATGAAGCAGACCTGAAGGAATCTTGAAAGATGTGTTTTTGTTAGCAGGTATCTTGGTCTTCTCCATCTTGTTGAGTCCTTGTTCAGCCATTGATGAACACACACAATAAAAACTTTGGAACAACTTCACATATTAATAAAGACATTCATCCAATTAACTCGGGTTCATTTTTTTAATACCTCGGAAACAGTTGGGTCGGGTGGCTCACTGTCACTTTCGCTGACGTCAATAAAGTCACAGCATATACATAAAACAAATAAAAAGTATTATAAATTAAAGTTTCTTTTGGAAAAATAAATTTGAGTTTATATAAAGGATTTAATATCGTGCACTCCAATCTATCCAATTAAACTGATTTGTAGTTTTGTCTTGATTATAGGAGTAGGTAGGCCTATTCTTAGCAAAATGAGAATGACGTTATTTTAAGTTTGATATTTAGAAAACTCTACAATTAATGTCTTTTGTAGCAAATGATGTATCATATATATTGTTAGGAGATTAAAGTCGATTTATGTGAATTAACTCGAACAATTGAAATAGTTGTGTAAAATAAACAATACATATTTTACGTGGAAAGCTCAAAACGAAAAAAACCACGAGAGAGGAAGAGTATTATTTATTGAAGCAATTCAAAACAGAGTATACGAGATTCATGCAACACACAGATTCAATAATAGTCCTAATTCTATAACCGGCTGTTTTTCCAACCTCACAAATACTCTCAAGTTTACTAACAGAAACTGCACTTTCTTTTTTGCGCCTATGCTTCTAATTTATAACCAAATATACTTCATCCATCCATCAAATAATTTATGTCTCAACATGATTTGATCTTGACAAAAATACATTAATTAGAAAGACCATAAAATTGAATTATATGAATCAAATCTGAGACAAGAATTGATTCAAGCCACCTTATTGACTTCCCCAACCATGTATAATTTCATGGTTAATTTCATTTTTAGTCCAAAGCAATTGACATTTATTCAATTTAATCACTATGAGTTAATAGTTAATATTAACATATATTCAGTTGATCATGGAGATGTTTATTCTATTTGGTGCAATAATTATATATACTAAAGTTATAAGTTAGAGTGTCAAATTTCATAAACAAAATTTAAATTAGTATCATTTTATAGTTAAAGAGTGATTTTTGCAATTCAAACAATTCAAACAACCTAAAGGTTGGAATTATTTTTAAATTGAGTGTGATTGAAGTTATGTGGGTTTTCTTTTTGTTTTGTTGAAATTAAAGTCTGGATATATTTTTAAAATTTATACTCGAGAAACCCCGAACATCAATCCATAAGGTGTGTCTTGTTGTATAATAGTATTTTGAAAAAGTAAATCCTTACTTTTTCAGAAACCACAAGATTCGATCTCAAATGAACACACTAATTCAGTTATAATATTGCACCCACTTCCTAATTAAATTATAAAAATAGCCGCACCTTTTTCTTCTGCATTTTATTTCTAAACAAATCTGCTCCATATTCTTTTTCTTTTAGGGTCAAAATAAACAACCTGCTACATATTCTTACTTTCCATTATTTGAATATTTTTCTGTTTACATTTCTTTATATTTAATTATGTCATGATTCTACTTATCTTCTTAGATATTGCAATTTTACCTTACAATTAACAAGTTGGGTCATTGTCACAAATTAATGTTGATTGAATGTGTTACCACAAAGAAATGTTGGTTGAATGGCAGCCGTTAAAATGTTATATTTGTTTCCTACATCTTATATGAAAGAAGTTGTATAAATTTGAAATATAGGTTTGGATCTTGTAGACATTAAATAATTTTGCTAAATATGCTATATGCATATGTACTAAATCAATCACACAACTCCAATATTGTAATTCTCTCAATCTTTATGTTGCTGAATCTAGGGTCCGCGGAAGTCTAGTTGACTAAATAATACTCTTCTTATTAATTTCAAAAATTTCTTAACGATAAAACTCCTTTTTTATCTCCACTAGTCAAAGATATTTTCTCATCTTCTTTCTCCTTCACTCCATATAGCCGATTTTAATAATATTCGGTCCTGTCAATTATTTTTCGTAATCAATAAATCACACACCCGTTTATGAGAACATTTACAATATAACAATTAACTAATTTATATGTGATTTTATTTATCATTACAAAATAGGTTATAAACTAATCAACAACCCACGACATATACATTTTCTAATCTCCTATTAACATTATCTTTACAATTTTATCAAACATTCCGTCGAGGAAAGGATAGAGGTGGCCAGAACCGGGGAGTTCATGATACCGAACCCAAGGAAGGCGTTGCGCAATGTATTGTTGCAATGTAACAGGGACCACGAAATCTTCCTCTCCTTGCCATAGATGAACAGAACCTTGATTATTTGGAAATGGATTCTCCATTTTCATGAGATCAAATTCCCAATTTCCAAATGCAATTGCAGCTTCACGAAAAATTGATTCAGCTTCTCCTTGTTGTCTTGCATATCCCTGAGATTAAGAGGCACAACTTCTTTAATATCGACCAACTACAACATCATTTTTGAGCTTTTACTTTCTACAATCATGAGATTTGAACCCATGACCTCACACTCCTTAGTGGAATGTAATAACCACCAAAGCATTTGCTTGGTCATTTAATGACATTTATAAAAGATAATACTGTACTTGTTAGGATCAAGTCTGTCTTATTGACACATCAAAAGATAGTACTTAAACTAAATGGGCCTATTTATTTGCATTTTCATCTAAAAATCAGGATAACCATCTAAATGGGCCTATGTTTAAGGTTAAATTAGTGTCATTTTATATGTGATTGGTCAAATTGACATATGAAGGTCGAAGATGAATTACCAGATTTGATTTATCAAGATAAGGATAAATGAGATTATCTTGGTGGGAAAGAACAGGCCTATTTTCAACAATTGAAGAACCAGGAAACCATTTTTGATTACTCCACCACAAGGCTAGCCATGGAATATAATGTATAACTCTAAATGCCCATTGATCTTGTGTTAACATTTCTTTGTATGCTTCTCTTGATAAATTAGCAGGAAAACTAGGCCACCAGTAGTTAATTGCTGGACTTAATAACGATACCCCCGCTAACCTGTTCCATGCAAACAATTCGATCAGGCATTGGTCGGGTACATTGCATCTCGGATTGTTGAAGTTTATGGTAAATTATACCTGTGAGGAATGTACTTAAGGCAGCTCCACGTCAACAACCCACCCATGGAATACCCAATTACGTAGAACTTCGATCCGAGTTCTAATTGATCTGCAAGCTCTTCGATATCAGAAGTCAAGGATTTCAATGTTCGAGTTGGATGAGGGTCACTCTCTCCATGACCCGGCCTGTCAAAGTTCACAATGTAGATCCCTAATTCTTGAATAAGTTCCTAGAAGAACCCGCCATTTTTTAAACGATATATATATGTTGCACGGAAACGAAAAATGGCACCCGAAAATTTGTAGAGAATAAGTAATTAGTACCTCTGAGAGACTAGTGTCAATAAGAGGATCGTGCCTACAAGAACCAAAAGGATGGAGAAATAGGATTTTATAATTGGCTACATCTTTTGAGACACCGCGTTCTTTGTAGGCCAAATGTCTCCCGTCTATGAGCTTTATTCTCGGTCCTGTAACTGGAGGACCGTCCGGAGAGCCGGGTAACTTAATCGGGGGAGGTTGTATCACTTGATAAATCCATGCCGAGATTCCCACGAGCAATACTAAAGAAAATTTCCAAAAAAGTCCTGGAATGTCACAGATTACATATCAGTTGCTTAATAAAAGATTTTGTAGTTTTTGTAATTTACTCGGATAGAACCACAGAAAATTAACTAGTGAGAGATAGACACACCAGAAAATTTGATGTTGAATCCTGCCATTGATGCCCACACAAACAAATTTTGAAAATTTGGAGATCAATTTAATAATCAATAGAGGAACATTTTAATTATATTATATTTAACTAATCTTTTGGATTTAGTAGACACATTTTAGTATTTTGTTAGCATTATAACAAGCATTTCACAGCCTGCTTTTTTCCAATTCAGCCGGATAAAAATTTGATTCTATTAAGGTTGTACCAAAAGAATTCATGGTTATATGTCAACAATTTAAGTGTCACAACGAGTGACTAATTTGCTGCCTCAACTAGTGTCACATGTTGAGAAATTCAACTGTAAACCGGTTTCAATGACTTCGATAATAAAAACATGATAATTGTGCATTGTTTTTTTTGTACCAATTATTTCTCTATAAGGTGTGACGTAACTCAGTTTTTATTGATCGGATCCCTTGTATTCGGTTCATAGTAGAATTTCTCGTATTTGATGAAATCATAATATTCCCACGAAATTTAATAGCAACGATAATTCTAGACAATCAATTACAACATACTGTTACATTATGATTCATGAACTTGTAACAACAAATACATAACAGAAATTAATTTGGAACTGTTTATTGAACACAATGTGAAGAAAATCAAGAGTTTTATTCCCCAATTAACATTATTCTTACTATTTTGTCAAACATTCCATCAAGGAAAGGATACATGTGTCCAGAACCTGCAAGTTCATGATACCGAATCCAGGGAAGGCGTTTCACGATGTAACGTTGCAACGTAACGGGGACAGCACCATCTTCATCTCCTTGCCATAGATGAACAAAACCTTCATTGCCATTTGGAAATGGATTCTCCATATCCATTGGATCAAATTCCCAATTTCCAAAAGCAATCGCCAAGTCGCGAATAACGGATTCTGCATTTCCTTGTTGTGTTGCATGCCCCTGAAGTAAGGAGGCACAACTAGTTATAAACTAGCAATAACAAAGACTAGATGTACAATGACGGAGAACCAAATACTTGGAAGGCAGTGGAAGTAGATTTTAGTAAGAAACATGATATTTTTGGTGCTATAATCAATATATTATTTTGTAGATTCTAAAATGTATAATGTGATATCAAATTATTCACTCTGTGCACAAATGACTAAGCACACTAAAGGCATAGTAAAATAATTTCTTATCGTATAAGGGCCAATAGAAGATTACCGGCTTTGAGATCTTAATGTGTGGCGCAATCTTTCTATCTTGCTTGGAAAGGACAAAAGTATTAGCTAAAACAGAGTAACCAGGGAACCATTTTTGACTATTCCACCAATACAATAGCCAAGGAACGTAAAAGTTAACCCGATATGCCCATCGGTCCTGTGCCACCAATTCGTTGAAAGCGTCGGTCGATAAATTAGCAGGAAAACCAGGCCACCAGTGGTTAATAGCTGGACTTAATAAGGATACCCCCGCTAACCTGTTCAACGATAACACAAACTAACTTCGTCTCAAATCCGTCACAAATTATAAGAAGCAACACAACTCATATAGTTGAGTTATATTATACCTGTGAGGAATGTACTTAAGACAACTCCAAGTAAACGTACCCCCCATGGAATATCCGATTAAATAGAACTTAGACCCAAGTCCCAGTTGATCTGCAAGCTCTTCGATATCTAAACTCAAGCTTTTTAATGTTCGACTTGGATGAGGATCACTCTCTCCATGACCCGGTCTATCAAAGTTCACAATGTGAATCCCTAATTCTTCAATAAGTTCCTGTAAGAATCATGCATTAATTCAGATGAAGTGCATGATGATATAGAACTTCATCTAAATTCCAATGAAGTAAATATTGAATTAATGAAATTTTAAATTTTAGCACACTATGTAACTACATTTTAACTAGCCTGTAAGGGAGTGTAATAATTAACTAATGTTTACAAATAGACAATTTAGGTTCGAACCTTGGGGGGAGGTAAAAAGAAAAAAAATGATATTTGGACTTTAATCCACCCGTCTACCTTCTTTTTTTTATAAAGAAAAAAAAAGACTATATTTCAACTAGATTTAGTTAACCAAACTAACATTTTATTGTGTAACATGCTTAACAAATGGATCGTGCCATGTCGACTCATTCATATTTGGATCTTGTTAACTCGTTTATTAATTAGGATTGGTCGTGTCAACATGTTTATCTATTTTGACAATCCTAGGTCTTCTAGCTTAAACTCAAAACGCTTTTTGAAACACATTTTACTAATAAAGCACAATATCTCCCCTCTATTTTCAGTACGAGACTTGTTTCATTCTTGCCCGACTGTTATTCCTTACGAAACCATTCCTTACTCAGACCCGATAACTCGGCATCACTAACTTTGAGAACGAGAATAGGGGAATTGTAGAAAAAAAATCAACATCTAAATTAACTAGTACCTCTGAAAGACTAGAGTCAACAACAGGATCGTGGCTACAAGAAGTAAAAGGATGGAGAAATATGACATTATAATTGGCTACATCTTTAGGCACACCCCTTTGTTTGTAGGACAAATGCCTCCCATCTCTGAGCTTTATTCTTGGGCCTGTAATTGGAGGCCCATCTGGAGGCCCGGGTACCTTATTTGGGGGAGGTTGAATCTCTTGATAGGCCCATGCTAATATCCCGACAACCAAAACCAATAATATCTTCCAATAGATTCCTGAAACATATTGCATCCAAGTCGCACAAAACATAACAGTCAAATTTTATAGCTCGTAACTCAGTTAGCAATGCAGATTGAATTTGTGCTACTGTTTAATATTCATAATTTTATATCTTTTTAATTCTTAAACTTTCAACTTCAATATCTCAATCATATATTCAAGCATTCAACATTAAAAATCATAGAGCAACCAAGATATGGAGGAGAAAAATACATTATGGTACGTCTTATTTTTCTAAAAAATACATAGAAATTCGATTTTTGATTCAAAATTGATGGTTTTGGAGTGGGGTGCTTCCATATCGCACCTCTACCCGCATGAGCGGAATAATCTAAGATGGAAGAATATAAATTTGGAACATATATATACAATATATGTTGCTGCTTGATTTCAAGAACTAATTGGTAAACATAGAAAAGAAAGACTAAAATCAAAGAGATTTAAGAATATACTAATTAGAGAGATGAACTAGGTAGACTTGAACCTGAACCTAAAGAAGAAGAAGAAGAGCCTGCCATTGATAAGCACAGATGAACAAACTTCAGAATTTGTTATACATCCTGATCGATTTTATATTAGACTAATTAATGTCAACTGTATTTTGTTTTATTTTTTTAATCTGCTCATTTTTCATAGGGGGTAACGTGCTTATTTATAAAAAATGTTTAGGTATTAAAATATGATAAGAGCCATTAATATATATATATAGGAAAAAATCATGTGAGAACCAATGTCCTATGTCAGTACCAATTTTTGGTGAGAACCAACCCTAAAACCACCTGATCCCTGCCCGCCTCTTCTTTTTCTTCGATTTGAACGAAACCAAGAATCCATTATAGCCCAGGAGAATCGTTCCGTCCGTCGCGGATGACGTCGCGCCACCTCTCTCCCTCCGACGCGCCACCGACAATCTTATTATCTCCGGTAGAATGTTTTGCATCATGTTCAGAATTCAATTCTGAAGATACATGTTCAGGATATTTGAACTCATTTTCAGAATATACATGTTCAGTTATTAGAACTCATGTTCAGAATTCAATTCTGAAAATACATGTTCAGGATATTAGAACTCATGTTCAGAATTGAATTCTGATTCTCACCAAAAATTGGTACTGACATATCAAATGGTTTTCACATGACCCCTCCCCTCTTAGTTATTGATATTAATTATTAATGGTAAAAAACACTATTTGGCTACTACCAAATTTAAAATTTGTGCATTTAGTCATTTGACCTTTTATTTAGTCACATTGGCCATTTACATTTGTAATTTGGTCATATTTGCCATCAATTTACCAATTTAGGGAATGTTCATCATTATTTGATCAGTTAAATGGAGATAATTATGTTAAACAATAAATTTCCTCTATTTGAAATAGAAAATTAATTCTAACACAGAAAATTACGAAATAATACAAATGTATAAATGTCATTAAATATAATAAGAGTGAAATTTCACTAGATTATAAAGGTAAGTGACTAAATGTGGTCAAATGAAAAATCAGTGGTCAAATGCATAAATTTTGAATAGAATAATGCTCAAATAGTGCTTTTGTCATTATTAATTTAAGAGTTATTAAATTGAAGTAAAAGAAGCATGGTGGATCACAAATGGAATTATCCAATATAATTGGTTGCATTATTTTGTTGCCGCTGCCATGGGTGGTGTCTTGGGAATTGATTTTTTGGATTGACAGCAAATTAGTCAACCATGATGGAGGTGGAAATTTATGGTGGTGTTGTTTGGATGCGTAACAATAATTCATATTGAATTATATACTTGTTGTACCATTTTTATTGGTCTATATATCGGTAATGTTTCATATCAAATAGTGTTTAGAGTGTAAGCAACTAAACAAAGGTTGCTGTTTATGTGTTTGAGATTCTGAGAGTAATGTGAAACTTTGGGTTATAGAATTAGAATTATTTTTGGATTTGTGTGTTATTTAAATTTTTTGCACTATATTCTGAATTGATTTAATAAATAATACTCATTTTCTTTCGTGATATTTTCCGTTTTGAAGTTTTCACGTAAATTTTTGTATTGTTTATTTTTTCATAATTATTTTAATTGTTCAAATTAATTCACATAAATCGATCTTAATTTTATATCATTATTTTTTTTATAACAAGGTGGAATCTTATTAGTTAGCAAGCTAATACCTTTATTTATTTATTTTTTTAAAGTGAGGATCCAAATTTAACACTAATATTTTTGAAAATTGCACATGTACTAAGATAAAAAGAAAAAGAAAACAATAAGTAAATTTTGGGATCTATGCTTTGTACTAGGAGAAACACTAGGGCCAATTATAAATTGTGGAATTTAAAACTACTCTAAATCTAAAAATCTAATGATGTTTTTAGGAGAAGTGGTGATTTTTTTTTTGTTTAAAATGTATATATTTGTGCTTTTGCAAAGAAAATATTAGAGGTAAATTAGGAATGATATTACATCTAAATGCAGTAAAGCTACATTTGGTACAACTGTAGTTTACGGTTGCGGTTCCGATTTGTTGGTCTGGAATTGTATTTTTTTTATAATTGTTTTTCAATGTTAAAAAATAAATAAATTCAAACACATAAGATAGTAGTGTTAAACGAATTTTAAGTAAAAAGTTGGTTGGTGTATTTTAAAAAATTTCAGACACATGTAAAATGAGTAGCGTTCTTTAACTGGATTTTACGTGAAAAGTGAGTTGGAACATTTAGTAACGATGAGCTCAATGTGACGAAAAAAAGTACAACAAATAAGTAAGAGAAAAGTAGAACTAGTTGTTGTTGAGCAGAGAATGTAAGCAAAATCAATCCAAATTCGAACACATATAAGCATTGCTACTTGATTTCAATAACAAAACAATTTATTAACCAACACAGGAAAAAAAACAAACAGATAAAAAATCAAAGAAACTAAAATTATTACAGAGATGATAGTTTAACTGTAGAGCACATCGTCGTCCGGTGAAGCAGCATCGGTCGTAAAAGGACCTACTCCGGTAGCTGCATCGCGAGTTTCAGAAAATCTGAATTCGTTACCGAAGCCTCTTGATTGTTGGAGATTTCGGGCAAAGGCCTGATACTTTCGGATATCAGCATTGCTAACACTTCTTCGGGCAAACTTCATCGACTCCTCGAAATGTGCTGCCTTGATCTCTGCTACCTCATCCTCAGCATCTTCCTCCATGTTGTCTCTTCGTTTCTGCTCCTTCTCAATGTCTTTTTCGATGTTCTCTCTAATAGCGTATTTGCAAGCACGCTGGCATATTTCGGTAATATCAGCACCACTAAAGCCCTGAGTGTAGTTGGCTAGTGCTCTAAGGTCAACATCTTTCGAAACGGGAGATTTTCGCAAACACGAACTGAAAATTTGATGGCGAGAATCCTCATCGGGAAGAGGGATGTAGATCAACTGATCAAGACGACCCGGACGTAGAAGTGCAGGATCAATGATGTCAGGCCTATTTGTTGCACCAATAACGAAAACCGTTTTCTTCGCGGACATTCCATCCA
Organism: Euphorbia peplus; assembly: GCA_028411795.1. NCBI lineage: Eukaryota > Viridiplantae > Streptophyta > Magnoliopsida > Malpighiales > Euphorbiaceae > Euphorbia > Euphorbia peplus. Next base: position 34,671,027 of record CP110841.1, read on the forward strand.
TCTCGGTTAGGAGCTGGTTCAAAACTCTATCAGCAGCACCCCCAGCATCCCCTACACTGCTTCCTCTCTGAGTAGCAATCGAGTCGAGTTCATCAAAGAACAGAACACAAGGAGCAGATTGGCGAGCCTTATCGAAAATTTCTCGTACATTGGCTTCACTCTCACCGAACCACATTGTAAGCAATTCGGGACCCTTGACACTGATGAAATTCGCCTGACATTCGTTGGCGATAGCTTTAGCCAGAAGGGTTTTCCCACATCCAGGAGGCCCGTAAAATAGAACCCCCTTAGAGGGTGACATTCCGAATTTTTCAAACTTCTCAGGGTGCTCCACGGGATATTGAACAGTCTCTTGAAGCTCCCTCTTAACGCTTTCAAGACCTCCGATATCTTCCCAACTACAATTAGGCACTTCAACCACTGTTTCGCGCAACGCGGATGGATTACTATTTCCGAGTGCAGTGTGGAAGTGTTCATTAGTCACTGCCATGGAGTTTAGTATCTCAGCATCAATCGACTCGTCTTCTAAATCAATCACATCCATCTTTTCCCGAATGCACTGCAGTGCTGCCTCGGTACAAAGAGCCGCCAAGTCAGCACCAACATAACCATGTGTATTGTTAGCAATTCTTTCCAAATCGACTTCTTCAGAAAGCTTCATATTCTTCGTATGGACACATAGAACCTCTAGACGCCCAACGTCATCTGGAACACCAATGTCAATTTCCCTATCGAATCTTCCAAACCGCCTCAAAGCAGGATCAATGCTGTTAGGACGGTTAGTAGCTCCCATGACGATAACATGTGCACGCGACTTGAGTCCATCCATAAGTGTCAAGAGCTGAGAAACAATCCGCCTCTCAACTTCTCCATTCGTCTTCTCCCTCTTTGGAGCAATCGAATCAATCTCATCGATAAAGATAATCGATGGAGCATTTTTCTCTGCCTCCTCAAATGCTTTCCTGAGATTGCTTTCACTCTCACCAGCCAATTTTGACATGATTTCAGGTCCATTGATACAAAAGAAGAAAGCACCTGTTTCATTAGCAACAGCACGGGCAATCAGAGTCTTACCAGTACCGGGAGGCCCATAGAGCAGAATTCCTTTCGGAGGCTTCACGCCAATCGATTTGAAGAGCTGCGGGTGTCGCAGTGGAAGCTCTACCAACTCCCTAATCTGAGCCATCTGTTTTCGAACACCGCCAACATCATCATAACCGACTTCATCCAACCTATCCTCGTCTTCTCTCCTCAACGGCTCTCCCTCACAGAAGATTTCCGTGTCTGGAGCAACCACACAATACTCAGGCGGATCAGTCTCAACTACCTTGAACTCCACGCTTCTCATTCCCCCTCTCACAAGGAAAAGATCCCCCTTCCTGACAGGGCGATATGACTGCAAAAAATATGATTTCAAGTATGCATCGAACAAATTTCCCGTAACCCCCTCAACCGTGTCATCTATAGGCAATACATGCACACGTTTTCCGTATTTGACATCAGGACATTGATGCACAGAGACAACGTCCCCGAGCCTGACCCTCAGGTTTGACCGGACAACCTTGTTCATCCTAACCTTTGGCTCATCACAAGTGTCGTCGGCAAGAGCAATGCAGACAGTATCTTTCCTTTTGTTTCCCTTAATCAGGATTGTGTCGCCACGAAAGAGTTGAAGCTTCTCCATCGTGTCGGGATGGAATGAGACATAAGAGTTGTCGTCATTGTTAATAACTTCATCGACAACAAGTCGATTTGGCGACTTCTTGCGCTCCAAAATTGCAGTACTAAAATCCTTCTTTGTTGAGTCGGGTTTGCTAGACATGTTCTTAGAGAAAGATGTGAAAATATTTGTGAAGTTTTTGTGATCTAATTAAGCCGATCGATTGGGGTTTATATAGGGAGTGAATTCAACTCCTTTTGTCAATATGAAAGTTTTTCCTTCTCCTCTTAGGATTAGGAATATGAAACTTCTAGACTAATTTAAATTTTTTATTTGGAATAATTTGTGTAATCGGAAGTTAATGATTAAGAATAACGAATCGATGACAGTGTAACCAAAAATTGAATAAAAAACAAGAAACTTTTTGTTTGATGTTTTTCAATATATTTTCAGTTTTGAAGAACTATGGTTATATTCTTTTAGTACTAATTAATATACATTTTAAACATTCGGCATACGATGACAACTGTACGTTGGACTGATTATGCTAGTTAATTAAACGTTATATTATTGAGAACCTGTAGATTAATCTAGTGAAACCCGAAAACAATTGTTATGAATTTAGTATATGTGTCAAAGAGACCAACAAACACTCAATTAAAATATCAAATAGACCAATAAATATTCAATTTAAAATTAATTCGCTTTAGTTTAATTGGCACATTTATCATGCGTGAGTGGAGAGTTCAAGGTTCAAATTTTCGTTTATGTTTTTTGTATTTTTTAGGACTACTTTACTTTTGCAAAAGCACTTTAAAATCTCTCGAAAAAGGAGTTTGTAAGAAAAATAAAACAAAAAAAGACATGGGCTTAGTAGATAGAGAAGGACTCATGTGGGTGGTTCTGTTGATTTTCAAGATGTATGCTACATTATCTTTGCGCAATTGCTCTTATTGGCAATCCCTTATAAATACTAGAGCAATTGAACTTTGCATAACAAATAATGTGAACAAAGTCTGTAGTTCTATTTTCCAGTTAACATCATTCTTACTATATTATCAAACATTCCATCAAGGAAAGGAAACATGTGCCCCGAACCGGGAAGTTCATGATACTGAATCCAGGGAAGGCGTTGTGCAATGTATCGCTGCAACATAACAGGGACAACACCATCTTCATCTCCTTGCCATAGATGAACAGAACCTTCAGTACCATTTGGAAATGGATTCTCCAGATCCATTGGATCAAATTCCCATTTTCCAAAACCAATTGCTGCATCACGGTGAACGGATTCTGCTTCTCCTTGTTGTCTTGCTTGTACCTGACGTAAAGAGTTAGTAATAACAACTTAAGTAGCATAGGAATGAACAACAAATTGATAAGAAAACCAATTTTGATGGACAACAAATTGATAAGAAAACCAATTTTTTAGGGAATTAATTAACAACTCTCTTAGATGGAAAGTTGGTTTACAAATTCTGCCTATTATATATATGTCAAGTTTGTTGTTAACAAAATTACGACAAAATTGTTACGTTTAGCTACAAAAAATTCCATCAGTAAACATACTTCTATAATTTGCAGAGCATGTAGTTCTGTCCTTGAGAATGAATGTTTTCTACTATATTACGTCTGGCATACCATCTCATCTTTTCTACTATATTACGAATAGTAAAATTTGTCAATAACATAGAGGCAAACATAAAATTACCAGACTCGAGTAATCAATGTGTGGCGCAATCTCAATATCTTGCTTGCAAAGAACCAATGTATTAGCTATAACAGAATAACCAGGGAACCACTTTTGAGTATTCCACCAAGAGGATAACCAGGGGGTATAATGGAAAACACGAATCGCCCATTGATCTCGTTCCATCAAATCGTTGTACACTTTGTTCGATAAATTAGCAGGAAAACCAGGCCACCAGTAGTTAACAGCCGGAGTTAATAATGTGACCCCTGCTAACCTGCCAAAATATTCGTCAGAATTCCATCGGGTACTAATAAACAATAATTTGCATAGTTAGTTTTAAATTATACCTATGAGGGATGTACTTAAGGCAACTCCAAGTAAATGTACCACCCATGGAATATCCAATTAAGTAGAATTTAGATCCAAGTCCTAATTGATCTGCAAGCTCTTCAACATCTAAAGTCCAACTTTTCAATGTTCGTCTGGGATGAGGATCACTTTCTCCATGACCAGGTCTATCAAAGTTCACAATATAAATTCCTAATTCTTCAATGAGTTTCTGGAAGATAACCCGCCATTTAAATTAAGTGATGATACAAAATAAAAAGTGTTAGAAACTAAAAGTAGAAACAAATTAATAGGGTAAATAATTTATTAGTCATTCCCTTTAACTATTAGTACACAATGCATTTTAAAATAATAAAAATAAAATAAAATTATGTATTTAGCGACAAACGGTTTGATTAATAATATCTATTCGTTTTTATTCTCTCCCGAATTAAGGGTCGTTGGACTGTTCATGACCCTAAGTGTAACGACTGAGTTCTAAGAAGACGACACTATGGCAAGACTTAAGCAAAATTAAGTCCTAAAAGACGGTGAGGTGTTTGTATCTTTAATACATGCATATGGAGATCTTTTAAAGCCACGAGGCCGGAAAAAGGAAACTCTAGTCGAAAAGGTAATATCTATATAATATTATTTCAGACTAATAAAGTCCTATCTTTTAGTTGAATTGAACTGAAATTTGCTGAATTAAATTGAATTATTTTTATTTTTTTCGCCGAATTGAAATTTATTGAACTAGACTCGAAATAAATTTACTGATTTTAAATTAAGTAAAAAAATAACAACAACTTGTACCTGTGAAAGAGTATTGGAAATAAGAGGGTCGTGCCTACAAGAACCCAAAGGATGGAGATATATGATTTTAAATTTGGCTACATCTTTAGAGACACCCCTTTCTTTGTAGGCCAAATGCCTCCCATCTCTAAGCTTTATTCTTGGGCCTGTAATCGGAGGCCCATTTGAAGACCCGGGTATCTTATTTGGGGGAGGTTGTATTTCTTGATAAGCCCATGCCAAAATCCCCACCAACAAAACCAATAATACTTTCAAAAAGATTCCTGAAAAATATCGTAATAAAAGTCACATGAATAAAGCTAGTTAAATTTCTAGTTCATAGCTCAGTTGACGATGCATATTGAAATTTGGTACGTGAAAAAAGAACTCATGCTTAATTGTTACAAATACATTCACTCATTAAAACTTTACTTGATAATTATATCTCACAGTATTTATGAAAATTACTTTGGTATGAAAAAAAGATTATTAATAAAAATATAAGTTAACCCGACCCATTTGATACAACCTAGACGAGCTAGCTAGATACACAAACCCGTGAATACTTTAAAAATACCTATAGTTAAGACCAAAAAATACTGGCATTTTCTCAATAAAAGCTGGGTGTATGGCTAAGCGCCGAGGAAGACCCGGTTATTATTAAAGAAAAAGGAAAAGAGTTACAAAGAAGGAAAATGAACAAATAAAGAAAGAAACTAGCCAAAACGGAATTGCTTAACATGACTCAAGCCCTCGTAAACAAAATCTATCACGAAAAATAGGCGAAATATCCCACCAAAACAAGTCGCCCCGTGTTTAGTCAAAGCGTCCGCCAGACTATTACCTTCCTGAAAAATGTGGGTCTCAATGACCTCCACATGAAATCTGATCAATGCATCCCAAGCAACATCACGAACTTGAAAACTTAGAAGATGAATAACATAACTTGAATCACATCAATGCATAGTTTATGTCATTGTCATCCCTTTTCCCAAGCAATAGAAATCACATGAATAACAGCCCTAACTTCCGTAATAAAAGCAAACCGAGAGTTAATCGGGAAGCAGAAGGAGTTGAGTGTGGATTGAAATGACGTAAGAGCATAAAAATCCCAACATATTTACACTGGTGCATGAAAGAAATTTAACATAGATAAAATAATTAACAGAAAATAGTTAGAACCTGAAGGAAGATTTGATATGTTCTTGTTCTCTCCCCATGCCATTCTTGGCCTGAGATTAAGATGAAGAAATTTAGAGTTCCTAATTTGCAAAGAAAATATTTATACACTAATAGAGACTACTATTTTGGAGGAAACTAATTAAAAAAATACTTCATGATTATATGGGGTTACCGACATTAAATAATTAAAGATACATAAATTATTTTAAAGAGAATAAAGCTTATATTTTTCCTCCACGTTTTCTCTCAAAAATGTAAATATAAAATGCAGAAAAGCCTTAATTTGAATTTAGAGTATATACATATAAAATGCTTATGAAATTTAGTGATAATGTATGAGATAGAGTGAGAAAGTATGAGTGTGTCACTGGAAAAGAGTGAGAGTCCAATCCTTTAATTCATTTGTGTTATGTATTGGGTTCTTTTAGATGCCTTGCGTCAATGAAGAGGCGTTAATACTACTAGTGTTCATGTTCTTTCTTCAGAATCATAATAAATTTGATAGCGTCATTTAAGACAAGTTTAATCAAGACGAGTCTAACAGTATAAGAATCGTCAAAATGAAAGTATTTGGTGACATTCATTACAACAGAGCAATTAAAGTTTTGTTCTTATCAATCAAAGATGTATTGGCATGTATTTAAAAATTTCAATGATTCTTTACTTGCGCTCAATAATTCGATTAGCCCTCTAAACTTTAAGATATCTCATTAGCTATCCAAAAGCAAAACAAGATTTGAATAGGTTGAAGTATAGAGGCCAAGTAAATTACTTTAACTAAGTTTAGATATCAGCGAATTACTTTAAGTTAGTTCAAAAGATCAATATCGGAAATAAGTTCAGAGCGATAATGAGACATCTGCAAAGTTCAAAGGACCCATCAGATTATTTGGCCAAGTACAATGACCTACCAACCCCTTCATTTTGAATGGCAACGAGACGATCAATTACAACACACTGGTACAAAAACTTAACTAAAACAACAAATAAATATCAGAAAACTAGGAGTTCTTTTATGGACAGGAAGTGGAAAAATAATCAGGAAAAAATGCGAGATTGTCAATTTTTATCGAAAAAACACGGTTTTCGTCTAACCTTTCTCAGATTAATTGAGGAGGAATAATTTCTATGCTCCTGTTATCATCAACCTTATCATTCTCTCAAACAATCCATCGAGGTGAGGAAACTGATGCCCGGAACCTGGAAGTTCATGGTAATGAATCCAGGGAAGCCGCTGCACGACGTATCTCTGCAACTTAACAGGCACTATTAGATCTTCATCTCCTTGCCATAGATGAACAGAACCTTCATTATTTGGAAATGGATTCTCTAGATCCATAGGATCAAATTCCCAATTGCTAAATGCAATCTCCGCGTCACGATAAATGGACTCACCTTCTCCTTGTTGCTTTGCATATCCCTGAGGTAAAACTCAAAAGTTAACCAAGTAGTAGAGATCATAAAGGATAGATCCATATTAGACTTTGATACTATGTTTGTGCATTCAACCGGATAAAAGGTCAAATTGGCCTTTCGACTTGGCTTACATGATCAATTTGCTTTACAAATGAACTTTGGATATCATTTTGGACATTCAACTTGTCGGGTATTTTACGAGTCAGCGTGAGAAATTGACACGTATAATTAAAAACTACAAAACATACATGGCAACATCTGATGATGGATATGTATTTCACGCAAAAAATGCACAAGGAGAAAACATAAACAGCCTCAAAAGGTGTTTTCAGTAACACGGTGCGATACAAACAGTATATAAAAGCTTTAGAGGTAAACAGAAGATTACCCGAAATTTTTCATCCAACTTGTCCACAATCTTTTTGTCTTGCTGGGAGAGAATTTTACGGTCGTTAGCTATAACAGAAGAACCAGGGAACCACTTTTGAGTATTCCACCAATAGGATAACCAAGGAGTGTAATGGGCAACACGATATGCCCATTGGTCTTGTGGAAACAATTCGCGGTAGACTTCAGTTGATAAATTAGCAGGAAAACCGGGCCACCAGTAGTTAGTAACAGGAGTCATTAACAGTACCCCTGCTAGCCTGATAAAAGCAAACAAATCCCTAGCAAATTAGAAGACGCCGAAAGGGGACGATAAGAAACAGAAGTTCATATAGCTAAGCTAAATAATACCTGTGAGGAATGTACTTAAGACAGGTCCAAGTATATACACCACCTAACGAAAACCCAATCATGTAGAACTTGGATCCAAGTTCCAACTGATCTGCAAGCTCTTCAATATCCGAAGTCAAGCTTTTTAATGTTCGACTAGGATGAGGATCACTCTCTCCATAACCTGGTCTGTCAAAGGTCACAATGTAGACCCCTAATTGTTCGGCGAATTCCTGGATGAACCACACCGTTGAATGAAATGATATACTGAACAACTTAAATAGGATGCAGAATAATATGGATAGAAACAGCAACCGATTAGTACCTGTGATAAACGAGTTTCAGTGACGAGATCGTGCCTACAAGAACCAAAACCATGTTGAAATACAATCTTATATTTGGCTACATCTCTTGAGACACCATACTCTTTGTAAGCCAAATGCCTCCCATCTTTAAGCTTTATTCTTGGTCCTGTAATAGAAGGCCCGCCCAGAGAGCCACATATCTTGGTTGGAGGAGGTTGAATCGCCTGATAACCCCATGCCAAAATCCCCACAACGAAAACTAATAATACTTTCGTAAAGATCCCTGAAAATATTATGCTCGAATTCAGTCGCATAACTGAGCTATTGAACACAAAACCATGAAAACTAGACAAGATCACTAAACTACCACATATATCCATATCTCCACATCTCCACATTATACTAAACACCAGATATGGAATATTACAACACCAATCTAATAAGTTTCCGTTTGGTACTGCCGAAGAAAAGGATGCAAGGATCTTATTTTAAAATACAGCACATCTATGTGCCTATTTCTAGGTCAATATACAGATACCATAATCTAGCCAATGAATATTACAACACAGAAGACTAGAGCTAAATATGCTAAAGCAACTTTTCTATGCTATAAACACCTTATATGTTCTTAATCATAATATAGTCTTGTTGATTTGATTCAAATTTGAATCTATAACTGCATACCACTGTTCTCAACAAGGCTTCGCCTAGATGCTCAAAATCGAGAATCCGGTTTGTACAAACTGGAATGCCTAGACGCTTAAAATCCAACTTCTACCCCACTAGTTCTCCCCATTAGTCCCAAGTCCGACTAGTACTCGAAAGTTTAGACTCGAGCTACAAGCTGCTAGAGCCTTTTATTGCACTGATGTGTACTAGTAGATGTATTTTTTCACAGAATTTCCGATCAAGCAAGGACATAAACACAAATCAACCAATACAACAACAACAACAACAACAACAAATTAGACCTTAGTCCCAAAATGATTCGAGGTCGGCTAAATAACTGTGAAACTCAAGCCGCGTGAGTAACATATATGCTCTCCCGCCACTAAATCCTATCTACCACCATATTTTCCTCAATCTCTAATAACCTCATATCACTCTCTTCCAAGTTTGCTTAGAACTTTCCCTTGCCACTTTTCAAACCTTCTAACTAACCGGCGCATCACTCGCGCTTTTTTTTAATATGGCCAAAATGTAGCACATCCACGTGCCTTTTTTTAGGTCAATACATAAACCACAATCTAGCCAATGATATTATAACACAGAAGACTAAAGCCAGGGGCGGGCGGATCTAGGAGAAGCTAGCGGGAGCTTAGCAACTACTAAACATTAAGTAATGCTGAAAAATCTATAGAAACTATGTCTAGTTCATTAGTTTCATATGCAAAAACATCAAAATAAATAAATTTAGTATAAATAAATAAACAGAAATAGATGAATAATTGAGAGAAAATAAGTGAATAAAATTAAAAATTAAACCTGAAGGAAGGTTGTTTGGATTAGGTTTTCGAGTATGAGATCTAGCTGAAGACGCTGATATTTTCTTCCTCTTCATACCTCCTTCCGCCATTGCTCTTAATCGGAGATATAAATCGGATTAAGAGCCAAAAGATTTTCATCAGTGACACTGACTGACTGAATTATAAATTAAATAAAAAAACAAAGATATGAATTAAATAAAATATGTGACTCGTTATGTCGTGACACGTGGAGAATTCACCTAATTTTATATTGTTAAGTTGATGCCGTCTTTCTTGAGAATGTCGTTGTCATTTGCTTTTCTTTCAGAGGAAAATGTTGTTATTTGTTTATTATTGTATTTTTATCATATTCCACTAGCACTATTCGATTTGATTTGTTACTGAATCTACCTCTCATTCCTTTAAATATAAGTTTGGAATTTTGTCCTAGCATTTTCTTGGGAGTTTAGAAGTGAATGAAAGTAAGTGTTAGAGGATGTTGAGGAGATAACGGAATAGAAATGAAAAATGATAAAAATAAAAGTTAAAATGTTAATTTTGTTTGAAAGTTGGTAGGATTGAATGAGAGGTTAATAGATGTAAATTAGTTAAAATGTTTATGCTATTTTCATTAACTTCCAGTTTAAAGGTTAAAGTTTTGGGGTATTGTAATTTGGAGTTACTGAATGTAATCTTCTAAGCAAATGATATAGAAAATATCTTAAGGATCCCCTAGCCAATACTGCAAAATCGGACTCTATCTCTTCGCACTTTGATTAACGGGGAATCTACTTGGTTAAATTGGGTTCTCTCTCGTGTCGCTTTTAACCAACGTTTTAATAATCACAATTCTGAAGGACGTGAAGAATGGATTGAAGTTTGGTTTCCAAGGTCAGGAATTTCGTGTTGAAGGCTTGCTCAAATTTCATCCCGGCTTGTGAAAATTTATATCTTTGGCATATTCCAGTTGAAAACAGGTGTGCAATTTGCCAGCAACTTGGAGAACATAGATTTCATGTATTTGTTGATTGTGATTCCATATATCTTGGTTGAGGAGGCGAGGAGGCTGTATTGCCTTGTACGCCCACACCAAAATGAACATAAAGAAACTCAACGGATGATTGTAGACAAATTAAACTAATGGTTGTTAAAACAAAATAGAGACAAAGTAATCTAAAGTTAAAGTGATTATAGCGTTTTCGACAAATAATTCAAATACTGGAGCATTCAACACCGGTATATAAATATGTCAACCATATCTGAAAACAAATGAATTACAAAAAAACTAATTCAAAGTTGAACTTATACAACAGATGCATAACACAAAATTTGAACTTCTTTTAGGACAAAAACTCAACAAAAATAACAGGAAAACCAGACCTTTAGAAATTTTTTGTGTAACTTCCTACTCTCCAGTTAACATTAACCTTATCATTCTCTCAAACATTCCATCAAGGGCAGGAAACAGATGCCCCGAACCGGGAAGTTCATGATACCGAATCCAGGGAAGGCGTTTCACAATGTATCGCTGCAACTTAACAGGCACTAATAGATCTTCATCTCCTTGCCATAGATGAACAGAACCTTCATTATTCGGATACGGATTCTCTATTTCCATAGGATCAAATTCCCACTTCCCAAATGCAATCGCCATATCACGATGAATGGATTCCGCATCTCCCTGTTGCCTTCCATATTCCTGAGGTAACACTCAACAATCAAGAAATCACGAGAAGAAAAACTTAATTAACAACCTCTACATGGTGTACTCCAAACCACGTAAAGTAGTTGTAAATGTGAACAAAAGATTACCAAAATTTTCGATTTTCCCTTGGCGAGAATCTCTCTGTCTTGTTCAGTGAAAACATTAGGATCGCTAGCGATTACAGCAGAACGAGGGAACCAGTTCTGCAAATGCCACCACTATGATAGCCAAGGAGCGTAATGCACGACACGAAATGCCCATTGGTCTTGTGGTAACATTCCGCGGTAGACTTGAGTTGATAAATTAGCAGGAAAACCGGGCCACCAGTAGTTAGTAGCTGGAGTTAATAATAGTACCCCTGCTAACCTGTTAAATGCAAACAAATTCGTCTGTAGAATTTGAAGAAACAAAACGAAAAAGAATAAGAAAGAACATAAAATTCATATAGTTTAGCTCAATAATACCTGTGAGGAATGTATTTAAGACATGGCCAAGTCAACTCGGCACCCATGGAATACCCGATCATATAGAACTTAGACCCGAGTCCTAATTGATCTGCAAGCTCTTCGATATCCGAAGTCAAGCTTTTCAATGTTCGACCTGGATGAGGATCGCTCTCTCCATACCCCGGTCTATCAAAATTCACAATGTAGACCCCTAATTGTTCGGCAAATTCCTGAAAGAGCCACATAGTTGAATGAAATTATTATACTCATTGGTGACACATATAGGACGAAGAATAATATAAATAAAAACATTTAGTAATAGTACCCGTGAAAGGTGATTTTGAGGGACGCCATCATGCCTAGAAGACTTAAAACCATGGATATAGATGAACTTATATTTGGCCACATCTTTTGAGACACCGTACTCTTTGTAGGCCAAATGTCTCCCGTCTCTAAGCTTTATTCGCGGTCCTGTAATAGAAGGTCCGCCCGGAGAGCCACATATCTTGGTTGGAGGAGGTTGTATCACCTGATACGCCCACGCCAAAATCCCCGCAAAGAAAACCAATAATACTTTTGTAACGATCCCTAAAAAACATTGTTTCCGAATTTAAGAGAAATCACATAATCAAGTTATTGAACACAAAAGCATGAAAGCCATAAAATAATAACAGAGCACTTAAGAACACCCTATATTATATTTTTAACCAAATAATGGGCATACCTGAACATTGCATTTACTTTCATTATGGCCTCTAAACTTGAGTTCTAGACATTATGTTTCCTAAATTTTACAATTTACTGCTATAATAGCCTATTTTACTACAAATCGAGCCTTTTGTCACCCCGCGGAGGTCTTAAAAAAGCAATCGAATCAAAGAAACAACAAAAGAAAGGAAACCTGAAGGAAGATTGAAAGAAGTGTTTTGATTAGCTCTTCCAGATAATTTGTTGTTCATACCTCCTCCTGCCATTGTTGTGAAACTTCAATGATGATTGAGTGTTACTTGAAATAAAGTAGAACATTGTGACATAAAATGTTCGTACATAATGATACAATGGAATCATTTATTACACGTTTAATATGAATATAGTTAAAGCATTACTCATACGAAATTATAGTATATACTTTATTTTAAAATATTTAATTATGTATATTAATTTTAAAAATTGTAATTTTGTTAATAGAGAAGAGAAGGAATAGATTAGTGAAAAATAAAGAACACAATAACTGGTTTCAAAATAAATAAAGAATACAATAACTTTTTTAAAAAAAATTGTACAATTAAGTTTATAATTAATAAGAAAAATCTTCTCTGTGTGTTTGATTTCATGACCTTCCAAATCATAGAAAGTCTCAACCACATCAATAGAAGCATCATCACGACAAGATATAATAACTTTAATAATTTTATTTTACTTCTAGAAAATAACTTATTAATATTGATAATGTCATAAAAGGGCGGTGTCATGTTTATGGGAGTACAATTTAACAATATTATTGACTCTTTTCTTATTTACATCACCATAACTATGATTGAAGAAATAAAAAAAAAAGTTATCATTTCGATCTTCTTCCTTTTTTATGAATTATATTAATTTATATTTCAATAATTAATATAATATAAAATATAATGACTTTCAACATTAATGTATCATTTTAAATGTAGAATCATGGGTTCGAATCTCACAATTGTAAAAAGTGAATTTTTTTTTTAAAATGAAGGTTGTATAACCGCTTAAGTTCCCTTAACTGTTTAAAATCGAAAATTTGGATTGAATCGCCTAAATTCACCTAAACACTCAAAATCTGATTTATCTACGTCTAGTTTCCGGTCTAATTTCTTATTAGTCCCGAAGGTATCTGGTCGTCCGACTACCGTCTATTGACTTTTATTTCACTGGTTTTAAGTCATGAAACTAATGGTTATAGTTGAGAGGCTATAGATTTGTTTCACCATAGATAGATAAAACTATTGGAATAATTAAGCCGTATAATCCATAAAAGGTGTTCATGCCTTTTTTAAATTTTTCTTATCCGAACTAATAACACAAATGGTAACAATTTTATTAAAACTAGCTAAAATCAAACGAGAAGAATAAGTTCTGCAGAAATCAATCAATGAAAAGTAAAATCCTATAAATACATTATAAGAGGCGGAACGAGAGCTAAAAATTCAAAGGATGAATGAGAAAAATTTTAGTAAGAACACTCAAATTTGTGGCATATTCTATAAAGGTTTTCGTCAGTCACTTTTCAAATGTGCAAAATTCTCCCACGATGAATACATACGTAGAGATTGTCGATTAATGTATAAAAAACAGAAGGCTAAATAGTAAAGATAAATCTTATGTAAAAAAATAAAATGAAAGTAAAAATTGGAAATGCAACCGATTCATCAAAATCGAAGAAGAAAAATCAATCGTATAAGTCTAGATTCAACGGTGAATGATCGAGAGTTCATGTGTGGACATTACTTAATAATAGTAAAAAGTTACAACATAGTGGTACAAAGTTTGTGTATCAGAAACAATGTGGAAAGAAGGCTTTCTATTCTCCAGTTACCATTATCCGTATTATTTTGTCAAACATTCCGTCAAGAAAAGGAAACATGTGACCTGAACCTTGAAGTTCGTGATAACGAATCCAGGGAAGGCGCTGCACAATGTATCGCTGCAACTTCGCAGGGACGACAACATCTTCCTCTCCCTGCCATAGATGAACAGAGGCTTCATTGTTTGGAAATGGATTCTCCATATCCATTGGATCAAATTCCCACTTGCCAAAAGCAATCCCCGCGTCACGGTAAATGGATTCACCTTCTCCTTGTTGTTTTGCATATTCCTGAGAAGGCACACAAGTCATAGAATAGATCAATACAGGAATGTGTATACATTTAAACTACTTTTGGACGAGGAAAAATGCTCGATAAAGGGTCAATCTCGCCCTTCAACTTGCAAATGCAATCGATTTGCTTTGAATATGAAATTTTGGTATCGATTTGGACCTTTAACTTGTCATGTTTTGTACGAGTCGGCATAAAAAATGCCAATGCCTGTAACTTATTAAACTACATTCTTGTTGAAACTCTAAACTGCTTCCGATGAAGGTTTGTTGACACGCTGTAAGATAAGCAGTATGCAAAAGCTGTACAAGTAAACAGAAACTTACCATAAAATTTGATGATCCAACAAACTTAGCGGCGATTTCTTTGTCTTGCCGTGAAAAAATGTCAAGGGGGAGAGATATAAAAGAAGCTGGAGGGAACCACTTTTGAGTGTTCCACCAATAGCCGAGCCAAGGAGCATAATGGATAACACGAAAAGCCCATTGATCTTGTGGTAGAAGTTTGTGGTAGGCTTCAGTCGATAAGTTAGCAGGAAAACCCGATAACCAGAAGTTAACAGCTGGAGCTACTAAGGAAACCCCTGCTATTCTGTTATATGCAAACAAAACAAATCCGTTGCAAGTTAGAAGGCGAATATAGGAAAAACGAGGAACCACAATTGATATAGCTGATCGAGCTAAATTATACCTGTGAGGAATGTACTTAAGGCAGCTCCACCCATACGCACCACCCATGGAATTTCCTATTAAGTAGAACTTCGATCCGAGTCCTAATTTATCTGCAAGCTCTTCAATATCCAAAGCCAAGCTTTTCAATGTTCGACTTGGATGAGGATCACTCTCTCCATAACCCGGTCTGTCAAAGTTCAAAATATAGACCCCTAATTGCTCAGCAAATTCCTGGAAAACACCACATTTAACCAAATGATACTCATTTCGGATGCATAAAACTCAAGACACGGTGGATAAAGACAGGAAGCAATTAGTACCGGTGAAAGATTAATGTCGAGGAAACGATCGTGAACACAAGAACCAAAACCATAGAGATATATGATTTTATATTTAGCCACATCTTTTGAGACACCATGCTCTTTGTAGGCCAAATGTCTCCCATCTCTAAGCTTTATTCTTGGTCCTGTAACAGAAGGTCCCCCCGGAGAGCCACATATCTTGGTTGGAGGAGGTTGTATCGCCTGATACGTCCATGCCAAAATGGCCACAAAGGAAAGTAATAATACTTTTGTAAAGATACCTGAAAATATTATGCTTGAATTAAGGAGCACTTAAAGTATGACATATATACATATCTCTACATTATATAAAAGACCAGAAACAGAATGTTACATCACAAATACAATAAAATACAGTATGGTATTGCTGAAAAAGTGGATGCAATAATCTTATATTGGTGTTTGATTATGAGCGAGTAGAAAACAGAGGAAGTGAGTGTTAATACCAGAAGGAAGATAGGAAGAGGTGTTTGGATGAGGTTTTCTAGTATGGGATCTAGCTGAAGTTGCTGATATTTTCTTCTTCTTCATACCTTCTCCTCCTGCCATTGATGCCAATCACAAGATCTGGATTCGTAGAGTTTAGTGACTCGATGATTTAAAATGCAAGTGGTGATGACTGCTATCATCATTTTCTATAAAGGTTGACTTCATTATGGGCCAATGTATTACTTTATTATTATTATTATCATTTTTTATAAACATTAAGGTGCAAGATTTCAAACATTTATACATTGATTTATACTATTATTATTATTACTGAAATTTAAATTAAAAAATATAAACAATTTTAATTTTCCAAATTTTTGGGTTTTTCACAAAGACAAAAGGAACTTAATATATTGGTTTTTTTTTTTTAAGGAACTTAATATATTAGCTTTATATTTTGAAAAATATTTGTTTGACAGTTTAATTCTTATATACATTTAGGGATATTCTATGGTTACTTTGTTTTTCACAAAGTAACCATTACTTTGTTTTGTCAACCATTGGATCATGGGTTAAAAACTAATCCAATGGTGAAAAAGACAAAGTATAGACAAAGTAAGGGAAAAACAAAGTGACCATAGCCTACACCATACATTTAAACTGTATATAAGAATTAAACTGTCGAACAAATTGTTTTCCGTCAAAAAAAAAAAAAAAAACCTCTATCTTATGTGTAAATTATATTTTTGGTCCCTAAAATTTAATATGTTTACATTTGGTACTAATGATTAATTTTTACACTTAAATACCATTGTTATATGTAAAAAAATATATTTTTATTTTCATAATTTAAATTTTTTATTACAGTTTTAATTTTGACAAGATTACAGAAATTATTCTCCATAGTTTTTTTAACTATGACACTAAGCCAAATACCAACTTAACTCCTAGTACTTTTTAGAAAAGTAAAAATCCCCAAACTATTGTCTCTATTATACATATTATTTACATAAAAAGATATTTAATGTTTTTAAAATAAAAAAAACAAAAGTATGCATTCTATACGACTTTAATTCCTCAAACTTTTCATTTTAAGATTATTTCTAATGATAATTGCACTTATTACTAATATTATTATTATTACTAACCAATATGAATTTTGCAATATCATTCACATGTTAGACATCATGTGAAAATTCAAAACGAAATCGAGACACTACTTGTTTTTCAGTTATAAACTTTAAGGAAGTTAGAGAGTCAATATCTTACACTTCCATTTGTGGAAATGTACCAATAGCAGCTTTATTACTCTTTATTGGCATGCATGATACTGATCTCTCAATCTTTATTATCTTCAAAAGTTGTGCATACAAGAGAGATTACCTAATTAAATAAGATATAAATCACCATCAGATTTTAATTTAGTGGTGCCTCGTGAAATTCTATTTGGTCAATCATTAAAGTGGGTAAATATCACTCTTAATTCAACATGCATGCCCATTAAGGAAAACCGAGAATTACTTCCACAATAAATTACAACATACTTATACAAAGTTCAAATTTTACAATGAACAACAGAAAATTAAAACTACTTTAAGACAACATAACCAATCAAGAAAATTCTAGTCTCCAGTTACCATTATCCTTACCATTTTGTGAAACAATCCATCAAGCAAAGTAAACACGTGCCCTGAACCTTGAAGTTCATGATAACGAATCCAGGGAAGGCGTTGTGCGATGTATCGCTGCAACTTAACAGGAACGACACGATCCTCTTCTCCTTGCCATACATGAACAGAAGCTTCATCATTTGGAAATGGATTCTCCATATCCATAGGATCAAATTCCCACTTTCCGAATGCAATCGCCAAGTCACGATGAATGGATTCTGCATCTCCTTGTTGTCTTGCATAATCCTGAGGAGGCACAACTTAGAAAATGACCAAATAGAATAGATCGACAGAATGTGCACAGGTTGAAACTTCTTTTGACGCAGAAACATGCTCGATAAAGGGCTAATTTGGCCCTTCAACAGTGCAAGATAAGCAGTATATAGAAGCTGTAGAAGTAAACAGAAGATTACCATTTCATTTGCTGCTTCAAGTAGTATCTTACCGACAAGATCTTTGTCTTGCTGGGTAAAAATGTCAGGGTGGAGAGCTATAATAGCAGCAATAGGGAACCACTTTTGAGTATTCCACCAATAAGATAGCCAAGGAGTATAATGAGCAACACGAAGCGCCCATTGGTCTTGTGGTAAAATTTTGCTGTAGGCTTCAGTCGATAAATTAGCAGGAAAAGCCGGCCACCAGTAGTTAATAGCTGGGGCTATTAACGATGCACCTGCTATTCTGTTACACGCAAACAGAACCAATCCATTGCAAGTTGGAAGACGAATAAACGAAACAATAAGAAACGAGAATTTGCATAGCTGACACGAGCTACATTATACCTATGAGGAATGTACTTAAGGCAGGTCCAAGCCAACAAACCACCCATGGAATTCCCAATTAAGTAGAACTTGGATCCAAGTCCCAATTGATCTGCAAGCTCTTCGATATCTGAAGTCAAACTTTTCAATGTCCGACTTGGATGAGGATCACTCTCTCCATAACCCGGTCTATCAAAACTCACGATGTAGACACCTAATTCTTCGGCGGATTCCTGGAAGAACCCACATTGAACCAAATGATACTCATTTCTGATGCATAAAACTCAAGATGCAAGATAATATGGATAAAGATAACAAGCAATTATTACCGCTGAAAGAGTAATGTTGAGGAAGGGATCGCGAATAGAAGCACCAAAACCATGGAGATTTATGATTTTATATTTGGCCACATCTTTTGAGACACCATGCTCTTTGTAGGCCAAATGCCTCCCGTCTCTAAGCGTTATTCTTGGTGCTGTAATATTAGGCCCACCCGGAGAACCACAAATCTTGGTTGGAGGAGGTTGTATTGCCTGATACGCCCACGCAAAAATCCCCACAAAGGAAAGCAATATTACTTTCCAAAAAATTCCTGAAGATATCATTCTCAAATCAGATAAATATACATGATTGACTTAAGAAAACCATAGGACCAGATGGGAACATTTAAGAAAACCATATCACTGACATTATATCAAAGACCGGAAACGGAACCAATACAACACCGATCCTGTAAAATTACAGCTTTGAAATGCTGATGCAATAACGTAGCCATTGCATATTATAACAAAGAGGACTAAATCAATAAGTGCAGAATCATCTATCTTTAAAGCTATTAATTAAAGTCAGAATAAACTCTAAACACTCATGTTCTAATTCAATCAAGGAAGAAAAATTACAGAAACGATGAAAATTTAGTTCAAACTTCTAATGAAATAGTCTCCCCGTTCCATAATATTTGTCATTTTGGAGACAGAAATTTTTTCAAAATATATGTCGTTTTACACTTTTCAATAAGCATTAAATGATTTTTCTGACTTTATCCTTACAATGAATGACTAAGAATTTGTAGAGAAATTTTTAAGTATCAATTACTAGAGGATAGTAAGATATATTAAACTGTTTATAATGCTAATTAATGAGTTTCTCAATATTTATGAAGAAATCTTAAACGTCCAACATTACGAAACAGAGTGAGTAGTAGTTTCGCATTCCTGAGCATGTACCTTTCATTTCTATAGGTTATAATAGCATGTACTAAAAACTTAGGTTGGTAGTCAAGTGGGAACGAACATATATAAATCTAACAAAGCCTGAACAATCCAAGATGTAAGCATATGAAATTCGAACACATGCTTGATAAAAGATAAGATGACGTGGAAGCTGAAAAAACACCTGAAGGAAGGTTGGATGAGGTGTTTTGGGTAGCTCCTCGAGTGTGAGATGTGGCTGAAGCTGCAGATATTTTCTTGTTCATACCTGCTGCTGCCATTTCAGATTGGGAAATTGGGAGTTATGGTTCAAATTTTGAGAATAGTGAGTGACAATGATTGTGCACCCACAAAAGTGACGTTTTTTATCTGGATTTTATTGATAAAAGTGATGTTTTTTTGTCTGTGTCTTGTATTAATTATATCTTTTGTACTATATGAGAGAAAATAAAAGAGAAAAATCAGTAAGAAAAAGAAATAAAAAATCACCCTCCAATCAATTAAGGGAGATTTGCAGATTTGCTTGTCTGAAGGTTAGAAAAGTTTTAAGCTATGTTTGACTGAGTTTATTAAACTGAATTAATTAATTTATTTTTTTTGAACGAGAATTAAATTTTTATTGATTATTGATTTTAAGTTAAAAAAGAGGAGGGAGTAATGAAAGAGAAGAAAGATTTTAGCTTGAGTTGAACCAGTATAGAAAAGCTGCCTCATCAGCATCTTGATGATGTGGCAGCAGTTATCAGCATCTAGAATTTCTCAAGAAACGAAAGAATCAAGATCATAACGTGTATTGAAAACCAATTACATGAGCAACCTTCAAATATTGAAATTGCTTTCTAAACTCGGAGACATGTTGTTTCTAAAGAGAAAAGACACCCCATAACATATTTTGCACCATCGTCAAAAAGGATGTTGCTAAGAAGACAATTCACGGACATACTTTCCGTCAAAGTCAATATGATTTGCATCAAGTTTGCAAATTGATTTTCTATAACTTATTTCTTTTCCATCGAATAAACGATTTGGACCAGAGCAGAGGTACTGTTGGATTCAGTGGCGGAACCAGAATTTAAAATTGGGGGGGCTAACTTTAGAGGGAAGAATTTTTTTTTTTTGTAACATATAAGGGAAGAAAGACAATCTTGTAAAAAAAATAAAATAAAGGGGTCAATTTGCGTAAGCAGAAAAGAAGAATGAAGAACTTGATGGTAAAGGAATGAATGAGTTTTTAGTTTGAACTTTGTATATTTTTCAATAGCAATAGCATTGGAGTCGTTCACAAAAAGTGCCTATTCTATTCTGAAACCTAGAAAACGAGAAAGAGAAATGCTTTAGTAAAGCAAAAGTGATCAACGAAGAGCGGGATGGCGAATCCTTTCCCTCTTGACAAACATATGAGTTACAGAATTAAAAGGGAAACTAAAGGGGGCGGCTGTAAAATTTCTGGGGGGGCACATGTACATCGGAACAGTATCCCGAGGGATTTTGCCGGAGCCGGTGGGGCTTCGCCCCCCCCCCCCTCCCCCCCCAAGCTCCGGGCTGTGTCCGCCCCTGGTTGGATTCAGTCATGGGGCCTCTGACGATCAAGTCAGTAGCTGTTTTAAGAGGAAATTGGTATGAAAATAGGATTTGATAACTTACCAGCTTTCTCAGAATTCTATTCATACGAAGATAGACACATCCAAGGATAACAATATTACCAAAAATAAGACCAACTGCCAAATCATGTCTTGTTACCTAAAATAAGGTCATAGCTGCTCTGCATGCGTGCTCTTTGAACAAGATCATTATCAGTGGCGTAGCCAGCCACAAAAGTGGGTAGGCTAAAGCCCCCCCGGCTCTAGCGACTCCCTTGGCTAAAGTAAGTTACGCAGCTTCACAGCCTCCCTTAATATTTGTCCGTGCGTCCTTTAATATAGGGCTTAGCCCCCTCAAAGTGTAAATCTTGACTACGCCACTGATCATTATAGGCATGAAGTGTATTAAGAATAAAAGTCTGTACGAGGTATCTTGCTAATATCCCTTTATAAAAAAATCGGAAATTCGTTGGGACTGTTCCCGGCAAGCATATAAACTTTCCAGACAATAAATTACAACATAGTGGAACAAAATTTGAGCTTATACAACAAATGTATAACAGAAACCTGAAACTTCATTTTGGACTGGAAATGAACCAAACTAATTGCAAAATTTGACAAGGGTTTCTATTCTCCAGTGACAGTTACCTTTATGATTGTGTGAAACAAACCATCAAGGAAAGGAAACAGATGCCCGGAACCCGGAAGTTCATGATAATGAATCCAAGGAAGCTGCTGCACGACGTATCTCTGCAATTTAACAGGCACCAAGATATCTTCATCCCCTTGCCATAGATGAACAGAAGCTTCATTGTCCGGAAATGGATTCTCTAGATCCATAGGATCAAATTCCCACTTGCCAAATACAATCCCCGCGTCGCGATGAATGGATTCTGCATCTCCTTGTTGTTTTGCATATCCCTGAGGAGGCACAATTTAAATAATGACCAAGTAGCACAAACCATAGAATAGATAAAATAGAAGAATCACTTTAGTAAAATGTTGGACGAATCATCTTCCAAGAAAAATGTTGGATAAACGGTCAAATTGGCCCTTCGACTTGGCTCGACTAATCAATATTTGGCTATGAAAGGTGAACATTGGACAACAATTCAGGCCTTCAACTTATCATTCTTTAACATGATGCGATATAAACAGTATGTAGCTGTAGAGCTAAACAGAAAATTACCAAATATTTTGGTCTATTGTTCCTTGTACCGGCAATCTCTCTGTCTTGCTCAGAGAAAACAGCAGGGTCGTTCGATATAATGGCAAAACCAGGGAACCACTTCTGATTATTCCACCAATAAGATAGCCAAGGAGTATAGTGGGCAACACGAATTGCCCATTGGTCTTGTGGTAATATTTTGCCATAGACTTCAGCCGATAAATTAGCAGGAAAACCAGGCCACCAGTAGTTAGTAGCTGGAGTTAATAACGACACCCCTGCTAACCTGTTAAATGCAAACAAATCTCTCACTGGTTAGAAGGTATTGAAAGGAAACAACAGAAAACAACAATTAATATAGCTTCGCTGAGTTATACCTGTGAGGAATGTATTTAAGGCAGCTCCACCCCAACGCACCACCCATGGAAAACCCAATTACGTAGAACTTAGATCCAAGTCGCAACTGATCTGCAAGCTCTTCAATATCCAAAGCCGAGCTTTTCAATGTTCGGCTTGGATGAGGATCACTCTCTCCATAACCCGGTCTGTCAAAGGTCACCATGTAGACCCCTAATTGTTCGGCAAATTCCTGAAAGAACCACATAACTGAATCAAATGATACTCATTGCTGACAGAAAAAACTCAGAACTTATATAGGACGCAAAGACAAGAAGCAAGTAGTACCGGTGAAAGATGACTATCAACGACGGGATCATGCCTGCAAGAACCAAAACCATGGAGAAATATGATTTTATATTTGGCCACATCTTTTGAGACACCATGCTCACTGTAGGCTAAATGCCTCCCATCTCTAAGCTTTATTCTTGGTCCTGTAATGGAAGGTCCACCTGGAGAGCCAGGTATCTTGGTTGGAGGAGGTTGTATCGCCTGATACGCCCATGCCAAAATCCCCACAAAGAAAACCAATAATACTTTCCCAAAAATCCCTGAAAAATTATATTCGAATTCGGGCAGAGTTGAAAAATTAGGACGAATAATTGAGTCATTGAACACAAAAGCATGACTTAAACTATCACATGTATACAAATCTCCACTTGTATGGATGACCAGAAAAGGAATAATAGAACACCGATCCGATGAATTGAAGTTGATGCAGAAACCATAATCTAGGCAATGGACATTATAACACAGAAGACCAAAGCTATAAACGCAATCAAAGGGAAAATTTTACGATCTATATGCTATAAACACTCAATATATATATTCTTAGTCATACTAAAATCTTGTTCATTTTAATCAAAAAATTGTCTACTATGTCATATCATGAGAAATATTATGAAACACGAGCCCACATTCTACAGACGGAAGGAACCAAATGGACACGTGTTATCCTCCCGTCACTCACATTAAAAGGGCTAACCACCTAGGCACGTGGGCCAATATCACGATCCACAAAGCATGCCTGACACGTGGATCTACGCTTCCTGGAAAAAACCACAACCGCCATAACACAAGAAGCCACTAAAACCGTGACACGTGTTTAAGGCAAACACGCTATAAAAGAGAGGAGCAATATCTTGGTGAGGTAACTTTACTATTCACATTTCCATTGATAACTAACACCGCTTTTTCTAATCCTCTATTGACTTGATTGTCGGAGTGAAATGGTCTGTGCCCTGGCTAGATCACTGTTTGTTCATTCAATTTAATACAAATCTTGAAGATCCAAGTTGGCATTGTTGATCGCACACAACCTCGCTATGAAAATCTCTGTTTCCCCAATGTTAAGGAAACGATGGAAGTCCAATTAAAAAGCTAGTCAAATAGCTAGCTTTAAACAGTAAAATTCGTGTTAGCTCGAGCTTATAGTTAAGGGGTAAAAACATCTTTTATTATTAATCTCTTACACAAACGTTCACGTGAATGCCCCTTAGACTTGACGCATACACAACACAGGGCAAACCACCATTATGTGCTATTAATTTAACAAATATTGAGGTTGTCAGGAATTGAATTTCAAACGTTTTAATCGTAGAGGCTCTGATACCATATTACTCAAACGATTGAACCAAAAGCTCGAGCTGACTGTTAAGAGACTTGATCGCCTGAGTGAGGTAGTCGGTCCCCGACTAGATCACTGTTTATTCAATCAAGGCACCTGTCAGCTCGAGCTTTTAGTTCAATCGATCAGTATCATGTATCAGAGCCTCTACGATCGAAACGTGTTAAACAAATGCATACGTCATAAAAAAAACCTAATCGGATAAAAAAACAGATTGAGATAAAAAAAACCTGAAGGAAGTTTGAATGAGCTGTTTTGCTTAGCTTTTCTAGTATGAGATCTAGCTGAAGCCGCCGATATCTTCCTGCTCGTACCGCCGGCCATTGCTGGCAACAGATTACAAGATCGGAATTTTGAACCGGAATACGGCGGCGGTGGCGGCGGAGGAGGGGAAGAAAGTCGTCTTCGTTGAAATTCCGAGGGAAATGGAAAGGCTGACTGTGTTTTCTTCCGCCTTTTTTTGTCAAGGGACTTATCTGTCAATTCTTAATTTTATTTAATTGTATTCTTTTTTAAAAGAAACATTTATTATATTTGGAGAAAACTTTTTTTGGATATAATACAATTATTAAAATATGAGCTTAACATAAACCTAACTTTTTTTAAAAGTTATTAGTTTAGATATAAACTATGAAAATTATCCATTTAGAGTTATTTTGATATTGTTGTCGAGAAAAATAATTATTGTGGATAGATGGTGGCAAATCAAGAGTGATTTGAACCTTTTTTTTCTATTCATCTCCAATTTTAATTTCACGTTGTTTTATTTTCTCAAATTATACCATCCAAATAGATTTGCATCACAATTTATATAACGTTAAAACTTTTCCTTATAGAATGTACTCTTTTCTTTGAAAAATAACACTTAATAGGCTATTATGAATACTCTTAACAAACCTGTTGGGCCACCAAAAGTTAATAGGCAATAATGGAAAAATACATACCATTTCTTTAAAAGTGATGCTCTTAATGAATGATGTGTATATCAATTATTAAATTACATAGAATATATTTCGTGGGGAAAAAATGGCTTTTATTTAGTAATCATGTTGAATTCTAGTATAATGAAACTAATTTATTTAACATATAATTTTTTTAGACAGAATTTATTTAAAATATAATAAGTATAAAAGATAACACCACAAAACTAACTAATATCAATTAAAGAATACAATTAGACATACATTGCGAGTTTTCAACAATATCATAAAAGTGCTTAAAGTAAACAAAACAATTCCTAGTGTTTGTGTAAGCAAGAAACACTAGGAAAGACATTGCCGCTAAAATGTCCTTGAACATTTGAACAATAAGAAATGGTATTTCTACGAGAAACTTTATTTTTAAATTTATCGTCATGCTCGTCATTAGCAGATACTAGATCGATATTCTCCATTGAAATACCTTTACATCCAATTGATTCACTGCATGCTAATTTCACTGCTTCTTTTTCCACTGATGTTCCTTTTATATTCTTATATATTATGTCACTCACTTTCACGGCTGATGAAAGCTGCAAAATTTAATTAATTTAAGCTTAATTTCATCCATTAAAGTTGATTATATATTAATCACTAATCTCTAACCATAAACCATTGATTAATTTACACTTACATGATCACTGCATTTCTTGTGTGGGCAATAAAATTGATCGATGATTATGGGATTGTATGAATTTTTTACTATTATGTTCTCGAATGTGATATATCTTGCATATCCTCTTCCTCCCTGCAATGTAAGAAAAATAAGCTTTATAAGGATCTTATGATATTAAAATAAAATTAGTATAATACTGTAATTATTAAGCATACAAACCTGCCATGTCTTTATTCTAACTCCATTTTGAGTTCCTTCAAATCTAGCATTATTGACATGAACATACTCTACTTTTTCCTCTTTTCCTTTTATACCTAAACTTCCAATACTTTAAGGAAAAAAAAGAGTAATATATAAATAAAAAGGAAACTAAAAGAATTGTTAATAAAAATATATAAATATTTTTTGTGAGAAATTTAACTGAATAATTTATTGTACCTTATACCATGTCCAGGACCGCATTTGATATTATTGATATTAACATGTGATGAGCCGTCACCAATTGATATA
Organism: Euphorbia peplus; assembly: GCA_028411795.1. Lineage (NCBI taxonomy): Eukaryota > Viridiplantae > Streptophyta > Magnoliopsida > Malpighiales > Euphorbiaceae > Euphorbia > Euphorbia peplus. The sequence continues at coordinate 34,697,542 of CP110841.1, forward strand.
CAATCATCACCTAAATGTAAGATACATATAAGAAATGAAAGAATAATTAGATGTGAATATGGAAAGAAGTATACAGAATCTTGATGGTTGAAGTAATTATGTATACCCGTTTTGATAATGGAGTCGCGAATGTTAATATTTGTGGCATGTTGAAGATGAATTCCGTCAGTATTCGGGCTATCCCATGGAGCGTTAATAGTGAGATTTGAAGCATAAACCATATTCGATCTCTCAAATGCTACATGCATTTGTGGACTGTCCTTGAAATTTAGGCTTTCTATGCGTATATTTTCTGAGTGTGATATTATAAGTCCCGTTGCTCTCTTCCCGCAATATTGCTGCAATAGAAAAATTAAACATCAAAAACTCAACTCATTTGCCAATAATTATGATGAAATTAGTGGACCTTTTTATTATGTTTGCAATCCAAATTCCACCAATTCGAGCCTTGACCATTGAGTGTGCCATAACCATGGATGGTGAGTCCATTTATTTTCTCGAATGTAATCCATTGTTTGCACTTCTTATCCTTGCACATCCATTCATCAGGTTTATCCGGTGCAATTAGTTCACCTTCAATCTGTAACATATCAAACGCAACACTAGAGAAAATAAGACTAAAATACTTGAAGAAAAAGGATCAAAAGAGGGATTAAGCTCATTTATTTACTTGAACACGGATATCTTTCGATTTACAAGCACCAGAAAAAGTGACGGGTTGAAGCAAATATTGTCTTCCATTCGGGACGTACATAGTTGCTAAACACGATGATTGACACGTGGCTTTCCAAGCATCTTGAAATGCCCGTGAATCATCCCTAACGCCATCACCAACAGCACCAAAATCAAGAACGTTATAGAATTTAGTACCGTGACAATGTTTGCTCGAAAGTTTACGAGATTCGATTGATGCGAAACAAATCAAAAAGCTAAAAACCAGTAGAGTTAATTTCTCCATTGTCATGAAGAAAAAATTGCAATTTATGAGAGACAGAAATACTAGTTATTATGTATGAGTAGGATTGGGATTATTTATCTCTATTTTCCAGTGTTAAAATGATTTCTTCTCCGTGAAATAGAAGATAAAGATTTATTATTATTTTTTGAAAAGATTTAATCCTAAATAAATGGATTAGTGAAAATTTTATAGTTAAGAAAGAAATTCGAATTCTAGTAGGAGACTGCTTAGTTTTCAAAAAAAGAGTAGGAGACTGCTTGTAATTAATAATAATTTATAACAATATAACTTAATTAATCCATAAAATTGAAAAGCCCATCAAGCTCGAGAGAAGGCTATCTAGCCCAATTTTGTTCCCAATTCAGGCCCACGATTCTTAACTAAACGTGAAATTCTTAAATTATGATTAATTCAAAGAGGAATTGATCTCAAATGTCTAATTTTTCAAACCACTGATTTGTTTTCCAATAAAAATGCTATCAGAGAATCTAAAAGGGCCTCCAATTTTGGTTTCTAAATCCTGCAATTTGAAAAGAAAATTCGTGACACGGTATTTATTGAAACCTTAATTGTTAAAAATTGTGAAGCCCTACAGAATTTAATAGAATTTATATTTAGAAAAAAATAGTCAGCTAAAATAGTATAGGAAATTCACAATGAATGTAGTAGCAGCATTAGACCTCCCAAATACATTATTATTATTATTGTTAATGTCAAATCTTTGATCAGTAAACAAAGAGATAAGTCTGAGAAAACAGCCTGCGGTTTGACCCTTTTGTGTTTGTGTTCCATTATCCATATCCATCCAATTTTCATTTCCAAAATTCATTTGCTTCACTTATTTGTTTCATCTCCATAAACCCTGTAACCAAGCAAAAACTAATGGATCTATAATGATCCCGTGACTCGATTCGTGTGGAAATAAATGAAAAATATGTCATATTAATTAAAAAATTCTTGATTGAGGAACAAAATTATAATTGTCTCTAACAACTATCCTAAATGATACTTTATATTCTAGTGTTTCGATTTTAAGAAATTTTAGTTTCGACTTAAATTGATTCAAAAAAGACAACTTTAAGGGAGAGAACTGACACACGCTTATAAATGTTCCATCATATATATAATTATAGTTAATGTGGATATTTAACATACACTTCTCACATCCACTGAGTAATGTATTGTAGTTATTACATTCCACTAAGGAGTGTGCGGTCATGAATTCAAATCCCATAATTGTAAATAATCAATTCTCAAAAAAAAAAAAACACTCCTCATGATCAAAAATATATATTTTGAACGTGAAATTTGCACGACTAGACATAATAAACTCATTAACGTTAGACTATAATACACTCTGATACCATTTTAAATTTAACTTAACCAATTTCCAAAAGACACATTTAAACACATTATAAATATTTCATATTTCATGAAGTTAGCCAATGTAAGTTATTTTAATAACAATTTTGGTCATATATAATTGTTTTGTTGAATTTAATATCTAAAACTAGTTTTCTTTTATCATGTGTGTGCATGTTGACTGTGATCGATTACAATGTTGAACGTGACCCATGATAATTGAGGAGATTAGAAATCTTGTTGGTTTTTTCAAGAGAAAATAATTAATTTACCTGTAAATTGTACATGTATTTTATTTTTTCACATTGTATATGTAATCTAACAATTGAAGTGAAGCCAAAAAAAGCAAGGCCATATGACCATAAAGAGAAAAAAGATAAGATATTTTTACCAAAACACAAACTCTGAGCTTAACTTTAGGGATCAGTCAAGAAGACAAGTGTCTAGAAAGAATATTAATAATAATAATTAGAAAGGAAGAAAAAATGAAAGAAAATTGACAGTTGAGATATATAGAAAAAGTAATTTGGCTTGTTCTAGTTATGGAATTTTGGACATTTTATTGAAATGACAATTTTCAGTAATATTTAAATTTATAGTTGAATTGGGGAATTTTTTTGTGGTGGGGGTATCCTTTATTCTCTTGCTTCACAGAATATCTCTTGAAATGGTATACCTTTTTTTATTTTTGAAATGTGTATATATGTTTTGGGAAAGGTTCTCTATGCACAACATATTATTTTTACTCTTTATGATTCATTTGCATGGCTTATCCATAAAAGTTTTATGTTCTTTAATTTGCCTTTTGCTTATTCTATGTATGCTTGAGAAGAAAAAACTAATCAAGATATATCTTCTTAGGAATCCTTTTACTAGTTTAATTTATCAATTTTCTAGTTTGTTTCATTTATTTATTTAGAAGAAAAACTGCTAGTTTGACATTATTTTTCTACATGTTAAAAATAGTTTTTCTAACCCTTTCAGTTAAAAATAGTGTTTGACAAATGTCAAACAACTTCCAGGTAAAGTAAGAAAAGCTCATTTCAAGAAATACTACAATTTGTAGCTTTTAGACAAAAAAAAAATAGTCACAATTTATTGAAATACTGGTACTTCTTAAACTACAATAGCTCTAAAATTTTAATATTAATTGTTTAATAATTTCATATTTATACATTTTTAATTCTTAGATTTTAGAGCTTTTGTAATATGGTTTCCAAACACTTCGCCGCTTTTACCTTCCTACATCATTTTGGCCCGATTTGGCATTATTGTGGGGAGACTTGATTGTTGTTGAAGAAAGTGTTACCAGAGAAAGCAGACAAAAGTTGAAAAGCATTTGATAAATACATTTCAAAAGTCCTTAAAGTTAAGGAATTCAAAAAACTAAATAGAAAAATAAGTATTTATTAAATTATATTGAACATTAATTCTATAAATATATAACATTAGTTGTCTGCACAAGTCTAGTAACTTTTTTTCAAAAGCATCGAATCAGTTTTCTTTGCTTTTCAAAATTTCTTAGAAAGTTATTTTGCATTTACTAAACTCTTATTTTAGTTGTGAACGTTGCTTTCAATAAATAAAAAAACAATGTCGATTTAGATATTTTCCTCTCTTACAACAACTATTTTTTGGAGAACAATATCATACTCATGCTTGATATAATATCAAGACCCAAGTTTGTTCTTCAAATAAAAAGAAAGAAAGACCCAAGTTTTAATTTTGGAATGCGTTCTCGTGATTTAAGTGGAGTTACTAAGAAAACTGAAATGACAAGTATGGACCCAATTGCAAGGTATGAATAATAATTATGCATTTTTCGGCAAGGTGATATTTTTGTTAAATTAACTTTAGGATGACATAACCAAAGAAGAACCAATTCCATGGACCCAACAAACTAAACAATTGAGAGAGTAGCCATGATGGAAATATTGGAAAATAGATCAAATCAAATTATTGTGTTCCAAAGCCTACATACACGGTTAAAATGTTTGGAAAAAACACCCTCAAACCCAAAATCTCAATTTAAAGGAAAACATATACTTACCACTCAATCTTAGTTAGTCGAATTTTATTGATTATAAATGTGTGTAAAAACATTTTAAGTGTAAATATTTTTAAGAAAAATAATATGAGTGAAAAAGAAAAATATAATAATAAAAAATACATTCAAGTTACTTGAATTTACATATTCAATAAAATAAATTGTGATATTGAGAGCAGATTATTTTTGACACAACGACGAAAAATACACTCTACTCAGGACAATTTTGAAGTCTTTTTCTTAATGAATTTAATGATGATTTTTCAATGAGTCAGATTTAAGTGATAGCTTGACAAAAACATTATGTTTTTTCATAAAATAATAATACTCATAAAGAGAGATAGCCATGACCTTATAATATATATGTAGACAAATCACAATCACTCATGTAAAAAGAAATACATTTAAGAATTTTTCCTTCCTTTTCTAGTACTCATTTTCTGCTTTTTAATATATTGAGCCTTTTAGGTGGGTTGTGTTGGAAGCGTTAGCTTAGTTGAAATGTCTGTCCTATCTTTCTTTGTTAGCTTCACGTTTTTTACTCAAAAAAAGTACATTTAAGAAAAAAAATCAACATAAAATCATACGTGGTCTTTGTTTCATAACTTTGAGTTTCACGAGTACAACACTAAGAAAGCAATATCATACAAAGCTTTAATATTTCATCCAAAAAATAAAAAGCCCTAGTGAGTTGTGAGATCAAATCTCCCTAAACAGGCGGATAGAGGAGTGTCCGGGAGGGTAATCTCATATCCGCCTATTTCCTTTAATATAGAGTTCCAATAGTCTTATTAGGAGCGGGGCAACGTAAGATACACTCGGATAACCAGGGGCGGACTCAGGGGGGGGGGGGGGGGGGGGAGGGGCTCGAGCCCTCATCAGTTCCGGCACAACCCTTAGAGATATGCGATAAATTTCGGCTAGCCCCTCCACAATAATGTATATTAACAGTAAAGATGATAAAATTGACAAAGTGAAAGGATGGGAGAGTTGGAAAGAATGATCTTTTTAAATGTGAAGACTAGGGTTCAAATTCCACCATCTACATTTTTTTTTCTTCCAACATTATTAATACTTTTCATCAACTTTTTCCCCCTATCATATTATTAATGTTTTTCATCAATTTTTAATTTTTTTTCACCCAACATTATTTTTTTTATCAATATTTTTCTCCTAACATTATTAATGTTTTACATCAATTTTTAATATTTTAATGTTATTTTGATCGAAAACTCTACTTTTTTGTTTTTCCTTTTTATTTTGATAATTTTATCAACAATTTTTTATTAGATCATTAATTTGTTTCTCCTAATTTTATCAACTCTACTTCATTTTTGTATACACGCATATATAAAAAAAATTTTACGCTAGAGCCAAAACTAGCCCCCCGATCGTCAAATCCTGGGTCCGCCCCTGCGGATAACATTTTTAGCAAAGTTCAGTTTAGCTCAACTATTAAGAATAGGGTCATACCCGTCGTTATCAAGCCCTAAGGTCATGTTCTTTATGACTGGAACTTACTAAACTGAATTGAATGTTATTAAACTGAACTTAAGTTCTCTTACTAAAGAGAAATTACTGAACTGAATGTTACTGAATTGAACTGAGCTTAACTGAAATCAATTACTGATAAAATATAAAGAACAAATTTGACTAGCAAGTTATAACTTCTCAAAAGTCATGACTTATAATGCTTTGCATCCCTGTCAATATAATCTTAAAAAAGTTATAAAACTAATATAATTAGATCTAAGCTGTAGCTTGAAAAGTACTTGTTCAAGAACATTATAAATACAAGGCTTTCAAAACTCGAAGACCAAGTATAATTAACTCTCTAAATCTTTCTCCCTCTAAATTTCTCTATCTAAAATATTTCTATGGCAAGAATAATGGAACCCCTAATAGTAGGAGGAGTAATAGGAGATGTTCTTGAATCATTTCAGACAACAGTGAAAATGACAGTCACATACATATCTGACAGACATGTTTTCAATGGACATGAGCTTTATCCTTCTGCTGTTGTTCTTAAACCTAAGGTTGATGTGCTTGGTGGTGATTTGAGATCTTTCTTTACTCTGGTATTCCAACTTTAATTTTTTTGCCCGTTTGGTTAGTTAATTTGTTAATTACTTGTTCTTTTCCTAATTAAAAACCCTAATTAATCAATATATATGTTGTTTTTGACAGATAATGACAGACCCAGATGTTCCTGGACCTAGTGATCCTTATCTAAGAGAGCATCTTCATTGGTATGTTTACTAAAAAATTAATAATATTATCTTCTTTTCTGTTCAAGATATAATCTACTTAGGGTTATTTTAGCCCATAACCCAAACCCTAACTAGTTAATTGTCAAGTACTCACAATTACATTTCTCACACACCCAACAAGTAACAAAAAAAAATTAATTTGTCATATGTTTATTGATCGGGTTCAATGGATCGGGACTATATATTTTTCCCTCAGGATACGTTATATGTACATCACACTGATATATACACGGTGAGGGAGCCGGTTTTTGCAGGCAGACGTGTAAATTTTTGTTTACCGAACCTGTTACATTAATTTTCTGCTGTACAATTTACAATGCCTCTAGTTGATCTATATATCTAGATGGAGGGGCAAGAAAGACGGTTTTTGCCTCCATGTTGTACGATAATTTGTCTAATTTCTCGGTTTGGAGTTCGTCGAAGAAACTTTTAAATGGGTTCTCTTTCTATTAAAGTTCATAGTATGATTCGGACGAGATCACTATAATTATTGGTCACGATATATATAACACTACTTCACTACTTGATCATAGAATCTCTGATACCATGTTAATGAATTGTTAAACTAAAAGTTTGAGTTAATAGTTAAGATTTAACGACATCTTTTATATTAATCTTTGATACTAAATAACAAAGTAGTATATAACTAATATATGATCATTTTTCATGTTATAATGAACAAGTTTGAACCTTTGGCAGGATAGTGACAGACATTCCAGGGACAACTAATGCCACATTTGGTAACATTCATTTTCGCTATATATTTCCTACAACTTTAATTGTTGATTTGATAGACTTCAAAGTTGACGTGACGTGAAGGTGCTCTCCCAATGAAGTCCGTCAAATCAACAAATAAAAACGCTCAGACATACCGGGTGGCTAGCCACCCGAAAAGGAAAAAGATGTAATAACTTATTATTATAATTGTTATTGTTTGGTTGCATAAAAATAACAGGAAGGGAAATGATAAGCTATGAAATTCCAAGGCCAAATATAGGAATTCACAGGTTTGTGTTTGTTCTGTTCAAGCAAAAAAGAAGAGGACAAACAAGTAATTTACCATCTTCAAGGAATCATTTTAACACCAGAAATTTTGCTGCTGAAAATGAGCTTGGTCTGCCTGTTGCTGCTGTTTATTTCAATGCTCAAAGAGAAACTGCTGCTAGAAGACGCTAATTAATTAATTAATTAATATTATATCTCTTATCAAAATGTCTTAATTAATATCATGATCAATTGATTATAAAATTAGTATCCAATAACAATAAAATTATTCTAAAGCTATTTGTATATGTAAAAAGACCCGTTAAGTGTTTGATTTGTGTTTTAATTTCAAAATGGCAACTCCACCTATATATGCTTTGTGTTTTCCACAAGAGAATGTTTCTTATTTTTATAGCTGATCCTCAGAATATCACTCCACCTTTTTTTCCTTAATTAGAAACGAAATAGAGATAAGAATCAAGCATTTTGTGAACGTGTCACCACATGAATCATTGTAGAAATTTTCGTTTTTTCGTGTGGAATGAAATTGGAGAAAGATAATAGTAAGGATTATCATCCAAACTATCATAGGTAAGCATATGTATATAATTATAAACAAGTTATTGTATACTATTGTAAATAATTACATATTTAAACAAGGGTCAATTCCATAATTCCATTTTAGTTCTATGTAGTTTTACTTTTATACAAATAAGTTCTTGTGTTGTGTTTTTGAGGAGAAAGAAAATTGTAAAATGTATTGTTTAGAAAATTTAGAAAAGCCTCAATTATCGTGAACAATGACAGTTTGTCCCAAAAAAAAATGTTCCCATATTAAAAATGGTCAATTGTACTAATTCAATTAAAGGCCAATTTCCCCTTTTAAAAAGATAATTTGTAGAAGAAAAAAAATAAGGATTAGATTATTATGTAAGCTTTTATAGTATTAGAATTTTACTATAATAGTATTAGTTATTGACGTCAAAATAAAGGACTAGTAATGAAATTTCTAGTTAAATCTTGGATGAAGTACGTTGTGATTGACTGCAAAACTATAGGTTTAGAGAAGGGCCGTTGACCTATACTTGCAATTTATGCTTTAGTATCATGAAATATACGAATAGAAAAAAATGAGAATAAATGTTTCCTTGATATTTAGTGGAATAATTTTTATTATAGTCCAAATGAATACATTCGACCAATTTAAGATAGAGAAATATATATTTTCTCATTTGAAAGTGATCAGTGTAAAAAATAGTGTACACTTATTATGTGTCTATTGGTCAGATTTATTGAACTAAATTCATGATAGAATTCTTAATTTTAGTGAATTTGTTACCAACTTAAGAAACTCACAGTTTAACATGTCATCGCATAATATCAAATTAGGCCGCTTGATTTGTGGACCAAGGTAAACGTTGTTTGTGACCATTGTCATCTATGATGAATATGATTTAATTTTCATCCAATCCGAATATTTGAAAGTTTCTGGAATTGGATTTATAAAACTCAATAAAACAATTTTGCTCAATGTCTATAAAGCAGTTTTTTTTTCAACGGCTTAATATGAATTCTTTTATTTAAATGTCTTAATTCAATTCAAGAATCTCAAAGATTTACACTTAATCTTAGATCCCATACAACAATCGCTAAAAGAATTCCTATATTTCCATAAATTCATTACCTCCTTACATGTATCTCTCATTCAATTCATGGCCCGTGACTACCTATCAACGTTAATCATGGTTAACCAAAATTTATAAAAGTAAACGTAGAATAACTACATCACGTATAGCAATATGGTTCTATCAATCTTTGTCTAATCTTTTATAAACTATTGTACTTGGCCATTTCTATAAATATTTGGTGGGTAGTTGTGTGTTTCTTATATTATATTTATATTAATTAAGACAATCACAATTATGGGAATAAAATATGGTAATAAAAAGGAAAATCAAAATCAGTAGACTGATATCACACTTACCTAAACCCAGCAACAAAACAAAAAATTAGAATAGGAAAATGAAGTCTAATCATGATTAAAAGCATAAAATCTCCAATCAAATATCACTTTTTAATTCATTTCTATCTTAATAATCAATTAATAAAGTGCCGCGATAACACGATTCACGTAAACAATCCGACTGACACAACTCACTCATTACAACACCTTTACAATCAAGCGGAGAAAACCCGAATATCGGACAGAGAAAAGGAATTGCATACAGTAGACCGCGGAGTCGGAATTGCACATGAAACATCTGCAATTGGTAACAAACAATTAGCCAATAGTGTACTGGTTGTTGCTGTGAAATAGCTTTCCCAGTAATGAGGAGGAGGGATGCTACTGATCGCCTCGAAATCGATTTCGAATAGCTCGTCTTCTTCTTCGCCTTCTCCGTCTTCTTCAAAATCCAAGATTAGTACACCTCGGGCGGGTTCTTCCTGCTCTGAGGAATCTTGAACATGTATTGCAGAAGACATTGTTGCTCTTTTTATTTTGTGGTTTTAGATGATTTGGGTATGTGAATGTGGCTTATATAGATTGTTTAGCGTGTGGATGGTTTTTATATTGTGAATTTGGTAAGTGTAACGCTATTCAACAAATCTGCAACTATCAAACATGACTTAAATATTCAATTATTAAATTCTTCTTTTGTGTATCAACTCTAAATTTTAACCCTCTATTGCTGACATGATGTGTTATAGTTTCTTCATTAGTTTAAATTCATATTTTATGGCTGGGAAAAAAAATTAATTTTTATTTGTTTTAAGGATTTTAAATGGCTTATCAAATATGAGAACCTCATATATTTGGCTATCCATCCTAAAATTTTGGAGATTTATATTAGCCCTTCAAACTTATTTAAACTACCCTACACACTTATTTGAACCAACCCTATAAATTGAAGTGCATATCACTTTAAATAAATCTGGAGAACAAACAAAATTCTCTCCAAAAGTTGCTATGCGAATTTCGGTAAGTAATCAACAAGAACACGTCTGTCAAATTCAGAATGTCAACCGGATTCTTTGGCCAAGTAAAAGAAGAAGAAAAAACTGAACCCCAGATATTTTAAGGGGTATAATAATTTAATCTTTGAAAGAAGAGACCTGTGATATATTTGAGTATAATAATATACATGTTTGAAAGGAGATAAGGCTGAGAATAAGATTATAGGAGTTGCTGGTTTTCATTCCACCAAATCCAAGAGATGAAAATAAGTCAACACAAGTAAACCTAACTAACCAACAGAACCAAAGATAGATTTTGAAGCGGAAATAGTGAGAGACATCATAGCAAAAACTCAACATGAGTTGCAACAACCATCATCTTGAAATCCGTACAATACCTATTTATGGCCAAACACGTTTAAAATAACAAATCAACAATTCCAATTGTCACCAACTACAGAAAAAATTTCCACATTGACAACACAGTTTACATACGATAACCCGATTTGACACACACCCGTAATTCTAATTCATTTGTGATGTTGCAAGTGCATATTTTGGCTATCAAGCATCCTCAACACAAAGAAAGGCAGACTTCTAATCTCACACACTTGATACAGAATTTTAGAACAAAAAAAAGGAATACTGCTTTACAGAAACCCTGAACAACATTCCCAATTGCTCAAGGACAATAATGATTCGACATACTAGCTATTTTTTGAGGCTACAGTCTGCAGCTGAACTAAGCAAAAGCTCTAGAGAACACCAAATTCATAGTAATAGAGTTTCATCCTAGAACAGCAGAAAGCATTGTCAAAAGATGGTTCATAGTTACGCCCGTCCTTTCGAGACGTTCAAGGGGATTAACTGGAATGGTTACAGTGAATCATCCAAAGTTTCCAGCATAAACCATTCACATTTGATCACACAAGTTTCTAGCACTGAATGTTAAGTTATGGCTACATAGAAGCTTAAAATTTGGAAATTCCAGAAACATAAGAATGGACCAACAGTGAATGAGAGAAGCATTTATGATAAGGAAAATGCAGGATGCAATCTCAAACAATCATATATTTATGAAGACTGATAAGAAAAAGAGGAATCTAGATGGCCAGCGCCAGCAAGAACCTTGATTGTTTTTGCAACACATACAAACCAAAAATCTTATGATGCACAGGAAACTAATCCTAGAAAATGCAATTCTCAATGCAAATTGTAAAGTAAGTTAAATGGAGAATCTCAGCAAGGGTAAGAGAAAAAGACTTCACAGAAAAAAAAAACATGAATGTGATTTCTAATACATGGAAAAAAACCAGAGACCACAATAAATAGGAATTTACAATGTAAGACAGCTTGAGCTGAGATAAACTCCACAGGAATTCACTTCCGTTACTCATGCTTACCCCTCCTCTCACATCATCTCATTTTCTATCGATTTCATGCTGCCAACAAAAATACAAAGTAATAAAACACATTCTTCTTCCCGCAAGGTATGTAACAAAAAGCTCAAGCAAGGAGATCACTGAACACAAATCAACTAGTTAAGAACACTAGTCCAATGCAAAGTAGCACGCTAAGATCTTAGAAACACTAAAATAGAAAGCTGCTAGAACGAGCAATTAGATTATGGTCAAACTTTCATAACCGAACTTCAAACAACATAGAGATAATCTCCAAAAGTCAACATAACAACCAAGGCCAACACAAAATGCAATCAATATAATCCCGTGCAAGTACAACCCAAAACTCAGTGTAGAAAAACTTCCTGCAGTAAAAGGTCTAAAGATGGATTGGAAGTCATGAACACATACGAGTCGTTTGACTATGTGTATGCACACTACAATAAGTGAACTAAAAACTAAAATTCAACATATTATCCATCAATCCATGCCTGAGTCAACATCAAACATTGGAAGAGTAGAAGCAGCAGAGATTTGGTTATTTACCAAGGCTCAAATCCATGTATGCAGTCATTATGAGTACTGATACTAAATGCTAAACAGCCACAAAGTTTAAAATTAAATGCGGAGTAATTGAGCCTACAAGCAACTGAACCACGTGAAGATAAACATTCCAGTGTAAGCATAAAAGCAGATAATAAACAAAGAGAAGGACTTAGTTCCACACTTGTTGGCCAACTTGCATTACTGCTTTCAACTAAAACATAATCTACAAAGTTCAGCAAGAGAATTTTCATTCAATTTGATTATCTTTTAGCAAGTTGTCCAAAAATACTTCATCAAATCTGTATATTTAAATGAAGTGAATGTTAAATATCTGCCGAAACACGGACCAGCATCCTATGTCTAAAAAAGCAAGACCTCATTTTGAAGGGAGAGACTGAACAGAAGTTGCAAGATTATTAAGGGAATGAAATGAATAAATTCCAGCAACCGAGTCAAGCAAAACAATACGCTGATATATATGACTCAAATGCATTCTATTAAATGAATCTATAAAACAAGCAACAAAACTGAAAGTGAACATCTGATTTCTGATCCTAAAGTGCTCATGTAATGGACATGGCGATTAAAGCATGTATGATGTATCAACAGACAACATAATTTGCAAGTGAAGGGAATGACCAAAATGTGCAGCATTTTTCAGGAAATATATGAAGCAAATGCATCCATCGTATGAAACTAACCCATAAGAGTATATAAGACTAATTCACTAATAAACATTTTCTATACATCCTGGCACTGTATCTTAGGTCAGTTCAATTAATTATCTAAGATCCCAAGCACAAATAAAATGATTCATCAGGACAATAGCTAACAAATTGTGAGAGAAAAAGGGAATCATCAAAGTCTATTGTAAAGCACTATACTTTTGTTCTGCTCAATACAAACTAATACAACTAAACAAACTGCCTGGTTCTTCCACGAGTTAAAAAAACTATTCTGAACACATTATAAGTCTGTTTACAGGTATAACCATCTCTACACATCTGCCATACGACCATATCATAAAAACCCAACATTTTAACATAGATTACCTCGATGATCACCCATAGAACTAAAAATCAACAAAAATACGAACCAATACAACAAAAATCAATTATCAATTCCCATCACATTATCCTCAACTAAAATATAACAAGCAACGAAAACAAAGTATAAATCAAGAAACAAGCGTACGAGATCAACCCGCGATGCTCCTCTCCTCCATCCGCCACCGACACCATCAAATTAGTACAAGCCCTCGTGGCCCAAACGACAAACACCCCAGCAAACACATACTTCACCGGACCACCTTGTGGAATAAACAGAGACGCCGCGGATAACATCACCACGGGCAACAAACAGTAACCAACGACACTCGTACACGTATGCAGATCCAAATTCCCATTCCTCCCAGCCAACATATTGAAAACCGCATACAAAAATATCGACGACACGACAATCCACCCTAAAATAACCCCAAATTGAATCTTCCCAGCTAGTAATTGAAACAAACAAAGGGAAAGGTACAAGAAAATCGGACCGGATAGATCCGAATCCTTGTAAACTGTTGGGTTAACCCGAAACGGGTTCAAAATCGATTTGGTTTTTCTCCAGATTTGTTCAGGATGGATACCGAGTTCATCGAGTAAGGGTTCTTCATCGTCGAAGCTGCCGGTTGATAATGAGGTCGGACCGCCGCCGATCGGGCCGGCGCCTAGGTTGGCGAGGGTTGCGGCGCCGATATCGAAGGACATGAAGGGGATTCCGGTGTTTGAAGGTCGTGGAGGCTGGAACGGCGGCGCCGGGACACGGCGTTGCTGCATGTTTGGGGTACCGGAGACTGTGGGGTTTCCGCCGGAGGGGAAGATCACCGGCGGGACTGTGAATTGCTTCGCCATGAGGGTTTGATTTTTGTGATCGGAAGTTAGGGTTTCGATTTGGGATTTGGAGGGAGAGATTTAGTTTAGCGAACAGTGATGAGTGAGTTTTGTACGGGGTTGCAAGGGCATTATTGTATTTTAGTAGGTGTTTGTCGGTTTTGAGATCGGTGATAATGGCGGGGGATTCGTTGAATGACGAGAGATATGACTTTCAGGTGAGGGTAAATTCCTGTATTACCCTCTTGTTATTCTTTTGATGGAATATTACCCCTCTTATTGAAACGCGTTTCATTTTCATCAATTTGCACGAAACATCACGAGCTTCTAGATTATTCTTATTTTTTAAAGGAAACAATTGGCATTTTTTAGTTCAATTTACATGGCTTCTTAATTAAATTTTGGGATACAAAAGAATTAAATTTTGGGCAACTTCCAAAGGCATAAAACACAATTTGCATGTTTTGGTTTAATTTGCAATTGTACTCGTATTATGTCAGTTTCAGAAGAAATTTACTTAGTCATACCTGAGATTATGTCGTGACTAGTTGAGAAACGAGCACATAAATTGAATATCATCAAATTGAGGCTAGAAGATTATATGAGAGATAGGAAGGTTGTTGTCATATTCAGATCAAACAATGGAGAGTAAAAGAAATTGTTGCCATTAATTATCAGATGGAAAGAGCAAACGACGCAAGCTATGAGGTATTGCACGAGATGCATAAGAGAGTGGCAGATAAGAATTACAAACATAGACCAAAAACATTAGCCCAATATGAGAAGATGTTTAGCTCAAATAGATCAAGCTATTGATAGATGACCTCACCAAATCCAAAAAAAATGAATCCAAGCACATAATTTAAAAGATCAAGATCCATTTGTCTAAATGGTCTAGATGGTGACGGAACAATGATGTATGCAAGAAATGAGATGAATGATAATGATAATAAAAAATAAAAAATATGTGACAACATAAGAGAATATGTAATAAAAGTGACAAGATGTAAAACTTTACGTGCCTACTAAATAAGAAGCACGGGAGAATAAATATAAAAAACAGAATGTATTTGTACTTAATTTGTATAACATAGAAAATAAAGTGTAATATTTTAATTTTCTTTATAATTTATAATGAAGTTGGATCATATGTAAAATCCAAATTTATTGGATTAAAAAAACTATCTTTGTTCAATAAATTTTGGGTAACATATAAAACAATTTGCATTTTTAGTTCAATTTGCATTTGTACTCATAAAATACCAGGACAAAAATAAAATAAAATAAAATAGCTTTCCTTTTTTGTTTTGATAAGAAAATAAAATAGCGTTCCTAATTGGACAAAAAATATATAAATCCAAAAACTAAGGTCGTCGTCAAGACAAAGAGCAGTAGTAGTGATAGGAGGCTGAACGGAAGGATAAACCCAGTCACCACCGTGAATTATCCCTCTAGGGTTCAGTTCAAGCTGCCGGAAAATGGAGCCGGAGCTGGAAACCGGCTTATCGAGAGCTGTAGCTGTTATAGTCTGCTTAGCCATGGCTTTCTTCTACGTGGCGATCTTATATGCTCCCACTTTCATCTTACGCCTACCTCCGCCTCCTTCCGTTAAGGATTTCATGATCCGACGGTTCATATGCGCTGCCATTTCCTCTATTGTTTCCATTCTTTGCTGTGCTCTTATACTCCCTGTAAGTCATTTTTAGTCCACGTTTACTTTCGAGCTCATTGGATGTTACTTAACCGATTCAACTAATTGCTCGATGCTAGTTACGTCTTTTATATTAATAAATATTGAGGTTTTCAGCAATCGAATTCTGATATCATATTGACGTCTGCATTGTTGTATTGTACGGAATGTTGTGTTGTATCAGATTGAATGAGCAATGGAATAATTAGGACGTAATACCTGTATTGGGAATAAGATGAGGGAAAATCGAATAAGGTGGTTTGGATATATGAAAGAAGTGCTGAGTGATGTGTCGGTTAGAAGACATGAAGAGTGGCAAGGGGAGGAAATGGTAAGGGTAGGGGAAGTCCGAGGATGATTGAGAGTGATATGAGTTTATTAGGATTGAGGATAATATGGTGGTGGATAGGATGGAGTGTCGGGAGAGAACTTATGTTGCTGAATCGACTTTAGTTTCATGGTTTTTTATGATGGTTCATGTTAGCCGACCCCAAATCAATTCAGGAGTAAGGCTTTGCTGCTGTCTTTGAAGTAGCTTCTCTTTTATTCCATTACGTCTCTAAGGAATTCATGATTTCATGGTTCATTTTATTCCATGCTTCACTTCCTATTTTGAAGTTCAGAATGTTGTTGGAATTTGGATTATTATAGTTCTTCTGAAGTTAAAATGTATGCTTAATTATAAATGTTTGAAGTTTAGTGGATGCGTAATCTCTTGGAACTAAAATAGAAATTATACAGGATTTTTTAAGGTGAACTCCAAATCATTAGCTTCTCTTTGTTTCCGAGACATCTCTCAGGAATTCATGTGCTTCCATTTCTTCTATTATTTCTATCCTTCGTTGTGCTCTTATGCTGCCTATAAGTCATTCTATTCTATGTTTCACTTCCTATTTTAAGTTCAGAATGTTTGTTCAAATTTGGATCATTTCTAGCTCTGAAGTTTAAATGTATGCTCCATTATTAAAATGTTTGAAGTTCAGTGGATGCTCAATCTGTTGGAACTAAACTAGAAGCCATACAGAAATTTTCTAATGTGAACTGTGAATCATTAGCTTCTCTTTGTTTCCATTGCATCTCTCAGGAATCCACGTGCTGCCATTTTCTCTGTTGTTTTTAATGTGAACTAAACTAGAAGCCAAACAGAAATTTTCTAATGCTGCCTGTTAAGTTATTTTCTTCTATGTTTCACTTCCTATTCAAGTTCAAAATGTTTGTTGGATCATTTAGAATCGGTCGGTTTAGGTAAAAAAAAACAAACAAAATGTATTCTCAATCGTTAAAGATTTTTGAAGTTCAGGAGACACTCAATCTTTTCAAACTGAAATAGAAATTGTAAAAAAATTCGAAGGTGAACTGTGAATTGTTAGCTTCTCTTTGTTTCAGTTACGTATGTGTTGATCTGAGCTGACTATACTCTTCTATTTAGATAAGAAGCTGGGAGGCAACTCATATACTTGGTGTTTTTGGCATCCAGTTGGACCATATTGTAAGTAGCCTGATTATTATAGTTTATTTTTTTTTTCCAGGAATTTGCAATTACTAGGGATATATGTTAGCTATGCTTATCATATGTTGCTTTATATTCTTATATGTTATGCAGATTGGAAAAGGATGACTGATTGCTAAATTTGCATTTTGAAATGCAATTTATGTTTGAAACAGTGGCAAGCCGTGGTCCTTCCTCTCTCATTGACTTCCTTAATGTATGCTGGAACTTTGGTTCTCAAGTCATTAGTGTCGGTGGATCTGTGCAAGGAGCTAGTGAGTGAGGGTGGAGGCTTTTCAATAGATTGTGTGAAACATATCCTACGAAACTTCATTGATTCGATGTCAGCTACCGCTTCTGATGTTATGGCTTGGCGTAACTATATAGTGGTCAGTTTCTTATCCGCATTAGATTGTTTTTTTCTGTTATATTTGACAAAATTTTCAAGATCATTTGCACGTGTATGCATGATAGATGTGTAATCTGTGACATATTTTGTTCTTGATATTTTTTTTAAGTATTAATTCCATTTCAAGTACTAAAGTTTGAGGAATCAGTCTTGTTTAGACTTTGTAAGAGTAGGCTGTTCCAGGTTGCAACAGTGAACTCTGTTTCTGTAAATGCTTTTGCTTTCAATTGCATAAATTGATTGATCTGCTATTTCCAAAAACAGCTATATGAGTTCCCATATCATTAGATTCCTTAGTTCAGACAGAAGTTAATTATTGGAAGGTCAAATTTAAGCTTCCCCATTAAATCAACCTTCATTCTGCTGCACAGGCTCCATTGACAGAGGAATTGGTGTTTCGAGCTTGTATGATACCCTTACTTCTATGTGGAGGATTCAAGATCTACAGTGTCATTTTTCTCTGCCCTATTCTGTTCAGCTTGGGTATGGTGATAGTATTAGCAACTACGTATGGCCGTGCATTTGGATTTTATTTCTTCTTTATCTTGCCAAGGATTTTAATTATTATGGCCTCTTAAGAATTGGAGGGTTGTAAAGACTTGATTCTAGGAATTATGAAGGTGTTGTTTGGTTCTTTTTTCTGTTATTTGACATGTTTGGGAATGCTTCATCAAAAAAAAATTTGCCCACATTTACTCAAAACTCACATATAACTGTTGTTTGTAGGAACTTTTGGTTTCGGTTTATGATACGTGCATTGATTGTACTTTGTGCTGCTTGAGATGCTAAGATGAATTTGATGTTATGTCTTATTGGAATCTTTATGTGCAGCACACTTAAACCATTGGATGGAGATCTATACCAGGCATAACTACAGCTTCCTCAAGGCCTCTACTGTTGTTGGTAAATTTAGCTTTACGTGCTTTAGCTTAGATCGGTGCTATATCTGCAGCTTAAGATCAAACTTGTATATTAGAATTTTGTTTTCATGCGAAATATAACTAGAAGATTGTTCCAATTGATGATTTATTTTTTCATTATAACAAATTTAGCCTGTGGTCATGACATTTTTAGCCTGTGACGTTGAAATTTTTAGCCTGTTTGATTGTCAATATCTTGTTCATGAGTGGATTGGTGTATATTTGGCAGGTCTTCAGCTTGGCTATACTGTGATCTTTGGTTCATATGCTTCTTTTCTTTACATTCGAACTGGTAAGTATATCTTTATTGATAAGTCATAAGCAGGTATATATGTCTTACATCTATATTATCTAGAGATCTTTTAGTGCTGGTCTGAAAGAGATGCTTTCTAGTAGACATGCTATACTCACTAGTAACTTTAATCTAAGAGTTTTGCGTAAAGGAATTGTTCCTATAATATGTTCATAATCCGTGGATTTAGTTGTTATGTGCGAAATTAGGTGCTTTCTTCTTGCTTATGACAATGTTGTACACTTTTTCTTATTGGCTTTGGAAGCATATTCTTAGATCCTAATGGAAAGATTTCTTGAGGTGAAATATTCTGAGCACACGACTCTTGGATAAATTATGAGATATGGATCGGAGGGAGGAGGAAATAAAGGGTGAATCTTAGGGTAGATGATAGTTCATTTCAACTAAAAATTTATAGCGTACCTTAATCTTGTCTTGAATTTGTTTTTGATTGAGAGGACATGCATAAACTAAAGAAGATATTTCAACTTAATGTTGATGCTACTTATATAAGAATAATGCTTCTGCTATGACATTTCTCAATTTGTGTCTTCCATGATATTTTCCTGCGTAATTCATGGCGTATTCATGTTTATTTGTAGGACATTTGCTTGCGCCAATTGTTGCTCACATGGTTTGCAATTCGATGGGATTGCCTGTGCTGTTTTCAAGAAGCAAAGGTATATGAATAAAAAACACACAAATTCTGATAGACAGCAATCTATTTAGATAGAACAAGAATTTATTTTTACTTTTTCTAAATCCTCATATTGATTCGGGGATAACTCGTATAAAGCTTCCGGAGAAGGAAAAATAATAATTGACAAAACAGATTTTAATGGGATTTTATAGCATTTGGAGTGTGATATGAGTTTGAATTATAAAACCTGTACAATTAACATAGAATAAAACCAAATAAGAGGCGTAAGTGATGAAGGAAACCTTGAGAACTCATCAAACCAAAATCCTGTTTCGTTCTTGCTCGAGGCTGTAAGATTATGAGTGAGGAGCTATGCTAGAAGGCAGCTAAGTTTGATAGGTTAGATATGTTAGACAACTTGCTCCAAATGATTCATATATTCAAACTTTATTCATGGTCAGGTCTTTCTTGGCCAACTTATAAACTACAAACTTCTTAATTATTTACTGTAGGCTACTGATACTGATAATGGTCAGCTCAGGCAGTAAGGCATTCATACTTCTGATTGACAGTTTTTAGGTTCGATTCCGTGGCGTTCCCGCCTTGTGAATGGATAGATCTATCCCCCACCCAAACTTTTTGTAGCACAAAAACGTGTAGGGTACTGATCTAATACATCAGCTAGTTGCTATCTGGACTTGTTTGTGTTAATGGTTACAACTTTACAAGATAAATTTTGTTAATTATATTTTCGGAGTAATAATTAAGTTTTGAATTGTATGATTGAACGAAAAAACTAAAGATCGATATTGAAATAATAGGTTCACAAAAGAACAAAGATTTGTTAAACATAAATGGTTCGAGTGGATTTAGGTAGCATATGATAGTATTGATTAGTTTAGTGTCAGTTTAGTCAGTCGAGGTAAGCACATATGGTAAGTGACTATTTTGAGCACCCGTTTTGATTCACTTCCTGTAAAACTTTGAAAGACCAGGCAAATTGTTCTGTTAGTATCACAAGAAATCCAAAGATTCTGAAAATACTTAAAAAAACCGCGTTATTTAAAATACGGTTGGTCTAGAAAATAGTCAATACTGTTTGGTTTCTTTTCTTATTAAAGTAGTTATTTCATGCATGAAATAGAGCAGGATTGGAATAGCTATATCTATTTGAATACTATTCCAATATGAGGAAAGAAAACGAACAAAATGAGAGAAAAGAACGAAGGAACAGGGAAAAACCATGAAAGCTCTGGAGAATTCTACATGGAATATGTACTTTCTCCCACTCTTATTCCTTAAACATGGCATTTTCTATATGTCAATCCTTTCTAACTAGGTTTGTTGAAGGGTGCAATAAATCTTTTTTATTTGTTTGGTTGTTGTATTCCCTTTAGCTGTGCATTGCACCTCTACATTTGGGCACCTTTAGTTATAAAGAATTTACGGGTAAAACTGGCTGTGAATCTAGCTTATACGAACTGATCTAACCGAAATAAAATCCCATTTTCAGCTTGTTCAAAATTGATTCTTGGTTGCATCTGAGATCTGTCAAGCTATTTAACTTTGCTTTAAGACCTCCCTGTTACTTTAGAACATTTCTTGTATTCCAATTAAGCTTTGAGCGACTTTTAATGTTGAGTGTTATTTTTGTGGTGCCTTTTGAAATTTTCAGGGCTGGTCAGTCTAGCATTTCTCGTCGGAGTTGCTGCATTCGTTTTGCTGCTGTTTCCAATAACACAGCCTAACTTGTACAATGATAGAACGACTAATTGTAGTTGTTGGCATGGATATTGTTCTTGGAATTGAGATTGTAGAATGACGTTGAACAGTCAGCTGGTTGCCGGGGAACGCTACATGCAAATTAGTGAAACCTATCATTTGAAGTGGGGATTTTAACTCTGGTGGGTATTGGATTCAGAAGGCGAGGAACAATTGTAACTTTGAGGAGTAGCTCAGGTAAGCAGAGAATTCTTTGTAATATCACTGACATTCGGGTCTTCTTGTAGAACTAATAGCAGTAAAAAAGGATCTTGTAATTGGGTAATTCAGCAGTAAAGCCATGGTGTTCTTAGTTTTTCGAGTTTTGTATTGTTTGTATCCGGCGTTTAATAAAGTTTTACTTTCTGAAAAGTACAACTAAAATGTGGGATGGGAAAGCAAGGCTTTGGTGTAAAATTCTGTAGATTTGATTGTTTTTCGATAGTTTGGCAACTGCTCTGATAGACTTGTGGCTGCTGCTAAAACTGGGGCTTAGTTTGCTTCCATAAGCCACGTTATGCAGATGCTTATTTTACGTCTATAAATGATTCGTTGTGAAGTTTGTAAGATTTGACATTTGTGAGCAGCTCAACAGAGAGTGTTTTACAATTAGACCAAAAATGAACGGACCAATAATGGACAGCATCCGTTTTCAAAGGATATGTGTTGAAAGGGAAGATTTATTTATTTTTTTGATAAATTGCAAAGGGTAGGATTCGAACCGTGTTCATCCATGCATTGATGTGAGTGTACCAATTGATCTACAACCAATTAGTGAGAGGGAAGATTTATTTTACAAATAACTAATTTTTAACTAGCCGATCTAAAATTCTTGAAAAGACCGTGTCCTAAAAACACCATTGGCTTAGAAAATGGCCAATTTTCATTTTTTTTGAACCATTTATTGTAGAAAATGATTTGGGTTTATTAATCTATTGGCACGTTGTGCTGTTATATTGTTTGCTATAAATATTTATGCATTTTCTTTGTCTATGTTAATCTCAATATAATAAAATCAAATTTAAGACCCATTGATCTTAGAGACTATGATGCTATGTGAGAAATGAACAATTTATCTCAAAACTTAAATTGATAATTAAAATTTAACGATATTTTATATGTTTAATTCTTACAATTACCGAGATAATAAATATATATTTTGTGCGCAATCGATGTATAAATTTCTAAGTTAAATAAATTTTTGAACAATTAGATATTTTTTTAGTAATTGGAATAATTAGATCTGAACTATCCATTTTAGAACAGTAATTATTTCATGTTTCACAAAAAAAAAAAAAAAAACAGTAATTATTTGGCGGTTTTACTAAATCCGTAGATGGTGATCTTTCCCGCCCATTTTTTGGCGCTTGGTTCAGTCTCGGCAATGAAGCTTCGGAAGTATTTTCTCTGCGATCAAGCATCTGATCAGCTCCATTGAACTATTGGTAACACTTTCGAACTTTGATTTTACTTTCTCTGTAAGCTAAATTACTCGATTCCGATTCGTTTCATGAGAAATCGAAACTCTACCTACATTTCATGAGAAATCGGATATTATGTGTCGAATATGCATGCAGATCGACTTGTTTCTCTAACGAATTCAAATTCTTCTTTTCATAGATCATTTTATGAAATCAAACTTTTTATCGTCATCAAAGTGCTCCCATGTTCATGTATATCATCTGTTTGATTTATTATTCCACAGAAATTATCTATAAATTGAAGCCTATGCTTAACGATTTTCGTTATAGGCGTTAATTCGAGTAGCGATATGTGAAGAGAAAATGTGGAAGGCAAAAACAATCATTGTATTCAGAGTGCAGATTGTGGCATATTTCCAACAAGCATTCATGTCAAGGTAAGTAATCCTTTTGATTCCATCTCAATGCTATTAAATGCAGTATTCATTATATTCTCTGTAGATTTTGCTAGATCATTCATTATATTCTCTATAAATGACCTCTAGGATAGTGAAATCTTTCTTCCATATTTTATTTTAGGTGTTAGAGAGAGCAAGGACATATAATTTGGTTAGTTGAGGGACTTTTTGTGCAATAATTGTCAATACTCACTCACTTTTGAGTTGCTATGAACTTTAAACAAGTGATTTGCCTCATGATTTTTATCAATCATATTTAGGACGGATCTAGCGAGAGCGAGCGCTCACTGATAGTTGAATAATGTTGAAAAATCTATAGAAAGTATGCACGGTACTTTAGTGTTTTCTGCAAAAACACAAAACACTATAAATTTAGCATCAAAAGCACTCACTGTCAATAAGTTCTAGATATGTCAATGATCATATTTGCACTGAGTTGGCAATTCTTCATTTGAACCCACCCTTGTGATGTAAACTAGTGTTAGAAATGAGTAATTGTGCTTAGTATTATGAGATTCTACAATCTTAAGCATGGCGTTTAGAATTCTAATTGTGTTTAATAGAAAATTACTTATCTAAACTTATTAAAGCTTTTTATTTGATACACTAATGTATACCTACTGCCAAATTTCACCTTTCGAGCACAAATAACTAACCATGATTCTTTAAGATATAAAGACTTGAAAAGGTATGTTATGAAATTATCGTTTGGACTTTTTTTCTTCTGTGAGGTTAATATTTTTTTGTTAGTATTACTATTTATTTTAGCTAACTATATATTACACTTCGTTGTTCTGATTTGGGCTGTTTTAGCTAACCTCTCTCAAGTGTCATGACCTTGATCTAAGATCTTAATTATAACTTTGTGGCTATTCAACTTAATTGAACATTTTTACCAAGTAGATTATTATAAAACCTAACTAGTATCTCCAAAAATGTTCACCATATTTTCAAGGTAACAAGTAAAAAGAATGGACATCATTAAGTGTTTGTTTTGGCCTAGACCTTAAGTAAGTGTTTGTTTTGTGGGTCTCTGTTATGGTCCCCTAGCTTAGACCCAACATGTTTTCCATGGGCTGGATTTAGATATTCCTATTTAACATTTTCCATAAACAGATCTGTTCCTTTCATGAATGGAGCCCACAAAATTTAGTCACCTCCAAATTGGAGGGATTCAGATATATATTGAGGGGAGAAAGAATGGGATGGTTTTCAATGTTTTTACATGTATATTATTATAAGTGTTTGTTTTGCGAGTCTCTGTTTTGGCATATGATATGTTCATTCTGTTATTTCATTTTTCTTTTTAATTAATCTGATTATTCGGTTTGAGGTTGTTCATGTACATTTTATGCCATCTTCTCCCGATTAAGGTTTTTGCATACACTAAAAATCCGGCTCGAAACCTAATTTACGCAAATAGAGTCTTTTATAACTCAATCCAATCTAAATTAGTTATTGTGGCATTTATTTTATAGTCATGCTATTATTTGTAGTATTTAACTTAAGTTTTGAAAAAATTAGATCCATTAATGTTAAAAGACAAACTGGTAAATTTTGCTAGTAAAAGCTGTAATCTTTCTTGTTCACTTTGTTTTGTTTTTAGTCAATTCTTGATGCAATAAGATAGTGTAAGTATTGTGTTTCTCTATCTTGGTTTTCTTTTAATTACTCCGATTACTTGTTTGAGATTGTTACTGTCTTTCAATTAAGATTTTCTGCATACACTATAAATCGAATTTTCAGACCCAATTTCAAAGACAAGAGTCACTTATTACTACTCAAATCAACTTTAATAGTAAAATCTCTCCTTTAATTGGTATTTCTTTTTATCTTGTAAAGCTTTTCTATATCCATCAAAAATAGCAATAATGATTACAATAACGCAAAGGAAATCTTCTACCCATCGCTCCAACCATTAATCCTCATAATCTAACTTAATCAATGCCTATCTATCAATTGTTTTAACCAACCACACACCCTAACCTAACAAGTATCTAGTGGATGAGGATGACTACAATGTTCATGTCATCATCAAGTAAGTTAACAGCTCAGATGTAATAATATAGAAGAGACCTCGATCATTATAACTTGGAAGAATAAAAATGGGGGCATTATTAGTTGTCCAACTGCTCTGTTTTTATTTAGATGTATTGAATTAAAATTGAAGTAGTTGTTTTTAAATTTCAATTTTCGTCAGATGATCCAGCTCTAAGGTCTTCAAAGAAGATATGATTCATCATTCCTTTAGACTTCTCAATTGACTTGCTGACTCTCCATTTGGTAGGCCTCACTTCACTCCTCAGAAGCCCCTTTTTGATTAGACATTGTTTACGTTATCTTAATATTTGGTAATGGTAGTCAACTAATTGTCTAATATAATATGTGTATCAAATGGTCTGGAAAATAAAAATTCAAGCAGTGCACTTGATTGTTTTAACCTGCTTGAGTTTGAGAATCTCTTGATGGAAGATTTCTGATATAAATACATAGATACATAGGTAAAAAATAATTTATGTTGAAAGATTTATACTAGTGGATGAGAATAGAGAGGCTAAATTACATCTACATTTTCTATAAGGTTAGAGATCCATGATTTATAGGGTACCCATATTTATTGGGTGTTTTTTAGGAAAAAAATAAGGGTTTAAACAAGGTTTTTCAGTGATTAATGGGTATCGAGATCCTCATCCGTCCTTTTTTAGATTCGTCCGTTACAATAGAAGTCGATCTTTAGGAGTGGATAGACATACCATAGAGAATAATACTCTTAATTAAACTTTTTTGTACCACAAAAATAATAGAAGTCGATAAAATAAGATCTTATTTTACTGGTTATATAATACCACAATAATTGTATAAAGAAAGTACAATAATTACATAAACTGAGAGCAAAAGAAGAAAAATGTACGAGTGGGAGAAAAACTTATTGATTATGAGCACAATGTGGTTTGCTCACCATTTTATGTATACATAAATTAAAGTTTATGAATCCATTCTATAATGCTATTCACCATTAAGATAAAGTTTTATCTTTATCCATCTAATTTGATTTTACGATATAGAAAAAGATATAAATTTAACCTCTTATATATTAGGAAATACTAAATCTAACATTCACATTAAAAAAGTGCAACATGAAATATTGAAATTTAATATTTACAAAATGATGCAGTTTTAAGTTTGATTAAAGAATGCATTTTTTCCATTAACGGAATAACATGCAATTTCAAACGTTGTTCGTGCCCAAAATATTGAAGATTGAAGTGTGGAACCAAAAAGAAATTGATTTTGGAAAAAGAAAGAAAAACTCAAATTCCATGAACAAAGCTTCTTATGTGATATTAAAATTACTTTATTGTATGAGTGAAAACTAAGTTTGTTATTCTCCAATTTTCTTGCTTACTAATCCTTAATATGTGTACGTTGATGTTGGGTTGGATAGGAGCAAGAGTTTATACGTGGGTTGCCACTTATTTTCAAACTTAATAAATCCACATTGACTTCCTCAGAATCTCTTGCTGATGTTACCTTTGATTAGATCCTCCTGTCACACAGAATCTAAATGAAAAGCCCCCTTTCTAATCTTCTGCTATCTACCCTTTTTGTTTCTATTCTATTTATTCCCCCTAAAAAAACAATATTAAAAAATTAAGAGCATCTATAGCTATATGCTCAAGCTTGAATTTGTTTTTATAGCTTGGAATAACTGTTGTAACGAAGCCGTCTGGCCGTTGAGGCCCAGGGGCATAGCTAGGAGTGGCTTGAGGGGCCTTTACTACCGGCTCTCAAAATCACGATGTTTCAGTTTCTCCATCTGTTAAAATCACTTCTATATTGAGTAGTTTCGGATCTTTTAACTTGAAATTTTTTCAAGTGAACAAAGTTCCAACAATAAATACGTTTCAAATTTGTAAAACAGTGTCAAGATTAAATTTTTGTCAAAAATTTGAAAATTTTCTATATAAATTCTACAATTTTAGTTAGAAATCTCCAATTTTTGTTAAAAAATACTGTATTTTTTTTTTCCAACAAAGTGCATGAGATATAATAGAAAATTTTTACTCCGAACAAAAATTCTTGCAATATATCTAAGAGCAAACAGGATTCTAAATTTGTCACTACTTAGACCCCGCCTAAGCGCTTAAAATCAAGATTTGATATGGTTGAATTAGACCATTCTGATCCGCCTAGACGCTCAAAATCTGACTAATGATTCGATTAGTCCTCTGCCTGACTAGCACCTTTGCAATTAAGTACCTCAAGCCTTCAAAGTCCTTGATTGCCTTGACTAACAAACTGTTAAGTTTTCCTGCACAGCTGCACATGAAAATTGAAAACAAAAATATGATGATTACCACTTCAATTCACCATTACTCTGTCACTAGTGTGGTCCGCAATTTTTCTGGTGTTTAATTATTCATAATTAGAGATCCCAGTACCTCTCAAAGATATAGGATTATGATTCCTTGCAGTTGAACTCATGATCAATTGGGATGTAACAAGGCCGCCTAGGCCCTGATGAGACGTTCAATTCGAGTATTCGATTTGAACATACTTGAGTGCCTATGTTCGTCTAGGCGCTCAAAAACCGACTACCTTGTTAGTCATTTGTAATCATGAACATTGTAGTAAATGGGATTGAATGAAAGGCTAAAATATTTTTTAGAGTCTATAATCAGAATCAATTTAGTCCACATAAAATTTTAACTATTTAGAATTGATCAAATATTATCGATTATAAACCTGTAAATTCTGGACCAATTTGTCTAAACACAACAACTTGAGGACTAAATTGATCAATTAATTCGATTCATATGCAAAAACCAGGACCCATTGCAATAAAAATAACAAGATCATAACAGAACTTAATAGTGAACAAGAGAATCAAAATCTAAAACTATAATAATATTATATATATTCCTTTCTAGCTGATAACTGGATTACATACCATAAAATCCACATCTTTTACTTTAACCCCCCCAAAAATAACCATTGAAATTGAAAATACTTCTACTACCCTATAATATCACTGAAATTGATTAAAAAAACTACTATGATTTTACACAAAATGTCCCAAAAGAGAGTCCTAAAATTTGGGGTCACAATAACCTATTCATCCCTCCATCCAACTAATTAGCATTTGAATTGGTAGCATTTTGAGATGAACTTGAACTCATGTTGAGATCAGGAATGCCTTTTGAGTTTCCCTTAGTTAATTTCTGTTTAAGCTCTGAAAGCAAAACTTGATTCTCCTGGTTCAAAAGCTGTGCCTTCTTTCTTAGCCTCTCATTTTCCTTCATGATGTAGCAGTTTTGTAGGTACAGCTTTGAGTTCAGTCTTTCCATTTCTATAATACCTGAAAAAAAAAAAAGCTTTTTTGTTAATATATGAGATAGAAATAGTGTGATGACACAATGCTTACATCTAGATAAAACAACACAGAGATTTCCCCCTAAAAAACACTAGAAAAATGAGACAACAATGTTAAAAAAAATATGAGGAATTGAAGATTTACTTGAGTTTTGGGTATGGTCAAAAGAAGAAAATAAGAATAAACAGAGGAAAAACAGGGCAGTGACCTATAGAATTTAATAAATATGGACCACTATATATGTGAGTAGTTTAGATTTTAGAAGATGAGAATAAGAGCTGTCTCAATCTGTACTCATCCTCAAATTGGGTTTCTTTCGGTTTCTAAGAATGAAAGAAAAGGATAAAGTTTCCTTCTTCTTTGGTCTTACTATCGGGTGTTCTAACCCAATAAATAACTCAGACTAATCTCGATTCGAGCCGGGTGGTTCCCTCTAGAGCCCACATTATAGTATAATAGAAGTAAAGATTGAAAAAACTACCTCTTAAAATTACACAAACAATGCAAAATAGGCTTTTTAACCCGAAAATCAACTCAGACTAATTCAGATTCGAAACAGTTTCGAGCCCACATTAGATCAAAATAGGAGTAAAAATGAAAAAACTACCTCTTCAAATTTTACAGACAATGCAAAATGTATTTAAAAAATGTCTTTTCTATGTTAGTGAAAAAGCAAAAGAAAAAGAAGAAGAAGGAGAAGATAGGAGAGGGGGACCTATGTGTTTGTATTTCTAAAAAGATCACCTTTTGAAGATTAACCTTAGCCGAGGAAGAGAAAGTTAACCTTGTCTGGTTTTTAACAGCTAGTGGAGCAGTGAAAAAAGAGAGGAAATGTATGAACAAGTGATGAGGGACAAAAGGAACTAACAGGGTCTGAATATTTATAGAGCAAAAAGATGCTAGAGAGAGAACTAGATTTTAATTAGTTAGAGAGAGAAAGGGCATTATGGGTCTCTCTTTCTCTCTCCTGACACAACAATCATGCATGTGTAAGCATGGAAGGCGGCCGATTAAGGGTAAAAAATTTTTTATGTATTTTTTGATTTTAGGCTTCATACTGTTGTAGTACCTGAACTTGTTTTTAATTTAAATATTTTCTTGAACTTTCAAAAGTTTACATATTTATTTAAGAATAACAAATAATCATTTAATTTCAAAATTGATGTATCAAAATGTGTAATTATAGTTGATTATATCTTTCTACTTTTCGACATGATTATTTTATGAATTAGAGAGTTAATGAGAGCAATCAAACAAGAATATAAGATCAATGAAACTTTGGGACAAAAATAATAAATCATTTATAATAAGTGGACACGGATACTTCTTTTAGTAGCATACATTCATTTTTCTTATTATTTTTAGGCTATTTTCATACATTTTAGGGATAACATTTCTTGTACTTGTGTCCATATTCGTATATCCGCAACATGAATAATGAGTTAGTTATCATTTTTGGACAAATTCAATTCAAATTTTTGAAAAATTAAGAAAGAAGTTTAAGTTTTAAGACAAATTCAGGGACCATACGTGTATTAAACCTTGATTTTAAGTTTTGTATGATGATGAAGAAGAAGATGTCGAAGGATAAAAAATGAGGTCATGTGCATGATGGAGGTGCATAAGTTATGAAGTTTAAAACATGATGGCTAGGCCTTGTAAAATGATGGTGAAGGGGCTAGGGGCAGTCTCCAAGATTCGCAATGATGGTTTGGATTGGCTCGAACCATCATCATAATATCACACCCCCACACCACACCCTCTTCTTCTCTTCTTCTTATTCCTCTTCTTATTCATCTTCTTATTCCTCTCTTTTTCACCCTCCTTTACCACACTCATCATCAATTCTCTTTTCTTTTATTTCTTCTCCTCCGGATTATATGATTCTTATCTCTTCTTTTTTTAAGAAGAAAAGACTAAAATAAAAATTGCATGTTTAATCTATTTTATCATCTTAAATGAATACATAAGTCTTAATCAATTATTTTTAAACGTACTAAACTCTACATTGACTAGTTTGGTGTTTAAACCAATATTAACGTAGAATTGTTCATATGGCATTGGTTTAACAAGTTATTCCATATAGAAGGTCTCACTAGACTATTTTTTTAATTGGATACACTTAGCCTAATTTAATCGATTATTATTTAACATATCAAGTCATTTCTGGACACTCAGTTGCGTAGGATCACTTCTGAAGTGAGTGGTTTCAACAATCAAGTTTCTTCGAACCCCTTTGCCTTTATCACTATATGTGATTCAAACTCCATTGAGCATACATAAAAGTTTCTATTGGCTTCGAAAACGAACTTACCACGTCAATTCGAATTACTAAAGTGGAACAATTAAACTCATTTACTCTATATATTGTACTTTACGAGAATAATAACACAATAACAACTTCACGTATATTGAACATTTTGAATCATGCAAGAATTTGAATCGGTGATATTGATTTTAATATGTACGAACTAATTGATCAATAAACGTATCAATTTCAAAAATTAAAAGTGTAATGTGTAAAAAATATTTAATAAAAGGTTCATGTAGAGGTTCAATTTTTCTTGTAATAAAAATGGATTTAATGAGAGCGCAAATACGCGTTTTCTCTTTGTTTTTTTCACTTTCCCAATTATTATTTTCATTGCTAGGCAACTGTTGGATATAATGATTATAAATCATTTTTTGTTGGCGTAATTTTTCACTGTTACTAAGTCATAATAAATACCAAAATGGCGGTTTTTCTGCTGAGTTTGCCTTTTGCTATGCTACTTTAATTATACTTTGTGGGTTTCTAACTTAACTTGTATTCCTCTTTCTTCTCTACCATTATAATCTACATTTTTATAGCTTCATTTCACATTATCATAATTCTATCAGTAGGGGCATTCTCGAAATTTCATTCTATTATATTAGCAATTGTAAAAAGCAATATATTTTTCTTGTCTAGACGTTACATGCACTATATGTCAAATTTAATAATTTGCCCAAAAATAAATTATGGAGAAGCTAGTTTCTAACATAGTTGTCTTAGAGTAGCATGCCTATGCATTTCAAGGGTTACATGATGACATTTGCACATCTTGTTAGTTTGATTAGGATCCAAATTTGAAATGTTTGGTTTCTTGTATTTATAAAATTGAATTAGTTTAATTATTTAAGACATTTTGACATTATTGTGACAAAAATCAGCTCGTGTGAGAAAAACTATTATGCAAAAGTTAATAAATATTTGATAAATACATGATATATAATTTATATTATCTTATATTGTGTGATATAGGATTATTTTTGTTCAAAAAATTTTAATATCACCTTTACATTGTAACAGTTGATTTTAGAAAAGCAACAAATTGTAGTTTTTCCGGCTTTAAAGAAATACCGTTTTGCACATATCAGATGTTGTTTTTAGATGAATGAGTTGAGATTTTCATAGAAAATCAATGTTAAACAAGACCTTAATCTATACTCAAATTTTTATTTTATTTTGAAAGAAATGTATATATTATATATATAGGATACCACATGATGTATAGGCTAAAAAAACAGTTTACACAACTTTCTAATCTGTGGAATAATTATTTTGTCAATATGTGGAGCTGTGATTAATAAGTGGTAATTGTTGTTAAACATGATGAATCCTCATTAACAATGTGAGAGGGAAATTATTAATAGTAAACTTTAAACTGAACTAATGATAGATTATGACAATAGATTTATGATTAAAAATCCCTATGGGTAGTAGATATTGTAACCAATGGGTATGTGAACCATAAAAAGACAATATTGCCCTTACAGCTAACTTTTGCACTGCTTGCACCAATTGATGATGTTTTGTTTTACGTTATTACAATCATAATTATTAAGCATGGAAAATCATAAGTTTAGGCACATATTATTTGCTGCCATATATAGAGAAGAAGGAAAAAATGAAATAATAATTATTAACATTTATTAATATAATATTATTATAATAATAATGGTGAAGAAGAAGAAGGGTTGGGCCAGCCTAATCTATCCTCATGGGTTATGAGTGCCTTAACGTGAAACATCATAGTTTAATTGACAGGGTGGATGGCTCTATCAAAGGGTATATTTGCCTTTTTTATTTTTTCTTCCCTCGTGGAGCTCGTTCATTTTTAATCCCTGATTTTATTTTATTTTTTGATAAATTAATCCCTGATTTTAGAAAATACTCAAATATGTAATTATGGTTCTTAACTTGTTATTTTATCACTAAAATGCCCTTCAACGTTTCTATTGTTGATGAACCACTCTTCTACATTTCTACCTCATTGACTTATATTTAGCATTTTAGTATATAAAAGTATTGTTGAATTATACCATTCCGCTTGAGATTTTAGTTCAATCGATTAAGTGACATGGTATTAGATCTTTTGTGATTGAATGATCTTCAATTCGAGTACTGACAACTTCATTCATTGGTGAATAAAAAGCATAAGGTGAGATGAGCTTCTCTTATTCACGTTTTAAGTTTAAGAGACTTGCGTGAAGGAATGTGTTAAATGTCTCACATTGTTAACTTAGTAAGCTAAATAGTTCCTCTAATATAGCAAGTAATCTTATCCATTTAAGATGCATTTTGAGGTTAGTTAAGCTTTTCTAAAATGGTATTAGAGTCATGGATAATTAATGTTGGGAGCCACAGTTAAATCGTCGTCAATCACAACATGATTTGGGTATAAGGGGGGCGCGTCAAATGTCTCATTTTACTAAACTGAGACATCAAATAGCTCCTTAAATATAGCAAGCAATTATATCCATAAGGTGTCACTTGGGATTAGTTAGACTTTTCTGAGAGGATGTATTAGAGATTAATATAAACATGTTGTTGGTCTAGTCATGACAACATCATTTGTTATTGAATTACAAACACATGGCAAGATGAGCTTTGGTTGTGCATCTTAGATTGGACCTAACACATTTCTAAAAGACATCTTAAAGAAGAGGATTGCCACCACTTATAAATGATCATTCACCTCGTAACTAGTCAATGTGAGATACTTAACGCCCATGAATATACATCTGGAGCATGAAGTTTGCATGATTGAACATCTGCGGTGGCGCCAACAATGAGTTTCCCAACATTAGACTATGAGGCTCTGATACCATCTTAAATCGGACCTAACTCATCCTCAAAATGCGCCTTATAGGAAAAGGATTGCCACCACTTATAAATGATTTGCATTCTCCACATAACTAGCCAATACGATATATTTAACAGTGCATGCTTCAAGTTCAAGAGGCATTTGTGTGAGGAAATGTATCTTCAAAAATTAATTTAAAAAGATATTGACTTTAACTATCACTCGAGTTTTTGGTTCGACAATTTTAATTAAGATAAATTACATTCATGACCTTCCAATTTTGCTTTTGTTTATTTCTTGTTGATAAACTTTAAAGACAAGCATGAAATTCTCCAAACTTTATCATTTACTTAATTACATATGATCTTTTACCATTGCCGAGAAAGTTAAAAGATAATGAACATAGTTTATTTTTTATTCTTTTACGAATTTATTAAAAAAAACATAAAATTCTATTTATAACTAAAAATATACTTACTTTAAAAGCGCTATAAAATTAAACTCATTCCTTACTTTTACATTCACGCTAATTTACTAAATTATCCTTGAAAGTTTCTACTCATTCATTTATTTGACATTTTCATTATTACTAAGAGATTTTTCATTTAATTAGCTCTGCCAGCATTATCATTATCATTATTATAATTATTACCACCCTTTCTTCATAATAAATAAAATTATTATTATTAGTATGATGTCCTTCTCCTTCAACTAACATATAATGGTTATGTTTTCACCAAGTTATGCTAATTTTTACTTCAATGTACTCAAGGGAGCTAAAATTAGACTTTTGGAAGTTGGTGTGAACTTGGATTTTCCTCAGACATTTTCTTAACATCCTTTAGGATTAAGATTTTCCTTAACTTGGTTAGATTATAAGAAGTGGAGATTATTATTATATGAACTAAAATCAATTAGTAAATCTTAAATTTGTCACCATTTTAGGCAATACATTAGGTTTACTTTATGATAAAGTGGAAAACATGTTGGTGATGAATGAGACATAGAAGGGACATCCATGTAGGACATGTCTAGACGGCTTAGCTTTTTGGGTTAAACCAAGAAGTTGTGTGAGTGAATCTATTATATAATTTAAAACATATTGCTTCTTCGAGTGGAATGGATACACACATGCTTCATCTCTTAATACTTATGATTTTATTTCCTTATATTTAAGAAATCATATAGAGTTTTCAAGTTACAAATAAGACACATTTAATACGTTCGTTTCACATCTCATTTGATGTCTGATATATTTTAACGGAAGCTTTTAACATTAATTTAACTATGACTTTAATATTATCCTATGGGTGTTTAGATTCCTCTGGCCAAGAAAAATGACAAATCTTTAATAGGTGTTAATAGTGTGGTAATTATCCAAGTTGTGAACAAGACATCGTAAACCGAAAAGTGTTGTAGGTGCAACATCTGAAAAAATACTTCAAATTTGACAACTTTAATCGAGACGTTGCATCGATCTAAAGGACATGTGTGAGTGGTGACCAATTTTTATAAAAAAAAATATTAAATAAAAATAGGTGACATGTGAGTGGTTGCCACGAGTCGGTCAAAGTTTAACTTTGCTGATGTGGTAGCTGCATAACTTTTTCGGTTCAATTAGAGCGATTTAATCGAGAGAAAATATAAATTGATTGACTTTACTGAAACAAATAAAAAATAAGTGACTGTTTTAAAATAACAATCAAAGTTCATTGACTAATAATGCATTTAATCTTGAAACCATTTTCGACATCATCACGATCCAATAAAAACAAAATCTTAGTTCCGAAATGATTCGGGATCAGCTAACATGAACCATCATAAGGAACCGTGAAACTGCAGTCATGTTGGCGACAATTTTTTTTTTCACCACCATATTTTCCTCAATCTCTAATAGATTCATATCACTCTCAATCACCTTATTCCAAGTTTGTCGAGTCCTTCCCCTACCCCTCACTGGTTCCTCCCCTTGCTGGTTTTTAAGCCTTCTAATTGGTACATCACTCGCCCATTTTTTTATATGGTCAAACCACCTTAGTCGATTTTCTCAATACATGTAAAACCCTACTTTTGTCCTAATTATTTCATTCCATGCCCGATCTTTTCACGTATGGCCACACGTCCATCACAACATATGCATCCCTACCAACGATATCTTATGAATGTGGAATTGTTTCACTGCCTAATATTCTATAACATACGACAGTGCAAGTCTAATTGCGATCCAGTAGAATTTTCTCTTTAATGAATAAGGCATTGTTGGGATCGCAAAGAAAACCCGTAACACTCGTCCATTCCAGCCAACCAAATTTAATCCTATGTGTAAAGTATTTATCCGCTTGGATAATAAACTCTAAATAACATAAGCAATTTGAACCTTGGTCACTGCTTCGATCCGAGATAATTATCACTGCCTCCCTAATTTCGTTGCCGCTAAACTAACTTTTCAAATACTCCGTTTTGTTTCTACTCATCTTGAATCTCTAGATTCCAAAAATTGTCTCCATGATTCCAACTTAGTCTCGACACTTTCTCTCATCTCATCAACCAATACAATATCATCTGCAAATAACATATATCATAGTATACCAAATTAGAGTGAACTCATCAACAATAACAAAAATATTTTAATTTATTGCTTTTGAAAAAAAATAAAAGCCAGGGACTCGTATATTACTTTAGGAAAAACGAAGTTAGGGACTCATCAACAATAACTAAAAATGAAATTGTATCAAATTTGTGAATACTTCATTTGTTTGTTGTTTTCAATTTTAGAAAATGAGTTCGAAGTTGTATAAATAATAATAATAATAATAGTCAAAATAATGGGATTATAATATATTTTTTTTTTATTTCCTGAATTAGAGTAACTGAGGTATCTGAAATGTCAGAAGTAGCCGAATTAGGACAATAGATTCTTCTGTTCTTCACGAGAATATATCCTCCAAAAATCATTGAGTGTATTTGATTTAAGTTGAAAGAGATGAACAAAGTTATAATTTTATTTTTGCAGAACTTACAATTTGAATATAATAAGCTGTAATTATTAATTTACATCTCTAGCAATCATTATATATACACATTTATAGTATGAGATAAGTAGCTTCGTTTAATTGTTTCAAAAAAGTAGCTTCGTTTAATTGTCTCAAATAAAATTTCTTCAAAATATTTGTTCAAAGGGATTCTAATTTTATTTATTTTTCATTCTCAAAATAATTATTTTGTTTTTAACACAACAAATTCTGCTTTGTTTGTTATAGTGCAAATGTAGTCGAAATTTCTCGCATTCAACCCTTCCGTCCTCAACTTTTACTCGAAATAAGAAGGTATCTTCAACCTATATCTTTTGTCGAATTTAGCTCTGATCTTTTATTCGACACATTCGAGTTTCGATTAGGATTAACTAAATAACTGCTTATTAAACTAGTTAGTTATGAACATTTAATTAGTTGAAAAAATATTCTCTTATTATTATAATTTTAAATGTTGTACAATTGAAAAAAAAAATACTGCAATACAAATGAAATGAATAACACGATTTTATAAATGACATTTAAAGAATAAATATTTTTGAATATTCGGTTCAAAAAATTTCGTTACTTAAAGAGACTTTTTGGGAAATTTAGGGGTGACATGTGCCTAGTCAGCCTCATCTATCTAGTATATTTCAAACTATAGAAACTAGTCAACAAAAGAGTAGAGAGGCAAAATGGATGTATTGAAGAGAAAAATAAATAAAAATAAGAAAACAAAATAAATAAATAGGGGTTTAAGTGAAAATATTATAATTATACTGTGCTCTTCTGAAACAGCCAATGATGGCAAGCCCCAAATAATAATAATGGTTGTCTTCTTCCCCTATTAATCCTTTGAACCCCTTTTTAATTAATTTTTTTGCTTTTTGCAGCAAATTTTTAGTTACCCTTTAATGAAAAATTAAATAAAATAAAATAAAATTTGCTTCATAATTTCAAGGAGGTGTGTTTTGATCATAAATGTGTATGGCAGTGCTCAAGAGATTTTGCATGGTCACAGTTAAATAGGCCATTCATGAGTACCCAAAACCACCATCATCATCCCTCTACTTTCCCTACAAATCTAATTATAATCCCTCTTTTATTTTTCACCTTTACCCAATAAAATAGAGAAAGAAGATAAAACTAAAATGCAAATCTAGTTATAATGAGCCTTTTATCATGATATTTCCTCAGTTTTTTTTGGTTGAAAGCGAAAAAAATAGAACATTCACACTAGGTTAACACCTTTAAGATAATATTAATATTTACATTTCTTATATTACTAAATATGTAGAAAAGAAGGATTGTACACTATAAGAACCAAACAACGCTACAATTCAAGTAACTTGTTTGAGCGTTAGGCGCCCACATCCACCTTTTGCATTTTCTTGTTTATCTCGTTGGTTTTTGCAAAATAATGAAATCGCTGATTATTGACAGAGGATCGTGTAATGTTGAAGTTGATATTCATCCAAAGGCTTGCAAAGCAACAACAATAGCAAGACGTTTTCCAAATATACCTTAAGATCGGATCCATAAACCCTTTTTATAATCATAGCATACTCCTAATCGCCAAAATACCATACTTCTTATATATTCTCTATGAACCAATATCTCATTCAAAATTGTAAGTTACAAAGTAGTAAGAAACACCTCTCTTGGAATCCTTCCCTAAAATGATTTCAAGTGATCCAGGGCGAACTACAGTCGAACTCAATCCAAACCTATTGAGTGTAGTTGAACCCACATTCAGCCCAAATCTCGAAGGTCAGCCTAAAGGATAACAGTCGACATTGTCATCACATGTATATTGATATGCAACGTAATATTAATAATCTGCAAAGATAGATGGGATAATTAGAATTTTGTTGCACTCTCGACGATCAGAATCTATACATCATATAAAAACTGACATCAATCGTCTGAAAAGAATTACTAGAGGTAGTATATTTATACCTCCCATATTGAAAAAAAGGTATCTTTCCATACTTCATAGGTCATTGCTAATTCCACTTCCGTGTAATTTTTATTTTGATTTTGCCATTGTGATCACATTCTATTAACAATTTATAAGTGCGAAATTTTCTATGATTGTATTACTTGGAATAATGATAACACAACAAAGACACAAAAAACTACTCCGATGACTAGACGAAAATATGCTAAGAGTTTTACATTTCTTTTCGAGACAAAACATTAGCGACACAAACATTCCATACTGAATGGTTTGTTGAAATAAATATAACTTAAGAATGTTACAATCAACTATTAACACTCAATTTTATAAGCCAAAATATTGTTTTGTTCGTTAATGACCATGTAAATATCATAGTTATATCTTCAAAGATGCAATTAAGTCCAAATTAATCAAAAAAATTGATGATTACTTGGGATTAATTAGGTAAATGCGCAATTGATGTCCATTTTCTTTGGAAATCATGATCTAAATTAAAGAGAGGAAAAGAAAAGAAGGGTAGAGATGATTGCAACAAGGCTATGAGAGAGCCAGGAAGTTGACCCGTGGGATATGATTGGACAAAATGATGTTATACACGTGAAAGGGTTTGAGAAATTTTTTTGGTAACTTTATATTTCATCTTTTGATTTTACATCATAGGTAAATTTTGTGATTTTGTTGGTAGTGGGGGAGGAGAAAAGTGCACGGGTCCGTTATAGTGTTCTAATTTTAGGAGATGGCTCTCGGAAATTTGAATACTTATGTATCTTTTAGTTGTCAAAAAACTCTATTGAACTTGTGCAGAAGATGTTCAAATAAATAAATAAATTAGTTTAACAGCTACTATTATACGTCAATTCGTAATCCATCACTATTACCTACTAACGATTGTTTGGGATAAATAGTTCAAAAAGTTATTGGAAAAATGAAACAAAGTCAATGAGCAAAATTTGTTAAAAATGATAGACTTTTATAAACAATTTTATTCTATTACAATCTTTCGATGCAAATTATTATAAGAATGTAATAACTAATTGATAATTTTATTGTCAATTATAATACTTTCATTCTCTCTAAATGATACATGAGCCGTCCCGTCTAGTCCATGTCTCTTGGATCTCGCTTGGACAAGAAAAACGGACCATAGTCCAGCCCGATTCAGGTCCATTAAAACTCAGCTATTTATTGACGAGTTTGGACACACAAAAATAGCACAAGAGGGTTCATCTCGGTCTGCTTATATTAATTAATAATGTAATTAATTTTATATTAACTTTGTAATCTTAAGTACAGAGTTTTTCTTTTCTTAAATAGTATACATTTTATTTAGACCAGCTTACATGGATTGTATTTTGTTTTAGTTTTTAAACCTAAGTCCAGTTTGGTCTAAGTTGGCATAAATTAACAACGGATTTAGAAAAACACAGTGAGTGCTGCCCAAACTTGACCCAATCCAACCTGTGGACAAAAGTCTAATTCTTCCTAAGTGGATCTTGGTAATCCTTATAAATCTGCCCTTACAATCAGTGTTTATGTAACAATATAATCAAATATTATCTACTTTAATTTAATTATATATTAGATTTCATGATTTATAAGTGTTATACATATATAGGAATACACCTTACGAGTCATTCCCAATCACTTATTTTAACTTCCTCGATGTAATATGTTGTGGTAGTGTTTCTAAACCAATACTAGCTCTATAAAATGGACTTAATGGGCACTAGGTCATGAATAGTTAGAAGGCTTTAAGTTCCACTTTCTGAGGTCATATTTAATCATATCACATAATACCAATCCCCTGCATGACTAATGATGAGCAAAATTGCATTATTATTATGATTTTGTTAGCATTTTAGTCCATCCCCCCTACACGTGACCTTTATCCTTTTTATTAGTATTTCATTTTAGAGTGGTGATTTTAGGGACCACACGTGCTTCTAAACCCTATGGTTATCTTAATTAATAATCACTTCACATTCTTTTTATTAAATGTGTAATTGTTAGGAAGGAGATGGAGAAAAATGGACGAAAAGAAATGTATTTAGATACACATATGTGTGTTTGAGGTTGATTTGTTAACGGGTTTAGATATCCATTCAATGTGAGTTTAATAGGTCGGTTTTGAATAGTAGAAAACAATATTAGGTTGGACTTGTTTAAAAGCGTCATTTCTTGATTGGACTTGGGATTTAAAACTTAGGACATGTAGGTTTGGCTTAATAATTTTAAATTATTTGTATTTATAAATAATTATACCAAGTGACAGAGATGATTGGGCCGAGTCAACATATAAAATTATATAGTATCAGTTAAGCTCAGCCCACTAACACGTTAACTTGGGCCCAAATTCGCTTTGAACATCAATAGTAAAGTCCAGTGTAATCTAAAATGAAACTCAAATATGAAAAACTGCATGCATTAAATTTAAATTTATGGCTCTCAGATTAATTTATTCCTTATATAAAAAAATGTCATTATGTGGTTTCACTTTTTTTTCAAAAAAAAAGAATGAGGTTACCAAAAAAAAAAAAATGTAGTTTAACACTTTTTTAAAATCAGCACTAATGACTTTAAAAATGACATAATCAAATAAATAACAATATTTTAGCAAACTTTAATTCTTCAACCTTTTTATTTCGTGATCATTTAGATGAAGTTTGACGAGGAGAGAAATAGTCGATGTTTAGAGAGAGAAAAATTAAAAAATGAAAATTTTCGAAAACCATAAATGTGATTCTATGGTAAACATGATATTAAACAATTTTAATTCTTGGAAATTTTCATTTTCAAGTCGTTAACATAGAGCTTTACAATTTTCAAAAAAAGTGTGAAACCACAATCAATCATTTTTTTAATAATAGTAAATCACAGTCTTTTCTTGAAAAAATGTGAAACCACAAGATTTTTTTTTCAACTTTACCCAAAAAAAAA
Organism: Euphorbia peplus; assembly: GCA_028411795.1. Lineage (NCBI taxonomy): Eukaryota > Viridiplantae > Streptophyta > Magnoliopsida > Malpighiales > Euphorbiaceae > Euphorbia > Euphorbia peplus. The sequence continues at coordinate 34,739,414 of CP110841.1, forward strand.
AGAAGACAATCTCCTTCTTGAACAATGCTACTTTGGCGAACATACAATGTCGCTGACAATGGGTGCAACTGCCGTCCTCCTCGCGATCGAGATATAGGTTCTTAGTTATAGAGACAGAGATCTATGTTATCGTTAAAGAAAGAAATGTGTTTTTGTTTAGTAGGACATAAAAATATTGACGTGTCAACCAGTTGGACACGTCAGCAAACAAATAAGTTGACACATTAGTATATTGTTAGTATGGTTAACCCCCATGCCATCAGGTAACATGTAAAATTTTTCCTTTAACATGAGTCATATTTGTTTACCTCATGTATGACAACTTCATTGAGAATCTGTCTATATATATATATAATGACTAGAAAATTTAAGAGCAGAAGATAATCTTAAACTCATCTACAACTTCCAGAAGTCTAATTGTACTCCTAAATCGACAATTCAGATTAATTTAGATTTATTTTATAAGATAAAACTCTATCACCATACATTTTCAATTTCATTTATATTCTAAATGTTGAAATTCAAATTCTAATTATACCATTGCTATAAATGATGAGCTAGACATTCAAAATCAAGTATTTGAGTGAATTGCTTTACCCATCGAAGTGCTTAAAATTCAATTTATCCTCATCTAATTCTTCAACTAATTCCCAATTAATTCTGAAATATTTTTTGGCCCGACTAGCATCTTTGCCTCTTTACTACACTGAAAGTAAACTCTGTTGGTTATTCGGGTAGGGCTATTTTACTAGCATCTTGCCTCTTTGTTCTTTTCTTACCAATGGAAAAGCACTATTAATTTTCCTTGTAATGATTAGCCTGCAAGAGTAATAGTAATCAATGCACTGAGAAAGATTTAAAGAGAGACAAAGAGGTGTTATGATTATATAAGATTGTGATGTAATCTCATTCAATCTAACTTTTTAGCTCCATGGATTTCTTTTTTCAGGCTTTACAAGTACACAACTTAATGCATACATGAAATCCAACTACATATATTAGCTTCCTAAAAATATTTTTCTTAAGGTGTAGGCTATGGTCACTTTGTTTTTACTCTACTTTGTTTGTACTTTGTCCTATCCACCATTAGATTAGACTTTAACCCATGATCTAATGGTGGACAAAACAAAGTAATGGTTACTTTGTGAAAAACAAAGTGACCATAGAATTTCCCTTTTCTTAAAGGGCAGATATCAAGTTTGATGATAATAAATGAATAATTTTTAGGATTAAATATAAATTTATCATAGGAAGATCAATGAAGCCTGAATGTAGAAATCAGAAGCTGTTTTTTTCATATATATGTAGAAATAATAGATGTTCAAATCCAATCACAAGAGAGAGTGCAGAAGTACATAACTAATTTAATTTATTAGTGTCTATAGTCAATTGTGCAATTTCTATTGTTATATTTAATACCAATCAACTTTCAAGAAGATGAAATTTACCCGTGTTTTTATTGGTAGGAATAAGATTGAATATTTGCAATTGCCAAGTAAGCCGGCTCTTTACATATGATTCAATTTTTCTGGTTAAACCTTATAGAAAATATAGGAGAGTATTAATGTTTTCAAATGGTGCAGTTAAAACGTTACAAAACAAAACTTGACTTTTTAAGATTTGTGAAGAAGTATTAATTTAGCGTCAAGTTCCGTTATCGGGGGTTTTAACAACCAAATTTCATGAAAATTAAGACTAAATTAATGCTATTTTGTACGTGGGGACATATTGTTAGTTGCACAATTATTTTGATGCTATTTTGATACATTATCCACGAAAAAACACTTTTTTTAAGACACAACGTTTGTTATCTATGACTGTTCAACAGGCCCCAGCCCATAAATCTTTCATAATCCAAAATGGAGGCCCAGAACTTCTTCTTATTGGGCCTTTGGGCTAGTGAAGACATGAACTTATTATCACTTTGTTTTTCTATGTTTTTAAGTTTTACTTTTTCTTTTTTTAAATAAAGGCTGAGGATCGGGGCTAACTAAGGCAAGGAATTCCAACTAGGTTGGCACCCAAGACACAAAGCCGCACACCGAAACTCAAAAAATATTAAAAGTTTTACCTTTTAAAAAATCCAAGAATATTAGTGTTTAGGGAAATTCTATGGTCAGTTTGTTTTTACAAAGTAACCATTACTTTGTTTTGTCCACCATTAGATCATGGGGTGAAAAGTGATCTGATGGTGAATAAAGCAAAGTACAAACAAAGTAACTCAAAAACAAAGTCACCATAGCCTACACCTAGTGTTTAACGAAGAAACTTATATAGCATAACCTGATCTAATGATTTCAAATTTTATAATGTAATGCTATAAATAATATTGAATTATGTTCTCATTACTTGATGGAGCCAAACTGCTACTAGATCCGCGAACACATGAAAATGGCAATCTAATTAAGTAAAACCTGTAAAAATAATCCCTTGGAGCTTAATTAATTAACAGATTCTACAGTCGATACGATGGGTGTACTAAATTTCTATTAAGTATTAAGCAGATGAATTGATTATAAAAAAATTATGTTTGGATTTTACGTTTTGTTCAGATTTTACAAGAAGGTGTAGAAGATAGGCTTTGAATAAAAATAGAGTCAGCACCAACTGCACCATTTTGATCATTTCTAACCCATTTCCATCCTGCATGGCTTGAATTCAACACATTTACTTCTCCATGCCCAAAACTTGCCTCTCTAAACATAGATATTTCTGGCTTTGGATTTATGTACCTGCACATTTTTAGACAAATTTCGAAAATTAGATTCGATCTATGAAATCAAATCGAGGGGGGACGTATGAGGTACGAGATCTTGATGTAACAAATGAAGATTAACTTACTCTTTGGCTAAGCCTTCACGGTTGCCCCCATCTCCAATGTTTATATACATTGGGCCACAATTGTCTGCTTTGTCTTTGTAAACTCGAGTCTACAAAATTTGGAAAAATCAAGAATAAAAATAGAATATATCGGCACTATGATATCGTTTCAATATTCCTTGATAGATTCAAAATTAATCCAAGCATTTGGGAAACCGTGCAATATCAATCTCGATAACGGAAAATGAGTTTTCTTTAATATGCAATTTCACGACATATGCAACATCTAACGTTCTAGCCGCCAACAAGACTTGAAACTAATGCTCATCTTCCGTCAGTTAGACTTGAAATTGCAAAATCTAGTAAACATTAATTTGGGATTGCAGTTTTTGCACGTGTAGACTAGTTCCTCCAATAACTACAAGACTAAATTTGTACCATATTCTTTTCTAATAGAAACAAAAAGTGTCTTATGTTATTAACCGAGTTTGATGCTCATAACTATTGTTCGACAGATACCAGATGCATAATCAATAAAAATTGAAAAGATCATATTATCGGATATATTTCCCTATAAAAATGACAAAAAAAATAAACAAATAGAGAAGTGAGAAACTTACAAATCTCTCATAGGCATGAACATGGCCAGCAAAAACAAGATCAACCCGACTTTCATAAAGCAAAGTCTCCATAGACTCCTTCATACCAACAGATTCATGTTCACCTTGATGAGCAGTATTTGAATTATACCATGGAGCATGGATCAACACAAATATCCAAGGTGTCTTTCCTCTATCAACCCCTTTCAAATCTGCCTCGAGCCATTTAAACTGCTCCGAGTTCTGATCAAACGCAGTATACGAACCCAACATGACAACGTGCACTCCAGAAGCCACATTGAATGAGTAGTAGAGATTTGAAGTAGAGCCACTTTCTTGATACGGCATTATCCATCTCGAATTGTAGGCTGTGAAGGGTTTTCTGTGGATAATTGGGATCTTTTCAACCTCGTGGTTGCCTTGTGTAACCATCCACGGACGTTGACTAGCCAGTGGCTCGACTAGTCGTCCGAATGAGTCCCATAAGGTTTGGACTAGATCCGCGTAGGCTAGATCGCCTGGTAGGAGAAGCATGTCGTAGTTTGTTTTTGATATGTGGTTGAGGGTTGACTGTGTCCACTCTGTCTGGCCGAGATCACCTGCAAATATTGTGATTTAGTTATAGTAGAAATTCTCTCTCAATCAAAGTTTTATGTGTATATTATGAGTTCTACTTAATTTTGCATTTGTTTTTAACTAAGTCGAGTGATCAATCATATATACTAATTAAATGTCATAACAAAACTATTTGAGATAATACAGATATCATGATATCAATACGAAAAAGAATGACATAAAGAGTGTAGGCTATAATTATTTTGAAAGTAGAAATTTTTACCTACGACGACGAAGTTAATGGGGAGCTGAGACGGGGGCGTTTTGAAAGAGAATTGACGGGCAGAATTGGAACTGCATCTATAATGATAGATGGTAGAGGGATCGAGTGGACCAATGACTACGTTATGAATATAACCCGATTTATATGTGATAAAACTATACGAATCGGACGTTCCATTTGCTCTCATTTGCAAATTTGATGGAGAAGTTCCATAATCTACAATTGACGGGGTTTCATCATTTGTTATCCATGTTATTCTCATCTTATCTGCTCCCACCATTGATATATGAACCTGCAGTATTCACAATTTTACATATTTTGTAGTCATTGAACAACATGAATTAATGCCACAGATGATCAAATAATATAATTTTTGTATCATAGAATAACATGGAATATGTCATATCATAAATGTTGAAGAGGAATATGGGCCTTGAGGCCCACAAAGCCCACCAAGAAAATACGTCGTACTAAGCCATTGAAGCTTTAATACCGGGAAAATATCCACGCGGAGAACAAATTATAACTTTCTCTCTAGTTCATATAATTGAGCATCCGAGTGTTAAAACAGCAACACAAATCTTGCTACCCAAGCCTAGTGATCGAAACTTCTATTATAACCACAATTTAGGTACCGCGTTATGCACCTTCTCATTGTATGTTACTATTGATTTTCATGTCGCAAGTAATTTTATTTTTAGTTAGTAGTTTGAAGTATATATTCATAATTGGTTAACTGTTTTATGTGACAAATAGTGACAAATAGAAAATCGAATGCATAAATCGCCCTATTAATAATAATTGTCAACTACTTATTTATGAGGCTTTTTTATAAAGTAAATATTAATTTATCTATTTTCACCATTAACTTTTTTAATTGGAATTCTTTTCCCCTATATTTCTTATTCATTTTTTTAACCAGAGCTCACCCAATTCTAATACACCTGCATTATCAGAGATTAGGCCCAAACACATCCAAGCCCAGCCCAGCCCAGCAAAAGTTGAAAAAAAATAACAGTCCATCTAAGTTCAGGTGATAATGCACTGGAAATAGTGTAGCGTAGCCACGTGGCTTCCAAAATAAATTAATGAACACCTGACCATGAGACGACCCATAACCACATTTATGTCCAGTCGGTGAAAATACTTCTTTTTTTTCTTAAAAAAAATGAAAATCACTCATAAATCATAATATGTTGGCATTTAACTGACAACGTATTTGACTAATTAATTATTTTGGATCCAAATGTACCATTTTGTGTTCATGCCAACCCTTTGACTAAAGGAGCTAACACCACCTTTGTCTTCTATATCAATTTGTATTTTAGTTTATTATGGGTGTTTTTAGTTATTTTGCATTTTTGCATTTCACATTTGTATTCAATATTGGGTTAGAATTGTAGAAATGGTTATACACATTGTGATTTCCAAAGAAAAAATAATTAATTTTCGTTGGGTAACAAAACAGTTGAATTTTACAAATGATCGCTAAAATCATCCCAATAAGAAATTATTGCTCTCTTGACGATTTGGGTGTTCTCCCATTCTCCAATCAATCTAAATCTAATTGCTCCGGTGTTTGAATTTTTGTATTTATCTTTATATATACACATCTACACATGGTTTAGCTATAGAATTGAGCAAAAACTTACGATATTGGATCAGGCTTTTACAAAATAATACACTCAATCAATCAGATTATTTCGTTCTTATACTAATTAACAATATCTTCAAATTATAGCTACACTAACCCCAACTCTGTTTAGAAATGTTAAAATTCTTTCATTTGGCTAACAAATCAAAGAAAATCCCAACTCCGCAACTTTTTTTCAGAAAAAGTTTACAAAAATCACTGTGCCGTATTTTAGTATTCAATATTTTTTAAGATTATTTTTATTGAAATATTATCTCAATTTTCAGGTTATATAACTGTTTTACTCATAATTCTTTGAAAAATCCAATCAAATATTGGAGAGAGAGAAATTAAAACTGTAAGCTTCCTGGAAAATCCACATTCATGGCAGAACACATAACATTAACAAGAATAATCATAATTTTCAAACACTAAATTAATATGAGATAATTAACAATAACTCAGGCAGAAAATTAAAAATTAACTAACAAAAACTATAATTTAATACCTGTTGTGGGGTTGTGGAGTCGGCATCTTCTGCTAGTTCGACGACGACGTTTTTACCCGGCAGTGGTCGGTCATATGAATGAACTCCGGCGAGAATGAATGCAAATATGGATAGAAGGAGGTGTTTTTGTGCAGCCATGTTTCTAATTCTGATCATGGGAAAATGTTTGAGGGTCAGTCTTGTATATATATACGGAAATTCAAAATTAATAAATTGTTTTTGTATTTTTCTGAGTTTCTTACTTTCCTATTTTGATATTTTTGTAATTATTATGATGCCTTAAATAATCATTTTTTCTGGATTTTATGTATATTTCTATATAACATTAATAAATTGGAAATTTCTTAAATTTCTTCGGGAATATTCAGTAAAAGCTACGGATTTGATCCATCAGAGAAGTATAAATAATTTCATCTAAGAAAAAGCATATTTAATTTAAGCATTGAATTTAGAAAAATATATATTACAATAAAAATAAAATCTGCACTGTTTTATTAAAAAGTTAAACCAGATACTATTCTTTTGATATTTATATATTTTGTGTTTTGTGTTGAGATTCTCTAAAATTGAAATTTTTTAAGGTTACAAAGTTGTAATTTAACCATTAATTTTCAGAGTTATTCTATGACAAAATAATCATCACTTTGTTCACAATTACCATTAGATTAATGAATAAAATCAAATTTAATGGTGATAGAAACAAAATAAATGTTACTTTAAAGTAACCATAAAAAACACCTAATTTTTATATTAGTTAATAAGATGTAACTGATAATTTTTTATGTTTTATTATTTATTTGTTAATAGTTGGAATGCATAAACCTTTATAAACTTTGAAATATTTCAACGTTAGAGGATCATAACCCTTCCAACAAGACTCTAAATTAACATGTACAAGCTTATAGGATTATTTAATATATGTAAAAATACATCACATATTAATTCAATATTTTGCAATATTTTCAATTTTGTTAAATAAAAATATCTTTGAATACCTTCTTACATGTTTTTATTAAACTTGTAAATATTTATGATCTTCTGTATATTTAGGTTAATATAATTATTTTTACAAAATAACCATTACTTTACTGATTATATTATTAATTGAAATTAATACAATAAAAGTGTATAAAATAAATATAAAAATAAAGTATTCAGAGTATAAATATAGTGTTATTTTTATTTCTAAAGCCTTGAAGTAATATCAATTTTTCTCCGCACCTAATAGAAATTTTCAAAGAACTAATTTAATCACTTTTATTTTTATAACCAGGATCGTTTGAGGAAAGTTTAGAGAGAAATTGTATTGATTCCCAAGTTGATGATTACAAATGAACAAGAAACAAACATATATATAAGAGGAAAGTGATTGACAGATGGAGAATCACAAAAAACAGAAAATGGTTACAATTAAAAGCTTTCCCGCCGAGAACAAATTCCTAACAGATTCTTGATAACAGAAACTAACAGAATTCCAGCTCACTGTTGTTGACTGTCAAGTTGACTTGAATCTTCAAGAAACTCTTCAAGCTTGTATTACTTCAACAATTTTATTATAAAATCAGACATTTCGTTGTACATAAGTTGAATTACCATCATGAATTTTGGTAAATTATTTACAATGCCAGTTCATAGTAATGTGAACGTTTCATGTATTCTTTTTAGGGAAAAGTACAAATAAAACCATTGTGGTTTCAATGTTTTGCAAATAGAGGAATGTAGTTTCATTTTTTGCAAAAGGAGGCATTTATTTTTGTAAAAAATGAAACCACATTCCTCGATTTACAAATTCATGAAACCACAAGGGTTTTATTTGTACTTATCCCTTCTTTTTAAGAATTAGTTTACATGTGATAGACATAGTGCTTAGTTGTTTGGATTTTGACAAATTATTTGGAGTGGTGTATATAACATTTTAACCAAATTGATATTTGGAATATCTAACACTACACATTGATCAACTAATGATAAATTAACCTATTTAAATTTTTTTGTTTAACTATTATCTAACATCATGCACTGACATCCTTGTTGGATACGGGAAGTTCTCTCAAAATGAAAAGCTCTTCCACCAAATATTTTGATAACTTTTACATTTTTATTTTCAACATCCGATTCCAGTTTAATGATTATATTAATTTAGTACTTCAAACATCAATTGTATGGTTATTAGATTACTTAAATTTTCTCTTAAATTAGCTTGTATATATTATGCTACATTTCGTCACGGTTAGGGTGATATTGAATTATTATTATTATTATTATTATTATTATTATCATTATCATTATTTGAACTCTTTTTCAAAAAATTGCTTTTATTTCAACCAAAGTAGCCACTGCATACGGTTAAACTGTTGGCCTATTTTGTCTCTGTTTGGACACGAGATTTGTCATTGGCACATTTTTAATTTTTCATTCCTAATCTTGGTTTGGGCCTTTTAACGAGTGGGCTAGATAGAGGTTAAGGCCCATATATTAGTCATCACAAACTCTGATAATGATAAATTGCACCAGTACTCATTATTAATTTCAGGGTAAATAATTTTAAAGTTTTCTAAATTTTTACATAATGTACAGTGTTTAGTCCTTCTAATTTGATAATCACATTTTCAGGTTCATACTTTTTGCCATATTTAATTTTTTGGTTGCTTTTGTCTAGTTTATAAACTTTTAACAAAACATATTCTGTTGTATCATATATGCATATTCATGTCGAAATACAACGAGTTTAAGTAGTATGCATACATGAGAGAGGATTCACCTAAAATGATCCAAAAAGCACTCCCCAAACTAAAAAATTCGAAAATATTGTCGAAAAGTAATGACAAGTTATTTTATTTTATACTACTTAGTTTGAAATTAGTAACCTCAGCATAAAAATGAGTTCATGATGCAATTTATTACTTATTGTCTTGAGTCCATTAATGTGAACTAAATTTACAAGGCACAGCCACCGGTGCCATCAATTGCCAGCTGATAAATTATCAAATACACCAAGAGTTCACATTGAAACACCGTCGTTTTGATTTCTATTGTGTACCACATCTTTGTCATTTCTCCTTTTCACATACTAACCTCAAATTGAAGATGTGGATTTTAAAAAAAAAAAATCAATCAAGTATTTGATGGTAATGACTTGGCACTTTTTCCCCAGATTTCATACAAAAAATATTATGCAATTATTAGTCGTCAAAAGAAAATTGTTTAACTTGTCCTAGAAGTATCAATTTGCCTTTAAAGTGAGATCATATATATATATACATACAATATTTATCATATACTAATATAAAATAATGAGTATGTAGATATTTACAATTCCCGCACTGGCATCTAGCAAGATGGGATGCAAATCAAGCTTCATGTGTGCAGGAAACTGTCATTTTAATGCTCAAAGAAAAGCGGGTATCTGCATCTAATGAGTTTGATATTTTTATAAACATTCTCGTTAAAAGAAAAGGTTTAAAGTTCCCGTACTAGAAATGTCGCACTTAGATATATTTATAAACATTCTCGTTAAAAGAAAAGGTTTAAAGTTTATGTACTAAAGATGTCGCTCGATAAGTGTGTTTGTGTCGTATCGTGAATGTGCAATGTATGTCTGGTGTCCCATGGTAAGAGGCATAGGCCCTCAAAGATAAAGCTGTGTTAAGCTTGGTTGTTTTGGCATTGATGGGCATTTGGTTAGATTGAGAAGGCATGAGCTTATTGGACGTAGCTTTTGGCTCATAAGCTTCAGCTATTATGTTAAACGATGAGTTCAATTGGTATTTTGATATAGTATCATAGCTTATTATACAAAATAGTAGAGGGTTTTGAAATTTTTTTAACTGCGTTCATTGATGAAATTACGTACACGGTAGGTTGAGCATATATATAAATACACACTTCAAAAAAGAGTTATTCACTATGTACATATAAAAGCTTAAAAATGTATAATACACCCTTCAAAATTAAAAAAACATTTAGATAAATATATGTCTTTTAATTCTCCTAAAATTGAAGTCATACTCAGCAAATTCTATTGAAGCAATCTCTACATAAATAATAAATTTCGTTTCCCATCTCATCTTGAATTTGTTATTTATTGAACGGTCAACTAATCCTTTAATTTATGCAGCAGAATATCCCTAAGAACTGAATAATTATGCCGTCATTTAGGCCAACTTATAACTAAATTGATGGTTATTTTTTCATGAGAGAGTACGATTTTGTGAAAAATATATAATGTCGGCAACCATGTGCCCGTTCCATGCGACATAATAGTTGCTAACCAGGAAGGATTGCTGCAATGTATTAATTATTAATAAATTATATAGAGCAGCTGATTGGTTGGCAAATTTTGCAGGAATTTGTTCCTTGGGTCTTCACAAGTGTGTTAAGCCGCCTGCAGGCCTCCTCGATCTCATCTTTGCTGATTCATGTGGCACTAGCATTCCGAGAAGAATTCGTTCTTAGTTTTTTCTTTCCTGTTTTCTTTCCTTTGTCCCCGGGGTCTTCTTGATCCCTCCCGGTTACCAAAAAATTATTAATAAATTATTTAATTTAATGATAAAATGGATATAAATTAATGAACACCTGGTCTAGTCTTGAGTATTAAGCTCGAGGTATCGGATTCCTTTTGTGATCAAACTAACATCTGAACTCGATGGTAAGTCAATAGCGTGTTAGAAAGAGAGAGCGCAAAGTGAACAAATTAAATAGAGAGAGACTAACATTATGATGTGAGCATTTATAGGCAAAAAGTATGGATGCAATCTGTTATCAAACAGTTGATCCTTGTGTAGATCGTGCACAACTCTCGAGCAACTTTATTAATTGATAATTAAGCAAATAATTAATTATCGAAAGCTCTCGAGCTCTCTTTTTATTCATCACAAAAAGTTTAATAATAGATTTGTTCACTCTCAAGTTCAAATGAACTACATATCTAAATGAAAATTTACAGAAAAATTTACAAAACATTTACTGTTAAAATTAAAATTTTAATAAAATAAAAACTTCATCTCAAACTTATATAAAAAAAAAAGATGAATGTATTCGGATAAACAATTTCATGTTACAAATTGTTAGTATTTCTATTTTTTATAAATTTGGTACTTTTAAGGAAACATGTGGCCAGTTAGGCCAATAAATAAATAATTATGTGCTTGTCGTTATAAAAATTACTCATATTTAAGACTTCTATTGATTCCTATCTAATACAGTACTATTATTTTTCAATGCCAGCCAATGGGAGAAGCACACCAAGCTTGCGTTTGAAGTTGAACTCATCCTGCTATTTATTTTAGTTTAGTTTGGTTGAAGCACATTCTAAGTATATTCCATTTTGTTAGTACTTGTTTTCCATGATTTGAAAGTTGAAATTTTGTGTTCAATTTTGTACTTTCATGTGCGAGCCAGTGACTATAGATATGGAAGTTAACTATAGTGAAAAAGTTCGGAACAACTGGTGAAAAGGGTGGTTTTTTGGCTTAGCTTTTATAAAAAAACTTATTCGGTTTTGATAAAGTTAACAATTTTTATGTTACAAATTGATGTGGAATATCGATCTAATCCAAGTCTCAAATCTTTTTGCAGTTGAACAAAGAAATACTTAGGTCCCCCATCAAAACCAAACACCAACACGATGACAAGCCCAAGATCCAAAAAGCACGACTCAACTCCTCTTTGTGTGTATTCAAGTAGGAATGTCGGAACTTTCAGCACACTCGATAAATGCAGTACAACACCATCCCCCACTCACACACACAATATGACTAATAATGGGCCCACTCAATAGTTACACTAATATAGAATTGGAATACATTATTATCTCTCTACTTAGACTCGCTCAGTGACTCAAATGTGTTCTCTCTCTAACTTGGCGCTGGATCACTGTGTACTACTCCGTACATAGGTGGAATTTAGTTGCTGCAATGTTCTGCACAAAGTAGGTTCAAACCATCTGTAAAAGAGAATAGTCTCTGCTATCGACGATGAATATCGTTACACACCAAAAATTTCCAAAGTCATAACTCTAATGATGTTATAATTCAAATCCATATTTGGAGCTTGTTGAAAGTGATGATTCAACCAAGAAAAATAAGGTACAAAAAATAAGAATATGCCAAGATCGGCAAACTAACACTTCACACACATACACATTATAACTAAGCTAGAAAAGAGAGACATTATCCTAAAAGAATTCACTTAATTATTGTATCTCAAAATTTTGTGGACATAAAACACAAACAGTCAGCAGAAAAAAAAACAATTAACACATACAGAAGAAAATAGCCATTTACAAGCAAGAACAAGCTACTGCCAAGTACAACTTTCAAAACCTTTTTTAAATCAAAATCTTGATCTAAGAATATTTTAGACTCAATAACTTGACGTGCAATAGCACCTATTATATAATTTTAAAATATTGAGATGCAAGTTCTACAAATAGCTCTCTTATCTCCTCTCGTTATCCTAACAAAGAAGACATTAAAAATGGAGAAGTTATTGCCATTTGGGCTGTCTCTGATCTTAGCTACCTCTTTTTTCCCCCAATTTTCTGATGCTAATTCTAACATTGCTTACAGTCGGCCTTCTGCTCGGGGTCTTATCGCCTCCAGCAATGATCGGCCGGAATCCCATCCTCAACAGGTTAGTTTATTTCTATCTCCAATCTCATTCTTCTTTCAAAAACATGTAGTAAGATTCAAGTAATTCGTCATTTTGGACTTGTGGATATATTTCCAAGGTAAAGAAATGATAAGGTTTTGTCCTCAACATTATGAGATCCTTCGTACATAAATGTGAGATTCTTCATAAATAAATAAATTTATGAGGAGAATTTATCCATTAAACTCGGAGTGTATGATTTTGACTCCATTTTACTAGTCCCTGAATCCAAATAAAAGTCACGTCCTATACATTGTGTTATATGTGCTTACAATTCTCTATGTACCATCATCCGAGCCAAAAATTACTTTAAACCAGAAACATAAAAATTTACTCCTATTTATTGTGTTAGTTAAATCTACATTTCCCTAACTACATTAATCATGATATCCCTATAATTACAGATTGTGTGTAATTTAATTCTATGCTTATCGTAGGTGCATATTTCACTAGCCGGGAAAGATCATATGAGAATATCATGGATAACAAATGCTAAACATCAGGTGAAATCAGTGGTAGAATATGGGACTGAGCCCGGAAAATACAATTCAATGGCAAGCGGAGATCATACTACTTATCATTACTTCTTTTACAGTTCAGGCAAGATTCACAACGTGAAAATCGGACCGTTGGTTCAGAATACAACATATTACTATAGATGTGGTGGAGATGGACCTGAATTTTCCTTCAAAACTCCTCCATCTTCTTACCCTATTGAATTTGTTGTGGTTGGTAAGTTATCACTTCATTTCCTCATTAATAGTTTCCTTTTATGTGTTTTCATATATTGGTTACTTTATTGAAATTGTTTTGAATTAGTAAATTATAAGGATGTTTTTGTTTTGAGCAATTTTTTCGGATATTGATGGTTTGCATTTCAACTTAATCCAAAGTGACGAGATCCATCATCCTGAGATTTTGAAGGCTCATGCACGAAATAGTAAAAAAAAACGGTAATAAAGAAGTACGAATAAAAATATAATGTTTTTTTTTAGGAAAAATAAATAAAAAGATAATATTGAAAAATCAATTATATTAATTATTAGTCTAATTGATCGATACGAGGGACAAACATGAAAGTGACATGCGTATTGTGTATCATTTGTTTACTTTTCAGTTGTCGTTTGTGTTAAAATTAAAGGCCGAAACTAACATTTAAAGATCATATATAATTAAGTTGAGTGTTTAGATATTAACTAAATTCAAGTTTGCAATATTTGATAAATTAATCCCAAATACAATTTAGATATCACAATTCTGAAATGAGTATCGAGAAAACACTCTACTAAATTCGTCACTTTGTTATTGGGTATGCCTAGAAAGTAAATATGTGGTTTAAAGTTTAGGCAATTAAATAGAAATTGTGTCAACCAAAAGGGGAAAAGGTGAAGAATATAAAGAGATTAATCCGAATAGCAAAACTTTGCTTCTACAACTTGTGATTACAAGACAGCTTTATTTTTCTTTGCTTTCTCCAAAAATTGGGCAACTTCAGAAACTAAAGATACTTGCCCTTAAATTTTGGTTTTTTCAGGTGTAGTATCCATTTCAAAATTTGTTTTTCTTTCCTTTTATTCTAAGCTTTAAATTTTAGGGAGAAAATCTAAACTGTTTGATACAAGCTATTGGACCTCTATTAATTTATAACTAAGAGAGTATGTACTCCGACGACGTTCTAGGATCTATCATTTTGAATTTTCAACTTTTAATGCATAAATATTTTGTAAATTATTTTATGCTTCTATTTTGGGTTGGTTGACCTTGTCTGTTTCTTTTATGGAAAATCAGAAAACTCTACATCCCTTGTAGAAGTACTTCTCTCAATATGTAGCCAATTGGGCCAAATGTGTAAAACAAATAAATTAAATGGGCCTAAAGCCCAACCTTAAATTAAAGCCTACTAATAGATACATGTGCTTCAAAAATACTTATTTCAACCTTAAATTAGTTACCCACCAAGCAATGCTTTGGTGCTTATTACATTCCACTAAGAAGTGTGAGGTCCTGGGTTCAAATCTCATGATTGTAGAAAGTAGAAGCTCAAAAAAAAAACCTTAAATTAGTTTTTAGTACGCTAAATTCGGCATTTGAATTCATATATTTTTTTACATTTTTTCTTTTCTTGTTATAATTTGCTTTCGAAAATTTATTCCACAGTTGTTAGTGAAAACTTTTCAAATGTATATAAAAATCTTTTTGATCATTTTCTCAGGTGACTTGGGACAAACAGAATGGACCAATTCAACTCTAAAACACATCGAAAACCATGACTACGATGTATTTTTGCTACCAGGGGATTTATCATACGCAGATAGCCAACAACCACTTTGGGACTCCTTCGGCCGATTGGTCGAGCCATGCGCTAGCCGAAGACCATGGATGGTGACTGAAGGGAACCATGAAGTAGAGTCATTCCCTATTATATACCCGGAGGGATTCAAGGCCTATAATGCAAGATGGCAAATGCCATATAAAGAGAGTGACTCAACCTCAAATTTGTACTACTCATTTGAAGTAGTGGGTGCTCATATAATAATGTTAGGGTCTTATACCGATTTTGATGCTGACTCGGATCAATACAAGTGGCTCGAAGCTGACGTGGCACAAATTGATAGGAAGAAAACACCTTGGGTTATTGTATTACTGCATGCTCCATGGTACAATACTAATCTCGCTCATCAAGGAGAAGGTGAATCCATGAGAAAGGCTATGGAAGAGTTGTTGTATAAAGCAAGAGTTGATTTGGTCTTCTCTGGCCATGTTCATGCTTATGAAAGATTTGTAAGTAGTTCTTGTCTCATTTTGATTTGAAATTTTTTTTTACCAGAAGTTGGATCGAGTGTAATGTATATAACTAATGAAAATGTTCCACTTGTGTGAATATCATGTTTCTATTGATCGGGTCGGATGGACCTCAACTATAGTAGAACTTGCCAAGATTTACGCCCCTGATTTGTAGTAGTAACTTGCAGACACGAATTTATAACAACAAGGCAGATCCATGTGGTCCAGCTTATATAACCATAGGCGATGGAGGAAATCGTGAAGGACTTGCTACCATGTGAGTATATTTGTTTGTTTATTTATTTTTTACTAGTAATTTTTTTCTTTTAGCCCATCTAGTTTAAAACGACATTTTTTTAATTTGGATCGTTTGTATTCCTTCTAGACCTAATAAACTTTACCAACGAGTAAAGAGAAGCATGTTGATTATGGGAAAATGAAATTGTTGTAAAGAAATCCGAGTCACTAGGCCACTCAAGTCGTTGATCTAAACTCAACATATCATATTTGGGCCAGGCTTTGAGTTTAAGTCAATGTTCTAAAGTTTTACAAACTAAACTAAGTGTGTATATTGTGATGTGAAATGAAGGTTCAAAAATCCAGCTTCCACTCTCTCATTGTTTCGAGAACCAAGCTTTGGACATGGAAGATTCCGAATTTTAGACGAAAAACGAGCACATTGGTCCTGGCACCGCAACAATGATGCATACTCGGTTGAGGCCGATGATGTCTGGTTCGATAGTTTAACCACTTCTAAAGCATGCTGGGCAAATGGAAATGTAGACCAAGGAACAAAATCTTCTTCTAATGATGAATTATAAGCTCGTTTGTCAATCTGATCAAAGCAAGTTTAGGGTCTCTGTTTTTGCTTTTTGTGACATAGTTGAAAGCTTTTGAAAGTTGCAATATAGATATTGTTTAGGAAAAATTCTTGCAAAATTTATACATAATCCAAACTATTTTCTATGGCATCAATGTGTCAATTTCCCATTGTTTAGTGCATAGAAAGCTTGTCTCTATGATTTTAACATTAATGTTAATTATAATAAAACCATGACACTGTACCATAAATTATTCTTCATTTTTTTATTCATGACATATGCATCCTAACTAACTCCTATCAGTTCTTCTTATTGTGCAAAATCATAATTAGGCACCACTTAATTCAATTATTGATGCTTCTTATCTTTCTCTTGCCATTCTTTTGCCATAAGATTCAATGCGTATGAGTAAGTGTATATACCTTAAAAGTTAATTTACATATCTTTCGTGTGTAATTTTGATGTAAATTTTTATAATCTTACATGATCAAACTAATATTAAACCATTCAAGTACTACGTAACATTTTAAAACTATTATTGATGCATTATCTATTGACTGGTCTAATGATCCCAAATCACGTTCGAATTTATCGTAATTTCGAGGGATTTCTAAATTTTTTTCTCTTGAAAGTCAAATAGCATGCCCAAGCCAAGCATTCTTCTAGCTCTACAAATCCCATATAAACTTCATTTGATAAATGAAAACCTGAAAAAGTAGTTCCATCATGAAAACCAACCAAATAGCTTCCAACAAGCAACAACAAAAACAATACATATGCCACTCAATGATTCTATCATCGGTCTTTATCGGCGCTAATTCTACCAAATACTGCCATATCAATAAAATGTTGATACGACAACTTCTCATTAGACGGGATCGGTATTGCTCTCTCGACCCAATCTAAAACTTTTCCATGCCAATCCATAATTACAAACCTAACAATATCAACTAGCAACAACAAACATGAATAGCAACTCCATTAGATTATAAAAAAATAAAAATGGTAACACTATTATTGCCAGCAACAAACCAATAATTCAGAGAAATTTAATAATTACAAAAGATAACATGAGAAATCTACACAGAATTGAGAGAATTTTATAAAATCAAACCCCAAATCTTTTTCTTTATCCTGAAGAACAACCAAAAAAACAAACATCATATAATTAATTATAGCTTAATTTTAAAGATATTATTAATTAAAAACCAAGATAAGAGAAATAACATTATCGAAAGCCATCGGAGCATGCTGGCCTAGCCCTAGCTTCCACATTGCCCATAACGATCAACGACGATATATTAATTGATTGATAGTTCCTTCGGTCGATCACCGGAAAGTTTTTTCAGGTAATAATAAGATCAACTGATTATTGTTCAACTAAATTTTCTCAAGCTTCTCAGCTACAACGAGAGGATTCGCTCTAGCGATCTCCTCTCTTCCGACCTTCCTGAAATCAAAAGTACAATTATGCTTCTCCGGGTACCGATGCGTCCCGCAAAACGTCGTCCCGCACCGGCACCGGAATCCGGTGAGACCGACGCGTTTCCTGCACATAAAACACCGATTTGGCCGCTCCTCCTCCGTGGAAATGATCTCCGTAGGTGCAGTCCTGACCTCCGTTGTCACCTCCGGCAGGACGATCACCGTCGCAGGAGCCGGCGCCGGATAATTGATGACGGCGGGAAAGCTTGATGGAGAAGGAAGAGAATTAAGAGAGGCTTTAATTGAGGCTTCTTTGTAACATTTAGAGCAGAGGTTCATGGTCGCCGGACTTCCGAAAAATCCGCAGTTGTTCACGCAGAGACGGTGGCCTTCCGGCGCCTGACATCGGTGCTCTTCCGCCATTTTTATAGCGCTCGGATCTCGATTCCTGCTGTGTTTATGACCGGAGAACCTGAGGATTATAGGAAATTATTTAGAGAAGCTCAGATCAATAGTTCCCTAACTCTCGGGTTGAAATTTTTTCTAGTAAACGAATATTTTCAATAATAAATTCGTCTCGAATTTATATAAATTATATCGAACATATTAAATTTCGTTGAAAATTCGAAAATTTTCATCAGAAAACTGCAATTTTTGTTAATAAAATCGTATTTTATTTTTGTTTTTCTACAAAATATACGAGTTATAATAGAAATTTTTATTCTCAAAAAAATTTATTGTGAGTTTATTTTATATACTTAAAAAGATGTAAAATCGGCCGCCCGACAGTTCAACCCTGATTTCGTTACGGTCTAAAAATTAAGGAGAGAAGATGATGGTGTACCTGAAAAGTTGACGGAGAAAGAGGAATCGGAGACCGGAAAGGGCGAGCGGCGGAGAGGGAGAGGAGGAGGAGAACAGAATGGAGAATCTTTAACGGAGAAGAATTTATTATCATGGAGAAAGAGTCAGAAAAGGAATAACAAAAAAGAGAGAGAGATTAAAAATAAATTAAATGTGATTTTTTATTATTTTTGGGAAAATAAAATAATGAGGAGAAGAAATTAGAAGAAACAAATAGAAACAGAAAGAGAGGAAGGAGCGGCGAAAAGGAACAAAAGGAGATAATCATTAATGGATTTTTATTATTTATTTATGGTAAAATCGTTTTGAGATACTTAATTATTATGATTTTATGGATTTTCATATAAGCAACTTCATGCTATATATATAAACAAAATAATATAAATGGTCATGGTCTGATTATTTGGTTTGAGGATTCGTCTATTATTTTTTAAAGTTTTTTTTTTTTTCAAATAAGATTTTCTGTATTTATATTAAAGATTGAATACGAGATTTGAGTAGAAAAAAATGATTAGAAATCTTTAACACTGAAGACAACTTTTGTGAGAGAGTTATTTTTATCGATTTTGATTTTAATGTTCGAATCCAATGCCTCACATTTGTTTTAGGAACATAATAAACATTAAGTTATTGCTCACTCAAGACAATTTTAATCAGTATATTTATGAAAACTCAAGATAATATCGTTTATATTAATTTTTAACACACTTTCATACGCGGATGCTCCTTAGGTTTGAAGCGTGCACAACATAAGGCCGATCTATCTTGTATATTTACATTTAACACGTTACTCTCATGTCCAATTCATATGTTCCCGTTTGGTAAAGCGTTTCGTGGGAGCATATAGCGTTTCGTAGGAGCATATTGCATTTTTGTTCCAATATGCTCACAAATAGGTGTTTGGTTATATTTTTGGAACTACAGCATTTAGAGTTTTGGAACCAAAACGGAGCGTTTCGTGAAAAGCTCCAATTTGAAGCTTTTCGTGAAACGCTAGTTTGTATTTTAAACCACAAGTAGACTTTGACAAAACTACCCCAACTTATTTTTTTAATTTATATTATTATTAATTTATATTGGTAAATAGTATACCCGTATAAGTCTTTTCACATGTCAACAGCAACTGTTTTTATAATTCTTCCAAACACTAATTATCCAACAACTATTAGCAAACAGCAACAACAAACAGCAACAGCTAACCGCAACATCTAACCGCAACAGCTAACAGCAACCGCAACACCAAACGGAGCCTAATTCAACAAAACTTCCAATATTGATCAATCATGACTTTAATGTTATATTATTTAACAGGTTGAACTAAAACTTCGCGTTGATAAATAAGGTTATAATAACATTTTTAAGTTGATTTCTCAAGTTAAAATGTAATGCAACTCAAAATAAATGGTTTGGGATCTTAAATAATAGAATAAGAAATTAAGGGTCCAATCTATCAAATACTTTAGAACTTGGAGGACATTTTTCTTTTATTTATTTTGATTTGAGTAGTTAAAACCGCAACCGCAAGGAAAAAAATCTGAAAGACAGCCTAGCCTATATGTAGAAAAGATAAGGGTATTCTTTTAATTAAGAAAATACATTAGGAGTACAACATAATTATCATCAAGACAAAAAAAAAAAAAAAAAAAAAAAACTTAAAATAAGAAAATAAAATGCCAAAATGAAAGTCCAAACAATGAGTGGCCCTACGAATTGCCTTTTTTAATATCTGCAAATAAAAAGCGGCCACGGAATTTCATGCACCAAAAGTGTGGGCCCATCCCATGAAAGCTAAAGTGACCCTTTTTTAATGCTGTGGAAACGACGTAGTTTTGGGAATTGTTAATATAATTGGTTATTTTTGGTGGTTAAGTGGGTTTAATCATCCGTTCCGTTCCGTTGTGATGGTTCATTGTTTTTATTTTGCTTAGCTGTATTCGCAATTTCGGGTCAATTTTTGTCTCCTATGTTAAATTATTCATCTGCTGATGTATGTACATAGTAGATTTTTTTCTCTTCTTAAAAAAGAAGAAGATATTTTCTTGACATATCTGATTTTTTTAGAAATATGCATGTGATATTCTTATCTATGTGATGAAGACACAAATCTCATTACTCATGGTGTTCGGTTTAGGAGCAAGATTGGTTTTGCTCAATCTAAAAATTTGAAAATCTTCGGAATTGTGTCGAGGGTTTGATTGCAATTTGAATTTTTCATAATTATATTAGAGGAGGAAATGAAGGTGATCTCCATGCAACAAATAATGTTTGTTTGGAAATTGTATTTTGAAGTTATTTTTGACTTTTCCTAAATATCATCATATTTGAAGTGTTTGGTAAGGAATTGTAACGATTTGTATTGTGTTTAGCAATTACTATCTACAAATGATTAATAGTAACAACAAACAACAATAATCGTATTGAAAACATGTGAAAAAAGTCATATAATTATTCACATATCTATTATTTCACACAATCATAATAGAGGCAAAATTTACTTGATAAATATGATACTTCCAAAATATAGGAATTATGTTGGTTAAATATGTTTAGAGTTACCAAAATCCAAGTGTGATAATTTGGAGGGCATTGGATGGGTTGACAAATAAAACATACATAACCTATGTTTTCAAGATTATATTTAGAAATATTTTAGTAAGAGAAAAAAGAGAGAGAGAGGAGATTGGATAAAGCAAAGGTAATGGCCAACTCAACTGAATTCTAGATACATCCCACATTTCCACTAGGTGGTCCAAAGCAAACCACAAATTAAATTATAGGGTGAGAAGGAGGTGACAAGGACTAAATCTTCTTCAAGTTTGTCTATCATTATCCACTATTACCTTGCTGGAAAATTATCACCAAACTTCATCAAAAAATAAAATAAAATAAATACATTAATTTATTTGTCCATTTTAATTTACAAAATTTTCACTACTTTAGTCAAGGGACACTAATCATTTCTAAAACGTGTTCATATTAGTTGTTAATGAAATATAATGTTCACCAATGAGATTTGATACAAATCTATTCCTTTCTGTAGGAAAAAAAAATAGCATTAATCGGATAAAACAGAGTGAATATCCTATTATTACTTTGTGTTATACAAAATAACTCAAAAATAAAGTAACTATAGCATACATCTAAAATAGTATTAACAATAGAAATGGATTAGATTAGAGTAAAAGTCCCACAGAAATACAGACTAGAGTTCATATAAAGATTAGAGCAAATGATTTATTAATTTTTAACTTTTGTCAAAACTCACTGTTTGGTTCTCATATTTTGAAAAACTCATTACAATGTCCTCATATTTTGTTATAATTAACTCTTTGGTCATTCTGTTCATTTTTTTTTAGATCTGTAACTTTTATATTTCGACATAGTCAGATAGTTAGGACATAACAGAATCACAAGTTCATTTTATATTGCAGTATGGATGTCGTAACAGTTAAAATATATTATGTTTAAGATCTAAAAAATTGACAAAAAAGACTAAAAAGTTAATTATGACAAAATATAAGAACCTTGTAGTGTTTTTTTCAAAATATAGAAACCAAACAATGAGTTCTGACAAAACTCATGAAGTAATAAATCATTTACCCTAAAGATTATAATGGCAAAAATAGTGACTGCAAAAGGCAAGATAAAGACTACAAAGATTTTCCATAAAAAAAATTACCACAAAGGGCAAAAAAGACATAAAATATAATAAGCGAGCAATTATGTACTCTTTTCAATACAAATTTGGTATGGTTCTTTGGTTTTTTTTTATTACTTTGTCTCCTTCGTCATTAGATCAACTTTCAATTCACTCATCTAATGACGATAATAGACAAAGTAGTGGATAAGTTTGTTAAAACTAAAGTAATCATAGAAAAACTCTACAAATCTATTTCAAATAAAATTTAAAATGATAATCCTAAGACAAAAAAAATCATGACAAGTCTCCACAGGCAGACGTACCAGTCTGGCCCGTCCAGACCCACATCAAACTGGCCAAAGTTGTATATAGTAAAGTAAAATGGCATTAGGCATGGCTTGACCCAAGGCCGCATATTTATGGATTGGGCTTGGGTCAAGTATAAATTGAAAGCTAGGAGAATAGGCCATTTTCAAAAGGTCCAGCTTATTCAATGGTTAATTTGATTTTTATAAAATATTTTTAAGTTTTTGTTTGATATGTGTTGGCGATATTTTTGTGAAATAAAAATATTCCTTTTATAACCTTGACTCGTGTGGAGAAAATGCGGGCGTGCCAGAGAAGAGAGGTTCTCAACCTACGTTTTTATGAAACGATTTTGAACATGTGCGCCATGCTAACGGATGCTTAACTAATAACGAAACGATTGGACGGGAAAAGCAAGGATTGTGAAAATGTTTCCCTTGGGTACCTAGTCGGGGTCAATACAACTTTGACTAGAAAACAGACCGAAACTGTGTCGTAGCTTCGAAAAACTAAACAATAAAGACAACCCAAAGATTTTGGTAAATTGACTTGTATTGAGTAAATAATTGTCACAAAAGTCAGCCAAACGATTACAATCAAGAGATTAATAATGTCAGAATGAGCAATAGTAATAATAACAATTGAGCTAAAATAAGCAATGAAAATAACTGTCGAGGCGAGCTTGAATCTTGAGCAAGTCGATCAGAGTACCGTTTGAGGTGAAAAGTAGCAGTGTACTAGAGTACTGAACTAAAGGATTTCTTAATTGGATCTAGGATTGGGATTATGTAAACATGCATGTGTTTGATAATCAGACAAGTAATTGAGACTTAGGATTAGCAAATGAAGCTAGAACTCTAAGAATGAAAGCTAGAAAAACCTGGAAATTGGAGACCCGGAAGCCGAATTGAGAGCTACTCTTTGAAGTGTCACATGATTGATTTTGTTTGTGTTTGTTGTGTTTGTTTTGTTTTATTTGATTGTTCTTGGAATGAAATGGAGAGGGGTATTTATAGGTGGGGATGACTTGGTGAACACACAAAAAAAAAAAACCACCTAACTAACTTAACTACCCACTAAACCTAAAAAGTAGGAAAAGGAAAGTGGCATGATGGGTGCCTTGTTTTTAGCCCACTTCCCTGACTTGAGGAGGAAGGAAAACCTGTTACGTGTTTCTTCAGCTCGCTTCAAAAAATTCCTGCTCCTTGCTCGCTTCGCCTCTCGCAATTCTTGAAGACATTTCCGAATGCTTGGAACGTCTACTTTCCGGACCCTTTTTCTGATTCTTCTTGCTTCGTCATTTGGCTCGTCGAAATGACCGATCAAACGTGACAATTTCGTAGTCAAAGTTAGTTAAAGTTAGTTGGGGAAGTTGGAAGTTAATTCCACTTTTCAAGCCCACTAACCCACTAACTTTAACCACCAAGATCAAGTCAACCGACCAATCATATCTTTTCTTTCTTTTTTCTATTTTCTTTTACTTTTCTTTTCTCTCAACTTACTTTCTTCTCTCGATAATGGAATGAACGAAAACGAACATAAAAACTATAGGCTAAAATGTAACCTAAAGTATTAATGTGAGATAAATATAAAAATTATATTTACCCCCAACAATATGTATAAAGTTAATTCATGGTTTAAAAACAAAGCAAGCATTTCTTATATTAAAAAAAAAAGGGGATTTAATAAAATCAATAGATTGTTTAACTATCTAATATGGTTAATCATTATGATTAAATCAGTTTTTCTAACATTCTTAAAACTTCACATTTCGGTCGTTCTGAAAGAATAACGCACTTAAAAGGAATATTCGACATCAAAATGAATGCAATCAAGATCACATGAAATCATCTCGACAAGGGACTCTTCCTCATCCACATGATGTCATCACAACTAACGTATTATTGAAGATCTTGCCCGAGAAATGTGTTCCAATCAACATTGGGACGCGTGTTAGACACATGTGATGAAACTTTTAGGATATTTCTCTTAACTACAATTGTTATTTGTATCAATCATAATCACGTGTTAAGAGAACATAATCACGAGTGTGGTGTGCCTCCTGCAGGCCTCCAGGAGTTTCTTTTAGATGATCGTAATGCTCGATCGACTAGCAAATTTGTTACTGTTTAAGTTTTAGACTAGACCTTATTAATTATTTTAGATTCAAAGAGAATCCAAATATTTGGCCTTTTCCCAACTGTTAAGTATACTTACCAGTAAACAAGATAAGACAACATGAAATCCTAGTACCCACCAAAATCAACAAGAATGGCAGCTCAGATCTCTAATTTTAATTCAAAATCTAAGACTCTTAATCCCATTATTATTACACTAATCCAAGAATATAAGGCTCTGTTCTCCCATCAAATCAAGAATTGACTACTTTTTGGCTCTATTTATTACATTTTTGACTCTTTTTATCAGTGTAAAAATGGACTTATCAAATATCTCAAGCATCAGCTGGTGGAAAAGCAAAGCTACACTTAAAATACTCTATTTGATTCTCTTGGGTCAGCTTGTTTCTTTTGTTCTTGCTCTTTGCAGCTTCACTTCTTCTTTAGTTGCTGATCTTGGTAATTTCAATTACTGCATTTTAATCAAGATTAAGATACCCTTTTGAGTGAATTTAGTTTAGATTTTACTAATTTTTGTGGTGTTTTTTTTTGTAGGGGTTAATGCACCCATTACTCAATCTTCTTTCAATTACTTTGCTCTTGCTTTGGTATATGGAAGTATTTTGCTTTACAGGGGTCAGAAATTAAGGGTACTTTCTTAATTTGGTAACTAAATATGGGGTTTGATTTTCTGAGCTTTTGAGGTTTATTTTGAGTTTGTTTTGGTTGTGTTGTAGATTGCTTGGTATTGGTATCTTCTCCTAGGATTTGTTGATGTTCAAGGCAATTATCTCGGTAAGTACATATATGCTTCTTGTTTCCAAAGTTTGTGGAGCTAAATGTCTGAAAAAATGAGAAATCTCTACATCTTTGAAATGCTTAAGAAACTTTTACTTAACCAAAAAAATAAGAACTGGAAAAATATAATGTTTACTATGATGATAAAATGGCATCGATTGTCAATGGAGTATCGGGTTTATTTTGATAATATTAGGATTGTCAATTGGTCCGAGATCCCCCGTACTCGTATCTGCTCCCATTGGGTCAGGAACCCCGTATAGGATCTCCGTGGGGCGGGGGCGGGGATGGTCTTTTTTACCCCAACTACTGGGGATGGGGACAAGTATGATTATATATGCCCCCGCCCTGCGAATCCTCGTCCCCGTTTATGACAAACTGAGATACCCGACTATTATCAGAATATATAAATTTTTATATAAATTGTCTATTCTAGTTAAACACATTTAAATAATTGTTTATTTTAATTTTTAGCTATTGGTTTAGTTGTTTGTCTATTGAATATTGAGTATTCGTACATATTTATATTGTGTTATCATTTTTGTCAATTAAAAAACAAAATCATACAGAAGTATATAGGAAACTAGAAAAGAATTGACAAATAATGTCGGGTATTAGGGGTGGGGATGGTTTGAATTTCATCCCCGTTTAGTTCGTGGAGACGGGTATGTGAAATCCCTAATTACTTGGGGGGCATGGATGATTAATGAAATCCGTGCCCCCTTTACATCCCTAAATAAAATCATTGAACTTTCATTTTATCTCAATAAATTAGCCCATAATATCGCGTTAGGGGTTAATCCGTCATTGTAAGCATGCTCAAGAAGCTAATGAGATATCTATAAAGTTCACGGAGCAATTGAATAATCTAGAATTAAATGTCCCATGTATTAAGCCTTTTCTCATTTTTCAATAATTTAACCAAAAAAACATGAAATTCACTTGTTTGTATTCAGAAAATTGACATTTTCACTGTCTTGGAGTTCAGTAATAACTAAAAGAGGCCTTGAAATTGTTGTTTGTTTGATGCAGTAAATGAAGCATATCAGTACTCATCACTTACCAGTGTAACATTGTTGGATTGCTGGACAGTACTATGGGCTATAGGTCTTACATGGTTCTTTCTCGGTACTCGTTATTCGATATGGCAGTTACTCGGTTCAGCCATTTGTGTTTTGGGGCTCGGCTTAGTCCTCCTCTCCGACTCTGGAGTTGGCGGCTCAGGTGATTGATCTTTAGTTAAGAACTCTTTATATGTGCTTTAAGTTCTCCTTTTTGTCGTGTCAACTTAGAATTGGAAAACAACTACGGAGCTGTTTTGACATGAAAATTAGCTAATGAACAGCTGAGTTATTATGTTTTTGTTACTGTTTTAGGTGGTTCGAAGCCTCTATTAGGTGATTCACTTGTTATTATCGGGACTGTTTTCTTTGCATGCAGCAATGTTGGTGAGGTAAAGCCAATTCTGAATCTTAGATTTGACTCTTAACTTCAAAATCACAATGCCTCTTTTCGTTTCCGGATATTCAGGAATTCTGTGTCAAGAAGAAAGATCGTGTCGAAGTGGTGTCAATGCTCGGGCTTTACGGGTTGTTAGTGAGTGTGATTCAATTGTATCCTTTTTTTAGCTGCCAAATACTGGACATGGATGTTCAACTTCTTATACTACTAAAATTCTTACCGCCTTTCCTCGAGAAAGTTTTGTGAGACCATAACTTCATTTTAGATCTGTATTTGAAGTGAAGAGCCTGGAATCTGTCACCTGGTCTGGAGATATCGTGAGTAGCATTCCCAAAAAACACGTCTTGGTTTCTTAACTGTTAAATGCAACAAAGTAGTCGCTCTTTTTGGAAATAAGATTATCGATACTGTCCAGGTGAAATCAACTAGTTTCACCTCATTTCAACTAGTTTCGCCTGATATTTATGTCCGTTTCGGGTTTCAGGTACTAGCTCTCGCAGGCTACACCATGTCACTGTTTCTGTTCTATACAATTTCCCCTTTTGTTCTGAAGGTACATTTTCTTTACTGTTACAGAATTTCTCAAACTGCTTCAGTTGAAAAATCAATGTTTTGTTCGTACAGTTGGGTGGAGCCACGATGTTCAACCTCTCCATCCTAACCGCTGATATGTGGGCTGTCGTTTTTCGCATATTGTTTTACCAGCAAGAGGTATATAATTAGAACATAGTACTTTGATTGTATCAGATCAAGCAGTTTCGGACACGATTTTACAGCTTCAATTCGCAGGTTGACTGGTTATACTTCGTTGCTTTTGCGGTTGTAGCAGTTGGACTAATCATCTATTCAACAACGTACGTATCTTGTAACTTGATAATCAATGGTCTCCGATGGCATTATGGTGACATGTCAGCAACAATGCTGACATGTGAAAACATTGGTTCGGGACTATAACGAATTTGTTTTATCTTTTTTTGGTTAATTTGTTCAACAGTGAGAAGAAGGATCCCGGTGATTCAACCAGTCTAGAGAATGGAGAATATCAAGTGCTTAATGATGAAAATTCAGCTATTACCAATGAGCCTTAATTAGCTTAATCAAGCGTTAAACAAGATAACAACGGTAAATTATTTGAAATTCTAGTCAGAATTTTCACTGCTGTTAATTAGATTGAATTACCCTAACCTTATCCCTTTTTGAATTCCTCTCCCTATGCAGGATACAATTTTCACAGTTTGAGAAACTGATGATAACTTCAACCATAGAGAATCAGAGAATGGAGATTATAATGCTAAAAAGAAAATTATTTGTTCATAATAAATGTTTTGGACTGCATTGAAAATTGATCAATAATAATAATGTTCTAGTTTAGCATTGCACATACACTAATTTTTAGTAGACTGATAACATTCTTCGTATTCATGTTCATATTTCGTATCTGTGCAACATAGTTTAGTGTAAATAGTTGCTAACGCTTGTTAAACTTCAAAAAAATTTACACCGTTGAAGACAATCTGAGCAAGTTTGGTGCTCCACTTTACACTTACATCTCCAATTTTCTGGAGAAGCTAAACTAAGCTAGTCGAGTTAAATTTCATAGACAGTTGAATACAGCTTTGGACTAACATAAACGCATGGTTTCACGGACATAGCATTAATTAAACTATAACATGTTGTCACGACCGTCAGTCAAAACACAACACAACATTCGATACTCTCTAAATACAGCTAAATTTTCTGATTATAGGATGTTAGAGAGATTAATTTTCTGAGACAAAAACAACACAGCTGCTTTTTTAAGTTAAACACGACAACCGTAATAAGCTTAACCATGAATGATCACTATGAAAATAAACAAATCCTAAATGCATCATTAATCAACCTAATCGCATTAATAAGGTTTCCTTTGTTTCCTTGGCCCTTTCATAATCTTTTGGACTGTGGCTTGCTGTCAAAACGCATGGGCGAGATTAGGGACTCTGTGTGTGCAAATGCATTAAGAGGAGACACATAATGCATCTTGGAGATACAATCATCGGACACCTTGCCTTGTAGACCCGATTTTATGATTCCAGATCTATCATCTCGTAGATAGACTACTTCTCCGAGCCTAGAAACCCCTGCAGGCTTAGCATTTCCCTTAGGCAGAGATGTTAGTTTAGCCCAAGAGGTAACATCTCCGTATTGCTTCATCGCCCAAATAGACATTCCCCCACATACACACAACAAGCCTTGGTAGTCCAGCAAGGAAACCCCGAACTCATCACCGTACTGGTGGCTTATCTGCTTCGTTTCTTCCGGCATCTCCATTCTAGACAATCGCTCTGTTACAAAATCAAAAGTAAACACATACGAACCACCACACCAATGGAGAGCTCCATTAAAATGCAAAGCATTGGTTAGGAATGGAAAAGAATAATCAAGTATCTTCCATGAATTTGATTTCAAGGTGAAAACTCGGAAGTGTTTACTCCAATCTGCAACAACTTTGTAATCATCAGAATATGAATCATACCCGAACCCACATACCATGTCGGCAGCCATTGGTATGGGAACAGATATATTTTTACATTGATGAGTGGATGGATTCCATATAAAGCAGCCGCCTTCACAAACAGGGGCTGCACAAACCAATCCATTAGCTGAACCTATGAGTTCAGAATCACATGATGGTATTTCAACCAGGAAATTGAATGTGCGTGATTCATTAGAATCTGCCCTTGATTTCGTTTTCCACTTTAGAAAGATGATCCTGTAGAAGCTTGACTTACCCCTTTCTTTCTTCAGTATCCATGCTTCCATTTTGCTTTAAGGAGGGATATTGCAGACCTCAACGTATTCTCAAAAGAAATTCTCAGAGCTAGTTCTTTCTCTTTCCCAGCTTTCACGTTTCAGCTCGTACCCGCTCTTCATCATATGCTGCAATATGTATAAATATAAGTAGAAGGACAAATAATCAAAGTGGAATTTTAACAGTGCTCTCCGAGATTACAACGCTAGCAACTATGAACCTCTACCTCTTCCATATGTATAATATTTCAACTAGCTATACTAATAAACATGTTTATGGCAAATATTTAAGCAACATTGTATTATCTTCAGCACATGAAGCTCTGAACATAAACTGCTCAAAGACGGAGAGAGTTTTACTAGTTTGTGTGCTCTCCATCACCCATACTGCAGTATAAACTTGAGTCAAGATTCAAGAATAACACAAAATAAGCAACTTAGTCCTACCATCAAAACCCGGATGTTCTCAATTCAAGTTTTAAATGCTCAACTCAACCCTAGACGTACCAATAAATTGACTATTGCTTGCTCAATCGCCAGAGTTGAATTGCATGCTTGTTTCAAATATACGACTTAACACAATTAGATCTCGCCTTTCTTTAGACCGGTATTCTGTGCTTGAAGAATCCCCTGTCAACTTGTTCAGTGAGAATCTGCACAGCTTGTCATAAATGTTTCCCCTAGCTTCTAGCTTTGAGATGGAAAACTCCATTCGACCTCTTATATCTTGATCATACTGCTTTCCTCGCCCTTGCATATTTTTAATTAATTGTTCTATTTAGGTGAGACGTCAGACTCCATTCAACCACCACAAAGTACATGTAACTTGCAAGAACAAGGCAAACTTTGTGCTGCAAAAACATGCTTCTCTTGCAATAGTATCCGTGAAGCAAATTCACAAATTGTTCGAGAGACTCTTTTGGTGAGAATATCTATACAAAAGATTCAGTATTCTAGAATTATTCTACGTAGGACAGAATTTATGCTTGTAAAACTAACGAATTTTCAATGCATTTTAACAGATACCATGTCGAACAGCAATGAGGAAGTTTTCCCCTCAATGGCACTAAGTTAATGAGGTATTTGCTGATCATGATTCTAGCCTGAACCCAATTGACGTCCCTAGATCTTGGATTTGGAATCTACCAAGACGAACTGTGTACTTTGGGACATCCTTACCAACAATATTTAAAGGTGAACTCTGTAAACAGATTGTAGGCTTAAATTATAGTACCAAGTCAGAACTCGGCACTTAACATATAAAAATGTTTTTGGTGTATCAGGTTTGACGACAGAAAGTTTTCAGCAGTGTTTCTGGAGAGGTATGATTATAATTGCAATCATCACTTTTTGAGCAATCTTTACTAGTTAAATATGATTGGTGATTGCTCATCAAATAACATAATCTGTAAAAAGGATGCTTAACTACCTATAGTGAATGAATTTCAGGGTATGTCTGTGTTAGAGGATTTGACCAAAAGACAAGGGCGCCTCGTCCTCTGTTAGCCAGGCTGCATTTTCCAGCAAGAATCTTGAAACAGGAAAAGGGACGAATGAGTAGTGGAGATGCCCCTATGCTAATAATCAAGAATGACAGGTGACAGTCTTAGAGTTAAGATGGGTGCCAATTGCATTTTGTATGATTTCATAGCATATAATCAATGGTTAAATCAGGCTGTGATTGTGTAGTTTCTTTTAGTCTCAGGATCGTATTAAAAGTCCAGCCTCTCTTATCTCCATGCAATTCATGATAACTGATATATTAACTTCTTGTTCATACCTGGATGATCCAGAGGCAAATTTCAGAAATCCTCCTTCTAGAAAACGTGATACGGAAAATAAAGCCAATTCCATGGATGCATACAATTAAGAAAGTAACCTGTACGGACTAAAAATTAGTGCAGCTTCTTCCTCCATCCAATTAACACTACACCACACAACATCAAGCTATTGACACATTAGATGAGGGAGAAAACCTACAAATGAGAGCTACTAATATTCTCAAGTTCCATGAAATCAAAATCGAAAGAAAAACAATAGCTCAGATTTCGTTAAAACTAATAGCATGCTCAACTTCAATCAAATCCTATTCCACGCCACCAAAAGGTGCATAAAAGCTTCCAACTAATTTCAAATATATTCTCTCATCTTTGTGTTTTGCATTGATATGAGCCTATGTGATATATAGCTGATGGATTAGTGTGATATATAGCTGATGTGTTTCACATTATCTAATTCCTATTTGGGTTGCTTGTGTGAGTTGTTATCAAGTCCACTTGATTTATTTATTATCTTTTACTTCTAGATTAGTTTAGTGTTATTGTTGGTTTTATAGTTTGTTTGCGTTGTCCAGGGTAAGGGTTACCGGGCAAATTCATCCGTCTTGTTGTAGAAAAGCTACTCTCATAGTAATACATGCTTCTCTTTTTATGCTAATAAATTCAGTGCATGCTACTTTGCTAATAAACTCACACTATATCATTACTGCAGTTGCCCATGCACGTCAATTACCGTTAGATACCTGCGACGCAATTGAAGGAGAATTTGAAATTCTCTAAGTGAGTTGGATTCTGAGTGATCAAGTAATTTGAAATTACCATTTCAATTCTGGAATGGAATGTTCAAGTCTTTTTAGAGTGTCTCTTTTTTTGCTCAAACTGATTCTAAGTCGTAGATTTCTTTAGAATGCAAACAGATGCCGCTTAACAGTGAAGATTGCGTGTTGCGAAAAGTTGAATAGACATGTGCACAAAGATTCGTCAGTGGTAGAATGGTATTCTCGAAATCCCACCTGCACATTGTCAAACGAAAGGTTGTAGCTCTGTGCAGAGGTCGTAGCTCTG
This sequence comes from Euphorbia peplus, assembly GCA_028411795.1. NCBI lineage: Eukaryota > Viridiplantae > Streptophyta > Magnoliopsida > Malpighiales > Euphorbiaceae > Euphorbia > Euphorbia peplus. The sequence goes on from CP110841.1 coordinate 34,772,312, forward strand.
TGTAATGTTTTTTCTCACGGTGTATGTAAAAAGCTGCAAGTAGAATATTGAAGGAAGCTGACTAAGGCCGTTCCTGGACATGGGCAGGAGGGGCGTCCACCTGAGCCCAAAAAATGATAGGACCTATGTATATTACTTATATATGTTTAAACTCTTTTAATTTTTCATCACTCACATCAGAAATTTTGACGTAATTCAAAACGCTTGAAGTCATTGAGTTCTTTGCATATATATCATTAGAAAAAATTTATAATGAATAAAAAATGAAAATGTTGCAAATTTCTTTAACAAATAACTACATGTCAATCCTCGAAGTTTTCAAGTTTGTAAAAACATCACATCCATATATATTCATTACTCTCCGAGTTTACTTTAGTATGATAGTATTTATTACATATGTTAAAAAAGGCACGAATTTTGATTATCCGTTCGCGGCAGCCTTTGAACCAATTGAGGATATTTGTTTGCAAAATAATGGATACATGTCAGAACCCCTTCCATCTCATGCTTATCCGTGTAGGGGTCAACCATTGGACGACAAAGTGCAACGGCTCCAAAGAAGCTAGAGCCACTCCCTCCTATCAACGGATCAAGTTTCCAAAGTACACCAACATGTACTAATGTTTTGTTATGTGGCGAGACGGCAATGTCACAGGTGAGCAGGTATCCGTCGGGATTACCAACAAAGAAAGCAATGCGGTAGTAACCAGACAACGAAAGTAACTTGATTGTGTTGTGAATAGATCATTTTGTATAAAAAAACTCGGTAGTCAAATAAAACGTTCGTTTTCTCATGTGAAATATTTTCATTAGTTCATTTTTTAGTTATGATAAATTTATTTTTGAATCCGCTCTTTGCCCCTAGCCCCTCACTGAAGCTGACTGTAAATTTTTTTTAACCGCATATCTCGAAAGCAAGTGGCGAAAAACTAACCGAATATCGAGTCCTATTGAGGTGGGGAACAGTTAATGAGGAGTAGGAGCATTAAGGTGGTATCTAACACTTGTTGTTGGAATAAAGCACCAAGCAGAAAAAGGACGAGTTCATAAAAACATTACCTCGTGTCTTTTTGGTGATGGATAATAAGCATTAATGGTGGGCTGAACATGTATACATGCGATCTAATCTTGGATCAAATATTAAAAAAAAATTATTAACATTTCTAAATGTTTTTGACCGAATTGGACGGAATTCAGTCAAACCAAGTCGATAATATAGTTAAATTTATGATCATTTTATTTAAATCAAATGAAAAGCAAAGATTGGGCAAGATCAGACCGGCCAAGAATCTCTCCCAAAATAACCAACATCTACCATAGTTATCGCGCAACCTGCAGTCGACCCTCCTTTGTTGCTGCCGTCGCCACTTCCGCCTTTTTCGCCACCTCTGTCGCACTCCTCGTCGTCATCCACATCATCAACGACGATTTCTCCATCTTCTATGAATTTAGCCCGCACCGCTGCTTCCTCCTCATCATCTGGCATCGATTTCGGAAAAGTCTCCAATCTACTCCTTGTATGTCCACTTTGCACATGACATGTTTGAAAGTCAGGGGAACGCCGTTGGTGATTTTGAGATGACAGATGTTAGAGTAGATTTGCAGTGCTTTAGAATAAGCAATCTTGAGGTTGGTATACTTCTCAACTTTCTTTCCGTATAAACGGTGGCGGCTTGTTTTCCTTAGTGTTCTTTCCCATAGCAACCGTCTTTCCCTCCACTGTGATAGACTTAACTTCCTTCCCCTTGGTCGTCTGTTTTTTCTTCTCGCCATTGGTGATTTTCCGTCTCCGGCAAACTTTTTCCCCGACGATTGATGGAAGTAACGATGTCAAGGGAAAGAGATGTATCTACTTCTCCGGTGGCTGGTGGTTCGTCACGTGTGATTTAAAGAGTAGGAATCTTGACCGGTGACGAGCTCGAAATCTTCTCCGGTGGAGAACCGGCTCCGAAGACCGGTGGAAGAGCGGTAGTGTTCCTAACGTTTGAGCGAGCAACGGCGATCTCCACATTTTCAGAGGACGAGGCGATCGTTGTGATCTCCGATGGAGTTGCGGCTGAGAACTGCGAGTGTGATCGGAGGTGTGATCTCCGATGGAGTTGCGGCGGGGATTTTCGCGGCGACAATAGTCAACAACGACTGTTTACGCTTATCTTCATCATCTAACCGCCGCTTCATCTCTGCATTGGATGCTAGATCGCTCTCCAAATTTTCTTTAATGTTTTGCACTCATCATTGTTAACCTCTCTCCCTCCTTTTATATATATCAAAACACCACCATTTTTAAAATGCTCGAATAGATCATTTTGTATAAAAAAAACTCGGTAGTCAAATAAAACGTTTGTTTTCTCATGTGAAGTCATGTGAAATATTGAGTCAAACTATAAATGCAGCGTTAAATTTAAAAACCAAAGTCCAAATTATTAGTTAATTGATATAAGATAAAAACCAAGCAGCCGTATACGCCTATTCTAAAAAAAATACGGTAGATCTTATTTTTCTTTATTATCTTTTGTATTTATATTAATAAAAAAATTCAATATGTCCAACTAAAAATTAGTGCAGTTTCTTCCTCCATCCAATTAACACTACACCACACAACATCAAGCTATTGACACATTAGATGAGGGAGAAAACCTACAAATGAGAGCTACTAATATTCTCAAGTTCCATGAAATCAAAATCGAAAGAAAAACAATAGAAAAGATTTCGTTAAAACTAATAGCATGCTCAACTTCAATCAAATCCTATTCCACGCCACCAAAAGGTGCATAAAAGCTTCCAACTAATTTCAAATATACTTCTCTCATCTTTGTGTTTTGCATTGATATGAGCCTATGTGATATATAGCTGATGGATTAGTGTGATATATAGCTGATGTGTTTCACATTATCTAATTCCTATTTGGGTTGCTTGTGTGAGTTGTTATCAAGTCCACTTGATTTATTTATTATCTTTTACTTCTAGATTAGTTTAGTGTTATTGTTGGTTTTATAGTTTGTTTGCGTTGTCCAGGGTAAGGGTTACCGGGCAAATTCATTCGTCTTGCTGTAGAAAAGCTACTCTCATAGTAATACATGCTTCTCTTTTTATGCTAATAAATTCAGTGCATGCTACTTTGCTAATAAACTCACACTATATCATTACTGCAGTTGCCCATGCACGTCAATTACCGTTAGATACCTGCGACGCAATTGAAGGAGAATTTGAAATTCCCCAAGTGAGTTGGATTCTGAGTGATCAAGTAATTTGAAATTACTATTTCAATTCTGGAATGGAATGTTCAAGTCTTTTTAGAGTGTCTCTTTTTTTGCTCAAACTGATTCTAAGTCGTAGATTTCTTTAGAATGCAAACGGATGCCGCTTAATAGTGAAGATTGCGTGTTGCGAAAAGTTGAATAGACATGTGCACAAAGATTCGTCAGTGGTAGAATGGTATTCTCGAAATCCCACCTGCACATTGTCATCCGAAGACCGGTGGAAGAGCGGTAGTGTTCCTAACGTTTGAGCGAGCAACGACGATCTCCACATTTTCAGAGGACGAGGCGATCGTTGTGATCTCCGATGGAGTTGCGGCTGAGAACTGCGAGTGTGATCGGAGGTGTGATCTCCGATGGAGTTGCGGCGGGGATTTTCGCGGCGACAATAGTCAACAACGACTGTTTACGCTTATCTTCATCATCTAACCGCCGCTTCATCTCTGCATTGGATGCTAGATCGCTCTCCAAACTTTCTTTAATGTTTTGCACTCATCATTGTTAGCCTCTCTCCCTCCTTTTATATATATCAAAACACCACCATTTTTAAAATGCTCGAATAGATCATTTTGTATAAAAAAAACTCGGTAGTCAAATAAAACGTTTGTTTTCTCATGTGAAGTCATGTGAAATATTGAGTCAAACTATAAGTGCAGCGTTAAATTTAAAAACCAAAGTCCAAATTATTAGTTAATTGATATAAGATAAAAACCAAGCAGCCGTATACGCCTATTCTAAAAAAAATACGGCTGCTTGATCATATTTCAATCTCTTTTATTAGACGTTCAGCGAACTCTGCGGCTCATTGCCTAGCTCGAGCAGTAGATTCTATGTCTGTTCGTGGAGAGTGGGATTGCCCCCCTCCGTTTATTAGCGATGTTTTAATTATTGATTCTTCTTAAAGTTTCTTTGTTTCAAAAAAAAAAAAAGAAAAAAGAAATTATTTACCCAATTCAATTAAATGGCAGACAAAAAGTGAAGTGTAAAGCTATATATATAGCTTTCACAATATCCGAAAAACACTTGCTCACCCAAAATTTCCCTCCACTAAACTCAAATCTACATGGACAATAATGTCCCCACCACCTCCGCCGCCGCAACCCCCATCCCTCCGCTGCCTGAACCCTCACCCTCACCCTCACCGGCTCCGTCACTCCCGGCGCCATCCCCGTCACTTCCACCTCAACAACAGCCTTCTCAACCTCCTTCCTCCGCCGCAGCACCCCCAAATCCATCTCCTTCCCCAAACCCTAACCCTAACCCTAACCCCTCCCTGAGACCCCCCGGTCAGCCCCAATCGCAACCCCCGAATCGGATGCCAACGACATTCAGTAGATCCTGGCAGCATCCTCATCCCCATTCTCCTCACTTTCCTCAGTTCAATTCCATTGCTTCTTCACCTTCTGCTTCTTCCGGTCCTGGTCCAGCCATGTCTTCTTCTGCTACACATTCTGTTGCTGCTCCACAGCAAAGAGTCGGGGTTGCTATTGGTGTCCCTGCTCCTCACCCTAGCCCGTCCCCGTCCCCGTTTTCATCTTCTTTTGGCCAGCAGTATGCAGGGTTGGGTCGTGGTACCATCAATATGCCCGATTCTGTGCCCAATTCTAGCAGCTCACAGGTTAATTTCCCGCCCCCAAATTGATTTGGGATGTGTAACCCGTATATAGGAATAACCTCCAAATTGTTATACAAATAGTCCGGTCCTAAGTGTTGAGAATCTTTGTTGTACTGAACTTTGTTTAGTAATAACCTCCCAATTGCTATACTAATAGTCCGGTCTCAAGTGTATTACTATATAGATGTTTTAGTGTATATGTAATGTGTGTTGTTTTATAATGTTGCTTCCTTTGAACTATGTAGGTAAGGGGAGTGCAAGGAATGGGAATGGTGGGATCGATGAATTCGAATTCTACGATTCGCCCAGGTGGGATTCCTGCACATCATCAACAAAGACCTCTTCAATCATCTATTAGACCAAATATGCCTTCCCCGAATAATCATTCCTCCGGTACCCAAGTTAGTACTCTCTCTTGGGGGGATTTTTGACCCTTTTTTAGTATATTTGGTGGTAGTTATTCGTGATGCTTTCTTTACGTGAATGTAGTTGAAAGGGCGTCTGAGAAAAATGTAGTTTATATGCTTAAGATGTTGTTTCTGTTGTGCATTGAATTTTAAGAAGTTACTATATGAATGTTATTTTTGAGCTTGTGATCTAGTTCTGAACTCCCAATTAGTTTGAATGATTTATTTGAGGCAACTTGCTAAAAAAGAGAGATTAAGATAATTTGCCTTCTATCCCTCCCTTAGAATGCAGTTTTACTGCTGTTAGATTCTTATCTTTTGGGTTACTTAATCGTATTACATTGCTACATTTGCTAATTCTTGATGTTAGTGTTAGTTCTAAGCTTTTTGTGCCAAATCCGAGCTCTTTTTTTTCTACTAATTTATATAATTGTTAGTCAAATATTTCTTCTGAAGCACTCAGATGGATGAGAACATTAGTTTGAATTAAACTAAGTTACTAAACCATTATGAACATGATATTTCCAGCTGTATCATATATAATCCCTACCTTGCTCCACAGAAAATGAAAGAGTTAGGTTTTTCACAATACTTTTTCAAGAGTTAGAGTAACCAAGTCTTTCTTTCTGCAGAATTTCCAAGGGCATGGTTTTATGAGACCCTCTTCAATAGGTTCTTCAGGTTCTTTAGGACCAAATGCATCTCAAAGCACGCAATCCGCTACTCAGCCATGGTTACCAGCAGCATCCCAAGGCAAGAAACCGGTGCCTTCCCCCTCATTTCGACCACAGATGAACACTCCATCCTTGCAACAGAGGTCCCATCCTCAGCGACACCATTCTCTGCCTACCTCACAGCAGCAGCAGCACCACATGTCGCTTGCACAGCAACAACAGCCTATGACGTCCCATCAGCCGGCAGAACATTATGGGCAACAGTTTCCACCAGTAAGACCTCCAAGGTCCATAACGGAACAGCTTCTTCAAGCTTCAGCAAATTCAAAGCAGCCTCCTGCACCAACGTTACTGTCTAACCCTGTACAGCCAGTGACGCAGAGTAAGATAGTTATTAATATAGAAACTGAAGAACCTTGTAACCGGATTCTTAGCAAAAGAAGCATTCATGATCTAGTTAGCCAGGTCAGCATTGTTTAATTCTTCTTATTGCCACTGCTGAACTATGTTTAACATGTTTTCGGTTCCTATACTCCATTCATGACTTGTCCATCTACTTTTGTTGTTCGGGGTGAAGTTGGCGTTATTTATTAATCTATTGGCTTTCTAAATTAAATATTCAAATTGCCATAATCATATTCTTAAGATAGTATCATAACTACATGATATTCATTGATGTAATATCATACATCGTCCTTCAACACTAGGAATCACAAATTTTTTGTTCTCAACCAAATTCGATTTATAAGGATAATTAAAAATAGTGAATTTACGATATCCTCAAGTATGAAATGCGTTGCTGCATTTTGATATGAAGTTTTGCCAGAATTATTTTAGAGGTACATAATCAATAATTTAGTCAAAGGATTGTTGGTACTTATTTTGCTACATCACGCAGAGGTGAACTGCATATATTGGGATGCTAAATTGCTTACATTTTTTAACAATGTATTGGATGGTTCACCCTAGTCTGTGTTGTAGGACGACAATGATTCGAGACATGATACTAAAACTCTGTCCATGCATACCTTTCTAGTGATGATTTCCAAAAGCCTGATGTCACACCTAGGCATTACCTGTGTTACCATTCCCTACCTTGAAGTTGATTGTTAATCCCTTTTTACTCTAATTTTCGGCTAATTTGTGATTTCACTTGATTCGTTCTTGTCGTTAACATGCTTCTTCTTTTGGATTAGATTGATCCATCCGAGAAATTGGATCCTGAAGTTGAAGACATTCTTGTGGATATAGCAGATGACTTCGTTGAGTCTGTAAGTAGTTTATACTTATGTTTGGTTTCTTTTTGTGGATGTAAGCATGAGTTTTCAAATGTATGTAACCATTCTGCTGATTTTATGATTTTCCTGTATATGTTTTCTCTTCGTTCTTCTAAGTGCTTTAAGCGACTCGTCTGTCCATGCCAAAAGGTGATGGGCATTAAAACTAGCTCGTGCACAGATTAGAAAAATTATTGCATTTTATTAACAAAGAATTAAAAAAAAAATATAAGGGTGGAGAGGTGAGGCTGTACTATTGAAAGCCTTGAACTGATTAGTGTCTCACCTCTGTAATTATGTCTAGTCTGTGTTGTCTTTATTAGTTTTTTGGATCAGTCCTAAATTTTAGTGTTTTATTGTTTTCTTTCTCTACCAGATTACAGCTTTCGGTTGCTCATTAGCTAAGCATCGAAAATCAGAGACTTTAGAAGCAAAAGACATACTTCTACATCTTGGTTAGTTATAAAGAGGAATCATGTAGGGTTTATGTTCTCAGTTTGCTCATTTATGATCCTTATCTTACTATACTCGCGTATTCAATGCAGAAAGAAACTGGAACCTGTCACTTCCTGGATTTAGCAGTGATGAGATTAAAACCTTCCGGAAACCGGTAAGAATTTATTTGGATTGCTTGTGTTGAATTGAATCTATCAATTGCACTAAGAACTCCGCTTGATTCTGACAAACAAGCTCATCACTTTACCATTTTCACCTTTTTGCTGAACAATTTATTTTGGTTGTATTTCAGCTTATAAACGATGTCCACAAGGAACGCCTTGCAGCTGTAAGTTCCTCTTGGCACATGCATTTGTGATTTTTGATTTTGAATCAAACGCCGTAAATTGGACTGGCAGCTCAAGAAAAGATATCACCTTCTCAATATCTCTCCCTATTTTTTAACTTCAACCTTTCTGTATCTTTTCGGCAGATTAAAAAGTCAATCTTGGCATCTGAGATAGCAGGTGCTAAAATCACTGGTGGACAAGGTGCTGGAAGTGCAAAGAGTAACATGGCCAAGACTCCAGCAAATGCCATGATTGGCTCTAATGTTAAAATTCGTGAAGTTACTTAATGGTTAGTATGTTTGCTGCATATGAGCATTTACGCAAATATAGTAAAGGTGTCCTTGTATAAGACTTGTGTTCTTCATTTTTGCGTTTGCTGCTGGAGCTTGCCTTCAACCAGGCTTGATTCCGGATGCCACTATCTCCATAAACTATTTGAATATGATGGTACTGGGATAGTATTGGACCTGTAGTTTAGCAAAGACACTACCCTCCAGGTATGTCTCCCGAGAAGCCAAAAGGTGGGTTCTATTCAAGAGGCACGGGCCTGAGTGCGCCTTTCTGAGCCTAGAGCCTCGCCAAAGGCGCGCCTAGACTCTAATTTAGAAGCTACGCTGTGTTCTTCAAGGTTCCAAATTAAAAAGAGGATCTTTTGGTCTCAGTCTTTTCCTATCTATATCATCTCAGGCCTTGTTCTTTATCACTTATCAATACTTCATTTCAGTTTAGTAATTTTTAATAATTTCACTTCAATAAATGCACTTTAATTAAATTCAGTAAATACAGTATAGTACATTTTTTTTTTCGGTCATAAAGGACATGGCCCCAGTCCTTTCCTATCTATATCATTGGTTATTGTTTTTATTTATGATTTTTCTTTAATTTTCAAATGTTGCAGGTGAAAACTGGGCAAGAAAGCAATGATAAGAAATCAGCAAAATTTTGTCTTCCTTGATTAAAACAAGGCATGTGAATCTTTTCCTTTTTATGTATAAAGTGTCACAAAGGTTCATATTTTAAAAATGTAAAATATACTATTTACAAGTATGAGCAGAGTAAGTTTTCACAGGTGGCATTTATTTAGATGTGGATATTAGCAGAAATTCATGTTGATGAGGGCATTTGTTTAGATGTGGATATAGCAGAAATTCATGTTAACGAGGTTCTTTTGGTAGTTACAAGCTTTTATCATCCCTCTATCTAACAAAGTAACAATTCAGTTATATGTGGGGATGGTATTCTCGAACGCTCGCGGGACAGGGATGGTTATTGCGCCCCGCTCTGTTGACTCCCTAGGAAGAAATGATGCCATGGCTATTTATATACTATATTCTGAGTTTGATACCTTAATTCAGTGAGAAAAATGAAGGATGGCTTTGGAGTAGGACTTGAGATCTTTCGTCGGATAGAATATAAGAATAAAATTATTTTTAAAAAGAAATAGAATAAAGTAAACCATTCATTTGTTTTTCTTAGGAATGCTTTAACTCTCACCATTACTGTGCAAGTTATTAAACTGAACCAAATATTTGAATGAATTTTAACATTAGATTGAATTGTTTATTTTTCCTAACCGAATGGAATTGTACTACCCGGGATGGATGGAACCAATTCTATAGCCCTAGGTTTGAGACTCAAACCTGTCTTTTTAGCGTACGAGTTGATTTCAATCGCATTGGCGAGACTTATTGAGAAAATATATTCTCTTTAGTATAATAAAATTTATAATCACATAGTAGTTTAAATGAAATGCAATTATTTGTCATGTGTAAGCACATGCATTTGATAATAATATGATGCCAAATCTATTCAATCCCTTTCCACGTGTATACCATGTGTTCTAACATAATTGAAAATTATACAACAAGTAATGTTTGTTCCTTTGGAAACAATTAGAAAGAAAAAAATGTTTTATATATTACTTCCAATAATGTGTTTATACAAAAATAAAAAGTTTTACCAATATTAGAGTGGGTAATTGAAGATTCAAAAACCTCTCATACATAATAGTTTCATCAAACATTTAGTGGATGGATGAAGTTTATCGAATCATAAGGCATGGAGAAAGCATAAATTTTTTTCTAGAAGAAGAGTGGCAAATAATCTCTATTTACTGACGTTGGTGATAATAATTCCATCAAACATTTACAAATTTTCATTAGTGGATGGATGAAGTTTATCGAATCATAAGGCACGGAGAAAGCATAAATCTTTTTTTAGAAGATGAGTGGCAAATAACCTCTATCTACTGACATTGGTGCTAAATGACATTGTCGAGTGAAAGATGATTAAGTAAGCTAAATTGCGCACATTAATTTAATCAACTTGACTAGGTCTTTTAAATATTATTCAAATGTATTAAAAGTAGACCTCATCGATTAAAAGAGAGATGCATATTTATGTATGGTGAGATGATTGGTGTTAAGAAATAAAAATTCACACATTTTATTATTTAATTGGATAGATGCATTGCATGTTCTCACATTAAAATATATTTAAAATTTAGGAAAAAGTGATTACCTTGTTTGATGTCTTAAGATTATCGAATAGACATCCTTCTATGTTAATTATGTACGTAATATACCTTATCCATTTAACCTATATATGCATTTATTGCATATTCAAACTAAGAAAAAAAAATTTGGGATTTTCTAAGGGGCTCTTGGTGTTGGAAAACACCTCCCCTTGTGATTGTGTTATGTGACACAAAATTAATTTTTATGCCACATGGCACGATCCCAAGGGGGTGTTTGAAACATCCGGAATCCAAAAGAATTTCTTTGTAATTTTCATAGAAGTTGGAGAATGTCTTTATTATTTTTCAAAAATATAAAAGAAAAAAAAAAGAAATTTTGTCATTTTCCGTTATTACATATAATTGATGATATCAAAATAAATACAGTACCAATACAAGGTTTAATCCATATTTTTGTTCATGAATTTACTCTTTGAATTGTCAAAAGTTAAATATAATTTCTATTTTGAATGATCTCATATTCTTTTCAATAGCCTATAATTCCGAAATTGATATATTAAAGGAAAAAATTATAGATGACATTAGTTTTTATTTTTTTTGGTTTTCGGTATAAAAAATAAATTGGTGCTATTTTCAGAAAAAATAAATTGTTCAATTAACTATAATAAACCCACATATTTTTTATATTGGTACGAGCTGCATTTGGTTGCAAAAGATAAGCATAAAATAAAAAGTTTGAAACCTAACACAACTATAATTTCCAGAGATTAAAAGATAAAATAGATGGAGCTGTTCGAACAAGTAACTTAAGGGAGATTCTATGGTCACTTTGTTTTTCACAAAGTAACCATTACTTTGTTTTGTCCACCATTAGATCATGGGTTAAAACCTAATCTAATGGTAAATAAGATAAAGTACAAACAAAGTAAAGGAAAAACAAAGTGACCATAGCCTTCACCGTAACTTAAACTTAATTTCAATTGAACTTCCTAATATTTATAAATGAGCTGTAACTCCAATTAGTAATAACAGCTAACATGACATGATAAATCAATAAGAAAAAAGGGAGCAACTTGGTTAGTTATAAGGGTCAAATGAACTGACCAATACACATGACACTTTTATATTATTATTTTTTTTCTTTGCACCAATCCTTCACAATGAGGTGAAATCATTCTCTAATCTCATTCTTGTAGATAAAATAAACCGAGTTTATGAAAAAAGATCTTTAGAATTATTTTTTCCGGATTCTTTTTGTATTTTGTTTTCCTTTTCAGAATGACTAAGAATTTAAGTTGTATTATACTAAACTACCTGTTACTATACTAAAACTTCTACCAAATAAATACAATGAAAATTAGGGGAGCAAAATTGAAGATTATCTGTAACAAAAAAAAAAACAAAACATATTAAAAAGGTTGGAAGTAAAAGGGTAAAAGTGGAAAAAGAAAAGAAATTATTCAACAAATAAACAGAATATCCTAGTTGTGAATAGATTATAAGTTACAAAAAGTGAAAAACCTTTTCCTCAATATCATCATCGTCATCATCAATCTTTTCGCTTCTACTACCAACCAAAAAACCCAAATAAAAATATCTCCCTCTGCAAATCTACAATTCATCGAGCTTTCACAATTTCATATCTAAAGATTGAATCATTGATTTTGATTGCTGTAATTTAGATCTTAAAAACAAACAACCCAATCCGACTCAGTTTTCTCTGCCGGAATTATGGATAACAACAATCACACTTCTCAAAACGGCGCCGTTTTATCTTCAGATCATAGTCATCTCAAGCTCATTATCGATACTGACCCCGGGATCGGTAATCATTATTATTTTTTCTGTTTAATTTATCGTAATGCTGGAATTCAACTTCATCCGCACTTTTATTTTACTTTGCCTTCTCTTTTTTTACTAATACACTCGTCACCCGACTATTTTTATAACAATTGCGAGCTTATTCCTATGTGGATTATTCCTATATAGAGGTTTTACTGTATAGTATTGTTGTTCATCGATTTGAGTTATCGAATATGTGCTCAATGTGATTGATTTTGTGGAATTGAAGTTGTTCTATGCGTTTTTTCGTGTCGTTTTTATCTCTTTCTTTTTAGTTTAGTTTTGTTTTGTTTTGTACATTATGTTTGCAGTATTCTGTGTTTTTATAATTAGGTGTGGAGCTTTAGGATATGTAGACGAGATCCTTGATCGAGTTATACGAGCTTTGAATTTCTCATAGTTACGGTAGAAAGGTAGATTTAGCAATATTTAGAATTGAAGTTTAGGTCAATTCGAAAAATTTATCTTCTAGGAGTTACCAAAATAGTAATGTATAAACATTTGTTGTGAATGCACGTGGACACGGATACCAGAAACGTTATCTTTAAAATGTAACCTTTGGAAAAGACTCTATAAATAGAAAGAAAAACAAAATGGATATGGACACGGATACCAGAAACGTTCTCTCTAAATTATAACTTTTGATAAAGACTCTATAAATAGCAAGGTAAACAATTGATACGGACATGGATAGGCGGGGTACTAAATGGAGTGTCCATGCAAAATAGCTGTGCAATATGTTTTATTTTGGTCTGTTTGGTGGCTCTTCTCGTGTTTGGATGTGAGTTTGATCCTAGATTCAAGCTATATTCACAATGAACATGTTAATTCCTTGGGAATATGAGATTAAAGTGGGAGATAGAAACTATAGTATGTCTCACATTTGTGCTCCGGATAGATGTGTCTCATTTCGAGGATTCCGGGAGTTTAAATCATTAAGCAATCGACAAAGGATTTTTCGTTTAAGTATTCTTGTTGGTGCTTTTTTTTGTCAGATATCTATTAAGAAAAATATGGATAGCTGTTTGTTTATTAATCTAACAAGTCGAGTTTTGTGTACACTCGTTGATCCGCAGATGATAGCATGGCAATCCTAATGGCTTTTCAGTCTCCAGAGCTGGAGATCTTGGGATTGACAACAGTATTTGGTAATGTTACAACGGAAGACGCCACACGTAATGCTTTGCTTCTGGTATGTGTGCTTGTTTACGTAGTTCTTCTATCTATAATACTTAAAGTTGTCTTATTTGGTTATGTTTGGAACTTGTTCATGATCAAAATCCTTATTTTTCATTTGCAAAAGGATAGTGTGAGATTGCAGGCCGTCCAGATGTTCCAGTGGCAGAAGGTAGTGCGGAGCCTCTAAAGGTGAGTATCTGAATGCACCATTGCATTATTTTGTTATTTTGAGATGTCTTTTAAATATATCCTCCCCCGTTTCTAAAGTTGGAAATTTTCTTTCCCCGTGTCTATTGGGACTCCTGTTTCAACAAAATTGTTGTGCTTTGGTACCTTATTGCGCGAGGTCTTTTTTGTATCGGTTTTTCATATATCTTAACTATGCTTTCTCATGGAAAAGGGAGGAACACCACGTGTTGCTGACTTTGTTCACGGTTCAGATGGGTTGGGGCAAATTTTTCTACCTTCTCCAAAAGTACAAAAATCAAAGAAGACTGCTTCCGAATTTTTAGTTGATAAAGTCTTGGAGTTTCCTGGTGAAGTTTCTATACTTGCACTAGGACCATTGACTAACGTGGCTATGGTAAAATTTAGTCCTTTTATTTACTGTCATTTACCCTTGATAATCTGGAAATATTACTGCATTCATACTGTCTTTTCTTGGTGGTAGGCAATCAAAAGAGATTCCTCCTTTGCAAGCAAGGTCAAAAGAATCGTTGTACTTGGAGGTGCTTTCTTTGCACTTGGAAATGTAAATCCTGCTGCTGAAGCAAATGTAAGTATCAAGTGCATATTTTTCTGAACTTTGCAGATCTCGTACCTCTTTAAGTTTATTAGAAATCATATCCAAAAAGATTGGTAATGCTTAATCTTGATGGACAAACATCTTAATTACACCAAAACGATGCAGTTTTAATTTGTCAAACCTCCAATCGAGTATTATACTTCAGTATATTTAGCTTAGGCTGCAACTTACGAGTCGCGTCCTAAAATAAGTTTTAGCGGACTTGAACAACATTTCTACCTAAATGTGCATCCAGTCCAACAATTTTTCGACTTGCAGATTTATGGAGACCCAGAAGCAGCAGATGTGGTCTTTACATCTGGAGCAAACATTACTGTCGTTGGGATCAATATCACAACCCAAGTAAAGCTTACAGGTGATCTTTGACCTCTTTTACCTTTTAGTTCTTGTCGCTCAAGCTCTTCTTGGATAGTTTGTTGATGATAATACAAATCTCAGATGACGATTTGCTGGAACTGAGGGAATCAAAGGGGAGGCATGCTCAAATATTATGTGAAATGTGCAAATTTTATAGAGATTGGCATGTGAAATCTGATGGTGTATATGGTAATTTTCTTTGTGAGGTATTGTAGTTTGGATAGATTATCAGAATATACAATTACTCATTGATTTGTTGCTCGAATTCAGGTATTTTCCTTCATGACCCTGTAAGTTTCGTGGCACTAGTTCGGCCTGATCTTTTCACATACAAGAAAGGGGTTGTAAGAGTGGAGACGCAAGGCATCTGTGTAGGGCATACATTAATGGACCAAGGGCTTAAACAGTAAGATTCTAAATAGTACATTACAGTGTTTTAGTACCAATGGCCCCTGAACTCCAAAGTTCAAAACGGACATAAAAGTCCTGAACTTTGACATCATAATATAAAAGTCCAAATGACAATCAACCAGTGTAAAATGCCGGTTGACCACGTGGGATTCTTGTAAATTATAATCCTTTACTAACATGATGGTCCCTCGACTTTGAGGGGGTGAATTACACTTATATGCCCTGAACTTTATGTTTACTTTCATTACGGATTATGAACTTCAAAATCAAATACTATATGACCAATACAATAGCGGACTAACACTCATTATAGTAGTACAGTATAAAGTTTAGGGATCACATTAGATTTGAAGTTCGGGGGTCATAATGAAAGTAAGGGCTCAAACTTGAGGTTACTAACATCATGGAGCGTGATTTACTGGCATTTTACATGGATCTATGGGTATTTGCACTGGACTTTCATGTTAATATACATCACAAGTTAGGGACTTCGACGTCAGGTTTTAAAGTTTGTGGACTGTCATATTAGCAACTTACCAAAGTTGAGCGGCCATAGATGTACTTTTACCCTATTTCTTTATGTTCTGTTATTATGCGGTGACACTTCAAATCTTACGCAGATGGAATACAAGCAACCCATGGTCGGGATACTCCCCAGTTGACGTTGCTTGGACAGTTGATGTGGTAGAAGTCCTCAATTATGTCCGTAAATTGCTAACGAAAGCCTGAAATAGACGTCATATCTGCCTCAAAAATTTGTGTTATTGATGCACAGGAGTCCAACAATTGGGCATTCTTAAATCTTAACCCATTTGAAATCATTGATCATATGTGCAAAAACGCCTACACACCACTGTTGAATTAGTTAATTCAACGCAGTAAATTCTGTTATTTAGTTACTTCTGGATTCTCTGTAATGTTAGTTTTCACTTTTCAATGATTGTGGATTTATAACAAAGATATTTCTAACTAAAGTCAGTGGATACTGAAAAAATGGTAGTTCTTTTGGGTACGTAAGATGCTGACTTTCCAAATTATGTGTGCCTTTAGTTTTATTTCTTTCTTTTTGGAAGTCTTCGACATGTTCATGGGTTGGATTATCTGTTTGGTACGTCCATACTTGTATTCGGTACTGTAATACGGAACATTATATTAGGTCTAGCGTATCTATGTTCGTGTCGGCCTGTCAATTTTAGGACTAAGCATTTTTAAATTTAAGTCTAACCCATCTTGTTCTATAAACATGTCTACTTTGAACTTTTGATTACTTTTGCTGTTTTTCCTCGACCGATTTGCCAAGATTGCTTGTTGCTTATTGTTTGATATAGTAAATGATTTTCTTTTCAAATGACTAACACTTTAAAGACATTACAAAATGAGGATCAAACTCATAGGACTCTTATATTTGATTAACTAGAACAATAATGACCCATTGATACATTGCAATACTCATATTTATTTAGCTATTCAGGGCGTCTTTATCTCAAAATGCGAAGTTCATTTAAAAGTGTAATAGAGTTTTCCGATGAGAAGTGGATGTTTGATCCCCCATCTTATCCAGCCTACATCTATCCGTGAACTAGCGGGTCAATGTCCTTTTAAAAGAAACTTATTCTATAATTTAACTTTTAATAAATAATAGGTTAAATTGGAAAGCATGTGGTTAATAAGTCCAGGCTACATGCTTTCATTAATTTGCATGCCTTCATTAATAAGTTCAATCACATCTCAGGTTAATAATTATAGTTTTCAGGTTAATAATTATAGTTTTTAATCGGATTAAACAACCTTGTAGAATTTGATGATTCAACCATCAGCAATTAATTAATTCTCTAATGTAAAACATACAAATCAGATCAATTTTAATTTGATACTCCATGCAATAATGTTAGAGATGATGAAATGATACCTTGCGATAATACAAAATGTAGGGGAATAAACTATATAGTTCTATTGATTTGCAAATAGTAATATGGTATTCCTTTTCACAAAAATGATTACGTATTAGAAAGTTGGACCAAAAAAATTATAGTCTGCTGATTTATTTTTATGGTTAAACTTCTTCTTACAAAAATGTATTGTACTTCACAATAATTTAGATGTTTTAAAAAATATTCAGAAAAAGGAAACCAACAGGTGTATTAATCAATTTTAAATATTTACTAATAGGTTATAGATCTCTTCAAAAATAAATAAGTAAATCAATAGGGTATAGATAATTAATTAATTAATTAATTATAAAGGATAGGGTGGGGGAAGTGAAAACATACAGAGAAGCAAATTCAATAAATATTGAGAATAACCCGAATTGAAATCAAAATCAAAATCAGTTGTAAAAATATCATTGAATTTCATTTGGTTCAGTAAGTGATTGAATTTTGTTTATTTCATTAAAATAATCCAACCTATTCAAATATAATAGTTTACCAGAATAATAATGTAACAATAATGAATTTCTAATACACATAACAACTTTGTGCTAACTACGTTGGAAAAAAGGAAGATTGTAAACCACTTTTAAAAGTTTTGAGGTTCAAATTTATGTTTCGTCAAAATTTTGTTTTAATTGATAGACGATTTGTAAATTTCGTCGTAAATCCTCATTAAGATCGGCCTTAGGAGTAAGTGAGCATAGTCGTACCTAAACTTTTTTGTTGCCAATAAAGATAATCATTTATCGATAAAAAATATATGTTTTGACACCTTATGGATGAGGATGTCCGGCTGAATGAATTATGACATATTATATAATCTCATCCCTCGCGTAGTACCACATCATGTAACTGGATGTCCTTTCTATTCTAAGAAACATTTCTTGTTAGACTGATCGTAATTAAGTAACAGAATCTCGGTCTAGTTAGTGAGCCAATGTCGTGCCTCTATGAGGTTTTCCTTTATCAACCATAATTTCTGAGTAAGAGGACTCTAAGTTAGTCCATTATTCCTAATTAGCCGAGTCTTATTAAGGCAAGATGGTCACCCTACTTCCCTACATAAACAAATGATCAACCATAACCTAGATACGACTTAACTCAACTTGTAATCACTTTTCTATTATTCACATCACCTTGTTCAAGTTCTATTCACCGACTGGCATCAAAGAGGGGTTACCAACTAGCGATTTCAAGCCTAATTATTTCTTGTTTTACAGATTACATAGAACAAACTAAAGCTTACCCACACATGTCAATTGTTTTATACACTGTTCATTGCCATATATTTTAGTAATCTCTAAAATATGATAATTGTTTTATATGCGCATAAATAGTGGTTCTAATTACTCATATTAATTGTTAACTTACCCAAACATGGACTAATTAATAAAATTGAACTTAAATAACAAATCAATGTGGACTAAGAAATGCATAAATATTTGGAAACTTTAAGGCATGATAGTAAGTTCTATAGGAAACAAACCAAACCCAATAAAAAACTACCTAAAACCAGCTTATATTTACTTTTATAGTTATGCTTAATTCTGATTAAAACTAGTTACCTACTTCATTGAGACAACCTTTTCAACTCCCCAACACAAGCACTTCAACCACCTCTCAAAAATTAAAATTCACTCATTATATAAATTAAGACCAATAACCCAAGATTTCAAATTCATATTTTATATCTCATTTTAAAAAAATAAATTAAAAAGGAATTTTTTGTGCTTCTTCATCAAGTGAAATGGAAGAGATTTCAAGGTATTCTACATTTTTAATGGTGATTTTTCTGGTAATTTTGAGCAGCTTTGGAGTGGGTGAAAGTCAATTTATAAGAGGTGAAAATTATGACACTGTTATGGGAAATATTTTGAAGAAAGCAGCGTGTGATGAAATTTATGTTGTGAGAGAAGGTGAAACTTTGAATACAATTAGTGAAAAATGTGGAGATCCTTTTATTGTTGAAGAAAATCCTCATATTAATGATCCTGATGATGTTTTTCCTGGCTTGGTTATTAAGATTACTCCTTATTCTTATTATAGGTAATTCATTCTATTTGTTTAATCATTTTAATAATCACTTGATTTTTTCATGGTTTTTTTATAGTTACTTTAATTTTTTTATAAAGTAACCATTATTTTATCTATTTTCATTATTAGACGAATGATATAATATTTGATCTAATGTTTAAATATGTAAAATAATGACTACTTTAAAGTAACTATATTGTTTTCACATATCTGTTATGTAAGCGGTTGTATATTGTTTAAGAAAGTTAAATTATATATGTGTATATATGTACCCATGAAAAGCATGAAATAAACATAAAGAATTCAATTTTTGCTGATTTTCTATACATAGCGTATTGAGTTTATTTATATCCAATTAAGAGTTACTTGTGTAGTCGAAGATCTCAAGTGTTTTGAGTCGAATAAGTTAAACTTGTGATCAACTTCAATTGAAAAATTAAGTTACATGATTAAAAAGAGAGTATTTAAACATAATAAATTAGAAAGGAGCGGATTCCGAACGGCGGACTCCTCACCTGCATATTGATGGATTACCTATCTAGCTGCAACCACTTTCCCCTATTCAATTTTATACTTGATGATTTCATATTTTACACTTATTTTAAATAATATTTTGACTTAATTCTTAGGAGTTCGTGCATATGCCAACCTAGTTAAAATATCCAAATTCTTCTAAATTTTAATTTTTATTGAAAAGTATTTCAAATTATATATTTATTATATTGCCATTTTAAAGTATACATGGAAGGAAAATGAACATGAAAAATAAAACTTAATTGTAATTTACTTGGTCTTGTAATTCCACAAAAGCAAAAGCTTACTTAAGTCCATATTTCCATTAGCCCATTAAGTAAATGGGCCTGTCTTCTAACAAAAAAGAGAGTAAATGGGCCTGATATCTAAGCCCAATAAATTCAAGAAAAGAGAAGGAAGACCGCTCTCAATATCAATCCCATTCGTCCAATTAATCAAGATAGAAGTTATGATTACTAATTAAAGTTTAATTTCTTCAAAAAAAAAAATTAAAGTTTAATTATAATAGAAATTTGTGTTTTTTATTATACTGTAAAATTTTCTGGTAGAAATTAGTTAACCATTTATATTATTAGAGAGCATAATACAACGAGAGTATTATTCTATAATATTTCTAAAAACAATAATCAGAATTTCACAATGTATCTTTGCAAATTAGAAAAAGAAATTAAAGCGTTCTCAAAATATGGTACTCTTTGAAAATATATAACATAACGGGTTGATACATGGGTTATTTAGGATATAATAAAAAACATAAAACACTTTTTGCAAGAATATACTTGATTGTGAAGAAGAAGAACAAAAAAAATATCAAAAAACAAAACAATTGTATAGTTTTATGTTGGACTCTTTTTGACTGAGTATTCTTTTAAGGCCTCTCTTTAAATTTTAAATTAGCAAGTTCACATTTTGTCATGTTCCACATATGCTCATCCGTTTGTAATTTTATTGGTATAAAATTGTTCCATTATTCTTTTATTTTTTTAATCTGAAATGCATGTTTTACTTGCTCAGTATCACAAACTTATAATTCATTTTATCATTCCAATAAACATTATTCCACACATGGATATCCCTAATCAACTTTGAAGACTCTTTAAGAATACTGAAAAATTAAAAGAGGATAAGTAATGATTTATTTAATATCAATACGTTGCCCTACTTAAAAGAAAATGCAGCCTTTATATAGGCATCAAACCTTGATCTGAATCATAAAAATGAAAGCTACAAAATTTAAAAATTAACATTAAATAACGTTTTTTGACTAACATATGAAATTGGTTGAAAAGCAATGTTTGCCATGTGTTTGGAACCTTTTCAATAGAAAATACGATATGAAAACTTGGTAATATAGAAAAGTTGAAACTTGAATAACGAATTGATTGTTCAATCAATGAATCCTCGACCACAACATGTTTGCATGATAAAGAAATGTTACTATATGCATCTCATATGGTTTGAATTTTTTTAATTATAAATAAATTCTAAACCGTTAAACTAAAACATTAACCATATAATAGAAATATAATTATTTAACTATTATAAGTTTTTAATTGCTTTGAAGAAAACTAGTATAAGTTTCCAATCATTAATTAAGTGTGAAAATCTAATTTTGAATAATTACCTAAATATATTTGATCAATTTTTAGACCAGATTAATTCAATTTATAAAGTTCACAAATATAAAAGTTAAAAATCTGTTAAAAGTTATAGAACTCAAATAGCATCCTAGAGATAAAAAAAAAAAGAATTTTATTCCTTACATGTTTCCAGTATAATATTATCAATGGTGAATAAAAAAAAAAGTACTGAACGTGTTTTAACTTTTACAAGATTTCTTGTAGGATGAATATTTTCTGACTCGCTGTTAAATTGATGACCAAAAACTTTGACCTGTAACTTCTGGCCCTTGGATCTTCACCATGACACGTACCTATTACACGTGGACGTCATACAATTGAAACCCTACCATCGCCGTTTGTTGATACTTTACAGTTAAACTTGTTTGTTTACGGTTGGTCTATACTTTTTACCGTTATATGTTTCTTCAGGTGAATATTTTTTTTCATATATCAGTTTGGAACACTGAAATAGACTTTTAAATAATTGTATTGCGAAGAATGACTCTACCTAGCTTTTTACTTTGAGTTGATTTTCTTTCTTTTTCTCTTTTTAGTTGTTTTTATTTTTTCATAGATTTAGGTTTTTCTCTATTTCCGCTTTTAATTAAAAAAAGAATGACTCTTTATTTTGATATTTCAAATACATTTATATCATTCTTTTTTTACTTTTTTTATTTTCAATAGTACTTTCTCTTTTTCTTCCTTTTATTCACTTTTACCATCATCAAAATCACAATCATCATTAACACTATGTTACTCTCCATTCAATTTCTTCTTGTTTTCCTTCTCATTATACTCCCATTACTCAAATAAAAGAAAAATTAAAAAATAAATAAAACTCATTTGAATTACTAAAATCATATTACTTCATACACCCATATAGTATTTGAGCTTCCTATCATTTCTTTTGAGATATTGAAGGTTTCATCGTTGATTTTGTTTATTTTATGGATATTTACATATTTTGGTAAAACTTAAAAACTAGTTTGGAAGTTTATTGCATTTGAAATTCAAAATCACAGAAACTATTTCAATTACTCAAAATCAAGATTGAATGAGTTTACAAGCACCAAAAATTTTATTGCATTCATATAGCACATATAAAACTTCATTCATTACCTCTCTGTTTTCAATATTGTTGTCATTTTATAGGACCGTTTGTACATGCCTTTCTATCATTCTATTACCCCCTAATTACTACATAGTGTCTCTGTTCGGTTTGGTTTTTTGGGGTTTAGGTTTGGTTTTGAAATAGATGACGAAAATGACGTAATAAAGGCAGTAGTAGAATTTGAAGAATAAAATAGAGTATCTAATCATTCTAACCTTGAGATCCAATCCAATAAGAATGACAAGAAATTACCATTTCCAAGTAAATACCCCCCCGGCCATGTCCCTACTCACACCCCCGTCTACTAATTTTCTCTACCGCACACCGCGGGTGACACAATCTTCCTCACAGTCTCACACTCACAGTCAAGCTTCTATATAATCAATAATCATCATAACACACCACTTCCCTCTCTAAAAACACATATCACTTTCATCATCATCATGTTCTTCAAACATTCTCTCATGCTCTTCTTCTTTTTTCAGCTCTTTTCACTTCTCTCAGGTTTCAATTAAAATTCAGTTCATATTAGTTATTAACGTAGCAAAATACGTTAGGCGCTAGTCCAATAACTGAATGGACGTTATTTGCTAAGCAAAATTTTGAGCGTTTAAACGAGCTAAGATGGTCAAATCGTGTACTCGGTTTTGACCGCCTAGCCGGTCCTGATGGACTTCTTTTTTTTAATATAAATTCTCTGTGTATGAAATTACAGTGAGAGGGGCAAATCATCACATGTTCAATATGAAGCCGAGCAAATTGTTTGTGTTTGGAGACTCGTATGCAGATACAGGCAACATCAGAAAATCAATAGCTAATTCTTGGAAGCTTCCTTATGGTATCACGTTCCCCGGAAAACCTGCCGGACGTTTTTCCGACGGCCGTGTCTTGACGGATTACCTTGGTTAGTAATTTAGTTTTTGATTTCTTCATTAATTAACATCTAGCTACTTGGTTATTAATCAGAAACTTCTCTTTTTCCTTCTTTTGAAACTTGGTGGACATATATAGAAAGCTATTTTTGGAGTTTACTCATCAATTCATATTTTTGAAGTTTTGTCAAAGTCCCTTAAACTAGTCTTAAATATAGTTTAGTATGAAATAAATGAATTTGTGTTGTACACGTTTAAATCTAAAGCATATACAAGAATGTAGATCAAATATGATACTAAAACTCATAATACGGTTTAATTCAGTAAATCATAAAGAATGGAGCCTAAATTCGAATATCATAATTTACTATAGGCTAAAATAGAAATTTAGCATATCGTACATTTTCAAATCTAAAGCATTTACGAGAATGTATGTCAAAGATGATCATAAAACTCAAGAATGCATATCAAAGATGACAATATAAAACCCGTTAACCATTTTACATTCGTTTTTAGTTCAACTGGTGTCGTAAATAATAATAATAATAATAAAATATTTTAAATTAACATTTTATCTAAGCGAATCAATTCTTTTTATCTTCAAAGTTGTAATTAGTATAGTATACAAAATTAATCAAAAGTTTAAGTGGCTAAACTTTTTCAATAATGTGCTTTTTATACCTTTAATTTTAGGGGGACATATTTTGCTTTAGATTATTTATTTTATTTGAAAAAAAGAGAGCACAATGGTAAGTGGGGGTGGGTTCCTCTTGAATTGGACACCTTTCTTCTTGTGACTCTTTAATTACACCACGCAGTTGTGTACTTGCCAATTTCTTAGAAAACTATGTGACATTAATTATTAAGGGTACAACCATCAAATTTTTTATTCTAATTGTATGTATTCATCTCTCCCTAGGCTCTCTTTTCAACCATACCATAAAAGGAGTATTTTGGAAAAAAACTTCAAATTGATAGATAAGATTTAACTATGATCATACAAAATAATCAAAATGATTAAAATAGATTTATGTTTTATTTAATGAAATAATTTTTCTGTTCTAAAATGTAATAGTGTTTGATTTAATGGTGAAAGGTGAAAAGTAAATGAAGTTTGGTCATTAAAGACTAGACGAAAATGATTGACCCATAGTCATAGTTGCCATGAACTTCAAACATCAATTTCAAACTCTACTAACAAACACATCCATTCTATGGTTGACCAAGTCAAAGTTACTCCTCAAAATAGAAAGTCCAAGTCTACAAATATATTCCTGCAATTGTTGTTCATTTTTTTTTTCTAAAATACTAGCACTTCTCCTTTTGGGAACAACCATTTTCTCTCTCTTTGACTTATATAATATCTAACCTTAAATTCGAAAAATTTCAAAAATTAATTTTTTAAATAATCAAAAATAAAATTGTTTAGAAAATTAATTAGATTTGAGATTGCATCCTAATTCTTACATGTACATAAACTTTATTCTATATGACTGAAAATTACTGAATTGAACTAAAACTTATTAGAGGAAAATCATTCAAAATTAGTAAACTAAACTAAAGTGAATTCATGGTAAGCACTGATAAGATATAAAAGAACAAAGTCATAAATCTCTTAACTAATAAATTAAAAAAATCATCATAAGTTTTTATGTCCAATTTTTTTATTTTGTCAAAAGAAAATGTCCAAATTTTGACGTTTTGATAAAGTTAAGGGATCATAGTTAAATAATGTTCCCTTTAAATTGGTGGGTAAAAAAGGAATTCAAAGTTTTCATAAAAATACAAATACTTAACTTGTATGTATCTATTATTTTTTTTCTTTAATAAAAATGGAGGAGTAGGTTACTTTGTCACGTGATTTATTTAAGGGTTGATTCGGTTATTGATCACATCTACGAATTAGTGCCAAAACTTTCTGCAAATATTCCTTTTCTCAATGTGCCCTACACTTTACCCCACACCTATCTATAATTCCATCTTCCGTTCCTTCTTTTCATACCATTCACTCATTTCCATACAGTTTTCTACTTTAATCTACTTAATTATAGAGAAACTATACTTAAATTAGAAAACCCTTAATACATGTCTTAGGGAATACATAGCTACAATTTTATAGGGAATTGGGAATTGTATTTTTCTATATATCTGCATTGTAGCCTATATACATTATGTCTAAAAGAAAAAAAGCACACGTATTTTGTACAAAATATGGTAGATTTCAGACGAAACATTGGAGATTTACAACATAATATGACACATTTTCGCTTCATTTGGAAGATTTTCGCGAATGTTCAATATGAAAATAGCTTTTCTGGAAAAATTGTGGAATCAAGGGTCAGAATCACTCTTGGTTCAAGTGGTTCCAACGGATGTGGAAAGCAGAACCAACTCTGATGGGGGAGTTGTTCCGAATGTCAGTGAATTGCTCTCTTAGATATGTCAGGACAATTGTGCAAGTCTTGACTTCTGAAATTGTTTCAAAACTTCTAAAAGTTATAAATAATTCTTTTTGTTCTTACTCAAAAAAATTCAAATGACCTTGAATTTAACTCAAAAGCCACAAATGATTGCCTATTCTACTTATAAAATTCAAAATTTCCTCTTTATGATATCATAATTTCCTCTTTCTGGCATCATATATATGTATTAAGCCATAAAACCATTAGTGATGTATTAAGCCATTAAACCATTAGTGAAATCAATTTACTAGTATTAATTATGCATAGCTAAACAAAGTACTAACTTTATTAATTTGTGCAACTTTCTTTTATAAAGCATATAGATCCATGTAGGACTATTGATCCTTTATTAGCGAATATGAGTTGTAATTCCATAAACTTTTCTTTTATAGTTTTTGCTAATTTGCTTTATTTGTAAAGCAAAATTTGTTGCATTAGTGGTTAAAACTAGTAATCATTAACTCACCTTTGTCTTCCTTTATTTTTCCAGCTTCTAGCCACTATTTTCTTAAAAAAGCATACAGGTGTTATTATCTTTGTCCCACGAAAGAATATACCAAAAATAAAAGTTGCATCTAGCTGCTAGACAGCTATGGATTCATCTACAATTCTAAATATTCATAATTAACACTATACTTCAGCTAGGTATATCGGACTCCTCTTACATCTGGGTTGTCCCCTATAACACTTTAATGATCAAGTAAAGGTTTATATAAGAGAAAGCGAAGTAACAACAAAATAAAGAGAGATTGTGTAACTGTAGCGACATGTATTGTGTTGGGGGTACTCAAGACCTGGTTGGATATCCGAGGAAGGTATCCGGATTCAATGTCCGGAGTGACACCTGCCGCACATACACTTGTGAATGTCATGTCATGTTCATGCTCAACCGAGCCATAACTTGCTAGTGATCTAATAAAAAAGAAAACTCCCCAATGTAATATGATTCGAACCATGAATTCCTTGATCATATTTAAACCCGTGAATTCCTTGATTACTGGTAAAGTTTTAACAACTGGGCTAAAACCCTATTAGAGTTAGAGTTTGAGGAATATATATATAAGTATTGTACAGTGTGAAAATCTTCAAATTAGGCAAACAATAAATACAAAATCAATCAATAATTATCTTCCTAAACAAATAGGATATTTACAATACATCTAACAAACCCTTCAACGCATAATAGCTATATATGCTTTTACATTTTGCTTATCATTTTAAACTTTATGTAATTTCATGAATGCAGCTAGGTTTATAGGGGTAAAATCACCAATTCCATATAGATGGAGAAAATATGCAGTAAATCGGATGAAATATGGAATGAATTTCGCATATGGAGGGACTGGAGTTTTTGATACATTCGTAGGAGAGCCAAATATGACTACTCAAATTGATTTTTTACAACAAATGATCAGTGAAAAAGTCTATACTTCCTATGATCTTCAATCTTCCGTGGCTCTGGTTTCTCTTGCCGGAAACGATTACTCGACTTACCTCGCCAGGAACGGCTCTGCCCAGGTATTACATTGAACTTTTTACGTGCTTATCGAATATTTTTGATGAAATAATAGTAGTGATAGTATTATGATTTTACTTTTATAAAAAATACCTAATTTTTTTCTTTAAGAAAAAAACCATAGACTTCAATAAATTAGTAAAAATGAAAATGCATTGACAGTGATAAAATTAACCTATACCAGTAGAAAATTGTTAGAAACTTTAATCAATAGTTGACTTCTAATGTTTGCGGCGTCGGTGACACTTTTATTTGATGACAGAAAGTAGAAAAATAGCTGCCGTTTTTACAGTAAATCTGAACTGTACACATTTTTACTGTGAATGTTACTCAAATATTACAGATTTTGACTTTAATTTCAGTCTTTTTTACTGCTATTTCTATAAAAGAAAATATAGGTTTTATCTTTTGAGCCTTTTCCCTTTGGATTATCTGAGTGTCATTTTCGTTAACTGCTACATTGTCTAATAGTATTACTGCCTCTCTCAAATTTTTTACTACAAAATATCTTAACACATAAGTTTAAAAATGCTGTTTCTTCAAAAAAAAAAAAAAAAAAAAAGTTTAAAAATGCTGTTTAATTATTTTCAATTATGGACCTTATTTTTTATAAAATATTTCTATACATATTTTTCTAAAAGTAAAACCATTTTGCTATTTAAGTGACAATGTACTTCTACAAATATAAATTTACTTATAACAGATGAAATAAAACGATAAAATTTATTTACAATTTTTTTCCTAAATCAAATAGTTTGTTGCTGGTGTAGAACCCAAACATTATCTCTATGTTTTCTTTTCTTCAATAATGTAGGAAATTTGACTTAACTTTGTCATTTTAGAGGAAAAATTACACAATTTAGATGTTAAAATAAAATTGCTTTTGTCCGCCAATTTTAGTGATATCCACAATTGTAGAACTTACAAATTTCCCAATATGACTATTGAGGGAGAGCGTATTTACTTAATTTATGTGTACAAAACAGTTTAATCTTAAACCTAACACTTATCAGACGGTATAATTCCAAGATTCATTAATAGAATGAATTTTCCAGTTACAAATTAATTCGGCGTTATTTCAAGCCTGAGGTTATTGGATGACCAAAACATATAATAGCTCATAAACAAAACTATAATCTTTTTACCATGAAGCTTTAAATTGCACAATCTAGCATAGAAAAGGCTTAACCCGCTCTTCCCAATTACTAATCTCTAACTTTATTAGTTAAGATTGCCCCTATTTTGTATATTATCGCTAAAACCGCTCTCCTTGGTAATATGTTAACTTTACAAGTAAACATTAAGCATGAACATATATGTTTAATTGTTTTCATCAAATGTTTCAAAATTGAAGTACTTTTTCTTAGAAAATATCTGAATTCACATTGGAGTAAGTGATTAGAAACTTGACTATATAAGCTATAGAATCATATAGAGGTATAGTGGAAATCAATCTGCTACTGATTAAAATTGTTCTTCACTTTATAAAAGCTGACAAAATTAATAGTACTTGTTCTAAGCTTTTCCCATGTTACATGATCTGTTTTATATATCATCTCCATGTGCTTTCTTCCTTTCTTTTTTTTATCTTTTTTTTCTACTTCCCAATTATGAGTTACTTTGAAATTCAGGATTTTCTCTCAAGTTTCTTCAAATATTCTTTGTTTCCATTTCAAACTGGAATATGTCAGATTTAATTTCAATTTTTTGATACTTGATTACTGAAAAATTAGATTGTTTAAGCATTTATTTTCAAACTTATAAGAATTATCTTGATTTCTTTTTGGAAAAAGATTAACAAAATGATTTCTTAGAATTATTGTGATTGTATCCATAAATTAAGAGAGTAGTGATATATCAAATTTGTTAAATAATTTGACTTTTGTGCTTGACACAATTTGCCATATATAAGTCAAGAAATTAGTGATATCTCAATTTTTTGTTATATCATTAGACGTTTGCGTTTTTTCACAATTGTCATATAAGCCCTTCAACTTTATATTTTGTCATATAAGTCCTACACACAGGGCCACAACTTGTTTAAGAGACATGCT
The DNA here is from genome assembly GCA_028411795.1 of Euphorbia peplus. Classification (NCBI taxonomy): domain Eukaryota; kingdom Viridiplantae; phylum Streptophyta; class Magnoliopsida; order Malpighiales; family Euphorbiaceae; genus Euphorbia; species Euphorbia peplus. The sequence continues at coordinate 34,801,533 of CP110841.1, forward strand.
TAATGCTCCAAGTTTTTTGTGGCTGTTCAAAGTAGTGATTTGTGCAATTGATATCACTTTCAGTAATTGAGGGGGCTAAGAGGTCATTTTAATCAAGTTCAAGGGCAAAATACATCTTTAAGCACAAATATAATGAGAGTTCATGAGACGAAACAGATAATTCAAACAAATACAAAACTAGAAATCCCGATCCGATTAATCAATTTTGATATTAGATGATTAATCACTTATAATTGCTCTCAAGTTGAGGATGATCAACTTTTTTCTTAATCTTACAGGGTTTTCAAGGGTTCATAACACAAGTGGTGAACCAGTTAGCAGAGAACATCAAAAGAATAAACAAAATGGGAGTGAAAAAAATGGTGATAGCTTCATTGCAACCCATAGGTTGTCTTCCTCAGTCAACCTTTATGTCTTCCTTCAGACAATGTAATTCAACTCAGAATCAACTGGTCAACTTCCACAATCTTTTGTTGCAGCAAGCTGTCTCTAGTTTCAGGAATCAAACCAGAGATTCTACGTTCCTCGTTCTCGATCTTTACTCGGCTTTCACCACCGTTTTAGGTAACTATCTGAACTCGTACCTTTCGAGATCGAATTTTAGGTATCAAACTCGGTTCTTTAAGTTATAAGTTTTTGAATAATGTTGCCAAAAAATTTATACCTTTCGAGATCTTTTTGAAATTTTCCTAAAAGTCATGAGATGATCCCTTGAACTTTTAAAATATTTTATTAACTCTCTAAATTTTATCCATAAAGATTCAAATGACCTCTGAACTTTAAAAAGGTTCAAATGGCTCCTTAAACTTGGATAAAATGTTTAATTGTCTCTCGGAATTGGCCAAAAAATTCAAATAACTCCCGAAACTTTCAGGGGGTAATTTAAAAATTTGGCTAAGTTCTAGAGGTCATTGAAGCCTTTCTAAAATTAAGGGGGTCATTTGGATCTTTTTCGTCCAATTAAGGGAACATTTGAACCTTCTTGATCAACTTGAGGAGGTTAATTGAACCTTTTGAAAGTTCATGGGTTAGTTGGTTAAAATGGATAATTTCAGGAGGTTATTTATGTATTAAACCTGAAAGTAATATGTAGAATTGGGTTTGGACTAAATTTCACCTTAGAAGTCAAATTAGGAGAATTGACCCTGCATCCACAAGCTAGGGATAATATTATCTTTGGTCCTTATACTTAACTGTATTTCACTTTTGACCCCAAAACTTTGTTTTGATGTGTTCTTTTTCATTTAATTACAGGAAGTTCAACATTTAAGGAGCCATTGAAGCCATGTTGTTTCGGTATAAGCAAAGAGTATTCATGTGGAAGTGTAAATGGAAAAGGGGCAAAAATGTACACAATGTGTCCCAATCCTCAAAATTCATTCTTTTGGGACAGTGTCCACCCTACACAAGAAGGATGGAGGGCTGTTTATTTAGCATTACAAGCTTCTCTTAGACAACTTTATAATTAGAATAAAATGTGGGAAACTAACGAGCTGAACAAGTTGAACATTCCAACTAGGTCCAAAAACTTTATAGTTAATTTATATAATCATAAATTAATTGAATTGTTCTTATATATAATAAGATAATTAATTAATTTTTATTTTTGTATTTTATCCTCTTCAATTATTATTTTTCTGTAGCTATCTATATGTTTGGGTATGAAAAAGTTACTACTGTTTATTACCAACCATCTATTCTGGCCATAAGTAGTATAATTATTAACCTGGTTAGGTAATATTTGTCGGTTACTAAATTTGTTTTGATACATGAAACTAAGAAACTTTTTGACAATGTTGTACCAATTTTATTTTTTTAGTTACTTATTGTAAAATAAAAATAGAAATTGTACTTGAAACAATATGCTATGAGATAACGTTAGAATATACATGCATCATTTTAATGTACAACTTGCCATATATAATCCAAAGATGTAAATTACTATTAGAGGAATAGACAATTGATTCACATTTTATGAGAATTATTATTTTATTTTTTATTTTTTTTGTGTGTGTGGTTAAATGTATATATGGTTAATCCTTGAGTTTTCATCGTTTTTCAAGGAATATTAACTGTAGGGACAAAAGAGTTGACGGGTGACAAAAGATAGGAATGTCATAATTTATTTTTAAAAATATGGGACTAAACATTAAATTAGATAAATAGGTTGAGATTTAAAAATTATGAACCTTTTTTCTTAATATAATCAGGTCATGATGTTTAATTTCTACTAGCATTGTGTCTTCAGTGATAACTTAGCTAACATTCATTAACGAGTGACTCAACTCAATGTGCATGAAAATTAGGATTACGGGTTTAATCTTAAAAAACGTTACAAGAACTTAATTATAGATGTAGTCTTTTTGTTTCCTTAAAAAATTACATTTCAGTTATAACTTAGCTAACATTATCATTAACGAAGCAACTCAATGTGGATGTGAAAATTTAAGGTATAATAGATTTAATCTTAAAAGCATACAAAAACTAAACTATAGGTGTAGTCTTTTTGTTTGTTTATGTGGTCAAAGTCTTAACCATAGGTTAAGACTCTCCCTATAACTAGAGGTCATGAGTTTAAATTACACCAAAAGTGAAAGAAATTTTCTTTTATTATTAATTATAAGCGCAATTGCGAACAAAAATTAACAAAAAATTAGAGAGTTTGTACTCTTCTAATTAATAATCTAATTAGCTTCCTAAATTTTAGAAGAAATTTCTCATAATTTCTTAATTTTTTTCTTTTAATTTATTTTTAAAAGTATTTTTTTTGCTAATATAAGAAAGAACTCAAAGACCATTGTATAACACAAAAGTTCCACAGATCTCCAAAATTCAAAAACCCAATTTTCCCTACAATTTAACTTGTAGGAGTATATATGTATCCAAATGAGGTCACGTGATGTACTAAGCCTAGTTTAATTTGTAGGTGTATACCCAAATGTAGTGCACGTGATGTACTCTAAGTGTGGTCTATTTTTTCTCTTTACAGTCCTGTGTTAGAGGAGTAATTCATATATTAGCTGTTCTAAAATGTTTTCTTGTGTTGATATTATTTGAATTTTGTTCATTTTCATGTCATCAAGCTACTAACAAATCAAGAAAAGATTGTCGTTTCTTGAAATTTGCCTAAATACCAAAATAAATAAATAAATTAAAATATGCATATATCAATATTTCCCCAACTTTGGGAGATATTAATTAGCAAGATCACAAAATAGTCAAAGATTGATTGCGTCACCAATAAGGTTCAAAATTGTCTTGGTAGTCGGTCGATTGAATTTTTATGATTACTTACTATTAGGTTACATTTGTAATTTCTCTAATATTTTTGGGGCAAATTTGAATATAGTCCGTTTATAGAACTTTTGATACATGATAATGATGTACAAATGGTATTCGTATGGCCTGTAAATGGACAGTTCTTAATCACGCAAAGACCCGAATCTTAACCTGATGAGGGCGGTTCTATACTATACGTGTCGACAATCGAGTGAGGATAACTGTTCCTAGAGAAGCAATATGCATATATGCATGTTAGCTTCGTGATTCTATTAGGACATTGGTTCTTGAATATAAGTGTAGTCTCATATATCCCCATTGAGACGATGAGGAAACTATGTATATATGATATGTGAAAATAGTGAGAAAAAGGAGAAAAAATGAAGAAGAAAATGTATAAAAATGGTACAAATGAAAAGTAAAAGGCATGAATAATAGTAGGAAATAATTGCTTATATATTTGGGCTTTAAAGTATGAAATGACTGCATAAACTTTTGGGCTTTAATGTTTGGGCCTATTATAAATTGGGCCTTACATAATTCAGTGTAACAGTTGGACCAAAAATATGGGCTTATATAAGTTTGGGCTTCCTATTTTACATTTACTACCGATTGTTTTTTGCATATTACTCTTTTTTTTTTTTTTACAAACAATGAACATGTGAAGGTTTAAAAAGTGTTTTAATTTAATGAATGTTAACAAAACTATGAATTAATTAAAAAACAATAGAAGGAGTCTTAGTTTTTATATATAAAAATTTAAGATAAATGAACTTTTTTTTTTTTGGAATATAAGAGAGTATAAAATATGTTAAAAATATTTCAAGTTGAAAAGACATGATGCGTGATTAAATTTATATCCTACATATAAATATCATGTTACGTTGCCTTAAAGATGGAATGGATTGCCAACAACCTTCTCTTTACCAAAAACATTCATTTGCATGTCCTCGTGCATATTTCCTTAAAAGTAAAGAAATAAGCCATTGTTAGTAGATCATTTGTAAAGGTAGAATATATGTTAATGGCCACAACATTTTGTAAAGTGAAGTGGGTAATATATTTGTTGAAGGAATTCATAATTGCTCTATGATAACCAAGTTGTGATGAACATTGCAGAGAATCCAATGTTACATGAGAGTACAAAACACGTATTAATTGTGGTAAGGGAGAATATAGAGGAGAGATTGCTTTGTACTCTCCACATTGCTACTAGAGTAGCACAAGATTAGGTGGTTGGTGTATTTACAAACCCTTTGCTGTTTGGTAGCCCGAGTCTAATGATGTTGAAGATGAGGGTTGTTCATTTACTAAAAGGTTAAGTTATGGAAGAGATATAAACGTTTTGCCATTGTGTTTATACAGTTGCATTTATATTTAAATCAATTGAGATATAAACCGTCGATTAAAGGCTTTTTGGTTATACCGTTGTGGAAGAGATATAAACGTTTTGCCATTGTGATTATACCGTTACATTTACATTTAAATCAACGGTATAATCAATTGTGACTATGTTTTTATATTACGTTTTGCCATTGTGATTATCCTAATTGTAATAGCATATTAAAAGTAGTCATACAATTTGTGCTCCCCCCATTCAACAAAAGATGGATACGTAAATAACTCATATTTATGTGCTATCTCTCTTTGTTATATATAAGTACATATATACTTCTTCAAGAGTACATACAAAATTTAGGGTTTGGGAGAGCTCTTTTCACGTTCTTCCCCGTCTTTCCTTCATGATTATGATTTTTTGACTACACTAAAAAAATCGTATAGCACAGGGGAGAACACTTCTTGTTCCATTGTCCGATCCCCATCTCCCTTGCAACTATAAAGATTAAACGTATTGCAACTACATTAAAAAATAGATACGGAGTGAAGAGCACTTCTTGTCACGTCCTATATATCCTCATATTCTCTTCCGACTGAAAAAATTCAAGCTCTTTCGGTTATTGGAAATTCCTTGTGAATTTTCATTCCCTGTAGTTCCATTGGGGTGAAAATCCTGAAAAATATCAGTACCTTTTTTCTTAGGAATTTTATACTATCATCAATGTTTGCTTTGTTTGGGTTGAAAATTCTTCTATTTCTTATATTCTATGAAATATTTTATGTATCCATATTAAGTAAGAGGGTCATAGAAATTAATCAAGTCAAGTTATAAAACTTCTAATAAAAGTTAATTAAGATTAATAAATTATAACTCTTGTCTATAAATTAAAATTAATTAAGATGATATTTAATTATAGAAACTCCATCTTATACTTATTATTAAGTGACAGTTAATTAGATGAGATTTGGTGAATAAGTCTACTTTTCTAAGATCCAAATACAAAGCCAGAAAATTCTCAGTCTTCACTCTAATTTTCTATTATATTGGCATATTTTACGATAATCCATATTAGATTGGATTTTCTCCTCTCTATATATTTATTTGATCATTTTCTCTTATTTTTCACACATATTACTAACTGGTAAATAGTATACAGTAGAAGAAAAAAAATATGGTGGAAATATCACATATTGTTTTTTTAGTCTTGCTATTCAGTCTTCATTTGATTGTTCATGTTCAAAGTGACAATGAAAGAAAGGTAAATTTAAGTTCATTATTTTTCGATTTGTTATGTTGAGCTTTCGATCAACTGTAATTGCATACACTAACCATTCTAGTTATTAAAACGATAATTTTGAACATCAAACTTAGTTAAAACTTACAAGAGTGTCATTGTCTGAAACTGTATTTTTTAACAGTTCAAAATTATGTTTTCAATAGTCGCATCAAACATTCAAGACTATTTTCGAACTGTTACAAAATAGAATTCGGACTGCACCTAAATGAATAATGATCTTTTATCTGAGTTTTACATTAACTTGTATTGAAACACAAGCTTATTTTGTTCTTTAATTTTTCCATATTTATATAAACTAATTGTTTTTTTTCTATTTTCTGATGAAAATCAGACATATATTGTTTACATGGGAGATGTTCCAGAATCAAGTGGATTATTAAAGGATGAACATCACAGTTTGCTTTCAACAGTAATTGGAGAGTAATAATCTTAATTATCCTTAAATTTATTTATTTGTTATCAAAATAAAAATGGCTAAATCTAATCAAATGTTGTATTTTCCAGTGAATCTATAGCCAGAAAATCCAAAATACATAGTTATGGAAAAAGCTTCAATGGGTTTGTAGCTAAACTTTTGCCTCATGAAGTGGAGAAAATATCAGGTAATTTTGCATTAAAAATACATCAAAAGTTATATATTATTATACAATCCCAGTTAGTTTTAAAAATTTCTTACATTATGTTTTTGATACAGAGAATGAAAATGTGGTATCAGTGTTTGAAAACACAATGAATCAACTTCATACAACAAGATCATGGGATTATTTAGGATTGACACATAATGTAGAAAGGAGACATAAAATGGAAAGTGATGTCATAATTGGCATGTTCGATACGGGTAAGAAATTTTTAAGAGTGTTTTGTTTAGCTTTCCAGAATACTTTTAACGTTAACTCCAAATTATACACGAAATAACTTTTAACGTTTCACTTCAAACTGCACAGAGTATAATGTTTTATTAGATTTGCAGAAATAACCACTTTTATGTATTTTTTCTATTGATACAACATTGTTTGGCATCTTTTTTCCAGGAGTTTATTTGGACGGTCCTAGCTTTAGCGACCGTGGTATAGGGCCTGTTCCAGCAAGATGGAAGGGCAAATGTGATTCTGGATCCAACTTCACAGGATGCAACAAGTATGTGACACTGAATATACAAAATCTACTCTTTTTCTTCTTTTATATTCAGTCAAATTTGGTCCTCGAAACAAACTACCGGTGACAATTTAGTCCGTTGACAATTTTGATTAGATCAATCAAACGATAGGAATTTTCCATAGCCGCATTGTATTGGTTCTATATATGGGTACTAATGTTAAATAAATTCCTTATTAAATGAGCAGCAAAATAATTGGCGCTAGATATTACAAACTTGGGTACGACCCAAGCACCAAAGAAGATCTAAGTCCAGCCGACGATGATGGCCATGGCTCCCACACTGCGTCCACAGTGGCTGGATCCCCCGTCAGGGGAGCAAGCTTATACGGAATAGCTAATGGAACTGCAAGAGGAGGAGTGCCAGCTAGTCGAATTGCGGTCTATAAAGTATGTTGGACCGAAGGTTGTACAGACATGGATTTACTGGCCGGTTTTGATGATGCAATCGCGGACGGTGTTGACATAATCTCAGCTTCGCTTGGGGGGGATCCTAAGGAGTTTTTCAGAGATCCTACATCGATTGGAGCATTTCATGCTGCTAGGAAAGGAATCTTGGTTTCGTGTTCGGCCGGAAATTCGGGTCCTTCTATATTTACAGTTCAAAATGTGGCTCCATGGTTATTGACCGTTGCTGCTACAAGATCCGACAGGCAATTCAGGACTGCACTTAAGCTGGGCAATGGGATGCATGCTCAAGTAAGTTATACTCATTTGCACTGTCTATAACAAAATCCCGCATCTATGTCCATATCCATTTCCCACGTCCTAAATATCGATATGTTTTGATAACAGGGAATATCAATCAACACATTTTCACCAGGTAAAAAGATGTACCCATTGACTAATGGAGCTCATGCTTATAACAAAACAACCTATGAGTATGGAAATGTAAGGTATTGAAATTACTTTTCTGACCCTGTCGTTTGGACTTTTGAATTCTAACTTTTCTTCTTTCAATTGAATAATTTACTCAAAAACTGGTTTTTGTAGTGCTTGTGATCATGGGACACTAAGCATGGAGAAAGTGAAAGGAAAAATTGTGTACTGTATGGGAAGCGGGAATCAAGATTACACCGTTAAACTGCTCAAAGGAGCAGGGGCAATTATGTCATATGATGAAGAACCAGACACTGCTTTCACTACTTTGATTCCAGCAACTCATGTCAGCAGCAAAGATGGACACAAGATTGACAAATACATTAACTCAACCAAGTATGTCGTAAATTTTACTTACACAAACGATGAGAGTGTTTACGGTACTTCTAGAACAATACAACTGAACAATTGAAATAGGCTACTAAACCTGTGCAACATACATCAATTGATTGATCAAGTGCATTTTTTCATAAGTGCTGTAAAAGTTCCTTAAATGACACGCAACTCGGCAAGTTTTATAACAAATTTAGCTATGTTCGAACACGCGTTATTTAGAAAATGCAACATGAAAGAGTAGAATCTTACAAGGGACCAGCTCCTCCCAACTCCACCCATTTTTCGACAGTCACATATGTGGTGCGGAAATGAGTGTCGCACAATCAGTTGGAAAATCCACCAAAGACCCAATCCCCGCTATACAATCCCTCTAGAACAAAACAAGATTTTATATGGGACCAGGGATCTCCCAAGACCCTCTCCCCCGGGACTGGAACAAGTGTACCAAATGCTACAATTCTGGGATAATCTAAAGGGGTCCTTGGAAGTCTGGACCCCTATACTTTATCAGATTGTGCCGACAAGCTCAGTTGAACGACTTATCTACTAACAAATTGTATCTGAGTTTAGTTTCTATGGTTTATTCTCTCAGGAACCCTCAGGCAGTTGTATACAGAACAAAATCAGTCACTGTAACTGCTCCGGTTGTGGCATCTTTCTCATCCAGAGGGCCTCAATCAATATCACCAAACATCCTCAAGGTAAGAGAGAACTAATTAATCTTTACTCTGACTTACTATGAAAGTTTGAGCGTGTACTAAAAGAGTTTCGACGAAACAGCCTGATCTCACCGCACCAGGAGTGGACATATTAGCCGGCTACTCGAAGCTAACAACATTAACAGGAGATCCTTCTGATAACAGACATTATGCGTTCAACATCATATCAGGAACATCCATGGCTTGTCCACATGCTACTGCTGCTGCAGCCTATGTCAAAAGTTTTCACCCAGATTGGTCGCCTGCTGCGGTCAAATCTGCTTTAATGACAACAGGTATGACCTTATTTGATCGGATTCAATCACTTCTATCTCGGAAAAATGGGCGATTAGGCTTTCCTTTGCAACTTGACTTTTGGGTTCATTTTTGGAAGCAAATCTATTAGTTCAGTATTTCAACTTGTCATTCGTAGACAAATTAGTCGTGAATTGGTACGTGACAAAATGACACTGATCACATGCAAACAGGCCATGTTGGACTAGCATAATAACAATGTCAGGTTGAATAATCCTAAGTTTATTTTGGCAACAAATGAACCCTCCAAGCCAAACTGAAGGCCAAATAATCGCTTTATCTTTTCTATGGGTAAATTGCACTGAGTCATCAAACTTTTGAAGTCTGTATTACAAAGGCTATTGAAATTCATTAACTTTCAATAAGATAGAACTCCACATCTGATTTCAGTTAAGTTATCTTTACCCGGTTTATACAACGGCACTCTAAAAGGTTGACATTGCACAAAAAAGGCATTTCACTATACCAACTAAGTGTCACACCATACAAAAATATGTTTTTTTAAGAGAACTTTGTGACTTATGATATGCCGCATAGGACAAGTGGCTCCGTGCTTTTCTCACGTCAACTATAAAAGTCGGACACACTTACTGTAACACAAAGTTGTATACAGTCAACGTTCCGATAGAGTTTCAGACACAAACTTAATACAAGTAGACCCGCTTTAATGACCATAAGTACATTCTAACGTCTTTACTACATCTTGCTTCAGCAACTCCTATCAAGATAAAAGACAAATATAAAGAGCTAGGGTACGGATCAGGGCAAATAAACCCAAAAGGAGCAGTGCACCCGGGTCTTGTCTACGATATTACATTAAGCTCCTACCTTAGATTTCTATGCAAAGAAGGCTACAACAGCACAACCATTGGTAAACTTATCGGCGGAAAGCAAAAATTCAGTTGCTCAGACTTCAAACCTGCAGAAGGTACTGATGGACTCAATTACCCATCAATGCACACACAAATCAGTGCTACTAGCTCTAAATTTACAGCCGTGTTTCACCGGATAGTCACTGAGGTTGGGTTTGGTAACTCGGTGTACAAAGCAACTGTGGAAACTCCAAAGCATATTTCGATCAAAGTTATACCGGACACTTTGAATTTTACTAAACTACACCAGAAGAAGAATTTTAAGGTTTTAGTGAAGGGTGGTCCGTTGCCAACAGGGACAAATGTCGTATCGGCTATGCTTCGATGGAGTGATTCAAGGCACACTGTTAATACTCCTATTGTTATCTATAAATCTTTGTTTTAGTAATGCTGAATTTGGGACAAAAGTAAAATTTTTCATTTCCTAGGCGCAATTAGTCACATTTTAGCTCTTGTACTTTAGCCTTTCCTGAAACTGATAGTCAATGGAAAATTTGGTAGCAACATATCTGGCATGTAGTGGTTAAATTATTTTAGCGAATTCCATGTTCAAAACGATCAATTAACAGCCAATTAGAGAAAATTAAAATATAATGAGGAGAAATTGAAGTAACGAATCAAAACGACATGTCATTTCTAATAGATGCGAAATGTATCAAATTTGTACATGAGACATGTCTTACAAAACAAAGAGACATGTCTCATGTTTGGTGCTTTCATGCCCAAAGTTATGACAAAAAAGAGACATCTCTTACAAAACAACGGTGCAGATCACCAGTTGATATTTGAATCCGCTTTCTCATTCCGGTGTTGCTGCCTCTCCCAGCTTGCATATCAAAATTGCAGCAATGTAAAGTTTCGATAAATACTATGTTTTTTAACCTTAATTTCTGATATACCCCGAATTTTAATGCGTACCTGACATTAATGTATCCCAAACTAAAAGCCCCAGCAATGTCGGGTCACCTGCGCATGATATACGAGCCGCCAGATGAAAAGAAAAACTTAATATTAGCAGTCATAAAGAATATATGACCGAGTAGTTAATCTATAGAGCCTTCTTCTGCTCCTTGTGGGCATTCCAAAAAAGTTTCAACTGTTCAAGTCTCGCTAAAAAAACCATCCAAATTTCAACAGTTTGTCCGCCATTGTCGACCGTGTAGGTTTTTAAGTTTTGTAAGTTCCTTCCTCCTCTTCCTTGCCTCTGTAGCTGCAGCTGCATCAACGAGTTTCTTACTCGGAAAATTATGAGAATCTGGACTTCCCGGTAAAGCATGCATAAGTTGCCTAGACTTGGAAGAAGAAACACCGTCAATATACGGGACAAACTCTGAGTCGATTCCAGTTTCATCTTTAACAGTTACATGGGAAATTACTGTTCCTCTTTGATGGTGTCCAGGATACTGACCACCTCCATCTGGAGGAAACCCAGCCGGTATCTCATTAAGGTCATTAATAACCCTGACTTCTGATGAGGTGGCAGCTTCTGATTTAACTTCTTCAGGCAAAGATGAAACTTGATTCTCCGTAAAACCAGTAGCTTTTGAGGATGAATTAATACTATAGTGATTATTTATCGACATTCCCTCTAACACGTGTTTCAAACCAAATGATGGCTGCAGGTGTAATCCATTCCCATGATCAGAAACCGGAAAAAACCAAGGACACGACACAATGTATACGGGAGTTTGTGATCCAGTAACAACAATAGGATTTTCCTTCTGCTGTTGAGCTGAATCAAGCACGGAAATGTTTGGAACAACAATGGAATTTTGAGGCCCGTGATTTGATTGGAGAGCATTTGAAGACTGAATGATGGACGGCCAGCAAAGCGGTGAAAAGGGATGCTGGTTATACAAAAGCAACGGGCAGTTTGCAGGTGGTGCGGCGGACTTTTCGGCATGTGCTGACTTGAGGTCTCCAAACGACTCCTCTGGCTCAGTTTTTATTAACTTCGCGGTCTAGCAAACTCATCAAGTACAAGAATGTAAGTATTTCTCTATGACTAGTAAATCTAGTTTTTTAAGGAAGAGAAAGTAAACTGTAACTCACCTGTTCCTTAAGGTCCTTATTTTTGGACTCGAGTGACTCGTATTCTTTCAAAGCCAATTCTTTTTCCTTTGCAGGAAAAAAAAAATCAGAATTCAACAAGCTAATGTTAAAGGTGAAAAATGACTTGGAACCTCAGGTAAAGTAAATACAAAAACCATCCTACAAAAAAAAGATCATTATTTTGGAACACCGCCTACCCTTTTTAAGTTTTCATTCTCGCACGCCAGATCAGCAGCTTTTCGGGTTAACTCTTCACATAGAGCCTAAAATAAAGAAAAAACCACATAATAAATCTAATTAGATAGTAACAAATATAATCACGAAGATGTGGATTTCAAAATTCTCAAATCATGCTCTTCAAAAACAAAAGAAAAAGGGAAAAAGATAAATCAAATATAAAATATTAAAATTAGATAATAATGAGCAAAATATGCAGCCGCCGCTAGAATGAACCGCAATGAAGTGTATAAACCGAACAGAAAATGTACCATTACAGCAAACATTAGAGTAGAGTTTACCTGCCTACGCCGAATTGTTTGTCTAGCTGATTCTCTGTTTGCCAATATCCTACGAAGTCTCCGTTCTTCCTTTTCATCCTGAGTAGTACAAGCTTCAGTTGCCTTATAAGGATGCCAAGAAATGACTGCTGCATATAAAGTTTTTACCTCAGTTAAATTTTGTCTTGATCTGCCACCACCAAATGATGGATGACTTTTCACAGAACTAAGATTTGTATCAGCAACATTTGTCTCAATCTTTGCAGCATTTATCACTACATGTCTAAAAAATGGCTCACCACTCTGCTTATCCGGAATCATTTGATCCTGCTAGAAACAAAAATATTCTCAAGCCCTGCAGAAAATATTGTGATTTATGGACAAATCAATATAAATGTACTAGACAACTAATTATTCTACACACATTACAATTCATGATTCATGGCAGCAGCACGATTGCAGTTATTCATAATAGGCACCAATACATTTAAAAAAGGTACAGGTTCTTTTAGCTTTTTTCTTGTTCTTAGAAATCTCAATAACATACACATTAGACTACACTGATTAAGTTCAACACACAGAACGTGAAATTAGACATGCAATCGCTAGAACAAGACATCATGTGTTTCAACTGTTTTCGCCTACATCCACCAGCAAGATGCACATAATTTATTAATAATCGAAAAGCTGCTACAATAGTAAGGAAATCTCATCGCTAACCTCGTGTCTCTAACTCTCAAATTCCATGAGACACAATTGCACCTAAAGTTCACACATGTCCATATCCATATCCATATCCATATCCATATCCATATCCATATCTCAAGGACAAAACCTAGAAAAGTCTCGGGGCAAATAGATAAACAAACAAACCAAGCTTATGACCTAAAAGTATAATCTTGCATTAACATTAAAGAGGAGTTTTTTAGTGACATAAGTAGACCTAAAAGTGTTCTTGTTTCAAAAAAAAAAAAAAAAAGTAGACCTAAAAGTATAATCTTTCTTCTTCAAGTAGCATTCACATTAAAGAGGATTTTTTAGTTCCTACTCTGATTAGGAAAACTAGATGGTAGAGAATCTTAGACACACCTTAACAACTTGGGAAAAAAACAAAGTTCACATGGCTGCTAGCTTTGTTTTGAGAGTTTGTAATTCAGTCAAGCCAAATAGCTTAAATTGATCAATTTTATACTGAGATATGATTAACGTCTCTTTAAAAATAGACTTAATACATCAAAAACTCCTTGAACTTGACCAAAAAGTAGATTGACTCCTTGAACATATAGAATGTCCCGTTAGCTCTTGCTTAAAGTTATATAATACAGTATAAGCAAGTTCGGCAGTTCAACGGGTCATTTTAAACAAATTCTAGTAGCCAATAGATCACTTAAAGCAACTTCAGGAGCAAACAAAACATGAAACACTTTAGTTTTAGGGAGTCAATCTAGTTTTCGTGACAAGTTCTATATTTAGAAACTAATACTACATAACTAAAATCAGTTTCTTAAAATAAATCAGCAACACAACAACATTCCCATCCTAAAATAAACCTAAAGTCCAAACCAAAATCTAGCAAACCAAACTTAAAATTTAGTAAACTAACCGGGGCAAGAAGATCCGAGCAAGCAGGAACCGGGTCAACATCGAAAGAAGACTCCCCGTAGACCCGCTTCTTACCTCGTTTTCCTTTACTTCCCCATTTACCCCTCGCATCACAATTCCCGTTCTCCCTCAACGCCAAATCCGCCAAATCCGCCAGCGCCTCCGCCGCCTCCATCTCCATCCGATCCGCCGCCGTATAACTTCTCTCCGGCGAATCAGTATCCGAACATGAACCCGAACTTCCTTCTAAATCCATACTAAAATCTCCGAAATGTTCCTAAGAAAATTGAATTAGACTAGGAAAATAGAAATTAGAAAATAAAATTTCTCAGTTCATTACTACTGGTTAGCTTAGCCCACAGATTACGTACGGTTGCCACGTGTCAAGCCAGCTCAGTGATCGACATCTTTGTCCATGTATCTCGGCTCGCCACGTATCGTGTTTGCCTACGCGGGCTATTACGCACGCGTGAGATCTCGCACGTGAGAGGGGAATGGGTTGGAGATTAGAGGACAAGTAGAATAGGTGGGTGGACACGTGGATTTATTAGGTGGTTTACACGTGGTGAGTGCTGATTTGGGGCTTCTGCCTATTGCAGTTATGCTCTAGATTTTTGCCGCGTTTGGGAAGTGTGGTAAGTATTGTCCTGGAAAGAGGAGGACAGGGTAAAAGAGAGTTTTACTGTGTTTCTTAATTTTACTACGTCAAAGGCAGCCGTTTGACATTGTTGTCCGTGGGAGAGAACTAGTTGTTGTCAGCAAATCAGAAATTGAGAAATATTTGGTTATACGCTACGAAAGTTCTAAATCTTAAATATAAATATAATGTATTTTTAATTTTATTTTATGAAGAAAAATTTAGTTGAGGATAGGTCTATTCACTCGCAAAGTTTACGATAATGATAGAACGATCGGAATAATCAAGGTAACCCACATATTTCGATGAGGATTTACAATGAAATTTACAGATTGCCTATCAATAAAAGCTAAATTTTGACGAAGTGAGAATTCAAACCGTATTCCTTTCAAACAAAAAATGGATACATTATCACTTAGACCAACTTTTAGTAGTGTAAAAATATAATATGCGGAAAGTGAATGATTATAAAGTTTTAACAGCTCTTCTATAATTCTTTTAGCTGCAAATATTGGAAAACAATATTAGAAGCGGCCTTAAAAGTCTTGTATTGGAAGGGGAGGAGGACAGGATAAAAAAGTATTTACTACTATACTTTAAAAATTTTACTGCAGTTGAAAGGTGAGATCATATAGGAGAGGATTACAGTTGTTTGATCTTGTATGGTCAAAAAAATGGCTGTGTCTTGGAAGTATTCTTGTTTTGTCATCTTGTTTGACTCTATTTTTGTTTTCATGGCGCTGTTCTACTAATTACTAATTTTAGTAATATTGTCTTTAAATATGTTACCAAGCTATGTTAGACGAAACAACTCGTGCCAAGTGTAGTGATTTTACAGCTTTTTCCACTATGTAGTCATAGTTAACATCTCTTAAAAAAAAAAGAATGTTAACAATAAATTTTACACTTTAAATCATGAATTTACAAAATTAATATATATGATGTGTCATCGTATTATATAGTTGGTACATGTCATGACATGGTCTATCTAACATATACTAAAACCATTTTTTTGTATCTCTTCTAAATAGAAATCTTATTTCTAAACGGAAAAAGAATCATTTTCAATTTATATCACCAATATATCATTTTCTACAGTTTACCCTACCATTTTATTACACGAATTAGTTCATTACAAAAATACCCACTACATGTAGCTCAATGAATAGATAAACTAATGGACAAAAGAATGTCTAACATCATGAGCATCTTAACAAATAACAAAAATCTTCAACAACACCTTGATGTTCATGAGAAACATTTATTTATTTCTTACTAAGGTTTGAAGTATTATCTAGCTTATGCTTTGTGTAAACTTTTCTCGTGATTCACTATTTTATGACATTAATTTAGCGACATAATAACAGAAAATCACATTTGATTTTTCACGTATTACAACTAAATACGTTTAATCGGTTTCAAGTTAGCACTTACACAAGAGAATAAAACCCGCTAAATTACATGTGAACTGATTGACAATCAAATGAAGAAAAACTAATGTTTTGCAAAATTTTAAACGAGGAGAAACAAGCGGTCTACAAATATAAAATGTTACAACAAATTAGCAAAACATTATAAACACTTGTATTTAAGATAGCAATCGTCATACGCAAACATTTAATGAGTTTAATAAGTGTTAATTTTCATCTAAATTATGTTAAATATAATTGTTATAGGTTAAAGAGATAACCACAAACATTTATATAATCTATGTTTAAATAGTATTTAACCAATCAGAAACTAAAAGAACCCTCAATCGCACTATAGATTAAATAGCAAACCTCGCATGACAATTATCCTTCAATTATCACGAGTATGATATGCCTTCTAAACAAACATCCATAGATTATTTTTTTAAGGATCGATATGGTTATAGTTTCTCCATGATGATTAGAATGTAGTTTTTCTTTTGGCTTAATACATTCGTGCCCCCCTGAACTTAATTATTTTCGCCACTTGAGCCCTTAATCTAATTTTGGGTTCTATTTGCCCCTTAACGTTTTTTAAAGTGCAACTATTAGGCCCTTCATCGCTGAGGTGGCGGTCTATGTGGAGGAGAGAGAAAAATGAGCAAGTGGCTTAAAAATAATATCTATTTAGTCCTTAGAGAAAATTCAGAAATGCCCCTTATCTTTTACTTCTCTCAAAAACACCATCTTCTTTAATATTTCAAACTTTCAATCCATCTTCTTTAATATTTTCAAACTTTCAATCTCAAAATTTAGTTACCATCAATTAATCCGAAAATAGAATAGAAATTGAAATTCAAGATCAAACCACATATTCTCACAAACCGAGAAAATATAATAAAATTGAATTAAATGAAAAAGGGTGGAAAAAACTGAAATTAATTTGATAATGCAAATTGAAGAACAACATCAAATAATCATTTCATGTACATGTAACATGTACTCTAAAAGAGCAAGAAATTGAAAGAAACGGAATACCACCCAAATTAAACGGAATACCACCTAAAATAACGGAGATTTGATATGAGAGGGACAAAAATTAAACTCCCAAATTTCATTTTCAATTTCCAATCCAAATTCAATACTTCACATACAACAATATGACGGCAAGAAAGCAATAACCACTATGTAATCCAAACACCGACGTTGAAAGCAATAAAGAACAAAGAAGAAAGAAAGAAAGCAAGAGGGAAAGGAAAAATGTGGGCGGCAGAGAATGAAGAAGAAGGGGGGGAAGGAATAAAAGATTAGGTTAATTTTATTTTTTATTTGTTATTTTTGCTCATTTTCAGTTTTAGTCCTTAAATTTAATATTTTTTTTCAATTATATCTTAAATTTGTGACGTGGCAGCGAGTGGAGTTCACTCAACTTTGTGTGACTGGTCATGGTGTTCCGAAGGGCTCAATAGTTACACTTTAAAAAACGTTAAGGGGCAAATAGAACCCAAAATTAGATTAGAGATTCTAATGGCGAAAATAATTAAGTTCAGGGGGGCACGAATGTATTAAGTCATCATTCTGATTATTGGGGTGGGTAACTTGACCCAACCCATCCAACTCTAAGGAACCATGGGCCCTTCTTTCTAGGCTTAAGCCCATAGCAACAAGACTATTTCGTAATAAGAATTTACTGCTGGGGGTAGAACTGGGAAACAATGATAAATATCCCTAGGGTTTTAAAAAAGAGGCTTCTTCATCTTTAGCTTATAAACACGCCGAGAAAGACGAAGCTAGGGTTTAAGGGATTTTGATTTTTCTCACTTCCTTTCAAAACTAGAGCTGTTCATCGCCTCTTTCAAAATGGTATTCTAATCTCTGCTCAATTTTTCTTCTTTTCGTACTTTGAATCTTACTGTTCTTGCTTAATTAGTCTTATTTTGCATTCAATTTTTCTAAATTTTCTAAATTTTTTTCGTTTTCTCTTCGGGAAATCTGCTCATTTTAGCAGTTTCTGATATCCTCTGGGTGTTTTATTTGTGTAGATAATGTATATTTGATGCTAATTGAACACATAATGCTTGATTTAATGACTTTTAAAAAATTAAGTACGATAAAACCTCGATATAGTAATACACGTGGTACCGGACTATTTGTATAACAATTTGGAGGTTATGAAATAGTTGTAGATACAACACTGGACTATTTTGTATATCAATTCGGAGGTTATTCCTATATAAAGTGTTACTATGTAGAGGTTCTACCGTAGTACTAACTGTAATTTCATTGTAGTTCTACTGATTTTGCTTGCTTATTTAATCGGTAGCCAAGCATATAAGGTAGGATTTTAGAAACATTGAATAGGTATTTTGAGATCAAATGTGTACATGGGTTTACTACTTATCGATGTGGAGTTGCTCCCATGTGATTTTGCTTATATTTTGGACTTGATTTAGCTGGATTCAAAGTTTGGGTTCTTTTGGTTTATCTGTCATATAAGCTACAAAATGGTTCAGTGGTTATTTTGGTTATAGGTGGGTTTAGTTGTGCTGAAATATGTCTTTGAATGCTTTGGTATCTGGTCAGTGTGGATGTTGTTTGGTTCCCTCTTGACTCGTTCCCTTGAAGCTGTATTACTTGTGTTGTTTCTTTTTTTGTCGTTTCCTTGTTTTTCAAGTTGCGGGAGTATTTCAGGAGCAACTACATTTCATTCTTTTTTGTCAAAAAACAAAACTTATTCGGTGATGTCTTTTGTATTGGGTTGAGCAAATTGGCGTGCAATAATACTTGATCATCGCTTCGTACTCATTTTATTTCAATAGTATGCTTTTGAGTCTATGGCTTATGCGGTTCTGTTTCTGTAGACTGGAGAAACTGTGAATCCTAAAGCATACCCACTTGCGGATGCTCAGCTGACTATAACCATATTGGATCTTGTTCAACAAGCTGCTAATTACAAGCAGCTCAAGAAAGGAGCTAATGAAGGTTTGCTCTGAGATTTCAACTATTTGCTTATGATATGTTGTTTGTTTCTCCTCTTTATATTTATATTGCTGGATTTCAGCTACCAAGACCCTTAATAGGGGTATCTCTGAGTTCGTAGTTATGGCTGCCGATACTGAACCCCTTGAGATTCTTCTTCATCTTCCATTGCTCGCAGAAGATAAGGTGTGTTCATTTGTATTGTTACCTTATGCACAAAAATAACCATATGATGCTGCTAGTCCTTGTAAGAATTCTAGATGAGATTAACTTTAAATGTCCATAGTATTTAGACAGCCCTTCGTGTTAGTTTTGAATCTATGGACATCTGATATGCAATTCAAATGTCTTATGTATGTCATTGGTGCAATGACGTATAGCTTTAATCTTGGAAATATGACTTTTATGAAAGTTCACGTTTGGTAATTTTCTGTAAATCCTTGAGGACCTGAACCTATTTGTTTGATTTTTGCTTGTGCAGAACGTGCCCTATGTATTTGTCCCATCTAAACAAGCACTTGGCCGTGCCTGTGGTGTTACGAGACCCGTTATTGCTTGCTCTGTGACATCCAATGAAGGGAGTCAATTGAAGACTCAAATACAACAGCTAAAGGTAATTCTCTTCCTCATTTCCTCCACTCTTAAGGAATTTTGCTAGGAATCTGACTGTTTGAGTGTGAATGAATGCAGGACGCGATCGAAAAGCTCTTGATATGAAAAATATTACGAAATGTAGTATTCGGTGTGATGGGCCTCTTGGATGATCAGTGGCCGCTACTCCAAGGGAGGCTTTGACTGATGAAGTTGTATCATTAGAGAACTAAAGTTTTTGTTAAATGACCTTTATTACTATTGTTAGGTTTCAAATTTTTAATATGAGATGTAATATGATAAGTTTCCAGAATTATGTTCCAAGTATACACTGAACTCACCATATTGCTAGTATGTGCTTCTACTTAAAGATAAGTAAAATTTTTGTTTGCATTTGATATTTGTCCTAATTTACCCAATTTTGTAGGCATTTGAAAATGGCCCGTTTTGATTCCTTGTGTCTTTACATAGTTCTTTTGTATAGATCGTTAGATCGGTGAGCAAATAATGGTAACCTGATGCTTATAAATTGTGTATTAGTTTTTTTTTCTTTAAAGAATTTGTTGCATATCTTTTCTTGGTGTTGTTTGAACTAAACCTGGCAAAATGTTACACGAACACGACACGAGAATTTCGTGTTCGTGTTTAGGTTTTCTCGACACGACACGAATTTGACACGACACGACTTTGACACGGAATAAATCGTGTCGTACACGGGTCTAACACGGAATAAATCGTGTCGTACACGGGTCTAACACGGAAATACGAAATTGACACGAAAATTTATATAAAATTTCAAATATAATTTTAGGGTTGGGAATTGGAAGGAGTTTACTCGTGTTTAGGGTTGGGAATGGAAAATTTACTCGTGTTCGTGTCGTGTTCGGATCGTTTTCGTGTCGTGTTCGGGTTGTGTTCGTGTCGTGTTAGTAGTTTATTCATGTTAGGTTAAGATTTTGCAAAACTCGTGTCGTGTCGTGTTTTTCGTGTCAAACCCGTGTCGTGTTCGTGTTTGAGATTTTGACACGAAAATGTTTTCGTGTCGTGTTCGTGTTCAAGTTTTTGTGACACGACACGACTTCGACACGACACGAACATGAAAAATTGTCAGGTCTAGTTTGAACTCATAGAAAGCATCTTAGTCACTAGGTTAAGGGCTAATTATGGGGGAAAGTGTTGTGTTTTGCAAGGGTTGAAAGTCCTAAAAGTTTAAAAATAAAATAAAAAATATGTATATTAAAGTATATTGAAAGTCGATATTACTTTAGTTAAAAATATAAATTTCAGTTTTGTGCATTAATTTGAGGAAAGTTTTTTTGAGGTAAATTGTAAATTTTGTTGAAAGAAGCTTTTTCAGTTTTTTTAGAAAGTGATTTTACGTTTAACAATTGTTTTTAATGGGCCTAAGAGCATATCCACAGTGCATTAGTGAATTGGTTGATTGAGATGTTTAAAGGTCTTAAATATCACTTTTATTATGAAAGAAAATGCGACTGTTTAATCTAATCTTGGATATAAAAACAAAACAAATATACACATCAAAGCGGGGGGCATAAAATTCATCACTCATAAATGTAGGACAGGTTGCATGGCTGATTATCACTTAAAGAATAAAGGGACCCATTAATAAAGTAAGGCTGTATAGAATTAACAAAAATGAAAAAATTGTCATGAACACTTTTTTTTCCTACGTCTGTCTGTTCATCGTGGATCGGAAGTGACTCATTAGGATGGACCACCGCAGATCGGAAGGATGGACTACTGGCTACAGAAACCATACAATACATGTCATGAATTCGAATTATACGAGCTGTGAGTAGAATTTTATTTGTTATTATAAATATAATTGCAATTGCATAAAATTTTAATATAATATTTATTTACTTTTATGGTGTTTCAATTTTCAACTAGAGAAGAGAATCTTAGAGCCATTGAAACAAACCATCAACAACAAGACAGTTGTTATGCCAATAGATCCTCGTGTTCAATATGAAAATATTTGTTATATATTTTGTCTTGCTTGTACTGCAGAAATTTTGTTTTATGACAAGCACCGTTTTTAAATTAAAATTTGAGGCAAGTCGACTTTTACGGACAGATAGGTATAAGAATTTGTATTATTAATTTCTGGTAGGTTCAACATCTATGTCACTGCTATAAGAATGACATTGACTGTTTTTCCTTAATTTTAATGTTCAGAACATATCCATAGAGTAATTCAACACTTTTTTACTCCAAACAACATAAATTGCAAGAACTATGTAAAATCTGACTGGAAAAAAAAAACTCGTACACCTAGTTTTTTACTAAATTTTCCGACATTTTCCAACTAGTGGCGATTAGTGCTCAACCTCTTGATCCATCAATGAACCGTATACAGGTCTAACCAGCAAGCACCAAAATTGACATTGTGGTTTGGTGTAGTCAAAATCCATCTTTTTATGTATGCACTGAAATTTTGACTTGTAAAAACTATGATTAAATTATAATGGAATTGAAAATAACATAATGCCATTGTCATTTCAGAGGTGACAGAAGACACACTAGTCTAGCTATATACATTTTCCCCTTGAGTATCCACTAGACTAAATGCAATAGACACAAAACTTATTTAGGTGTGATTAGAGGTCTAATCACCATTCGCAACAGCAGCAGCAGCAGCAACTGTTTTAGGTGACGGAAGACCACCCATAGGCGACGGAAGACCGCCCATAGGTGATGGAAGACCGCCCATCCGCCGGTAATAAGATGGGGTCGGAGGACTTCTCGGAGATAGGTTAACGAATTCCAGAGCTTGCATTCTAAGTTCTACCGGGTAGTCTGCAACACATCCGATTCTTGGTCCAGCTCCTGTTGACCACTTGAGTGAGAGATGATGACCCAATTGGTATGATTTTATTGCCTTCTTAGAACTGATTCTTTGCAGGATAGCCTGTTTCGGCACTTCAGCTCTCGGGCTCTGAAGACCGCCGGATAGTGTCCTTTTGTATTCACCTTTTGCTTCGATTTGCTCCAATTCGGTTGGTTCAGGGTTTGAATCCTTGTTTTCTTCGTCCAGAATTTCAAACTTAGGAGGCTCAGGCCTGCTTAAGGCCGCAGATGCCTTTGCAATCACTTTGAACTTGCTTTCACTGTAGACATCAGAATCTTCACTAGCTTTGTTCATCTGAAAACAAGAGCAGACATGCATTATTTTTAGGCTATAATTTGCCATTACATTTCTGTTCTAAGTTTTTGTAAATTAAGAAAAAATAAAATTAGAAACTCGTTTCCTGGGATGTGATGCGTTTTCAGAAGTGGATCAAGTTTCACCACACATTCACTAAACCTAATATTTTCTAGATCATTGTCTACACATTTTCAAAATAAGAAATCTCCTCTTCCCACTTTTATTACATGGACACTTCTCCTAACTAGCGTACCCGTACCCGTATCTATATCCGTTTCTGTTTCCATTTTAAGGCTAATAGGCTATTGTATGAAGGTTATATTTTAGGAATGATGTTTTCCATGCAATAATAAAATACTTGTTAGAACTTAGAAAGTGTCAACAACAATGCATTTATAATTATATGAAACACTCGGACACAAATCAGAAGACAACAATTAAAGCCCATAAAGCAAGCCCAACAGAGGTTTATTACGTGTCAAGATCTTGATCAAGTATCAATAAAAAGTGGAATGCTAGGAATTCCACTAGACAGATATTTCTCTTCTTTTTATGCAAACATGCTTCTGAATTTTACATGTAGAAAAGGATTAGTGAAATTACCTGGATCTCATCAACACTCACACCATTATCTTTAAGGAAGGATATGAAGCTGTCAAAGACATCTTCTGTTGGCCTGTAATGCCCACTATATGGAGAAATGGACTGCCAGAATTGAAATGGTTGATTATCAGATCCCACATATCAGAATAGTTACCAAAACTTCAATTCAATTAGACAACAAAAGCACATGTAAATAGAGGAAGAGCAAGATAAATCATCCATCCAGATGCTTTGAAGAGCAAGATAAATCATCCATCCAGATGCTTTGCTGGGGAATTTTAAAAAGTCTGATCTCCTAACTGGTAGCTAATTAAGCACTTCACGGAAAGGAATGCAACCTATATTCACTCCTAGGAACCTAAAGGAACATGAGCCCATATTTTTGTATGTATGAAATTCGAGGACATAAATTGGTGATGGGGTTTCTTTTCCAAAGCATGTAAACATGCCAGTATAGGCAATGACTACGGGGGATGGGTGTTTCAAGTACTCAGATGATTCATCACCGAGTGCAGAAGCCCTTATTATTGATGAAGATATCAGAAGAATGTTGATGCTCATTTCCAGAATGTGGTAATCTAGACAGAACCTGAAGCTGCTAAGCTCCTATAAGGGTGATAGATATGCCATAAATTCAAAGGATACAAACACTTTGCTAACCTAACCTCACATAAGTCTCTAAATATTCTGAAGAGTGCAAAAAGAAGCCAAATATGCATATACTAATCTATGCCACACAACAACTACGCTCGTAAATTGTAGAAACCCAATGTCAGAGTAATACACTACTAACTGTTCTTTTTTGTGCCCGAAAACCATACCTTAAGAATTCCATTCTCCGACATTAGCCTTCCAGCGGCCAACGTAGCACCCCCAGCCAAGAAGCTTGAATGATGAAAAAGTCCTTTCTTTTTCTGAAAGACATTGACATGAATCAGATATGCTGTAATAAAGGAGCAACCAGTTTGGGAAAGAACTGTTCAATCCGCCTCATACCTGACCAATATACAGCTTCTTTGTGGTGCTCATAACAAATATCCACTTTGTCCCTTTTCCTCCACTTCCAGTGTCCAGGAAATTCCCAGTTAATTTATGCACAATTTTGCCTTCAACAACTATGTATTCATAATTTTCTCTTTCTTGCTGGTAAAAAAGGAATCATGTCAGCAACTAGTTCAAACAATCTCTCAGAAAACAGGAGTCAAGTTGAAGCTATAAAGCAATTAATAAGCACACATACCGGTCCTAGATACTTGATGCACTGTTGACGAAGCTTCGATCGCGGACAATCTTGAAGATCAAGCTCCTTGCCATCTCCTATATCCAACCTATCATCAAGAAAGAACACGCTTATCAAAACCCATCATAACTATAAAAACTCATAATTAGGCATAATTATGAATGAAGGTAAACTGAATCAAATACCCAGAAATTAGAAAATCAATCAACAAACTCAAGATTTCATCACATCTAGGAGTAGAATAATTTTATTTCACTAAAGAATTAGATGTTGTGCCTTCAAACAGTGAACAATTCCACCATAACAAAAAACAACAACAAAGCCTTAATCACAAAATGATTTGGGGTCGGCTAACATGAACCAGTCATTAAAAACCGTGAAACTCAAGTTACAGAGCAGGCTTACCAGTAAAAAAATGGTTGACCAGAGTTTGTCTGGCACCATTCTTCATAATATATATGCAAGCTATGCCCATATCTATGCCTTGGATCAATCTACACATCAGAAAACACAATTCCCAAAAAAATAATCAGATTGAAACACCATATTCAAGTAAAATCCATCAAAAATAGAATAAAAATAGGTGTAAAAAGGTAATTACAGCTTCAATCCAATGCTGAAAAGCCAATTTTTGAGCTTTGGCGTCTTTGGATAACCCCTTCCCTACCTGCCAAAATAAATTCAACCGCTCATAATTTTTTCCCAATTTTATATCCATTATAATATTAATAAAACCGATCAAAATCAAAACTAAAATTATATAAAATTAGCCAAAAAACACTAAAAAAATGAAAAATCAACTGACCCTAGAAGCGTTCAAGCTAACACGATTCCACCTTGAAGCAGCAGTTTGAGGTAAATTGAAGAAGGAGATTGTACTGTGATTCAATCTAGCATAATCAATGGCTTGCCACCTGAAAATTCAACAAAACAATTCAGTGTCGGTCAACATAAATCATCATAACGAAGCGTGAAAATCAAGTTGCAAGCACTAAGATCCGTTCTTTGTAACTAAACTGAACTTAACTTACCAAAACTTAACCAAACTGAATAGTAATTTAACTTAATTTCACTGAATTTGACTGAACTGAATTTGAATTAAATTTTGCTGAAAATAAGCCATGTTCTTTTTTATTTTCAGCAAAATTCGATTCCGTTCAGTAAATTTTCAGTTAAACCCAGCCAGTTCATCTAATTCAGTTTAACAAATTCAATTTCCCTGTGCCTAAATACACTTTAATCACAAAAATAAAAGCATGAACAAATAAATAATCCAAAAAGATTACATCACAAATCACTAGTATTAGGTGAACTAACCAGAGCTCTTCCGCCACGACAGCAGAATCAGCTAACCTACGCCGAGTACGATAACTCCGGTACACCTTCTGCACCTTCACCGCCGCACTCTCATCTTTAGGACTCATCGCCGACATTTGGCAGTCAACATCACCAGCTACAGGAGATCGTATCCCGTCGGATTCTGACCAATCTTCCGGCGAATGAGCGCGTCGGAAATCGCGAGTGACGCCCATGCTTTGAAGCGTGAGTGAGAAAGGAGATACAGCATGTGTTTCGATCTTCATTTAAGCAACCGTAGGGGACGGAGAGCGGTGGCCGGAGTATAAAACGGTGGAGAAAATAGAGATTCCGGCGAGTGAGGGAAGTCAACAAGATTGAGTAGAAATTGAGAGTTTGAGTATCTGGATTTGGGAATGGGGAATTTCCATATATATAGCGGTTTTTTTATTTTGTGTTTGCCGGGAAATATTTTTTTATTCCTTTATTTTTATTAGAGGGGGCGCGTGACACGCGCTTCTTTTTGTGGAATGTCTGCATGTTAAATTTCAGAGCAGATCTTACTCCTTTTTCTTTCTTAGAAACAATCAAATGAATTAAGAAGATCAACACAGTAATTTGTTAAGAAACGACGGTGGATATGCTCAATTACTACAATTAAGCTAAAAGTTTACTGTTTAAGCTAAGTTATGAGCCGGGGTATTCATTGAATATTTTTTAAAGGAAATTGAAACAAACTCGAGGTCATGAAATAATTTTACTCTCTTCTCTTTAAGAAAATTTTTTATCTAATTTTTTCGTTTTAGAAATTAAATCTGTACGTCTGTTACAAGGCATATTACTTAAATGAACAAAACTTCTAAATAAATCTTTCTATACATGTCGTATAAATTTTCTTATACAATTAATTTTTTAGATGTTGTTAACAAAAAAAAAATGGACGACTAAAGAAAAGATTAAAAAAGATTAGGAAGTGGTTTTCCTTCATGTCTATCGGGAAAGGAATCGTGCAGCTAACTAGATGGCGAATTTTCCAGGCACTTGTGCCCTGGGTCATCACGAGTGTGGTGTGCCTCCTGAAGGCCTTCAGGATATCCTCTCTAACGATCGTGATGGTCGTTCATCGAGGAGATTAGTTTCGTTATTATTTGTTTGTTTTTTCTTGTTTTCTTCCCCCGGACTTTACACCCTCCTCTCTACCAAAAAAAAGAAAAGATTAAAAAAAATTAATTTACTACATTTTAATTAAATTTAGAAAGTTATTCATTTGAAATATTAGAGATCAAACATGAAAGGTAAATGATGTATCAAGCCTTAAATAATTTAAGAATGGTTGTAATTATGTGAAACTAATTAATTTATATCTTTTTGTGAAGGAAATAAACGGACTTTGTAAGAACTCATTTCTTAAAGGATTAAACATGTATTTGCCTCATGTGGTATCCAAAATTGTAGCTTTTGCCCCCTGTGATATGATTTGGTAATATTTGTCCCCTATGGTATCCAATTTTGTCATTTTAGCCCCATGATGGATGGAAATTAGATAACTTCTATTACATAATGTCATTTTAAATTATAAATTTAGCAAATTTGATGGCATGAATTTATGAAAATATGATAATTGAATTGATCGAGAAACTAAACTTTTCCATTTTTCATCAATCAGGGGGCAAATGCCACCAAATTGGATACCACAATGGACAAATGTCACCAAATCATACCATAAAGGGCAAAAAACAAAATTTTGAATACCACAAGGGGCAATTAAGTGTTTAATCCTTTCTTAAATCATATTAGTTGATGTTGTACATAATTTAGCTTCTATGAAAATGTAGAATGTTGTCAAACTTACATGCTGAGATGGTTCTTTTCAATGAAATACTCATAACTTTTAAAAAAAAAAAAACTCAGTTTAAATTATTTTAATTGACTTTAATTTTCATTTATATTATCAAAACACTAAAGTTGAATTCAATCTGGAAAAACTCCAAATAATTCATTGTGAAAAGTAAACGAAAAATCAACACAAGAACCAAAAGTTAATGTAAACTAAACTTAATCAGTAGATAGTGATCCCACTATAATTTAATTTAACATTATTAATTATCAATAAATAGGATTAAAATAAAATAAAAAGTAATCTGGACTGCCTTTCTCAATTTAGACCAGGGATAATTCCAAATAAAGGACCATTGAGATTTCATTTTTTATTTTTATAAAGGAAGGAAACTGGAAAGATTGTGAAGCACGTGGTTTCTTATTATTTTTTATTAATTTTTTTGGTTAAGATGAAAAAGATAACCACATAATTTCAATTCCCAGAATGGTCAAATTTGGTGAACTGCAGTGCAATCCAGTCAATTACTGAAAGATATGAAAATATATTGTCATTATATTGATGTGTTATCTAATTTTCATCTTTGTATAAATATGACTTCATGGATTTATAAATTCAGAATATGCACTTCATAAGTTTGTAAGATCATCGGATTGTGGTTTGTAGAATTTACAGTTAAATAGTCTCAATCAATTTGTTAATAGTTAAATAGTCTCAATCAATTTGTTAATAAAAAGCAATATGATTTAAATAATTTTTAAATTAAACGTAATAGCTGATAATTTGTAATAGCATTTTTGTACATTAATCCGTTTCAAATTGTTTTAAAAATATTATGCCACCACGTATCAGCCGTTTCAAACTAGTGAACTTTGTCTATGTGTGTTTTTAATCAACGGGTTGTCCGTAGAAATCATGTATATATTATTGTTTGAGCATGGTAATGTAGTATGTAGCTTCCTTCTTAGTACAT
The DNA here is from genome assembly GCA_028411795.1 of Euphorbia peplus. Lineage (NCBI taxonomy): Eukaryota > Viridiplantae > Streptophyta > Magnoliopsida > Malpighiales > Euphorbiaceae > Euphorbia > Euphorbia peplus. Next base: position 34,830,588 of record CP110841.1, read on the forward strand.
TATGGATTCTTGGTTGGGAGTCAATGCATTTACTAGAGAGTCAGACAATAGAAACAAATAAAATATGTAGCAGGTGAGTGAGGACGAGAATTCCTTCTATTTACTTGTAAATTTCAAAATAAATTATTTGTTGGGAAAATCTGAAAATGAATATATCACAATATTAAAAGAAACAATGTAATAATATATCAAATATCTAACCTTTTAACTTGTAGAATGCAAACTAATTTATCAGTGTCAAAAAGGTCCTTATTTTGTACAAGTTGCTTATTCACCTCTCTTGTTTTGTTTGTTTATCTAAGGTTTAAGCATCACAAGCCTTTTGAATTTGGAAAAAGAATAGAAAAAGATTGGCTCATTAATTATAAGGTGTCTATAATTATGATACTAAAAGTGATTTACCGCTTAAATTTATTTGAAATGATCAGCCACCTAAACTCATCTAAATTGATATATTCACTCTTTGAACTTGTAAACAATGATATATTTACATCCACACTCTTATTCTACCACGTAAGTTTAAGAAGCTTAGTGTGTCACTTTAAACAAGTTCAAAGAATAAATCTACTTTTATTGTTAAGTTTAAAGAATTTCTAATGCATTAACGCTTTATGAAATAAAAATATGGTATAATGTTGTTAATTTGTTTTTTACCTAGAGTGTCAGATTCTTTTCTTTTGTACAGTGATATTGTATGTCTTTTGCATGAATTATTATTAACTTTTTGTTTAAACATATGTTGTTTATATGGCTGTCTATGTTTTCTTTTAGTCAATACCCAATTGGCCAATTGATTTTATTAGATGAGTGTGTTTTGCATTGTTTTGTTAATAACGATATCAAACACCATCTACAATTTCTTACAATTTACCAGCGATACAAATTTAAGCTCATATAATCTACTTTTGAATTGTAAATTTGAATTAAATGTAGCGATTCACTGTTGTTAAGGAAGGTCGTTTGAAAGCCACCTCTATTTAGACATCTAAAAATTTAGAATGTGATTTGAACTAATCAGACAATATATAGACAATCAAAATTCTAAGTTGTGTGTAACTAGATCTCTTACTAATTCTCAAAAGTTCCTGACTCCTCAACCAGTTATTTTTCTACACTGATGTAAAAAGTCTATTATTATTATTATTATTATATTTCTTATTTTTCACGTAAATATATTAATATCATGGTGTAGGCTATGATCACTTTGTTTTTCCCTTACTTTGTCTATACTTTGTCTTTTTCACCATTGGATTAGTTTTTAACCCATGATTCAATGGTTGACAAAACAAAGTAATGGTTACTTTGTGAAAAACAAAGTAACCATAGAATCATATAATATAAATGTTATATTTTTTTTTTGATAGGAATATAAACGATATATTTAAGCGGTCGAAGAGCGCTTGACTCGCAAAATTAGCGAGTCATCGGTCAGCCATGTTCACATATGCGTCCTCCCCACGCGCTATATTTTTCAATAATAGGAGGTGTTTGAAAAATTAAAATAAACAAAGAGAAAAGTGATTGTGACTTTCTTTTATTTTATCAAATTTAGACTTTGTCGTAGATAGTAGTCACTATTCAAAGACTCAATAGTCAATACCCAAATGGCCAATTGCCTTTTGCCTACTCATTTTTGCAATAACAAAGATTGAGCTTTTCTTCACAATAATTTTAAAATAGTAAGGACAAAATCTACACAAATGAGGTTTTCGGATGGAGCTCAAATGTTGAGTTTGGGCGTTGGGTTCTTTCTATGAGTAGAGATGGATCTTAAATATCGTCAGCTGATCTAATTAATATAGTTAAAGAGAGAGCGCAAAGTAAATAAAACAAAAAATAACAAGTATAGTTATATCATACTTATTATATTGAGTATTATAAATAAGATTATGCTTGCCAATTACTTATGAGATAGTAAGTTCTTGAATAGGAACAAGTTACAAACAAAAAGTTGACAAAATTTAGACTCATATGACTAGTTAGATCGCGTTACGTACTATTGATTAAAAAAACGAACATTGAAACGAAACAAAACAAAAAAGTCTTGTGATTTATACACCTATGGCAAGTTTTTAACATTACATGTCCCTAGTTTGATGGGGTTAGTCAAGTTTTATTCCATCATTTCAAAAACATTTAGAAATGTTAATTTTTGTAAAGAATATATCAAAACTTATTGGCAAAATAGTCCTTATAATGTATTAAATGAAGGAGCTACACCTAACCTAAAGCACATGGAGATTTTTCATAAATAAGGAAAAACTTTGCAGAATATATGTCATTTTCATTCTCAAAACAACTGCAACAGATCATGTCATGCAATTAGTGGTTTACTAATTAATTTAGTTGGCAATTTAATCGGCTAGTTAAATATGATAATGACAACTTCGCCTTTAAAATGTATTGAGACCGGCTTGAGTTCGTCCGATGGCACTGTGATGTGAAAGTTAGTATATCGTTTTGAGATAGTAAAAAGAAGCAGGTTAAAAAATAAAGAATAAGATATATCATTCTCATCTCAATGTAATATATTTATAGAAGGTAAAAATGATTGCCCTAATATGTCAACATTCTCTTTATGCTTTTATCTTAAGTGGCAAAAAAATACCGGCTAGTATGGTCCCATTCAGTACGAAGGTACGAATGATGTGGCATATCCTCATATTGCTTGGCTTAATACGTTTATAGTGTCCCGAACTTGTTCAAAAGCTTCTATATTATTTATCTAACTTTTAAAAGTTACAAACGATTTCTGATTTTTAAATTGATGTATTAAAATGTGTAAACTGTAGATGGTGCAAACTTATGATTAAGAGAATCTGAAATTTTGTAAATGATATCATTTATCATTTTTATTTAGATACACTCAATTTTTTTTAGCGATTACTAAAAGAATCGGACAAAAATAAGTGGTCATTTGTTAGTTTTGTTAAAAATGAGTGATCATATGATAATAGTCGAACAAAGAAAGTACATGTATATAATGTATATAAGTCTTATTAACTTCAATAGAAAACTATAATCATGTGCATAGATAAAGTTACTAGTAACTAATAATACGCTACATGTGTGTTGAAATTAGTTAAATTATGTCTGATTAAATTAATACATGGTTCGAATTTTTAACCATTTAATTCACAGCTATTGATGTATATAGTAGATATCAATGAAGTTGCTGTCAAATGTTTTTCTAAACACCCTCATGTCTAAACCAGACAATTTAAATAATTACTATTAAACAATTAGTAAATTTTACGTTGAACTTCATGATAATTTATTTAATTATGACAATAAACAATGCAATAGAAAAAGCTGTAGTAGTTAGAGGTGTGCTCTATATATACCAAATTTTTTTTATTAAACACTTACAAAATTACTTGAAATTTTACCATGAATAAGGCTAGTATATTGATCTCGCCAAGTTAGGTGTTGTCATATCAACTGAGACAACTTCTCATTAGACGGCATCAATATTGATCGGTTATCTAGTGTAGAATGTTTCATATAATACTTATATCTTAAAGATTGTCATTAAAAGCTATGTCTTGTACTGTAGAACTTTTTGAAATGATATATGGCCTTTTATCGAAATCTTTAATGTAGTGTTAAAAGAAATACATCTTTCAAACATAAAAAGTTAAATTTAATTATAACTACATTTTAGAATTAATTTTATTAATGCTAAGTTATGCCATATATAATTCATGCCAATGTTGCTAAATTAATTCATAAAAAGAAGAAAATTGATGTATAATTAGTTAATATGGCCAACTACTAGTGAAGTCATGCATAATAAGCAGAATGAATACTCATAAATTTTGCTTTTAATTTGAAGAGAGTAAGAAACCAGCTGTATTCTAGATGTTGGTTGGGTTGGTGGAGGTTTTTTGTTTGCTATAATAAACTTTGGATAAAAATAATAAACAACATAAGAAAATTGAAGAATTAAGGTCACGTGCGTTTGTTTTAAGTGAGTCACTTGCTGTTAGTAAAACGGCATCGTTTTAGTATTGTAGTTTGGGCGGGATTTGCTGGTATGCCAGCTGTCTCTTTTTTCTGTTTTTCTGGTATTTGTATTGAGCTCTGCTCATCTTTCTCATTTGAATGAATTGATCTTTTCACAAATTATCATGGTATCAGAGCAGGATTGAGAGAATCCTGGAGACCTAGATGAGCAGTCGGAGAAGACGATCATTCGCAGAAGTAGTTCGATCAGAGATTGAAGATCGAGGAGAAATTACGGTTTCAGAAAGCAGTGAAAGTGTTGAATCTGAATTTCAGAGATCGGAAGGTGAAGAAGATATCACTATAGAATCGGAATTTGTCAGATCATCACAGCAATCAGAAACGATTGAAGGTATGGCTAATCAACACACTCAACAGCATGATAATCCAAGCTTAATGTTAGTATCTACTGTTATGGATGGATCTAATTATTTGCCTTGGAGTAGATCTATGATGTTAGCTATTAATGCTAAGAGGAAAACTAATTTCATTCTTAAAGATGAAAAACCGCTTAATGTTGAGTCTGAAGAGTATTATAAGTGGAAAGAAATAGACGATTTAGTGTTTTCATGGCTGCTGAATGCATTAACTAAAGATTTAGGTAGTGTGTTTATGTACGCATCATCATCGAAGCATTTGTGGGATAATCTTAAGGAGAGATATGGCCAAAGTAATGGTCCTCTCATTTTCCAGTTGAGGAAGGAGATTATAAGTCTCACACAGGGGAGTTTATCATTGGTGGATTTTTTTAATCAGATTAAAAGAAAGTGGGATGAGTATGCTTTGATAAGGCCAGTAATTACATGTAATTGTGGAGAAGCTTCAAAGAAAGCACAATTGCAGATAGATGAAGAGCAATTGATGCAATTTCTTACTGGTTTACACCCGAATTTCAACCATGTAAGAGACCAGATTTTGCTTACTAATCCTTTGCCTAGTATGAATCAGGCATTTGCTATGCTTATGAGTATTGAAACTCAGAGAAACACAGGAGTTGAAGCTAATGTAGAGTTTGTGAATATGACTCAAGGATCCAATGTGAACATGCAATCAGGCAACAGATCCACAGGAAGCAATAATGGTAGAGGAGGATATAATGCTTCTAGAGGAGGTAGATCTGGAAATAACAACATGAATAGAGAAGACAAGTTTTGTAATCATTGTAGAAGGGGAGGGCATGACAGAAGTGATTGTTTCAAGCTGATAGGTTATCCAGAGTGGTTCAAAGGAAAGAAGGCTGGTACTGGGGGGCCAAATGGCAATGGTTCAGGAGCTGGTTCAAATTCAAATAGATATCAAGTGCATATGACCAGGGAATCTAATTCACCACTGGAAGATGCAATGTCTGAAGTTGAAGATAGCTCAGCTGAAAGTGTGCAATCTCTTGTGCAAAAAGAAGTGCAAAGAGAATTACAAAGAATGCTGAGAAGCAAATCTGGAAGTGAGGCAAAAGGAAATGTAGATTTCTCAGCATTTGCAGCTTTTGCAGGAGTGTGTGCTGTTGGAAGTAACTTTGATCATCCTGCTTCATGCTGGATAGTGGATTCTGGAGCATCAGTTCATATGTCATGCAACCTTGATCAAATGCATAATGTTCAAAAACTTATACAACCAAAGCATGTTTACTTGCCTACAGGAGAGGCTCAATCTGTTTCACAATGTGGAGATGTTGATATACATGGAAAGCTGCAATTGAAGGATGTGTTGTTTTCCCCACATTTCAAATATAATCTGCTTTCTGTGAGTAAGTTACTACAGGATGCAGGTATTATGGTGAAATTTGCTTCTGAATGGTGTTTATTGCAGAGAAGTGGTAATTTAATTCCTTTGGCAGTTGGAATTATGAAAGAAGGGTTGTATTATATTACAGCCGAGTCATTTTCTATCAAGCTCATTCAGCAGGTACAAACTTCTTCATTAGCTCTTTTTCATGTCTCAGATAAGAGTGTTCATACTCTTGAATTGTGGCATAAAAGATTAGGCCACATATCAGTTCACAGGATGCAACATCTGGAGGGTGTAAATGTTCATATGTCTGCTGATAGTTCTCATTTGTCTGCTTGTGATGTTTGTTTAAGAAGTAAACAAACTAGGCTTCCTTTCCCTATTAGTGAAACACAGTCTAGTGTTATTTTTGATTTGGTTCATGGAGATGTTTGGGGGCCATACAAGCAAGTATCTCTGTCTGGTGATAGGTTCATTTTGACCATAGTAGATGATTATTCTAGGTCAATGTGGACTATATTGTTCAAAACTAAAGATCAAGTAGCCAGTTTGCTTGCTATCTTTATACAGTTTGTCAAAACTCAGTTTCAAGTTGATGTTAAAGCTGTCAGGACAGATAATGGTACCGAGTTTACCAGTCAGCAGACACAGAAAGTCTTTCATTCTTTTGGAGTTGTACATCAAAAGACCTGTGTATATACTCCTCAACAGAATGGTACAGTTGAGAGAAGGCATAGAAGCTTGACAACTGTAGCCAGAGCCTTGTTGAAGGAGAGTCATTTACCTATCAAGTTTTGGGGTGAAGCAATGATGCAAGCTACAATTATTATTAATCTTTCTCCTACACAGGTTTTGCATTGGAAAACTCCTCATGAGATGCTCTATGGAACTCAACCTCAGTATGAACAGCTGAGAGTCTTTGGCTGTAATGCTTATGCAGTTAATGCTGAGGTTAATAGAGGCAAGTTTGATGACAGATCTCACAAATGTATTTACATTGGTCATTCACCTGGTCAAAAAGGATGGAAGCTTTATGATCTTACTACCAATAAGATTTGTGTCTCTAGAGATGTTCACTTTCTGGAGAATCAATTTCATTATCAATCCTCAACTGCTAGTTCTTCTCAGCTACAATCTGTTAGTTTACCTGTAGTTTTCACAGAGGATGAGTTTGACACAGATGTAGAGGAAGCACAGTTAATATCTCCAGAGGTAGAGGAAGTAGTTGCACCCAGTGATGTTGTTTTGAGGAGGTCTAACAGGTATGTGAAGTTACCAGCCTGGACACAGGATTTTGTCATCAATCATTGCAGAACTTCAGCTTCTCAAAGTTCTTTACAATACACTCCTCATTACAAGACTTTTCTTGTAAATTTGGCCAAGATTCCAGAACCAAGCAACTATTATACAGCTAGTAAGAATCCTAACTGGGTTACAGCCATGGATAAAGAGTTACAGGCATTGGAGGGCAATGATACTTGGGTAGTGACAGACTTACCAGAAGGGAAAAAGGCAATCACATCTAGATGGTTGTTCAAGGTGAAGTACAATGCTGATGGAAGCCTAGATAAATATAAGGCTAGACTTGTAGCCAGAGGATATAATCAAAGATGGGGAATTGATTATCAAGATAGTTTCTCACCAGTTGCTAAGATAGTCACTGTGAGAGTTTTATTGGCTTTGACAGCACATTTCCAGTGGGAGTTACACCAGTGTGATGTTAATAATGCCTATTTACATGGCTATATTGAAGAAGAATTGTATATGATTCCACCAGAAGGGTATACTAAGGCTAAACCAGGTCAAGTGTGCAGGCTTGTGAAGTCTATTTATGGCTTGAAACAAGCAGGGAGGCAATGGAATAAGCAATTTACTTCTACTTTGACTGGTTTAGGTCTTGTTCGATCACATTATGATTATTGTCTGTTTACAAAGGGTGACATTGCTGGTGATTTCATGGCTTTAATTGTGTATGTTGATGATATATTGATGACTGGTACTTCAACACAGATGATTGTGGATGTCAAGAGAGCTCTCCATAAAGCTTTCACCATCAAGGATCTGGGGATGGCAAAATATTTCCTAGGAGTGGAAATTTCAAGATCTACAGATGGTTTAGTGATATCACAAGGAAAGTATATCAGGGATATGTTGCATGAAGCTGGTTTAAGTAATGTTCAAGCTGTTTCAAGTCCGTTTCAGTCTGGAGTTAATCTATTTGCTGGTAGTCCTGAGATTGGAAATGCTGAAGCATATAGAAGGATAATAGGGAAGCTATTGTACCTTGGTTTTACAAGACCAGACATCAGCTATGTAACACAACAATTGAGCCAGTTTCTACAGCATCCCACAGAGATTCAAATGAATGCTGCTCTACATGTCTTGAAATATTTGAAGGGAACACATAAAAAAGGATTGTTATATCCAAGTGGTGTGAATTTGCAAATGAAGGCTTATTGCAGGAATGATTATGATGAGATGATAATGGAAGCATTCACAGATGCTGATTGGGCTAGATGTCCTGAGACTAGAAGATCAGTTGGAGGCTATTGTATACTGCTTGGTCATGCTTTGGTTTCTTGGAAAGCTAAAAAGCAAGCCACAGTTAGCAAATCTTCTGCAGAAGCTGAGTATAGGGCAATGGCTAGTACCTCATGTGAAGTTAAATGGCTGAGGTATCTGTTGAGGGTATTTGGAGTGACATTGCAGGAACCAATATCTTTGTTTTGTGATAACAAAGCAGCTATTCACATAGCTGAGAATCCGGTCTTCCATGAGAGGACTAAGCATTTGGATATTGATTGTCATATTGTGAGGGAATATATTCAATCTGGAATGATCAAGACTCCTTTTATTCACTCAGAGCAACAATTGGCAGATATATTTACTAAACCTCTGACCTACAATCAAATGGAGCCGGTGTTAAGGCAAATGGGAGTTATTGATTTGCCTGATGTTGATTAAGTTGATTTGCATGATGAGTTTCTGGGAATTGTTGTTGGTGTTCTTAGTTGAATTGGCAGGTGTTCGCGCGTGAGGAGGGGGTGAAGAATTAAGGTCACGTGCGTTTGTTTTAAGTGAGTCACTTGCTGTTAGTAAAACGGCATCGTTTTAGTATTGTAGTTTGGGCGGGATTTGCTGGTATGCCAGCTGTCTCTTTTTTCTGTTTTTCTGGTATTTGTATTGAGCTCTGCTCATCTTTCTCATTTGAATGAATTGATCTTTTCACAAATTATCAAAAATGTTAGTGAAATTTTGTCTCCAGATTTATAATAGGTTTATTTGTGATCATTTTAATCAGGTTGAATGTTATCACTTATCGATTTGTTTAAAATATTTTTTTTTTATGTATTTTTAATATATTGAGCTTAGCTTTTTGTTGTTTATCTAGAGGTATCAATTTGATTAGAATGTTTGAATTATTCGTCTAATTTAATTAATTCTTTCGTCTAATTAGCTTCATGTTTTATTTAAAAAGATAAGAAAAAAAGTAAATTAGTTTTAACTAAATAAATGCATATGTTTAAACTTTTCTCTCTTACCAACTTTCGTAAATTAATTATTTTACTTTTATAATTTCAAATCTAGTTATAGGTGAGTTTCCAAATAAAAAGATAGTTTCAGTTCCTTAATAAACACATTTTCCAAAAAAGTCAAGAATCAACAAATAAAAGTCACTTGAAATTTTCTATAATTACAAACAACTGACTACGATTCGGTTTAACATTTTCAATACTGTCAAATATTACTTCCGGCCGATCAAATTTATGACATTTTTCTTTCAAATTTTACCAGGTACATATTCAACGATAAGGATAACCATAAATTCTTCAGTGAAAGAAATTGGATTTAAAATTGAACTAACAACAGAAAAATTCGGAAAACATCCGAATTATAAATCCGAATTATATTTAAGTTTAATTCGATGTACATCAAACCAATTCATGATTTTGTTTACCCTTATTACTACAGTGAATGAAAGCACATCCTTGATTGCAGGGCACATTTTGTTGAAAAGTTTTCAAAGCTCTCAACAAGGACGTACCTTCAAATTGGCCCATGAATTGAAGTTTATTTCATATAGATGATAAGTTTGAGTATGTCACTTTCATTCATTTATTCATTTTAGGGATGAGATGTTAATTAGTCCTAACACCTTTTCAGATGTCAACATATATTTCTATTCATAATACTAAAATCAGTTCCTCTAAACAGGGACCGGCAATGAGATTTTGAACAATTACTGTTAGATTACTTTGTTTGTGGTGGAGATTAAAAGCATTCTAAAGTGAGAGACTTAACTGCGAGTGATCATGTGAGCGAAACTAATAGTAGAGTATTGTCGTCTACACTTTTAGAGTGTGGAACAATCATGGGCTAATCAAGACATTATGGTTGTTTAGAGTTCAACATTAAGCCCAACACGCGAGTTAAAATAGGGGCAAACATTTGTTGTTTCGGACTATAGAAGGCAAAAAGATGTAAGAAAATTTATCTCTTACGTATGAGTATCCCGTAAAAGAAGATGGAATGATGAACAAGGACATAACCACATCTAAAAGCGGTGGTTTTTGATGGTCGGGGTAAATCTGCACCGTCTTATCTATGCCTCCACCTCTAGGTCCAGAGTTCTATTACTTGGAGCATAGAGTGGCTCTGTTATTATCTGAATTCAAAATTTTACCACTTTTTATGTCGTACAACCCAGTCTAACCGGATCTGGTTTTCTTGTCTCCAAATGGCCCATTTAAAAATGCAAACCTAACCCCATCACATTCACCAAACAATCTTTGGAAAACAACCAAAATTTTAGAGAAAAGAACCATAGCATTAATCAAGAAATATCAGCCACAACCACATATCTCAGAAAAAGGATGAACTACAAAAAGTTGGACTAGGCCAAGAAAACGGAGCTTTGCTAAGACATCCGCTACCTTTTTGCTGAATTTCTTCGCGTTGTTTCAGCCGTGAAAGTTCTTTCCTTTATCTATTTGTTAAAGGCCGAGATCGAAGCATTCTATTTTAACTGGGGTTAGAACCCCCCATAAATGCTATGTAGCTTCTATAAAACACCCACCTCCACAACACGCTACCTCTTGAAGAGGGGCTAACTTTCAGCTTCCGAGACCACATGTCAGGAGCCAAGCGCCTTTTGAGCTCAGGCGTGCCATACATCACAGTTCATTCTCAACTGTTTGAGAAACAAAACACAAGTAAACAACACATCTCTTAGTATTAGCTAGAAAGAAAAAAAAAAGATCACTCAAAGAGGCTAAAAAGCAGGTACCAACTATCTATTTTTGGCCATTGGAGTCCTAGTTTAAAAGAAAGATTGGATTAAGCAGCTCTAAATCTAATTATAAATAAGAACAGGTAGTGTGACTAATCCAGAGATAAACAATGAACACCTACATTGGCTTGCCCTGGTTGTCGAGAACCTAAAAATAGCTGGATTATATTGCTCATATGCTCTCGCACTAAGCATTGACGGATTTAGGATTCATTTACAGGGAATCCTGAGGTGCTCTTTGGTAAACTATATGAGTGCTCAAATTGATCCTTTTTGGATGCTTTTGCAGAAAATCAAAGTTGCATACACAACTTCCATGGAGTTTTTCCAGCCATAAGTGGGGCTCCGGTGAAGCCCATAACCCCCTTAGATCCGTCATTGCATTCTCGTAATTCAACTCGTAACGAATGGTCTCCTGAACAGCAGCATTTTTAAAGAAATTGACAGCCAAAAGTTATGCAACTACAAATTGTAAGAGAAACTAGGATGATCACTGTAGAAAACAACTTCACATCCTTCCATGGAGTTCTCTGTACACGATGGTAAAAAATGACAGAACAATCATCTATTCCTAATTGTAAATTCAACACATTTTGGTGATTTTCCCATGACAATCACACAAAACCTTATGGACACGGACGCAGCCAACGTTCTTTCTAAGATATAAAATCCACATAATAGCCTACAAACAGAAACAAAAACGAAATAGACACGCATACGCAGGCTACTAAACAGAGTGTCCGTGCAACATAGCAAAATCCCAAATCCAAATCATAATGCATTCATGACTACAACAATAATAACAAAGTCGTAGTCCTGAAAATGATTTTGGATCATTTGATATGAACCCTTATAAAGAACCGTGAAACTCAAGTCGCGTTGACCACATAAAAATGTTGTTGAGCCTTAACTATCAGCTTAAGGTGGTGAAGGTCTTAGCTTAGTCGTTAAGACTCCTACATACCTCGTTAAGACTCTACGTATGTAGGGAGGTCACGAGTTCGAATCACACCAGGGTGGTCCGTTGTTATTTAATACAAGTGTAATTGCACATTTTTTTAGGAAAAAGAAAACTATCAGCTTAGTCTTTTAGTTCATATAGTTCTGAGCCGATGTCGTTGCAATAGCAGTTTCTAGACTAGAACTAAACATCTGTTAGCTTGCAAGTAATAATTGTGGTTCAATTAATGATTTGCAGAATCTGAGAGCTTTGATAAGATCTTCTCCTGACCAAAGCCTAGCAGGGGCAGCAGTCCTTGCAGTATTGGTTTCACTCCAATGAACAATGATATTCTGCAGACAACAGCCGAAGCAACAGTTGTTTCACTAGAGGAAGCTATTTCAGATACGCAAGTCAAATTTGCTGATATTAAACAACTGAGTGAGAAGCTTGAACATATGCAGAATTTAGTGAGAAAATTACATCAAATTTAATATTCCATTGATTGTGCAATTTTGGTGTCATATATATAGCATACACATTCTTTTTGTATATATAGAATATATAGATGCAGGTCGATTGTTGTGATGAAGCAGAAATGGAAGCCGCTTATTCAGTTGCGTAACAAATTTTGGTTATTCCCACTCAGCAATTGTAGTTCAAATATTTATTTGAAGCATAGATGTTATGTGACCAATTTGGTGACCTATTATAGTCACTGAGCACAATTTTCTGGATCACATCCAGAGTCTCTCCATTTACGTATTCTAAAGTGCTGCAGCCGGATCGTAGATTTTTACTTATAGAAGGGCATGTGTTGAAGTAAATTAGTTGCCCGGATATGGTGTCGAACACAAATACGGACACAAAAAAACATTATTTCTGAAACATAACCTTAGTACTAGCCTAAGAATAGTTTCGACACGGATAGAGGTACATCATGAACAAATTTATTGATCAAAACTGATTCATTAAAGTCAACAAAAACATCATTTCAACTCAAGAATTCAGATTAGATAGAGAAAAACACACAGATATAATCAGGAACAATTAAAAAGAACAAACCCTAAAATCTAAATCACCGGATTCAGAGTGAATGGACCTCCATGACGCTCTTGATTTTGGGGGCATAGAGAGAGTAGACGATCATCTGTCGTTTAGCAACTTCTAGCTGAGCTTTTCCGTCGGAAAAAGCGGCGGATATGGCTGACGGTTCCGAAAGGCTCCGGTTCTGGCGGAAGGCGTCGACGGTCCGGCGCTTCGTGTATTCTCTGATGTTGTAGTCGCAAAATTGGCGAGCTGTGCGTAGGAGAGACCGATACAGGGTCAGGATTTCACCTTTTGATGCCATGCTTTTTCGTCTGCTCGACCTTCCTGGGACGAAATTGGGGGCTGCCTTTATATCGGATATGGTAAGGAAGGCAAAACGCATCGTTTTAAGCGGTTAAATTAATTAATGGACTTTAAACTACCCCGTTTTCACCCATCAACGGGGTCCAAAACAAAACTGTAAAAAGTAAAAACCCTACTTAACACATATAAATACCCACTCCCACATTCTTAACAGCTCCCATATTTCCCTCCTCCGCCACCTTTGTGCACCGATCTTAACGTGTATGCTCGCTCTCCTCTTCTTCCTCCATTGATTTCCGTTAGGGTTTCTAACATTTTGACGACTTTCTCTTGTGATTTTAACAGACAGAGATGAAGATCATTGCTGCTTACTTGCTTGCTGTGCTCGGAGGCAACGAAAGCCCTACCGCCGCCGATCTTAAGCGTATTCTCGGCACCGGTAACGGATATTTTTGTTTTTTTTGTTGCATTCTGTTTATATTTCCTGACTTTGTCAAGAAATTTAGTTGTTTGAGGTGTATGATGCTGTCATCTTCTGATTTTATGCGTTTCGTGTTTTCGGAATTTTAATCTTTAGCGTGTTTGTGTGAGGTGTATGATGCTATCATCTAGTAGTTTTTTGCTTTTGGAATGATGACCTTTAGCGTGTTTGATGTGTTTTTTGTTGTAGTTGTAGGTTTAAGGGATTTGTTTGGTGATATTGTGATGTTTTTCGGGTAAAATATGCCATGCTCTCGTAGTTTAGATCCTTAATTTTCAGACTCGGGCATAAGAGCTCATGAACTTTGATATGTATGGCAGGTTGAGTACTGGTTGATTACCTGAAATATGAGTGAATAAGTATGTATATGGTGTATGATCACATAGTATACAAGTATTGTTCAACTTGTTTAATGCATCTTCATTTGTAGTTACATAAGTTTAAGCCGTTGCGTTTGGTGGTGATATTGTGATATTTTTGAAGTAAAATATGCCATAATCTCTCATTTTTGTGTTACTATTGTGATAAGACCCCTAAATTTCAAACTTGGACGTAAAAGTTCATGAAGTGTGATATGTATGGCAGCTGATCAGTTTAAGTACTGGTTGATCACGTTAAATATGGGTGAATATAGATCCTAATCTTAAAGTTGTAGAAAAAACTGACAAGTATGTGGTGCATGATCAAAAAGTTGTTCTCCTTTTTTTGGGGAAGAATATTGTTCAACATGTTTAATGTAACTTCTGTTGTAGTTATATAATTTAAAGCTGTTGTGTTTGGTAATGATATTGTGATGTTTTCAGTGTGAAATATGTCATGATCTCTCAGTTTTGTGTTACTATTGTGATAAGATCCCTAAATTTAGAATTCGAACGCAAAATTCCTGAACTCTGATATGTATGGCTGCTGATCAGCTTAAGTACTGGTTTATTTTGTGAATTACGGTTGAATCACGCTCCTAATCTCAAAGTTATATGTGGTCTATGATCAAATATTGTTCAGCATGTTTAATGTTATTGTAGTTGTATAATTTTAAGCTGTTCTGAAATACACCCTCTAAACTTTGTTGTTGTTATAATGATAGAGATCTCAACTTCAGTTTCAGGCATATATCAGTTTTGATCAGTTTAGATACCAAAATGTGAAATACGGGTTAATCACACTCCTAATCTCAAAGTTGAGGAGCCATTAAGTTACTAAGAGTGTATGGTTTACTGGTCTTTTACCTTGTAGACTGGTTATTTGGAATCTTGTGTTATTTTATGTCAATATTAATGGATTTTCGTGTCACTCTTTGAAGTTTAAGGATCATTGTGTCAGTAACCTCAGAGCTGAGGGGTTGTAGGTTTATTCTACTCTGATATGTATAAACTCCCTTGTGAAATTTCTTAACGTGTGAATTGCTTTTGTTATCATTGTTGAATTTCTGATTCTGAAGGGTTAGCGTCTGTATATACGAGTGAACTTGATCACTAGACTGTTCTTATTTAATCATTGTTTATTATTTATGATGTCTTTATGTATATTCTTCCGTATAGGGTTTGAATAATTTTTGTTTAAGGAGCGAAATTGATCAAATAGTTAAAACTTAAACCGCCTTTTTAGACTGTTGTTATTATTAAATCATTTATATGATTGATTATGATGTGTCTTTTGCATATCCTTCTGTACTTGTATAATTTGATTGGATTTGATTTGAATAATTTTTGTTTAACAAGTTGAATCCTAATGTTGGATGCAGTTGGCATTGATGCTGATGATGATCTGATGACAAAGCTCCTTTCAGAAGTCAAAGATAAGGACATAACTGAGCTGATCGCAGCTGGCCGCGAGAAGCTGGCATCTGTACCTTCTGGTGGTGGTGGTGCTGCTGCAGCTCCAGCATCCGGTGCTGCTGCCGCCGCTTCAGCTCCTGCTGAGGCCAAGAAGGAAGAGAAGGTCGAAGAGAAAGAGGAATCTGAGGAAGAGGTGAGTGTTATTTCTTAAACAGTTTATACTATAAAATACGAGCATGTTCACTAAATCTGATTAGTACTCGACCGTCCAACTAGTGTGTACTGTTTTATTACTAAACTAATCAACAATTAAGTTTAGTATTTGCACTCTAATTTGGTATTGCTTCCTCTTTGCAGGGAGGTATGATGGGTCTCTTCGACGACTGAAGAGCTGATTAGGGATTAGGGTAAAAATGCAGTAAGATAATAGGGCGCTTTTGAGGAATCGAATTGTTTTAGCTGTGTAGTGTGGCAGTTAATTGATGAATGATAGTTTGGATATATCAAATGTTTTCAAGTTCTATAATATGGTGGAATTGACTTTTTGGGATTTTTTATTTTATGTTCCGGTTTTCTTATTATGATGGGCTTTTTGTTTTTCTTTCGCTTCTTTTTTTTGTGGTGGAATCATTTTAAATTTAGTTTTTATGTTAAGCTGCTAGATAATATTTTCGAGTTCCACCAAATTTTGCCTCCATTGACCTTGTGAGTTCTGCGAAACCTTTTCATGTAATTCGCTTTGCTTCATGGAAAATCATGTTCTACTATCCTAGACGCTATATGTTTTTGAATGAAAAAGTAATAAAAATCTAGTTCGTGTTACTGTTTAGCTTAGCATTTCAATTCAGAACATATTGAAACCATATAGTATGAAAAAATTACTGATATTTATAAGAGATGTCGAGTCCCTTGTCGTTACCATTGTTACCAAATGTAGTAAATAAATAGAAGGTATTATCATTTTTGCTTCATAAAAACATGTATTTTAAAGGTAACATATGCTTTGAAAAATCTCATTCCATTTGCAAACTTTCTCGTATGGAATTCATATGGTCGCATTAAAGTCTAGTAGTGCCGGATGTAGTGTATTCATGTGCAACTTCGTGAAATCTTATTGATTATTGTGAATCATGTCGCTAGCTTTTAGTAAGCATTACCATAATGAAAGTCATGAGTAACTTGGGTGGACTACGACAAAATGTTGATGAAATTAGTTTGAAGGTTTTTCGCAAAGCTTTCATAGAAATTCACCACATTGCATAAGGTTTTTAATGGAGTAATAGGAGCTGTAAGTTACTGAGTTTGCTTCTATTTGAAGGAAATGCCAATATCAAGTTTGTATATTAGTTAAGAATAGAAGCATGCACTTTATACATCATCACCCTAAAAAATGACAATTACAGCACAAACTCATATTAGATTCGCAAACTCGAACAACAATCCTCCAAAGTAATCTAATCGAAAAACACGAAGCTGTGTCGCAGTAAAGTTGACAGCTCTCTATTATTTGAAGCTTTTGAATAGGAAGTCCAACCCTCAAATTTTGCAGGCAAATGAAATACCATCGTTTGAGAGCTGATCCAAACTCCCAGCAGGTGGCTGAGCTTTGGCAGTCTTAGCAAGAGCCTTGTTTTCATCAGCACTACCACCTTCCAGAAACGCTCCAACGACCTTGCCGTTTTGGACCCAGTATGATCCAAACTTTGGTTTAGCTGATTTTGGATCAGCATCTCCAAACAGCACGCTTTCACCCACATTGTCACCATAGAATTGCCAGGATAGATCAAAGGCACGAGAGTAGAAATATGGAAGGTAATCGTACTCATCAATTGTCTTCCCCTCTTCACTTGATTTGATGGCCTACAAGGACAACAAGGTTACATTTTTCTCAGTACAAACTTCCTGGTTCAAATCTCCCAGAAAAAGATCAATGGCAGATGAACTACATTACTGTCATACTATGAAAATATGTAAACGCACAGAAGAATATTAGGGAGCTATTATACATTTATTTGTCCGTTGCTTATGCAATTGGGGAGCGATTATAAATATATGTTCGTTTTCACCCAAAATAACATGGTATCAGAGTGAAATTGAGCATCCGGGTTTCAGCTTATGCTTTAGATTTTCTGAGATTTTTTATATATTTCTCTCTGTTCTTTTTTGCTGTGCCTTCCCTAGTAAGCAGCGACATTCGGGTCTACTATAGAAAGCATCCACATTCAGGTTGCCAGTTTAAGGTTTGCCCTAGAGAGTGGCCATGCTAACTCCACCTTTTGTAAAGATGGTGTTTCATTTTGCTGCATCTCAGCCTTCTGGTATCTACATTTCCAGTCACTTCATTTGGTCTCATCTCACCTTACACCTAGTTGATACCTTTACTAAAGCTTCTTCGGGTTACCTATACCCAATCTATAACAAGCTCAACATTATTGCAGTTCATGCTCTAACTTGAGGGGGACTGTTGTAATATGAACATTATCCAAAACAAGGTGTAGATTCAAGAATTTTAACTTGAGGGGGACTACTGTAGTATGAACATTATAGGTACTAGCATATTTGTCCACTTCCTTTCCCCATTCTTGTATATGAACTTTTTTTTGTTAGGGGGCTAGAAACAGCAAGGAAGATACCTTCACAGCTTGCTCAGCTGATTTGCGAGCATGATCAACGTGTTCAACTCTTCTCAACTCGTTGTACATTTTCAAGGGAAACGTAGCAACATCACCAACAGCATACACATCAGGAACACTAGTCTTGAAGAATGCATCAGTCTGCATTAAACAAGTTGTTTAGTACAACAGAAAAAAACCCCACAAGGTTTTCTAAATTATTTCCATGTTTACCAAATGAAATGAAAGTGCAAGAGAAATCAAAATTAGTGAACCCAAGCAATATTGGAAATTTCAAGCTAGAAACGATACTAAAGACAGCCAACCGGTACATGAATGCTAGAATCCTTTTATGTACCGATGTCAAAACAGGTTGTTCTGTCACATGAATATACATGAGATAAATGCAACAAAAATAATGTGTCAGCTCTTCTACTTTTACGAGTTAAACTAACCTTAATTCCACCTTTCTCCTCTACCAATTGTCCTTTAAATATTGATGTAAGTGGCCTTCCACCAACACCAACAACAACGATATCAGCTTCCAATACCCTACCGTCCTTAAGATTAACTTCCTTCACCTGCGAGACCCACCACAAGGAAACCGATTATATATTTTTGGTCCCATCAAAATGTCAATGCTAGGATTATTAGCTAATCAGACTGTTGAATAATTACCTCTCCATTTGAATTGGCATTAAACCCCGAAGCAACTGTTCCCTTGATAATATTGATTCCTTTGTTGGTATAATAACTCTCATAGAAAGCAGCTATACCAGCAGTAAAAAGGCGAGGCACTGCGAGACAAAATCTATGTTAGGTCACTCACAGAAAACTAAGCGTGTGTTTTTGTTTGATATTTCTAATAAGCAGGGTAGTAAGCAACTTACTGCACCATGGTTCAGGATAAACCATAGTAACATCAATATTGTTAATTTTCATTGCTGCACTAAGTTCAAGGCCGATGTAACCTCCTCCAACAATGACAGCTTTTCCATTCTTCTTTGCTTTTATTGCTTCTACGAGCTTATCAGCATCATCAATTTCCCTCAAGTAGAAAATATTTTTGGAATCAGCTCCTTGAACACCAAAGTCTGTTAATTTAATAACCTACATCAAAGCAGTAAATCAAGTTGAAGAATGACTGTATTTGAATCTGAATGCTTCATGAAATTTTTCTTATAAAACTTACGGTGGAACCAGTTGCAATAACCAAAACTTGGTATCTGAAGGTTTCTCCAGCTGCACTTATGAGATTCTTGCTTGCAAGGTCTGCTTTAACTATTTCTGTGCTAAGGATCAACTCGATTCCTGCAAGTTTTTACACAAATAAAGTTATGATACCCTAGTCGTTCTCTTGAAACCATACAAAGAATACATGGAAAAGCAAATTTGAAGGAAAAATGAGAAACTGCAGTAATACATTCTGTCTTATTTCTGGTGTTAGAAATTCAAAACACGAGTAAAATACTATCACTATCACCTTTTTCTTTGTACCACTCAGGAAGTAGTCTATCTCCTCCACTTCCAACGCAGGTATGGAATCCAGGGAGCCTTGCAGTTCCTGCTAGATAAATCTCATGATTAGAAAAGCTGTAGTACACATTATCCCATTAAAATAAGTTCAAGAGAGTAGTCAGCATCAAAGAACATTTAATAAAGAGGTATATAAAAAGAGAAAACCCAATCTTTACCATATTCTACAACAAATATGGTCCTAATTTAACTTATTCGCTAAGTGTACAAATAGACTACATAATTTACCTTCAGGGAAAAGATATGCCTTGCTAAGTGCAGGACGTTCATATGGAGCCACCTGCATAAATAACAAATACACAAAATTCATTTAAGATATTAGCAAACAAATAACATAAACAACATATCGAGGGGACAAATAGAGAGATAAGATACGTAGTGCGGAAATCAGGCAAATTGCGTAACTTTTCAGCTCTAAAACTTGCAAAGTTTTATATACATTTCTTGACTAGGAATCAGTTGCTCTTGAACGAACTATGAATAGAAAACATACAAGTGAAACTAACCTTCTGATCTCTTTAATAGCTATATCAATATATGACATATGCTTGGCAATTATAACGAAGTAATAAGAATACAATTGGAATTAGATTGGTTATTCCATCAAATTAATGCAGATTCATAGGATGTTTTGTATCATATATATAGCTTGGTACAACTTCTGCACATATATGATAGCAAGTCGGAAAGTGGTTTTTCAATGGTAACCTTATCACGTAACATCATCATTAGCAAAATTTTAAGCAGGACACTTTTAATCACGTAAATACCATCTAATCTTATTGCTGAGGAAATAAAAGAAAAATCACAAATAACTACGAACAGGCTACAGATATCAAATAAGTATTATTTGGGAGTAGTGAAGAGCATACCGCCTCCTTGGAGATGATTGCCAATTCTCCTGGCTTCACACCCTGCCTCTCAAACTCCCTAGCTGCATATCCCTACACAGTCAAAAGGATCAAAGATCAGAAAACGAAAAAAAGACAACAATCTCGAAGTAATAAAAGCGCTCCATCACCACACTTGCAGTGTCAGTTTTAGCCACAGAAAAAAATATATCAGATAAAATATATTTTCTGTCCTCAGCAACAGCAAGCAAACAAGACTCATTCAAATTTTCAATTGTCAGGTGAAAACAAAAGTAAAATAAAGAAAAGAAAATAATAACAAGAATAGACAAAACTTGTGGTATTTATGCAGTGAAACAATAATTCTAGCTTCCTACTTTCTGGACAATCCAACAAGCAAACCGTTTGCTTGAAGCCAAAAGAATATTCAACTGATTTCTTCTCCATACCTATACCATCCAACCAACAGTTTTCCATGGCCAAAATTTCCTTCATGTTGTTCTTAGATTATCACATTCCTAGAATGAATGACTAGTCTGTGTATAAAAATACATATAGCCTACACCTTTGATTCGCCTATCTGAATCATCAAGAAGAGGTTCAAATTTTTTCTCTCCTTAGCATTTACACTCTCCAAAATCAATTGATCGGAAACAATCCATACAGATTATTCGTCCATGGACTGCAAACATCGGTTTACTGAATAACAACAACTAAGTTTTCTCAGATCTGCACATCCTACATCTAAAACGAAGCCTCCTAAACATATTTCAGCTCAATTTTCCAAAATCATAATCATATCGGCATCAACAGCAACAAAGCATTCAACAGAAAATCACACATTAAACAGGACCAAACCGCAATAAACAAATGGATAAGGAAAAATTTTGATCAACAAGAGACTTACGGAGATATAACAGCTTATTATGCAGCGAAACAATAATTCTAGCTTCCTACTTTCTGGAAAATTCAACAAGGAGACTGTTAGCGTGAAGCGCTTAGCCAATTGAAGCTGAAAGAACATTCAACTGATATTTTCTCCACACCTTCATATTGTTCTTAGATTATTAAAATCCTATAACAAGTGACTAGTCTGTATATAAAACTACATATAACCTTAACCTTTGGTTTTCCTATCTGAAATTTCCTCTCCTTAGCGTTTACACTCCTTAAAATCGATTTATCGGAAACAGTTCATACAGATTGTTCATCCGTGGACTGCATACATTGTTTTACTGAATTACTACTAAATTATCTCAGATCTGCACATCAAAATCTAAAACGATGCCTCCAAAATGTGTTTCAACATGAACAGAAAATCAGAAGCAACAAAGCGTTCAACAGAAAATCACATGTTAAACAGGACGAAACAGCTATAAACATACGGATAAATGAAAATTTCTGATGAGCCTTACAGCGGAGACACCATCGCCAACAATTTACTAGTCTGTATACAAAATTACATATAACCTTAACCTTTGATTTTCCTATCAGAAATTTCCTCTCCTAAGCGTTTACACTCCGAAATATCAACTGATCGGAAACAATTCATACATATTGTTCATCCGTGCACTGCAAACATCGTTTTACTGAATTACTACTAAGTTTTCTCAGATCTGCACATCCTAAATCTAAAACGACGCCTCCTAAACGCATTTAAGATCAAATTTCCAAAATCATAAACATATCAACAGCATCATCAACATCAACAACAAAAAATTACACTTTAAACAGGATGAAACCGCGATAAACAAATGGATAAGAGAAAAATTCCGATGAAACTTACGGCGGAGACACCACCGCCGACGATTGACTAGTCTGTATATAAAATTTACATATAGCCTTAACCTTTGCTTTTCCTATCTGAAATTTCATCGTCCTACGAAGTATACTAAGTTTTCTCAGATCTGCACATCCTAAATCCAAAACGACGCTTCCTAAAAGCGTTTCAACATGAACATCAACAGCAACAGAGCATTCAACAGAAAATTACACGCACGTTAAACAGGACGAAATCGCAATAAACAATAGGATAAGGAAACTAAATAAAAAAAAAAAAGAAGGAAACATTCCGATCAAACAGGATAGGAAAATTTCCGATGAGACTTACGGCGGAGACGCCGCCTCCGACGATGATGTATTTGAAGCTCTTTTCTGCCATTGACAAGCTAGAAATGAAATTGAAATTCTCTCTTCTTTTTTTCGAGCGTTTTACAGTTTTTCTAGTGAAAAAATATGGAGCGAGTATAACAGATTGATTATGTGATTGGTCAGATGTTTATAAAGCGATTATCTCGCCATTGGCTGACCTTCTGATGCGATGTTGTGGTAACACGTGGAGGACTGTAAGCCGTCTGTTCTTTGCTGACTGTGTATTTGCCACGATACTTGACCGAGGTGCAGATAATTATTCTCCGTCGTATTTTATTTAGGCTTAATGTATTTGTAGTACTTGAAACTTTCTCCAGACTTTCTTTGCGCCCTTAATTTTCAAAAGCTATAAAGGATTCTTTATATACGTCTGAATGTAATAAATAATTCCTATGATTTCAAAATTGATGCATCAATATATGTAATTTGTAGATAAGTATATGGAGAGTTGTAAATTTTATAAATGATATTATTTATTATTTTCATATTTTAATAAAGTCAATTTTTGAATTAGAAAGTTATTGAAAGTAACTAAATAAAAGTAAATGGACTTTTATAATTTTTGAACTAGTATTAAAAGTTGCTTATAATAGTTGAGCAAGAATATGAAGTTATTTCTTACCTTTAGACAAATATAGAGAATAATTTATTATGTTTGAAAGTTTAAAGGGAATATGATGTTTTTGGACAAGTTTAGAAGAGTACAATTGTATTGATTCTTTTATTTATTTTCTTCGAATTAAGCATTAATTTTGTCCTTTTAAGTTGGTTAATACTTAAATTAGTTTCTAATTTAGATTGCAAATAAACTTGAATATTAAATTTCACCCTTTAATTTGAAAAATTAAGGATTAAATGAATTAGAATAGTATGTGTTGGTGTTTTCGAAAAAAAATAAAATAGTACTCCTTAATCTGGAGTATGTGTTAGCATGAAATTATCTATATATGTTATTTTTAGCTCATTTGACCTGATAAGCCAGATTAAGGGGCAAATTAATATGCAACTATGATTTTGGACAAAATTTAATCCTATTAATTTAGTAAACTAATCCTTTATCCTGTTTTCTCTTCACCACAAGTATTTTTCCTAATGAAGATTTGATATTAGAGTTTCTTAACCCATATGAAGATATTATTAAATTGAAATCTGATTTGATATTAAAGGTGATACTCAATTTTATGGAAAAGATAAATGCTATTGAATATTTTGCCAAGAAACTATAAGGAAGACAAAATCAATATAAGATGAAATGCCAAATTAGAGTGTTCACTTTATTAGTTATGAGCTAATAAAGCAAAATTCTAAATATAATTTATCATCTCAAGTCAAGTTGCTTGAACCATATCTTATTTGTAATTAGAGTGTTCACTCATATTTGTTATTCACAATCCATTGATATTATGTCTTGAAAGGGAAATGTGTATTTTGTAGTTGAATTTAGACGCTTTTTATATCATCTTCCATGCTTATTTTAGTTATATAATTATAGTGATAAGATATGTCCAATTTTTCATAAATAATTTGATAACAAATAACAGAGTATATATATATCTTTTCTTCTCGAGGCAATAATTGTATTAGGTTGAACTTTCCAATTCATAGTTTTCTTCCTTTTTGTCATGGTCAATTTATAATATGTCAACTAGTCATAGATTTTATATAAAATCAATAAATAAATCATTCTTCATATTTTAAGAAATAATATTCCGTTTACATGTAATAAAGCATTTTTCCAGATGGTAGATGGCTTTGCTAAGACAAAGGCTGATGTCATTGATGATATAACAAGAAGCATTAAAGATTTGTCCCACAAAATAAGACAGTCCACACATTTGACCTATAATTCCAAAGATTATTTTTTATATTATGGATTATGGAAGTGTTTGTGTTCATTTGACAAAATAAAATACAGGTAAAAAGTCATCTAAAGAACAAATATATGTTTGTTATAATAAAATATAACATAAGTTTGAATTTCAATTTTTCTTTTCCTAAATAATTTCAATTTCACTTATGTTGACTCACCTAATATAGGATGCCATTTGACCAAATTAAATTGATCTATAATTTTCATATAGGGTAAGTTACATGTTCCGTGAACTTTATTTGAACTTCAAAAATGATAATGATAGGCTATAGCTATAACAATCTGGCGAGCCACGCACCAACACGTGGCAGAGGTGCAAATTGTGGCAGCATTTGAAGCCTACTTCCGTATCGGATGACTACCAAATCGGATAGGGAGACCGAGCAACGATAGGGAATTCTAATTCAGAGGGCGGTAAGACAAATGTAGGTGTTGAAGAATACCACCCCAGAGAGCCAAGCTCGTTGATTGATAAAACTTAATGAGAAACTCAATCCAGAAGGCCAAAATCAGAACACAATTTGGTTTGTGTCTATTTTCCATCACCTGGCAATAACTTGTTAAGTTGGCGTATGACTCAGTGCAAGAACACCATGTAAACTTAAGATGTATTACAACTTCAATAACACCAGGATCATCAACGGTTGCAAGAACAATCCAAGCAACAGAAATGCCGGCATACCTGTTCCTGTTCAAAGTTCTCTCTCAATTAATATTTGGAATTATGCATAGTATTCATACGAAAAAGTGTAATCACACGAGACAATTATACAGCATGAATTTGTATCGAGTACACAGTCAATACTGAATGCAGTTATCTGGAACTTTAGTACATTGACATTAAGCAAGACTTAAATCAATGTGAAGAATCTGTCTAAAATTATCTCCTGTATATAAAAATGAAAACTATGTTATCATTTTTTATAACCTTTAGCATTAAACTCTGTTCCAGATTCATCCCTGCAAACACGGCCAAAGTTTACAAAGCCCGATATAAGTACTATTGGTTAATAATAAGATAATGTGATAGCAAGTAAATCCTTAAATGCTTCATTCTAGGACTTGAATGATCCATATGAAATATCCTTCACAATGCCAAATGATTATCAAGAAACATATCCTGCAATAGTATTGATCAACGTTACTAAAAAACATATCTTTTCATGAAGTTCTCAAGTCAAATCCTATGATCTAATCTTAAAAGGTAAAGATAATTGCAGAAAAGGATGCACCGTTTGATGTTTTAATCTCTCCGAATGAAATTTTTAAGACACCAAGAAGAAAGAGATGACAGAAAACATAAGAAACAAATTAAGGGAATTGAAAGAAATGAAACGCAAAGTCCAAAAGTATATGTTTTCCATGAGAAATGGAAAGAACAAAGCAGGAAAAGATAGCCATGCTAACAAAACCGATGGATGACAGCGAACGAAAAAATCACACTTCACATATATAAATGTTGTAAAAAGCTTGTACAAAATGAAAAAAATTGAACACCGGAAAATTCGCGATTGAACTTACCACGACCAAAACTAAAGCAAATCAGACGGATGAAAGGATCAAAGAAACTAAGCTACTTCCTTGGTCAAATCTTCAAAACTGGACACCTAAAATATACAAATATGAGAAGTTCAAATACAATAACCTTGAATTTCATGTCAACTCGTAAAGAGAAACGGAAATAACTATGTAAAAGGAAAAACATACACAATATATTATAACTACTCAAGCTTAGAACCTGGACATTCAAAAGCATCCAAATCCCTGCAAGCCCCATAAGTTGGATAAGAAGAAATCGAAGATCATATGCAATAAAGATAGAGAAAATAAAATAAAATGTGAATCCAACACTCACCCAATACCAATCACCATTGACACGGAAGACACATATCCACCCTTAAAACACCAGAACTCATACCTGCCAAAATGAAATGAACAAATCTCAACACGATTGAAGACCCATACCATGCTTACATTACACATTTACAGGTTTAACGGCCAAAACCTCGAGCAGCAAGGCAAACACTTTGAACAAGGACTACTATCCCAACTGCTTTATACCATGACAAATTCCTTCACCAAGTACCTAAAACAAACAGATTGTTAAGTCCATTTCTTTTTTTACTAAAATGCTTCTCAAAATCAGCTAAAGCGTCTAAGGATCCAGCTTTAACATAACCCTTTAGAGCACTTGAGATGAGCATACATATACCCTTAATGTGCCACATTTCTGAATCCTCCATCAATCTTGCAATTATTTGAATAGTTTCCACCACATCTGCAAGATCACTGAGAAGAAATATAATGAATTACGAAAGAAGAAGATCAACCTGAAACGGCCACTGACACGCAAATTAATATTGGGTAATGTTCATGGGATGCAACATCTAAATGATTATGACTTTCAACCAGATAGACAACAAAAGGGTCAAAATGCAGATAATTAACGATCAATGTCAACTAGATTCCCCACTCTTATATCGTGTAGAAAATGAATTCGGATAAAAATAGAAAGAAAACAATCAGTATCAAGGTATTGGGTAATCCAGAAAAAATGGATGGTAATCAACCAATCAAAACAATGTAATTCCACGAGTTTCTGTAACAACTATAACATTTGTCTAAAGTAAATACCTAATTCTGATTGTGTCTTGAGTTAAATATTTGTGCAATCTACAGAATATGGAGGCAAAATAAATAAAGTAATATAAGGTTCCAACCAGAGAAAAAGGAAAAAACCTTTTTCGTTGTATATGCGCATCAAAAGTTTTGATCAGGCTCAAGAGAAACTGAATCATCCGTTGAGCAACGAAATAAGGAAACAACTTAAGGTTCTTACTCAACACGTAAACCACTTTGAGCAAAGCAAAAATAAGATACTCAATAAAGATAGTAGCATTCTGCCACCACAATTTTCATCCTAAGTTTTATGACATTAAACTTTGTAGAAGTACAAACTTCTTAGAATCATTTCCACACTAACAATAAAATCAATTAGTTTCTATTAGTTTTGTCTTTCTAAGTGTCCCAAGTTGATTAGCCTGTCTTCCTTTTGTCTTAAGTCCTTTACTTTGCAACAAAAACTGCCCGTTCGTGGTCACTTGATATCTGTTTGAATAGCCGCAACAACGCCTAGCAAGTAAACTGTTTCGGACAGCAGTTACGAATGCCTTGTGTACTAACTGGTAGTCATGCACTGTTTATTAAGAATTCTATGAGATTGAAGGGTTCTTCTCTCTAATAAGCCTTTAATCATAGGTGAAAAAAAAGAATATGAAACAAACAAGGAAACACACCAGATCAGAGGCACCTTATGATATGCTGATTTATCTTTCTACACGAGACTGAATGTCTGACGGTGTTTTTTCAGCTCAAGCAGTAGCTTGTCCCAATACACTTAAAAGAGTCTTTCCCTGCAAAATCACTATGCAACTTTTCCTGTAAAATGCATCAAAAGACAAATAAAGTAAGACAAAAGAGAAGAAGGAAACAATCTTCAATAAAACGTCAAAATAACAACCTGAAGCAGCCATTCTATTCAGAAGATTCCATCTCCCCCAACAACCAACGAGCTTCGTCCAGCTTCTCTTCTTGACATAAAATGTGAAGCAGCCAGTTTACACTAAACTGGCGTGGAACCTAATTATATTCCAACATCTCCTCAAATATCCTGACGGCATCATTGCTCAAGTTGCAAACGCAAAAACAACGGAGTAAACTTTCATAAGAAGCCTTGCCTGGAAGGAAACCCCTCTTTCGCATTGCAAGGAAGAGAGATGATGCATCCAACTCTCTACCAGCCTTGCAAAGGCCTCTCAACAAAGTGTTACAAGTTATTCTATCATGTGTACAATAATTTGCATTCATCAAGTTAAACAACTCTATCGCACCATCGATTTCACCAACTCTGATGTGAGCTGCAATAAGATTGGTTAAAGTCACTTCATTTGGAACTATAACCTCTTTCTGCATCAGTTCTAACTGATCATATGCATCATCATCCATCATATCTTACCTTCCAAAATCTTTTCTTGTTATCAGCAACAGGCCTGCAAATGCCTCTGATAAGAGTAACATACAAGATGAGGTAAAATTCTATCTGGCTTCTGTGCATCAAATCAACTAGTCTAAAGGCAAACTCGAACTCTCTCTTCCTCAAGTAATGAAAATAAGAGAGGTATACAGCACAACATTTGGCACAAAACCATCTCTGAACATCCTGTCAAGATATACACAAGCCTCATTAATCAAGTCACTCTTCACTAACTTTGCTTATAAGTGCAGTGTAAAACTGTGGTCACAGAATAATTTTGTATGACAGTACATTAAAAGATTATGGCAAAAGATATGGACCTCATAATGTGTTTTTCAAAATAGTAGAACTAAAGAGTGCGTTATGTAAAAACTTTTAGGGACTTTTAAACTATTCACCCTTGGAAAATAAAATAAATTTGAGCTGAAAAGGCCAGCAGTTTGCAATGCAAGTAACATCCAATTAAGAAACACTCATGATATCAATGGCCCAATCTTCGTGCAAATGAACAAAGCCCACAATCCAATTAAGAGATACATGGGCCGGACCCCTATACTTGTCGAATTTGACCCTTGATGTATAGCCTTTTTGACAAAAGGGAAAATAATTTCATTCAAGATGAAAGTACTTAAAAATTACAATTAAAGGTTCTCAAAAAAAAAAAAATTACAATTAAAATGCATATATACTGAATGAGCTTTACTCTAATTGTAGATCATAAAAAAAAGAATATTAGACGGTCTCTTAATTGCTTTTATCATATTAGTAATAAACGCGCCTCACCTAAAATTAACTAATTTTTCAACTAATTCCTTATTAGTTTTCAAAAGTACTCTACCGCGTAACAAGCTCTTAACGGCATTGCTACATTAGGAAAGATATTATTGCAAAAGAGCAAATCTTAGGCTACGGAAAAATCCAAAGGAAGGAGAGAATGTCCTATACTTAGCATGTGCTAGAGCCTTATCCTTGGCCGACAATTTTTTAATTTTAATTTTTTGTCCATCTTATAAATTGTTTTTTGTTTTCTTACCCGTAACACATTATTCCTTATAAAAAATTTGTTAGAATAATGTATTGCCATGTTGCATTACCATGTAAAATAATATAAGTGTTCAAGGATCCAAGGCTAAAGCACTAGATATATTAGCATTTTCTTCATGTTTGGTTTTGAAATATTTAAAGTATGACAATTCAAGAATTGGTTTTAAAGAATCCAATGCCAAATTTTTAAGTTAATTCACCAAAAAAAAATTAACAAAAAAACATGTTGTTACATGTTTATTTTTATTTTTATTTTTATTTTGAAAAAATTGTTTATAATTTTATTGTTTCTTTTTTTTAACAGTATAATTTTTATTTTTTCTAAATTGCATTATGTGGTTATATGAATTTTCAAATTGATGGTTTTATTATATATCGTCAATGTGCGTTAATAACCTCAACAATAAATAATTTAAAGATTTGATAGTATTCTATCTTTTGAGAGAAAGAAAATAATATTCTATCTTTATTCTAATTTGTTAAATTGCATGATATTTAA
This sequence comes from Euphorbia peplus, assembly GCA_028411795.1. NCBI lineage: Eukaryota > Viridiplantae > Streptophyta > Magnoliopsida > Malpighiales > Euphorbiaceae > Euphorbia > Euphorbia peplus. The sequence continues at coordinate 34,860,753 of CP110841.1, forward strand.
GTGGTGTTTGATGAGAAAAATATTAAAAGTTGAAATAATAATTTTTTAAAAATGTATAAATGATTTTATTTAAATTTTTGTAGTTTACGGTCGTAGAATAACTTGTTAATCATATTTATATTAATTTTGCAAAACGTTGATAATTTTGAAATTAGAGTATATTAGATGTATATAAGTCTAGTTGCATCATATCTACGGTTGTACCTTTGCTTAAACTTAACGACAAAGACCAACAATCCCTTTCTTATGTGATCAAATGCTTTGAAAATGAGACTCTTCTCCTCGTAATATAAAATACAAATATATAATCCTTTAACATTATATATGCACTCCCATTTATTTTGATGGTCCAATCTTTCTATTTCATGCATATTTAAATAAATAATGGATTTAAAATTAATAAACAATTGATTTCATACGTGTGTTGTAATAAGTAAGAAGGAATTAAATAGTACTGAATTGTTAGGGTTTTTGAGGATCATTTTTTAATGTTCCATTCTTAAAAAAAATACTTACTTTTAGTTAGGAAAAACATTAAAAGATGGATCAATTATCAACCATCTCATTCCAATACTCAAACCAGTGGACCAACTAAGAATATATATTTGGAGGAACGACTGTAACAATAAGAATGAGGATATTTGTGTGTGTCTTTCTTTATATATATATATATATATATATATATATATATATATATATATATATGCTTAACGTTATTTTGAAAATATCGATAAAGTTTGTGCTCTAACTGACATGTTGGGGACACATGTTACTTAAAGGTAAACTAAATCTTGGCATGGAGACAAATTTATTATACAAATCCATCATTCTCGAGAATGACACTTTTACTTGTTTTGTTACGTTGATCCATCTAACGAGTTAATTATTTTACGATATTAAATTATGTAAATCAATAGATCTCGTGTTGCCACGTGTTTTGTTTGATATTTTATGTTACATCAATATGAATTTCATTCCATTCAAAAATATGTTACGGAATCAAATTAATGTGAAACTTTTTGGACGGAATTATCTTTAATGATATAATGTGCTAATCTTCATATTTATGGCTTTAATAAATAAGAAGACCGTATAATGAAAAGTATAAGAATAAATTGCATAAATAAACAAACCAGTATGTGGTAAAGATACGGGGGCATGATTCCATCTACTTCTTTTGAATATTTGTCTCTCTACTTTGCCCAAAAAATGGAGAAAAAGTGGACGGAAGAAATACATAAATAATTTTCCTCCAAATACAACACACAGTAATATTTATCTGAGATTATGAAAATTGAAGGTACATTATACATAGTATTTTTTTCTTTCTTTTTTACTAACAAAAAGTGGTAATTCGCCTTTTTTCCATATAAAAAAAAAGTGCCTAAGAGGCAAATATTCAAAAGAAGATATAATCTCATAAGTCATTTTTTGTTTTTTTTTCAAATAAATGTTATGTAGTTTCATGATTTTGTAGATAAATGATTGTGATTTGCCTTTAAGCAAATAAGGAACTGCATAATTAAGAAAATGGTCGATTTTGTTGATGTAAACGAAGATATTTTTGACCCGAAATGTTTTTCTAACCTTTGACGAGTCAAGTTAGAGTTAAGCTCAAAGCTCAAAAAAATATTTCGGGCAAAAAATATTCTCGTTTACGTCAACAAAATCGACAATTTCTTTAATTCAGTAAACAATGCAAACCACAGTCATTTATTTGCTCAAAAGAAAACCACAATCTTTTATTTGCAAAATCGAGAAACCACATAATACTTATTTAAAATTAACCCTAAAAAAATAATACAATTTTGTTGTTAAATTGATTTGTTTACAGCCAATCTCAATGGCTTTTTTTTTCAATAAACCTAACTCAATCTTACGTTTTTACTCTCTGCTCATTTTTTTGAAGGTTAAGATAGTAAAGGACGACTAATGTTTTTTCTACGTGTCCAAGCCTAGGCTCCTATTTACACTACGGAAACATTAACTACTGGAAACAACCATTAAACTACCTACAATGTTCGAGTTAGAAATAAGAATGCATATTTCAACTTTTGTATACCGTGTTTCTTTTTATTTTTCTCAAAATAAGAGATAATAAATTACTAAGGTTCTATTGGTGATTTTTGGTGGGTGATTCATTATCATTCAATGTCTTTAAAGTTCCAACTTCCAAGGCCAATTCACATCTACCATCCATGAAATCCAATCAAAACCATCCATTTTTGCCTTCTGCGATTTCAAATGCAATTTGAAAGAGGAGAAAAAAATGAGAGGCACCAACTTTATATGCTTGAATTCATCCCATTTTATTAGGCTTCCAGTTCAACCGAGTCCATAAATAAGAATACGACATTTGTGCAGTTGTTTTTTACACAAATTATTTCTGAATGAAGCGATAGGTTATTATAATTTTATTAATAGACTCTATTAAATCCGATAGACTGTTAAATGTCATACATTATTAATTTGAGAAGCCATGTAGTTACCTAGTAACATTTGTTTCCTTATATGTTTATCATTATCTTTCAAATAGATTAACATTTCAAACTTTGATGTAGAAACTTAATATTATGATCATTCAAAATTTTGAATTTGGAAAATAGAGATTATGATTTTAAATTTTATTAAAATAAGATTGTTAGGCTATTCCATTTATTATATTTTGGAGATATGCAGGAGATGAGAAAGTAACAATACAAAAACAATGTCAGAAATTATAGTGTTCACAATTGATGCAGTACCAACTAGGGCCCTGTCCCTATACTGCCAATTTTGTTTTTATTTTCTTCATCTTCTTAACAATTAATTACTGTTATTTAAATTTTATGTACTGACAACTTTTCTCCTAACAATTATTGAGCGGTAAATTCAGAGGAAGATCCATCTATGCAAATTTCAGCTTGTCAAAAACCTCTAATCATGGTTTTTCAGAAAAATAAAAAAAACGTGAAATAAAAATAAAATCTCCCAGGGGTTTTCGATTTTTAACACTATAATTAAAGATTGTAACTTGTTTTAGTTAAATAACATAATCTTCTTTTTTTTTTCGTTCAAAAAAGAAACATAATCTTCTTTTTAAAGGAATAGAATATTACAACTACAAAATTAAATTGAGAAAACAAACAAGGCATGTGTTCCAAAATTATAACTGAGAAAAGACTTTGATTAGATTGAAAAAACAAACAAAGGCATGTATTCCAAAATTATAAAAATCTTAATAAGATTAGAAATAAAGTTTAGTATTTGTTTTTTTTTTCTTCAAATAAAAGGCAAAATATTTCTGAGTTGTGTGGGTCACAACTGTGGTGATGGCAATAATGGGAAGCATTATGTTGAGAGATGAATAGGTCTAAATCCACAATTACGACATCATTAGTTGCTTAATTAAAATTAAATACACATCATTACATAACATTATCATTCTTAAAGAGAAAAAAAAGCTTTTGTCATCTGGTAATAGGGGCCACTATTTAATTGTATTTTGTTCTTATTAAACCAATATTTCATAGAACCTTAAACTATACTTTATTTGGACCAAAATTTATTAGTCCCCTAAATTCATAATCAAGTTTCATCGTAGAAATTCAATTAATAGTTTATATTAACATAAAACAAAAGGGCCAAGGCCCTAGTGTCATTATCAAGTTCATTCCTAATGATATGAATGACATAATTAATAACTTACCAAATAAATTAATTAAACATTAATTTTTTTTATATTTGGATTTATGCATGTCATAATCATCAATGAATCAAAATAAATACATATATATAATACAATAATTTTCACATGGTCCATGACTGACCAAGTTAGTTTGGCCAGTCACTGTTAACTACCGTTAGATCTAACATCATTACACAAATCTAACGGTGACTGACCAACTTAGCAAATGATCGAGAATCCATATAGAATACTTTAGAATATGATTTTGTATGAAATTGATCCAATTTACCAAATTTAGCGTTTAAAATGAAACATTAAGTTAGGTTAAAGCTCATATTTAACATATATAATGTGCAGTTTAAATCAAATTCAGAGTTCTTTATTTCATCTGGAAAATTCGAGTCTTTCATATTCATATCTTAGTTAATACAGTAATTGCGAATCCATATATTTAGATTACGGTTCTCAATTCTATTTGAAGATCACTAGTGAATAGTGCAACACATGTTTAACAAAATGTTTTGTTCAAAAACTAATAATTTTTTCCGGGAATTTTTTTAAAACACCAAACTTGATTAATTTTGAAATTTGTTAACATACAATTTGTCGTATTTACCGCTTATTACATAGAGTGTAGTAGAGGTCTACATCTAACCGCATCTCACTTTATTTTTTATTTTTTTCTCTTACATGACATGGACCCCACAAACATCTGCAGTAGGTCCCACCCTCCCCCCAAAAAAATAATCAGAAATTCAGATTTCAGTGTAGAAAACCAAAAAACACTGTATTTCTCCAGTATTTTCTCCCTCTTCTCTCTCTTTCTTTCTCTCTCTACATTTTAGCAAATCTTTATTTTCTACCCCAAAACTTTCTTAGGGTTTTCACATCTCAAATCTCATTGATTCATTCATTAATTCATGGACAGAATAAGAATATCCCCTTATTATCAATGTTCATTTTCTCTTCATCTTTCTTCAGGTGCTTTTTTTTTTTTTTACTTTTCATTTGATTTGGTCCCTTTGATTGTTAATTTGTGCTTCTGGTGATGTTGGGTAGCTGATTTTTGTTCAATGTGTATGTTTTTTTTATCTTATAATTCTGGATTCTGTACGATAACTCTGGTTTTTTCTTTTTTATTATGCTTGTGAAATTTGATTTATGTCAAAAAGTTGCTAGCTTTAATGAGGGAAAATCAAAGAATGACGAGTGAAGAGTAGCAAGGGGAGGAAATGGTGTGGTAGGGGAAGGTCTAAGCAAACTTATGAGGGTGATTGAGAGCTATATTTAGGTAGGGATTGAGGAAAATATGTTGGGTGGATAGAGAATTTATGTTGCTAATGCGACTTGAGTGACACGGGTTTTTTCTATGATGGTTCGTGTTAGCCGATCCGAATCATTTCAGGAGTGAGGATTTGTTGCTGTTATGCTTATGAAATTTGATTTATGTCAAAAAGTTGTTAGCTTTAATTGCATTTCTCTCTCTTCTTAGCTTTTTATTGTTCCTTTCAAATTGGTAATAGACTCTGGTGATAGTGCTTATGGTTTTATGTGATTTGTTTGCTCCACCAGTGGTTATTTGGAGTTTGATTAGAAATTTGATGATTTGATATTAGAATGTACAAGGAGGCTCCACTGCTTTCCACCGTCTTGCTTTGTGTCTTTTCTATTTGGGGAATTTTTCTTTCGATTTTTAGTTTACTGGAGAACAGATTCAAGTTATGCTCTGTTTCGCTTACAATTCAAACTTGTTTGGTTTCAGGGATTGGATGTGGGATTTAAGAGAAAGAGTGAAATGAAGAGGCATGGTGTTCATAAGTTAATATAGAGGAAGATCTAAGTTAAACTTGTTCTGTTTTCAGATCTTTACGAGCTTGAGATTAGGAGCCTTTTAATCCAACTGTGTGGAGTTTGAGTGCTGCTGTAACAATGGGGTCGTATTCGCGCACTTGTGAAATTGTTGAAGCAAGTGAAGAGCCGAGTTCAGCAAACTGTTCTAAAAGAATTTATCAGTCTAATTCTAGATTGAGTTTGGGCTGCCATGATCCGCAACCATCTGTTAAAGTAGGATATAGGGATTCTATAGAAGAAGATATCAATCATCTTTTTGAGGCTATGAGTCTTAAAAACTCGTCCAAGGGTCTGAGTCATTCATGTCAAGCAAGCACGAGCTCCAGTCCTTTGCGGAAAAATGCCATGAAAAGGCCTATAACAGTTGGTGCTCCTCCGTCACCGAGAATTGGGAATCCTGAAACAGTTTCTTTGAAGCAGGCTTTACGGGATCTTTGCCTTTCTAAAGCATCAGAAATGGCTGCTATGAAACGGTCGTCGAAGTCGATTAGCTCTCCCGGAGTCTCAGAAGCTGGAAGGATTAAGAGTTTGTACAATGCTGTTGTAGTTGAAACTGGTAGACCAGGATTTCCTATAGATGAAGGTAAAGGGGCTATGTTTGAAATGTCCTTAATGCCTGAAGAAAGAAAATCAAGTTCTTCTGCGGGCGTGCCTCATCATCATCAGATGTCTCACATGAAATCTGATAACCAGAGTATTTATTCCTCTTCTCGGTCTCAAATGCTGAAATCTTCAATCCAAAGCGCTAATTCCTCTCCTCGATTTGTTCCTCGAACTACACAAAACGGTGCTGGGGCCCCATCGGTGCAAGATGAGGCCGCTTCCACATCCAGAAAAGTTGGAACTCAAGCATCAAAGGCACCTGACCAAGGTTCGCCGAGATTTGCTATTCCCAAAATCCCAAGTGGTTGTGGGACTGCGTTGATGCAAAATGAGATTGGTTCTGCAGCAAGAGAAGTCCGAAGTCAAACAGTGAAGTCAACTTCCCAAAGTGCTCATTCCTCGCCTCAGTTTGCTGTTCCATTCACTAAAGTTAGTAGAGAGACCACACTGGTGCAAAATGATGTGCCAAGAAAAGTTGGAACTCAATCATTCAAGGAAGAAATGGTGCAGAAAGAAAAATATGTGACCGCAACTTATCCGTCCTGCCCTGATTCTGTTGCAAACGTGCCTCATGCAGATTTAATAACTACTGCCGCTCCGACTAAGGTTGCAAGAAAACCATCAGCTTCCAGATTAGGTCGAAAAGGCAAGTCATTGACTACTCCACTTAGCGGGAACAGAGTGAGTAAGTTCACAAAAAATATGCCACGAGTAACAAAAACAGTTGTAAGGAACAAAAGTGCGGTTAGGAAGAAAACGAAGCCGGTTAATGCTTCTTCTGCAAGTAAATATAATGAAGAAAATAGCAACTTGGCTCCTAGCACGGCTCATTTGGTCTGCCAGAAATGTCAATGTGCTTTAAGGAATGTGACAGAAGATTCAAGTCGAGATCCTCCAGCTCCCTCCTCTACTTACAGTACTGAAACTAGTTCTAATGTTGTTGATACTGCAGCTGCTATGAAGTCAGACTTTAGTTCAAGCAATTTTAACAGAAGCAAGTCCCCTGGGAAAGCAAAGAAGAACACAAAATCACGAGAAAAGGGGGAATTTTCCCAAAGCTCGAAGAGCAGCCTTGGCGACTTTAGCACTAGTACGAGCAACAGTGACGAGAGCAACGCGACCAGGCCTAGTTGTTCGAACAGACCTCACATGTCAAAGGATTTTAGATGGGCAGCTATTCGCCATGTTAAGATGCAGGATAAAGTCTTAAGTCTAAGTCACTTCAACATCTTAAAGAAGCTTGGTTGTGGAGATATAGGGACAGTTTATCTTGCCGAGTTAATTGGTTCTAATTGCTTATTTGCTATAAAGGTCATGGATAATGAATTTTTGGCGAGAAGGAAGAAGATGCCTAGAGCCCAAACTGAAAGAGAAATATTAAGAATATTGGATCATCCTTTCCTTCCGACACTCTACGCTCAATTCACTTCAGATAATTTGTCGTGTTTAGTTATGGAGTACTGTCCGGGGGGAGATCTTCATGTCCTTAGGCAGAAGCAGCTTGGTGGGAGTTTCTCCGAACCAGCTGCGAGGTATGTTTCTAGAATAAAATTTGATCAACATCTTTATCTTCTAGTTCTGATTCCTAGTTACTCATTATGCACAATCATGCACACGGTTAAAGAATGAAACAAACGACAATGCAATAAATCGGTCGTAGACAGAAGTAGGGGATGATTTTGTAATTTTGATTTCACCTATGAATGTTTTCATGATTTAGTAATTTGAATGTCGGGTTAGTATTACTTTTTGTGATTATAATGTGTGAATTTTTTATGGTTGCTTTGGTTATATTTTGTTATTGAACACAAGCTCATAGTTTTTTAGGGGACCATAAATGTATCTATTTTTTATTCAAATTATTCTTTTATTGGCCGTGTGTTAAACTTAACCTGTAGAATTAGGCATATGCATTGTAGACACTAGTCTTCTCAGTGTTGTTCCAGAGTTGTGTGTGTTTACGGGATCGTACTTTAGGCACAACTAGCTGCCGATTTTGCCAAAAGAGAAAGGCCTAGTTTTGCCGCCACAATATTATTTCAATCCAATGTTTAAACGACTTCAATTACAGTTTACGTATCCTTAGTCTAATAACCATGAATTTCAAGGTTTTCTGACCTCCAGAAGAGGCTAGTTATTATTTATCCAACTTCCAGTTTTTGATTTGTCAAAAGCATATTGGATTAAGGTTTTGGGCCGATTATGAGTTACTTGTCCTTTGTATCTAACTTACATTCTTGTTCCCTTTGCTGCCTTAGATTCAAAATCTTACATAAAAGATGATATTTGATTGTTTCTTTTTTTCCTTGTCGGCTTGACAACATCCTAATTGTTAACTGCTCTTCTAATGTAACTAATCCGAGTATTATATGCGCAGGTTTTACGTTGCTGAAGTCCTCCTTGCTCTGGAGTACTTGCACATGCTTGGAGTCATCTACAGGGATCTGAAACCAGAGAATATCCTTGTCCGAGACGATGGCCACATTATGCTAACAGACTTTGACCTCTCGCTTCGATGCAGTGTACGGCCAACGCTCCTGCAATTAACCGATGCTGATCCTGTGAAGTCGTCCGGTCCATGCACACAATCCAGCTGCATAGAGCCTTTTTGCATCGAGCCATCTTGTGAAGTCCCTTGCTTCAGTCCTAGGTTCTTACCTTCCGCTGCAAAAGCAAGGAAAGCTAAAGCCGAATTGGCTGCCCAAGTCCGGTCATTGCCACAGCTCGTGGCTGAGCCATCCGATGCCCGCTCAAATTCCTTTGTGGGCACCCACGAATACTTAGCCCCGGAAATCATAAAAGGAAAGGGTCATGGAGCAGCAGTTGATTGGTGGACATTTGGGATATTTCTTTACGAGCTTTTATATGGCAAAACACCCTTTAAAGGTTCTTGCAACGAAGAAACATTAGACAATGTGGTGACACAGAGCCTAAAGTTCCCCGATACCCCACTTGTCAGTTTCCAGGCAAGGGATCTTATATGGGGTCTATTGTCAAAGGATCCAGAGAACCGGCTAGGTACCGAAAAAGGTGCTGCTGAGATCAAGCAACATCCTTTCTTTGAAGGCTTGAACTGGGCACTAATAAGATGTGCTGTTCCACCAGAAGTTCCGGATTACTACGACTACGGAGTTTCATATGAAACAAGTAATAAGTACTTAGAGTTTAAATCTACAGGGGAACACCTTGAATTTGAGTTGTTCTAAACTTTCTGGTGTTCTGAGTAGTTTAGTTTTCGGTATTGCAGCTTCTGATGTAAATTTGATTGAGAATATTGTGGTAAAGCTGTAATTCATGGAAATGGAAGTAACTTGGGGGCTGAAGTTGAAGCTCTTGAGGATCAGATTTTGTAACATCAAATCATTCATGTTCTTTTTTTGGTAGACATCAGATCAAATCATTCATTTGTCCAATGAGTCTCACTACCCTATAAAGCTTATCTAGCTACCTATGGGCTATGGCTAGGGACAAATCTAGGAGGTGCTTAATTATATGGTGGAAAATTGTCCGGGCCAAGGATACTTTTAGGAGAAGGTGAAAAGATGCAAGCCATCTAATTAGAAAATAATTAATGTAAACAAATAAAAAATAAATAATAAACAATTGTGGTGTTTTTATTGAATGGCCATTGCATCTAATTTAGAATTTATATTTCTTGGGTAACAAATTCTTTCTAGAAAGTTCTTTGAATTTAGCTTAAGACGTAGATTAACTCTTTAAACCTACATAGTGTCTCTTATAAATCCTGTGCAACAATGTCCGCATTTGCGAAGTGACCATTATCCTCATGTGGCATTGCTACTGATTTTAACAACACCGAGATGAGGATTACAAACCTTTTGAACAATAATTTAGTGGTTATCACGCTCCAAAAAGAAAGCATAAACTCTTAAGTTTTTTATCTCTAAACCGATAAACTGGAACTCTTAAAAAAAATAATTTTATATATTTAAATTTTAATAAAATAAGCTATACATTAATTAAAATCTTATAATTATTAGAATATACATATAAATATATTTCACTACTGTGGAATAAAGAAACTAGAGGATATAGTTTTTACTTATCCAAGTAATTAAAAAAGAACTTTCAAGAAAGAAAAGAAAAGTAATTAAAAAAGACAGAAAAATATACCAATGCTTACTTTAATGAGTTAATAGTTGATAGAATTACTTTCATTCAAACACAATTGAGACACAGAAAGTTAACTAGAATTGGTTTCCTTCAAAAAAATTGATATTTTATCAAAGTTCATTAATCGATTTCTTTTATTCGACTTCATTGATCGATTTCTTCATTTCAATTTTCTTGACGACTACACAACAATGGCGGACGAGGAAATGTGTACTCTGCTATGTCTATGACACCTACAGAGATCGATACGTGGGACTTGCTGACGATTCTTCGTTGTAGAACCGTGAAGATTGAAGTTCACCGACATAGGTTATCATTTCAATTCATTGTGATTAACGAAAATCATCTACATCTTGATCGACTTCTATGCAGAATGTAGTTCCGGTGAACCTCAAACTAGATTTTACATATTTGTATTTGACATTTAATTGAATTGCTTGAACTGCCGTTAATTGTTTGCTCTAGGGTTCTTGAATTGTTTTTAATTGAATTAATTGTTGTTAGTTGTTGTTTCATTGTTAATTGTTCATTGTTCATTGAATTGCACTTCAAAGGCTTTATAATGATATATTCATTGTCAATTCCCGTTGAGCGGAAATAGCTGTTAATTGGATTGCTCCATGGCTGTTGTAGTGAATCTATCCCAAACACTGTGTCCATTGAGTGCTAACTGTACATGTTGAAATTTGTATATGACTCACCTATACACTATGGATGATAGAGCTGGACACAGATTCCTGCGATTCAATCTTGGATCAAATATTAAAAAAAAAATATTCACGATTTCTGACTGTTTTTGACCTAATTGGACTGAATTTAGTCAAACCAAGTCAATAACATACTTAACAACTTCAGGATCATTTTACTTAAATATTTGATCAAAATGAATAAATTTAATATTCGTGTCTAGCCCTAATGGATGATATCACAGCGGAGAGATTCATGTTTATTTGTGAGGTACAAACTTTCAAAACATGTACATGAAGTTAAATGTTACTTTTGTTTTGCATAATCTTTTCGTTGCCGTTTGTTTACATGATACACATTATTTTGGCTTGAAATCTCTTATTAAGAAGTGTCAAACTTCGTTTTACCGGTTAGCTTCAAAGCAATGTTGAGGAGATTGTTTTGAAAGATTTGATTTTTCTTTGGAATTTTCACATAGATCATAGTAAGAAAAATGTTTGATCATCGTGAGTTTGTTTATGCACATTTATTATATCATCTACTCTTGATTTTATTTTCATTTTGCCGAAAATGATTCGATTCAATAGTGATGTGTTTATCTTTCCGACATGTTTTGTATATCCTCAATTTCTCCTTCTAACACATGTTGATTTGTTAACTTCATTTCTCTATGATTACTCTATTAAGATTATCAATGCCCAAGAAAATGTATCGGATGATTTTTAGATGCGTTTGATATCAGACAAAGATTTTGGAGAAGTTTCATATCATTTGTTAATACGCTGCATACAAGATAATCATTTAACCATAGTGAGTTGCATCTAGTGAATGTGATTCAATTTGGCTAACCCAAAATGAAGATTTTAACCAGTCTAAAAAGGATTTGACGAGGGAGTAAGGATTTTATTTTGATTTTTTTTCTATCTTTGTATTACCAATGTAGAGTCAAGTTCGGGTGAGACACCCCTTACTGTGAGACAACTCTCTTATTGTGTGACAACAAGCCAGGTGTTGCTAATTTTGTAAATAATCAGGCACTTAAAGGAAATTTTTCTAATTCTGGTCATCTTCTTTTCAAATTGTTCTGCCTCCATGGCCCACATGCATCGGCCTCGATTTTTCACCGTCCTTTCCTCTATCTTCCCTCATCGCTGACGACCACCGAAACCACCTTGACGGCAGATTCAAGTCCTTTCAATCAATTCAGTTCACTGGCATATTTGTTTTTCTCATTCATATATCCATTCAATAGTTTTTACAAGAATAATGGTAAAAATAGTGGTAATAAGAGCTCTATTCAATCCAAAATATTAAACTATTACGTTTTGTTCCAAAGATGGTTCTGAATTTGGAACAATTTCATATTTGGAACAATTTGGAACAACATAATATTAATTTGGAACAACAGAGTATTCCATTTGGAATAACCATAGAAAAATAAAAAAAATAAAAATCTTTTATAAATAACAACAATGGATCTCAAAATGACCGCCTAATTAATACGTGGTATATTTTTTTTTTATAAAATGAGTTCGGAAAGAGCGAGAAAATGCATTTTAAAGAAAAGAATAAAATGAGTTCGGAAAGAGCGAGAAAATGCATTTTAAAGAAAAGAATTAAAACTCTTTCTCTCCCTAGTGATGACACCAGTGCTGACATCACCTCCTCTCCCTTCCATTTTCTACGCATGAGAATTTTTCATTTATTTACAAATTTGTCACCTTCTCCTGTTTAATTACAAAAATGCCCACACCTCCATCTCTTGTCACACTTTAAGGGGATTATCTCACAATAAGCCAATTGTCACACTTGAGCCCTTCTCTACCAATGTATAATTTATGCTTTTGTATTTAACAGGTTCAGGTTGGCCTATTACCACATGCTTATATTTTAAGTAAACAAAGTTCCAGCAACTTTTCCAATCTTGCAAATGATCACTCAGATAATCTTCCAATCCGATTGACAAAATATTTCAAGGTATTGAGATTACCATAATAATGATACTATTCTTGTATGACAACTGCTATATGTATATATCTTTTTATAGAAATTTAGTATCTTTTCTTAGAAATTTAGTAGGTGTGATTTTATGGTTTAAAATAAGGTAAACAACCTCCATACAGCTCAATGAGAGCAACATAGTGATTGATTTGATTTTTATGTTTCAACAGAGGGTTGACATCTCAGGTTCCACGATCACATCTGTAACTATTCTCCTTTCTTTACTGCCTTCCCACATTGACATGAGTGGTGTGGGTGCCATTTCCCAACAAGAACTAAAAATGAAAATGTTGAATGGAGTGCCAACAAACCTCCTCACCTTCGAAGGGGTTGAGGAATTGGACATGTCGAAGATTAGATGTGCAATCAACCATCCAACTGTGGTCAAAATCCCTATCATTTTTAAGGAAATTGAAAGTTGCATACCTTAACGATCATAGGTGGAGTGATTTGTTTTTATCAATGAAAATTGCCAAGCGTGGTTGATATTGATATTAGGGTGGACATAACGCATGTAATACCATGGTTAGTGACCCTTGTACCTCCTAAACATGTGAAGCCATCAGTGATCAAGCTAGTGTGCTCAAGTATCCAGTGACTCACTTTGGAGGGCATAAGAGATGTTTTTAGTACGTTTAATAACCTATGTATTTGTTTTCCTTCTATTGATTTTTTTTATTCTCCATGTTACCTACTAAACAGATGCAGATCTCAAACTTATTAGGGATCAATGTCGATCGTTGAAATATATAAATCTGAGTGGTTGTGTATCCGCAACTGATATTGATATATCAGTTCTACTGGGTGGGTGTGATAAGCTACACTCTATTGTAGCTTGTCACACCGCGTTCGGATCAAAATCCATGGAAGCTGTTTTGTCTCTGGCTTCTGAGCTTCGCTTATTCCAGATAGATTATTGTACAGGTGAATCCTGTTCTTAAAAGAACACAAAAAATCTTCTTTTTTTTTATATTAATATTAATATTAATACTCTTTTTGTTTTTCAGGTGTTGAGTTAGTCTATATTTCTTATTTATGATGAGATGTTAAATAGTTAATGCAAATTAGTCTTAAACATTAAAGAGAGAAAAAAGTTTGCATGGAAAATAGTAATTCATTTTATACTTTAATTAATGGTTAATTGGTTTTGATGAACAACCTTAACACATATAAAAAAAACACAGGGAGTAATAGAAAAAGTAGAAGGCCCAAAGCCCATACGCATCATCTCATATAAAGAAGGCCCAAGGCCCAGAATGCATCCAGTTAGTTCTTTTTTTTTTTTTTTTTTTTTTTTTTCTGTTATTTCCCATCCTGTTACTTCCTTTCACTACTACTAGTCAAACTAGCTCCACCGCCGTCTTCCTCCCCGGAATTACACGTGTCCTAGCGGCCAACTCTCCTCTATGACGTCATTCTCCGGCGAAGAATTTGTTACTCTCTCGTGCACCGACCCCAATCCAACCGGAAACAATGAAATTCTTATCACAACGAAGGATATCTATTCCTGGGATTTGCCATCGATCCTCCGCTGCCAAACAGTCAAAATTCAAGCTCATCGGCACAGGTAAGCCTTTTTTTTTTTTTTTTTCGTTTTGATGATTCAGTTTATGAAAACTTTCAATTGTTATTTTCTGATCTTATGTTTATACAGGCTTGTTGAGGATTCTTCATTTTTTGATGCCCTTCTTGCTGGAAACTTCAGGTAAACTTGAAACTACACTCATTTTTATTTTTTTGTGTTTTGTTAGATTAAAAGATGTTAGTTGGGCCTTAACTATCAGCTCGAGCTTTTCAGTTCTTCCATATGTTGAAATCATCCCCACAATGAGTAGTTACGCTCCCCGGATTGAGCGATTTTCTAGTAAACAAAAATTTTCAGTTCGTTCCAAACTTGTAAAATAGTTACCCCCTACCACGCATGGTTTCAGTTCTTCCATACGTTGAAAATTTAACTTATCCATCTAGATATCTAGCCTTTCTAGATGAATAAAGAGTTTGTGTTATAAAAGTTTATAGGAGTTGAAGGATGCAAATCTCCAAGATTCATCTTAGATAGAGTATAACTAAATAGAATCCGATCCTCTTTCATTTCTTTGTGTTTATTTTCTTTCATCTTCTATTTCATTTCGTCATTCCCTTCTATGTTATGTGACTTTCTATTGTTCATCTAAAGTCTTTGTGCGGTACAAAGTTCAATTGGAAGAAAATTTTAAACATCGTTAGATTAAATGATGTGTTGGGCTACAACTATCAGCTCGAGTTTTAGTTCAATCGGTTAAGTAACATGTTATTAGAGCCTATGTAATCAATCAATTCCATTTTGATTAAATTCAACACATGGTGACAGGGGCGTATCTTGGGCGGATTTAGAGCTTTTCTAGTAAATGAAGATTTTCAACAATAATTTCGTTCCAAACTTGTAAAATAGTGTAAAAATATGTTAAATTTTGTCGAAAATGTGATAAAAATTTCATCGAAAATCTAGAATTTTCATAAGAAATCTGCAATATTTGTTTAAAAAGTTGTATTCTTTTTTCTTTTCTTTTTTTTTTCAAAATGTATGAGTTCCCGTAGAAATTTTTACATTGACAAAAAAAAATTCTTGTACTAAGTGTAAAATCGGACCCCCCAGTTCAACCCTGGATTTGCCACTGCATGGTGTGGTAGGCTTGTGTTGTACATACTTCAAGCCTAGAGTAGAGGGTATTCGTATGTGGGGTGCCTTAACTATTAGCCTGAGTTTTTAGTTCAACTGGTTAAGCAACAAACATCCTAATCTTGATTATGGTTTTTTAGTGTTCATTTATATGGAGATTATAGTTGTATCACATTTTGAGTTCTGCATATCACAAATTTATTTTGAATATTAAACTTCGATTTTGATTGAATTAGAAAGCAATATGGTGTTTTTTTGGACTTGATTATGATTAGAACTTTAATATTTGATGAATTCTGGTTCTCTTAGTAATTTTTTAGTGCCTAGATTTGGTCATCTTGGTTAATGTTTTTGAAATAGCGATATATTTGTTTATGTTTATGGCTGTTTGGGTTGAAAATACTTATACTCGATGGTTGTTTATTGATTTGATCTATTCCTCTTGCAGTGAATCAAACTTCAACTGTGTGTCGATCGAATGGAACTTGGAAAGTTTTGTAAACATTTTGAAATGTGTTTATGGTTTACCTGTGAATGTCACATCGAAATGTTTCCTCTCGCTTTTTGAGGTAAAATACTTGCTTACTATAAGAGTGATGATATTCCCATTGCAACTCTCAAAGGAAATTGAGGTTGCAAGGATCTGAGCCTCCATCCTTCTATGTATTACAGGGCTGATTGGCAGATCGACCAGTATATTTACCATATCCTAGAAGTTTACGCTTAAACAGTTGAGTATTGATTCTCATTTTGAAAAAAATTATTGGTTAACTTTTCCAGGATGCACTCTATTTCGGATCAAAATCACTCCTATCGAAGTGTAGCACTTGGTTTTCTGAGGTACCTTTGACCAATGATCCTGAGCTTCTTGAATTGGATGATTTGATTCATATTTGGAACTTCGGTACGGAGCATGGTAAGGAGATATCTAATATTTGATGGATGGTATCTCGAGCTGCTTATGCTTTTAAGTGTAGTGTGTTTGTAGCATTCAGTCTAACTGATCATTTATATTATGTTGCAGCAAATGATTTTATTCCAGAAATATGTGAATTCTATCTAGCAAGAAATTTTGTATGTGCTCAGCTTCCATTCTACTTCTCATTACTATATTATGAATACATACTTTTAATGCGCTGGAAATTTGCAAATCAAATAATTGGTTCCGCTGTTGATGGTTTTGTATCCAACAGAATCTATAAGGATGTCAACAATACAAGTATGCTCAAGTGGATACATGTCTTATTAAATATTTAAGCTAAATGTGTGAGTTCGAACATGACAACTTGAAGAATGGATTTGTTGTGTATGAATTAAGTATTACAAATAATTGTATGTATTGTGCTCTTTATGGTTTATTGCCGAGTTAAAATGATTTCCTCCCATTCCATTATCAATAATTCGTCTCTTACTTGGTAATGATATCGCTGAGGTTAGCACCCTGTCGCTGATAATAGTTTGTTGGCTAATTTGCAGATGCGGGCAATGTCCAGTAATTTTTTTGAAGTTCTTCCTTATAATTTGTTAATTCGTTGCATAAAGCATCCTCATTTAACAGTACACAGGTAAACTAATTTCCTATTGTGTTGCGTGATTTAGTGTTCATGGATTATGTGTAGGTATTTTGATTTCTTGTTTTTTCACAGTGAGGTGGATCTTTCTGATGCGCTTTTAGTTTGGCTCTATGCTAATAGAAATAGAGAAAAACTTGAGCCTTCAAACAAAGTTGAGGATCATTGCAAAGCCATGCTAAAACAGGTAGGGTAGGGGTCTTATATTTGTTACATTATTGGATTAAATTTCTGTTTTTGGCTAAATCGTCAAGATTCGGGTCTAATTCAAGAATGGCCACAAAATATGGTTCGTGATTCGACTTAGTAATTTGAGTATTGGTGTTAAACAGATTCGGGTTTGTCTCTTGCCTCTATGGTTTGTTGCAGGTAATATGCATATCACTGTTAAGTTCTTATTTAGTTTCATATATCTTAATTAATAGTATTACTGGTGCTAATTTAACTTGGTCATATGTTAGGAAAACGAAGGTGCTGCTACTTTTCAGAGCTTGCCGATAAAAGCACTAAGATAATATTTAGATTGATGGAATTTCTACCTCTATATCCGATTGGCATCTTTGAAGATGGTGACTTCTTGCATCTTCGAATTCGGTTGACGGAATATTCTAAAGTAATACTTTAACTATCCTTACTTTGCAATACATCTAATTATTTCAGAATCTTGTTTTGGGTTTGCTGGAGGATAGAATTGCGGTTACTCACTAAATGCTTTATTTTGTTAACAATCAACATGTCTCCTGCATGGTTTAATCATTGTAACATGTGTTTGTCACACAGAAAGTGAACCTTTCAGGTTGTTTGCAAGTGACTTCGGTGATTCTTCACCTCTCTTTGCTTCCTTCTGAATATTACGCGGATCTTATACGTACAGAAATCTCTCATGAGTCTTTAATTAACTTTGAACATCTGAACATACTTCAAATTCAAAGTGAAATCTTGCGCGGGTCGCCACCAATCCTTTCTTTTGAAGCAGTTGAAGAGGTGGATATTTCAAAGTGTCCAAGGCTGCATCTTGAATCTGCTGTCAAGTTATTCTTGAAGTCATTTCCTTCTTTAAGAAAACTTACAGCTGCATATCTTTTAAACTTCAAGTCAAGACATTTACTTAGATTGATGCAAAATTGTCGGAGTATAAGTGAGGTTGACATTACTGTTGATGTTACCCCTCTCATAGCATCACAAGTTTCAGTTGTATCTTCTAGTCTTCCTATAGTGCCACGAGTGTCAAACAATTCTCTTTTTGTTGATAATGATATCTTCGACAAAGGATCGAGTTTTTCAGGACCTTGCCTTTCAAATATCACGAGACTCATATTAGAGGGTCGAAGAGACGTTTTTGGTGAGTTATTTATAATTTTTTATTCAAACTTTGTTTGATGAAGTCATTTAATATATGAGAGGGGTAACATGTCACAATAAATCTTATGGGTATTTATGGATTTTCTTTTTCTATTTCTTCATTCTTCTCATTACTACATTTCTTGCATTCTTGATTCCAGATTTGGATCTTCGATGTATAAAGGAGCAATGTGTTTCCTTACAATACATCAATCTTAAAGGCTGCATATCTGTAACAGATATTGGTATATCATCTCTAATAAGTGATTGTCTTAAGCTACACTCAATTGTAGTTTGTGATACTTCTTTTGGGATATATTCTGTTCAAGCTCTTTGCTCGTTGACTTCAAACATTGGCCCTTCAGATTATGAATGTAGCAAGAGATGTTTAAGTGCATTGGCTTTTAAACTTCAAACACTTCACATGGGTGGTTGCAAGGGTGAGTCTCTATCAGTTTACATTTGAAGAGATTTTCCAAAATAAAACTATTTAATTCTTTATGGATCGTCAATATAAGCCCTTATTCAGATGTGAAGTAGTTTGGGGATGTGAGGTCCTCTTATAAAGCTGGGCCGAGTGTGGGGATGGGAGAGGTACTTGAGTAAAGATTGGAAGAGTTAATATTTTGGGTTTGAACAAATTTAGTTTCTAGGGCTGTTTTTGTACGTATATTTCTTTATTTTCAAGTCCAGGCACCATGAAAAGTTACACTGGAATCATTTAAGCCATTCTTGAATTTATTTGCAGGCGTTGATGAACAATCTCTAGTTGACCTCTTATCCAAAACACAGACATTGAGAAGACTTTGCTTGAGGGACACTAATCTTGTTGACGATGCTCTTTATGGTTTCTCGTGTTCTTCCTTAGAGATGCTTGATGTGTCTCAAACCTTGGTATGTCATGAAAACTCGTAAAATGAGACTTTGGAGGTTTTAGTAGTCACCCTCAAATGTGTACATTCATTGCTTGCTCAATGTCTATAGATAGTTTTAATTAAGTAGTAGGACTACTTCTAGGGGTGAAATCTCCTGCTATATGATTCGATTATTAAATAGTACTTTTTTCTTTGTGTAAATTCACAAAATAATTTAACATGCAAAGTATAATAGAAAGACCTTGTTCATGTTCTATGTATATTATGAGAAACGGAACAAATGCCTTTTGTATTCTCTGCTTCCCGTTTTCCCTCGAACTTGCACTGAATTCTATGTTCCTTTGTTTTTTCCAGTTTACCTGATTAATTCATCAATGGAGGTATTTCATATAATGACCTCCACTTTTATTATCTCGTAAATTAACAATGCACATTGAGAATATTTGCAATAAACATGTTTAATCAGTTGAAGTTGGAATTTCTATTGCTTTCTTGTCATTGTGTTATTATGTTAATTAAAAAGATTGTGTTGTATACTTGTAGATTTCTGGAGATGCTTTAGCTCACATTGTGAGTGTAAACCCTGCTTTGAAATGTTTGAATGCAAAGGGCTGTAAAAATCTTAGTCAACATGGAAATGAGAACACCATGATAGCATATTCACATAGAGAGCTCTTCTCCGAGTTAGGCAAGAAATGCAAATTGGAAAAGATTGCACTTGGTTGGGGAATTTCTTGGTTGTCTTTTGAAGCTCTAAAGCCCGCAATAACATCATTAAGAGAAATACAAATTGGATTGGGTGGATCATTAGGTGAAAATGCCTTGAGACTGCTTCCTACATCATGTCCCTTGTTGGAGTCGGTAGTTCTTTATTTTCAGGTATATATTATCAAATGTGTTCCATGATTTTTTTTTCCTATGTTTTTTTTATCATCATTTGCATTTCTTATTAAGATTAAAATGACCTTTCAATTTATTGATTTTTATTATTTACAGGTAATCTCCGATACTATCATAACTAATATTATGACTTTGAGGCACTTGCGAGCACTGGGGCTAGCCTATTGCTTTGGTGATATATCTATATCAAGCTTCAAAAATTGTTCGATGAATCTAACCAAACTGAAGCTCGAGAGGGTAGCTCCTTGGATGACCAATAATGATTTGGATGTTCTTATCCACAACTTTGAGAGCTTGGTTGAATTTGCCTTGGTGGGATGCCGGCTTCTCAATTCAGGTTAGCTTTCAAGAATGTCAATGAAATTGCTTGTGCTTCATTGTTGACTATACATGCGATAAATTGATTACGTTTCTCGGCTTTCCTTGTATCTTCTTCAAATCATAATTTTGGTTTAAGAATTACTTTCTTATATATATTTTATTATGTAATTCTATCTCTCATCTCATTGTGGGTTCATACATTTTGATGTGTGTGGACATTTTGATATGAAGAGATTTATACCGCTTTAAATGTTAACAAAAAGCAACCTTTTTGTTTGTGATCTGTGTAGATTCTCTGCGCATCATTTCATATGGGTGGCCCGGCTTGATGTCTATCCATCTTGAGGTTTCTCTTTGTCAGTTGATTATTTTCCTCCCTTGCGTCTCAAAAATTCGACCGTAGAGCTTTGGCTTGGTTCTCTAATGTGCTAAATGAATGTTTCAAAAGGCTTTTTATCATTCTTTAAAAACATGTTAATCAAAGTACAAGGCAAATACATATAAATAGAAGTGAAGAAAAAAGTCGAAGAAAGAATTGCGTGCTCTTGTCATTATTTTGTTCATTTTGTCCTGCAGGATTGCGGTGAAGTGACAAAAACTGAAGTTTCTTCTCTATTTTACTGTAGAGCTCTTGAAGATATATTGCTACGCCATAATGTGAGCCGTGTATTTATGACGCTTCTCTTTTTATCTAGCTCTTTGATCAATGCTATTCAAGTCAAATCTAACGACTATTTTGGGGCCTCTATCGTGATTCTAAAAGGAACATTACTTCTAACTATAATTCGTTCTGGAAAATACCGGTTTGTCATGGAATGTGAAATAGACGTTAGAAGCCATGAATGAAAAATAGTTTAATTCTTAGTTTTTGTGTCATTCCTGCTGCCTCTTTTCTTAGAATTTCATAAAATTGTAGGGTCTTATTGAGCTATAATCTTATGGCATTGTGCAGGGCAAGGGGATAAACCGCAGCTTCATTCTTGATGCTGCTTCAGAGGTACTCTAATTGAAATATATTAATGGATACTTGTAAATTTATGCTAAGAAATTCACTTCATGCTCACTATAGTTGCCAATGCTCCGACGACTATCATTAGATGCTTGCGATGCAAGTGAAGGTGAATTTGAGATTCCCAGTGTAAGTTGAAATTAAATTCACAAATGTACTCAAAGTCTTGATTTTGAACCGAAAAAAATGTATTCAAAACTGTAATTATGTTCAGCTCAAACTTGTATTCTAAGTCGTGGAACTTTTTAGTATTCAAACAGAGGCTTCTTAAGCACAGTGAAGATTGCGAGATGCAAGTTCCAAAGATCTTCAAATGTGTACTTCCCGGAGTCATGTAGAAGTGCAGTGCACAAAGATTCATTAGTGGTAGAATGGGAGTGTCAAAATTCTACTAGAACAGTAGTCAAAGAAAGACTTTAGCACTTGACCATGAGTAAGATTTTAGCGAATGTTTTTGCTTTCTCTTTTACTGTGTTTGGAATCATCGTTTAACCGTATAGAATTGTTAATAGTTAGTCCTTTATATTTTGAGATGATCTAGGAATGAAATTTTCTAGAATGGTCCTGGACCATTTAGATTGTGGCACGTCACCGTGACGGATGATGTGTCTCAATTTGCTGGGTCTAGCTAGGACCAGTTGTTTCCAGACGATGGTAGAACTTTTTAGGGCCGGCTTCAGGGAAAGTCTGTTACTTCATACAAATCTAGTCTCCCGACTGGTACCATATTCGATCAAGTAGGATTGGGTCATTATAAGGAAACTAATTCTTAAGTTGAATGGAAATGAAGCAAATTAAATTTAGTCTAAAATAACTTCAATCGTAATGTATTCTTGGCCCAATAGGCATGAATTTCGAGGTTGTTTCTGGCCTCTGGATGAGGCTAGTAATTGTTTATCCAACCTCCGGCTTCTGATTTGTGAAAAGCATACTTGATTTCAGTTTTGGGCAAATTATAAGTTATTTGTCCTTTGCCTTTAACCTACATTCGTGTTCCCTTTGCAGCCCTAGATTCAAAATCGTACATGATACTTGGTTGTGTTCATTTTTCCTTATCGACTTGACAATGTTATAATTATTAGCTGCTCTTCTCATGTAACTAATCCGAGTATCATATGCACAGGTTTTACTTTGCTGAAGTCCTCCTTGCTCTGGACTACTTACACATGCTACAGGGATCTGAAACCCAAGAATATCCTCATCCAAGACAATGGCCACAGTCTAACGGACTTTGACCGCTCGTTCTGATGCAGTGTACGCCCAACCCTCCTCCAATTAACCAATGTGGACCCGGTGAAAACCTCTGGTCCAAGTCCGGTTATTGCCAAAGCTTGTTGCTGAGCCTTCCGATGCCCCGTCAAATTCTTTCGTGGGCACCCACGAAAACTTGGCCCCAGAGATCATGTCATGGAGCAGCAGTTTATTGGTGGACACCTGGCATATTTCTTTACGAGCTTTTATGTGGAAGAACACCCTTTAAAGGTTCATGTAATGAAGAAACATTAGACAATGTTTAAAGTTTCCCTGTACCCCACTCGTCGGTTTCCAGGCAAGGGATCTTACATGGGGTTTATTGTCTAAGGATCCAGAGAACCGGCTGGGTACCAAAAAAGGCGCTGCTGAGATCAAGCAACATCCTTTCTTTGGAGGCTTGAATTGGGCACTAATAAGATGTGCTATTCCAATGGAAGTTCTGGATTACTATGACTACGGAGTTTCGTGCGGAACGAGTAATAAGTACTTGGTGTTAAAATCTGCTGTGGAACACCTTGAATTTGAGGAGTTCTAAATTTTCTGGTGTTCCGAGTAGTTTAGTTTTCGGTATTGCAGCTTCTGATGTAATTTGATTGAGAATGTTATGGTAGAGCTGTAATTCATTGAAATGGAACCCCAATGAATGAAATAAAATTTGATTCTGCACGTTAAATTGGAGAAATTCTAAGGAAATGGTGAAAATAGGTGGACATGGTCCACTTTTTAGACAGCCACGAATTTGAAATGGGCTTTACTTGGCCACCTATACTATGCAAGCCCACTGCATTTTAACAATTATGCGTAGTTATAAATTGGGATACGTTTTCCAATTTAGTAGTAGCTCAACAATAGGTGGTGGAACGAGCGGAGGATAAGATCAGTATGAACGTTGAGAGGGAGAGAGTTTAATATTATAATCAACCAAATTGATTGATATGACCGAAAGATATAAATTGGGATTCGCCAATTTAGCTATTAAATCATTGACTGGATGTATTAATCCTACAAGTATGGTAAAGATTATTCTGACGGATTGATTATTAATAACATTTAACTTTAAAAAATGATTTTTTTTAAACACAGAATAAATTTTGAAAATAATTAAGATATTAATAATTGGATCTAGAATAAGGGTGTTTGAGATTAATACAAGAGTGTGGAGGGGTCCATTTCCGTCGCTTGAATAGGTGATGATCAAGACAGTTGTTTCTTCAACTGCTTACTTAATTAAATGCATCAAATCTTTTATGCGATCCCAGTTCAATGTTACCAATATTTTAATTTGAGATTGATAAATGTAAATAAATAAACTATGGTATTCTGTCAAAAATAAAATATAGTATTAATTTAAGCAAATTAAAGTTCAAAAGCAATATATTGTTGAATGAACTTTCAGAATTAGGCCTAAATTTTTCGTTTTCACCTATGGAATTTCAGTCCTAATGCTTGCTCATATAAATGAGGTACGGCGGGGATGAAGAGTAATTCAATTCATGTATATTCATTATATAAGTAGACATGAATTCAACATGTGCAGTATACTGATATGATCAGTAGATCGATGTATCTAATTTCTATTTGTTTGACGTACATCTTTCTATTTGTTTGACCGACATTTTGGTTAAATAATAATACAATTTCACATTGTCACAAAATGTAAAATAATTTATTTTTTTATCCTAAACATGTCGCATATAAGCATGAATCAATTCCATTACGTTGAGGTATATATATGAATTTGGTTCATAGATTTCAATAATATATACTAATTGAATTTCACTAAAAAATGTAATGGAAAGTGTTGCAATTACATTTCTTAGTTAAAAATAAAATCGAGGTGAATTAATTCATACCTTTAGAGAACAATTGAATAATTGTATCCATAAATGCAAAATAATTAAGCTTTGCCAATTTTGTTTTGTGGACAAAGTTGACTCTTGTCCCTTTTTTCTTTAATTTGATTCATGTGAACTTGATAAATACTTATGACTTGTGAATGCAGATTTTAAGTTTTTGTCTTAAGCTTAATAATTCGATATTTATATTGCAAAGTGGACATGAAAATTTAGTTTTTTTTTTCTTTAACAATTTTTAAGTATCCAAAATATAGTTTTGAATTTTCAGTGAGACAATATAAATTAATGTTGTAGTTTTTTTTTTTTTTTTTTATCAAAGATTGCAGGATTTATACAAAACTAATTGAATCGTAATATGCCTAGAAATGGGTTACCGAATTACCTATTACATAAAATATTTGTGGGAAGGACGTGGTAATTATATCAGTACTTTTTTTAAAATAAATAAATTACATAGTATACTTGTTTTTTTTATAAAAAAAAATTATATAGTAATACTGAATCACTATTTATATGAATTGATCTCTCATTCATTCAATAATATTCTCTACAACGACTATTTAGTAAATAGTTAAATTAATAAGAAAATTACAAGATAAATAAATAAATTGTGTAGCCTTCCCACATCAATCATTGTTGCAATCATCACCCTAAATTCCTATATTTTCATATTCTTCTTAATATTGTGTCAACCTATTGAGGTTGAAAAATATACTTCATAATTCTAAACTTTAGTAAAAGTTTTTTATTTTATCCATTAGTTTTTTATTTTCTCAGTTTACCCCGTAAAACAAAAATCCCTCTTACTCATGTTTTATATTGATTCTTAAATGATAGACAATTTTCAACTTTCATGCTTTGAAAAAAATTACTAGTAATTCTTCCAAATTCTCCCTAATCCTAATTATGCTCTTTTAAGTTTATGAATATGAATTGGTGTGACATGCACAAGTCAATTTAATTTGTTTTCATTTATTGACTTATATGGATAATAAATAGGGGGTCTATATCAGAAAGATATAAAAATAATTATTTTTTGTAGAAAATAAATTGTCTACTATAGTATTACACATCAAAATAATGTACATATTAATTTTGATAGGAAAGTAAGACTAATCTATTTAAGGATGTAGTTGAAATATGGCAAACTACACTTAGGGAAATTATCTACAAAATTGAGAATTAGAGGGTGGGGAGTCAAAATTCAATTATGTTAATCACCTAAATGTCATTGACTTCATTTAATACAAAACCAAATTATTTGTTGAGGTGATGTATTATTTTATTTCTGAGTGGTCTAGCATTGACAACTTACTATAATTATTGTTAAATAATTAAATACAATACCATTCTAATTAAAGTATAATGAATAATCAGAATATATAATTTTTAAACTTAGAATATACTCATATAATCATTTTATATACTCCCATCCATTTTTGAAATATATGTTGTTTAGAAGAGGGAGTAATATTGAATAAACTTAATTAATTTATTTCTTCATAATTCAACATTTTACATGTAATTTTTTTTTTTTTTTTTCGAAAGATACATGTAATTTATATATCATATATTTTAATATGATAAATATCTAAGGTAGAGTTAAAATCTAACTGCAATTTTAATTCGTTGTGGCATTCTAAAATCATTACTGGAGATGATAATGGTATTTTTTATTTTTTTTTACCTCAATGGGTATTGCAATTGATCTTTGCGCTTCTATTGAAGTAGCTGAAGTTACATTATTGTTCAAAATATGATTTTAGCAATCATTCCTTCACTTCAATTATTTTGGAACCAGACACTAAAATGGTAGTGGATGCAATTAATTTGAGAGCTCCTTCATTAACCTCTCTTTACTTTTCATATTACGACATTATAAATTTTATTTTGGACTTTAGTTTTTGTTCTTTTAATTTTGTTCATGGGGGTAATTCGGTAGCTCATGCCTTAGTTCCTAGGGCTAAGAATCTTCATCACTTATCTTCCTTATGGAGAATTGTCATGTTAGTGTTTGACACTTTATTTGTAAAGACAATGAGCATTTCTCTTCTTGTTGAAGCCTAATTAGTTTGTATAGGAATATTATATTTAGTCTCTATAGGAATAGTTGTGTTGTTTTATATTTGGCCTATTTAGGCTTGTATTCTAATTTTGGTAGGAAAAGTTTTCCTAGTTTGTGTAGGACTCTTTGTAAACTATATATATGTGCATTGTGAATGAGAATTGAGAGGCCGAATTTACCGCAGTATTTTAACATGGTATCAGAGCCAATACTGCGGTAAATTCGGCCTCTCAATTCTCATTCACAATGCACATATAGTTTACAAAGAGTCTTACACAAACTAGGAAAACCTTTCCTACCAAAATTAGAATACAAGCCTAAATAGGCCAAATATAAAACAACACAACTATTCCTATAGAGACTAAATATAATATTCCTATACAAACTAATTAGGCTTCAACACTTCTTAATACTTTAATTTCTTATTAAAAAGAAAATCATATCCCCTAATATAGATTTTATAAGTTGTAAGAAAAAGAACATATAAGAATGAGTTAATGGTATGTAAGAGGCTTTTATAGTCTTTGTATTTGAGTTCGATCAATTCTAGTTATATCTCTATATAGATGAATATACAAAACCTCTCACAAGTCTTTCTAAGACTTCAGGGAGCCCTTGAGTGAAGTTACCTCTCCTCTCATAAACTTTTCTCTAAAAAAATTTGCAGTTTCAAAGATTTTTGTATTTATACAATATCCAATATAATCTAGTAGTAATTGTTAAAATATATTTGGTATCCAATATATGTTTTCCTTTTCAACATACATTAATAATTTCAAAGTCAATCAAGTAATTATTTTACTCTTTATGAACTTTGTTGCTAAATTATGATAAACTTATTACAAAATGAAATGAATGAAGTATTTAATATAAAATGAATCCGGCAAAAAAGTTACTATTTGTCAAATTATATCTATTTATTTACTACTACTAGATATGACATGGTAGCTAGGGCTCTGCCCTTAGATTTTAATTCCTTACCTAATGGAAGTTCGGATATACTTTAGAAATTGAATGTAATGTAAGGGTAAATTAATTAATTCAACTGTCGCTTTTGCAACTGCAGCCTGAACAACAAAATGTAGACCTTTCCACGTGGTAGATTTAAGTAAGCACAAATAAGCCTATTTTCCAACTAACAACCAATAAATTTATTGTACTTACTTGTAATATTTTATGAATCCATTCTTTATTTTTTTTTCTTAAATTCTCAATTCATTCATTATTTCTTTTGATGGAAACAATTCATGCATTATTGAATGCGACATCAACATTTTCATTCATGATTTTACTAGTTAAATAAGGAAACGTGTACATTATTTTTTCCCATTTTTCCAAAATTTATATTTATATATTAATTATTTTAATTTTGTAATAAATAAACAAATTCATATATTTCAAATTTAAGATATTAAAATTTGTTGATTAATCATTAAAAGATACACATACAATCTAATTAACAAATATTTGTAGTAAGCATAACTTTTTTTTTTTATTACAGTAGAGAGCATAACTAGATTAAGGTATAACTAGATTAAAGATACATTGTGCATATTTACAATTAAAGTTGACTTGGGTGATTAAATGTCTCAGACTTCTAAAGTTAAATTTCTCGAGTTAAATTTTCTATATACAAAAGAATAATAATTATAAGAGAGTGAGTGACTATCTATAGGAAATTTTGTAAGATAAATGTTAAATTAATAAACAAAATTATCTTAAAGAGAATCAGATGTTGTTCACATTACATACCAAGGTTTTTATAGAATAAATTATATAGCCGTGGCTTTTTAGACACAAGGAAGACAACTGATTTACAAATATTGGTATCTCTTATAGGAAATACACTCTAATGTAATGAGCCATCTATAGACATTCATCATATTATTTATTGCTAATACGAGTGGTGATATAGTTGAATTGCTCATAAGATGATTAGCTAGCGAGTAGTTTTATTTCAGTTTTTTTTTTCTATTTACCGAGGCTTAGATCGTAATCGAAAATTTTTATAGGGCATATTAAATTGTATCACTATAAAATAGTATTTACTCATAAAAACCTGAATCCTACTTCTATTTAGTTTACAATGTTAAATTTATTACATCTAAAAATGCCATAGAAAAATTGTATCCATCAAACTATAATTTGGATTGAGATAGACTGGATTTCTAATCTTTTATTTTTTATTTTTTTTGAAAGATCTAATCTTTTATTTTAATATATTAAACTTCACGTCATATTAAAGTATAAAATTATTGAATTGTGGACATCAAATGCAACATTACTCATTTCATTTGTCTACAAATGATAATTTAGCCTGAAATGATCTGTTTCTTTTTAGTTTCCAACATATCAAACCAAATGTTAAATTTATATAAAGAAAAGCAATAACTCCAATCATGAATAGGTTGCCTTGAATTCAATACTATCTTTTTTTCTCTTTAAATGACCAATTCGAGATTGGTCATGCACTTTTTATGTGATTTTTTTCTCAGTTATAATTTTCGTGTATTAGAAATCAAATGCGAGACTTTAACTTGAGTGACTAAAAATTCTCACCACTCAAGCCAACCATAATTAGTAGAAGTACACTAATTCACTAAAAATGACTCATATTATATATCTAGAGAGATTTTATGATATTTCCAACTGGTATGCCAAGCCATTAAATAGTTGTCACGTATCACTCTAATTAATAGAATTTTAATACTATATAATTAATTTAAAACATACTTTCTAGTTAATTAATTATATTATATAAATATTAAGGGTTGAAGTAAAAAATTTAAACTCTACAAAATAAATTTTAGACTCGAAATTGTGACTCCAAATGCTAATGTATATAGTATATCTTTAAATTATTTTTTGTTCGATGTATAAATAACGTGTTACGCCTAATGTACTGTAAAATTTTTATATTGTTTGGGTCGGTTAGACTGTACCATCTTAAAAATTAATCTCTCAACAGCTACTGGTGGAAAACGCTAATGAAAAAGCAGTTAGTTATGAGGTACACAGAAAGACGTGCATGTTACAATCAAGCACGAACCACCACTATATATAAAATCAAAACTCCAGCATTCAAATCGTCAACAATCCCCGCTCATTTCCTCTCCATTTCCTCCGCCGCATACGGCGGATAGAAACTTCAGCTGAGCTTAACTACTAACCGGCCATGGCGTCGGCGTTATTCGGCGATGATTTCACCGGAAGCAGTCGCCGGAGCTTCGCCTCCGTCAGTCGCCGGAGCTTAAATGATCCTTCTGACGTGTTTAATCGGAGTAGCAGAGGAAGAGAGGAGGACGAAGAGGAGCTAGTTTGGGCGGCAATAGAGCGGTTGCCGACATATGACAGGATGAGGAAGGGGATGCTGAAGGAGGTAATCGAGAACGGAAAAGTTGTCGACAAGGAAGTCGATATCCGGAAGCTTGGCTTGCTGGAGAAGAAACGGTTGATTGAGAGTATCATTAAAGATGCTGAAGAAGATAATGAGAAGTTACTTACTAGACTCAGAAACAGAATTGACAGGTCAGAGATTTTAATTTGTTCGTTCGGAAATATAAAAGACGTTGTTCGCCTTAACCATCAGCAACAAGTAGCTGTGTCGAAAGTAGATTGAGGACGTAACTCAATTGTTGTACTGAGCTATTGTATTATTGTATTGCATGTAACTCTGGCATGAATAGCGAGAGAACTATTGTAAAGAGGCATGTTCGGATTGTAAACTCTCAAAAATAGCGAGTGTAGATTGAGGACGGAACTCAATTGTTGTACCGAACTATTGTGGGTAGTTATAGCAAGAATACATAGCGAGGGACATATTGTAAAAAGGCTTGATCGGATTGTAAAAATCTCAAGCTTTTGTTCATACGGTTAGTAACATAGTGTTAAAGCCTTTAGGATTGAGGTCCTAACTTCAATTCCTGACAACCTCAGCTAGAGTTTTTGTTTCAAACGGTTGAGTGGCTAACAACATCTTTTATATTAATTTCTGATAGTTTTGAGGGTTTGTAGTCTGATAAATTGTTTTAATGGTGGTTTTAGGGTTGGAATTAAGGTTCCGCAGATTGAAGTACGATTTGAGAATTTGTCAGTGAAAGGAGAAGTTCGTGTTGGGAGCAGAGCTCTTCCTACTCTGTTAAATGTCACTCTGAACACCATAGAGGTGATGATTTTTCTTCGTGTCTGAATATTGTGACGGAATCAGGTGGTTAGAGACACCTGATTCTGTCGCAATATTCCGTTACTGATCAACAGATTTCTAGTAGTGATATTATTCGTCTTTTACATGATCATTGATTTTTTGTTTTTCCTGTTTTTGATTGTTCATATACTACTATAGAGTGTTCTTAAGTTGATTCGGCTTGCTCCGTCAAACAAGAAACGGATCCAGATTCTTAATGATGTCAGTGGAATTGTCAGACCATCCAGGTATTTTCAGATAACCTGACACTATATATTTAATTTTCTGATTCATACTGTTATTAGAACATAATGACCCAATTTTTGTTCAGAACATAGTCAAAATTACATAATATTAGTCAACAATTTTGGTTGTATGTTAATTCAGAGACATTAATAAGATGGACTGATATCATATAGCACTTTTTTTCAGAACATAGTCAAAAATACATAATATTAGTCAACAATATTTGTTTTATGATAATTCAGAGACATTAACAAGATGGACATCGTATAGCATTTTTTTTTTGTCCTTATATCGAGCCTGTTAAAATGGTGAATTTTCAGGATGACACTACTACTTGGTCCACCGAGTGCAGGGAAAACAACATTGTTGCTAGCACTTGCTGGGAAACTTGATCAGGATCTAGAGGTGTATATATCTACCATTGAATTTTTCGTTTATTAGTTATGCCTGAAACTTTTCTTATTTATATTTGCATAATTATGTGAACAGAAATCAGGGAAAATCACCTATTGTGGTCATGAAATGCATGAATTTGTTCCTCAAAGGACTTGTGCTTATATTAGTCAACATGATGTTCACTTTGGAGAGATGACAGTTAGAGAAACACTGGATTTTTCCGGACGATGCCTAGGCGTGGGTACAAGATACGAAATGCTATCAGAACTTACAAGAAGAGAGAAGGAAGGAGGGATTAAACCAGATCCTGAGATTGATGCATTCATGAAAGCAACTGCTGTATCAGGCCAAGAAACAAGTTTGGTTACAGATTATGTCCTTAAGGTTTGTCTATGCAAATTCATTAAGTTTCTGTTAAATGTCCATTGTGATTGATTCATTTGAATATCTATCAGATACTTGGATTGGATACTTGTGCGGATATTTTGGTTGGGGATGAGATGCGAAGAGGTATCTCCGGAGGACAAAAGAAGCGTGTGACCACTGGTATGCTTTCTCATACACTTTCAGAAATAAAAATTAAGAATTAGTTTGTGTAGTTTTATCTGGGTTTGACCACAATAAGTAGTATTTAGTAATGTATAATATTTTAATTGTATCGTAGTGTCAGCCTATGTTACGCGGACACCGAACTGGAAACGGACTCAGACATACTGGTCTAATAGTTTGTAACTGATACAGGAGAAATGATAGTGGGGCCTGCAAAAGTGCTTTTAATGGATGAAATATCAACTGGGTTGGATAGTTCTACTACTTTCCAGATATGTCAGTTCATGAGGCAAATGGTACATATCATGGATGTAACCATGATTATTTCTCTCCTTCAACCAGCACCAGAGACATTTGAACTTTTTGATGATGTGATTCTACTTTCAGAAGGTCAGATTGTTTATCAAGGTCCACGTGAAAATATCCTCGAATTCTTTGAACATATGGGCTTTAAATGCCCTGTAAGAAAAGGAATTGCTGATTTTCTACAAGAAGTAACTTCCAAGAAGGATCAAGAACAATATTGGTACAAAAAAGACCAGCCTTACAGATTTGTATCAGTTCCTGAATTTGTACGAGGCTTCTATTCTTTCCACATTGGCCAACAGCTTGCAAACGATCTTTTTGTTCCGTATGATAAATGTAGAGCTCATCGTGCTGCATTGGTGACCAAAAAGTATGGAATTTCAAATTGGGAACTATTCAAGGCTTGTTTCTCAAGAGAATGGCTACTGACTAAGCGAAACAAGCCTGTGTACTTGTTCAAGACAGCCCAGATAACAATCATGTCAATAATTGCTTCCACAGTCTTTCTTAGGACACAGATGAAAGTAGGGACAGTAGCAGATGGACAGAAATTTTTTGGAGCATTGTTTTTCAGTCTAATTAATGTGATGTTTAATGGGCTAGCAGAACTTGCATTGACATTGTTCAAACTAGACATCTTCTTCAAGCAAAGGGATTTCCTGTTCTATCCTGCTTGGGCTTTTTCCTTACCTATATGGGTGCTTAGGATCCCATTATCAGTCATGGAGGCAGGGATATGGGTTCTCCTGACCTACTACTCTATTGGTTTTGCTCCTTCAGCCACCAGGTAATGGTTTTAAAGCTTTCCACTTATGGTTCTATGAATTCGAAGATAGCAGCAAGTCCTGGAATTTTTAGGTATTCACTTTGATTGATGATGTATCTGTAATGTCTTCTTGTTCCTCAGGTTTTTCAGGCAGTTCCTGGCATTTTTAGGCATACATCAGATGGCTCTATCTCTCTTTCGGTTCATTGCGGCCATTGGAAGAACACCAGTTGTTGCAAATACACTCGGTACCTTTACGTTGCTTCTGGTTTTTGCGCTCGGAGGGTTTGTTATTGCCAGAAGTAAGTAGTTGACTGCTCCTGATCATTCAAATTAGTCCTGAAACAAAAGTACTACCAGGACCTGATACTAGTTTAACTCTGCACATAAATGATTTAGCACCATCTAATTTTTCTGATTACAGATGATATCGCACCTTGGATGATATGGGGTTACTATGTTTCTCCTATGATGTATGGACAGAATGCAGTGGTCATGAATGAATTCCTAGATGATAGATGGAATGCAGTAAGATATTTCCTCCATTTGATTTCTTTGAGTACAGATTCACCATTTCATTAAGTGTTTATTCAAATTATTTCCTAATATGCAGCCCAATCCGGACCCCAGGTTTGATGCACCTACAGTTGGCAAAGTACTTTTGCAATCTAGAGGCTTCTTCACTGATGAATATTGGTTTTGGATCTGTATTGGAGCACTATTTGGGTTTTCTATTCTGTTCAACATTCTATTTATACTTGCATTGAGCTTCTTGAATCGTAAGTCATAGCTGCTCAAAGTTTTTTGTATAAACAAAACATGTCGGGAAGCTCTTTAATCTAAAAACACAATTCTTTTCAGCTTTGGGCAGTTCAAAAGTCGTCATTGCAGAAGAAGATGAGAATGATAACTCAAACTCTGGAAAGCACCAAACAAAAGGTTCTTTTAAGTAGCATATATGTGTAGCAGAGATTAGAAACTTTAGCAAAATATCACAATTCTTGAAGTTTTACAACTTAAAACTATCAATGAATATACCTAAATGTTGATAAATAATTGCAGGTAGGAAGATGACAGTTAAAAATTCTTCAGAAAGTGTTGGCGTTGTGAGCAGTTCATCCAAAACAGGAATGATAATGCCCTTTAAACCGCTTTCACTTGCATTTGACCGTGTGAATTACTATGTGGCAATGCCCGCGGTAAGTCATTTTGTTACTAAATGGCTCATTACTTGTATGAATATTTAGTTTTTTTATTTTGTTTTGTTTAAGATGGAATGTTGAGATCTTATGAGTGACCATTGAGGTGAAATATTGGGTTCCATCATAAACAGGAGATGAAGAATCAAGGAATCCAGGAAAAAGAACTTCAATTGCTACAAAATGTTAGTGGTTCTTTCAGACCAGGAATATTAACAGCACTGGTAGGTGTCAGTGGTGCTGGTAAGACTACATTAATGGATGTTCTAGCTGGAAGAAAGACCACTGGGCGTATCGAAGGAAGTATATACGTCTCTGGTTACCCAAAAAACCAAGAAACATTTGCTCGAGTTTGCGGTTACTGTGAACAAAATGACATTCATTCACCAAATGTTACTGTCTATGAATCTCTGGTGTTTTCTGCCTGGCTCCGTCTTTCTAACGATGTTGATACTAAAACACGAAAGGTATGAATATATGATATATTCGCTTGAAAAATAGTTGT
Source organism: Euphorbia peplus (assembly GCA_028411795.1). Classification (NCBI taxonomy): domain Eukaryota; kingdom Viridiplantae; phylum Streptophyta; class Magnoliopsida; order Malpighiales; family Euphorbiaceae; genus Euphorbia; species Euphorbia peplus. The sequence goes on from CP110841.1 coordinate 34,895,697, forward strand.
ATAGTACTTATGGAGTTGTTGTCTAATGATTATGAAGTTGTTTGTCCAGATGTTTGTTGAAGAGGTTATGGAGTTGGTTGAGCTAAAGCCAATTCGCGACTTTCTTGTTGGACTTCCAGGAGTAAATGGTCTGTCAACAGAACAAAGAAAGAGGTTGACAATTGCAGTAGAGTTAGTTGCAAATCCTTCTATAATCTTCATGGACGAACCGACTTCTGGCCTTGATGCCAGAGCCGCTGCCATTGTCATGCGTACTGTAAGAAACACTGGAGACACAGGAAGAACTGTTGTATGTACAATTCACCAGCCAAGCATAGACATTTTTGAGGCTTTTGATGAGGTTTTTCTATCACATTTGTTGGATTTTTTTCTTTCATTGCTCATCTCGTATACTTCTTTATACTGATTTTTGGGGCATGTAACTCGGTACTTTGTTGCTTGTAGTTATTGTTGATGAAAAGAGGTGGTCAAGTCATTTATGCAGGACCCCTTGGCCGTAATTCTCACAAGCTAATAGAATATTTTGAGGTCAGTATTTCACTTTCTGTTGTTTATGTTAGACATAATTAATACCAATCTCATAATTGTATCTATCGATTTAAATTTTTTGATTAACTATTTCTTTGATACAATATTTCTCGGTTTAGAGTTCAAATCCTGATGACCGTATTTATTTCTGCATAAGCCCAATGGACATTTGCTTGAACTAATTTTCCTCCGAAGCAATCTTTAGAAATATCACTACTTAATTTTCAATTCACCTCTGACTATTGTATGAAATGTGAATAACTCGTCCTCCTCTCTTCGAAACAATGGGCAGTTCTTATTTCGTCGGTGCTTGAAACAATTTTTTTCCTTCTCAATGTTACTATATCCCTGGAGTCAATAATTAGTATTGACGGATGCTATTCATGGTACAGGCTATCCCTGGAGTCCCTAAGATCAAGGATGGTTCCAACCCTGCGACATGGATGCTTGACATAACTACTCCGTCAATGGAAACACAACTGCAAGTGGATTTTGCGGAAATTTACGCTAAATCCCCCCTCAATAAGTATGCAAAAATCTGTAAATAATATTTTGCGGAAATTTATGTTCTCCTCTCTAAAAGTATGTCAAATCTGTAAATAGCAACCTATATATTTGATCCTAAATGCTCAAAATGTTCTGTTCTGTTGACTAATCATACATCCCTAAATGTAGGAGAAATGAGGATCTTATTGAAGAGCTAAGCGATCCAGCACCAGGTTCTAAAGATTTGTACTTCTCTTCAGAATTCTCACAACCTTTTCTCATTCAATGCAAGGCATGTTTTTGGAAACAACATTGGTCTTACTGGAGAAACTCTCAGTATAATGCCATACGTTTCTTCATTACAATAGTCGTTGGACTTCTATTTGGTCTCGTCTTTTGGGGTGCAGGGAAAAAGACGTAAGCCTCGAATCCATTAGATCCGCGAAAAGTTGTGAATTTCCCTTTGATTAACCGAAACTTTCTCTGTGAACAGATCTAAACAACAAGATGTACTGAATCTGATGGGAGCCATTTACTCGGTAGTATTTTTCCTTGGTGCAAGCAACACTAATGCGGTGATACCAATTGTGAATATTGAAAGATCAGTTTTTTATAGAGAAAGGGCAGCTAGAATGTATTCTGCATTGCCTTATGCATTTGCTCAGGTGCGCATATACTGTTAAACTTTTATCTGATGAGTACGCTAAGTCACTATGTGGCATAGAAACAGTTAGTGAAACGTACACTGAGAAGGGTTATTTTATTTCTAAAGAAACATAGTTATGACACGAAATTGAAACAGAAACGGCTGTGAAACATAGAAATCTTACAGAAAAGAGTTCTGTGCAACATAGTTTAGTGGCGGAGCTAATTCTAAGAGATTGGGGCCCGAGTTTTATACGCTTGGATAAAAAAAACCTGCTCCCTCTGCAGACAGAAATGTGGTTTTGGCATATTGGCACACATTTCTTAGAGACTATGGGGCTTTGCCAGGGGCGGGACAATCCTTTCTTAGACATGGCGCCTGTCCCCCTCTGACCCTCAACGATGAACTCAACTCACATAAGGAAAACGAGGGCTGGTCCGAGTTGCAAGTAGTTGATATCTTATATGTCAAGTAGGGATTCGATTCTCTACTCAGTTTACAGCCATTTTGAATACTTGTCTGTAGTAAATCTTTATCGAAGTTTGTAACTTAGCAAAGTCTTTGAAATGGATAGCCGAACCATACGAGAACTTTTTGAGACAATTATTTATAGAAGCAATTATTCTTATACTTGCAGGTGGCAATAGAGGCAATTTATGTTGCAGCTCAAGCGACTGTCTACACGCTAATACTTTTCAGCATGATTCATTTTGATTGGACGGCTGCACATTTCTTCTGGTTCCTCTACTTCGTCTATACGAGCTTCGTCTACTTCACATTATATGGTATGATGATTATGGCATTAACATCAGGTCAACAAATTGCAGCTATTGCCATGTCCTTCTTCATATCCTTCTGGAACTTGTTCTCAGGTTTCTTAATTCCCAGAATGGTACGTAATTATTATTCCAATTTACTTTTTCTTTTATCATGCTTAATTCGTAAGATCAATCTAATGGCCAAGTCCTGGTTTCATGTCCTAGAAGTTTGGGGGCTTAAAAACACATGCATAGGAGAAATTCTAGAACGCTCCGAGGGAGTAAGATATGAGGGCTATTTAGTGTACTAATAAAGTTATAAAGTTATATTTATGACTAATAGACTAATAGAGCATGTACTCCGAGACTGATCTAGAATCTCTCCATGCATAAGGTGTACAAAATGGATATATTACATTTATAAGTTCTGAATTTCAAACTTACTTTTATTATGATCTGAGTTTCAAAAATGAACATTATGATCCCTTAACTTGTTACTTTAATAGCATAATGGTCCTTTTATGATGACCTCAAAATTAAAATTTACAAAAATTTACAAGAATTAAAGTTGTAAGCATTCTCTCTAAACAACCATTTTATTACTCATAACAAAGTATACCCAAATGATTTCAAAACAAAATTCAAGAACTAAACTTGTTTCTAATATCATTTCCATCCAATCTACATTCAAAGATTATATCTTATTGGAGTAATCATACTAATCAGAGTAATTAAAAAAGAAAGTGCAAAATTTAGGACCATATAATGTTCATTTTTGAAACCATAATAAAGCAAGGCTAATGGGCTAAAGTTGAGCGTACATAGCATAATATTTATCATGGTAAAATGGAGAAATTATGTTATGATTTCTGTCAATAGAGCCGATCAATAGATATATGTCACTTTTCCTTCTTTTTTTTAACACCAATCATCTCCCAGTGAAGTGGTATTATTCTTTTATTATTATTTTATCATTGATCGGGTTGTTGCACCTAATCCATAATCAAAGTTTTCGGCTAAAATGGGACGTGAGGTCAATGTTACATGGCAAAAACTAGCGGAACAATAGACTGTACAATACTAGGAATTTTTCCATGGCCTGTTAGTAAGTGGACCTAGACGTTACCTGGGCTTAGTATTGGGCCCATAATTTTATTTTTTTAATTAATCCGATTACTCTGTTCAATGTTTTGACCATCCTTTAAATGACTCTTAAGGTTCTCTATGTATGTTAAAAAGCAAACTAGAGACTTTAATTTAAGCAATTAGAGACTTTTATTACTCAAATAAATCTCAATTAGTTCTTTTGATGTCTTGTGATTATTAACAGGGTATTCCGATATGGTGGAGGTGGTACTATTGGGGATCGCCGGTGGCCTGGACAATATATGGTCTGGTTGCATCTCAATTAGGTGACAAAGATGATACTATTGAAATACCAGGAGCTGGTAACATGACAGTAAAAGCTTTTCTTAAAGAAAATTTGGGGTATGATCGTAACTTCCTCCCCGTTGTTGCCGTGGTTCATATTGGTTGGAGTCTTATTTTCTTATTTGTCTTTGCATACGGCATTAAGTACCTTAACTTCCAAAGGAGGTAAAAAAAAAAAGAGTAAATAAATATATATATATATATGATTTACCACGTTTTCATTCATTTATTCTGCAAAATATACCATCTGAAATTGTACATATTTAGGAGCAGTAAAGAGTTTCCTTTTCATTTTTGTTATTGTCATTGTTTTTGTAAACACGGATTTTTCATTACAATATTGAGATTAGGAAAAGCCTATGGTTACTTGGTATTTTGGTTACTTTGTCTTCTCAACTATTAGATCAACTTCCATTCCGCTTATTCAATAGTGATGATAGACAAAATAATTGCAAAGTAACTATAGAAAAGTCCTTGAGATTTAATTAAATAAGCATCCAAATTTAAGTATGGGTGAAATATTTTGCACTTATATATAAAGATAAAAAATAGAGAATTATCCTTTCAATTATAAAAATAATTCATACATTTATTTATTATAAAATACAAGAATACATAAGCTTTAGTTATAAAAATAATTCATACATGTTTTTAATGATACTCTTTTAAACTTTAAAAAGTACAATAACGCTTTAAATTTTCTTTAACTTGAAACGTTTGTTGATCAAGCAAATTTGGAGATGTGGGTTTGTGCCCCTTAACGATAAGTATTAGTCCAATTTGGTAAGGGTATTATTGTCAACGAGGTCATGTTTATTTGGACTTATTAATACTTAATTTCAGCTCAGTTCAGTAGTTTCACTTCAATAAATGAACTCCAATTCGGTTTAATAATTTTTAGTTCAGTTTAATAACTTTCAATTAAATTTTTCTCAATCATAAAAAAAGTATCTTAAGTTGTGTATAAACACAAAAAATTGAGTATTTGATTTAAACAGACTAAATTGCCTAGACGACGAAAATAAAATTCATTTTCGATTAGTTATTGATTAATCTCTGACAATTCTTCAAAAATCATTAACCACCTAACTAAGCACTCTGCGTATTTTATACAATTTTTTTTTTTATTTTATCTAGGATTGGCCTTGAGTCCTACTTTATTCCACATCACTGATTAAAATTGTTATTGAATAGTATTGCTTCCATAATTTCTTGAATAATGAGAACCTTATAATGCAGCTTATAAGGTATTTTATTATTAGAATTACAAATTTCAGCGAAGAAGAGAAAAATAATGCATGGTTGGCGCAGTAGTAGTATGAGGTTGTGCTTGGTATGGAGATCTGCGCAATAGTAGTATGAGGTTGTGCTTGAATTCAGTTCAGTTTTGATTTATTATTATTCTTATTATTCTTATCAATAAATTAGTAATAGATATTTATTATTTATATTTTTATATATAATCTATGATCTAGAGTTTATTTTCTAGAGTCTCTTCATACTCAGCTTAATTTATTTCTCAAAGTGTAAGCAGGATAGATATTTTCAGGAATTTTCGTTGGGTTTTTTCATATGCTTTTTCTTTCCCTAATAATATATTGCTTTTGTTACCAAAAAAAGTAATATATTGCTTTTGGGCATATTTCATAACCGAAGGGAGGAGCGACTTTCTAGACTTCCAGTCCATATTGGATTTTCGTTACTATTATTGGATAATGCATGCACGTTACACATGCATAATAATTTAGGATAAGATAAATCTATAATGACAAGTAATGGGCACATATACCGAACTCTTTAAAGAATAAATGATTAAAAAAATAATACATCTAAATATAATATAATTAAAAAATTTAGGGATATTTTATGGTTACTTTGTTTTTCACAAAGTAACCATTACTTTGTTTTGTCAACCATTGGATCATGGGTTAAAAACTAATCTAATGGTGAAAATGACAAAGTATAGACAAAGTAAGGGAAAAACAAAGTGACCATAGCCTACACCAGAAATTTATCATCGAAGTATGAATCTACATATTTAAAATTATAAATCATGATATAGAGAAATAGTGCTTGAAATTACTTTTGGCACAACAACGAGAACCATACTTCAACTAATACTTACCGACTTCATAGTCTTTATCTTTGTCTTTTAGAATGACTTCATGAACTTCAAAGAATCATATCAATGTGATACCCTTCTATCTTTCTAGAAATAAAAAAAAAAAAGAAATCTATAAATGGAGGCAAAGTTATTTTTCAGTTAACCGTTATCATTTTTCTATCTAACTCATTATTTATGTCCTTTGTTTATGGCTATAAACAGAACTTGTATGAACTTGACTAATTTTGTTGATTTTGCTAAATAGTTAATAAATTTGGTTAAATTAAATCGAATTTTGTTGAAAATAAGCTAAAAAGAACGAGATTTTATTATTAGAATTACAAATTACAGAGGAAAAGAGAAAAATAATGCACCTTATAAAGTATTTTATTATTGAAATCTCAAATTACACATTCAAACTTAGCGCAATACAGAAAATCAACACGAAACACAAAGTTTAAAGTTCAATAAGAGCAAAATTCAAAAGCAAACACACATTAAAATACTAATAAGGCAGGAAACGAAAACCTGTTGTGCATGAATTCACATGAGTGGGCGTTTTTTAGACACTTAGGCCAGAGCCACTAAACTTGTCTCGAGTGATTTGGTCGAGCCTTTCTGCCATTTCAGGTGTGAAATAGTTTTTCCAGTCTCCAACTTCACCTTTTCTAAAAAATAGATTGTTTTCAATTTGGATTGGTATATATTTATTAGTGATTTTGCTCTTATTCACTTCCAAATTGCTTAAATTCTCAAAACTACACAAATGAGCAATTTTTTCCACCATTCCTTGTTTTTCTTCTTCAAGAGAGAAAGGACAACCAATAAAATTGGCAATTTTTTTCACATAAAAGCAAATATCATTTTTTAGGTCTTCATATTTCAGAAATAACACTCTATCGGGATGTTCCAGACTTGCTTTCCAATATCCCAACAAATGATCCCAGTATGGTCCATATTCACACACTCCATTGCAGAACTTCTCGTACCCCTCCTCGAACGTGATAATCTCTGATTTCTTATTACACGAAAAATGCCAAAGTGAAACAACAACATCCTTGGGATCCCTGCATACGTAAATTATTTTGTTGTTGGAGTCGAGAATGGATTTAGGCAACGACTTGAAAGGAACATGAGTCGAAAATAACGGAAATCTAGCGTCCCTTTCATGGCCAACGGAAAGAAGCATTTCTTGATTACGTACAAGAGCATGCGGAAGGTTAGTGAGTAAAGGACTTGTGGAGGAATTTGGATCGCTATCAAGATACTTGGATCGAGTTGAAATGGCAAACGAGAGAGATTTTAGCCAAGTTGTACCTGATTTCGGAATGCTACAAACGATAATATCATCTGGTCTTGGAACAAAGTTTTTCTGAAACAATATCACACCTTTGATAAAATCTGGAAAGCCCCAAAAATCTTGGTATTTGTATAGATTTAGTGAAACGCGCCAACTTGGTTGTTGAGGTAGTGCTAAGATGTCGATTTCTTCATCGTCGGCATCATTGGTTTTCATGGTTGAATAAGTATCCATGAGGAGAAAGAGCAAGTGAAATAGTTTTGATTAGCAAATGACTATACAATACAAGTCTTGGGCTTCCTTTTATAGATTAACCATGTCAATTATTTAATTATTTCTTTGAAAGCCATTAAGGTTTTGCCATATCGGCGCCACATAGGACTGCAAGGTTAAAATGATGTGTTTTTTCGAGTTTAAGGGTTAAAGTGGTAAGTGAAAAACATGAGAGATTAAAGTGAAAAAAAGTGTCAACTTTAAGACTCTATGGAGGGGTTAAGTCTTTTTTTTTTAATATGACTTACATGTGACCACATGTTTGGCACGTGAATGAATTTCATTGGTATTGGAACCTCGCCTCAGGGGCTTTCGAAGAAATAATTAAGAAAAAAGTAAAAATAAAACTCTTGTAGTTTCATGCATTTGCAAATATAGAAGTGTAGTTTCTTGTAGTTTGAGACAAAAATTTGTCTAAATACCATTTTGAAAAAGTGAGTATAGTTTGAGAACCACTTATGTAATTTACCCGTGGAACCTTATAGAATTGATAATACATACACGTTACAAATGCATAATAATTTAAAATAAGATAAATCTATAATGGCGAGTAATGGGGTAACCGAACTTTTTAAAGAATAAATGATAAAATAAAATACTTCTAGATATAATATAATTAAGAAATTTATCAACGAAGCTTGAATCTGCATATTCAAAATCATAAATCGTGATATAGAGAAATAGTGCTTTAAATTACTTTTGGCACAACAATGAGAACCATGCTTCATCCAATATTTACCGACCTCATAGTCTTTGTCTTTTAGAATGACTTCATGAACTTCAAGAATCATATCGATGTGATATTGGACAAAACCCTTCTATCTTTCTAGAAATAAAACCTTTCTAGAAATAAAACATGAAAAAAGAAACCTATAAATGAAGACAGACGTCAACTCCTCATGAAAGAAGATAAACCACAATCACTCATATCAAAAGAGAGAGAAATTGTATAGTGAGAATAAACAAAAAATTTCAAATAAAGAAGAAGCTAATAAATCTATGAGATTTATTCAAAAGTGATAAATAAACAACACAATACAAAGAATTAATTTATTTTCCAGTTAACTGTTATCATTTTTCTATCTAACTCATTATTTATGTTCTTTGTTTATGGCTAAACAGAACTTAATTTGTTGATTTGGCTTAAATGGTTAATAAATTTGATTGAATTTAACTGAATTGAATTTGATTGAATTAAATCGAATTTTGTTGAAAATAAGCTAAAAAGAACAAAACTTTAATCTTCTTATTTGAAAAGCACATTATAAGATCTCCATCTTTAGCCATAAATTAACTTTTCCCCATTTTTGTTAAAGCACAGAAAAGTTCAAAGGCTACAAAAGCCGTTTAAACAAAATTTCAGGCTTCGGGTCTCCATACCACCGGTCGAGAAAATTCTTTAATTTTTTGTGGTAATTGTTTGGGGAAGCATAGGTTTGAATTTGAATTCGACTTCGAATTCAGTTAGAGAGGGAATCTATTAAGGCTATAACTATAATGTTATATTACATTATGAATCACAAAATCAAAGTTACTAATTCAAATTATCGGTATCACGTACAAGCTTCATTGATGGGAGAACAATGGCAGCCACTGGATTAGTCTCTACTCCTCCACTTTCATCAATAATCAATCTCAGACCATCAACATGCAGTTTCCCATGATGACCGCTAACCACAATGGTCGGTTTTCCCGTTAGTTCCTGAAACACAACACAATCCAAGGCTCAACAACAAGTAGCCAAGTGACCGACTTATTGAAAGAAAACTGAAATACAAAAAGAGGCAATGGCCATGAACATCACCTGTGGTATATCCCAAACATTTTTTCTTCCACTTAGAGGCTCCACCTTGGGTATGCTAGTGTCCTTAGCTTTCAAAAATTTCAGCTGTTCTTCGACGCTTTTCCCTTTCTCTAAACCGGCATGTACAGCAATCAATGTACAGTGTTGAATTCCTTCTTCATTCTCTATACATACATCTTCCTGCAGAAGAATTTGGATATAATATAACCAAGTTTCTTTCCTTTGCTGATCAAGAATGTATATCAAGTTACTGAAAAAATCCAAAGCTCAGCACTAAGGAAAACACAAAATATGCGGTAAATTACATTGACGGAGGCTGAAATATAACACTATAAACATTGGGACTCCTAAACTTCATTTTTTGAATTTGAATATTTGATGTTACGATAAATTCAAGAATTTTTATGTATAGAAATGAAGTTTATATTCAGGAGCCAAGAATGTATTTTTCCCCAAAATACACAATCAAGCCAATTGGTGCAGTTCACATGATAAGGTTGTCAACAGGGACGGATCTAGGGGGATTTAGTGGGTGCTCCTAGTCGTTGAAATATGTTAAAAAAGTACAAAACTTGAAATTATGTACGAAACTTTAAATTATATGAAAAAGTACAAAACCAAATATAACTTTAGTATCAAAAGTAGTTCCTGGATGCAAAATATGATCCTTTAGTAGGTGTAGCTTATCATTTTGATTCATGAACTTCAACTGTGGCATATACAATATGTTGCAGCGGAAACTTCTATTGGGTAGCGCTTCCCTGTTTCATACCGTTTCGGAAACGAAAAATCCCCAGAAACCCATACGTTTCCGGGCGCATTTCTATCACTACTGAAAATAGTAGACTTGTTTATGGTCTAAGAAACCATTTCCGCTAGTAAACTCAATCCAAATTCTATTCCGACTATTATTTTAGCAATTGAAAGTTTGAAACTTTCTCTTTTACTTAAAACTTTTTAATTGATGATCATTTCTATCCAAAAATTTCTAGTTATTTCTAATTTTTACCCCACTATTGTAATGATCAATTCAGTATAAGTCATGATTTCTTACTATTATACACTACGTTTTTAATATTTACATGTTTCCCCGCAAAAAAGAATTCTTATGTTTTCTAGAAATAACGTTTCACGGTACCCATTACTGTCTCCATCCCCATATCCGTCCGTCTCCATTTCCGTGCAACACGGAAACATAATTGAAGTGCAAGAACTAAAATGTCAAATTGTGGTCAGGTCATATTTTACCTCTTCATGTACCCAAACCAAATCAGCAAGAAACTTCTTGTGTTCATCAGGAACTGCATTCATGAGATCTGCAAAAATTACAATAAAAAATTTAGAGCAATACCAAAATACAAATAAAAGGAAAGCACAACGGTAACAAACCATGACATTTGAGCCTTTGCAACTAGAAAAATTTGGTATTTATAGTCACACCACATGCAAATGCTCAAAACCAAACATTTTTGTCCTTGTTTACTTTTCCAAAGACATTCATAAATCAAAAGAACTAAATCAAACCGCAGGGTAACGTTTACCCATGGCTACCTAAATTTTGCTCTTAACAATAAGGTCACTCAACTTCGAAATATGACGTAAAAACGCGTATGCTGTTTATTAATATTTTGACCTGTTAAAAAAGTAAACGGCATCAAAATGACCATTCACAATCTCAGAATGAAAAGGTTTGCGAACAACAATCACTTATTACCATGGTTCAAATTTTACAAACCACCATTTCAAATTTTTATCTCAATAAACTACCATGTTGTCTTCTTTAACCATAAAACAAATAATTATCTCAAAACTAAAAAGTTCAAGAGTAAATTATCTTAAAACCAAAAGGTTAAAGAGCTGAAATTGATTAGAATATGAAATTCCATAAGCTTTACATTGTACATTAGAGTGCTCTAATGTTACTCCTCAAAGTACTATTTAAATTCAGAAAATGAGGCAGGGAGAATGTTTCTCCAATCATGAGTTGGCTACCTAAATGTTTAAGGATTCATTTTGGCTTCTTAAATTTGAGAAGGATATGAGGCTATAATTGGTGTATACACGAAAATCAAGACATTTCATTTTAAGTAAGTATTGTTTTAGTAGTATTTTGGAGAGTAAATTAGACAAGATGATAAAAGTTGCTCTTATTAGATGGTATTTTAAGGGTCAAGGTTGGGTTATTTAATGGCGAAATTTAGTGTATGAAGGTGAATATAAATTAGTAACATCAAATTTGAGTGAGCATTGCTTCAATCTATGTAGCATGGGCACGGAAAATTGTACATGGACAAGGATATGAGAAAAGTTCCCTTTAAATATAAACTTCATAAACTAGGAAACAAGAATGAAATGGACACGGACACGGACACGTATACGGATACGGATACACCAGCTGCTAAACAGAGTCTCCATGTAACATAGGCATCCTCAAAAACCAGAACCAACATCGCAAGCACTGAAAGCTACCAATTACTCATTGTCAAATTCAAACAAAACCCAACAATCATTTGCATAATCATAACTTAAACACACAAATTTAACATCAGAAATATCAGAATCACATACCAGAAGATCCATGAGGAACTCCATAGGACTCAAAAGTAGGAGCAGCATCATAAATAGAACCCTTAAGTTCAGTTCCTTTAGAAGGTACAATTTGAAACTTAGGAGTTCCAGCCCATCTTCTCCCCTGTAAAATGAGTTAATGGATCATAAACGTGCTTATATATTCTGCATAAGTACATTAAAACCTCTATATAGTAATATATTTGAGACGAGATTATTTGTACAACAATTGGAAGTTATTACTATACACAGTTTAGTACAACAAAGATTCTCAACACTTAGACCGACTATTTATATAACACTTATTTCTAAATGAAATATTCCTATATAGAGAGGTTTTTGTATCATGTTATCGTGTCAGAAATTGACAGTTTTACCTGTAAATACATATTCTCATACCCAACACCCTTATACCACCCTTCCCTATCCTCGTTCTCCTCATACGCCTTCCACCCTTCCCGAAACGACACCCCGTTTCCGGGCTCCGGGACAACCCTCAAAAAGGCCCCAAAAGCAAGGTCATGGTTCCCGGACAGAAACACATGCTTCTGATTGGGATACTCCGAGGGTAACTTGATCAGAAAATCAAGTACTTGTTTGGTATTTGGACCTCGATCGCAGTAATCTCCCAGAAATATGACTGTGGCTGAGGTGAAATCGTCGCGGGGGAGTGATTTTTGGAGGTTGGACCAGAGGTTTTGGAGCTTGGAGTAGAGTCCATGGATGTCTCCTATGCAAATTACCACTCTGGGTTTTCTGGTGCCGGAATCTGAGGGTTCGGTGTTTGGCATTTTGGGGAGAGGTATTGAGATTGTGAGATGAAATGATGTACAGGAAGGTGCTGGGTTTTGGTTTCTATGGCGGAATTCATAGAGATGTATGTATTTTTATGTGGGGTGATGGGGAAGACAAGCAGAAGAAATATTCTTTTTGATGTTGTTTAAGCAGAATTAAACAGCGAATTATCTCTAATCCAACTCTAATCCTCATCAATCAAATAGTTGCCAAATTATCCGTGGGTTCAAGGGCTAGCTTGACGTTAATCGATTAATGCTTGTTGGGTTTTAGAGACTTAAAATATGTATCCACAAACACAAAATCATACTAAAATATTCTGATTTAATAGTGCATATATAATCATTTATATTGACGAATTGAGTAAATAATTTTTGTGTGTTTGTTTGTTTTTTATTTATCGTAATAGTATTAAATACTAACAATGTTTATAGTTGGGCGATCTAGGTTCGAACGTGAGGTGGAAGGAAAAAAAAAATATTTAAATTTTAGTTCATTCTCCTCCTCTTTACAAAATTATTACTATACTATCATGTACCAACACTAATGCACCGAATTATTTTATGATGAGTGATCTCGTGTTACATACAATATCTCTTATTAAAAGTACTTAAAATTATAGAATTTCATAAAAAAAAATCATTATTTAATAAACTTATAAATCCTCTTGTCTCACTTACGCTGTCGTGGCATTTTTTGTGTGAGTTTTGTTAAGCGTAAAACTAATTGGGTAGCAAATATGTTAGCTAAAGCTGCTTCTTCTCGGCCAAATCCAATTGTTTGGAGTTCAGATCCTCAATTTTTTAAATTTGCAGCTGCTTTCGATCTTTGATTATTAATGATATTACGTTCAGTTAAAAAAAACACATCCTCATGTTTTAGTATGAAAATTGGGTGGAACTCGAGTATCTACCGAAACTTAAGAATGTTTTTGATAATAAATATTCCAAATTGCAAATGGAGTTAAATGAAGATGAGAACTCTCTGGAATCATTGTTTCAATTATGTTCATGACATGAGTAAAAGACTGTTTTCGTCCAATAGATCTTTGATTTTGCCAAAATGAGAATGTAATTTGTGATGTTAGGGAACTAGTTGTATGGACATTGCTCAAATTGGACTTGAAACGGAGCTGTTAAGGAAAAAAAAAATGCATCTCATAATTACTGATGATATGTATTTTTCATTTTCATACCTAATTTAAATTATCATCTCGTTCGCTATTTCACTATTTCAAAAATGCCCATGACTCGAGATATTTTTGGTTCTATCTATTTAAATAATAATTATAAGCAAGCAAAATTGCAAGAATCGAAAAACTAAACTAAATTAACGATTTTATATTTTGGTTCGTTTCAAAATTGAAACCAATGTATCGTCATCTTATGTTTATTAATATTCTTGGCTTAAACAATCCAATTGGTTTGTCAGCAAATGTATCCACCACCAACAAGTGATTATTTTCTTTTGTACATGTTCTGCATCTTAACGGGCGAGACTTTTGGCCATAAATAAGATTTCTAATTCGCAAAAAATTGAATATCACACCATGGCTCTTGAAGAGTATTTACCATTTCATAACTACGAGCATAATGATATTAATAAATTGTTAGGGATCGTGGACCTTAAGTAAAGTTAAAGAATCCCCCATTAAATGTGTGACATGTATAGTAGACTACTACTACACATGTCACACATTTAATGGGGCTCCTTCATCTTTAACAGGAATCCTGAACCCTCTAATAATTTCTCTAATAAAAGGTACTGTTAATTTTTCTGAGATAGTTAAAAGAATGTGGCTTAAACAATCCAATTGGTTGTAGCATGAAGTGTAAAATTTGATTGGCACACAAAGAGGTTTTTGGACCCGTTTGCTGCTTCTGGTTGTTGTTTATTGTTCCTGCTTGCGATTTACTGTTTCGTTTTGTTGTTTGTGTTTTGGTGTTTGATTATTAGCGTTTGGTAAAATTATAATTAATTGTTGCTGTTAGAATATAAAATGATTAATTTTGACATATTGAATTTTTTTTATTAATGTAAAACGCAAAAAATAATAAAGTAAAATAAGATATGCAGTATTTTATTTTTACAGAAAAGCCGTATTCTGATGCTTCTTGAAAAAGCAGTTGCTTTAGGTAAAAAGCAACAAGCGTCGTTTACTAATTCTTAACCAAACACCAAAGCAATTGCTTTTTGGAGTGAAAAAAACAAAAGGCAACATTAAAACGTATAAACAAATGCCCCTTTATTGTGGAATCCAAATCCTTTAATAAAGTTAAATAACCTCCCGTTAAATATTTGACAAATATAGAAAAAAATCCATAAATACAAAAATATTATAAACTTTTTTAACACTTGTCACACATACAACAAAAATCCTTTTACGTTAGTAGGATTCCGGACCCTATAATAAAATTCTTCACACAAAGATAATAACAAAAAGATGCTATGGAGGAACGGTGAAAAACACAAAGTTAAAAGGTAAAAAGGGACTTTTGGGTTGAAAAGGCAAGCAAAAAGTAGGGCCAACTCAAGCAAAAAGCCAACTAACCAACAATTAAACCTCACCGTTCGTTTCTCATCTTTAGCACAAAAAGCTAAAAAGTTTACCAAAATCGACACAGTCCACGTGGGCCACTGCCTAATAATACTACCTTTCTAAAACTCCAGATTAATATAAGGGAAAAGTTTAAAAAAAATGCTCGTGGTTTTCAACTTTTGCAAATGAAGGTATGTGGTTTCAGTGTTTGCAAATAAAGGTACGAGGTTTCATTCCGTTAGCAAATAAAGGTACGGTCACTAACACCGTTTATTTTCGGTGACGTGGCACTTTGACCACAGTTTGACCAAAGGGTAATTTCGTCATTAATAAAAAAATAAAAAAAATAAAAGTAAAAAAAATGTTTGTGGTTTGGTTTTTTTGCAAATAACAGTCCGTGGTTTGATATTTTATTAAAAAAAAGGTATGAAGTTTGATTTAATTAAAAAAAACAAATTAAAAATTACCAACAAATATTATTGAAAAAAACAAAACAACAAATTTTCTTATAATATTTTCGGGTATTTTGAATTCATAGAATTTTCATGAATTTGGGTATTTTTTTTTTTTGAAGGAATTTTAATTTGTTTGAATGAACATTAATGAAAATTTGTTGTTTTGTTTTTTACAAGAATATTTGTTGGTAGTTTTTAATTTATAAATTAGTCTAAAACCGTATTTGGTAATTAAATCAAACCTCATACCTCTTTTTTAATAAAATATCAAACCACGGGATGTTATTTGCAAAAAAATCAAACCACAAACATTTTTTTACTTTTATTTTTTTTATTTTTTTATTAATGACGAAATTACCCTTTGGTCAAACTGTGGTCAAAGTGCCACGTCACCGAAAATAAACGGTGTTAGTGACCGTACCTTTATTTGCTAACGGAATGAAACCTCATACCTTTATTTGCAAACACTGAAACCACAGACCTTTATTTGCAAAAGTTGGAAACCACGAGCATTTTTTTTAAACTTTTCCCTTAATATAATTACATGCAATTTACATCTGATTTTACCATTAGCTTATAACACCTAAATTATAGTAAAATTTTACATGTCAAGCTTATACAAAATAGAAATCTCTAAAATTCTTGAATTTTTGTATATTTGTTTATGGATCATCTTAATTTTAGTGCCTTCAAATGTGAAAATTTAAAAGTCATAATCTCGTGTTGAAAATGCTTTGAAGAACATGAAAGGGGAACCGTTATTTCGGCAATAGTTGTACATTTGATAATAAAGTCAATAATTGTCATAGAAAGAAGAAAAAGTAAATGACACAATCGAATAGAATGTTTAGAACAATATACCTTCGAAATGACAATTTGAATACCCTTTATACCAAGATAATGCTAACACGTCATTAATTTCATGTTGGAGTTTCTATTTTTTTTATTGAAATGATATAATTGTGGTGTATCATATTCCTTTAAGCGCAATGTAATTAATAATGAGTATCATAGCTCTGTTACAAGCCTTTGGCTATTGGAAGTGCATCGTGACATTGCAAGGAGATCGTGCGCCTATAAACCTATTGGGAGCGTCTTACCTTACTAGAACCCTTCTCTAGACTTTGATTTTGCATGAGTCACACTTAATGGGTCGAATGATTTGGCTCAAAACTACGAGCCTATAGTTATGGCTCATTGGTAATATTTTGATGGCATCCAGTTGAACATGAGTGCTATCAAAAAGAAAATATAGAGAGTTTTATGATATGTGTTTTGATGGGGAATATGAAACTTAGTCTCGAGCCCATCAAAGCTCAACATCTTGGCAATTGCTTGGAAGTTCATCAAGAGATATGATTAATGAGTCTAACGCTTAGCGATCACCTTTCACTACCCAACTCAACTATTACATCACTGAGGATGTGAACGACATGTCTACTCGGGCACAATAACCAACATAGACAATGATAGAAGCAAGGTCTCACATGCTAACTTGACAACGAATATTTAAATTTGAACTTAGATGATAAAAAAGAAATAAAGATATAAACCGAGGTCTAAAAATGTAAATTTCCAAATTAATTACATTAGCAAAAAACTCTGAGTATCTAAATTTAACGGTGGAGAATGAGTCCAGTGGACCCCACAACTCCCATCCCCATGCAACTCTCGTCTGCACACGTGTCATTTCCTCTCCATTTTGCCCCTCCTTCCATTGCCTTGAGTGCAATCCATCACTCACTAGCTTTAGCTGATCTAGAAGAAGCAGAAAGATCTTTTTACTCTCCGATTCTCCGGCGCTCATCTCTCGTTCTCCGCCTTCGATTGCAATCAACCACCGCCGAGATCTCTCCTCCGCCGCTTCCGCCTTTTTTTCCGGCCAGAAAATATCGATTCGGATGCGCGCGTCGTTTAACTAGTCTGTTTTTATATTTTCATCAATGGTGAGCTACTCATTGTCGTCCGGAATTCGGTTTCTCTCTGCACCGTCGTCGTCTCTGTGCAAATCTCACTCCAATGGCGATCGGAGCAATCCGACTGCCGTTTCGTTTTCCTTGAAGAAACCGTCGTTTTCTCGTAATATTTATTTCCTTCATTTTGTATTTTTGTCGGTGATTGAAGTGTTTTGTAGAGTTAGGTTGATTTGAGAGTGAATACGGTATCGTTTGGCATGATGCGATGCTTTAATTTGTTAATTGATAGTGTCTGTGTGCTTGTTGTGTAATTTTTGATATTATGAGCTGATTTGTTATTTCGATTGTATTTGTTGAGTACTTGTTGACATTATGAGCTGATTTATGATTCCGATTTTGACATTGTTGAATATTTGTAGGCACGGAAAAATTTGCTGATGGATCATTGATTGTGATGCTTTAGTTTGTTTTAATTGACAGTGTGTTTGTGCTCGTTGAGTAATTGTTGATATTGTGAGCTAATTTGTGATTCGGATTGTGATATTGTAATGACGAAAACTTGAAATTGTTGATTTTAAGTTGGCACAGAAATATTTGCTGAGGGATCACTGATTGCGATGCTTTAGTTTGTTTTAATTAACGGTGTTTATGTGCTCGTTGAGTAATTGTTGATATTATGAGCTGATTTGTGATTCCGATTTTGATATTATAATGAAGAAAAATTGAAATTGTTGATTTTATATTGGCACCAAAAAATTTGCAGCTGGATCGCTGATTGATTTTTATGTAATACGTGTTTCAGCTATTTATCATGATTGTTTTAGTTCTTTCTTCCACTTGTTAGAAGAAATTGATCATGCTATTTGCTGTTGTGATATATAGACCTGATCTGTTGCTTGTTTGTAGGGAAGATCTTTGCTAGAAAGTCTTCTGTTGATTCTGACTCCTCAAATATAACAGTCACAGCGACTGAGAAAGCTCTTGTTCCTGGTGTCGAGGTTGATGAGCCTTCTTCTTCTTCAACTGATCAATTAGAAGCCCCTGGCATGGTTTCTGAAGAATCTGAGGTTTGTGACATTCTGTATGAAAACTTGAGGTTGAATCTCATCTAAATTTGGATTTTGAGATGGCTCATGGCTGGTTATTGAAGGAACTTTATGCTAAATGCAAATTTGCAATCACGTGAAGGGGTGTATCAAATTCTTAAATTATTTAATAATTATGTGGTAGTCAATCAGCATGTTTATTTTCAGAAAGTTGAAGCAATTTATTTATGAAAAATAGCTGCAAGGATGAACTGTGTCATGTATTTGTTTACTCTCTTACTAAATTATAATAAAAGTTTCTCATTGCTAGTTAGGCTAGGCCTATGTGAATGTCTGTTAATGAAATCAAAACCCGCAAAATTTCAGTGAGAGAAAAACAGAGTACATCTTATTGCAATAGTTACTTCAGTAGAATTGCATAAATGACGGTGCCATGAACAAATTATAGCTAGCAGTATCTTGCACTGAGGATTGTCAGCTGATAGCTTGAACAAGCCTTGAACTCAAAATTATGAAAACATCTAACATGGCATTTTATATTTATAGATCTACAATGCATACCTTCTGCATTTACTTATCAAATCAAGGGTGGAACTGAAATTTAGAATATTCGTGTTTCCCTGTTATGATATGATAGGACAATTGAGAGAAAGGAAATAAGTGGAAATAATATGTGGTTAGGAGGACACAAATTATTCTACCAGGATTTGGAGAATGCAATGATATTGCATATTTTCTCATAAATTTACATGTCTGATGTCATATGCATCTTTATCAATATAAACAAGGATGTCATTTGCACTTTCATCACTCATTTTTACTACTCCCCCCCATCCTTCTTTTTCTTTCTTCTCTAATAGGGCCAGATTGAATTCACCCTTTCCCTTTTTGCTCACTTCTGTTATTGTAATTTCTGTTTGATTGGATGCCATGGTCTTTTGATATTCGCTACAAAAGGTTAATTGTTTTGGCATTTTCTGGTTTGACTTAAAGAGCCAATTTTATTTTATTTTTGAGAAAAAGTAGGCAATTTGGAGGAATCAGATAAGGGGTATATCTGCAAACACAGTAAAAAAGTCCTATTGGATAAATGAGTTGTATTATTTTGATCATGAGTTTGCTGGTGTTCATTTTTCATGACGGAACAGTTGTGCAGATAACTGTTCTAGGCTTAATTTAACCCATGACTTATCTCAGCTGCCATGTTTACACATCTGATACTTCAAGTAACTAATGAGCATAGTCAAGCCTTCAGAAGTATTTGGTCAAGAGAGCCAAACTTATGGTGTCATATTTTACTTTTCACTGATTGATTTATGCTATTGTGGTGCTTCTGTCAGGTACTTGATGATGTGCAGAGGCTCACAATGAAGGACGACACGAATGCTGAAGTAAAAGAAAAGACATCTATCAATTTGCATGAGACTGAAACTGTTGAAAAAGTCAAAACCAAACCAAGATCCATTCCTCCACCTGGTACTGGGCAGAAGATATATGAAATAGATCCAAGTTTGTCTGGTTTTCGTCAGCATCTCGACTATCGGTGAGTTCTCCTAGCTATGTTTGGAATATTTTCTTTTCAAAACTATTTCCTCAGTTAAAATGTGCTGTCCAATCATCATTTAGGGAATTCTGTTAAAGGATGACACATTATTCAGTTACGCCAATTATAATTATCTTGAGTACTATAAAGTAGTTAAGTTCCATCCTAGATTCTTATATTATTAATCTATGACTACTAGCCACCCACTGCAAGGTTTGTAAATGGATGGCATTGCATGCTAGTACTGCTACTTATTTTCTTGCATTTGCTTGAATTGCATTGAAATTAAAGTCTGTTGATTCTTCTCTTACTATATATGCTGCAAATAACAAAATATATACTATTATTATTATTATTATTATTATTATTATTATTATCATTTCAGTATCTCAAGGAAATGTGAAATATTTGGAGAAAACTATACTTTCTTATCTAGATATTGGAAATATCCACCTAGAAACCCAAGGAAACTGAAATTTGTTGCATGAAAGGGATATGAAATTTCCATTTTCTCTTCAACTAATTGTTGTTATATATATGCCTTTTGTTTTTGATTCCTGCTCTTGTGGAGTTTGCCTAGTTATTATGCTAGCTTGAAGATTTAAATCTTTTTCCGATCTTTACCCGATTACAGGTATTCAGAGTACAAAAGATTGCGCGCTGAAATTGACAAATACGAAGGGGGGTTGGAGGCATTTTCTCGTGGTTATGAAAAGTTTGGGTTTTGTCGCAGGTATGATCTGTGTTTTAACCTTGCAGGTTGACTGCATTGTTTGTTTTTTTTTTCTTTTATTTTGCTGTATGTTCAAATCAATCTGTTATTTGATGCAGTACTCCTTTTCACATGATTAGCTGTTTTTCCTTGTATTATGAAACTATGTATCTTCAGCCATATGTTTCCAATATCACATATTGTTAGAATTCTTAGTTGGATACTAATTTTAGCCATTGAGGTTAATTACATAAAATTTACTTTTTGACTGTCTCAAATTTTCTGGCATCTCATTTTACTAAAAGACGACTAAGAATATTCTGAAAAGATCCATTGTTAGCAGTCTTAAATGGTGATTATGCACTTGAGAATTTACTCTTAAATTGCAGCTGGTCTATGAAGAGGTTTCTACCAGCTGAATGAATTGAATACTTTCACCTCTTTGTGATGACACTTATAAACTGCCGCTTAGTTGTTTTGTTATTGCTTATGTTTAATTTGTAGTTTTGGAAGAACTATGACTAAGTTATAATGATTTTGCAGTCCGAGTGAGGATTCCTTTTATTATTGAAGTTTAGTTTCTTCAGATTATACTTCACTATCAGCAGATCTCATAGTTCTTGATTATAGCGTCTTTTGTATTTCAGTGAAAATGGTATAACCTATAGGGAATGGGCACCGGGAGCCAAGGTACATTCTGCATCATCCCTGTACTATGTTGTTTTAATAACTAGATTCAGGTTTTAAATTTCCTAGTATAACTAGATTCAGGTTTTGGAATTTCCTAATATAACTAGATTCAGTACTAACACTCTAAATTTGGTGACCTTTTAGTTCAGGTTTTGGCTTGAACCTTCCATCTGCTTGAGTTTTGTACTTGCATAATGTGTCGCAATGCGTGTTACCTGTTCATAAAAATGTTCCTTCATGTATTCAAAGGATTGTTTCTTTGTGGTTCCTCAGCTGGAATGTTCTTTCCAGCTGATGTTAATAAATCTACTGTGAAAAGATATCTTATTTCAGATTCTTTTCTTATGAATGGCTATATTTACATAATTTCCAGTCGGCTGCTTTGATAGGAGATTTCAACAACTGGAACCCAAATGCAGATGTTATGATTCGGGTATGTTCTATCAGCCCCACTATTTTGAGTCTTCAATCCTATGCAAGCATTTCCCACTTGGTTGAATTGATATTATGAACCGCTTTGATATCAGTTCACTCACCAGATCATAGAGAATTGGAAATCTTGCCTCTAAAGCATTTTCATTCTCAGCATTATCAGTGTCCTTAACTCCTATATTTTTAATTTTTTTTCCAAATAGAAGTCTATGGGAAAATTTTAGGTTTGTAGTTCATGGTTAGAAGTCTGCCATTTGCATTAAGGAAAAACATAGGAGCTGTTCAGGGGCTTTGACCAGATTATTAAGGACTGCGATTTGAATCCTTGTTGTAGAGAAGTCAATAGTTTACACTTCCTGCTCTCTGTCCCTTGAAAAAAAAGGAGATCGCTACACAGTCGGTAAATTGTCTTTGCTATGAAAACTGTTTATGGGCCTCTTTTTTTGCTCTTTGAGTTGTACAAATAGGATTGAGCTTGAACATCGCCTGATGGTAAAGATTTTGCCATGTTATTGGAGCGCATAAACTTGGGCTTATTGTTGTAGACTATTCGTGCTTAGGATTGCATTAATATTATGATCGGATAACCATCATTTAATAAAAGGCATGTGATGGAAAATGGTGGGAAATGACATTGCCGTTATCACTGGATCTCCTTGGTGGAGATGATAGTGCTGAAGAGAGGATAACACCTTGGGTCCAAGTGCACTGTTTTTTTTTTCCTGGGTGGGGTGTTGGTTTGAACCATGGATCGCAATCGCAAATTTAACTGTATGAAACACAAATGTAGTTAGCCTTGTCCAAGTTTCATCAAATGGTATATTGTTGCGAAATAACGTGCTATTTTCTTGCTTCATATGAACTCCTGTTAGATTTCGTGTGTAAAACCATATTATATGCAGAATGAGTTTGGTGTCTGGGAGATCTTTTTGCCGAATAATGCAGATGGTTCGTCACCAATTCCCCATGGCTCTCGAGTGAAGGTAATTTTCTCAAGGTTAAATTTTGGAAATACTGTTAATACATAGTAAAAGTTATCTGCTTAATATTACGTTTTGTTCATTTTTTTTCTCTAATTAAATAAAATATGATTTCCTTTCCTTTTTCTGAACTCTAAATATACATGCAAAGTTGTTAGTGATGCTTCTAGGAATTGCCACTTCTTTTCTTGCTTGTACTTATTGGCAAAGGATGAGCCTACAGAAGACAGGATGCTCCTGTTAGAAGACACGTTAGCAATAATAAGCCCTTGTGTGCATACTATAAAGATGATCGCATAAAAAATTGGCCTGTTCAAAGAAATCCTCTCTGATCTTTATTGCAAGATGGATAGGGGATGAGAGCTAGGCTGGTGTTAAATTGAACAGTTTGGCTTCTTTGGTGTTTAAATTATCTTGAAGCTACATGCAGATATCGTAGCATTGATTCCAATGAACATATGGACACAGTTGATTTGAATTTTTCAGACATAAATGAAGAACGTTTTATTTTTGTTTAAACTAAACAAACTTCCGCCAGAATAGTAAAGAAACTACAAAGCGGGACATGTTATTCTCCTTCATATGATACAAAAAGAAAATTAAGAAAACTATCTAGTGTTGTTCGTATTTAATGGGAAGAGATCCTGGATGTCTCAACAGCTTTATTTATTACAAAACCCTCTTGATATCATCTGCGTGATCTAGGTGGTGGTTTTAAATTTAATAACGTACCATTTCAATATTATTGAGAAGATCAAATATCCTAAATTTTCCATCAGTTTGCTTGCTTCTTTCAAGAAAGGATTATCAGTAATTTAGAGGTTGATATTCATTTGAGGATTTAAGTCCCTGCAATTGCACTATAGTGCTATGATGTTGGAACATGTATTTTGAATGTGAAACTACTTATCAGTTATCAAGTCTGATTCTCTAACATGGATCTGTGAACTCAGATACGTATGGAGACTCCATCTGGCATCAAAGACTCTATTCCCGCTTGGATTAAGT
Organism: Euphorbia peplus; assembly: GCA_028411795.1. Lineage (NCBI taxonomy): Eukaryota > Viridiplantae > Streptophyta > Magnoliopsida > Malpighiales > Euphorbiaceae > Euphorbia > Euphorbia peplus. Next base: position 34,919,711 of record CP110841.1, read on the forward strand.
TCGCAGTACAGGCACCAGGTGAAATCCCTTACAATGGCATATACTATGATCCACCAGAGGAGGTATGTCTTTCTCAAAGAAGATTTTATTTTATTTTATTTTATTTTGAGCCTCCATCTGCCGAGTTATAATATGGAGCTTAAGCCAAAGTCAAAGTTAAACAGTAGTGCAGCAAAGAACTGCTGAGTGGGCAAAGGAGTAGTGCTTAAATGAGGCATTTGAATTTCAATGTTTGATAAAGTTATTCTCCATCTTCCCTGCCAATAGCCTGTCCCCTAAGATTTTGTTTTTCTTCTCAGATGTCATCTCCCAAGATCAGAAAAGGAGTGTGCAAAAGTAAATAGAAAGACTGGGAATCATATTCATGATTGGGATCTTAGATTTTGTTATACAATAGAATGATTAACCAAGTTTCTAAAAAACCTTCACCACTAGTTTTCGTTGGTTGCTAATCGAACATAGATGCTTTCACAAACTGCATTCAATTTTTTAAATATGTATGATTTGGGAGTGACTATTTAGTGCCACGCAGCTTGCTGCCTTTGTTGAGTCATGAACCATCAAGATTGGTCATATCTTATTTTGTAAAATCTTTGAGAACTCAGTTGCATATGTTACAATTCTTGATTGTTTTTCTAATCTTTCTGTAATATGGTTTGTGGTACTGATGCCCTTATTCATTTCTTTACAGGAGAAGTATGTGTTCAAACATCCTCAGCCAAAGAGACCGAAATCGCTTAGGATTTATGAGTCACATGTTGGAATGAGTAGTACGGTACGCATCTTCCCATTCGTCAACAAAATTTCATCAATATTGTTATTCATATTTTTTTTTTCTATCTTTAATGATTTAACATCAGCTCGATATTTTGGAGTTCAATTATGATTCTATTTTAGATTCTGTGTTAGTGTCTAAACAGAATTTGTTTTTCCGGGATTCCCCTTTGATATTGATGTAGTGGGGTTACACAATCCATTTGATACAGATGTGAATGCTGTTAATATTATAGTCAAAGGACTGACATATACTTTAAATTTAAGCTTGTTTAGCTATAGATACCGAAATAGTTAGAGATTGGACTGTTTTCCGCAACATTCATGTCTGTAATTAGAATTTTCTTCCCACAATTCATTCCCTTTCCTCAAAATTTATTGATCTAATTGGTGTTGTGCATCTTGAACGTTCCATTCACGCATCAAAACAAATTTCTGGGCTTCTTTTTTTTTTAAAAAAAAATGTGAATTACGACCCTTTCTTAACTGATATAATTTTGATTCAATGATGAATGACTCCTGTTGGTTACAATCTGAATTGGAAGTTGAGGTCTTGCTTGAAGTTGTTGATTAAGAAAACTCTAGTTCAAGCTTATTCCCAAAGCTCACAGATATATGAGCTTGTAACTGATGGAGACAATACTTTGTTTCATATATATTATTCAAGATGCAAGGCTACGTATATGTACAACAGTCTCACCTTGCCTTTTCAATATATTCATAAGAGAGCCAATGGAATTTGGTGAAACTCAATTTGTTTTGGCTCACAAGTCAAACCCATTCAGGGACTTGTCTGCCACCTTGTGCTTTTTATCATCAGGTTTTGATTTCTTAAGTTTTTTGTACAGTGTTTATGAAAACGATACTCATCTGAAAGTATTTTTTACTGAAATTTTGGTTCTTCAAATTTGATATACATAACCCATTAGTACCTGGAAATTACAGTTACCTTACACAAGGATTTTTTTGAAACTTGAACAGATTATGATTTTGATAAGCTCACCAGTAGTTCTGTTCATAAAGATTTTTAGCTCTAATTTTGGTCCAGGTTGTAAATGAGTTGCGCATGCTGAAAGCACAGCTTAGTTTGGATCCATTGTTAGTCCAGTAAGCATAGCTTGCTTTACCAGAGTAGTCTATTGACCAGTTCTGGCTTCTATATTAGTTTGTTCATTGCTTTTGTTGAGTTGCTGTATCGAAATTCTTGTTGACTTAAAAAATCGTAAAATTGGTGCCTTATGTTCATCTGGTTAAGGAGTGCCGTGGCCTTTCTTTAATGATTATGTTTTTTTTTTCTCTGTCTTCAGTCTTTGTTGCTTCCCTCTAACAGTATTACCAACGGTTAAATGCAGGAGCCAAAGATTAATACATATGCCAGCTTTAGAGATGATGTGCTTCCACGTATCAAAAAGCTTGGTTATAATGCTGTGCAGATCATGGCTATTCAAGAACATTCATATTATGCTAGTTTTGGGTAGTCATTCTTTGGCATAGACTCCAGTTTCATTCTTCCTCTGTTTATATTATACTTTTCCACTATAGGTGTTTGTTGGGGGATGAGAGTGCTTCCCTATCATGATGTAGTTTCCTTTTGATCCAATGCAGGTACCATGTCACAAATTTTTTTGCACCTAGCAGTCGGTTTGGAACTCCTGATGATCTGAAATCCTTAATTGATAAAGCTCATGACTTAGGTCTGCTGGTTCTTATGGATATTGTTCATAGGTGAGAACTAGATCTTTTCTTATAGGCCATATAAGCAAATGACTACGGGGACAAGCAGATGCAAAATGAAGTATGGGTTCAATGCTATGCCACTTTCAATTCTACAACCCGAAAATATCATTGTTCTGCTTGTTCTCGTGTACCCGTTTTGGCATCAGTAGATGCTGTGTCAAAAAAATTCCCGTTTTTGGTGAATGTAAATGCTAGACCTCTTGCCCACATGTCAAATTCTTGTCCATTTTCTATCTTTGTTTTGTTTGATCAACTTATTGATATTGTCTTGTTTTTCAATAACGTATAAGTCCAGCCATTCATCCAATAATACATTGGATGGACTTAACATGTTTGATGGAACCGATAGCCACTATTTTCATTCTGGATCAAGAGGCTATCATTGGATGTGGGACTCTCGCCTTTTCAACTATGGGAGCTGGGAAGTATGTTTTTCTTTTTTTTCGGAAGCTTGAGAATTAGTTCATTATACTTGATCTTTTTGTCATTCTTCCTTACCGGTCTGGACTAAGTTTTCCGTTCTTTTTATACAGGTTCTAAGGTATCTTCTTTCAAATGCAAGATGGTGGCTGGATGAGTACAAGTTTGATGGATTTAGATTTGATGGTGTAACTTCGATGATGTACACTCACCACGGATTGCAGGTGTCATTTCAATGACTTGGAATTATCATTTTCGTATCATAATGGCTGATCTATTTGTTCAACTGATAATCAAGGCTTTAATATGCCTAATTCTCAGTGTGACCTAAGAAACTGGTGCTGTAGACGAGTTTAATGCGGTTCCCGTAAAAAAGAAATCCTTCAACTTCTGATCATTCATTTGTGCTTCCATGGAAATCTGACCTTCCTCTGTTACATGCCTTTATTGTAGGTAGAATTTACTGGCAACTACAATGAGTACTTTGGATTTGCAACAGATGTAGATGCTGTGATTTATTTGATGCTGGTTAATGATTTGATTCATGGTCTTTTCCCTGAAGCTGTCACTGTTGGTGAAGATGTATGTTCACTATAAACTCTGTAGAAGTTTTCTAATATAATCCTCAGCAATTTTCTGCTTCTGCTGTCAATAATTATTTTCTGGCTGTACAGGTTAGTGGAATGCCAACATTCTGTGTTCCTGTCCAAGATGGAGGTATTGGATTTGATTATCGTCTCCACATGGCCATTGCTGATAAATGGATAGAGATTCTACAGTATGTTGCCTTAAATTTTTTTATGTTGGAACTAAACCTTTTTGTCTCGACTCCTAGGTATGAGTTTTAAGGTATGAGAGTAAGACATCTCTAACCTATGCTGTGTGTTGTAACGATACTGGTTGTAGAAAGCCGGATGAAGACTGGAGAATGGGTGACATTGTTCATACCCTCACCAACAGAAGGTGGATGGAAAAGTGTGTTTCTTATGCTGAAAGTCACGACCAAGCTCTTGTTGGAGACAAAACAATTGCATTTTGGTTAATGGACAAGGTCAGAGAATTTCTTCCTTATTGACATCATCCACATCACTGAAAAATTGAAAATAAGTGTGCCATTCAATAGCTTAAGTTTCAATATGGATCAAATTTTGTGCTAATTGCTTATGCATTCTTAATATTGAACTAGTTCTTATTTTAGGCTTGACAGCTGAGCTTTTTTAGGTCATATCACATTTGTCTTCGTTTGATATTTTTGTAGCTATCTTGAAAGTGACTTTCACTTCTTAAAACAGGAAACCATATTTCTAGAAAATGGCTTAGTTATCCCTTCAACCAGGAAACTATTTTCTGTTCACTTGAGTGTAATATATGTTTCTTGGCAAGTATTTTGGTCAAAACAAATAGAGTTGAATATTGAGTTTGCGTTCCACTGCTTGTCTTTTTCTGACCTTTCTAAGATGTTAAATGTCTAACAAGTGACATTGAATGGATATTCAGAGCCAAATTAATTACTATATTACCTCATCACTGAGGTTAATCATGATTATTGTTAGAGAGGAAGATATTTGTTGCGAGGTAATTTTTCATGCTGCATCGATTGAAGGGGTGGATTGACAGTTGATGGAACTATTGACTTTTTTCCCACCACTAACAAATTCTGGAGACTGAAAATTTAGTGATTCATGAAGAAAACATGTTTAGTAAAACTTTGTTGTTTATATGCACTTCATCTTACTGTATGTTTTCTCAGGATATGTATGACTTCATGGCTTTGGACAGACCATCCACTCCCCGCATAGACCGTGGAATAGCATTGCATAAAATGCTCAGGCTTGTGACCATGGGATTAGGTGGAGAAGGATATCTGAACTTTATGGGAAATGAATTTGGACACCCAGGTAAGATTTTCAACAGCTTTTGCTATTGGTTCTTGACTTGTTTTTCTTTGGTTTTTCATTTTAGGATGAGCAAATAACTAATCTGTGGCTCTTAAATGACATGGGTTTGTTGTTTCTCTAAATCCCTAATTCAGAGTGGATTGATTTTCCAAGAGGTGAACAACGTCTTTCTACTGGAGAAATAATTCCAGGAAACAATAACAGTTATGATAAATGCAGGCGGAGGTTCGATTTGGTAAGTCTGTAGACTCTTGATTGAATTTGTAAGTTCCTCAAGTTCTGTTTGGGTTTGGGTTCATATGAATGATTTCCACTTTGGCTATTATTAGCAATGAGGTGTAGGCTATGGTCACTTTGTTTTTCTCTTACTTTGTCTATACTTTGTCTTTTTCACCATTGGATTAGTTTTTAACCCATGATCCAATGGTTGACAAAACAAAGTAATGGTTACTTTGTGAAAAACAAAGGGACCATAGAATATCCCTAGCAAATGATATCTGTGCGATTCAGGATTCTCTCTCTCAAGTTTATCAATTTTATTTTGGTATGGATTGTCTACTCGTTTATCTGGAGGTTTTAGAATCTCCACTGTGACCATGGATCAAATTTGAAGAGCTGGCAGCTAACTCTGCTGTTTTGGAACTATTTATCCTGTTGGCATTGCAAAATATTCTTACCTCAAACTTAGCCAGTAGGCTAATTCAGCATAGCATCAGTTGCTGATAAAGATTTATGTGAAATTCATATATGATGTTTCAATTTCCTCAGTGTTACTTTTTCCCCTGTAGAAAGCTGAACTAAATCACTGAACTTCCGTATTTATTGCTAATGGATATAGTTGTTGCACAGACACTTTGGTTTCGAATTCTTTCCTCATTTCAGAAACGTAAACTCTCGGAAACTCGTATGAAACATTTTTGGTGATGTTTCTGTTATTTGAGAAATTTGGAAACTTTTTCTTAAATAACTTGTATTCTAAACTATTCACACTTGCAAAATGCAAGGTTCCTTTCTTTATATAACTTTTATGGGTTTTTTCTATTTTATATAGAAAAGAATTAACAAATGTTGAATCATATAAATTTACCATTGCATTTTAAATGTTGAACCAATATAATACAATTTCCCATTAGGATACAAGAAATAAGGCACATGAATTACAAGGTTGGTAACAGTATATGATGGTTGGAGAACTATAACTGTTTTTATCGAGTCATAAGATTAATCATCACCTTCTAAACTTGGTAAACTTCCAGTTGCAATGTTGATTTTAGATTTGGTCTAATCTACTGTTGATTGTATTCATAGGGGGATGCAGAATATCTAAGGTATCATGGAATGCAAGAATTTGATCGGGCAATGCAACATGTAGAAGATGCATATGGTGTAAGTTACAGTAAATTATTTATATAACTCCGGTTTGATTGCTGATGTACTAAAATCCATGTAATTGCTTCAAATTGTGTTATCTGAAGATATAGGAGTTATTCATTGGAATGAACTATCAACTTAAGCTTTTGGGCTAAACGTTTCTTTACATGTTATTAGAGCCAATCTGAGGGGGTATTTTTGTGTTGGAGTGTGTCAGAGAATCTAAGATATCTCGTAGCTCACTTGTCAATATTAGCTTTTAATCTGAATGGTTTATTGACATGTATAATGTTTTCAAACTAGAAAACGAACTGTGTATAATCCTTTGGCACTTTTAATGCAGTTTATGACTTCTGAGCACCAATATATATCACGAAAGGATGAAGGGGATAGGGTTATTGTCTTTGAAAGGGGAGACCTTGTTTTTGTCTTCAATTTTCATTGGAATAACAGCTATTCAGATTACCGCGTTGGGTGCTTGAAGCCAGGAAAGTACAAGGTATATAATCTCTTCATCTCTCTTTTAGATGTGAAAAGGCTGACATTCAAGAAAAGATATTTACAGAGGTATACCTGCCTCATGTTATTTGTTAAAAATTGACCCCACTGACCTGCTGAAAATTATTATCGGATTTTCTTTTTCACAAATTTACTCTTTGACCTCGCCAAAATTATTGCTGAACCCATTCAACATTATTACATCAGTAAAATGACCCATTATTTTCTTAAAAGATGGTCAAAAGTGCATGTCCCTTAAGAAGTGGAAGGAAAGGAGAATCTATGAAGATTTCCTTCATTTAAGCGGACTTTAAATTCATTGAAGTTGGAAAAGTATCCGACTTATTAGTTCTTCATGATCTCTTGCACTTTAAGCTAGTGAGTTAGCTAATGATCCGAAAAAGAAAAAATCTGGACCTGTTTAAACATGAATCGTAAAAATTGCTACTCCTGTCCCACAAATTTAGACACAAAAATGAATTCACACTGAACAAGAGAACATTAAATGTTATTGATATTTTCTCAGTGAATTAGTCTTCTAATTAACGGAGTTCTAGAGTTAGTAATTGTTAACTAAATAGGTTATTGTTAGGAAAGTGGTGGTTATTTGTAGATAAGAGAGTACGTCTATTGCATGAGACCATGAAAGGTGAGTTTTTTCCTATACTTGTGGGATGGATTATTAATTTCTAAATGCGGGCTTCATAATATAGATATTATGAAGGGATGATAAAACTAATAGTAGGTGGATCTATAAAAGTTTTTCTTGATCTTGCTACCCTAATTTTGCTACATGGTGGATTTATATGCCTGTATTCCTGAATGTAAGTTCAGGTTTATGCTAGGTCCTTACTAAATCATTGATGAGTAGCGTTGCTTTATATTTGTATGCCAAATGTACTAGCCTTTCCAACAAAATGCAAATCATTGTCTTCCCTTTTCCAGATAGTCTTGGATTCTGATTATCCCTTGTTTGGAGGCTTCGGCAGACTTAAGCACGACGTGGATTACTTTACCGTTGTAAGACATTAGTTGGCACCTAAAACTCATATGCGTCTGCTCTTGTTCTCCTATAAAAATGGTTGCATCTTTATTTTTGCAGGATGGGTGGTATGATAACCGACCTCGATCCTTCATGGTTTATGCCCCAAGTAGAACGGCTGTGGTATATGCTTTAGTGGAAAAGGAAAAGGAGAAGCAGCCCGAACCTGCAGCAGCAGATGACTCTCTGGAATCTTAGTGATCCCTTTTTAGCGGGATGGAACTTAAATCTATCTTGCCACTTTCAACCCTGCTCGCAGCTATAGCATCGAAAGACGCATAAGGAGAGAGGAGACGGTTCCCATTTTGCAAATCCTTACAGATCATAGGGAGAAAGAAATTCCACGAAATGCAAATTTCATCTGTCATCCTGTATATGTTTCCGTTGCGAGTTTTTGGCAGATACGGTCTCAAACTAGCAAGTTTTGTGTATAGGCATATTAGAATTGTAGGTTAATGTGTCTAAATCTGCCATGTAAATGGGTGCCCCAATTGTCCCTTTCAGTGTAATGGATAAATCACTTTCTTCGATGGCTAAACACATCTACTCAAATGTTCATCCCTCGTGCAAGCGGATTGTCCTATAATAACCGTATCACGTGATCGATGTATTCACGCGATATGTTCAATGTAGTTGTACCAGAAATAATGACCTTTTCTAGAATGATCTGAAATTAAGCTGGTCGTTGGATTGCTGATGTGTCACCATTTGATTCGACCATTAATAAAACGAGATATGTATTTCATCTAATTGAGAAATGATGGATGTAATGAACAAATTGAAAAATTACCATCTATTAATGGGCAACGATCTTATTTATGTTTTCATTGGCAAGATCTATCGGATTAAAATCATTATATAGCATATCTACAATAGAATTTCTTTTAGATGTGCAAGTTAAATTGTGTTAGATATGGACAGTTCTTACGTAATTTTGCTGGAAATGACTACAAATGTTATGTTACATGATTTTGCAGGTGTTTTGATCAAGGATAAAAAAAAATTGACTACCAGAATCTGGGAGCGTTAAAAATCACACTCTTCCCAAGTACAACAATCAAATACTCCCCTGGTTCACATACCAGGGAAATCAAAATCATACAGAATAAGATGTAAAATAAAGATGTCTACAGCACCCAACAGAATAAAATACAAAGCATAAGAACAAAGGAACCCATTATTGAAAAAAATAAATATACAAAGACATGAACTAAAAATCAAGCACTGATGAAACTGGTTTCCGAAGCCGAGGCACGAGCCAAATGATGTAGAACACTTGTAGGAGAAGAGTTAGATGTAGAAGATCCAAGTGCTTCAGCTAAAGGTCCACCCATAGAAGCAACATGAGCTGCACCCCAACCACCATTCCAATTCAACTGTGGCTGCATTTGCACATCTCTTTGATTCCCTCTCTGTCCACCTTCCGGCTCCTCCACGTCTCCAGTTGCCAACTTCAACGACACATCTGAAGTCATGTTTCCCGGCATTGAAATGGAAAGACATGTTGCAGTGTTCATTTGACCGTTACCGCCCCCACTGTTTCCTCCATGATGACTGTCTGACTCTGACCGAGGCCAGTCATCAAAAAAATGCCTCAGAATCCGGCCGTCACGGTCATCAGCCGTCTCACTCCGGTGACCTCCTCCGAGTAGGCTACCCCCAAATTGGATTTCGGATGGACTAAACAAAAAAATTAGTTGGAACAAAAAAATTAGTAAAAAGTTGTGGTTAGGGGTAGTTTGAAAAGAATTGAATCTATTCCTCCAGATATGAAACATAATAAGCCCCATTAGGGTCCTACCATATATACTCAAACAACGAGACATCACTAAAATCTAGTGTTTGAAACAGTGAACTTCCATTATTTCCCCCAAATTGAAACAGTTTTGTGCCTCAAATTATCAAACAAAAATAAAATCTCCATAAACTTACCCATTATTGTGGTGGAGGAATGGGCTAGAGGATGATTGGCCGGTGAAAGAATAAGTACTATTGTTGTTGTTATTATTATTATTTCCATTATTCACCACCACATTCCCTAGTGGTGGTGCAAGAATGGAAGAACTAGTGAAAGCATCTCCGCCTCCACCACCACCGCCACCAATGGTGGTATTCGTGGCGGCTGTTGGTGTGGGGATTTCCACAGGCTTTCTTGAACGGTTGCGGCCACGGTGTACGTGGCGCTCGCAATACTTCTGGCCGACCACCACGTCTCTGGAGCACCGCCATTTTTTACCGTCGGTCCTCCGGCACCGACCCGGCTCCGGATCCATGGCTCCTCTCCCCCAATACCCTGTCTGCAACACTAATTTGGGAAAGAACAAAAAAAAACATTTTCAGATTTAAGAAACAAACATACTTGCTTCAGATCCAAAACAGCTAGATTTGTTAGTACTTGAAAGAGTAAAGATGAAGATATACATTTACCAAGAAAAGCATAAACAAGAATTAGCATACATAGGAACGCAAATCTAAAAACAACAAACTAATGTTCTTGAAAAATCAAGAAAATTAACATTAACAACCATCTCAAATATCAAGAAAAATGAAGAAAAACAACACCACTCAAGAATCAAGAAACCAAGAAAAAATAGCATAAATAACCATTTCAAGAATAAAGAAAATCAAGAAAAAAAAAACACAAGAATCAAGAAAATCAAGAACAACAACGAAGCCCCGAAAAGTGGTGTTCGCGGCGTAAATCTTCTCCCACCACTCCGTCTTATCCACTAAAAGAACATAAATAACCAAATCAAGAATCAAGAAAGTTGAGGCTATCTTGTTGAGAACTTACAAGCAGGCTGATAATAGGAGTAATGTTGAAGAGGGTGATGAAGAAAATAAGGGGGAGAATGAAGAACACTTTTCTTGATTGGCTGAAGAAGTTCAGGAGGAACAGTAGCTCCAGCTAACATATACTTGTAGATCAGAGCTTGAAGCTCCAGTTCTTGCCTCTGTTGCCAGCTAAAATAACCCATTTCTGAAAAAAAATAATCAAATCCATTAATGGAATGACAAGAAATCAGGTGAAATTACAAGAAAGTAAGTGAAAAAAAGCTTACTAGGGAATGGTCTGGAAGTATTTGCAGGAGGAAGTTGAGTTGAATCTGAAAATGCAGCTGACAAATGACTGATTTTACAGCTGGGTATTTCAGGTACAAACAAAGAAAGAGAAGAAGGAGAAGATGTTAAAGAAGAAGCAGAAGAAGAGTAATGAGAGTGATTGTTGATGTTATCCAAGAGTAGTTTTGGCATCTTGACAGGCTGCTGATGTTCTTCTTCTTGGTTTTCTGACTCATCAGCCTGCTGATTTCTCCATTGCTTCAGATGGAAGTCCATGTGTTATGAGAGAGAAATTTAGAGAGAAGTGTTGGGTTGGGAAGTTATTCTTTTTTGTTTGTTGTGTTTCAAAATTTGGGGAAAAAAGAAGGGAAAGAATGGGAAAGGTTTTTGAAGAGAGCTGAATGTATTCTTTTATATACATGTAGGAGAGTTAGCGGGGCCTCGAGCATCTATTAATCGCTGAAATAAGCTGAAATGTTAAATGTTCACATTGTTAATTTAAAATGTTATATGGTTTCTTAAATATATTAAGCAACCTTATATCTCAAGATGTTTTACGGATTAATTAATTTTGATAAGATGTTATCAGAGTCATAGTTAATCTGTCAAAATTACATATTTAACTTAATTCATATGTAAAACACGCATAAAAATATAAATTTAGTATGAAAAGCATAATTGGAGGTAGGATCTTATAAGGGGAGATACTTAGCACCATTAGAGGGATAGATAGATAGGTAGAAAGAGGAAGAAAACCTGACAAAAAAAATTAAAAAAAACGAAAGAAAGGCTGCAAAGTTTGTTTAAGGCCAGTGGAGAGAAGCCTTAGGGTTCACTTGAGAAAAAGACAGTCAGACTCAGACAAGACAGTTGAGAGTAAGACTAAGAAAAGTTCAATTAATAAAACTAATCAGATTTATTTTTGTAAAAAATTAAGGGTGTGGAGTATCCTTTTTTTTAATCCTTTGCTAAGGGGTTTAGTAACCACATGATTAAGATTTCAATAACGACAATGAGAATTGAATTTAGATGCAACTGTTACGAGAAGCGAGTGGTACTGTTGAGTTCACCAATTTAGAGTCAATAATAACTATAAAATGACATAATACAACAAGGTTCGAATCATAAATTTTCAATTAAATATTGTGAATGTACCAAATTGAGGTATAGTAAATCAGTTCCTAAATTCAATACTCTTCACTCAATAATAGAAGTTGTTACATTACATCAGAAACCAATTCAACCATAGGCTTTTAAATAAAGACTAAAAAATAGCTTTTTAAGATTATTTATACGATAGGCCTGAGATTGTTTTTTAATGAAAAAAGAGCTCAAAAATAGAGGAAAATAGGTTAGCTGCAGTCTTTTTGTAGCATTGGGAACATAGATGGTAGGAATAGAGTGAGTGCAAGGGGAAGAGAGCCCATCATAAATTATTATTTTAATTTTTTCTTCGAAAACATAATAATATTCTTATTTTAAAAAAATACTGTTATTAGTTAAAAAGAAAAAAAAGAGATGCAAATGGAAATGGAAAAAGCAGAGAGGATGTACATAGAAGGAAGAGAGTGAGCCGACAAAGCAGCTGAATTAGCAGAGCCGAGCTCAGGAAGATTTAGGAGCTGACTAAACAGACTGATGCTGTAATAAACTCAGATCAGAACCTTTTTACTACAGTATCTTCATGCTGCTGTTTCAGTTTCAGTTGCTTGGAATAGCTAATCAAATGTTTTCCTTTCTTCTTTTTATAAAAGTCAATGCTTCTTTTTTTTCTTGCTTATTATGTCTTCTCTACTCTCCTCACTCACCAATTTTAATCCTTGGTTTTTTTAAAATATAAATATAAATTATTTAAAAAAAATTATTATTTGTTTCTCATTAAATTTAATTGCACTATTGATAATCAATTAAAATAGCCTTCTTTGGGACAAACCAAATTTTACTCTTTTCACTATCGAATATATATATCGTTTTAGACATTTTAAATTGTTTTTCACATTACATTAATATATAGTAAGAAATTAGTTATTTTTAAATATTTTATCAATTCTACTCTTATTATATATTAAATATTAATTATAGAGAAAATAATTATACTAACATATATATATTTTTATGACAAACAAAAAAATAATACTTTAATTAGTAAAAAAACTAAGGTATGGGTTTTTTTTCTTTAAAGGGCATCATAAATGTTTTTATTAATTTACACAATTAAAAGACATATAATAAGAAGAGTGGTGTTTATATAGTCAATAACTGACCAAATATATTTTGGTCAATCACTATTAGATTAAATTTAAGGGTGAAGATTAAAGTCTAATGAAATTGCATATTTTACTTTAATTACAAAAAATGTATTTTATTATTATTATACCATAGATAGTTCCGTATTAATCCGTCGTCTTTTGGTGATTTCATTAGATTTTAATCTCATTATGTGAGGACAACTGTAATAAAAAAGGGAAAAAATATTAGTTAACTAATCCGAAATAATAGTATTATTAGTTTAACTTACCTATAAATTATGACAAATAATTTCCTATATCACATTTTGCAACTTTCTTCTAACTACCACATAAAGAAGGATAGTTTGTCAAAATAATTTAGCTAAGATCGCATATTACATATTCTCTTCGTCTCAAATTGATAGGCAATATTTCTATTTTGGTTGTCTCATAATATAGGCATTTTTCTATTTTTAAGTGGTAGTTAAGAGTTAAATAGTCCCAAATACCCTTATTTTGTCACTTTAATTAAATTTTTTTTCATATTTTCGAGGTTACTTTTATTGATTCTAATATTGATTAATTTCATTCAACCAATAGAATAACAAGACATTTGAATCAAAACTATCATCATTAATTACATTAGATTTATTCCATTAATTTATCAAGGGTATATTAGTAAACATGTATGGTTTCAACTAATTTTCTTAATCACCGTGCAAATGAAAATTTGCCTATCAATTTAAGACGGGGGGAGTATGATTTACTAAATACAGAATAAAGAGGTGAGATTTTGAACGGAATAATCTCAATAAGAAAACATATTTGACTAGAACACATATTTAATTAGATAATAAAAAATGGTTAATACATTTAAAGTGGCTCGTTAAGCTCATACATTTATTTATTGATTATAGAAATCTACTAACTTTTTTAACTTGTATTGCGTTAATTTAAAAGGTTAATATCATATTGTTTAATGCGATTAACGAGACACTTTGCAAGGTATATCTATGGCTAAGTCAAAGAAATTGTTGATGTATTGAGAAAAAAGTTGTTGATGTATTGAGAAAAAAGAAATATACTATCACAAAATCAATGATATTGTAAATATCAAAACTTGAAGCTACAATATGCACATATGACATATATTTCGGCTTTTGCTGTGTTGTCGTTTATCATTTATTTTGGGTAGGTATCTTGCTTTACTCCATAAGGATAACAATAAGGATAACAATAATTTCCTTTTAAAACTATTGAAACCTAATTTTATATTTACCCTTTAAAGTGCTTCATTACCATTTGTACTTCCATAAAGAAAATTTTACTTGGATTTATCTTCTTTATATTATGATAATTACCGGACAAATTCTTGAAAAAAATTAAATATTTCTCCATGGAGTTTACTATAGTGACATGAATCTAGCAAGTTGTTGTCAAAAAGAAATCTAGCAAGTTTATTAAGAAGCTTTAACTATGACAAATAATGTATATCAAACATAACAAAAATATAAAAATACAAATAAATGAAAAGGCATATTTAAAGTTTAATAGATTAGAGTAGATGAGAGGATCCACCACATTGATTTTACATATATATTGATAATTTAGGACAAACTATACTGTACCTACCTAATAGTTTTAATACTTCCAAATTACTATTTTGATTTTCAGAATCAAGTTTATTTATTTGAATACAAAGTACTGCATAGCTTTGAATAGAACACAATAAATGCAAAAATCACTTTGAAAATGGAAAATGAAAACTAATTAATATTTTTCATTAATTTTTCAAGAAGGAGGATAGCAATAAAGATGTACTTAAAAATATCATCTAATTGTGACTTAGTTCTGATTAAGATTATCTCAATAAATATACATGTTAAAAAATGGTTTTAAAAAATAGTTATTTATTTCTTTTACAAATGTGTATTAATATAGGTTTGAAGTTTTTGTTATAATATCCATTTGCATTGAACCTATTACACAGTAATACAATTATCAGCTTGTTGTTGAGCGAAAACAAGCAAATGATGTGCACCAATTGTGTGCATACATGACATGTCAACATTTGTTATCAAAATTAAAGTACTATAATGATGAATATAAATTAGTACTATTTTATATGTTGAGCTTAAATTTATACATTCTGAAAACCTTAGACTTATTATCATACAATTTCCTTTTATTGTATATATATGATAACATAAATATTTTTATAGATGTCCATCCACCAATAAGATAAAATATGAGAAACTTTATACTTCAATTTACAACTACGAAGTACAATTATCAAAATTTAAATTAAAAACTATCATTAGTAATCATTTGGTAACTGACAATTTCATCTTGAAATAAAATAACATTTATTAACAAAATCCACGTTAAAATTCACTTCATCCACACAAGTTATTTTCGACAAAAAGAAGGATAAACGTTTCATTCATATGAAAAATACTCAAATTATTAACTATAAAATATCTCAGAGAAAATCTCAAAAGTTCTTTGTAAAATAAATAAGAATCACAAAAGGAAATTAATGATAAAAGTATATATTCCCTAAAAAGGCCATAAGGCCCACGGTTAATGGACTTCCATTTCCAAATATTTTTGGACTGGCAGTCCGGCTCATAAACAGTCGAGCCAAGCCGAGCTAAGTATAAAGAATAAGGCGCATCAACTGGGACCCAATAAGCCGTTTGCAACCAATCATGAGAAACTTGATTGACGTATATACCCTTGGTTTCTTCATCAATTTGCACAAGGACTTTTATTTTTAATTTTGTCAAAAACCTATTTTGCATTTTTGGTAAAAAGAAAAAAAACAAACGAAAACAAAAATCAACTCGGAATTAAACGTGGGAAAACTGCACCCACAATATCATCCAAGAAGAGCCGTGAGACTAGTCTCGGTGGACTCTCCAACTTCGTAACACCAAGAGGAAACTCGTGAGCCAACCGAGCTAGCTCGTCCGCCACTTTATTGGTCTCCGTAAAAACATGTTGAAAGGAAATTTGCTGGAACTCTTTAATGCATTTGTGAATGCAATTAATCAAGGTCATGGAGTTTGAATTAACTTCTTTTGATTTGGAAACACAATTGATAACCTCCAAATTGTCACTCTCCACTAAAAGCTTGTTAACACCAATATATGCAAGCTCCAAAGTTATGCATCAAAGGAGGAGCCAGCCAATACCTATATTATGAACAAAACCAGCTTTCCACGCCTCTGCATCATCCCTTAAAATCCCACCAGCAGAAATGGATCCAAAAATAAGCCTAGACCCGTCTGTATTTAATTTCATCTAGCCAACCCGAGATATACATAATAGTTTATAGCTACCGAGATATTCTCGATTTATTAATATTTTTTTTAGACATAAACGGTAAATTTTATTAATAATTGCAAGGATACATGAAAGAGATTGATGGAAACCACCCAATTCATTCAAGCCAGATAGAGAGCCAGATATCTTAACAAAGGTACACCGGCTCGTCAATCAATCAAACAAAAACACATACAAGTATCTGAAATCGATAACAAAGATCTGCAGACATACAAGGTTCCCATACAAAATTTCAACCAAAAGGGTGCAACAAAAAGCAAATGAGACCCAAATGAACTCCACTACAAAGCATATCTTATCGTGTGTTACTATATCTTGAAGTAAAGAGGACGTTGCTGAAATAGAAGGGTTCAAATGTAATATTGAAAGAGAAATAAAAAATATCAAAGAAATTAAAATAAATCTGAGTAAAATTAGAAAGTGTCAGAAAAGAATTTGTGAGAAGACCAAATGACCAACAACTTGTATATGGATTAATGCATTTGTATTTCTTTTTTTTCACTTTTTGTCTAATTTTTAATTTCTTTTTTCAGGAGGATTATATTCATATTTACCGTTTTGTGAGTGATGTGACAATACAATTCCACTAATTCTTTTCACCTTTTTCATTCATATATAGAGAGATAAAAATCAATCATAAAGTCCAAACTTTTTATTCTATTATTGATAATGAGATAAAAGAAAAGAAAAGAATAATGGAAAACCGAGTAAAAAGTAAAATTCATATTCATTTATTTTATCAAATTTAAGATAAATAGAAAGTTTATATGTTTGTAGCTGTAACAGATTACCTAACCTAAATTATACTTATGGAGATATTATAAACTAAGTTGCAAAGTTTGATCCTCAACTTGAGAATTCAAAATTGCCGTGACTATCAATTTTACGTGCAAAGGTGTAAATCATATGCAAAAGGAGACGTTGATTACTGCAAGTGATAGTGGATATTCTTAAGAACCAAAACAATTATGTTGAATTATATCTAAACTTCACTAACATGATTTTAAAATCTAATTGTGCATATATTGGTTTCTTGATGTGAGATTCAAATCAAACCTATTTCCATTCATCATCTCTCATACTGCTCTTTACTCCACAATTTATTCCTCCATTAATAGCTTTATACGGCCTGTTATTGATCCATTTGGTTTTCACTTAATCACCTCTGAAACATATTATACTTGAATAGATGATTATAATCCGTTTTGTGTCTCACCATGCTTCATGCATGAGATAAGACGTATAAATAGATAATTTAAGAAGAGAAGCTTATCGGTGAACCTACTACGACTATCATGTCCTTGATAATAATAAAATACTGAAGAGTATATATGTAGTTGAGTTAGGGTATTTATCCATTACCATATGTGATAACTATATCAAAGTGTTAGGAGTGTTAACGTTGTGTCATATAGCATTAGAGGCTCGTGGAGCCAAAAGATGAAATATGAAATGGAACATACTTTGGCATAATCTATCATGATAAGATTATATATATATATATATATATATATATATATATATATATATATATTAAGATCTTGATATCTTTTAATTGGAAATGCTCGTAATTTCACGTGTATACAATTAATATTTACAAGAACATCACACTTTTATTGATCACAATAATGTTCCTTCTTTTTTAATATGATTGTTTGATGCGTTTGTTATGCACCATTTAGATGAATGCTTTTCCAATTAAAGTTTTTTAAAATTCGAACTCAAAACTTAACTTAAGCGACTTTAAGTCTTTATTTACTCAAATCAACTCTTAACAATTAGCCTCAGGATATTTTCTGAGATTAAATAATGGAGATTTGTTTTTTTGACCAAAAATAATGAAGATGTAGAAAGGCAACGAACGTACCGATGGGTTCCGCAGCTACTAAATGCACTGATTGCTGAAATTAATATGGCTGCCTTCCATCCCATCCCATCAAAATCTCCTCTTCTTTTTTGACTAAGAAAATATATAGTTACTAAAGTTTCTTTTTTTGCATATCCATTCTGATCCATTTTTAAGTTGGATGCCAATAATATTTTAGAGTATTTATGATTTGATGTGGATAAAACTGAGAATGATTTCTAGTTAGAATATGATTGACTTCTATTTGAAATATATCAGAAAGTGATGATCTAGAAGGAACTGGTGATAAATAACCACATTACGGCTATTAACTTAGAGAAAAAAAATAGAAAAAGTGGTGACGATGGAGAAAATAGTAAGAGTATATGTTGAACTATCAAGTATTTCAAAAGTACCATATTTTTTATTTTACATTGACGTGTGTTTGAAACAAGTGTCACCTATGAGTTATGTCAATACGGTTATATCAACATGATGTCATAGTCAGGTGTCTAGCTTTGCAAAGTATGTTGCACAAGGGAGAGATTGATTTCACATTGTGTGGTCATTTAATTAGTGCACATCATAAGACGGCTGAAACTGTTGTAATTCTTTATCAAATGATGACTATAATCATATGTGTTTGTATTGATTAATCTTTCACTTAATGATGCTATATATCCGCCGTTTTATTCCCTTATATTTCATGATTTAAAATTTAGCAAACATATGAAAAAATATAACAAAAACTTAAATTATGATGATAACTAGAAAATGGCTTAATTATGCTAATATAAGATCATATTAATTCTATAACTTTTTGTTGTAAGTTTTTTTTTTTCTGAATATAGAAAAGACTAATAACAATAACTACAAGAAGTCAACCGTCAACAATCAACATCTTAAAGAATCAAATTTGATTCTGTTATTGGCTTTTGCAGAATAAAATGAAAAATTGCCAGAAAAGCATACTTTTTTTCCTTGTGCTGAAACAGAAAAGGGAATTACATTTTTAGTTTGCGTCAAATTAAAATTATGTCATTCTCATCTCAATATTTTATTTTATTTTGAGAGGTCCTTTTAATTGATTTATTCATCTTGATTTTGTACATTCTTCAACATTTCAAACAGAATTAAGATCCTAAATAAATACTCTATAATCTATATATTTTCATTGCTTTTCTAGCACTTGAAGGATAATAACCAAAAAAAAAAAAAAAACAAAGAAGAAAAAACTAACTACAAATTATTTGTAGAAGATAACTACAAATTGATTAAATTAACACTCACAAATGTTTTACTATCGAATTGTTTTGAGCTCAAAGATGTGATCATTTCATTGTTTAATAAATTGGTTCTTTCTAAAAAAAATAAAATAACACTCTTAATAATTTACTATCAAATTGGTTGTGCAATGCCCTTATTTTATTAACAAAAAACGTAATTTTAAATATAATGAATTATCACAATCCAATTGTTTCAATAATTTAAGCAAATGATTCCCTACCTGGAATTGGACTAGTCAAAATCTATAAGCTAGAAGTGTCTTGAAATATCATACCCAAGCATTACTAATTATTTAAGTTTTTTTTTCTCATTAAGGTGCAAAATACTTAAATACTAATTAAAAAGAAGTTATTTTATCATTCTGCAAAACTAGAGAATGCATGTCTTTGAGCTATAGGCACAGAATATGTGAGTAGATGTTGCGGCAAAAAGATTAGTCTAAATTATTTCTGAATGTCAAAACGAAGATTAAAAACGTATAGTTCTGAAAGCCAATAGATATAAACTTTGTACCCTACTTTTATCCATTAGGTCTGATAGAGCAGGGACGTACCTGTAGCTACTGTTGTAAATGAAGATGGCAACACTTATGCGCTCAAAATTAAGTATTTAATTTGTACTAACATTGACCCTTTAGTTCCCTCTAAATGTTCAAAATTCGACTTAATTTTGAATAATTTTCTACTTAATCTCCTCTTAACCTTTAAAAAGACCTCGACCGTTCGACTACACGTTAACGTGTTTTTGTATTTGTAGAACACTTATTGTGAATGAAAAGAGAGAGTATAGTACACGCAGAAACACACAACAGTAACAAGTCAGTGGTGTCACAAAGACCCACACTAGCAGCAAAAGGCCAAGTTAAAATAAAAACATCTTGGATCAACACCTCCCCTATCGTACGGCTCTTTTTAATGGGACCCTAACACACCCCCTTCCACGTCAGCTTTTATGTCTTTATTCCAAAGTTTAATTCTTTTAATTAATTAACCTTAATTTATTTCATTAACCACAAAAGATTTTTCACATGGCTGAGAACCAACTGACACAGATTTGTCAGCAAAATAAATTACAAATATTATTAAAATAAATTAATATTAATACTAATTCGTGTTTTGTTTTTCTGGTCAGAAAAGTATCAGAAGAGACAGCTGCTTCACATGGGACCCACAGTTTTTAAAATTAAAAAATAGTTTTACAAAACAAAGAAATACTTTTTTTATGGAAAATAAATATTTTTAAAAATTGAAAATAAAGTGAAGGCACGCCGGCACGCGGGGGTCGTCGTATGAGCTCACGTGACTTCACATGACTTATAAGATCGAGGATCGTTTGTCTGTTTTTATTCGGGGCTACACCTTCTACTACATGTGCTCCTATTTCTTCCTTCTCTTTCAAATATGCCAAACTTTGTAATTCCATTTTCATTTCTTTATATTATTTGGTCATCAATGTACTAATCACTATTATTAAGGTGGTTAAGAACTTTTGATGATAATAAAAACAAGTCGAATTTTGAACGTTTAGTCAGATCTAAACAATTTAATTAGTCAAAATTAAATTTTTAATTTTGAGCGACTAGGTGCATTCGTTTAAAATAGTGTTCATCATAATAATAATAATAAAAATCTAATAAATGGATTCACGGTGATTAATCTAGGTTATACAGAATCCTCGTATGCGTCGAGATTTTTTTCAATATTAGCCTTTGATAGCGAACCGTGCTAATAGAATTATAGTATATAGATTTTGTCGTATGTTTTAGCAAAAAAGGATGAGTTTTGTTTATTAAAGGAGCAAAATAACAATGACTTGATATACAACAAAACTCTTTAATGTTAGAGTTAACATAGAATAGATTACCAGCAAAACAATCTAATAATCAATAAAATGTTTATATTTAGAGAACATACGAACTGTTTATATAGATGTGTGAGAATTATAGGTAAAATGTTGGAATAGAGTTCAACGACCTTCCTTTTTCAGCGTTTAACATTTAAGTAAAATTTTTGTTGAATAGGAGAACATCGTTGTAGTGGAATAAAAAAAGTCTAAATAGGTTTGACTCGCGTAGAATAGAAATGGCCTTGATGATGCAAGGTTTTCAATTGGAATAGAATGAAAGAGAGCGCAGTTAGACGATAAACAATATACTCTAAATATGCGATGAAAATACTCCACCATATTTAAAATATAAATGGTTGTTTTGATTATATTTATGATAATTTGAATCAATGATTTTATGATTTTTTTTGTTTTGGATATTATTGAACTTAAAGTTTAATATTTTGGAATTGAATTAGTAATTTGAGTTTAATGAAGTTATTCATTTTTATTTTTTTTTGAAAGAAATGAAGGTATTCACTTAATCTTAGGAAAGACTGAGTTTTGCTTAATAGAGTTTTGTTTAATAGTTTAAGGGCTTGATGGGCGGAGGCCCATAAACATTACCAATTATAAAGATTTTGAAATTTTTACATGATTGAGGCCAAATACGTTAAGACTTTTATTTTATAGATGACACAATACAAATGTGGTAGTCAAATTGCCACAGGTACAATCTTATTCATTATAATTCATTAGGATACTACAGCCAGGATTTCACTAGGGATGACAAAGGTTAGAGTATCTTTTCGTAGATTCGTTTCGTACCCCTCCCATGAACTTAATACGTATTCCTTTCAAATCTCATACCATTAGCTTTTATAATAGGGACGTCCATACCCTTAAATAAACAACCTATAAAATTACAAATTACAAAATTTTACACAATATATAGATGTGAAAATTCAAATTTAAATTAATCAATACCAAATTTGCTTAGTGGTTAAAGTTTGATCACTCATATCGGGTTATGAAACTAAATTCTACAAGTTAAAAGTAGTATTTTATGAATTTTATACATTTTAAGAATGAAAGGGCGCGGTACAATGTACCATGAGGGGTTATTTGATACCTTCCCATACATGTTTAAACTAAACACGAATGACTTCTCCCATTACGGTCCATACCCGTATTGGTTGTCGCGTATTAGTTAAATAAAATAGTAATACAAAATTTTCAACCCAATGATGAGAGTCCATCTACAAATTTGTAAGAAAGCCCATAGTGTACTGAACAAGGCCCAAATGCCAACCAATGGAATGTTTAAAAGATTATAGCTTGAGCATTAATCTCCAAATTTGTTGGTCCAAAGAAAATCAGATGTCCAAAATCAATCCTTCTTTTAACGGTTAGCTGTCCAAAAATCCAAATGTCACCCGAGTTTAAACGTGTTCCATATCCTAATGTATCCTAACATTACGAAAAACTGTAAAAAATTTATTCCTAAACAAACAAATTTGTAAATAGTACAGAACACGAGATTGCATTATCTATGTTTTCAATAATGTCTTAAAATGAACAAACTTGAAAAATTGTATGCTCCTAATTGTATCATTAAAGACATTCGAGTTAAAATTGCTATTAGATTACCACATTACAAGTGTTTTTGTGGCTCATGTTGTAACCAATCTCGCGTAACTTAAAGATTTCGAGTTGGAATAGCATAAACATAATAAAAATTTCTCAAAAATGTGTGACTAGCCTAGAACCAATTGACAAGATAATCACCAAAGCAGTAATAAACTGAAGATATTAATTAACTATAAAAAATGTACAGTTTCTTCAAATGAATTTTGAATTATAAAATCCAAACTGGGATTCGGAATAAGAAAAACAAAACTAAATTCCTTGACTTGGTATCTTGAATTGAAATACAAGCACAACATTAAAATATTATTAATGCATCTATCATTTTATGCTCACTTAGCTGGAGGAGTGGACAAAAGAATGAAAAAGACTTTGTTTTATATTCTCTCAATTTCAAAAGGGAAAAGTTGCAAAATAAATTTTCAAAAAAGAAAATTCACAATAATTATATGATATTTGATTTATAAAGAATGATTTCATCTATAATTTTAATTTTCATTGTTATTCAATTGAAGTTTTGCCAAAAGTAAATTAGTTTAATTTCTAAAATCAGATCCGTGCATTATATTGCATCTTTTAAAGATCGAAATTGGATATGCATAATATTTGGGTTGATTGAATTAAACAAACTTGAACATAAATGTAGACTAGAGCAGTGTTTAGTTTCGAAATGTAGATTGATGTCCATGTTATTCATATTATATATTTAAATAAAAAAGTTATTTCTACCCTTTTAGAATATAACGTTTTAACAAGCTTGACTTGAGATTTAAAATGTTATTTGAGTTGAATCCGGCCTAAGCTCGATTTTTGAATTGTGCCGGTTGGATTAGCCAACCATTACAAACTTTTGATGAAAAATTATAGAGATCTTATGATATGCATAGCATAATTAGTGAACTAATTAAAGAAATCCCAAATCATATGCTAAGTTGGAAAGCAAGCTAAAACATCAAATTAGCTCATTAGATACTTGCTGGATGCCAACCTGAAAAGGCCTTATATTGCATAAATTCCAAATTATTTACACTAAGAAAGTACAAAATTATACAGTAATCCAACCCAACTAATATATCATTATTTAAGTGACATTTTTTAATTTCGTTTTATAAAAGCGGACAATTATTCATAACGGTCTCTAAATTACAAAGATTCTAACTTCTAAGATATAGATAGTTGGTGTATTTATCCAACTGCCACCACAAGATTCCCAAGAAAAGATACAGATAATATAGACAGTGATGTAGATATTTTCCCAACAAAAATATGCACATAAAAAATTACAAATTAAGGTGTGTGGGTTCCGCACATCAATAATTGATATCATAAGTATTTTTTAACTTATTTATATAACAAAAATAATTTAACTTCTTGTAAAAAATAAAGTTTTGTTTTTCATTATTGAACTTAATTTACTAAATTTACTGAATTGTCCAAAAGAAATTGCTGAATCTTGTTGAACTTTGATGAAAATTAGCAAAAAAAAAAAAAAACAGGCTCATAATTTGTTTTAAAAAATTATAAATTGATATGAATAAAAGTGAGCTTAAAAATATTGTGTTATAAATCTATATATCAATTTTATTCATTTCTCAATTATTTTAATATGCAAATTAGTGAATTTCATATATGTCTTCATAGTCTACCAAAGAGAACTTCTATTATGAATTGATAATAAATTCGATCAATAAAATTAAATGAACATACCATCTATAAGATGATTGATATAAAGAAAACTTATATATAAATAACGCATGTCTATTAGTCGACTCTATTAAACCGAATCATAATAGAACCTCTTCTTATCTACCAAAAACATAAAGTTTATTTATGTCTGCAAATTTCACGCTATAGGACCCACTTAGTGCTTTCTTGATGACCAACCGTTGGATGGACCCACCGTAAGATTCCTACGGCTGAGATCGATATTAGTTCCCATGATCATGACTGCACAATTAAAAACAGGTCATTTTTTCATTTTTAAAACAAAGAAATTTCGGCTAAATTCAGCAGCAGTAATGTTATTTTATTTCATCTCAAAAATTTGTGAATTATTACTCCATCTTCCATAATTTTTGGTTGGTTATTAACCAACATGTTTCATTTATTTGTCCCTTTTTTTATTATTATTTGCAACGTAAAGAATATTTTAGTGTAGTTTTTTGATGGCCAAGTCGAATGAAAAACTCTATAATAGGTTAGAAAAGTTGAAAAAAATCTATGAGTGTTCCTAAAATACACAATATTTATTGTATATATAAAGAAAGAAGGTTTTTGTCTAGTTTAAATATCGGTAATAATAAATTTTTGAAGAGTAATGAACGTGATATGACGTTCAATCAATCGATTATAACAGAATCATGTCTTTAACGAACTCACATGTTCATAACAGTAAATAGGAAATGAGATTTGAGGCAACGAAGTTAAACCAACTCTTAACGAAGGCTGAACAATATAACTCGGCCTACTATTTTAATACCCAATATCAATATTATTTGAGAAATTTCATATTAAACAATTACCACAAATCAAGAATATTGAGCTTGCACTCTTAAAAGTGTTATTAATCAAATGCTGAAATTGGTCCCTACACCCACTTGAAAAACAGAAATTAAATTTTCTAATCATTTTGAGAAAGAGTAAGAACAATTGGAATTTTGACTTAATTAATTTATAAGGATTTAAAGAGTAAGATGATACAAAAGAGGATATTATTGAAAAAAAAAAAAGAAAAGGAAAATGTTAGATAAGCTGCCGCCTGCTATACTGCTTTCTTTGCCTTTGCTCTTACGTTTTGTATTTTCATTGGTGCGATTTTGTTGTGTGTAGATGACCCTTTCTCCTCCACTCTTCACCAAACTTTTTTCTTTAAGCTTTTAATTGATTCCATTTAAATAATAATAATTGAAATTGGAACTTTACATAATTTCTATTCTAAATACAATACTAATGTACATATAGCATCATTCAATACCATGCATATATCATTCGTTTTAATCTTAAGCTATACCATGAAATGTGTGATTATAAAACCTATCATAAAATTATTAAACTACAATTTTTATATAAAATATTATATGTAGCTATCAGCTTCTATGTAATTTGTTACTGTATTACACATTGTATATATAGAATAAGCTTTGGCATCAGTTGTAACACTCATATTCAAAATCATGCATATAGTGTATATTGTGACCCACCACATCATGTTAGAGGTTAGGATTTTTATTTTTACTATTTTTTTATTTTAAAAAATTTTGTACAGTTGCACTTACATTAAATAACAAAGGAAATTCTCCCGCCTCTGATATGATTTGAACTCATAACCTCCCTGATCATATAAAGTGTTTAACTATTAAGATAACACATTCATCATTGTTAGAGGTTAGGGCTTTAAAACGCGTAATATATGCATGTATATATTAAATCCATATTATATACCTATTTTGATTGTATAATTAGTTATTTGGACTTATTATAGACTTGTTGTATCTAAACTATTAAAATGTTAAACATTTAGGACATTTAATTAATTGATCAGTGTTAAATGTCACACATTATTAATTCGGAAAGCTATATGACTCTTTAAATAGATGTGAGAAGGCATGTCAATATTCCGACTTTGCTAATTTAGGAAGCTCTATGACTCATTAAATTTATAAAACAGTCTTATCCTTTTGAGTTTTGAGGTACTTTTTAAAGTTAGTCCTATCATTAATAATTATATATTAATTAAAATAGCTTACTCAAGTAGTATTATTTTTAGAATTAAGATAGTTTTCTACGTTTCAAATGTGTATTCTCAAGATATAATTTACTAAATGTGATAAAATTGTTCACAAAGACAATTCAAATTCATAAAGAATACATATTTTTATAGGATTAGTGCATTGACATTTGATCTTAATTATAGCTTTCCTATCCATATATTTTATTGGATTAGTTCATTGACATTTGATCTTATAGCTTCAATTCGTAGCCATGTTTATATATATAAAAAAAATAGAACGGCCTATATGATACTTGTGTATTTTCTTTCTTACACCAACAACGTCCTATGAGATGTCATACATTTTATTTTTTATTGGTCTGATCCATTGCTCTCGAACTCAATACCTTTCTCTTAGAGAGAATTTGATACTTTATTGCTCAACAAATTAAATTAAAACTCGAACTGATAGTTAAAATTTAATTATGGTCTATTTAATTATTAGTCTTTCACACAGCTAGAACTTTTAGTTTGAAAAAACTTCAAGATCAAGAATGGAAATTTTCCTTTTTCGTTATTTTTGGTACAAATTTTATTTTCTCCTAGTGAAATTGACCAGGAAACAACCAGATGATATACTGTGATCGAGAACTTTACACAGGAACATGCATATGAAAGTTCCCATCTTTCATTCTCACCTTTTAAGCATGAATTTTATTTTTATCATATTTTATATATTTTGCATTCAATTGTATAGGTATGAATTTCAAAACTGGATATTAGTGCATATCAATTACCGTAACATTTCCATCTTACTTTTGTAAATTTATAATACGCGTTGAAATGTATATTAAAGACCTCGAGGTTATAGGTTCAAATTCTATGAATGTAGAAAGTGAATGCTAAAAAGAAAAGAAAAACTAATAACATATTCCTCTTATTTAAATTTTCAATGAAAATATAAGCTTTTATTTGGCTGTGCTAATGAATTTAATTTTGAATGACAATTTTTAAATAATTAAATAATTAACTCATAACAACCATAATAAATATGGATTATGACACCCCATCAACGAGAAATTTATTTACACATAATTCTAAAATCATACTATATATTTCATCCACAAAAGAATACATATGCTTTTTTTTAATATATAGTTCAACTCGAATCAAGATTGGTTATCATATAATTAATGTATTATTTATGAATCTCCAAACTGAAAATAATTAAAGTTTGTCAAAATTTTTTGTTAACGTCATTATCTTCTTTTTTCGTATCCTAGCTATAACTATCATATCATTAATATGAGATTTTGTAGTTTGTCACACATATTGCATAAAAGAATAGAGATGTAAGGGAATAATTAAACGAAATTCGCTTTACTGTAATAAATTAGTAAATAAATAATGTGATTTGTGTCAGTCATCCAATCCAAATGTATATGAAAAGTTAGTTGGAGTTGCCTGCCTGTCTACCAACTAATTATTATTATTCTTATTAAAAAATGTGAGATTGTTTTGAAGAAAAAAATAAAAATTGACAGAAAGGAGATTAAACCTTGGAGAAAAAAAAATATGACAAAGGAAATGAATATAAGATCTAATTAGACAGAATCCCCAACATTAGTTGTTATAAGCTGATTAAATTATTTTTTTATCATTTAACCGCATTTAACCGCTTTTCCTCAAAACCTAATTTTAAAAAAACTTTAGTTTTAAGCTTGAATTTGATGGGGAAAAATGAATTTATTCCTTATTTTCATTCCGAATGTAATTTACTTTTTTCTTTCTTCTCATTCTTTATTTTGTTTTACCATCATATATCTCAAAATTCTTTGGTCGTCAGATTTGCATTTGTTAGCTATATTTTCTTCATTTATAGCTCATTCAGATTTAGTAGGGGCGGAAAAGATTAACTTAATCCATAGATTTAGGGGAGTGCAATTTCAGGAAGGACTTAAATTCGATTTTCTTGAGCAACATATGTGTTGAAGAATGACTTTCGATTGTTTTTCTTCAAATTCAGGATCTCAAAAAATATATGATTTTTTATGTCGCTTTTCTTAGTACCTTTATGGTGTTTTAGACTATTTGTAGTGTTTATTTGCGCTTTATGCAGTTCATACTGGTTTTTGTCTGTATTTTTGTCAAGTTTTGTTTCTCTTTTTTTCTTTGATTATCATCATGCTTTAATTTTTTTATATTATTCAATGATATGATAACTCTTCCATACAAAAATTGGACAGAATCACAAATCCATTAGCATCTATAGAAAGAATAATCTGAAAGTTTGCAGAATTAAACTCATAATTACAAATTCAAAATTTTATTATATTCAATTTTAGAGAAATTTTAAAATACTTTTAGAGTACGGATGACGTGGTATTCCAAACCAATAAATACTCTTAGTAATTTTAAAATACTCTTAGCATGTATAGTGCTTGGAGGATATGACGTAGTGTCGACCTATGCTAAGATGTTTTGCTTCTATAGATTTCAATAAAAAGTTAGTGATGATATGAAAAGTTTATCATTAACAAGTATATAGAGTTAAATTTTATACGTACAACTGAAGGGAATAGTATCACTTTAATTAAACGAACAATTAGCTAATTGGATAATGTGGCTCCAAAAATAAAATAAAAGACTTAAATCTATAAAAATAGAAATAGTGTATGCTTTAAAATGCAATTTAAAGTTTAATTACAAATCTACCCCACTTTTGGGGTCTTTATAAATATAATCCATTTTGCTCAATGTTACAAATTTAGACATTTTCAAAACTTTTGAATAAAAATGCTCATGCAATCTTTTTGACACTATAAGCACTACAAGCACGATAATGGTGCGCACAACAACCATGGGCACGAGAGCCTCAAGCGACAACCAAAGACACTACAACAACATACATTACTAGGGAGGGGAAAATTACATATCATACATTAATGGATGAGAAAGAGAGAAAAAAGGTAACCGTACCTTTAGTTTTTAAAATATATTGACCTTGTTGTTGACCTTTCGTTATTAAAATAAATAACCGTTTTAGGAACAGAATTAATAAAAAAACGGATGAAAGAGATGTAAAAAGGCAAGAAAATATATTAGATTAGCGAATAAAATTTAATCCAATTGTGATAAAAACTAAGTAAAGATAAAAAGCACCGAGAATAACATTATCCAAAAAGCTTCCGTGTGTTTAAATTTATAAACGTCTCAACAAATGAGGTATATATGCCAAAAGAATGTGATAATTTGTAATTAATCCGTTGTAGAAGTTGAAAACCGTGAATGCGAATTAACTTTTTTTGGTTACAATGCGAATTAAATTTGAAATCAAAGAAAGTACATTGTATAATGTTTGTCTTGTCCTGTGGGGTTCATTTATTATTTTTTATATTTACATGACTCAGTCAGAGTCAGGTTTCAAAAAAATAAAATTTAAAAACATTTCAGAAACAAAGCTGAAACTTGAAACTCACCCTTATCGTTTACCACTTGCATATATTTTAAACTTTTAACAATTGTTTTTGGTAACACAAATTAAGTGTTTTTAATTAATTTTTCAGTATAAGCATTTGAAATGCAGATATTCTAAGCTAAGTGAAACCTTAAACTCCTCGTTCTTTTCGAGTAAATGCAATTTGAACAGAATATATGAAAATATTTACTCCAAGTATTCATTATTTCTTTTGAATTTTACAGAGTTAAGAAAAACAAGGTTATTTATTGACCAACCAAGTTGTTTTGATTAATCCATACCCACTCTATCTAAACTACATTAATGAGTAGGAAATTATACCTATTGAAGAAATATCTATACATATAAAATTTAAAATTATTTTTGAAAATAATTAAATAACAATTAAGATAAAATAAAATGTAAAGTAGAAACTGTTAGAACTCAAAACAATTATAGTACTTAGTTGATGGTAGCGACGGTTTGGAGAAATTGGTTGCTTTAGTGGCGCCTTGGGTCAAAGCGAATGTAAATGCGGCTTGGCGGGCTCCGTTGGAAAGGTTCTTCTTCGGGACCAAGTCCGTCATTGGTTACGTATGATGCAAAAAGAGTTGAATTGATACGAACTTATCATGGTCTCGTTTGACTTGGAACAATGCTTTCCAAAATATCATTATTGAGCTTGATAATCTCTCCACGTGAATACTTTACAAGGAAAATGAGGGAGTAGAGATTCACAAAATTATGCTTTTTTGAGGATTTTCAACTTTATGCAGTTAACTTTCGAATTTTTCATGCTAATCATGTCAAACGGGTGAGAATAAGTCTCACAAGCATACCAAGTATGCAAGTTCGCTTTCTTCTACCTATATTCTTATCGAAGAGTTTCATTTATTCTGTGCTAATTTCATTTTGTTGGATACTTGTAATACTTTGCTCGTTTAATTTAAATTGCTTTCTCTAAAAAAAAGAAATTTATTCCTAAAAAAAATCAAGAAATGAAAATATGAAATGCAAAAAAAATAGTGAGTAGGTTAATAATTGGGGGAAAAGAATAAAAATCTTATAATTTTGTTCATAAAGAATAAAGAGAGAGAGCTGGCTTTAGTACTTTTTATTTATTTCACCTACTTTTTCTAAAGTGGTAATTTACACTCATGGCCCTTAAGATTTGTAGTTACTAATAGAATGACACCTCTATTTTAGTGAAACAGCACTTACTTAGGGTGCTTTCGATTCTCCCACTAATTGAAATCTCTCCTATAATTAGTGATTTTGGCTTCCCAATTTTAGAATTTTACTTAAAAAATTATAAAATAATGTCTAAACCATGCAAAATTTTGCAAACATCTAAAATTTTTTCCTCTAAAATTTCAAAATTTCATCAAAAATCTTTAATTTTCGTCAAAATTTTCACTGCAACTTTTTTTTATATATTTAGTTTCAAAATCGTCTCCGGACATTTTAGCACTGAATTCGCCACAACCAACTATTAAAAGTGGTCATTTTCATCCGTATTTACGTTAGTGAAACGTAAAGTTCAAGCACTATAACATTAAGTTGGACAAATGATTTATTAGTGCTTAACTTTTATCAAAATTTACTGTTTGGTCTTTATATTTTAAAAAACTTACTACAAGGTTCTCATATTTCTCGTTATAATTAACTCTTTGGTCTTTCTGTTCATTTTTTCCACATCTGTAACTTTTATATTTTGACATAATCAGATAGACAAGACATAACAGAATCACAAGGTCATTTTGTATTGCAATATGACAAATAGGACTAAAGAGTTAATTAATGTATAATATTGAAATTTTGTAGTAAGTTTTTCAAAATATATGAACCAAACAGTAAGTTTTGAGTTTTAAAGTTGAAAACTCATGGTGTTAGTATATACAAACTTAAGACGCCAGAGATGTAATTTACCCTTCTGTAAAGGCACAGCACACCCACCCTCGCTTATAACATCTTTCTCTCCACCAAAAAAAGCAACAAGACCCCAAAATAAAAAAAAAAAACAAGTTGGAATTTGAAGATCAAGAAAGAAAAATAGGGGGTGTTCTGGCGAAGTTAGGGTCTTTGTTGATGATTCAAACAATGGAGCAAGCTCATACGCAGCAGCAAAATCAACAGCTAGTTGCTCAAAACTCTGGTAGCCTTAGCTTTAGCAGTCAAATGTCTAAAGAAGATGAAGAGATCTCAAGGTCTGCTCTTTCCAATTTCAAAGCTAAGGAGGAAGAAATTGAAAGGAAGAAGATGGAAGTCAGAGACAAAGTTCAAGCTCATCTCGGTCGCGTTGAGGAAGAAAGTAAACGTCTTGCTTTGATTCGTGAGGTACCCTTTTCTTTTCTTTCTTTTTTTAAATTAGGGTTTCTGAAAAGTTGGGGTTTTTGTCTGTTATTTGGTGTTTTTTCACTAATTTTTTAATTAGGGTTTCTGGGTTTTATTTTTTGGTACTGTTTGTTTTGGGTTTTAGGGGAAATTTGAAAGCTTTGATTTTTTAGATACTGTTTGGGTTTTTTTTGTCTGATTTTGGGAATTAGGGTTTGTGGAAATTTGGGGTTTTTGTTTGTTTTTGAGTTAGGGTTTCTGGGTTTTTTTTGGTACTGTTTCTTTTGGGTTTTAGGGGAAATTTTGAATTTTTGTTTGTATTTGTGTTTGAGAGCAGAGATTTGTTGACAAGATTTGAAACAAGGGAGTTCTGGGTTGATTTTGGGGATTTTAACTCGGTTTTTGTGAGATTTGTGTGTTGATTTTGGGGTTTGGAGCTGGTTTTGTTCTGTTGTTTGATGTTTTTGGGGTTTATAGCTCGAAATATAGATGCTATTGAGTTGATTTCTGCTTGTAAAGGTATGATATGGGGGGTAATATATAAGGATCCCCTGAAGTTGGTCAGATTAGCCCCTGGATTTGCTTAAAGTAGTCTCATAATTGGCCCCTGGAATTGTTTATAGTCTCAGTAGCCCGAAGTTCACTTGGTAGAACAGGGAGAGATATGTGTTGTTTTAAGCAATTTTAAGGATCTAGTAGATCATCCTAACTACTTCTGGAGGCCAGTAGTTACTTTGAGCAAGCTTGAGTTATAGATAGTTAATTTTAAGCAAGTTTAGGGTGCTAACGAGACATATCAGAAGTTACGGGTCCAATTGGATAATCTAGACTTGCAGGAGAACCTGAATGTTGGGTTTTCAGTGTATTAAAAAGCCCTAGGCGCTAGTTGGGCGGATGAGGACCTTTGGAGCCTAGTCGGTGTATATTCAGGGATAAGTCGGGGACTAGTCGGATTTTGAGCTCCTAGGCGGTCTGATTGGTCCAGTCGGAGTCTCCATTTTGACTGCCTAGGCGGTCAAGCTCTCCTTCGTTTGAAACAGTGGTTTTCAGGTTTTCAAGAGTAATAATCTTAATTAATCAATTATTGTTTTGGATGAGCTTTTAAGTTCTAACATGATCTAGAAACAATCTGCTTCACATGATTATCTTTTTTTTAATCTTTCTTTACCTTATGTATTCTGTTTTGACATGATAACCCGTTTTGACGCTTCGTTTTTCTTATGAAATTGTATGAATGGATATCAGGAGCTTGAAGGACTGGCAGATCCCATGAGAAAAGATGTTGCTCTGGTGAGGAAAAGGATAGATACTGTGAACAAAGAGTTGAGGCCACTGGGACATGCTGTCCAGAAGAAGGTAAAAGAACCCTCAAAAACGGCCAAATTATGATCCCTTAAAAAATTGGCCTGACATTACAGATATTGTTAGGCTTAAATTAATCATGTTTTGTTCTTTAGTATGCCATATGGGGGAAAAGGACCACTGAGTTTTGGATTTATGCTTTTGTCCACAGGAGAAAGAATACAAGGAAGCTTTGAGCGCTTATGATGAGAAGAACAAGGAAAAAGTACAGCTCATAACCAAATTAATGGAGGTAATTTCTCATTTCTACTTTTCTATTAAAATTAACAGTAGAATCCTAAGTTAGTTGTGGTCATTTTACTGCGTTATTGGATTAGCCATAGCATCAGTAGTTGGTTTTTCTAAGGCCATTGTCTTTATGCCTTATCAGTAATTGATTTCAGTTCAGTAATTTCCCCTTAAGTAAATGCCACTTCAGTTCAGTCCAGTAATTTTTCAGTCATAAAGAAGAGGGCTGAAGTTTCAACCTTCATTGTTAGTGGTAATTGATAGGTTTTGGGTAGATAGTTTTATTTGGATTCGAGAAGCTTTTCCCATTGGAGATACTACTCCATTCGCACAATGTTGTATGTGCACTCTCTTTAGCAGAGTTTTTTCTATTCGTTTCTGTGTACACTCTTTTTAGTAGAGTGTTTTGTGTCTGTGTCCACTCTCTTTAGTAGAGTGTTTTGCACTCCGTGTCTGTGTATGCTATCTTTAGTAGAGTGTTTTGCTGTTCGTTTCTGCGTACACTTTCTTTAGTATAATGTTTTGCATGTGTCTGTGTTCACTCTCTTTAGTAGAGTGTTTTGCATTCCGTGGCTGTGTATGCTGTTTTTATACTAGTGTTTTGCATTCATGTCTGTGTACACTCTCTTAGTAGACTGTGTTGCATTTCGTGTCTGCATCAGTTTGAATGCTATGTTTTAGAAACAATGTTCCATGTTGTCCGTTTCCGTACTCTCTTGGTATATTTTTGCATTTCGTGCAATGTAGCTCTTTGACCTTGTGCTTGCTCCCATACATTGCAAGAGTTTATCATTGACTCTACAAGCCTCATATCTAGGTAACAACGTGGACTTATGACGGAGTACTGGGGAACTTTTGCTGTTTGAGAGAAACTGAGTAGTATTACATTTACGGGCTTAACGCCACATCAGCCTAAAGTACCAACTCCACCTATATTCTTCCAATGTGGGTTTAACTCATACCCCAACAAGATTTTCACTTGCACAAACCGTTCAAAGCACAACTAGCTAACCGGAGGCTAGTAATTGAACTATGTCTGTGGCTTTAAACATTCCAAGTCTGCATGTTAAGATATTGAAAAACATGGGTTTTGTAGTTGAACCGCGTAAATAACATTGTTTGCTATTTCTTTGAGCAGTTGGTTGGGGAAAGCGAGAGGATGAGGATGAAGAAGCTCGAAGAGCTAAGCAAGCACGTGGATTCGCTAAACTGATCATATATAATATCTTAGTGCTGATAAGTGAGGACTGATTTAGGTTGTGTGATGTATTTAAGGTAACTTTTTTTTTTTTGCTTGTTTCATATTTATATATATGGCTGCTTTGGGTTTCCTGTATTCTATTCCTTGTTTGTTTATGTTAGCAATTTGATGGAGTTTTAAGCTGATTTAGGAGGGAAATTACCCCACAAAACAAACAGGTTTGTAACTAAATGTATCTTTGACTACTTTGCTTTTTCCATTTCCATTTATGTTTTTTAATTTGTTAGTCTATTTTTTTATTTTTTTTTCAAGTTTTTGTTAATTTGTGGTTTGTTCTGAACAAGTTTGGATTTCAATCTTCCAAAGGCTATAAATTGATTTCTTTTTAATTTTTTATTTATTTATTCTTGTTCTTGCTTTTGCTTGAAATGGTGATTTTGGTGAGAAATTCTATTATGGTCTGGCTACAATGGATCCGACCAATAGACATGTGTGACTTGTACACATTTTTTTAATTATAGGTGGTGTGTTTCTCTAATTCCATTGGTCGGTCTATTGCACCTGGTCCACAATAGAAATTCTCACGATTTTGACCCATTTACACTAATGAGACGGCCTGGAAGTTGGAATTTTGGTGATTGTTTTATAATATGTTCTTAGTAATTTTGTATGAACGATGCATGTTTTAACTGAAAAGGTTAAAGAGGTTGTTTGGTTTAACTATT
Source organism: Euphorbia peplus (assembly GCA_028411795.1). NCBI lineage: Eukaryota > Viridiplantae > Streptophyta > Magnoliopsida > Malpighiales > Euphorbiaceae > Euphorbia > Euphorbia peplus. The sequence goes on from CP110841.1 coordinate 34,955,710, forward strand.
GTTGTTTGTTGTTAGATTAGTGGATTTTTATATATTTCGAATTAGTTATCAATAGTTGTTTCCGTATGTTTCCGGATTCTAATTAAATGCTTCACATTTTATCAGTCAGTTTTTTACTGATAGGTTGTTTTAGAGACGTGAGATTATTCTTTTATACATTCTGTTTAAGTGGTACGAGATTAGTATTTTTTTAAAAGATTTTGTCAATTTTGCCTCTGAGCAGTAATTATATAAACTCGTGACAATGATAAGATATATATTTATGACAAATATATATAGTATGAAATATTGTTTTATTTAGTAGATGTTGTAGTATGAAGATTTTTGTATTCATTTAAGATTTTTCTTAGGCCAATGAATTACCTGGTGTGGATAAGATCAGAAACGTGTGATCCTAAATTCATGAAAATTAAAGGTTAACCAATACCTTTAATTTTAGATTTGGATATTGATTTGAAATGTATGAAATTGACATTGTTGTCACTATGTATGTCAACCTTGAAAATGAGAAACCTTAATTAACGTGCAAGTTTAAGAAAATCTAAAATCAATCAATTTTGAATCGGGGATCGGATGTATACTTATTTGTCTTATTAAGCTACAAATAGAAATGCCATATGAACGGGTATACTTTAAAATAATAATTATATAAAAAAATAAAATCAATAGATAATTTTCATATGGTTTAGTTTTTCACATTTAATGCCAAATACGTAACTAGGCCGTTTGGTTGCTCATACCTTGACTAAGCGCTCAAATTTACGAGTTTGATTTGATTCGATTATGCTATTTAGATTTGTTTAGTATAATTATAATATAGTTTTTGGGTGATTATTTTCTCTATAATTAGGACCCGTTTGGTGAAGTGTTTTACAAGAGTATTTAGTGTTTCGCAGAAGAATATCACAATTTTTATTTCAATATGTTGCTAAATAGGTGTTTGGTTAAAATTTTAAAATTGTAGCATGTAGTGTTTTGGAACTAACAATTCGGAGCTTTCCGCGAAACTCTAGTTTGATGATTGTACGTTTTGACAAAATTACCCCTACTTTTATTCCTAGATTGACAAGAACTCTATTTTCTATGTTATTAATTCCTAATCTATACAAATTACTTACGCTCTATATATTTTCTACGTTAACCACTGCATTGTATTATTATCTCCTGATTTTGTAAAGAGATGTAATTGCATCAACGGTATTGCATAACTATATCCGAAAAACATCATTAATTGATCCTACATTTTCACCATTCAATCAAAAACAATTTCGTGCCATACGATTCTCTGAATAATTCCAATAATATCGGTATAATTGAGAAATCATGAGGATACTAGAACAATTCAGATGATGAGTTGAGAGATAAAAATCACTTCTAATCTATATTGGAACAAATAATTTTTGAAGTGCGGCATGTTATAAAGTTTTATTTATATATTTGCGTTAAATTTGAAAAATAATAAGATAGATATTTATAAAGTTTTAATTTATTTATTTATTAATAAATAGTATACCTATATTAGTCTTTTTACTTGTTAACATCAACTGCTGTTTACAAGTCTTTCAAACACTAATTATTAAACACCTCTCAACAAATAACAAAAAAAGCAGTTAATAATAAATAACAACAACTGTAAAACTAACAACAACTCAAACAAATCCTTTAGGTTTTATCAACGAGTAAAATTTTAATGATGATATGTCAGAAAGAAATGATACAAATTAAATGATTATATTAAGGTAAGACAAAATATAAACATTGCTGACCATTCCACTAAATTTTGGTGGGAAACACATGCCAGCCAACTTGTAATTTTCAGTACCCTCTTTTGTTGCTGTTTGTTGAAACATGTTAATCATTTTTTCCACTATCATTCATATTTCCTGAACTTCAAAATTCCAACTTAAAATAAAACTAAAAAAAAACTTATATTTTAATAATTGAATGAAGAAAATTTGGCTAGATTATGCATAAATCTGCTTAAAAAAGAAAGAAGTGATTAGTTTTCAATTAAAGGTCGATTGGAATTTTTTTAAGATTTCATTGAGTTATAATAAAAACAATTAATTTTATGAGGGCATAAGTAATGGTTTTCATCTAAAGCAAACAGAGAAATAATTGAATAATTGGTCTATTATTTTGTATAAGAAGAAAGAATAATTAGTTGGATAGTGATTTCAAAGAGTATACAAGTAGGTAATATTATAATTATATCATATCTACTTTTGAATAATTTAAATTATAAAATTTAAGGTGTCATATTTTATTTATTTATTTTGTTGCATTATTTATTTATTGGTTGCATTATTTATTAGGTGTAGGTTATGGTTATTTTATTTTTCCTTTACTTTGTTTATACTTTGTCATATTTACCATTAGATTAGTTTTTAACCCATGATCTAATGGTGGACAAAACAAAGTAATTGTTACTTTGTGAAAAACAAAGTCACCATAGAATTTTCCCAGTACGAGCAAAGAGAAATGTTAAGGATAAAACGCATTGCTTCACAATTAGTAACTGATTCTAGAGCAAAGACAAATTCGTTTTCATCGAATTTTAGATCACTTAGGTACTCAGTAAACTACATCCACATTTTCATGTATACTTATCTTTTTGGAATTCCATGATTGCAAAAAACTGAATACTAAAAAGAAAGAAAATAGTACTTTTTCATGTATACTTATCTTTTTGGACTTTGAATTTTATCTTAAGGTTGAGTCTGTCCAGCCTAAGGCCCAAATAATAATAACTGAATATTTGTGAAGCCCAAGGTCCAACTATTAATAAGTTTGAATGAACATTTGTCGAGCCCAAGGCCCAATTAATATTAATTTGACAACAACAACAATATTATTTTTGCATTAGGAAGAATCTACATCCTCGTTTCGAACAGATCAATTAATTTCCATTCTTTGCTCTCTATAGGGATTCAGATGATATAACTCAATTATTTCAAATAGATGAAGAAGATTAAACATAAGTAATCTAGCAACTGATAATTCAAAGTTTAGTTTTTTACTGGCTAGATTTTACACTTTAATCAACAAATTGTAGCTCCAAAATACCTATAGAACACATACAAAAAAAACATTTAGATGTTGGTTAAAAACCATTATCTATATAATAAGTTTTACACCATTAAGAAAAACTTGTAGATTTTGGTGGTTTAAATCCATTCTCTTGGTTTATGGACTTGTGAGACTCCCTTTTTTTTTTTATTGAGAATCATGCCCATGGAGGTAGATGAATTAGTTTATAATATTAGTGGAAATGAAATTACTCAAACCATTTTAAAAGTCATATCTCAATTTTATTCTACAATAAAATCAGATGAATTTTTGACTTTTATCAAAATCATAAATTTCATCTTAGTCTTGTCATTTTAAGTGGTTAAAACACTTTTAACAAAAGGATTTAAAATTCAATTATTATATATTAAATTTATATTTTTCTTTCATAAAAAATTCCCACTATCTATCTTCATCCCTTTTACTTTATAGGCTTCATCTCTTTTTTTGCAAGTATATATGAATTTCAACATATTTTCCAGTAAAAAGAGACTTGTATAGTATATAAGCAACGAAATTCAACAGTGAATTGGCTTTGGCTTTTTGGGAATTTGGTCATGCTTTTTTTTTGTTGCAAAAATTTAATGAGATTTAGTAGGTTTGGAAAAGAAAATCTGTGAAAGAATGAAGGGCGAAAGATATGGTGGCAGTTAGTGAATTTAATTTTTTTTTAAGAAAAACTATAAATTCGCAACTTTCACTAAAATATAGGGATTGGATGACAAAAGCATTATGATTTTACTACTTTCTGATAGTTTTGAATGTGTCTTAACTCTAATGAGAAAATCATAATTATTTTTGTGAAGTGTGAGTTTTATGTATTTCTAGTTAAGTAATTTCTCTTAAGTATTGGTCCTATTTTTATTATGTGGCTTTTCTTTTAGGCCCATGGGGCACGTTAAATACATATGGATAAGGTAAACACTTGCTATTATTTTATTAATAAGCACTCAAATATTCTTATTATTTTTTTAATCAAATGATTTGAATAATAGAGTTTTCTACGGTAACTTTGTAAAAAACAAATTAACTATTATTCCGTCCGTTATTACCATAAAACGCCTTGAATAATTAAGCTGAAATGATATATTTAATTAATAAAAAAGTGTCATGTGCAAAATTTCTTAATTAATTTATTATTATCAAGACATTGAAATAAAACATAAAGCTTGACTATTAGTTTAAACATTTCATTTAAATGGTTTCTTGATATAATATTAGAACTTTTACAATTGAAAGATTTCAAATTATGAATTCATATTATTTCATTTATTAATTGATTAAAAATACATAATAATACGAATCTGTATTGTACATGCTTTAAATCTAATGAACAATCACATGAAATTATGTATCGAAAATCATTTAAAAAAATATTTTTAGATCTTAATTATTCTAAGACTTTAATTAAAACAATTCCTCGACAGTTTATTATTATTAGGATGAGAAAGGATTAATAGTGACCTCAAGCTAGCTATACTCATTAAAAAATTCCTATTATGGATCAATAATTGGGTGCTTTTTGTTAGTGTGTAATTAGTTCTTTCATCAAATTAGACTATTAAATTGAATTTTAATTGGCAAAGAAACCTCCACGTCACTTCTTATACAAATGGATACATTTAATGTAGGTCCAATACATATGTTTAAGGCACTAAAATAAAATAATATGTTGACTAATTATCCAAAAAATGGAGCACAAAATAATAAAATTTGGTGGGAAAGATATGCATTTAAGGGGTACGTACCATGACAAAATGCCTCTAAAGTATGGAGGAACATTCCTATATTAATTCAACATACATGCAAAAACAAGATTAATTATTATCTCCATAACCCAAATTATCAATCACATTCTTATTGCTCCATCTTGATAATGCCATAACTTTTGGTCAAAGTTTCAATAGTTCTATATTTGTAGAAAAAAATCGGTTGATAGTCAATAAGTATAAAGCATTGATTGAGATAATGGTTATATATGGTTAAAAGAAGTAGCTAAGAAAAATTATAAAAGTAAAGGAGATGAATGTTATTTTGGGTCTTAGCAAGAAGCTTAACTCGGATGCTCGAGACTCGAATGTCTGACAATTCAGATCTTATAGATGAGGAGAGTGATCGTGAGACATGCATCTTAAAAGTTCAATGCAGATGAATTTATCGAGAGCCAATACATGTGGTAGCTGTTAGGATATCGGTTTTAAGTTCCTCCTTAATTTAGATTTTAAAAAAATTGTAAAAAATTTGGACTTAATGAGCCTTTGTGCACACTATAACTAAAGTCCTTTTTACTGACTTAGATATAACTAATCACCGATGTTATCCTTGTTTTACAATAAGCCAAAGGACAAGTAGAAATACTCAAAGATTCAATTATTGGGAATTTCTACAACATATCAAGTATAGGATAGTGATTAGCTATTAGGTGTTGATGGAATTGAGATTCTAATATCAATTATCATGTCAGGTCAATTTTAGAAATTTATTATTAATGTAATTATCTTCTTTACCACAAATTTGGTTCTTTCTTTGTTATTTGATTACCACTCATTAACAATAGATTAGATATATGTGCGTGATTATATCATGAATTCCTCTTAACCGATATCGGTAAAGTATTACTCCCTCTGTTCCTTTATATTTGACGTTTCAGGAGAAACCAATTTTTTCATATTGTTTGACGTTTTGTCAATATCAACAGGGGCGGACCCAGGATTTGGAGATCGGGGGGGCTAATTTTGGCTTTAGCGTAAATTTTTTTTTATATATGCGTGTATACAAAAATGAAGTAGAGTTGATAAAATTAGGAGAAACAAATTAATGATCTAATAAAAAATTGTTGATAAAATTATTAAAAATAGAAAGGAAAAACAAAAAAAAGTAGAGTTTTCGATCAAAATAACATTAAAAAACTAAAAATAGATGAAAAACATTAATAATGTTAGGGGAAAATATTGATGCAATTAATGTTAGGAGAAAAAAATTAGAAATTGATGAAAAACATTAATAATGTTAGGGGAAAAGAAATTAATGAAAAGCATTAATAATGTTGGAAAGAAAAAAAATGTAGATGGTGGGATTTGAACCTTAGTCAACACATCTAAATACACCCCTTCTTACCAACTCTTCCACCCTTTCACTTCGTCTACCTTATCATCTTTATTTTTAATACACATTATTTTTTGGGGGGCTAGCCCGAACATATCGGTATATTCCTAAGGGTTGTGCCGGAACTGAGGGGGGCTCGAGCCCACCCGAGCCCCCCCCTGGGTCCGCCCCTGAATATCAAGGGTGATTAATTACCTTAAATCTCCAACTTACCCATAGTGTCTTTATTTATTGTTCAGTCTATATTTGCATGTATGTGAGCCTTAGTTCATTCACTTTTTATAGTTTTTTAAAGGACTTTCAATCTTTCATTTGACTTTTCAAGATTCAATGCTCACTCATTGGCTCCACATTATTTTAGTGGCCTTTGAAATGTTTATGCTTAACATTAATTAGTACTCCTAAATATTCTGTCGCTAGATCGAACAAGGGTAGATCTGTCATTTTGAATCAACATTAATTACTCTCTTAATCTGTGTGTATTTTCCTGAAACGACAAATATTATGAAATGGAAGGAGTATATCTTAGTCCGCATATAATCGATGCATGATACCATTCTCATGACTACCCATAGTTTCATATGTTAGGTTTCCATTTTGTTTTTGACACTGTTAATCCATTCCCATGTATGAATTTAATTAATTGATTATAAACTGCACCTCATGACTAGATTAAGAGAATAGCTTGAGGAAAATAGAGAGAAATAAAGAAAGAAATTGTCTTTTTCTTGCCATGAAGATTTTGATGTCTCCTTTAATAGAGACCTTAGGTCTTTACAATAATAGAGACCCACATGAGATTTTGTTCTTTGAACTTTGGGTTTTTTATGTCTCTACTTGCTTCATTGACATGCATATATAATTTAAAAGAAAAAAATTGTGCAATTGAAAGTGAAACAACATAGAAATAATCTTTTTCTTTTGCCCTAGAACTTCTAGGTGGATGAACTTTTTATGGATTTTGACATTTACATGTAGTACGATTCAATGGTTGTTTTTCTTCAAGACGTAAACTTATATTTTGTATATTTTAATGATTTACTTAAACGGTTATTATAATTTCCTTGATTAGATTAAAAGAGCATGCACAATTTTTCAATTCTAGGTATACTCAAAGGTCCTTCAACATTCCAACTAGGTTGGTACTTTGGGTAAAATTTAAAGGTCTCTAAACCCTAAAGTATTATTGGAAAGGAGAAAAGAAATTACAAAAACTATAAAAAAATAATTATAGAAAATAATTATACAAGCAAGGTATATTAAAAGTATAAAGTGAGTTAAAATAAATGTCCCCGAGTTTTTTTAAAAATGAATCCTCATTTTCACAAAAATTACCAAAATTATTTAAAAAATAATACATGACGAGTTGTGGAGAAACTTGTTCCTTAAGTTATTATGAGTATTTTGTGTTGTATGGATGCTTCTAAGATTTTATTAGATGATAGTTGAGCATGTTTAGGTGTTCAGTAAGTGATGTTTCTCTCTTCCTTTTTTTTCCTCGTATTTTTTGGGATCCTTTGACCTTTCCCCATAACAAAAAGAAAATCTAAAAACAAAAATAAATCATAAGACCGTTTTGAGGGATTTTCAGTAGCCAAGACAACAATAACTTATACATATTATATCTTTGCTTTTCAATTAGATAAGATAAAAGATAAAAGCTACAATACTAATTCGACTTTCTTTGAGTAGAACGACGATTAATTATTGGTTTTCTAATTTCTCTTTTGTTTCTCGAACTCATTTTCTTCAAAAATATTAAGATGTAAGTGACAATGAGTAATTGATTTTTAACTATTTTAGGAAACCATGCACGAAGTTTCCGTCACTTCTACTTAAGATCTACCCAATCTAAAATCCAAAACAAGTTATAATTCATTGAAATGTCTAAATATTATAGAACCAAAATATGTTATGCATTACCTTCATGTACAAAGAATTCCCAACACATTAATTAAAATAAAATAAATCAGTAACCAATCTCATAATTTTTAAATTTTATAGATTCCACTAACAATGCAAATCCCAAAGTACAGTATCCAATGTTAAAATCTTAAAACCTTAGAACAAAGAAAAATCAAAATTAAAAATTAGAGGTATCCAATGTGGAAAATGCCACGTCGGATAAGACCGATCAAGCATTGTTATTTTGACCTGGAGTTAATAGAGTCCATGAACAAAAATCCGACCGCGTTCTGACACGTGGCTGTAGCACGTCCATTAACACGTGTGAAATAGGGTGTAGGGGAGGAGGGTGGGATTCACTGAATGACGGTGCATTTAAGGGTCACTGTTCTGTTTTTTTTTGTTTTTTTTGTTTTTTAAGAATTGTCGTTTTCGATAAAACGCTTAAATAGTGTATTAGAAACGTCCCAAAGATTGCGTGGTCGTTTTTGTATTTTAAATTTAATTAATTAGAGACAAACTCTGACGGATGTTAGTAAAATTAAACCACTTTTTTGACCGGGTGTCTAATTATTTGTTGTGAAAAAATATTTGTTTAGTTTTATAATTCAAGTAGTAAAAATTTAGAGATAATGTTGTACTGGAAATATTTGCTCAAGCTTCAAAAGATGCTGATTTATAAATAGATTGGGATTTTGATTTGTAATATTTGTAAAAAAAGCTCTTAAATACTAGTAGAGAAATTGCTCTTTTTTTTTTCAAAATGAAAATTGTCATTTTGAAATATTAATTTATAAGAAGATGCCATGTTATTTTTTCTAACGAAATGGGAGTGAAATCTCCAAAACAGTATTAGATTTCAATATTTGGGAAGCAAAGTAGATTGATTTTCAAGTATGTATTGTTTAGAATGATTGTAATCCAAACAGTTTATAATACTTATGTTTGTAATAGGATTTCATTGATTAACGTCGAGTAGATGTTACAACAACGTCATCAGTATTATAGAATATACAAGTGTCTTGATCAAGTCAACTAGAGAGATAATTGTTATAAATCATATTAACAACGATCATTAGATATTAGAGAGAGGGCTAATGATACAAGTGTCTTCTATCAATTACTATTGATATTCCAAAACAAAATATACTTGAAATTTATTTACATATTTTATGGATTGATTTGAGATTTTGATTTTAGTAATAATATTAGAATCAATTGGGCTTGGATTGAACATTTTCATGTACAAGCTCGTTGCACTATCATGCTGAGCTCGCCCTATAAACATGTCTACTAGCAATAGCTATTATAAATTAGCTAATTGAATTTAGTGGTGGTGCCTTATTTTGGTTTCTTCATCTTAACATAGTTTAGCTTTATATATACTTCTTCCCAATTTATATAAAATAATGTTCAATCAATTCAACTTTAATCTCGTGATTTTTCTTCTTCATTCTTACAAATCATGATTTCTTATTAATTATGCATCATTATATACTTATATATTTATCATATCCTAATACAATAATGATGATGATCATAATATGATAATGTAATCCAATAATTTGCATAATTTTAAGCCACCTTATCCAAAGTTCATTTGGAGAATCTTTGGTACTAATTGGATAGACTAATAATGGAAGAAAGAATGTTTCACATATAATGCAGCTTTTTAATGAAAAAGGTTAATATTATAACCAATATTTCATAATTAATTATGATTATGCTAATAAATAAATAAAAACAAAATAAAGTAATCGCATGCGTATATATCCCAAAAGGAGCATTGTTTGACAGGCAGATAAAGTTTGAAGATAGAGAAGAATATGTAGGGGTGTCTTAGTTAATATTACTAGCTAGAATAAATAAAAGGTAAAAGTTAGATACCTAACGTTTTGTTTTAATCTAACATATAAAGATCTAACATTTTTACAAAATATTGTATCTGGTTGCAAATTAGGTCCAGTTATCTTTTATTTAATTATATAAACTCAGTTTCAGTAATGTAAAATTTATAACACATTGAGCAGTGATTTGTGCTCACTAAAAAATTCAGAATTTTTTAGGTCACAAATAATTTAATATTATGTTAGTTGAACCGATTAAACTTAAAATTTAATCTAATAGTTATGGTCCAACAACATATTTTATGTTAATCTCCAACAAAAATCAATATAAAAAAATGTTATTAAACTTTACCTTTAGTTTAAGCAAGTTTCAATTAGTTCTTTTACACACCCAATCATATCCCTCTAATCAAAATAAATTTTAACTAATTTATATGATAAGTTGCATTCTATAAGGATTATATTGACATTAGGACATATTGCCTCCTTCTCTACACTTAACAACCAGGGAGCTCGAATAAAGTTAATTGTTATATAACATTTTATCTATTTTGATAATATTCTACCCAAGTGCATCACTGAATTTCAAGCAAAATATATAAAATTCTTTTCTCAACAAACCTAACTTCAATGAATATTATATATATATATATATATATATATATATATATTAATTATGCTTTATCCTATTCTTCTAATGTTGATAGTAGGAAAAGTAATGGTTGTTTTTTAAAAAATAACCATAAAAATTTCTATAAAGTATATATTCCAAGTAAATATTAGACTTTTTTCAATTTTGAAATTATAATTTTCTTTCGCTCAGTAAATTAAAAAGAAAAGTATAAATAAAATTGCTGTAGTTAATTTGAATCAAAAAGAAAATTTTGGTTTTTCTTTAAGGCGATTAATTGCAAAATTAGGTGGTTAATTTGCTAAAATCACAATCAACATTTAATTTTTAATTGCAAGCATCAAAATGGTCCACTAAAAAGGAATGTCCATGCCAACTCTAAAGCACCTAATGATTACTAATCAAGTAATCATTTAACAGAAAAAGAAAAAAAGACTTTGAAAGTATTGTCTTTTGGTGAAAATTAGAATCATTGACAAGTTATAAAAGATTTATTGATGAGTTATGATTTCTTAAAAAAAAAAATATCTGTGTTTGTAAATTTTATCAAAATAATGTTTGTGTTTATCTTTATAACAAAATAGTGGATGTGTTTATCTCTATTACTTAAAGGACAAAAAAATTATTAGCGATATTAAATGTGAGGACGTGTCAACGAATATTTTGATCTTAATTTATTGATTATGTTATAAAAAGTTCATTTTACATGCTTTAAAGTTGTAAACACGTGAATGTTTTAGAAATTTACTAATAAATTAAGACTGAAAATTTCTTGCCACATCATCTCATTTAACACCGTTAATGGATTTTCCACTTTTTGGGTAACGGTGATAAACACAATCCTCTTTTTGTCAAAAAGATAAACACATACACTATTGATAACTTGGTCTTCAAGTTCGGTTGACTCCTCCCGGAATGTTCGGCTAACCGTCGTCGGCGATCCACCGCCTGCATGCACTCCGATGATTAAGTTATAATATGTTTAAAGAATGTGTCAGAGTAATAAAATGGTAAGTTGTAAGAGCATATTTTAGGAATGGTAAAAAATATGTCTTTTCAACTTTCCCTTTTAAGGTTTATATAAGAGATTTTTTGGAAACCCTAGTTGTGGTGAAATCCCTAAAATACCCTTTTCATGATGAGCAAGGATATTGGGATCCCTTGTGAACGACGTAGGTTATTCGCCCTTTCAGGACACATGGGCCCTTTATCGGGCTAATCGCCACTCGTAGGCGCATTGATCCTTTAACGGGCTGACCGTCGCTCTTGGGCTTATAAATTTCTTAGCGGGCTGATCGTACCGTTTGGACTTATAGACCTCTTAGTGGGCTGATTGTCCGTCATAAGCCCGTTAGATAACACGTGACACGAATTCGGGTGTTATCAACCATTTTGACAAAATCGGTAAACACATGAGTTTCTTTAAGAAATTACCCTTATTTTTTTTCAGTGCACATAACTCATCAATAAAAAGTTTAAAGATTTATAAGTTAGACAATTTTCTCCGATTGTTACATACTTGTAAATGTTCCAAAATATAGTAATCAATGTCGATACTTAACACGTTTTTTTTGCACATGAATATATATTTGGATCGAGAAGTTTGCTTGACAAACACATCTTTTGGTGGCATCATAATAGGCTCCCAAACGTTAGACTAGTTGACTCTAGTACCATTTTTCATTTATAACGAAACAAATTTCATCACTTTGAGAGTAGAGCTAGAAATGAAAGAGGGAGTACGCCCAGACGTTAGACTAGTTGACTCTAGTACCATTTTTCATTTATAACGAACAAATTTCATCACTTTGAGAGTAGAGCTAGGAATGAAAGAAGGAGTACGGCATATGAACCAACCCCCATCTTGATGTAAGAAACTGGCACTTATGAAGGAAAAGCTCACCTATACTATCTTAGATAGATGGCCAAACTATTTTTAAAATATACTTTAAAGATATAAAATTGTCATATAAATGTTTCATTATTTATATAAACTAGCCAATGTAGAATACTTATAATAAATTACATATCAATAAAAACTAAATTTTTGTAAAGTAAGAAGTTGAAAGTCAAACATTAAATAGAAACAAAAATATATCAATCTGCTTAAATTAAAAGTTGAATTAGTTGTTATTGTTAATAAGTTTTTAACTCTATGTCACCTATATATAATGGTATTTGCTTGATATATTAATTAGCCCTCATTGGGGCTCAAGAGTTTTTCTTAAGATGACGATTTGTTTATAACAAATAATTACTACTTATATGTTAATTAAGACATAAAAAAATGTATGTTGTTGGTAGGTTTTGTTCAAATTAATTTGTTTATGACAAATAATTACTACTTATATGTTAATTAAGACATAAAAAAAATGTAAATTGTTGGTAGGTTTTGTTCAAATTAATTTGTTTATGACAAATAATTACTACTTATATGTTAATTAAGACATAAAAAAAATGTAAATTGTTGGTAGGTTTTGTTCAAATTAAGATTCTAATTACTATAAGAAAAATTAAAATATGTATTCACCCTCCACTCGACGTATTTATATATTGGTGGGTGGATGGATTAAAATATTATTGCCTTTACACGTACCAATGATATTAATCATCATAGTTATAATTAATATTATTTAAAAGGCTGTTCTAAAAAAAATAAAAATTATTTAAAAGCAAAATATTGAACTTTTACCAATTTTTAAACATAAATTTGAAATTCTATAACTTTGACATTTTATATCATTTATTGATCAATTTGATCAACTATAATCACACATAATAATATTCATCAACTATATAATTATACACAATAATTCTCTAAATACTGGTTGGATTTTGATTAAAAATGTGCCTTGACTATTTCATGTGTTGCGACATGATACTCTATATTTAGTTGTTTTTCTTAATTAAAAGTACAACATTTACAATTAATATGTCGATATTTTTCGCGGTTTTAATTTTTTTATAATTTAATATGAATATACGAGAGAAATAATATTTTAATTGCTTTAAAATAGCGAACAAACATGTCAAGAATATAATGTTGATGTATATTGAATACATTGCATGTTAAATTCTTTTGAATTTAACTCTAGACGTGTCAAACTTATTATTTTTTAGTTTAAAAGATCTAATACCATATTATGAACATGTATCATTACTTATATGTAAGTTTTAAGAACTGATCTTAAATAAACGAGTGTATATTTTGTTAAAAAAAATTGAGAATTTTTTTTTTTGTTGGCAGTAAAATTTGGTTTATTCTCGACTGAGAAGGCAAGAGAATTAAATACTCCATAAAAAAACAGAAAAAATTAAAATTTAAAGTTTAAGATAAGGACGTAATAGCTGATAATAAAATATTAATAGGCCAAAATAATTGTTTACTATTAGGCCAAATTAAAGGTCCTACAACTTGTGTTTGTTGGAATTTTTGTTACCATCTTTACGTAAATTCATGATCTTGGAAAAAGAGATTTTTAATTTTTATTTTGATTTTTTCTCATCACGCAGCAAAAGCCTTTTCTTTTTCATGTTCTTATTGACATGTCTGTTTCTACTTTCTACATTTACCTATATTATTTATTTCCCCATTAGTATTAATTTTATAATATAGTTTTGTTTAGCTAAATGAAGTAATATTCACGAGAAACTAAGCTTTCATGTTCAGGCAAAAGCTTCCTGATTATAGAAAAATAACAAAGATCCACAGTTTTAAATTACATTTCGTACGCCCATGTTTCTAATCAATTAATTAATTACTTTTTATTGAGTATTTTTTTAATTTTACTTTTGTGCCTCTTCTTGATAATCAGAAAGAGATATAGCATGCCAGATAAAATTATTTGTAGGGACTTTTTAGGGGAGGATTCACCTCCGCTATGTTATGTATATTCTATTTGTTTCAATGTCTCTTGGCTTTTTATGCCAAGTTTTAATTTAGTTTATATATAACGCAATATATGCTAGATTTATATATTTGTTAATTGTTGTCAAATTTCTAATTTTTTATTAATTAGAGTTAAAATATCATTTTACAAATAATTTTGTAGTTTGATGAAAAGTAATTTTCTTTCTGGAAAAATGGAGTTAGGTACATATATAGTAGATTTAAAAACAGATACCATTTCCTTTCAAAAAAAAAAAAAAACAGATACCATTTTAGATATACATGCAATTCAATATTTCATCTGCCTTAATTAATTAACTTTGTTACTGCAACCAACATTAAAATTTAAAATGTATGTCAACATTAATAAGATTGCATTGTATAGTTAAAGAGCTATAAAACTTTTTAATTTAACAAATGTGAGACATTTAACATATTCCCTCACAATTCAGTTTATTTTGTGCAAGATATCAATTTAGCTGGAGTTCCTAATAATGATCAACCATAACTCTGATACCGTATTAATTTATAAAACCTTAACTAACTCCAAAAGGTACCTCAAGAGGATATATAGCTTCCTCAGTTAGCACTTTAGGCCATTTAACACGTCATTTCCACCTTCATATTCTTTAGCCTTCTGCGAATCAAACACCTTAAAGTTTTTCGTATACATAAAACATCTAGTAGTAGTTTATATGCCACACATGTTCAAGTAAAAGTGTTTTTTTTTCTTTATCACAATACAAGCTCATCATCATGAAATATAAATGAATAAAAAAAACAAAATAATACAATAAACGAGTAAATACGGTTTTTTCATACAGACTCACAATTTCATGTATATATCATCTGCATATCCTTATTTTATGCTCTGCGATCATACGGTACATATTTATAATATATGCTCTTCATCATCAATCATGATTTCTTTCACCTGTTCCCCAAGTACTGTAAAAAACTAAAAACTAAAAATAGCGGGACCCACCACTAATTTCTTTTCATTTTTCAAAAATTTAAATTAAAGTTGGTTTGTGAAACAGACGAGTCAGGAGGAGTAAAGATACTGATAAACTGGTGGGCTGGAAATTTTCCTTCACAAGAGATCAAATTTTACAAGTTTGGAACAATTTAGAAATCTTACAAGTTTGGAACAACTAACCTATTAACCTAAAAGATTCATGGTTAGAAGACATAATAACATTTTGTTGTATTAATACATTTTGATACTGTTTATAGGTTTGAAGTGTACCAAAGCTTTTAACTCACCAATAAATTGAACTGTCAAGAACTCGAATTTGAAATCTTTCAGTCGCAAAAGCTCTGATGCCATGTTAAGGAATCAATTGAAACCTTAAATTTAAAGTGATAACTAAGGGTACGACATTGTTTACTTTGATTTCTAACACAATAGTCAAAACCTTCTTAATTATAGAGTGTGCTAATTTGGTGTATATAGTAGAGCGAATTCCACTCTAAATCATAAAAAAATGTAGTCAATCAAACCGGTTAAACAACAAGTCAATCAACTAATAGCTAATTGAGTAGTTTTTCAATGTTAGATTTTCAATTGTACTAATATTTGTGATATTAGATATAAAATTACTCTTCAATGCAGTAACAGATTTAACAGATTTAAGACTCACTGTGGCGGGTGCCTTTTATGCTATATTTACCTATTTTTTAGTTCTTTTACATATAAAACTAAAATATTGTACAATTTCTATAAATTTCTCTACATTATTCAACGACCACTTGATGCTCAAACTACCGTTACCTCTATCTCTACTCGCATGAGATAATACACATAAATTACACTCATAACGTGTCAATTTTTATACTAAGTTCTCAATAAACTAATCAATTGAACAAAAAATAAAAACTTGAGACAAGTTCAAGAACTAATGATAAAAACATTTCGACACACAATTCGTACTAATTTTTCTAAGATTTCTTTTTGATTTCCTCTATTTACCCTCTAATTTTAAATGTTAGTTGCTTTTTTATGGAAAATTTTACCTTCTAAACAACCAACATTACAAAACAGAGGACAAAACAGAGGGAATAGTTAATCCAATAATCTCTTTATGAGAGTTAACAATTTGCATAGAAACAGTGACAGGTCAAAGAACAAAACAAAAGTCATCAAAATCAAAGGCTGAGATGGAGCGCAAAAGGATCCGAATTTTTTTGCACGCGCGCACCGTCTTTCTCGCTTCTTTTGTTTGTCGTCTACCTCGATATTTTGAAGAAGACGCCATTTTATCGTATTATTTCTTCGATTTATCGTTTTTAATTGCGACTCGTGCAAAACGTCAACGCTTATTATTCTGTTGGAAAATAAATAAATTATATTTGGCCGTATTGACACCTGTTCTACTGAGGGTATTCTGGTCATTTAATGTGATGAAACGGCGTTGGTTTTGTGCGTCTTATGCGTGCAGCTACTACCATTGTGTCATTTCGTTAATGATTGTTTAATATTTTGATTAGGACTTTCATTTTGATAATTTTTGAAGAATTTTATTAATTTTATTTTTTGGCTAGGGACCATTCTGAAGAGGAAAAGAAATCAGCTACGTTTGGGTTTTCCAGCTGTAAAGTAGAAAGATTTGAGTACAATGGAGTGCATGTTTGTCATACAACGATGGTCCAATATTTTCACATTCGAAAAGGAAAGGAAAAAGGCAACAAATGAAAAACAAAAGAGAAACGTTTCCAAAAACTTCAAGAAAGGGATTGGATAAATGTAAATTTATCACAGCCATTTCTTTTTCTTTTAAAAGAATACAACTTGTAAAAATGGGGAGAATAGAAAGCGATATAAAATGAAAGAAGAAAGAATTGGAGTTTGAGAGTATCTTCAATCAAAATTTTAGGAAAAGAAAGTTTTGAATCCCGGTTAGCTAACTCACGCACGACAACATTGAAAGCTCTATACTTAAACACATATTTAACCGACTCAAACGAAGCAACAACTTTGCTAATTGCAAAGACAATGACATCTACACGAGCCATGACTGACATCATGAACTTGAATAATATTGTGTCAATAACGAGCTTATAATCCGCATATATAAAACCAACCAACAGTCCCTCAACGGACAAGCTCCTCGTCAAAAAATGAAAATTAGTATCGGGATAGGAAAGCTCGAGGGAAGAGTTGGTCTAAGAGACAACAATAGACACAAAAATGAATCGATTCTCACATCGAGAATAGAAAGAGTAAGAGAGAGAAAGAACCGGCGAAGCATATTTGTACAGTGTGTATACAACACATGTTAAACACATTTTATACTAAGGTGCCATGCTCGTTGAGTAGTGGAATTTTTTTCTTCCCTTTTCTCCCATAAGAGTTGAGTATGTACATATCACTCATCTGCAATGCAATTTAAAGTTAACACAATTAAGACCGAACTATACTGAAATAACCCCTACACAATTAACACAAAAATGAGGTTAAATTTAAGTTATTTTTGGTAAAGTCAAAGTACTCTTATCCCTGCCGAACATATATACTTTTCCTAATCTATGTAAATTATGCAATTAATATTATGTATTACAAATTTGTGATTCATGAATATTTTAGGAGAATACATAATCTCGTAATTGTGTTGAGTCTTCTACAAATAGAAGATTCGAAAGGCAATTGTATAGATTGTAAAAGTCTTAGGCTAAACTGAAAGGCAATCTAAGGAATCGATTGGTGTATCCAATAACTAGAAATACGATTTTCAATTCATTGGAGTATGTAGAAAGGCAAATTATAGTATACTATTTAGTTTTGTGAAAATATGTTACCATTTTAGATCATGTATATATATATATATATAAATAAGTAAATCATATCAAACTTCATTGATTTGGTCGGTGGAAACATACTATTTCTTACAAAAAATTTATGTGCGGAGCTCAAATTTTCAATAATTTTTCTTATATTTCATGATAAGAATAAATATTCTACTGTATCTTTGCATCAATACATCAAACAAATTACCTATAACATGTTCTTTAAGATGTGTTCGGAGCGGACCTACACCGAGTTCTTATCTGAAATTGTTTAGGAGCAAACTTATACTGAACTGAGCTCATGCTTAAAAATTAAAGCACAACTTCAACCCAAATAATCCCACATAAATTGTTAACTAGTCTTTATAATAAAATTATAATTCACACTTAAAATAATATAATATAATAATTAATATTAATATAGCAGTTGTTTTCCCAAAAAATAGTAAAAAAACAGTTTAGACTGAGATAGCCTGTGTTATTTTTATAAATTTTACATTCAAGAGATTTTCGTATACTTTTAGAGAGCACGATGACGTGGTACTTCAAGCCAATAAATGGTTGGCATGTGTCACATTAACCAATAAAATTTTAACAATGTGTAATTAATTAAAATGTAGTTTTTAGTTAATTATTTATATAAAATTCTAGAGCCAAAAATAAAAACCTTAAACCCTAAAAAATAAACTTTAAACCCTAAATGATGAACTCTAGATACTAATCAATATGACATGTCATCGAACTATTGGTCTGGAATACAACGTCATCTATACTCCAGTAGTATTCTAAAATTTATCCGTTCTACAAATAGGCAAACCTCTAAACCGAGCCGAATCTAACAATTATTACTTTTACTGCTCAAATGCACTATTATGGACAAGATCCTAGAAAGACCAACCAAGTGTATGAAAAGATAAAACGTTTTTTTTTTTTGGTTACTAAAAGATAAAACGTTTTACCATACACTTATTTCATATTGTTAACTAAAATACAATCACAGACTATATACTTCAGAACATAATTATACGTAATTTTTTTTTGATGAATTTATATTACACAAAAAGTTATGGCTTTTAAAAAGTTTTTAGTAAAATGAAAATTTCATAATCTTACTAAAACCACCCTACTCTACCTATAGTAGAAAAGTAGCAGCATAAACAGTAATTAAATCAAATTAACATCACAGTGATTACAATTAACGACAAAATCACATTTTTTTTAACAACTATACACATTACAGACCATCTCTGTACACCATACGGACGCCTACTGCTCAGTGTTACAGTACCCGCGACAAATTACATTTTTTTAATATGATTATAATTAATTTATACTCTATAAAAAATTACAATTTGCAGCCATTTCTTTATAATTTATTCATATATCTCCAATTTCCTCCTCGTTTTACTAAACTCCAGATTTGAAATCCCGAACTCTCCTCATTCCTTCTTCTCTTTCTCTCCCCTTCAAAACCCCCCTCATCTCTTTCATTTTCACTCAATTTCACCTGACTTTCACTTGAAAAAAAAGTTGAAATCTCTTCAACTCCTCAATTTCATGCCCATCTGAAAAAAGTTGTAATCATGACCATGGCATCTCAAAAACCTTTACACCAGCTCTTACAAGAAGACCAAGAACCTTTTTTGCTCACTAATTACATTGCTGACCGGAAATTTCAGCTGACCAAAACAGCTCCGGCGAGGAGAAATAACCTACAAATGAAGAAACTCCGCTCACCGGTGACCGTTTCTCATAACTTCTGTTTCTTCTCTATTAATAATAACTCTCCTGATGTGAAATCTCCAATCTTTGAATTCAAATCTCCGGCGAAGAGTCCTTGTAATAAAACCCAGAATTCTTCTTCCATTTTCCTTCATGTTCCGGCGAAGACGGCGTCGCTGCTACTTGAGGCGGCGGTGAGGATTCAGAAAAAGAAGCAGAAGGGTAAGGATGGGAAGGGGAATAATGGGTTTGGGTTATTTGGGTCTTTGATTAAGCGGATGACTCACCGGAAAAAGAGGGAGATACGCGGCGGAGATGCGGTGGAGGAGGGTGTTGGATGTTGCCGGACAATGGAGGATGAGAGGATGAAATTCGAGTGTGAGTTGGAGACTTCTATTAGTAGTCAATCTGATAGAGAAGATGAAGAGGAGGTTGCCGGAGTTTCGGATTTTGGTTCTTTTGATGAGCATTTTTGTGACAGTCCTTTTCATTTGGTTCTCCGGCGAAGTCCGTCTTCCGGTCACCGGACTCCTGTTTTTTCATCTCCACCTACCTCTCCGATTAAGGTCAGTTTTAATATTTGTTTGTTTGTGATCATTTGTTGTTGACTTTTAAGTATTAGCTTGAGCTTTTACTTCAATTGGTTAACTAAAACCTATCATAATATGAAGTACACGATATGTTGTTAGCTTATAATTATTGACTCGAGTTTTTTTTCATTCGATTAAATAAAATTTAGTTTGATGTTGTCACCGAACTAAGTCTGTTTTCCTACTAGGCAGCTCAAAATTGAGCGCACCATTTGAACTGATTTAATTCTTAAAGTTGTTTAGGCCCTTTAAATTCGACTTACTTTGAAATAATTTTTCCATTATTTGCGATTTATTTTCAAGGAAACTCGGCCCACCTGCTAACTCTGTTTTTACTCGTGACTCATCTGAGCTGACTGAGTTTGACTTGTGAAAACTGACGGCGAGAGTGGCCTTTCTCTGCCATTTTGGCCGGAGTGTTGAGGTTAAATGACGAATATAGCCCCTTTACCTTACTTGAATTAGGAAGAATTGTGTGGTATTTTGGAGGGTTATATTGGGATTTCGCATGTACTTATGATCATGAGTCTGCCATGCAAATCTTTTGGTTCTTTAAAGCTCGAAAAATAATTTTCCGAGAAAGGACAAATTCTTTTATTGTTTTTTCTGATAGATCTCATCACCACAACCCGACATCCCTTTTATTGAATAAATTTGTACTAATTCATTAATTTGTATTTTCCTTTGGATTTTTTTTTGCAAGATAAGTCAAAAGATTTTTGGTAAGAACATAATGATTATGTTTTGGTAGATTGGAATTTCTGATTTTTAATTCAAACAAAAAGATTTGATCATTTATTTTTGGATCAACAATATTGGGGGTTTCCTAATTTTATAAAAAAGAAAAACTCCATTTGGAGAAATTTAAAAGTATTGATTTTGTGTTTTAAAAAGAAAGTATTAATTTTGAATGGTTGAGGGTGTCAAATCGTTTAAATTGGAATTTGGATTTAAATTCTAATGTATACTTGAAATCATAATTGAAAGATGATACACTAAAACGTGTCTTATAAGTACCGACTTAGAAAAACAATAATCTAGTCGGTCTCATATTTTTGTTTATATAACACGATTAGTTCCTACTTGTAACGAGGTAGCGTAAGGGGAAATTGGTCAAGTTGTAATGCATATTATTTTAACCAACTTTTGGGGATTATCAACAAATTTAAAAGGGTTAATTGATTGTTTTAATTAAGTTCACGAGTCAATAATTATTTCTAAATTTGTTTATGTCCTCACGATTCATAAATTCAATGTGTCTAAATAATTCAATCTAATAAGATATCTCCACAATTTAAGAAGCAAATTGATTTTTTAGGCTAAATAGGAGCTTACGGTGTTTCTACATTGTATCTTTTATGAATAAAGTGTCAAAATGACCTTAATATTATTACAATTTAGCACAAATTATTCCTAACATTTATGCAATTATGTAATTATAGCCTCGTCTATCGACCGTATTTTTTTTGAGAATTCATTTATTAGCTCTTTATACGCAAAATTACACTCATTTAACCCCTCATTTTCTTAAAAGAAGGTAGGAGGATGGAGTAAATCCCGAATATCATTTTTTCCTCCTTCAAACTCGTAACGTCTAGCTGTAAACATTAGTAGTTATCGCCAGACCACCCCTTGGAGGCCTTAACACCCCCATTTAAATATATGAATGAGAATGTTTTTTTGGGCTTGAGTTAATTATGGTAGCTATAAATGAGAATGTACGAACAAAGGTGTTTGTTTGTAATAAATGAAAATTGGAATGTTAAATCAGGGAAAAGAACAATATGAAGTAGAAAAAGATGAGGATGAAGAAGAAGAAGAAGAGGAAGAAAAAGAGCAAAATAGCCCTGTTTCAGTATTGGACCCCCCTTTTGAAGATGATGACGATGCACATGACCATCATTCTCAGGACGACGGTTTTGATGATCATCTTGATTACAGCTATGCTTTTGTACTAAGTATGTTCCTCTATCCTTTGCATTTATTTCCTTTATTTATTGCCCAATTCAACCATTATTGTTCCAAATTTTGAATTTATAAATTTATTGTCCCGTTTAGTTCTTTGTAAAAAGTATCTGTGGTCACTCAAGTATGAGATATTTGCATCATTGATTAGTGAAGTAGCATATTTTTGTTAACAAAGTCACTACAATCGGACACGGCGGTTTGCTCCACTTGAATGATGATGTCATTGACACCTAATCAACTTGTCTGGAGTAGGTAGTTATGTAGCTCCACGTGTCGTCCATGTGATTACCAAGTGTCGGTTAGTGGTATTGTCTTTTCTGGTAGCCGTGTGGTTATCCATTCAGTCATGTTTCTAACGTGTCGCTAAGATGTCAATGGGGTCACATTTAGGTAGAGCAAGTGATGCGGTCCCAATTTATTGACGGAAGTGTGTTACCTTACTGACTTTATTGTAGAAGAGTCTACTTTACCGATGGAAATACTTTCTCTACTTCAGTGTGTGTAGATGCTTTATATCCGAGGGGCTATGAGTGTGTTTACCCGAAATGCAGCTAAATCATCATCAACAAAGAACCGTAGTGAATAACAACTGAACCAAACGGATTCTAGTCCTAATAAAATTTCTAAAAACGGGTGAAATATTGGACCATTTCAACCATAGGTACCAAAATAATTATTGGACCAAATAGTAAATAGATATTTTTTTTTTCTTTTACCATAACATCAATATTGGACCTTTTCAACCATACCATAGGTACCTAAAATTATAGAGGTCAAAAATTTAAACTTATTGATCCCTAAACTTTAACAACTATTTCTCAAACCTCCCCCAAACTTCTTATCATTTTATAAGATGTGAATTGTGTAGTCTTTGTCACTACAACCTACTAGTACTGACACTATTCTTCAAATTGTCTGTGAATTTCAATGATAGACCCATTGATCCTCTGTTAGATCTGTTATATTTTGTGGGGTTCAATAACAAAAATTTAATCTTTTTAGTGAAATATTACATCTCAAGTTCTTGTTAAAATGTCCTTGTTTTCATTACACAATGTCTGTGTCTTAATTTCTTACATGACCCACTTGATTAATGTTTTGAAGTGAAGGGCTTCGATTAGATCTTTTAAAAAATATTTGGTGGAACCCATTCTATTTTTTTTCAATTATTTGACCTCTCACTTTCATATTCTTTCAATTGAGTACATGCTAGCTAGATGCTATAAAACTGATTTTATTTACGGCTTCTGGCTTTGTCAATGTCAACTCATTGTACCACTGTTTTAGATGCTATATTTATGTGAATTTTACATTCACCTAAACTGTCAAAATTGGTTTTTAATTCAGTAAAAAACCGTGTAACTTCGGTGTTATTAATGTGATGGCGTTGGACGAAAGGGTTTGATTTGTGTCAATTCACGTGCTAAATCGGTGTTTATTTCGGTTAACGGTCATTTCGGGTCTTATGTTAGTATATGTCAAATTATGGATCAAAAGAACACACGTCATTTAAGTAGGTGGTAGTTACATTGGTAGCGGTTAACATCGTTTTTTAGATAATAAAGTCATTAAAGTAGCACATTTGTCTCAGAGAAAATAGACGGGATATGACGACTTGTTCCATCGGAAAAACTGACCAGGCAACCAACTTAGCAACACATCAAATTCTGATTCTAAAAAGGCATCCACATGGCAGCCATGCACTATCCATGTGGCAGTGACGTGGATGCTCCTTTTAACTCGGATTCTGACATTTTGTTGAGGTGGTTGCAGTGTAGTAAAAGACGTTAAACGCTAGTTGAACGATCGGTCGAGACCTTCAAATACTGGTTGGGGTTAAGTTGGATTTTGTATGCACAGACAGGATCTAGTCGGTCTTTGTTTAAAACATTAGCTGGTTGCCATGTCTGCTTTTCCAATAGAGCAAGTCATCGAACCGGTCTGCAGTAACTCTGCTGATAAAAACGACTTTGGTGATGGCTACCAGTATAAGTAACCTCTACTTTAGTGACCATATGTGCTTTTGTTGCATCCGAGTACGGGATTTTAAAGTTCAAGTGCCATAATATTAATAACGCGTAACTGAGGACCCGTGAATGTACTTGACTCGTATTTAATTTTCTTCTATCTGCTCTGTTTTTTCTTCATCTTGACAGCTGCCTAACCTGATCTTATTATAAATTCATATAGTACCTTTGTCTATCTCTCAATAGTAAGAAACCTCATAGAAATTAATGTAGCTTTTGCTTAATCAGGAAAGTTTGCATTTGCATTTAAGTTTACAATGTATATATGTTCATTTTTTCGATATGTAAATCCGGTTAATTAGTTCGAGATTATAGTTTTCTACATACATTAATCCTTACCTGTTTCCCACTATTTTCAGGAGCCAAGCAACAACTACTTCAAAAGCTACGACGGTTTGAAAAACTAGCAGAGCTCGATCCAATCGAACTCGAGAAAAGAATGCTAGAGCAAGAACACGAAGATGAACACGACGATGATTTCACCGAAGACGAAGAAGAACAAGAGCAAGACATACATGATATGATCATGGAACAACTAGGCGAAACAAGCTTCGGGCGGACGAGGAAAATGCCACCGGACATGAAAAGATTGGTGAGCGATCTGATCACCGAGGAAGAAGGCGAGCAAAGCTACATTACCGATCGAGAATTGATGGCCAAACGGGTGTGCAAACGGCTTGAGGGATGGAATTGTAAAGAAGTGGAATGTAACACAATTGATATGATGGTAGAAAAGGATTTCAAGAAACAAATAGATGAGTGGAAAAAGTATCAAGAACAAGTAGGAGAAGCAGCATTAGAGATTGAAGTATCAATCTTTAAAGTATTAGTAGAGGAATTATCTGAAGACTTAGTTGACTCTATTAGCTCTGATTAATACTTAATATTAAGTTAATTAATAAATAATTTTGGTTTAATTAACTTTATCATATGTATATTTTTTAATTTTTTTTATTAATTAGAGTAGTCTGACATGAAGGGATGTGTTGATTTGCGGTTGTTTATCTAGGATGTCAACGTAGTTTAAATGTTCGACTTCAGCTACAGCTTTGCCGTCCCCGGCTTTCATTCAATGAAGGGATGTGCTGACTAGAAGATATATAATGCCAGCTAGTATTATGTAAATTTCAGCATGTAAGAATACGAGGAAATTGTACTAATGTAATCTTGCTATTCATATACATGTACAATTCCTTGCCTTAATAATTAATATATATGTATTTTATTTTTTGGTAAACTACATTTATGTCCCTCAACTTTGGCATTGTATTTTTCTATGAACTCTAAAACTCTCCAAATCATCATAGTTTTCTCTTCCTAGATAACAACATAATCTTGCATAATAAACACCACTTAAATGACCTCAACACCAAAATATCTCAAGAATTTCAAATTTCTTACAATATCATTTCAATCACCTTCACGTTCAAGCTTATAGTTAACGAGTAAACACATTTTTTATATTAACTTCTCGCATTTCCCTTACATTGAAATCTATTGGTCTTGAAGCATGTACAACATATGTCCACCCTATGATATGCTTTTAATTTCACAAATAAATAAAATTGTCAAGGCTAAACATTCGACTATTTGGTTCAAAAAATTCTAATACTATGTCAAAGAATCAATGGACTAACAACTTACAAGATATAATAATATCTTTCATATTAATAGTAATATAGACTTAGGGGCTTTTATGTTGATAATAATAAAATTCTCAAAAAATTTATATCTTTTTTAGGTTTGATATAAATAAAGCAAAACTAAAATTGGGATGCCATTTATCAAAAAAATAAAAATAAAAATTGGGATGCCATAAATGTAATTTACACATATGTATTTTAAAACACATAATTTACCCTTTTTATGTTAGGGATTGAACAGAAACCTGAAGTCCTTTCATTTCCTCTGAAAATGCATTAATTAATTTTCTGAGATGTGCAGCAGGGTGCAGAAATTCTGAGAATAAATTATGATGATATGCAAGTTTCCAAGTACAGGTATCTGCACCAGGCTTCAATATAGTTTGGAGATATATGACCACAGTTTTTTAGAAGAAAATAAAAATACTCGTTCATGTATTTCATATTTTTAGAATCAATTTGAAGTATGAAAACCAAATGAAACAATATGCAAAATAATTCAGGGTTTGAGAAGAAAAGATAAGAGTGATTTAAGGTCATGTAATAAAAAATGTGTGTTCTTTTTTAATAATTGGAGGAGTATATATTTTGGAAGCCCTCTATAATAACTTTCAAGTTTGAGCTCTTTTATATTATAGGGCTTAAGGATATTAAAATAACCCCTGAAGTTAGCAATCAAGATTAGTGTTGGATCTCATTCGTGGTCTTGAGATTTTTTTTCGTTCATCATTCATGGTTCTATGCATGTTGGGGTGGGTTCTCCAACACAGTCTGAAGGCCAAGTAACTAGTATATACTCACACATTCATGGTGGTATAAATTTATTTATTTTTAAATAAATAAATAAAGATTTAAACAAGTTCTTTGAATTTATTAAAATAAAATAAAATAGATTGACTCGTTAAATTTAGAGGATGTTTTGTTCATCTACTAAACTTTCTTAAAGTGATGTATTTGCATTTTTAAATTTGTTTAAAATAATTATTAGCCACTCAAACTTGTTTAAATCAATATATTCTGTACTTAATTTTTCTCAACATTGATTCAAGAAGTTTTTTTTTGAGTAAAAGCATAATGATGAGGATTAAACATCCCATTTAGCCCTCACCTTTACAACAAGAGAAACTTATTAGCTCCGTTTGGCAATTAGCTGTTAGATGTTAACTGTTAGCTGTTAGATGATTGCATTAGCTGTTAGATGATTTAATTAGCTGATTCGATTAGCTGATTTGATTATACAACTTTAAACAAATTTAAAAAGTTAATGAAAAGCTCTAAAATATAATTATTCAAGTTTAGGGAGTCTTCATGAGGTAAAATAAAAATAAAAATTGTGAAAGATACAAAATGGGAATTACAATGGCCAGGAACATCATAATCATAATATCATTGGAATGCAGATGGGGACAGCTCATCTACTGCAAAAAATTAATTGAATAAAATGACAAAAGTGAGTAGTAATATTCTCTTACGCCTAACTCCAATTTTTTTTCCCTCAATCAAGCATTTAATGGACTTAGAATATTGTTTGTTTTGGCATTAACCTAAATTCCCAAACTTCATTATTTCACCTAATCTAATTAAGCTTCACTTTAATAATATTAAGAATTGGGAGATTAATATCCATTCCATTTATATCAATTAATAGAAAAACTAAAGGAAAAAAAAACATGAGATTTGTTCATAAGCCGGACATGAGATATTTGTAGCTAGAAATGCTCAGTCCAAATTTAGCACAACTCGCATTTAATTTAGACAGGTCGAACATAGAGATAGAATTCCTACCGAAACTATGGAGCCAACATGAATATTTATGTCAAAGAGATAACACACCAAACTTCCAAACTTGGAAAAGAGAAGAAAAATCTTTATCAATAGCAACCAAATTACAAGAATTTACAAAACCTCCTAAACTTGAAACGTTTTATCCAAAAGTTTATGCCATAATATTTCCACCTATTTGTTTCTTTGCACTCAATGATGACTATAAATTTTTTATAAGTGTTTATTTAGGTCTTAAAATCATTGAATGATGATACGAACAATTTGAATTGCAATAGAAAGAATAAATATTTGTATGGGATAATGATATGAGGCCCAATTTGTACAATACAAGGCCCATGGCCCACCAAGAAGTACATAGTCAATACAAGGCCCATAAGAAGCCCATGGTGTAATACAAGGCCCATATGAAGCACACTTCTGTAATCTGCAACTCGATTTGCTGGTTTTTCTACTGCTGGCTGGCTCCTACTCATAGACTCATAGAAGAATAAACCTTGTCTATACCCTCTATTGATATGGTTGCCAAACTCTTCTTGTTCACAACCAATGCATGCAAATATTGTCCGCCTTGATATAAATCTATCATTCTAATCACACGATTTTAAAACGCATCATATATATATATATATATTTTGTATCCACATCTTACTAATAAGTCATTACAATTCAATTTATTTATTCTCCCATCGTTCTTAGAGTAGCTCCTTATATATGTCTTCCTAATTTAACGCCAACCACTTCGAACCGGTTCGTTACACTTCTTCTTTTTATATCTATGAAACTAAAACGTCACTCCCTTTTCTTTTTCTTTTTTAAAAGTTATTATTTTGAGTAATTTTTTTTCATCATTTTAATATATTTAGCCATTAATTAGAAATCAGTGTTGTGTCAGGTGAATAAAAAAGCCTCACAATACGTAGCCTACCAAATGTGGAAAACCTAAATATAGAAAATGGGAAATCGTAATATGAATGAAAGAAAATAAAAAGAGAATATACATAGCTTTAAACGTGGAATTTTTTGGTGAATATTTTAATATTTTATTGCTATGTTTGTTCTTAAGCTGCTGACGTGCACTTCTGTTGCTTAAATTTCCTTGTCTTTTTCCGAAGAAATTTGCCTACGTGTTCTACGAGTCAATATAAAATGTACAAAAAAAGAAATATTTCCCCAGTGAGAAACTTTAAAAAAAAAAAAGGAAAGTCAAATCTCTATCCACGTGGGAATATACAAGTTAATCCTCAATTCTAACACGTTTTACCCATTCCATTTATGGTAGTTTTATACAAATTATATTCCTCGTGCTTCAATTAATTATTATTCATGCATATATCTGCTAGTATATAAACTACAAATCAAGGTTCCTCTTATTCAATTTTAAGCAAATTTCATTAATCTTTTCTTTGCTCCCAAGATCATGGAACCCAATCAGTTCCAGTTTCTGTCTCCACATTCACCCGTACGATTATCTCCGATTGAGACACAAAAGAGGAAGACAGGGAGGAAAAAGTTCCAAGAGACACGACATCCAACATACAATGGTGTGCGAGAGAGAAATGGGAAATGGGTGTCTGAGTTAAGACAACCTTATAACAAGTCGAGGATATGGTTAGGAACCTTTTCGTCGCCTCAAATGGCAGCAAAGGCATATGATGTAGCCGCATTGGCATTAAGAGGAGATTGTGCGTCTTTGAATTTCCCTGAATCCGCTCATTTGTTGCCTCAGGCTAAATCTGTTTCCATTAAGGATATTCAGAGTGCGGCATTCAAAGCTGCGAATCAGAGCTTTCACGACTTTAAGGACATAGAAGGTGAAGAGGAAAAAGAGAAGATGAAAGTGTTTACGGATGAAGAAGAGTTGTTTAATATGCCAACATTGATTGATAGTTTGGCAGAAGGGTTGATTTTAACTCCGCCCGCTATGAAGAAAGGATTCACTTGGGACGGTGATGGAGAGGGTAATATCGTTGATCTAACTCTTTGGAGCGATTGATTTGGAGATACTTTTGGATGTGGATTGCATTCCTAGGTTTGAGTTTTGATATGTATTCTCTAATTAGTAATCATTCTTTAAGTTGATTTTCTTTGCTTGCACTAAAAGTCGGATTCTAAAACAGCTCAAAGTAATTGCATGTTATCTTTCTTAGGTAATATTGAGGAGAATAAAGTTATGCATATTTTTTAAATATTGAATGCTCAAGTTTTATATTTAGCATAGACATAAAAAAATGTTATGCTACGAAAAAAGGTGTTATGAGGAAACATTTGAGCTTATACCATAATCCTTGTGTGAAAAACTTTCTCAAATGTTACACCCTCGGTCAACCGATTTTCTCCTACAAACATTTCTATTAGTTTCTATTTAAAGCGCATATTGTCGAAATACAAAATACTCATAAGTTACTTCTAAGTACTATGATGCATGAACCTCTTATATTTCAAGTATTGATCATCATTGAAGCGTTAGCTACATGCATGGCACCAATGTCGATAGCGTCCATAGGACCCATTTCATGTGAAACATCTGCGTCGCTTTTTCAAAATTGGTTGCTCGCTCTCTAGTCTCCCATGGAGTAGAGTGAATTATTATTGATCGACTAGGTCAGGATTTACCAAGAACTTTAGATATTTTGCCAACGGGTTCTATTGGAGGGTTGTATTTTATTTGGTTTTGAGATAGATGATAATATAATTATGGTATTTGTTTTTCTTGGGCCGAAGTCTTTTGGGTTTGTTTTGTTGGATATTTAAATTAATAAGCCAATATATCTGTCGTAGTAAAAAATCCTTAAGTTCATAAATGGGCTAATTTATTTCCCTTTCAAAATCAAATGTTTCAGTCCAGCCTTTGAATAGTTTGAGCTCAATTTTCATGGAATTGCAGCTAGGCTCTAGGCCCAAACTTAATGGACTTAATTAGGAGTTGAATGTATTGATATGTAATTATGTTCTTTCATAACCCGATTAACTATTGCAATGGTTTGGGAGTTGAATAATACATACATAAATATAGAGTAAATTACTCTCATGGCCATTAAATTTTTTCTCATTTTCACGTTATGATCACTGAACTTTGAAAGGTAACATAATAATCAATGAATTTTACAATTTTTTAACATGGTGGGCACTATGACCGTCATAATTTTTTACCTTTCACTTTTGCATATACCACATTTGTCCTCAACTTTAGTTCCTAATATGTATATTTTATCATTTTCTTTGTTCTATCAATACCTAAAAGACATTTTTCTCTCTTTTTATGTATTTTCTATAATCTAAAATAGACTTTTATATATTGAGAAAAAATTACTTTCATGTAATGAGAGAGAAAAAAAAAGGGTAAATAAACTAATTATTTAAAAGTAAAGGAAAATGTAATTTTTACAAAATCGAAGGTAAAAATCACGATCAACGCATTATAGCCATTATATTAAAAAATATAAAATTCAGCAGCTATTAATCTTAAAAGCCATAAATGACTAAAGTTTAGTCATTTGGACTTTTTATCCTCCCTTTTTCTTTTTGTTTCATCACCACTCACCACTCATCTTCACTCTTTTTACCCCCTAAAAATCACATTTTTTTCCCTCAGAATATTCTTCCAACATATATATGGCAGCAAATCAATCACTAGATAAACACCTCCTCTAGATGACACCAACCATATATTCCCATCTACCCAATTCACACAAATGAATATTTGACACATCAATTTCAATTCAACGACAATATATTTTGACAAATTCTTCTACACACTACCTCCATAAAACACCAACAAAAAACTCACTTTCTTATGCAATTAATCTTGCCCAATTAAACACTCAATCTAAACATGATTAGCAATTCAGAACCCCAAAATCATGTGATTAACATATGGGAAATGAACAAAGAACATATCAAATATATGCAAGAAAAAATCTCAAACCCACCAAAAATTCTCACCAAAACCGCCTCTAAACCTTCTTGTTGCATCTTCAAAGTCCCAACAAGCTTCAAAGAGATAAACGGCAAGTCGTATCAACCTCATATTGTATCTATAGGTCCATATCATCATTCTCAACCCCATCTCAAGATGATTGAAGAACACAAGTGGCAATACTTAGGAAATCTTCTTTCTAGAGTGGAAGTCAAAGGGTTGACTTTGGAAGGTTTGTTGAGATCCATTGAGCCTTTGGAGAAAGATGCTAGAGATTGTTACTCGGAAGTTCTTCAATTTAATAAGGATGATTTTCTTGAAATGATGTTGCTTGATGGATGTTTTATTGTTGAGTTGCTAAGAAAAGTCGGGAATGTTGTTAAAGCTGAAGATGATGATCCTATCTTTACTATGCAATGGATTACCACTTTTTTCTATAGGGATTTGCTTCGGCTTGAAAACCAAATCCCGTATTTTGTTCTCGAGCAGTTGTTTGAGTTGACGAAGGTTGATGAGGAATCCCCGTCTTTGTCTTCTCTTGCTTTGAATTTCTTTAACCATGGGTTGCTACGGCCTGCTGGAGCATTTACACGTTTTTGGTAAAAATCCAAACTATTTCTCATTTTATGTCTCTTTTATAAAGTATTTTTCGATTTTGTGGTATAATTTTGTTCAAAATGCTTGTTTAACGACGGAGGAGTGAGTGATTTTATTGATTATATTGTCGGAGTTCACAAATTCGAAAGTTATCTGCCTATAATAGATATGAAGGGCGAGCAATAGGGTTTTGGAGGGTGTGTCGATCCTCGATCTTGGGATACAATATTTAAGATTTTAGAATTACCAATGGAATTTTCTTATTCTACTTCCATTGGTGTTTACAGTATATTAAGAATATGCAACATACATAGAATTATAATAAAGTGACGGAGTTTGTAACTGAAATAATCGTCGTTGATGTCTACTTTGAAAATACTAGGTTTTTAACACATTTCTATCCATTAAACCTCTAAATATTTTGTTATGGCTTGCCAAAGGAGAAACCTTTCTTAGCTTAAGTGGAAGCCAATTTAGCCTAATGTTTCTTGTATTTAATATATTATAATATATATTTTATGTTTTATAGTGACCTCAAAGGGAGACATCTTCTCGATTTAGTCCGATCGAGTTACATTGATTTCGACCAAGCCGAAAGGAATGAAGACGACATCGATCCTACCCCTAGCCACATAATCTATTGTGTATCCAAACTCCGTCGCTCTGGAATCAAGTTAACTCAAGGAAACGCAGACTCCTTCCTAGTAGTAAAATTCAAGAACGGAATCATAGAGATGCCAACCATAACAATAGACGATGCAATGAGTTCGTTCCTACTAAACTGCATAGCGTATGAACAATGTCACAACGGATCCTCCAAACACTTCACAACATATGCGACGTTTCTAGACTGTTTGGTGAATACATTCAAAGATGTGGAGTATTTGTGTGATAAAAACATAATTGAGAACTACTTTGGGACAGATGCTGAAGTAGCAAGATTCATCAATAATCTTGGAAAAGAAGTTGCTTTTGATATTGATAGATGTTATTTAGCTAAGTTGTTTAATGATGTTCATAGGTATTATAAAAATGATAGGCATGTTAGATGGGCTGAGTTTAAGCATACTTATTTTGATACACCTTGGTCTTTTATTTCTGCTTTTGCTGCTTTTGTTCTTCTCATTTTAACGGTTGTACAAACATTCTACTCGGTCTATGGTTCTTATGTTTGAACTCCATATTATAACTAGATTAATTCATTAGAGTACTTGTAAATTTTGAGAAATTTCATTATGGTCCGACCATATTATTAGAGATTAACAATGCAAATATACCACTATAACTTTTTTCTTTGGATCCAACCATTTTATTGGCCCAATCAATCATTAGTGATAGGTGGTGTGATCATACTAACACTAATGCACTAGATCTCATAAGAACTCCGAAATTAAAGTGTCTGGGCGGGAAGTAAGTGACCTATTGGAGCTTAAGCTTTTGATTCCATCGACATGGAATCAGAGCCTTTGTGAAATCGAAAAGTACTGATCAATTATGAGTTCTTGGAACTATATTAAGGCTCTATTCTTTATACCTTGTTAGTAATTTCAGTTCAGTCACTACAGTTCCCTTTAGTTTAGTTCAGTTTAATAAATATCAAATGAGTTCAATAATTTTCATTATAGTAAATCAGTCATAATAAAAAAATAGGACTAAATCTCCAAAATATTTTATTTGGTTATTTATTTTCATTGGAAGATTTTAGTAATTGATTTTTTTTATATTTGGTAACAAGTAATTGATTTATTGGATACACGTCACAATAAAAAAAAAAGCAGATAGTCTTAACACCGAAATTTCAAGGATTTGTTTATTACCAAACATTCAACCAACGTGCTTGCAACAAATTGAATGGTCAATGTTAATTACGTTTCTCACCAAAACAAGCAACTTGTAATTATTGGATTGTTCGAATAGCTATTTATCAAGCCAAGAG
Organism: Euphorbia peplus; assembly: GCA_028411795.1. Taxonomy (NCBI): domain Eukaryota; kingdom Viridiplantae; phylum Streptophyta; class Magnoliopsida; order Malpighiales; family Euphorbiaceae; genus Euphorbia; species Euphorbia peplus. The sequence goes on from CP110841.1 coordinate 34,990,126, forward strand.
GCAGGAGGTAGTTAGACATGAAACATATTTACAAGTCTATGATAAAAGAAGAAGAAGATGATTTGAGGATAAAATTTTATGTTTTGTTAATTGAAGACTAATTAAGTGTAAACTAAAATACAATAATAAACAAGGCATATAATTATGATAATTTTTTATTTTTTTTTGAAAGTATAATTATGATAATTAAATAAACACAATCAATCAAATATATCTATTCTAACTAGATAAATTACATAAAGCCCCTATGTAGTCAAAATAAGAGGAGACAAATGTTGAGATTAGACCAAAAATCTTAAAAAGATGTAGCGAAAGACTTTAGTGGAAATGTCGGCTATTTGATAGCGAGAGGGAACATGTGTGATATATGAACATCGCCCTTGACAACCTTTCCACGCACAAAGTAAATGTTCATTTCAATGTTTTTTGTGCTTTGATGCTGAATTGAGTTACTGAAAATATAGACTACACTCGCATTATCGCAATATATTAGAGTAAATTTCTGAGTAGGACACTGAAGTTCAAGAAGAAGATTCGAATCCAACAGGTTTTAGACACAACATTAGCTACTCTTTTGTATTCTGCTTCGACACAAGAACGAGATAACATCAGTTGACGTTTGACATGGACATAAACAAGGACTAAAACACCTATTTTCGACCTTTTTATTTGATGACAATTAGTCACTAATTTTTTATTTTAACTGAATAAAGTTTTTTTTACCAATTAAAAATCTTTAAAACATGTCATAAAGTACACTAGAAAAAATAGTTAGAATATCGTAAATTCTAAAACTTTCTATTTTTAAGGTAATCACCCATAAATTTAATGATATTAGCAAAATAGTTTTCGGTTTGAGAAATTGCATAGTCAAAACACAAGGATATATTGATTTTGAAAAAAAAAAAACACATGTACCTATTTCACATTTTGACAATGTAATCGGATTTGGGTCATATTTTTATCGGACTAAACTGAAATTTTCTGAACTGAAATTATTATCTAATAAATTTTGTTGACTAAACTAAACTGAAATTAAATTAAATTTGCTGACTGAACTCGATTGAATTGAGTTTTACTAAAGAAAAAAAAACATAATCATACAGTCACTCATCATATTATCGATTCGGTCTTACTTAATTTTGCATATATAAATTATTGTTTGTGCTGCAATAATCGATCAACACATAAACTTAATGTTGACTTGACTTGTCAATACAAAAAAACTCCTGAATTGTCATAAATCCAACTAATGAGCTTCCTTGCAACTACTTAATCTCAAATTTTCCAAAATCAAGGTCATAAAATCCTAACAAAATCTGTGGTTTCTTGTGTTGACGTGTTCTTAGAGATTTCAAATTTTGACTTTCAAAATTGGAATATTTCAATTTTGAAGTCAATTAATTGACTAATTATTAGCCATCTCCTCTACCATTAAACTTAGTATATAAACACACATCAGTTCCATTCCCTTAAAATACAACCATCCATCAATCCCCTCAAATTCATCAAATCTCTGCAATTTCTAAACTTTTTTATTTATTGAAAAGCTGAGTAGCTAGGAAGCCGATTGAAGAAGAGAATCCCAACTAAGTTGGCACTCTCATACAGACAATTAAAACCCGTACACAAGAAAACCAAAACATGGTTGAGCAATTTAGAAACACTTTTCCACAGCCAACAAGACCCTTGGAGAGTTACGAATTACAAGTAAATGAAACCACATATCCTGTAATTCGAACAAAAATCGAAGATGAGCAGCAAGAAAAGAAGAGATTAAGGGAGGATCATCATGTAATTCGTGTAATTAGCAAACTAACCAAATTGGAGAACTTTTGCAAGGAAACAATGTCGGTTGATACGGTTACTTGTTCTCGAGGAGGACGGCCTACATTATCGTTAGGGCATAAACTAGAGATTTAAGATCAAAACCTTGCAGGTTAATGGAGGAGTTATTAAGGATGAAGACAAGTCAAATGATTCAGCCACAGTAATAAAATAATTAATTGTATTAAATTAATATGGTTTTTCAGTGTAAATTACAATTCTTTTATTCATTTGATACTTGGTACAAATTAAAGTACCATTTCTTGCCACCTTTTTCTTTGTAGTGAGTTGATTGCTTCTATTTCATATATTCCCTTTTGTAAAGAAAGGGCTCAAACATTAGTTTGAATTTGGAATAGAATGGGTAGTTTTGAAGAGTTTGAATTTGAAATTTTATAACGTTAGTTTTACAATTGTTGTTTCTTGTCGTTATTTATAGGTTAGAGATCTTTTTCTTCCGATAGAACTCTTTTTCCTCTTTTCTCTTCTTTGCTGTAACAATCTTTCTTTCAATAAGAGAGTTTACAAACATATATGTTCTTTTTTATTTTTTTTTTATAAATATATTCTTTTTCTTAGTCCCTCTTGAAAATGCATGCACACGTTAAAAAATTCCGATGATGAATATGACTTTTTGTAAAATTTGGAGATAATAAATTTTTTAGGCCAAGCTCATGAGTTCTGATAATTCCGCTTTTTATTACATTATTTTCTTTTATTCTTCAAGAGTTTATTACAACCATATAACCATTGACATTTAGCATAAGAAAAACTCGTTATACCCCAAATATATAAATTTAGCATTCACGTAAAAGAATAAAGCTACACGAGCCAGTCAAATCGAGAGTTCAATAATGAATTACTAAACTCTCACGAACCCTCCATTAGAGATGCTCTTAGAATAACACGCACATCAAAAGAAGACATTCCGGTCCAATCAGCACGAGATTTCTCTGACTCAACCGGAAGATAAAGATAAAGCAATAGTAGGCGGTGCTTGAACATATACTGCAAGTTTCATGCCATATCCACAATATCCATTTGCAGCACATGTAAAATAGTGAGTTCCAGGTGTTTTTAGAGGGATAGAAGTTGATCCACTGCTATCTGATGATATTGGCTCCCCAATTATGCATGTGCTGTAATCACTTGCACTCACTTCATCCACTGTGTACTCTCCTCCATAATTGAACACTAATCATCATAAAGTCAAATTCTTGATTAGTAAATGCATAATTTTGAACATTTTTCATCACTTGATTAATGCTCCTTAGTCTTGAAGCAAGCACAAAAGCTTGAACTGAAGACTGCTTAATTGCAGAGGCCCTGATACCATATCATAAAGCCGATTGAACTAAAAAGTTAAACCGATAGTTGAAAGTCTGACGACATTCACTATTGTGAGAGACTAATATAAAAGTACGGCATTGAATTTTTAACTATGTACTTCAAATTAACTTTTGATTCAATCGGTTTCATAATATAGTATCAAAGGCTCTCAATATTCTAATTCTTACCAAGGGTGTCACCAACATTGAAGGTCTTGTCAGTAGCCCAGGTTGAATAGTCAACACCTATTGACCAGCCAGATGAGTCTCCGACCATGTAAACTGTGGCTAGACATGGACTTACCACCATACACACCAGTAGAGCTGCATAAACAGCACTTAAACTTGCCATTGTAAGAAGATGAATAGCTTGGTAATGGATTGTTGTTCTTGTTGTTAATAGAATATGGGTTCCTTGTATATATAGTGGAAAAAGTTGCTTCTAAAGAAAGTTCAAAGTAAATGTTTTAATCATTGTTGTAAACAAAAGTTGTATAGAGCTTAGACCCGATTTAATTAGAAGCTCAAAATCATGAATTCGAATTGAACCAATTAAACCGTTTAAATCCTATGCATTCAGAATCCGATTTGTATCTGACTAGTTCTTGAACTAATTTTGATTAATTAGTTCTCAAAGATTAATAATATTTTTTTTATGTAGTTCGAATCCTATTCAGACCCATTTGTAAATAGCTGAATTTATATTTATGTAAAAGTTTAACTATCAAAAGATAATAAATTTTATATATTAATTTTATAAAACACCTTTTCCTTACAACATGATGCACATATTATCCTACCAATTAATCTAAAAAAAAAGTTACACCTCACTATTTTTTTTTAAGATTTCTTTTAATTGGTTGTTAGGAAAAGGTAATATTATGATAAGTAAAATGGTCATGCGCTAAGTATTTTTTAAAATTTGGGAAGACAAAAACAAGCAAATATTTATATGTGATGGTGCTGTTTTTTATACCCATAAATTGCATTCAAAGTTAGAATAAATTAATTTAAAAATCACAACTTAAGGGCCGAAAGTGTGAAAAAATGTCATTATAATTGTATATATGTAAAAAAAGCAGCCGATAGAAAATATTAAACGCAAGTTGTGCTCAATTTACTGCACAAGTATTATGAAAAAAAAATATAAAATTCATCTTCATATATAAAATTTATTCTCTATGGTTCAGTTTCTTTCAGAAAAAAGAACAAAAAAAAAAGGTATATTGGCATATGCTTTTGATGAATAAATTCAATTTATTTAATAAAGTGGAACTTTACAGAAGTATTTACCATTACATTGGAGATGAAATATTTTAATTTGAAATTTAATAATATGACACTTTAAACGAATCTTTCCATAGAGATATTCCAATGCGATCTATAATTTTTGGAAAAGTTAAATGTTTCTAGTAATATGTAAGGAAAAACGAAATGAATTCTATGGAAAAACAGAATTTCAACCTTATATATATTGGATGGTGCATACTAGCCGAATCAATAATAAACCCAGACAAATTTGCTATCATCTCATAAAGTCTTAAGTTGAGCCATTTTAAGTTGAGCTTTGACCAAACTTTGAATAACCAAAGCTTGGCGTAGCTTTGATTGACCTTTACCGAACCGAGCTTTCATCAAACTTTAACAAGCTTTAACAGAAGTTATATAACATGTAAAGAGTAGCACAAAGAACAAGAAAATCAAATGCCCACTTCATCATAAGTTTAAGAAATTTAAAAAAGAAAAGAAAATGCAATCATATGCCAACACAATGTAAACTTGAAGAGTACGATAAATGATATAATAATTAAAAAACTTGAGCTTGCTCATCATGAGCTTTCGTTACTAAGGTAAGGAAGTTCAGGCTTAGACTCGTATTTTTTGAGCCAAAATTTGGCTGAATTTTGATTCAACCAAGCTCAATCTGTTTTCAAACTACAGGGGTAACTCTAGCCAACTAATGAATTAAAATTACATATTCCTCACACTTAATGGTTGATAGCGAGCCCAATATTATAAGGTCCAAGGCCCATAAGTATATAATTGTAATTAGTAATCGGTGACAACCCATATCGACTAAGCAAATTTCTGATAATACAAAGGTGTCATTTTGTTCGTGTATTTTGCGAGAAATAAAATAGTTATTTCTTATCTATTTAAATTCTTAACTTTTGTTGGCATTTTTCTTTACGAAATAGTTATTCTAATTTTTATCAAGGTACTATAAATTTAACTATTATTCATCACCATATTTTATCAACCAAACACATATAATAGATATTCTCAGAAAATACATTTTTAATTTATTCATATTTTATTTTATGAAATAGTTATTTTATTCTATTACATTTCGTAGAAAACAAATTACCCGATGATATTGCATGAAAGTTATGCAAGTTATACATAATCAATGGATGATTAGTCAATGGTGGCTGAGGTTAGTCGTCATAATCACCCAGTCACCTTTTTTGTTAATCTACATTTCACGATGCAAACACAATTTTGAAAATCTTAATTTAATAATTGAGTTCACAATTTAAAAATAGTTTGACTAAATAATTTAATGAGAGGAAGATTATGATGATTTTTCTCAACTATCAGTCAGCTGGTTAGAGAGTACCCCTAGACTCCAACACATTAAATTTTGTATGCCAATGCAAAGCATTTTTACCTTTCGAGAATCCGTTTGTTTGAGGATACAGCTACGTACTAACACATTGCAAATCCCATCTTTTATATTTATTTATTTTTTTAAAAAGCAGGAGGGTGGATTAAAGTTCAAATATATCTTTTTCCTCCTAACTCTTCAAGATTCGAACTTGAATTGTTCAACTATAAATATTAGGTACTTACCGTGAGGCCACCCCTTGAGGGCTCCCATCTTTTATAACATATAAATAAACAGCAAAATATATCTTGTAATAATTTGTTCTACTGAAAAATATTTTTATTTTTCAATCAAAACTTTAAGAGTATATATATAGATGCAAATATTGGGCTGGCAAAACTGTTCATTACGTTAATTTAATTAAACCCTTAATTTCACTGGGAACAAATAAAAAGAGGAAAATGTTTTGTTCTCAAAAAAAGAGGAAAATGTTTGAGTAAAATTCTATAAGTTACTGTTGAAAATTAACACATTTTGATTTTTCTCTAGCAGCTTTCCTATTTTAAGAGAATACGCCATTCTATGGTATTATGTACTCCAATTTATAATTTCCCAGGAATGTTCTTTCCCTTCTCCTAAATATCACACGTGTGTATTTATTTATATATACTTTTGCTTGCACTTCATCTATCAATTAATCACAGCGGTATGTATGTTAGAATGGTAAAGATTTTTCCTCCTTAAACAAAACTAAAGGTAAACTTCAAATGGAAAGAATTCTTGTGATCACCAATTTGTAGCGAAGAACCAGTTAAATTAAATTCTTAAGTTAATAGTAAAGGTCAAAAAATATATTTTACTCGAATTCAAGTTTACTTGATTGTAGAGGGTCGGTTAATACTATGTCAAAAAGTATTACTCCAATGTAACATGATGTATTACTCCAATGTATATAATATGATAGACTATACTACAACTATTGCATGCATGCAATCAACATATTTGAAGACCGTATCAAACACTTAAATAAAAACGAGTGAATTTTGTCAAGCCCCAATGCAATTGGTCAAATTCTATGACTTTTTTTAATTATTATTTCCTTTTTAGGCCCCCAATTTAGCACTTTCCGTACATATAGATATCCATTATATATAAACTACCATATCCAAAAACTTCTTACAACTTAAAACTTTTTCCTCCAATTAAATACGCATCTAAAAGCTACATTCACAACCCGAAATTTTACTATACATCCGGCAAATCATCAATTTTCTCATACGACTCACGCAACAAAGACAATCACACATGCCTATCAAAAATATCACTCGTGATTCAAATCCTTTACCGTATTGTTACATTTCAAAGCCATTGAAGAACTTCAATCTAAATATTGATAATTGCTTTTCACCTCAGGCGAAAAATCAAAGTCCTATATTTTCTCCACGTAATCGTAAACAGTCCTTAAACGTCGTCGTTGGAGGTAGTAGTAATGTGAGTTACCCTTATTACATGCCGGAAAAATGGTTCACGGAGGTGCCACCTATGGGAATACAAGTCGAAGAACGAGAACAAGAAGAAGAAGAAGAACAACAAAATGAGAATGAAATTAATAAGTTATCAAATCTCTCTATGCCAGTGAAAACACCTCTGGAAAACCTTATTGGAGAGACACCGGTGAGAAAGAAAGGAAGAGGGACCACGAGTAGAGGAGTTGGTCGTCACGGACCGGTGGAGGAGCTGAGCCATAGACTGGAACGGTTCAAAATTAAGACGTTACAGTTAGGCGGCGGCGGAGGAGTGGCTGTGAAGAAATAGGATTATTACAAGTCAATTGATCATATTAAATTGTTGGTTAAGAAAATTGGACAGTCTTAACCTAACTTTCAACTCAAGAAAACCTTATCTAGCTAACATTCAATTTTTATTTTTTTCAATTTGTGTATATATTTAACTTCTTTTAATATTTCTTTTCTAAGATTTTATTGAGACATAAGGCACCATTTTAACGCCTGTGCATATTTTTTATTTTTCATTTTTTGGTGAAGAGAACAAGGGCACAAGACAATTTTGACATTTTTTTGCTTTAAAATTGTATTTTTTGTAATTTTTAAGAGTTCATATTTTGTTTGGATGACAAATTAAGAAATGAAAAGAATACATCTTGATATATTAAGTTCAAAATTGTGGAGCCCTAATAATATTATTTGATGGCCCAAAATTAAAATAAAAATTAAAGTTGGGCCTTAAAAACGTCTTGCTCATACTACCCAGCCCAGCCAAGCAGAAATGGGCCCCCATCCAGAACTTTTGTTTTCTTAAGACTACATAAAAACGTTTCGAACAATCAGATTATTATTTCCGGAAACGTTTTTTGTGGTTACATTGGAGAAATTAATCCGTTTGATGTGGAGTATCATTTGACCCAACAGAAACTCAAGGAATAGTTAATATAGGTTTACAAATAATAAGCATGTATAATCCGACGAGAAGATAAGATGCATGATTCCATGAAGACGAAAATAGAAAAATCGAAAACGAAAGTTGTACAAATGAAAGAAACATAAGATATACTTGTAAATTGGAAAATAAGATTTACATATATCCTTAGAATGACAATCTCACTCTAAAAATGACCGAAACAATTGAGTTTTTTTAGGTTATTTGTTATTTCAAAATGTAAGAATGGTCAATGACTGTTATTGAAAAGGACGCTTTTCATGTTTTTTAGACCACTTTTCTTGAATTCTTGGAATTCAGCCTAGTTATTGATTCATGTCACCACCTCAATGGCTAATGTTATGAAGTTTCAGTTTCTTTCTCTACGATTAATTTGCTTATATTTGTTGTTTCCTTCTTTAAGTTTATAAAATTTCTCATTTTTGCTTCATAAAGATAAGGTATATATCTTGATAAAAAAAAAAAAAAGATAAGGTATATATCAAATTATCTCAATTTTAAAACATTATCTTTGAAATTTGTTAAAGAAATTTTAAAAACTGCGGCTATTTTTTAAAAAAATCTTAAAATGAAAGTAAATTCCCCTAAAAAATAATTAATGTAAATTAAATAAATTGGTGATGGTAGTTGCAATTTCTATTGTTGGTAGTTAATGGCCATATTAATCCACCACTCTCTATGCCAAGGTCAATTTTATTTTGAGTGTAGGGTAGAATAAGAAATTATTTCCTTTTCAGTCATTCTAAAAATAGGGCTATTAAATTACCATAATAGCAAAATTAAACCCAATAAAAATGTTCAATACATACACGTACAAAGAAGGAAATTAACTCTATGAATTTAAAGAAACTTTTTACAATGATCAGGATCAAACTAGTCCCGAACAATTTTGATGACGACATATCAACACCATTGTTGATGTACCCTTTCCGAAATGATCTAACCAGTTGGTTCCGACCACAAAAACTAAAATACAAAAATTAACAAAACATAACTCTAACATCGCCTGATTCGGGATGAGTTTAGTTCTGAAAAATTTTGGAGATCTTCCACGAAACACACTACTATTTCGTACACAACACAATGGAAATTATATATACATATGGATCCATTTTTATTCACTCGGTTGAGGTTTTATTTTTAATTACGTACGTTATAGATTGTAATTACTAATTATAATTAATTAAATTTCCAGAGGCTTTGATCTCCCTGACCATAATAATCGTAACCATAATCATAATCATAACCATAATTTGCCGGCGCATCACCGGCTGCTGGAAAATCCAATCTCGGAGGGCTAAGAAGCATTCCTTCAGCCATATTAGCCAGAACATTAGGCATATCAAAAATCAAATCTTCATCAACAAACTCATTAACAACATTAGGCCTAATCTCATTTTGCACAACATTAACTGTTTGATTAATACAACCTCCATTAACGATCCCCAAAGCGTCCCTAGCCGCCCCTAGGGCAGCAGCAGCGGAGGCAGCCGCCGCCTGAATATCTCTCGGGGAACCTGAAGCGGGGACCGGAAGAGAAGCCGCGGAATTCGGGAAATTCAGCTCAGCATCTCTCCCTTTAAGAGCTAAAGCAGCAACATCATAAGCCACAGCAGCCATTTCCGGGTTAGGAAATGTACCTAACCATATTCGGTTAGGTTTTCTTGGCTCCCGAATTTCGGATACCCATTTTCCACTGCTCCGTCTCCGAACACCCCGGTAAGACGGTTGTCGCCCAGAGGCGGAAGCAGCGGTGGTGGTGGTGGATGTGGAGGCTTGTTTGGATTGCGAGTAATGCATATCGATATATTGGATTGAATATTGGAGAAAAAGATTGGATTGAGAAGTGAGTGAAGATGATTAGCCATTTAAATGAAGATTAAATTAGAAGAAGATGAAGATTAAAAGTGCAAACCAGTTGGAGATGAACTGCAAATTTTAGAACAAGATGAAGATGAAGGTGTAAGCCAGCTTTGGTTAATGGATATTTGGGTTGTATTATGTTTATAAGGCAACCTTAACTGCTGTTAATTTGCATGTTTTCTTTTTCGTATGTCAATAATTAAAAATTATAGATTTTCAAAACTAAAACAAAAATACTAATAATTAAAGATATAATTTTTTTTGACTCTTTTTCTAATTATCTTTTGCCCATTATGATGCATTGCTGCTTCTTTTACTACCATAGACATCAATTTTTTACTTACTTTTTCTATGTAATAATGATAGCAAATTTTGTGTATTAAATTATTGTGCTAATTAATTAAGTTGATAATTTCTACTATTAAGTACAACTAATGGGGGGATGATATCTTTGTCTTCCATGAGATGATGCCATGAATTGAATTTTATTGCTAGGCTTGAAAGAGCATAAATTGATAGGCTTTAAATTACTTATTAATTAATTTTTTTCTTTTATATTAAACAAAGAGGGAATATATTTCTACTTGAATTGAAGCCTATGGTCATCAAAAAGATATCTACAATGCTCGCAGAAGTCATGGAATTTTCGTGAGTTTCTAAAGGAAAAAGAAAAAATGATTTTGCAATCATCATGCGGTATACAATATGGTTTACATACCCTTTCGAGGTGTACATGCACAAAATTGAGCTCTCAGTTCCATCCAAAAGTTTATTTAGATTGCTCAAATTTGCAATGTTTATGATGATTTCAAATTTTGAAATTATTTCCAACATGGAAATTACCGACTTATAATTATTTTTTCTACTTATTTATCTTTGACAATACCCACAAAATTTACCTCATAGTAAAAATGTATTTAGACTCTGTCCTCCAACCTTTTTAAAAATAAAAATAAAAATCCGTGCTAGTATCATGCATATTATCATTATATAATGAGTTACATATATTAAAAATATATATGCAAATTTATCATCGTGTGAATCACATGTATTTTACACACATTTTAAAAGACATATTACAAATCCAAATGGTGTATCAAATATAAAGGAATTTCTCACAAACCTAGTATTACGGAATCATGAAAGGCGTATAGCCTATACTCATTGAAGCTAAAATACGTAGTCAAAAACATTTATGTGTTTGTAATGATGTTTGAAATTAACTCAACTTGTAAATATTAGTACATAAATCAATATTTTCTATATAAGAAAAGGATAACTTTAATTTATTAATTCTACTTTTTAGTTCTCATGAATATAACAAATTAAAAAAGGTTTGTTTATGTAAATTGGTCATAAAAAATTGTTAAATTAATAACAATTAACACATTTTATTTGTTTTCAAAAAAAATTTAAAACATTTTATTGTTACTCAGATGAATACTAGTTTGTATGCAATTTCGGCCCATGGATTGAGTTAGTTTGGCACCTTTATTTGATATATGCTTTGTATAAAGACGTTTGGGCCCTTCACAAATATGTAAGCCCAAATAAAGAGAAAGAGGTATGGACCCTTCACAAATCCGAGAGCCCAATTAAATTCAAATATATATGTTGAGCCTTGGGGTAATTTCCTCTTATTTTCAATAAGAATAAACGTTATCATGTACAAAAAGTTTAGAATGTTATAGATAAACTGATTTTAGATTTACATGTTAAATTTAAACAAATGATTAGAGTTGTACACAAACATTTCAATGTTTCTTTATATTTCCAATGATACCAATAGCTAAAAATAAAATGGGCATTTACCTTCTATTGAAAATATAAAAGATATATTATCTTTTATTAGTTATATCTTTATCAAAATACAATATTTTTTTTTTGCCTAACTTTTCAAATATTTACCTCCCGACTATTAAACTTTTTTATACTGGATAAGTTTGTAGACAATGCTTATAATTTATACAAAATTTATATTCTCTTCCAGTATACCACCTTCCTTAATAAAATATAATGATTAATGGATTGTTTATAGAGGTTTTTAGAGTATAAGAAAAATAAGTAGGAACTATTTTTATACCAATAATTAAGAGGCTGATACTAGGAGCTCTTACAATAGAGCAACAAAAAGAAACTAATTTTATATCAAGAGTTAACGAGTTGCTCTAAGAAACTCTTAAGATACAATAAACAAAATATAAATTATTTTATAATTAACGGGCCACATACTCTTGATGTGTTTTAAAATCTCTTAAAAAGTGAACCGTATTTTAATTTTAGTTCAATCGTTAAAGTGCACACTTTATAATTAAATTTATTTTATTGAAATTAGATTATAAATTTATAATTCCAGCATTGAGTTTCTAATACTAATCTAATTCCTAAAAAAAAAAAAAATACTAATCTAATTCTTTAAAAAATAAAATACGGAGTAGTAATATAAACTAAAATCGTAAGGAGTTACCAAAAAAATCTAAACTAAAATCAATATTAATTTATATACTCCGAAAAAAAAGAAAAAAGAAATAAATATTATATTAATGAGGTTGCGTAGGATTTACAGCCAAAATAATATAAGGCGGTCTAGGAAAAGGTGAAAAAAAGAAAATATGATAATCCAACGGGTCACCGACATCATAACTTTATAAATTGACCTAGTCCGAGCCTTTGTTGTTTGGCGGCAACCTTTTCGTTTTTGTTTCCCGGCAAGTCTTAACTTGTCTTTTTGAGAGAGAGATGCTGATCTAGGGTTTCTCAATTCAGTCTTCTGCGTCTATAATCAATCAATGATGCGAATTAAGAAGGTGAAATCGTGCTTTTCATGGTACCTATTTACTCATCGTATTTAGGGTTTCGTTCTATTATTCTCGTATCCTATGAGTTCCGATCTTTGTTGTAAATGATTCTAGGGTTTTGATATACGTGGGTTTCTGATATTTACTTTGCGATATTATTATCTGTCGGAAAATTTGCCGAATCCTACGGTTCCTAGTAACATAGGACCTAAATCTTGGAGGATTATTGTCGGTCGGATAATGTTGGTCTCTGAATCTGTTTCATGTTGGACTATCCCGTGATTCTAATTTACTCAAGGATGAGGATAACTTCAATTGAAACTTGAAAACTGTCCCGATGAGATTACTTCAGTTGAAACTGTCCCTCCCCCATATCTGAAATTTTCGTTGTCTTTTGAAGTATTCTCCGATTATCAATAGAAACTGGAAGTGAGTCCCTCCCCTAACACACTGAATTTAATTAATAATATTGCCCCATCTCTGAGTATATGTTTCATGTTGACCTGTCCCGCGATTCTGATTTGCTTGGTAATTTCGATTGGAATTGAAAAGAGTCCCTCCCAAACACACTATATATAGTTCGTCTGTCGCTGAATTTCTATTTCATGTTGAACTATCCCGTGATTCTAATTTGCTTTGAGCTGGTTCTAATTTACTTTGCCAAATTATTGTTGGTCGGAAAATTTGCCTACGGTTCCTAATAATATAGGACCTAAATCTTGGGGGATTCATTTGTTGAATCCTAGGGTTCTTGTTGTTTTAAATTTACCTGTTTTGTTTTATTTTGAAGTATCCTGTCATCCTAATTTAATTGATGAAGGATTAGGATGATTTGAATTATGTCTGTGTGTGAATATCTGTTTCATGAACTATCTGGTGATTCTAGTTTAGTTGATGAAGGATGAGGATGTTTTCAATTAAAACTTGAAAACAGTCCCCCTTGAATGATGATTACTACTTCGGTTGAAACTTGAAAAATGTCCCTCCCCCAAATCTGAAAGTGTCCCTCCCCAATATCTGAAATTGAAAGTTGATAACTTCAGTTGAAACTTGAAAAGTGTCCCTCCCCAATATCTGAAATCGAAAGTTGATAACTTCGGTTGAAGCTTGAAAAAAACTTGAAAAGTGTCCCTCCCCCATGTCTGAAAAGTGTCCCTCCCCAATATTTGAAATTGAAAGTTGATAACTTCAGTTGAAACTTGAAGAGTGTCCCTCCCCCATATCTGAAATTATCGTTGTCTTTTGAAGTATCCTCTGATAACTTGAATTGAAACTTGAAATGAGTCCCTCCCCTAACACACTGAATGTACAAAATTATATTGCCCTGTCTCTGAGAATCTGTTTCATGTTAAGCTGTCCTGCGATTCTGATTTGCTTGATGAAAGATGTGGGTAATTTCGATGCGATTCTGATTTGCTTGATGAAAGATGTGGGTAATTTCGATTGGAATTGAAAGGAGTTGTCTCTGAATATCTAGTTCATGTTGAACTATCCCGTGATTCTAATTTACTGAATATCCGAGATGAGGATGAGTTCAATTGAAACATGAAAACTGTCCCTGCCTGTACTGAATGTCCGATTCATTTTTGAACTATTGGAACTGAATGTCCGATTCATTTTTGAACTATTGGAACTGAAAAGAGTCCCTCCCTAACACAGTACATGCTACAATATACAGCCCGACTCTAAATATATGTTTCATGTTGAACTATCCCGTGATTCTAATTTACTGAATATCCGAGATGAGGATGAGTTCAATTGAAACATGAAAACTGTCCCTGCCTATACTGAATATCCGATTCATGTTGAACTATTGGAACTGAAAAGAGTCCCTCCGTAACATAGTACATGCTACATTATACAGCCCGATTCTAAATATATGTTTCATGTTGAACTATCCCGTGATTCTACTTTACTGAATATCCGAGATGAGGATGAATTCAATTGCAACATGAAAAATGTCCCTCCCTTACACAATACATGCGACATTATACAGCCCGACTCTAAGTATATATCATGTGGTAGTTAACCCGTTACAATAGCTCCAATGAAATCATATGTGTAACTACCTAAAGCGGTCTGGTTTCTTAAGTCGGCACAACTTGATGCTTTTTTTGAACTTAAGTTATGTCCCTGCTAAAGGTGGAAAAAATAATCTGTTGTCATATCCTCTTTGAAGTCTTTTCTTGGAAAAGCACTTGGATGGTAACTAATAATACTATCACGAAAGGAGTTCCCTAAGTTTCTAGAGAACCAGATGGATTGGTCATTTCTCATGATAAGATATTTCTGGCATATGCAGCAGGTAAAAGCTCTGGTTTTGGCTTGAACCTTCCATCTGCTTGAGTTTTGTACTTGCATAATGTGTCGCAATGTGTGTTGCCTGTTTATAAAAATGTTCGTTCATGTATTCAAAGGATTGTTTCTTTGTGGTTCATCAGCTGGAATGTTCTTTCCAGCTGATGTTAATAAATCTACTGTGAAAAGATTTTTATTTCATATTCTTTTCTTATGGATGGCTATATTTACATAATTTCCAGTCGGCTGCTTTGATAGGAGACTTCAACAACTGGAGCCCAAATGCAGATGTTATGATTCGGGTATGTTCTATCAGCCCACTATTTTGAGTCTTCAGTCCTATGCAAGCATTTCACACTTGGTTGAATTGATATTATGAACCGCTTGGATATAAGTTCACTCACCATATCATAGAGAATTGGAAATCTTGCCTCTAAAGCATTTTCATTTTCAGCATTATCAGTGTCGTTAACTCCTTTTTTTTTCCCCAAATAGAAGTGTATGGGAAAATTTTAGGTTGTTTGTAGTTCCTTCTTAGAAGGCTGCCATTTGCGTTAATAAAAAACATAGAAACTGTTCAGGGGCTTTGACCAGATTATTAAGGACTCTGATTTTAATCCTTGTTGTAGAGAAGTCAATAGTTTACACTTCCTGCTCTCTGTCCCTTTAAAAAAAAGGAGATTGCTACACAGTTGGTAAATTTTCTTTGCTATGAAGAGAGTTTATGGGCCTCTATTTTTGCTCTTTGAGTTGTGCAAATAGGATTGAAATTGAACATCGCCTGATAGTAAAGATTTTGCCATTTTGCCATGTTATTGGAGCACATAAACTTTGGCTTATTGTCGTACACTATTCGTGCTTGGAATTTCATTAATATTATGATCCAATAACCATCGTTTAATAAAAGGCATGTGATGGAAAATGGTGGGAAATGATATATAATGACATTGCCATTATCACTAGATCTCCTTGGTGGAGACGATGGTGCTGAAGAGAGGATAACCCCTTGGGTTCAAATGCACTGTTCTTTTTTTCCTGGGTGGGGTCTTGGTGTGAACCATGGATTGCAAGTTCAACTGTATGAAAACACAAACGTAGTTAGCCTTGTCCGAGTTTCATCAAATGGTATATTGTTGCGAAGTGTGCTATTTTCTTGCTTCATTTGAACTCCTGTTATATCTCTTTTGTGTAAAACCATATTATATGCAGAATGAATTTGGTGTCTGGGAGATCTTTTTGCCGAATAATGCAGATGGTTCTCACCAATTGACCTTTTCAAAGCAATCCTCTCTGATCTTCATTGCAAGATGGAGAGAGGATGAGAGCTAGGCTGGTGTTAAATTGAACAGTTTGGCTCCTTTAGTGTTTAAGTTATCTTGAAGCTACATGCAGAAATCGTAGCATTGATTCAATGAACATATGGACACCATTCCTTTGAAGTTTTCAGACATAAATGAAGAACATTTTATTTTTGTTTAAACTAAACAAACTTCCGCCAGAATAGTAAAGAAACTACAAACCGGAATATGTTATTCTCCTTCAGATGATACAAAAGAAAAATAAGAAACTTTCTAGTGTTGTTCATATTTGATGGGAAGAGATCCTGGATGTCTCAACAGCTTTATTTTCACAAAAACCTCTTGATATCATCTGTGTTGTCTAGGTGGTGGTTTTAAATATATAACATACATTTCAATGTTATCGAGAAGATCAAATATCCTAAATTTTCCATCATTGTGCTATGATGTGGGAACATGTATTTTGAATGTGAAACTACTTATCAGTTATCAAGTCTGATTCTCTGACATGGATCTGTGAACTCAGATACGCATGGAGACTCCATCTGGCATCAAAGACTCTATTCCCGCTTGGATTAAGTTCGCAGTATAGGCACCAGGTGGAATCCCTTACAATGGCATATACTATGATCCACCAGAGGAGGTATGTCTTTCTCAAATTTTCCTCTCTTTTTTCTTTTCCCCTCCTCTTTTCAAAGAAGATTTATAATATGGAGCTTAAGCCAAAGTCAAAGTTAAACTGTAGTGCAGCAAAGATCTGCCGCGTGGGCAAAGGAGTAGTATTTAAATGAGGCATTTGAATTTCAACGTTTGATAAAGTTATTCTCCATCTTGACCCTGCCAATAGCCTGTCCCCTAAGATTTTGTATTTCTTCTCAGATGTCATCTCCCAAGATCAGAAAAGGAGTGTACAAAAGTAAATAGAAAGACTCGGAATCATATTCATGATTGGGATTTTAGATGCTTTCACAAGCTGCATCCAATTTTTAAAATGTGTATGATTTGGGAGTGACTATTTACACGCAGCTTGCTGCCTTTGTTGAGTCATGAACCATCAAGACTGGTCATATATAATCTTTGAGAACAGAAATGCAGTTGAATATGTTACAATTCTTGATTGTTTTTCTAATCTTGGTACTGATGCCCTTATTCATTTCTTTACAGGAGAAGTATGTGTTCAAACATCCTCAGCCAAAGAGACCAAAATCACTTAGGATTTATGAGTCATGTGTTGGAATGAGTAGTACGGTACGCCTCTTCCCATTCGTCAACAAAATTTCATCAATATTGTTATTCATATTGTTTTTTCTATCTTTAATGATCTAACATAAGCTCGATATTTTGGAATTTGTTCTTTTGGGAGCCCCCCTTTGATATTGATGTAGTAAGGTTACACAATCCATTTGATACAGATGTGAATGCTGTTAAAATTATAATCAAAGGACTGACATATACTTTAAATTTAAGCTTGTACAGCTGTAGATACCGAAATAGTAACATTCATGTCTGTCATGAGAACTTTCTTCCCACATTTCGTTCCCTATATTTGATGCTGTTCAGTTTGTTGATTGCTTTCGTTGAGTTGAAAATCGTAAAATTTGCGCCTTGTGTTCATCTAGTTAAGGACTGCCATGACCTTTCTTTAATGATTATGTTATTTTTTCTCTTTGTCTATGTTGTTTACCTCTAACAGTATTAGCAATAATTAAATGCAGGAGCCAAAGATTAATACATATGCCAGCTTTAGAGATGATGTGCTTCCACGTATCGAAAAGCTTGGTTATAATGCTGTGCAGATCATGGTTATTCAAGAACATTCATATTATGCTAGTTTTGGGTAGTCATTCTTTGGCATAGACTCCAGTTTCATTCTTCCTCTGTTTATATTGTACTTGTCCACTATAGGTGTTGTGGGTGGGAGTGCTTCCTTATCATGATGTGGTTTCCCTTTGATCCAATGCAGGTACCATGTCACAAACTTTTTTGCACCTAGCAGTCAGTTTGGAACTCCTGATGATCTGAAGTCCTTAATAGATAAAGCTCACGACTTAGGTCTGCTGGTTCTTATGGATATTGTTCATAGGTAAGAACTAGACCTTTTCTTATAGTTATAGGCCATATAAGCAAATGACTATGGGGACAAGCAGATGCAATCTCAAGTATGGGTTCAATACTATGCCACTTTCAATTCTATAAAAAGCAAATATTATTGTTTTGCTTGTTCTCGTGTACCTGTTTTGACATCAGTAAATGCTGTGTCAAAAATGTTCCCAGTTTTTACGAATGGAAATGCTAGACCAGACTGAATTATCATGTTTAACATTTTCCGTACTAGTTCCAAAGAAATTTTGTTTAATATAGCTACTTTTTGATAGGCATTATAAATCATGGAACAATTTTGTTGATCTTTAAAAATTATGCAGGTTCATTCAAATAACTTTAAAGTAGGCTTTCAGGCAATTGATGTTTCTTCATAAAATCTCTTCCAAGAACCAAATTGTCAGTGACCGATTCTATAATGCTTTGTACGCAAAGCTCCTTGATCCTGCTGCCATGAGTTCTTCCAAGGCAAGTCAATTTAGACCAGTCTTTGAACTTTGGGAATTTGTATTTTCTGTGCTGATATGTATGTTATTATTTTTATTTTTCAGGTAGAGATGTTTATTGCACTGTTATGCGTGCGATGAAAAGTGACGTAAATTTGAAGTGTGTTTCTGCCTTCTTGAAGCGTGTATTGCAGGTTAGTAACATGTACATCTTTATTACATGATGTGACCTGGTTTCATTTTGGGCAGTTAAGCAAGTATCTCATGATTAAAACCCCACTTAAAATGATGCATATGTTTACTAGGTTAATAATGCCTGAAGGTAATTTATCTTTCTCATTTCTGTAGTTCTTTAGATCTTTAGAGCAATTGATACATCAACTTTAGCATCGTGTGAATTGCATCCTATTTGAATTATTATCATGTGTTTTGCACACATTTTAAAAGACATATTACAAATCCAAATGCCGTATCAAACTTAAAGGAATTTATCAAAAACCTAGTATTACGGAATCATGAAAGGTGTATAGCGCATGCTCATTGAACCTAAAATAGATAGTCAAAAATATTTATGTGTTTATAATGATGCTTGAAATTAACTCAACTTTATAAATATTAGAAGCTAAACCGATATTTTCTATATAAGAAAAAGGATAACTTTAATTTATTGATTTTACTTTTTAGTTCTCACCATTATAATTAAAAAAGGTTTATTTATGTAAATTGGTCATAAAAAAATTGTTAAATCAGTAACATTTACACATTCTATTGTTTTTTGAAAAAATTAAAACATTTTATTGTTTAATTTAGATAAACAAAACATCTTATTGTTACTCTTATGAATACTAGTTTATATGCTATTTGGGCCCATGGATTGAGTTAGTTTGGCACCTTCATTTGATATATGCTTGTTTAAAGAGGTTTGGGCCCTTCACAATTATGTGAGCCCAAATAAAGAGAAAGAGGTATGGGCCCTTCACAAATCTGAAACCCAATTAAATAGAAACAAATTTGAAAGCTCAAATAAAGATAAAGTTGTGTGAAGATGTTTGGGCCCTTCCCAGGAATCCCATAAATTAATGTTTGTTAATCTGAATTGCCCTAGAAAATAAATGAGAAATTGCTTAACGTACTTGTGACCAAAAGCAAAATGAATATGGATATTCCTCCTAATTTCTTGTGCAAAAAACTAATCTAGAAATCAAAAACATGATCTGGGAAATCAAAATTAAATGTAGAACTAGGCTATTCGAAACCGATGGACTCGAGTATTAAATTTATTTCATATTTCGTTGTTGAGTTTAAAATGTTTAAAAACATTAAATTTATTTATATAAGATTTCATTAATTGAATTTCAGTATTCTATATTCTATTAATTTTATTTAGCAAGTGTGCATATAGTTTAAAATAATGGAGAATTAGTTGATTCCCATAATCATCAAAGGTTTAAAATTGTATAGAGATATATGAACTTAATGACACCTGTCACAATGTGATGGGGTTTAATGATTCAAAGCAAATATACTTTTGCCACTCAAAGGATATATTTAGTAGGCATAAATCAAATCTGTATCAACTTTCCTATGTTTCATGATTAACCTGTTTTTCTATTCAATAATCAATAAATATTAATCACTCAAATTACATACGTGTTTGGAAGACAAAAAAATTTAACAAAAGAAAGGATAACAACTAGGAAGAATAAAGGCATATTGTTATTAGATTAGACTTTTAAGCCAGACTTACTACTTAAACTAGCTATTAATGGTTATTTTTTTATTTTTCTTTTGAAGAAATGGTTATTTTAAAAAAAATTAATTATTAAAATTAGTGTGTGTATAAGTTGAAAAATGTAGGAATCTCATGATTTTTGTTTTGTTTGTGTCTTTGTGATTGAATGAATATATATATATATAAGTTGATAGGCTGATAATGGTGGATGGGGTCCAAAGCCATTAATATGATATTTGTATGTCCCCACAATGGATCTTCAATATTGATGAAAATTTCTTTGGTATAATTAGGATGGTGACAACCCTAACTATTATTTGAATTGTGGAGACAAGATTAGCTCATCTTATTTTATCTAATTATCTCTATTTCCAACTCAACTTACATTCAAACTTTTAATTAATATATAACTATATTTTAGATCGAAAAAATCACAAGAATAATAGTGTGACAACTAAGTAAGAATGTTTTTCAGTATTTTAGATCGAAAAAATCACGGGAATAATAGCGTGACAACTAAGTAAGAATGTTTTTCTTTCGCACATGATATAACAGTTATGTAGCAACCTATATATGTCACACGGTAGCCAAAAATAATAATTATAACAAAATATATATTTGGATGTCATTCGACCACGAGCAATTGTGTCGTAGATTATGTCACTAATGTGTATTTTGCATTCTAGTAAAATTGAACTTATATTTTCAAGCAAATGTGTTACTAATAATTACATTCTCACTATAAACTATTCTCAAGTCTCGTTCTATTTTTTCGTAGTTTCTTTCTGTTGTCGGGATTGAGTGTCTACGTCCATTCTTATTGAAAGCAATGGTTATGTGCATCCTTTTACATCTTACTACTGTAAGAGTATCAATGAGACGAACAAAGATCGGACATGATCAGGCTCGGTCCTACTCTAGGAAAGATTGCGCTCATCTTGAGTCTGAAAATTGTCGAATATGGAATTTTTGAGCTCAGCTTGAGCTTGCTTGCTATATTTTAGATTCAGTTGGAGCTCGAGATAGCTCTAATAAAATATATAATTTCAATAAATTTAAATTAAGTTATGATTAAAAAAAACCACCAACTTTAAGTTCAAATGAAATATATAATTTACAATAAATTTAAATGAAGTTGTAAGATTAAAGAAATGAAAGCAAGAAAAATATAGGTTTGATACATCCACACCCTCCTGAACTATATCATTTTTGTCTCTCTTCCACGTCATGTGTCACGTCAGTTAAAAATGGTTAATTGGTTTCACTTTAAATTAATTCAGGGGGCAAATAGAACCTAAAAATAGTTGAGGGTGTAAACTGGCGGACAATATAGTTCATGGGGGTGTAAATGTGTTAAGCTAAAAATATACAAATTTAACTTATTGTCTACCACTTAGAATATAAGTTTCCTAGATATTTAGAAATTAATATAGTAATAAGGTTGCTTGCGAGCTTGTGAGTAGAACCTATCAAATCTCGAACTTAAGTTCATTAATTCTTGAGGTTTAAACTTGATTAGAGCCCTTCAAACTGTGTTTAAACCGAGTCAAGCTTGAATATTTTACGAACTATGTGACTCGGTGCACTACCATCCATCATCATCAAGATATCTACCACCATTAAAACTTGCATCCCAGACATGATTCTTGTCAATGCAACTAGTTTTAATTGTGGAATAAAGTTCACAAATTAAGACAAGTTGCTCAACGATGTGATATTTTTCCTCACCGCCATAATAATAATAAGTGGATTTTTATGCTTGGAAGCCTGCCCAAGGCCCCATTTTCAAAAGAGTCCAAAATGATTATTATTTATTATTTCAATTTTATTTTGTACTAGTGTAATTTCTTTAATGATTTGTCGGGGAGGGATTCTACAATGATTTTTGTTATCATGAATAGGCATATAATAAAGCATATTTAGTCCTCAATATCTAAGATAATAAACAATTACTTTTATAGATGCAATAAATCAACATGCAACTTTAGACAATTGACTTTAAATTGACTATTCCTAACTAATTACACTTAGGTATAATAAGTGATGATTAAACTTTACCCTATATACATATAGTATAGGTATTAAATGTAACACAATTTCCATTTGTGTTGTTGTCTTTGTATCCTAAAGAGTAACACCTTTTCCACACAAACAATTTTATTAGAAGTAGAGAAAGTTACTAAGTATTCTTAATAAGGATAGTAATCACTATGCAAAATGCAAAATAACCATGACTCTAACCAAAGTAATTATTTTCAATTAAGGTCGATGTCTTGTTAGATTAGATCTAATTCTTTCTCAAAATGCATTTTGGAGGGAGAAGATTGTTGCTCACGTATAAATGTTGCATTGTTCATATAGCTAGTTGATGTATATGATACATAACACGCTCACACCTAAGAATATGCACATGGAGTGTGAAGTTTGAAAGTATCTGAGGAGTGCGCCGACAATATACTTCCCAATATTAAACTAGTAGAATCTGATATGAAGTTAAATTGTGCCTAACTCATCCCAAATGCGCCTTAAAAGAAGATAATTGTCACACACTTATAAAATGCTTCATTACCCACGTAGCTAACCCATGAGGGATAATTAATATACACCTCACTTTCATGAATATATATTTGGAGCATAAAAATTGCAAGACCGGATATATGGGTGGCGCCAATAATGACATTTCCAACATTAGACTGATAGGCTCTCATACCATCTCAAATTGGCCTAACTCATCCACAAAATGCACCTTAAAAGAAGAAAATTTTGATACAGTTAATATGAATACTTAACATGATTATTGAAATTGTCTTTTTGTAATTTATTCAATTTTTCGATTTAAGACTTGTCAAATACATTTTAGATTAAAATTATATGCACCCACTTTTACAAAATGTCAATACATCAAACCTCCATCCTTTATCATTCATTTTTCCTTTAAAAAAATGTAACACCCAAATTAAATATATACATAACATATTAGAACTAGAGGAAAAGTGGACAAAGTTTTTCAAATATCTTTTGGAGTTGAGCTCCACATTACCCTTTTGAGATACCAAGCTTTTGAAATTGGGTGCAAAAAATCTCCAAGAAAAAAAGGTGGGAAAAGGGAAACAAAATAAATTTTTCTTTTTCTCAAAATATAAATTTGCGGAACATTAATGAGTATGCATGCACCCATCCATCCATCCTATCCATCTATCCATCATCATCATCATCATCAAATAAAAAATATGATATCCAGCTAAAAAGGAAGGGTAGGGACCCAGTTTACAAATTTAGTGAAGACAAATTCAGACCCATAGTTCCGTTTTTACCCTCAGAAAGTAGAAACAGGACCCCACAAAAAAGAATGGCCCAATCATTCACTTTCTGATGTGCCACGTGGGCGTGTACAGGTGAGGGGGCATTAGATGCTGCAGCACCTGATCAGCGTGGAATAAGGGCCACTCGTGCATCTTTCTTGTTTGCTTATACAAACGTATATAACATAAATTTAAATTTTTTTACGAAATTTTATTTGTTTTTATGTGTCTATTAAGAAATTTGCATGGATGGAACGTTCTGCTGGCTTATTCAAAAGCTTCTGACCCTCTTTTTTAATGTATTATTTCTTTTTCTCTCACTCAAAATTAGCCTGGAATTGAGTTGAACCACACACACTACTAATTAAAATTCAAATCACATTATTCATTTTTTTTAAAAAAATTTGTTGTACTTCATTTTGTTGATTTTTCTTCATAAAAGCCTTTTGTGACCAAAAAAATAATGTCCAATACTATCTAATTAAGAAAATCTCTCTAAATAATTTGTGTGTGTGTATGAAATCGGTGTTCAAAACAGGATTATGAGAGCAA
Source organism: Euphorbia peplus (assembly GCA_028411795.1). Lineage (NCBI taxonomy): Eukaryota > Viridiplantae > Streptophyta > Magnoliopsida > Malpighiales > Euphorbiaceae > Euphorbia > Euphorbia peplus. Next base: position 35,014,735 of record CP110841.1, read on the forward strand.
AACATCTGATATAGACTTAAAATTTGTTTGGCCAATTTTAATATAAGCAACCAAATCTTTTTTGAGAATCTTTACATTTTAATAATAAACGTAAATATCCACTTGGTATAGATAGAAACAAGTACCGATTCAACTGTCCTAAAATTTCAAGTAAAAAAAATTAAGGCTTAATGTATACGAAGACATAGCTCTTAAAACATGTCCTAAAAATTCAACTATCATCTTAACTTTTAAAATTTATAAATAGCCTTTTGTACTTTTATTAAAGTAATAAATAACTTCTTAGTTTCAAACTTTATGTATCAATACGTGAAAATTGTAGATATTGCATAGTATAAGTGCAAGATTATGATAGAGAGCGTTGAAAATTTTGTAAATGATATTATTTATTATTTTCACATTTTGGTAAGCTCAAATTTTGAATTAGAAAGTCAATGAAAGCAATCGTCAAACAATAATGAATAATGAGTCATTTGTAATAGTTAAATAAAACTAAGGGGATATTTTAATAAGTGAACAAGAACAAATAATGATTTGATATGTTAGACAAGTATAAGGGATCACTTATAATGTTTAAAAGTTTAAGGGCCAATTGAAATTTTGGACAAGTTCATGAGCTATATATTAAGATATAATTAATTTGCTGTATATGAGCGCATTAAAAAGTTTATCATGTAAATGGATCCATCAATTAACTATATATACAAAATGACATGAGAGTTGACCATGTCTTAGAATTGAACAACAGGGGATAGATAGGATGGCTGTAATATTTTATTTATTTTAAGGGATTATCAAGTTATTATTCTCCGAATTAATTCGAATTGGATTAAGTGATTATAGCCTAATGCGTCAAATTGGAAAGATATGGAATAGAAACGTCAGTGTTGGACCACACGTGCGAGCAATTCATGATACAGAAAACTCTTTTGATTGTACTATACAAAATCCAACAGAAAAAACAAGAAATATAGAAAAACTAACGAACAATAATAGAATACAATGGAAGAACTTTTTGTTGTTATTAATTATTGTTTTGGCAGAATTATTCACTAGCAATGACAACTAATTGATGATGATGAGGGCATCAAAATGATGAATGGAAAAATGTACTATGAAATGAGAAGCCATTTGTGAGACATGAAATGAAGCATTTGGGGTTGAAGATACGCCGAGTTCCAAAATAAGCTCCGACGGGTTGAGTCAAACACTTGCCAAGTCATCACATGAGTAGCGAAACAAAGCATTTGAAGCCTTTTTTAAAATTTGGTATTACTCCGAATGCTTAATGTGGATGCTAAGACATGCTTCCACTTCTCCCTTTTGCATTTGTTGAGATTCAGATGGAAACCGGCATAAAATCAAGTCGCAAGGCGAGTTAAATGGTAGAAATTACTAAGTTTAAATTATTTCTCATATATATATATATATTTGCTGTTTTTAACATGGCAATCTGTGTTTCCTTGTCTTTTATTAGTTGACTACGAGGTAATTTGAGCTTAGTGTCGAGGGGTATAGATTCATCTCATCAAGATGTAGCCAACTTTTATTTATCTTTATCAAATCAATATCATGTTTTTCGCTTTGAGATTTAGGACATTGTTATATTCTTATATTATAAGACAAAACAAAGTATCGACCAAGCTGCATCCTAGTCCCAAAATCTGAGCAGTGTTGGGAGCTTCAAGTTTTTCAATGGAGGGTTGCCCGAAACCATCCCTCCAAAGATGGATTTGCACAGCCAAACATACAAACAAGGACGGAAGGAGAGATGGTCAATGTTCGTCGATCCTCGAATTAATGCAATAAAAAAAATGAAATACTAACCGTAATTTTCGACTTCTCACTCTATTCACTTTTTAATAATGGGTTTCAACACCAAGAATATTCCGCTTAGCTGTCCAAGAAGATATGTAATTTTCAACGTATTTTCTCAATTTGTACACGAGAGGCTCTGCCTTCATATATGTTTTTCGAACGGATTTACGCTATCATCTAAATATCCAATCCTAGACATAAATATAAACACTAAAATATGTCACATTGGTTAGTTAAATAAATGTGGGGAAGATTCTCTCCATAGTTTTTGGTACATTTTGGGTGCATTAAGTTGTTAAAAATTTATGATGAAGTGATAAAATTAGAAACATGGAAGAAGCAAATAGAGAACAGAGAATTGTGTCTGTGAATTGTTAAAAAAAATATACACTGTGGATGTGGAAAATACATGCAGTACTAGACTCTGTAGAAATTGAAAGTACAAATTTAATTAACTTGTGAAAATTAAAGGCTTTGCGTGAGAGTTGAGAACACTATTTGGCTGAAGATGAACATTGAATCATGAATTTGTATATTTTGTACTTTGTCTCCTGGGAATTTAATTAAAGCCTGTTTTTTTCTTTTTATCACTTTATACGTGTATCTTTATTACTGTTATGTTAAATGCTACTGCAACAGTAACTTCAACTGTTAGTTTATTAACCTTTAAATGTTGCATTATTGAGGGTCAAAAGTGCCGCTAGTATGAAGTTGAAATTTACGCTCTCGCATAATTTACTCGTGATAAGGAACTGTTTGAACCAAAGGTTATGTTGATAATTGATGAGGCTCAATGACATTTTTTATGTTTTAATATTTGATAAGATTCGTTAAGATTGGACCGCACGACTTTAAAAAATGTCATGCATTACATCTTACTCATAAGTCTAAGTCATTTCTCTCTATTTCTAATATTGGGATTCAGTTCTTTCATGCATTGCCCTCATCATCGTCTCTTAGAGTTGCTACTTACAAATCTTCCTATCCAACGTCATCCTCGAGAGACCTCATGGCTACAAGCCTATTAGCTTTTACATGGTTTGTCCTTGAACCATACATCAATATCATAATGTAAGGCGAAATATCATATAAAAATTGTATGTTTTCCCCAAATCCATCACCATGGACCAAATGTCTTTAAATGCATGATTTAAGTATTGAATTTGTATCTTACTTATAAGTCTCTGTCATCCTTTTTCTATTTACAATGTGACACTAAATTCATTTATGCTTTCATCGATATTACTTAAGTTCACTTTCTATACATATTAGTCTCTAAGAAACGGATGCTACAAATAATAATCTACACCTTTTTGTGAAAGGAATGTACACTTAAACTAAAGAGAAGGCATCCCTTGGAGAATTAGATTGAAATTTATTTTTTAATTAAAAAGAAGTGATTAATATGAAATTGTGTAACAAGGGGGGGCATGATAGTGGCAGTAAGTAGTATTTGATGTGGTACGGAGAGCACATGCATCAGCATGAGGATAATGAGCATCACCATCAAAATTAGATTGAGATCATCACATCACATGGGGCTTCATATTCGTGCTTAACATTTAATGGACCCAGATTAATTTGGGTCCACTTCTTACACTCCTAGTCAAGTACGTACTTCTCTTCTCCCCTCTCTTGTGTTTTTGCTTACACTTTTCTTCAATTATTGAGATACCCATAATTTGGGTTTTCTCTCTCGTGTAAACGAAAGCCGTCTAAGCTGTTTATATACTGTTTAATTACTTAAAATTGAGTGTGTAGTGTAGACTGATTTAATCATTTAGAGTCGGAGTCATTTCATTCGGGCTCGTACGTGTTTACATTGATATAAACTAGTCGGGTTTGAATCGGCATCGATGAGATCCTCCCAAATTACCCAACCATATATATAGAGGAGCTTCAGCAGGCCGAATTGCACCAGGCCTAACGTCATTTTTGTTTGTCCAAACTGGGCCCATTACTCTCATGAATAAGTCTATTAATTAAAATCCAATATTCACATTAGATCAGATTAAATGACTTTAAGTTTTAATACTGAGCACTTTAATATTTTTTGGTTAATTATTATTGTGAAGATAAATGTGGCAGTAGAAATAATAGAAATCCTTTTGGGCAGATTGGAGAGAAGCATATGCATGAAGATAAAGGTTCAACAGGATCTTCTTTTTCATTGATGACAACTATATTATGCTGCTGAATTATGCTCAGAATTCTTTATTAACTACTGGTCTCTCCCCCATTCATTGACCACTATATTTAAACTTTACATAAGAGTAAAAATGTTGTTAAATGATTCTACCATCCTGCTGGTCTGTTTAGACGTTCATATCCAACTTGTCCTCTATTGGTTTTCTAATTAGTTCACAACTACTTCTCAAAGACCCCGACTCCTAAACTAGCATTTAGTGTCTTTTACTCCATTAGTAAACATTACTAATGACAAGATGGATAAATACAAATAAGCCTCGTAAAATGGATTTGATGTTATCTTGAGTTGCGTCAGTCATCTCTTGTGAAAAGTGAGTTGGGTCTTAAAAATACTTTGGAGCTCAAGTTATAATATATTATTGCAAAGTTATTAGAGTAGAGAGAATAATGTAAGTATACTATCATTTATTGCAATGGAGCAAGTTATAGAGAAGTCTTTAAATGATTGGGTCCGTAACTTGGTTTTTTTCCATCGGTCATAGTCTCCGACACAATCCGTAAGATTATGTCAACTTACGTTGGACTTGGGTGGCGCAACTACAAACACTGCTCGTTATAGTAGTATTTTCGTGTCTCTATCTATAAACATATTCGTACTTATGTTCGTTTGAAGATCATCATACGAAAGTTACGTATGAAAACCACATCTTTTTATTGTTTTCGACTATATTTATATAGGTTTCTATGTTTTGCAATACCAGAACCGGTAACAGAATTTCTTAACATGTACATATGTGACTTCAGCTCTATATAGAATGGCAAACCTCCCTTGAAAACGACATGTCGTTTAAGGAAAAGTATCCAAAAATGAAGAAGTGAGAGAGGGAGGAGTGGGGGGATAGAGGAAAGAAATGAATGAATAAAAAATGGTCAAAGGAGGGCGTATCGTAACAACTGTAGAGCCGTCAGCAATACACCGCCTTCTGTACTAGATTTCGTCGTTTTGCCTTACACCACGTGTCGTCTCATTCATTGCCTTGTTCTGCTTTTGCTATTACTCTTCCTCCTTCTTCTTCATATATACTTACTATATACCACTATATTTCTTTCCTTTTGCCCCTTTTCTTTCCTTTTCTTCAATTCTACTTATTTTCTACTTCACATTTCAATATAATCTTAGCTACTCATCATTCTTACTTAATCTAGGAAAAGATGTTAAATGCTAATTGATCTATTAGAGATTCTCGAGAACTTACCGGATAACTAATCTGAATTGGCTTTTGAGCTTTTAAAATGGTTTAAAACTCTCTTTTTTCTAGCTGAACTGAAGAAAGATGAACGAAACTGAACTGAAATTGCTGAATAGAACTGAAATTACTGAATATAATTAAAATTATTGAACTAAACTGAAATTTATGAATGAAATTGCTGAATAGAACTAAAAATTGCTAAACTGAACTGAAATTGCTGAAATATGTTGAATATAAGTAAAAAATAAGAGAACCTAACTATCAAAATCAAATTTTCAATTTTAAGCGATTAAACATGCAAATCATCTTCGTTTATGTATAGTGTCTTACTAGGGACACTTAGATTATTATTTTTTAAAGGAATATAACGCATCAAAATTGACATAATACGTTATAAAATTAATATATTATAATTATAAATATTGAGATTGTCAGGAACCATTAGAAGAATCGATTGAACTAAAAGTTCGAACTAATAATTACAACACAACAACAATATATTATATTATATTAATCTCTTTACAGTAATATTAAGAAAACTGTTAATGAGAAGTTAAATTGGAATGAAAAATAGAAACTCGTGGGCTAAAGGAATTCAAATTGAAAGATGGCGAACTAAAAAATTTAGCCCACACCAAAGGGGTCAAGTTATAGCTTTTGCCCTTTATTATGATACGTCAACTAATTAATATGCTAGAAGTGAGAATCCAAATCTTTGATTATGACTCTTTTTATTTCTCAAAATTATGTTTAGTTTGATGTTAACTTTTATGATTAGTTTGGCCCAAAGTGGATTTTGGGAAGTTAATACATCCTGAATTTTGGAGAAATTCCACACTACGTTATTTAAGTGCCATGCTAATATAAGTTAATGGAACATCATATCCTAAGATAAATATAAGTGTAATACAGCATTAGCCTCCAAAACTTTGCAATAATAGTAATTTAATTTTTTAAATTTATAAAAAAGTCACATAAAGCAATCTATTAGCTCTTGAATTTATTAAAATAATTGGTTGACCTATTGTACTCGCTTATAATTCTCTACAGCCCCCGCATACTTCGATATTTCTAAATCTGTAAATGATCAAATTTTTAAAATTTAGTTTAATCTTCAAAACAAATTAACATCCTTTATTTCCAGATTTATGGGAAACTCATGCCAATTTTAGTAAGTTAAGATGTAATATATCACGTTATATATACACTGAGTTCCTTTAAGGCTATGTTTGGATGGAGTGTATGATGAGTTGATAAAGGGAAGTTAGAGAAACGTTTTCACAGTTTTGTATCTAACTTTTCCAAACACTCCAATTTAGAGTGTTGAAATTTAGAACAGAAAATCTCTCATAAAACCTTATTAACTCACACCCTTTTAAAAACTTTTCTTCTCAAAAATAGGTTAATGTGTAAACCTTACTTTATTAAATCTCATCGACCCTCCTCTCATATAAAGCCTAAGGAGGAAATTTCGAGCGCTCCTTCAAAATTTAAATCATTTAGGATAAATACATATATTCTTTCAGAAGAAAAATGTAGATATATAATATTCTTTGTTTTATAACTAGAAAGGGCTATGTAATCTGAGATATTAATTAAAAAAGAACTTATATTGGGCTTTAAATAATAATTAATTGTAGCTTATAGTTGAATATGGTTGGAATCTCTGATGATATAAAGTAGTATTTGATATGCCTGGAAGATAACCTCCTTATTAAGCTGCTGATTAACTGTAGATTAACAGACAGATAATCAAAGGAACAAGACCAAAAACAAGGATGTTTAGAGTGTGTGTTGTATATACAGATAGAGATACGTATAAGTAGAAGCATTTACACAGTGATATACATACATACATACATACATTATACATACATATATACATAGAGATAAAACTGATAGAAAATAAAATACAGTAATAGAAGCAGAAATGGGACCAAAAGTAGTACTGTGAATAAAATTGGACCTTTTTCGTGGACGACACGATCCGATTTTGCCGCTATCTTTCTTTTTTTCTCATCTCTCTCTTCCTTGTTTTATTTTTTTTGGGGTTACATCTCTTCTTTAACCTCTAAACTCAAACCCTCTTTTCATCTTTCCTTTTCTTTTCTTGCTTCTTCATCTCCATGGAAATGGAAGATCACAACCCTAACCATAACCCTAACCAATACAACATCGATCTTCGTCACTTCATCTCCTCAGCTTCCACCAGACCTCCCCAACATTTCCCACATCCCCAACCTCCACTCTCTGTCGACCTCTTCCGACACCATCAGCAGCAACAACACCTTCCTCAACACCACCACTATGATATGATGATGCTCTTGCCTCCCTCAGCCGCGGCCGCCTTACACGAATTTCACTCTGATACTAATCCTCCTGCTACTATCCCTCCGCCACCGGCACAGTCTCTTCTTCCTTCTGTTTCTGGTGCTGCTACTACTAACACTGCTAACAATACTACTTTAGGTGGTGCGGGTTGTTCTACTCCTACACTGTGCACGCTTGACGGTGATGGAGGTGTTTTCGGGGGTGATGGTGGAACGGGGAGGTGGCCGCGCCAGGAGACTTTAACGCTGCTCGAGATCAGATCCCGGCTTGATTCCAAGTTTAAGGAAGCTAATCAGAAAGGTCCACTGTGGGATGAAGTTTCTAGGTACTCTTCTTTTAACCCTAACTTCATCTTCTTCTTTTTTTGAATAAGCGCGGGAAGTGGAAGTCGGGCATCCTAACAAGGTTTGCACGCCCAGAAATCTTCTTTCTTCTTCTTCCTTGTTTTGCTGTACTACTTACTATTTACTGAGAATTTTAAATTAAAACTTATTTCACCGTGGATGCCAACTAGTTGGAATGTCCGTCTTTGTCCTACCCCTCTCCGCCTTTTATTCAAAAATGGAGGAATCATTTTCTTTTTCTGTGTGAAATTTCTCCATTTTTCTTCGGAATTTTAGCTTAATGTTGCTTGTTTTCATATATTTATATACACTATTTGTAAAACTTAATCAAAGCAAAAATGGAGGAATCATCTTCATTTTCTATAATTTCTGTATTTTTCTTCTGATTTTAGCAAAACTTTGTTGTTTCTTTTCATGTGTTTAGTTACTATTCCTGAAGAATTATAACTTAATCAATAAAAAATGGAGGAGAAATCATCATCTTCCTTTTTAATTAGTGTCTTTTTTCTAACTTTTAGCTAAATTTTTCTTCCTTCTTTTGATAAAAAGCTCAATCAATCAAAACTTGGAGGAGGAACGATTTCTTTAATTAATTAACTCTAATTAGTAACAAAAAATTTAACAAGTTCTAATGTTTTTTTAAACTTAATTTCTATAAAATTGGCTAAATATTCATTATGTCTATCTTCTTTTCTGCTGCTTCTGCCATTCAAAAAAATAAAATAAAATTGTTTAGAGATATTTGACTAAGAAAATGACTGCTCAGTCACAGACTGATGCTCAGGTGCTATTTATTTTCTTGTTTCTTCATTGTTTAATTATTGATCCTTTCTGCCTGAATTAAACAATTTTTGGAACATCTTGTGTATGTATGTATTTTATATAAAATATATTATCTATTATGTGTGTGTGTTTTTGTGTGTTGTTTTGTACTTCTCCATTTTCTGACTCTTCTTTCCTAATTCAAAATCTGTAATTTCTGACCTTATCCTTGCTTAATTAAGTAGCATTTAACCTTTATTAGCAATTACCCATAATGGAATTTATCTTTGTTTAGTAATTTTTGAATAGTGTCATGCTAAATTGAGCTAATTCAAAAAAAATTATGCCATTATCACATGATGAACACTTTAGGGTTACATTTAATTTGTGTTATTCTGTTCTAATTTTGAGTTTTTGTATGAATTTGAATTAGGATAATGTCTGAGGAGCATGGATATCAAAGAAGTGGGAAGAAATGCAGGGAGAAGTTCGAGAATTTGTACAAGTATTACAAGAAGACTAAGGAAGGAAAGGCGGGACGGCAAGATGGTAAGCATTATAGATTCTTTAGACAACTTGAAGCTCTATATGGTGAGTCAAGCAATGTTTGTTCAATCCCGGAATCTCAATTGATCGGAATGGGTGGTCGTTTTCATACTGGGATTAGTACTGTCCCGGGAAACCAAGAGAATTTCAATTCTCACAAAGTGTGTGACAGTCTTAGCCTCTCGAATTCTTCGGAGTTTGAAACTTGTTCATCCGAGGAGAATGATCATAGCACAGCGACGTTGGTGGAGCATGATTCGATGGAGAAGAGGAGGAAGAGGAAGAGCTGGAAATCGAAGATTAAAGACTTCATTGATTCGCAAATGAGGAAGCTGATTGAGAGGCAAGAGTCATGGTTGGAGAAGTTGACGAAAACGCTTGAAGAGAAAGAACAAGAGAGGGGTTTAAGAGAGGAAGAATGGAGAAAACAAGAGGCTGCAAGAGTAGAGAAAGAGCATAAGTTTTGGGCTAAAGAAAGAGCTTGGATTGAAGCTAGAGATGCCACTTTGATGGATACATTGAGGAAAATAACCGGAAAAGAAGGCGAAATTCGGGGTGAAAACGACAATGAAAACCAAAGTGAAAGCATCCATTGGGATGAATGTGAAGTTTCAAGATTGATGCAATTGAAAAGTAGCTTGGAACCAAGGTTCCAAGAATGTGGGAGCATAGAAGAGGAGGAGGATCTATGGAAAGAAATTGCAAGAAAAATGGGATGTTTAGGGTACGAAAACAAGATCAACCCCTTAGTTTGCAAAGAAAAATGGGATGACATCAACAATTACAATAGGAAAATGTTGATGATGAGCAACAAAAAAAGAAAGGAAAATTCAAGTAATTATTTCTACTATGAACAACAACAAGGCCAATTGGAAACAACATCAAATAGCAATCATCATCATCATCATCATAATCAAGGGAATGATCAAAGTTGCTTTCCATTCATGATGAATGATGGAGGAGGAGGAGAACAAATAAACTTGTGGGATAACTATGGATTGAAGCTAAGTAAAGGAGGTGATGGAGATGGTGAAAGCTAGTGAAAGTGAGATGAAATTCAGGTGAAAATGAGTGAAATTGGGGTGAAAATGGGGTGAAAACCAACAATTACTGACAGTTTGTTTAGTTGGTCTAGGAGAAGGATTTCAAGGAAATGATCAATCATGTCAAGGTAAGAAATATTGACTTGTTAAAGAGTGTACAAGAATTGAGACAGATGTGACTTTCTTTCTTTTGCAGTCTATGTAAGCAAGCAAGCTGACTTATAAATATTATTAGGGTTTAAATATCATATATCAAAATATTTTCTATTATTGGGATTGGTGTTTCTTGTTTATTAATTGCTCTTATTAATTAAATCTTGTTACGGGAGAATTTTAAGGTAGAAAAAATAATGGGTCCTTTTGTTTTCTTGAATTTGATGAAGAGAAAGGGTTTTTTCTAGTGTTTGTTGGGTTCTTAACCCAAAACATTTATTATGCTATCCACATCTATCCTAATTCTGTGCATGCAAATGGAATTTCATTTGACTTAATTACATAATTATGCTCCACCTATATTTGGATCTTAGTATCTTTTGTTGATATGGCGAGGATGTGTTTAGCTCATTGTATTAAAAATCGCTAATTAAGTGTTATTAGGACATTTTTGGACCTTTGAGGACTATTTAGTGACTAATCGGAAAACTAGTCAGGGATAATGCTTAGGTGAAAGTTTGAAAGGTGGTGTCATGTTAATCTTAAGTCTATCAAGAAGTAGGCTCAAAAAAAAAAAAGTCTATCAAGAAGTTAGTATATATAAATGTATATAATAGGTCTATTTTGAAGTTTACATAAAAAAAAATGGGAAAAAAGAAGACAAACATAAGTGTGTAAAAATATTAAGCATACATTGAAGTTTAGGATAAACGTCTCCTTGATTATGAACCCTAGTTTTACATATATATTGCTTCTATTTTTGAGCATTCGAGGGAGCTGAAGTTCGAATCCGAACACATAGAAAAAGTAAGTCTAATTTCCGCTTCTTGACAAATTTAGAATTTCTGATAAGAGTTTTGATTCTTGATACAAAATTTAAGTAGAAATATATATCATGATCATGTTATTGTTAAGATTTTGATCTATATGATTATCATGTTATTAAGATTTGTTAGTCATAGAATTTGAATCCTTTTGAATTTTGAATTTTTATAAAAAGAAGATAATAAGTTAAGCAAATTTCATTTGAAGAACAAAAAACACAAAGAGATGTAATTATAGAAGTTCCTTTTTTGTTCCTTAGTTTGTCTGTGGTTGTTCCTTGGTTTGTCTCTGGTGTACATCGCCATATTTGAATTTGAGCATAAACATACAAAAACAAGTACTTACTTAGGCTACAAACCATGGTCAGAAAAATGTCCTAAAAATTTGCTTTTCTTCAATTTTTTATTTGTATGATTTTTCGTTATCCGAGCTTGAAAAACCCATCTTCGGATCCCCTTCAATAACCGTTTTCGTCTTATGAAGTTTGAATCTATAATTTAACTGTGAAAATTAACTTGCTACTACTAGAACCCGAATTTTAGTTCACTCTCGCCTTCCCTAGTCGAACGGTAATTGAAATATTATAAACGTTACTATAATTATTTTACTAGCAAACCCAGCTAATTTCTGGTCCTGATAAGCAAAAATATATCTATATATAAAACAAAACCATCTAGTTTAAAATGGATATAATAATTTTAATTAGACACTTTTGAGTTCCTGCAGATTCTGTGAGCAGAAGCTACAACTAACAGTGAGATGTTTTAGTTTTTTCTGAACAAAATTAAATAAATTAAATAAGAGTGTTGGTTTAAACAATCTGAATTCCGAACAGAAGATACATATAATAAATTGATTAAATTCTATAAAAATAATTAAAATTAAATTAAATGAAGTGCACTCTGATCATAAATCACATCCACTGAGTAAATGTACTGTCGTTCGTCCCCTCTGCAACAAGCAATTACGTAACTCTCTGATTAAATAAATTAAATAAATTACATAAGCAGAATAAAAAATGAAATAAATTCTAAATATTAAAATACTAAATAAATGTTCATTGATATTGAAAAGGGTTGCAGAGTTAGAGAGAGAATTTCATTTGCTTCAATGTTTTCCCCTTTTGTGACTTGTCTCTTCATCTCTTACGTATTTGCCCTGATTTTTGAGGTGTTTTTTTTAAAAAAAATCTTTTTAATTTTTATTGAACCATTCAACGTAATATCATTAAATAATAAGCTTGTCATAGATAGGAATGAAAAATAGTCAAAATATATAATATCAGATTCTTTCTTGAAAAAATCTAAGATTATAAATATATATAGCTTTGATCTCTTTGGGGGACTTATGAGTAATAGTATCAAACTAACTGAATTAATGAACTTAATTATAATCTTACAATACACAATTCTGATTTCACTTTACATTGAGAAATTTATATAATAAATGGGATTATTCGAAAATCACTATTAGCTGTAAAAGAATTAATCACTCTAATTTCATGATTTGCCTTATCATTTATTGAAATTCTATTAAAAAATGAACTTGATAAGTGGATTTCACGAACACTTGATTTTAATAGACTCCAATTTTACAATGTCAAGAACTCATTTGATTTTAAAGCTTAAAGTGATAGTTAAAATCATAGAATTTTGTATTGATATTTCTAATAAGAAGCCAGTTGTAGTCGTGAACCAATACTTTTGACTTAATCTTCCTTGGATAGAGGTATAGGTGGTTCGAATGCTCCATACCCCTGGTTCGCCATCTTTGTCCGATGGTTCAACCTTCTATCTCTTCAAATCAAGACTAATATGGTGCAAATTGGCATTTATATTGCACGGATACGGATATGAGAAATGTTATTTCTATAATAGCCTACAAGAAGGAAAAATTGGAATGCAAATACAAATATGCATACTACTAAAGGAGTGTACGTGCACACATCCAACTTTTGAATTCTGTAATCAATCTTCTTTACCAATGAATTGATTTTTCTTTTCCTTTCAAGAAACAAGAATTTACTCACCATCTTCCTCACATGCACTCAAAACCCTAGCTAGATAGCTTCAAATTTCAACCTCCATTAAATCAATTACCCCAACAGGCTCAAAAACATGGGCTATGTAGCTCCAATCTTCTTTTTGTTATTTTAATTTTAGGCATTCAGAAATAAATTATTTGTTATGCTGGAAACATGGAAAATAAAGAACAGATTGTCTCCATTCCAATCAATTAACTAACGTATATATTGATGGTACAAATCCACGCCATACCCCAAATAAAATTTTATATATGTTAGCACAGAAGAAAGGACTTATTTGTACACAACAAATAGTAAATTAAGAAATTTATCTGTAGCCAAAAAAACTCATTGTTAACACTAGGGTGAGTAACCAATGTCTGGTAGCTCAGCGGTAGAAAGTGGTTTGAGTTAGAGAGAGAACTAGGGTTCGAGTTCCGGTACCTAAAGCTTGATACCATAATCCCCAAATTGTTATCCCGAAACTAAATAGTCGATATTCAATGTGGTGTTCGAAACCATTTGATATAACAAAGAAAAGAACACTAGGGTCTGGGTCAGTACGGGTCGGTTCAATCTAGGTATTGAAAAATCTCAAGAATTACAATTCAATCAATTTCAAGTAATAAAGGTCAATTGTTCAATTTGATTTTTGACCTTTTTGTTCGGAAATTCAGTCGTTTCTAGAATCTCTGCCATATTTGTTCATTAGCAATATTAAACATTTGAAAATTTCTAGATTTGTGTCTTTAAACGTCAGCTATGCATATCAGTTCACTTAATAAGAACAAGTCATCGATTCAATATAATTCTGGATTTCATATGTAGATATTCGGTTCGATTCAAGAATCTCCAACTTCCATAATTAGCTCGTTAACATAGTATGGTCACAATATATATTAAATAAATATAGATATAGATATATAGTGTCTTCTTTTTTATATCCTCTTTGTATGTTCAACTCAGCTTTTGCTTTGCTTGCTGTCCTAATGTTACGAGACATCTTTTGGGAAATTTACAGTGAATTTCAAGGAATTTGCTGGATTTTCACTAGCAATTATGGTAATTTTGAAAAATTACAAGCAAACCCCATATCTTTTTAAATGATGCATGGTGATGCAATTTTAATATGTTTGATGGGATTGATTTGGGAGTGAGTTTTATGAGATAACTTATTTAGTCCTCAGTCCATTAACCTGTTTCTGAACTTTCCTAAAATTAGCAACTTCCAGCTTTCTTTGCTTTTTGAAAATCGAAAACAACAGAAATTCATAATGTATCGTTTCCAAGTTTTATAAATTAAGTAAAAACCCAATGGCCTATTAGCTCAGCTGGTTAGAGCGTCGTGCTAATAACGCGAAGGTCGCAGGTTCGAGACCTGCATGGGCCAATTTTTTAAATCATTTTAATTTCATTTGTTTTTAGCATTTGGGTTTACAGGGCCCATCTTTGAGCCCAAAAGGCTATCTTTTTCATTAAACTGAATAAAATGAGGCATATTCAGGACTTCGAATTTTACTATTTTTTCCATTTTTGTTGATTAAATTCTTAAGAATTTGGGTTCGGTTGGTTTCATTAACATGCCACTCATAACCTAATAAAATTACATTTCGAAGGGCTTTCTTAACGTGGTTGATTGACAACTCGGATGTTACGAGTCTATTGGAATAACATCTTTTTGACATATGTTGGTTTACAAAGTTTGTTTGTTCATATACATGGACTGTGATTGCTAGAGATTTTTTTGGTTTGCTCCACAATTTAACAAGAGCTAGTGGATTTTTGACTGCCATCTAATTCGTGACGTGATTGATCCGGTCGAATCCATTGTTGACTTCATCACGATCAATAAGGTTAAACAGTTCTGCAAAGTTTGTTTATCCATACATGCAAGCATAGTAGTAAAAATTGTGTAAGCATGCAATTGGAGGTCACTCACCACTTGAATGAGACTGCTCATGGCAATACTACACTGCCACTATATAAATGGAGGCTTGATAAGTGTCTTCACACCGGTGCACGACTGCGTCTTAACCCCTATCCAATTTTCTGGCCAATTCCCCTTTGTACTACCAAAAATTGAGATTCTTCCCTGAGCAATAGGGCGGATTGAATATTCCAAATTGGCCTTGCTTGCAAAGTTATGTTGGTGGATAATTCAAGAAATTACAAGTAGCCTTATGTTCCAGCTGCACAAGCAACAACACACTTCCGTTCCTCCATGGGAGGAGAGTCCCATACAATAAACCTCTCCTCACATGCTGGTTGCAAGAGCTAAGTTGCCCTTCACACTCACGTGGTTTGAGGACTTCAGTCCCTACATAAAATTACCACAACTCGGTCGCCACACAACACCACTTCCTCATCAAAAATCTCTTTATTATGCTACTGCCATTTTATCCAAGTCATGATGCCGAAGAGAGTGCTAACTCAACATCATGAAAGTCAAATCTATTCGATTTCAGTAAAGAACCCGATTTTTCTTTAATGGATAAGGCGTCAACACATTACTGCATTTACAATGCTTCAACAGCCTGACCAATTCCAACAATTGCCAATCCTAGCCCAGGGAAAAGAGCATCATCTCATTCCCTATCACAAGCCGTGAGCCAAGCAACATTCAGACTGATTTAGTGACCTTCGGCCCTCAATATTCCAAGAAGAAAAATGGATACTCTCGAGTCAAGTGAATTCAATAACAGATGTCTGTTGCAATTCCAATATTTCTTGATCACAAATATCTGAATAAGACCACCCTTCCTTTGGATTCCTTGCTTTGGAACAAAACAATTAGAACTAGAGCAGGTCATTTTTAACCATCGAGTAATTTGTATACCAGTGTGACCTCATTTTTATATAATTATTTGACAACAAACATAAGAACATACACGATCTATATTTGGAACATTTGAGACCTCCAAATTCAATTTTCACCAACTAGGTTCGCCAAGAAAAATGAAAATACGAAACAATACTCGATGAACAATACCATAAGTAAGAATCAATGACCATAAAAACTGTTAACATGGCACAACAGTAAACTGTTTTCAGCGGAAAAAACCAAAATATTCAAACTCAAGAAGACAATTTTCCTCAAGCTTTATTAAAGCTTTACTTTTCATATGCTAAATTCTGATAGAAGATATGGAAAAAAGAAATAAAGCCTAAAAAACTATGCCCGAGACGAAAACAGACCTCTCCATATCTTGAAAACAAACTTGAGACTTCTTAGTATTTGTAGTCCTTGACATGGAGGCTCTCAGAGGCTCCAGCACCAAGGGTAGCATCACCCTTGTATGTTCCAAGAGTTGCCTCGGAGTTGGCCTTGCACCTGGTGAACAAAGCTTCCTGAGCCTTCTGCACATTCTCTTCTTTGCCACCCCATGCCTTGAGGGTACTTGCCTGGAGGGCACGCCCGAAGGAGAAGGTTAGAGTCCATGGCTTCTTGGTTTTAAGTTTGTTCATGGCATTGAGGTTGATGGTAGCTTCCTCCTCACTTTGGCCACCGGACAAGAACACAACAGCTGGAACTGCTGGGGGCATGGTGCGCTGAAGGGCACGGACAGTGTACTCAGCAATAACATCGGGTGATACCTTGGGGGCATCTGATCCAGGGGTAACCATGTTGGGCTTCAAAAGAGTTCCCTCGAGCAAGACTTTGTGGTCATTGAGAGCTTTGTAGCATGCAGCAAGGACACGCTCGGTTACATCAGCACACTTGTTGATGTCGTGGGATCCATCAACCAAGATCTCAGGCTCAACGATAGGTACCAATCCATTTTCCTGGCAGATGATGGCATATCTGGCCAACCCATTGGCATTCTCGTTGATGGCAAGCTGTGATGGCTCGTTGGCACCAATGTTAAGAACAGCACGCCATTTGGCGAAACGTGCACCAGCTTCATAATACTTCTGGCAGCGCTTAGCAAGATCATCAAGACCCTGGGTTGTGGTCTCACCATTGGTGCCAGCAAGCACAATGGTACCCTTGTCAACCTTAATTCCGGGGAGGACACCATTCTCCTTCAAGAGTTCAGCAAAAGGCTTGCCTGTCCAACAGAGCACATTCAATCAGAATTATGCAGAAATAAAAGAATTCTATTCAATAAACCGAAATCAGCATGAACAGTATAAGGCAACAATTTGCATGGATAAGAAATTAAATCTTAAATGGAATCAAACTGAAAATCTCAAAAATATCAAATGCAGATAACAAATACCTGACTTGGTCTTCTGGTAGAGGGTTTCCTCGAAGAGAATCACTCCACTAAGGTACTGAAGAGCACCGGGAGCAGTGAAGAGGAGCTCACGAAGGGCTCTCCTGTTCTCCTCAACATTCTCGACATTGATACTTGAAAGACGCTTTCCAATTGTTCCGGTAGACTCATCAGCAGCAAGGATACCCTTTCCAGGGGTGCCAATGTAGGCAGCATTAGCAATGAGCTCATCTGCAAACAAAGAATCTCATTAGCTCTAATGAAATTTCCATAAGAAATTTCACTTCAAACTTGAAATCGAACACATCAACGTCATAGAGATCCAATACATAACATCAATACACAAAAATGTATCAGAATAAATCAAACCCAAAAACCAATCAAACAATTACTCATCAACACAACAAAAATCCGAAACAAATAGCCAATCTCAATCCACGGTCACAATTTCAAAGACACAACATAAATGATAACCTAAATTCTATCAGCACCAAAATCAAACAGAGTAGCACAAAACACCGGTAGCTTCTTAATAAAATACAACCGATCAAACAGTACAACAACAAGAACAAAGCCTTATTCCAAAAATGATTCGGGTCAGCTAAAATGAACAATCGTAAAGCTCAAGTGGCATCGGCGACATAAATTCTGAAACCCTAAAACATTCATACAGAATAAAAAAATCACAGATCCAACAAAACAAGCATACAGAATAGATCCGTCAATCAGTATAACATAATCAGATTCAGATCCCAATCAAATCTATTAAAATTAAAATCGACAAAAACATAATGAATTAACAAACAATTCATCGATAAAAACAATGATACCTCAAGGAAAAACAGATCTAAACAAAAATCAAACAAGAAATCTGAGATCTAAATCGAAATGAAAGAAACCTAAAATCGAGATCTAAAGAAGAAAATAAAAAGGAAGAACAGATGGAGAAATAAGATTTGGGAAGGTATAATACCAGCGTATTTGCCCTTGTAGCACGACATGATCGGAATTGATGATAGATTGAAGAATATGAGAAGAAAAATAAGAGAGGGTTTAGCGAGAAATATAGAGAAGAAAAATGTGAGAGTTTTTAGGGCTTTTATATTGTGGGATATCGGACGAAGAAAGGTAAGTGAGGGTCGCATCGGTATTGTTACTTTTGGCTTTTTCCCCACGTAACGCCGTTTGTTTTCCACTCTCATCACGTTTTTTGGGGGTTTTTTACTGTTTTGTCCTCGTGTCTTCTAACTTTTTTATTGGTGGGATAGCGGAATATTCGAATATGCCTTATTTCAAGTTAGGTTAATACATTAAAAACTTTTCGAATTAACGCTTTAAATTTAAGTGTTTCATTGAATATTTTCTTTGGGCCGACTAATTCGAGGCGAGTTCAACGATTATGGTATTTAAATCCCTTCCAATTATGATTGTGGGAATCGATCTGCAGACCTCCATATCAAGCGCAGCCTCATGCTACCACTGCGTCAACTAACAATTGATTTGTTTCGTTAATTCTTTAAATTTGTGCAATGTAATATTTTTAGCTTCTCATTCTCTGGTTAAGTTATTTTATACAGTTTTAAAGAGTGTATGCATGAATAAACAAGTTTCAGTGGTTATAAATCAATTTAAACAAGTTTAGAGAGATAATAAGGTACTTTGTAATTTCTTAACATCAAGTTGAATTATGTTCAAGAATATTTGATGTACTGAACTTTTTGTATTTTTTCAATTAAAGTGATTGTTGTCAGCGACTAATATAAAAGACGTTGTTAAACTAACCTATTAATTCCAACTGTTAGTATCAACTGTAATTTATTAATCTGTATTTTTAACCTATGTAACTTTCCTTTTAACTCCTAGAAAGTGCATATTTTTTTAAGTCATCATTTTTTGAGAGTCTTACATTTGTCCAAATCTCCACTTTTTTTTCGTTGAGTGTAATATTGGAGGATTTTTTATGAGGCATACTAACACATAGTTTTAGTCCATGGTTTTTCTTTTTTATTACCAGTTTTAGTTCATGGTTTATTTAAGAATCCATTTATACAAGTTCATCATTAATGTTATTATTTGATAATTTTAAAATAATTATTGAATACTTTTTTCCAATCATAAAACACTAACATTTTAAATCCCACATTCTTTAACAATGTGAATGCATTAAAATCACAAAAGGAAAACAAATAATATAAGGAAATAAAATACAGCCAGGAGGTTATCTTGGGGAAGGGGAAAACTTTGGAATTAACGGAAGGGTAAAATAGGGAAATGAAAGAAAGATCTGGAAACCAGGCACCGTGAGAAAACGGGGGTAGATGGAGGTCAAAACAGGCTAAAAATATTCTTAACCAGAAATTGAATCTGGTCCAAAGAGAGAGAAAAATACATTCAGATTTCAGACACCGGAGGCAGAAAGTTAGGTCATGGTTTTTTTAGGTTCTTTTTTGGCAATTTTGAAAAAATTGCAAATAAGAAGGACCGTTGAATAAATATTTTTTATTAGGATTTTGCTTTTTAGCTTTTGGCTCTTGCCTTTCTTGTTTGGATTTTTTTTCTTTTTTCTGCCTTTTTACCTAATTATTCACGAAATTAACGTGAAATTTGAGATATTATATATGATTTTGTTAACATATTACAATTTTCTTATTTAATATTGTAAACCTCAATTAGTGAGCAACTATTTTTGGGAAGGAATTAGTGAATAACTTAACGAGAGTTTAATACAACTTTAAGTGTACGATTTGTATTCTAAACTACACTCATGCATCGAGAGATTATCAGTTAAGTTATATAAAAAAAATGTATTGTTGTTTTATTTCTACCATTGCAAATATTGTAATTTATAGTTTTGACATCAATAGTAACTAACCGGCCTGATATATCATCTATTTTAGTTCGAATTCAACACATTTCCCCTCATAATTTTTAATAGATTTTACTAATAATCTTTAGTAATGCGTAATTCATTTTCACTGTGAATTTGATTCATTTTAGTGTATTACAATTTTTTTTGATAATTTTGTAAGACAAAATTCGACCTTTATATATCGCACTCATGATAAATGTATTAATTAACTACAGTGTGTATCACAACTTTTTATTAATTATATCTTTTATTTTAATACACAACTCATTTTCAACCAAATTGTTACTGGCAAATGCCAATTTTATCTATAGGGACCATATTATAAATCCTTCAAGTACAAATCTAACACGACTTATCCTATATTCGACATTTCTAGATGAAATAAAATTCCAAAAAAAGGAACAAATTCTGTTACAATTTGTTCTTTCCTATTCGTATCATAATACCAGATGTACCCCTTCAGATTGCATCTTCAAACCAACCCAAATAAATAATAAAATAAATATTAATTTGGGAAAAAAAGAAAGTGCAAACTTAAGTTATTGGAAGCATGAGGTTTACTTTAATTAAAAGTTCCACCATTTTTTTAAAAAATGAACTGAAGTTTAGTTTTTAATTAAAAGACAATAGTAGCGTTGTAAAAAAAATAAAAGAGCAGCACTTCGAGGCACCTATGAATGTACATTGATCTCCAGTTAGGTAATTCAATATGCTTAAAATGTAATCAATTGATTATTAAACTTATGTTAAAAAAACTATTTGATTCCTTAAACCTTCACAACTCAAATAGCTCTCAGAATATTGCTTAAAATTATTTTTTGAGATCGTATATTCCTTCAATCAAACATTTATATTCTCTAGATTTCATTTTTTGTGCTTGTCTATTAGGTGTTGCAAACACAATAGCACAACAAATCGAGGGATCTATTAAATATGTTAAGAGGACTATCTATTAGCATATTCAATACAATATAAAAGTTCAAAGAGTTAATCGTGGTTCTGTAATAAATTCCTGAAACAATTGACACTCACTACATGTTAAATAAGTTGAGATTACTAGACAATATGGAATTTGAATTGACAACAAGTTTAGGCATAGAGGAGGAGGATGTATTACATCTTTAATTATTATCATTTTATTATTATCATTTTATGAGCTCACCTTATAAAATATGCATAACTTTCAATTTGCATACATCATATTTTATAAATCTAATATATGAAGTTAAGTCAAAGTTATAATTTTTAATTGTCATGCCGAAGATGACAGTGCCTCGCATGCCACTAGAGAATAACACTGATCACTTATCACGCTCCAATTTTCACCTTAATTTAATTTACTTATCCCCGGCTACTATCACTAGAATTTAAAATATATTAATACATTAGTTTTAATGTATATAAAGACACATTTTACAATTGTAAAATCCTAACAAAATTTAGGTTTCAGCTAAAACAATATAATATCAGATTCCTTTAAGTGTTATCAGGTTCGACTCTTTATATATTGTATATTGGTTTGAGTCACAGTTGGTGCGAAATTAAGCCGATGTTTATAAAAACTTGATGCTAAAAGAAAACGCTTGGATAGAAGATCTAAGCAATGAGCGTTTTTAGAGGATTGAAAATTTTAAAATTTTAAGGGGGTGGATTTGCACTGGCCCTATTCAATGATAAGTTGTAACGTCAACAATATCCTAACGTGGCAGCAGCTCGGTGGGATTAGTAGGATCAGGCCATAATAAAACATCTCAAATTGGACCCAAGAATGACATGGGCCTTACATTCATCACATAAACTAAGGGCTTGCTCAATTTATATGATAATGCATAGGCTGTTACACAACATTGGAACAACGTACGCATAAGAATCTGAAATATTTTAGTTCTTAGAGTTTTTTATTTTAAAAAGTACAATTTTTTTTTCATAGTCACATCAGACATAATTAAATAAAATAATGAAATTGCTTCAATTGTTAAAAATATGCAATTAAACAAACTTTAACGAAGTTTATGCTCAAAGTTGGCTTTAGAGAGTACTGGACGCTAAATATGTGCAATTAAAATAAATCAAGAGGTTAATGTGTAAAATGAAAAATCGGAAGCTTAATCAACAAAAATCGATAAGATGAGTGGTTTCGGAATACATTTTCCCGATATTCAGATACACTAGCAACAACAAAAACCATAAGTACCCAAAAGTATCAAAACAAAGTTCACACCAACAAAATGTCAATCACTGACACTGTCACTCCATTCTCCACTGTTTAGGCCAAATCCACCAAACTCAGCCGACATTTCTGCAAATTCTATATAAGAAATGAAAATGAACATTAGAAAACAATATATATAAACAACGTAAAACACACGCGCTAAACAATCACGAGAAAGTCTACTATACTCTCGGAACAATACCCTCTTTTATTTGACCGGATATATCACTTCAAGAGTACAGTAGAAGTTCTCATAACAACAATATCTATCAATACCGAAAACCTCATTAACATACCTTCTCCCATCATTTCATTCTCTTCAAACTCTTTCACAATATCCACATAAGGAGGCGTTTTCCAAAGCCAATCTTGAGCACATATCAAAGCTTGTACCATTTCGTAATCCATATCGCGTCTGCACCACTTGTAAATAACACTCTTGTCTATGTTGAATGCAAAATCTGCACGCTTTGTAGACTTAGGAATCGCCAAGATATCTCTTGCCATTCGTGCAAGGACAGGAAATTTATCCGAATTGCACTTCCACCAATTTAAAACATCAAAAACATCGGTATCATCGTCTTCTGTCGGATCATCTAGATATGAATCAAGCTCGGATTTTTTATCCTCAGTTGCTAATCTCTGCTTCTTATATGAAACCATGAAGAAGTTTTTATGTTCTTCATCCCAGACCTCATTTGATTGATCAACAGCATTCACTTCAACCATGTTCTTGTACTCATTAAAAAGCTCAAACATTGTTTCCTTCACATTCTTAAGCAAAGCATTCCCTTTCTCTTCCCCGTAAATTTGCCCGAAAGCAAATCCCAAAACCTCGAGTTTCAAACGAGGATCAAGAACCGTGGCAATGTAAACAAGTTCGTTCATTTTTTCATACCCTCCAAAGTGCTCTTCAAGTTTAACTTTCATTCTATTAGCCATATCTCGCAACTCCAACTCATCGCTATTTTTCAACTCCGAAAATGTTCCGTAAAGATCACTAATATCCCCCCAAAAGTGATTCGCTGTGACGAATTCAGATTGAGAAATGCTCAACATAATTTCATAAAACGGTCTCAAAACCACTATCAATCTCCTAACAACACCCCAATCTTCAGAGCTAGGCAAGCCATCCTCGTAATCAAGTGTGAATTCCTCATCGATTTTCGCATACCGATCAAATGCTTTCTCGTATTTTTCAGCTCTACACAACATCACATATGTAGAGTTCCATATGTAACTCACATCTTTGTACAGTCTCTCCGTAGATTCTATTTTCTCATCCTTAACACACTTCCGAAATTTCTTTAAAGTACTACGATTGAACTTAACATATCCAACCACTCCCCTCACTCGATTCACCGACACGTTCGCTTCCTCTAAAGCTTCAACAACAACTAAGTTCACTAAACGACCTATGCACTCCACTTGGAGATACTTACAACCCAAAAAACCTCTCCCCGACTCAACTAACTTATCTTTTAAGTACACAATCACCTCATCATTTGAACTAAAGTTATTCGTAACTGTAACAACTTTCTTAATCCCCCAATCAACTAAACACATATCAATTTCCTCACCGTGACTCAAACTATTCGGAACAAAATTCAAAATCTTTCTCTACAATTTCCAATCTTCATCAATGAAATGAGCTGTGATACACAAATAACTAGGCCCTTGATTTGTAGACCAAGAATCAAGAGTTATACAAACACTATTACAATTTGACCCCATAAACTTTTCCAACTTCACTTTTTCATCCAAATACAACTGGTAACAATCTTGTGAGAGTACTAGTGGAGATGGGAGTTCAAATTTAAGACCAGATGTAAACATCATCTCAATAAAACTTTCCCTTTCAACCATATCAAAAGGGTGTCCATCAACAACTATAAAATTTGCAAGACTCTTTCGGAATTTTAGGAATTCAGCTTCCTCACTATCTCCTGTTTCTGCTAATGTCTCATAATCTAGAAGACTAAATTGAGTTTCTTCACTAGAATAATCAATGTCATTTTCTTGCTGTGACATCTGAAAAAAGCCAAATGAAAAACACAATCAAAACATGAAATGAAAACCCCCAAGAAAACACTAAGCAAGGGACTGATCTACAGAAGCTAGCGGGGCTTGAGCACCTATTAGTCGTTGAAATATGCTGAAAATACTACGAAAATTATGAATTACATGCAAAAACACAGAAAAAGTTATAAGTTTAGTATCAAAAACACTGCTATCCTAAGTGATAATTTCAAAGCCTCAATCTTTAAACAAAAACCAACCATGTTCAATAAAGAAAAGGACAGACCTTGTTGAGATTTGACGGGGAGGGGAATGGTGGGTCGGGACACCGGAGAGCAGCGGTGGTCGGAGGAGGTAAGTGGTGGAGGCAGAGAAAGCAGAGAAGAGATGAGTTTGAGAGGCAGATTGAAAAAAAAGAAAAATAGGGCTACTACATTGTTATAAAGGAGGGAAAAATCAAACTTCGGTTTTCGGTTTCTAACCGAAGTACCGAACTATCCGTTCTGGGATTTAAATAATTGCATAAATTTTCCATTTTATTAATATGATCGGTGTTTCTAAATATCAGCTCGAGTTTTAGTTTAAGCGGGTTCGAAATTTTATAGTTTTCGATAGCCATTCAGTTTGCTTAAATCATAGTTGCTTGATTTTAAAAGCTTTCCGAAAAGGTAGATTATTGCGTCTAATATTCATGTTTTTTTCATAGTCTCATCAACTTGCTTAAAACATAGTCAATTGATCATGTAAGAGAAAAGACAATTTCACAAGTACATATACGAAGCGGTTTTCAAGAAGAGACAAAAGGAATCCAAAAATTACAGAAAAGAAGAAATACAAGAAATTGTTAACATTTTGTTTTGAGGATTCTAAAAAAGATTAGAGATTTCGGTATGCAAGTTGTTAACAACTAGTTTTTTAAGCAAATTGACTCAGTGATTGAGATAACATGAAAGTTGATGGTAGTAATAAAGCTCGTTGAAAAAAGTATATGAGCCAACTAACTATATTTTAAGCAAATTGAAATAGTTATCGAGATAAATTGAAAATCGGACGTGTCATCAAGTTTTTGGAAGCCAATTGAAATTTAGATGATTTCTTAGGCCCATTACTTCTTGGGTGTAAATAATTTGAAACTTAGGAGCCCTATTATGGCCCATTTGTTAAAATTTCCTACTAGCCCATAAAAATATGATTTTGAACCATCCGTGACAGTACTTCTTTGATAGAATTACAAATTAAGCCATCTAGATTTTGTCCCTAAATGTAATTTTCAATTGCATTACATCCCTAGGGTTTTAAAATTTTGTAATTTCAGTCACAATTTGAGAAATCGCCACAATTTTTTCACTTTTTAAAAGGAAGAACGATTTTGTAATATCATTTTGAAAATGTAGAGTAGTAGAAAAGATATGCTATATTCAGAAAAATTGACATCTAGAGATGAACGACTTATGGTTGGTACATATTACATATGTATAGTCACATCTCAGAATATATTTTCATCTCATTTCCACAATCTTTCACGTGTCTCTAACATCAGCTAGGTCTTCAAGTATTAACCCATATGGTTCCTGCATGATAATTTGTATCTATCCTTCAGATTTTTGTGTTTAAACTAAAAAAACACGTGCCATTAATAAAAAGACATAACCAAATAAACAAGAAAGACAGATTCAGCAGTCAAAATCAGTCCTTCACAGAAAAGTGCCAAGCTGTAGTTCAGTTGTAGTGATGAAGTGATGGAAGACCAAAGACTTTCTGTTCCCAAATTAAAATAAACAGACAAAACACATGCCAATTAAAGCTCTCCAATCCCATTTTTCTAGTGACATATTAAAATATGTCTTAGATTGAAGTTCAATCACTTTAAGTCTATTATATTCTTGCAACAATAGTAAAAATAAGTTTTAGAACCAACAAAGAAAAGAAAGCAATAAATTTGATTCACTTACTATTAATTTTTTTTGGTTACATTCACTTACTATTAATTAGTACTTGATCAATATGCGTATATTTGATTCACTTTTATATTTTTTATTTTTCACTCTATATATAGTAGATATATATGTTCGGTTAGAATTAAAAATCAACTAATAGCTATTTTATGAAGAAAAGGTAAATATTTATTAGTGTGAATGTGGGATTTTAGGATTCGTGGCTCATCAAACGCGTTGTAACCAATATATTTGAGGTTGTGACCTTATATTAGAGTTAGTAATGCATTTTGGATCCAACAATTTGGTCTTGTCAAATAACTCTACCGTGTAGACGTGTTAGTTAAGTTTTTTGTGGTGTGATATGTGGTTACCTATTTCATGAGGTGCTCAGTGAGGTTAGATCATAGACTCAAGCATATATTTGACATCATTTATTAATTGCACATAATAACATAGTATAAAAAAATTGTTAAATCAAACAAACTTTCCATTTCATGAAATTCCTTCATAAAGAAAGGAGGAAAAATAATAAGATTTAGGTTGAGATATTTTAGTAATTGTATAACAAACAAGTCACAAATTTGTATTGCACATCAAACATTCTACCACATCACTTCAATTTTGGTATAATTTTCAATTCACACAACTTGATATTTATACCATGAAAGATTTGTATTTTTGTAAAGAATAAAGAATTATACTTTAAGAAATCTTTTCTCAAACTAAGAAAAATAAAAATTTCTTTTAAAATCTTCATTTGGCAAGGCAATGAGAAAAGACATTTAGGTGGAAAACAGGGGAACACTTTTCCCTCTCTTGTTTGCTTCTATAGATTTTATTCTTTATTTTTCCTGATAAACCTATAAAGTTTCTATTCTTTACTGTTTATTATTTGTCTTCATCTTGTTTCCTTTTCACCATATTATATAAAATATTAAAAATTACTTAATAAATAGTTTTGGATTGATAAGAAGAAAAAGATTTACAATTTTTAATGATAATATTAAATACTTCTTTTTTGTCTTGCATAAAGGTGACCCCAAAGGCTATTGCACTTGTTTAAACCGTTAGACTTAGACTTGAGACAAATTTACACTTTTATCGACATCATCAATCTCGCTTTACAACTATTAGGACTCTAAAACAAGCTTTAAACGGTTTATTTTCGGGTTCACTAAAAAACTTATAAGCCTAAGTGAAGTTTAGAGTTCAGCTCGAACTTCAAATGTTGTTCAAGTCCAAATCGCTAAAAAAATTATCTAATCATAAGCTACTCACAAATAGCTAATTTATTTCAGTCACTAACTTTGCTTTGTAAATAAGTCACTGATTATGTTAATGAATAATTTACGAGTAGTTGCTAATTTTATTTGCAAACTTTATTTGCATAATCTCATTAATTATGTTAATATAAGAAAGCTCACGAGTAAAAATTGTATAAAAGTTAAACAAGTTGCTCACTGAAAGTTTGTTTATCGTGTTTTCGAGTTATATATGATTGTAATTCGTGAGATATAAATAAGTGCTATAACTTAGAACTATCAAACATACTCTTTGGCCGAGTGTCAACCCCTTGAAAAATTAGAAAAAAATTAAAGAACAAGAATACGATCAATATTTCAACGAGACAAGCTCGTCTCACTCACACAGTAGCAACAATCAAAGATAAACACTTTCTAATCATCAAAATCGAATAAAAGAAACCATATACTCATTGAAAATATCTCATATACAATTCCATATCCCTATACTTCTGTATTCATCAATTTTCCTGAATTCCTATAATGGGTTATGCAAACATATTAATTTTTCTATAATAAAAACCAATAAAATGAAATCAAAATATCCCAAAAAAATGAAAAAATTAGCCAGGATTGTTACAAGCACATATGAACAAAGAAAAATCAGTTTGTTTCAAACCCAAATCCTTCTCTTCAAGCCATAATCTACTGTCCAAACCACTCCTTGTCCTAAACATAAAAACTCCATAGCCACCACCAGACACCTTAAAAAACCAGTCATGTAAATCCCACATCATATCTATCAACAACCCATCCAAAAATATAATCTGATTCCCTCTAAAATTCCATTTCAACCTCTTTATCTCAAACATTTTCTTGTTGTCAATGTTCACTATCAAGACCGGGCTCTTCGAATTCCTCGAATTCGACCTCTCTTCGTCTTCCCCATTGCATTTGATCAGTATATCATGAACTATCCCCGAATCGCTGAACTGGGCTCGTGTCGAATACTCTGAATTCCCCGAGAATTGAGCTATTCGTGACACCAATTTTGAACTCACCGTCGCTGATTGTGGTTCTGTTTCGTCGCCAATGAGAAGAACTCGTTGCGAATTGACTAAAACAACGACGTAGAATTTAGTGACGGGTTCGGGCGAAACGACGTCGTAGACAGCAGAAGAAAGGTCCCAGATGAGATCTAATTTGGGGGAATTGGAATTTGAGGGAAAAATTAAGGTTTTGGAGCCCTTAATTTTACGGAGAAATTGGGGGGTTTGGGTGAGATTTTTGGAATCAGCGACGGAAATTGAAAAGCCGTGGTTGAAAAGCTTGTTAGACCATGTAAGAGTGATGAAAAAGATGTGATCTTGGGATTTGATTTGATAAATATTAGCGACGGAATTGAGAATTGAGGGTTTAGAAATGGGGGAAAAGTGAGATTGATTTGAATAGCGGGATGAAGAACAGTATGAATCTGAGACTTTAATAGCGTGGTCGCTATAACAAGTAGCTAAACTCCTCATTTTGGGTGTAAAGATGAGATTTTTGGGTATGGGGGAAGAATTTTTTGGGGGTGGATTTTAGAGGAAGAAGATGAAGATTGAAGAAGACAAAAGAAAATTTCAAGGTAATGAGCTTGTTGATGATGTTGTTTTCATGGTGAGGTTAATACCATGTGAAACTGTCCTTCCTATTGCCTTCCATAACTGTAGAATCATTTAAATTTCAATTAGGGGAAAATTAAATTAAGAAATTAATCCATCTTCATTAAGGATGTCATTAATGCTGGTTCTTATGTTTTATATGTAAGGTTTAATATATTTCGTTTGTAGTTTAAATTTGTGCATTTTTTTTACTCGATCTTTTTATCAGTCATCTGAACTTATAAGTTTTTTTTTCAATTTGCTTTTTTAACTTGTTAAATGTGACGCAATTTGCTTCATTTATGTTGACGTGTATAAATTTTTTGTTGTCACTCGTATGACATGATGTATTGTCATGTTAGCACAAAGGGATAACCTGTGTTGCATTTGCTGAGTTGAGTGAGTTGGGTGAAAAAAGAAATTACAAGTTCAGATGACTAGTAGGTTACTTTTTGAGTTTAGGGAGATAAGTGAAAAAATGGACAATTTAGAGAGTGGTAGAGATTTAACCTTACATGTAAATAAATAAAGACATAAGGTTAGTGTTTAGACTCGAGGCGTCGGTCTTCTCTTGTAGGTGGGTTGGGCCCTAACAAGAATTTGGCAGTCATGTCAATTTGGTTTTAGAGAAAGAGCAAAGTAAGCTAAGTAGAGATGAGGGATAGTAATTGTAACATCATCTATTATGGTGGAAGTATTTATAGATGAGGATCAGTCAAACTGTTTAACGACACTAGACAGTCAGTCATTATGTTCGATGTTGGGTCGAACAAAGTAGTCGAGCACTTGAGTGTGGTGCCTTGTAGGTCCTAGAAGCTTTTGCTTGGGAGAAACATTGAGAGTCCCAGCTCGTTGGCCGAATGGCTCGGGTTACTTAGTTTAGTAGAGTTGAGGGGTGGATAAGTGTGGGCCTTGTGAGTTTGAAAGTAAATCTCATAATATTCGTTAAAATCTATCAACATACAACTATTGTATGACGTAACCAGAAGGATCAAAAGACCACTTTGTATAGCATGACATAGAATACCGCTCAAGCTAACAAAGCAATTATATCTACAAAACAATCAACGAACTTGACAAAAATGTTGCTAAAACTATTAATAAAGAACTTGCAATAATCTACAACCAGTCCATACGCTCATTTGGAAGAATTTTATGTAATGTAATCCACAACTCTTAATGAATCAAGCTACGAGATAACCTCAAGAATCCCTACAACTTCACCCTTGCATGTATTATAATTCCTTAACAAGCAATTTAGAGAAGCCACCACTAAGTTGATCAAAATTGTATATATGCTTATGCATTTATAAAAAAGTTTATCATAATATACCTTTGAATAAAAATCAGAATGTACCTTTGCAATGGACAATTATCTTAAAGTTGTCGAATTTATTTTGAAAAACGAACCCGTACCACTTAATATAA
This sequence comes from Euphorbia peplus, assembly GCA_028411795.1. Classification (NCBI taxonomy): domain Eukaryota; kingdom Viridiplantae; phylum Streptophyta; class Magnoliopsida; order Malpighiales; family Euphorbiaceae; genus Euphorbia; species Euphorbia peplus. The sequence continues at coordinate 35,045,544 of CP110841.1, forward strand.
TATATTTTTATGATATCAATAATTTTCTTATGATGTATTTATCAAATGTTTATCTGTTTTTCTCCAAACATAATTCTTTTATAACGATGCCAAATTAGCTCTGAAAATTTAATCTACCAAAATCTGAATAACTAAGTTTCCAACATGTTCTTTTCAAAAGTATTTTTTATTTTCTAATGACATGTTTCATGAAGGCTCCCATTAATGCCAATTCTTCAGTTAAAAATATAAATATGCTCATAAATCTCTTATTATTTCTTTTAATTTGTAGGCCAGTTCATATACTCAATAAGATATTAATTAAACAATTAAGTCAGTTTTGACCTGACGTACATATATTATTAAATTTACATTATGACTCATCAATTTCGTATGTACCGCCAAACCATAAATTTATTTATTTTGAATACATTAGCAAAAAAGTAAACGAGCAAAATTAATCACTGGGTGAAAAAAATTGAACCAGAATATGCTGATAGAAAAATATTTAAATAAATAAAAGATATTACGTGGGACTTAATAATAAACCATTGGATAATGTTAGGGTAATTTTTTTTTTTTGAGAAAATAAGGTTATGGTGATTGAATTGAAGAAAATGATTTTTTTGGACCCACGAATTAAAAGATAGACTTGAAATTCACCTACTTCAACTATAAGCCACCCTATTTAATTTTATTCAGATTTTTATATAAATAATATATAAAAAAGTATTTTTTTTATATATATCTCTTTAGGGGTGTTCATTTCAATTTTAGAGAAGAAAAATATTAATATCGCGTAATTACGTTTATAAAAAAGAATACGTTTATTTGAAGAGGTCAAGAGTTCAAACCACATTGAAAGTAAAATGATTTGTTCTAAAACAACAACTTTTAGTTTTCTTCATAATCAATTTCTTTTTCTTTAAAACTTTTCTTTTTTTATTTATAATATTTTTTATAGGAAAAATATATATTTTTGTTGACGTTATTAATATATCGAAAAAAGTGAAGTTTTTGTTCACTATACAAAATGAATGACCTAACAAATATATTTAAATTGCAAAATCTTGAATGAAAATTAGATGTAATAATTTAGTAAAATGAGTAGGAGTGGAGTTGGTTAGTGTTAGTTAGAAGAAATGTTGTGAAAGGTCAACACTTCCGATAGAAAGTGACCAATAAATGTGGATGTAATGTTACTTAACATCTCTAAAACGACATATACTCAGAAATAAAAGAAAACAATTTTTCGTCAATAAAGTCAGAATTCATATGAAAGAAGTTGGGAATTCTTACCAAATGTGATTTTTATTGTTGGAAATTAGCTAGCTACTTTAAAACTTAATTGACGAAAAATGTGTTATGTGATTATCGAAGTAAATATTCTCTATATTAATGACATATGTTGTTTTTCATCCATATAAGAAAGTCATATAGTAGCTCCTAAGTTAATCAATTGGAAATACTTCACGTTTATATAAAGTTATCAGAAATGTGAAAGAAATATTTGAAAATAATCTGGTACATTGAATTATACTTTTTTCAAAGCAACTGAAAGTTCAGAGAGACGCAAGAAGCATTTTAAAGGATTAATGATGGTAGTATATATTTAAACATCATTTACATATCCTCATTTGGATAAAAAATTACTTTTTTTTTTCTATTTCTATTATCAAAGATCTTGAATTATACTGTCTATATAATTTTGCATCTGTATATGCCATATATTTTTACTAAATTGATCCAACTTTTGTTGTGCATTTAAATGAAAATGAATTATTTGTTATGATGATACATTGTCGACCTTGAATTGGATATTCTGAATTAATAAAGAAAATAACTTCAAGTGGAATTCTATTCTATCATGGAAATTATAGCTCGTCAGGTGTTATGAAGATTCATAATGGGCAATGAAGCCTAGCATAGGAAATGCAATGATGCTCCCTTGCAAAGATTAATTAGATTTCCAAATTTGATAAATTACGTTGTAATTTTGGATGTGTCCGACAAGTCCGAGATTTAAAATTCATGTATGGTCTAAAAATCTTATTTTTAACACAGTAGGAATGTTATATTGGTGCTTCTACGACAAACCACATGCTCAGTTAACTCACTAGCTTTATCAGGCAACTCATAATGCGGGCAATAACACACCATGGAGAATATAAGATCTAGCAAATAGATCCACAAGACACAAATCCTTCATAAAAACCATTGATGAGTCTTACTTAGCAGTACTAACATTGATACAAAGAGACTCTCTTTCTCTCTTACATTATTCTCTTTAATTATTTCTCTAACTTGGGCGTCATATCATCAGAGTGTCATAAAGGACAATCTTGGCACTATAGGAGTCCGCTTTAAGACAACGTTTGCCCGCTATACTCAATCAGGAATCTCAAAATCTCTCATTTTCATTAGGTCCCAATTGTAGAAGGCACTTTTAAACTCTTACTACATTTATATTAATCCTCGTTTGCATCAGTTGACCCCAATAAAGTATTAAAGTGTTGATCAAAGTGGTAGTTCCATACGAATTCAGGATTAAAACCTCAAAATTTTCTCAAGGAGCGAGAATGGCCAACCATCCTCACAAACCATATTGGGTTAGTGTATAACAAAATATCCTCGTTCTCATAAAAAACACCCAAAAGAGTATTAAAGTGTTGAGTAGTAATTAATAAGAAATTTTAAAGAGCTCTCGTGCAATGCTCCTTAACAGTACAAGGAAAAACATAACTGTTTAGGATATAATGAAAAATATGAAGTTTTTTCTATAGTTAAAATATTATGTATTGCAGGAGCAATATAAAATATTCCGGTAATTAATTCATTTGGAATTAAGGGAAAGATAATTAAGTTTAATTAATTTGGCATCTAACACCATTGAAGCTAGCTATAAGTACTTAAGAATCATTCTTTTCTTTTCTTTTTTAACTTAAGCAACTCATTCATTCTAGCATGTTCGTACAGTATAGGATTTCATATTCTTTGCATACCTATTAATTAAGGTCTTTATAACGCTTCCACATCAATTTTCAATTTAAACTTCTATGAGAAACAACAATTTTAAGCACCATTTATTTACATTAATTGTGCTTTCAAAAACAGATTATTTATCTAGATTAATTGTAGGTTAACTAATTTATGCAAAAGCCCATTGAGCCCGGCCTAGTCCGGCCCAATCCATAAACATGATTGTCATGTCATCAAATGTAATATCAAATTGTTATAATTAAATACGACACTTCAACAAATAAAATATCTAGATATAGTACCTTTCCCATCTCTTTTGAATACCATATAAATCAATCACTAAGAAAAAAGTTAATGACTACTTTTCAGATTGAATCTCAATTTTCCAACCAATAAACTGAACTAATCTCTTATTGATAATGAAGTCTTTAAGTTATAATGAAAAATAACAATGTTTGCCTCAAGTACTATAAATAGTAAGATAAACAAACATATGTTATAAAACAACAGAAAAGATAAACAAACATATGATGAATTATTGATCTCTTAAATGATTTTTTTTGGTCCAAAGTGGATCATCACAATCCATTAACTAATGAAGAGCTCGAAATTAAGTTTTTCATATACATTTTCGAGCTTGCTAAATATAAAAATTGAACTCTTAATACATGAAAAGAAATACATAAAACTTTAGTACACAACAAAGCACCAAAAATTCACAAGATTTTGAATTTTGCCCCCTATAGTATACTCTCAAACATCACACGACGCTACAAGTGGTTTTGGCCCGTATACTCTGAAAGATCACATAACACAACACGTTGTTTTGGCCCCTATATTCGGTCAAATTTTGAATTTGGGCCATGAAACTTCCATTTAATGAAATTTAAACTCCTAAACATTAATTTTTGTGAAAAAGTAACTCTTAATATCAGATGGAACTGTTAAGCTTGAAACGCCAGTAAAGTCACATTTGGAATGAAGAAAATCAAATTTTGTCAAGCTAAGTATTACCATATCAAATTTTAGAGCCAGAAGACAGACAATTTAGCCAAGCCCATGGGCCGAAAGTATTGTTGGTCTTTGGTAATAGGCCTTTTTATGGTTCTTTACATATCATCATAAAGATTATTTAAAATAGCATGATTTATATAATAATCAAATATTACACCCACACAAACACAAATTTGTAACATTGAATTATGAAAACAACACAAGAAATATTTAGGATGTTGTAGAAAAAATAACAATGATTAACATTTTATTTTATTTGTACGTATGCTCAGCTGTTTTATCATCAGAAACTATTAAAGATTGATGGACCAATGAGTTGTTGATTTGGTAAAAGAAGAAGAATTATAAAATTGGCCTGTATATCCCATTAATCTAATATGAATATACAAGTCAAAGATAGAAAAATGAAAGTAATAATTAGAGACAAGACAACAATTAAGGATCCATAGACATAATAAAACATGCATTGCAATGGCCAAGGAAACTAGATCCTGAAATAAGGGAAGATAAAATTTTAATGTATCCCATATTAGGTAATTGATCTAGCTAATTGAACTTGACCAGATGACATTATTATCTCTAAATGTAATGGCTCACTAGTTACTTAAGTTTGTTTAAAGTCACATGATTAACATTTTAAGTTTAGAGCAAGGATACTAAAAAATTGGAATATATATCACTTTGAATAAACCCAAAGGCCAATAACCATTCTAAGCAAATCCGGGGGTTTATAAACAAATTTATAAGTTTACACAGTGACCAAATAAGTTAATTTACACAAGCTAGTTTAAGAAAAGTGATGGATACACTTTTTGATAGGGATAACATGCCAAAAGTACCAAACAACCTATCAAAGAATATATAAGATATGAGATGTGGTATCTTATCATGGCAAGAATGACCCAACGTGTCGGGCTAAGGATCGCCAATGATCCGCTAGTCAGGTAGCTCATAAAACATAGAATATTGATGTGGGAACTAGCCGCCCCATGATCACACTATATAATGAAGATCTCGTATATGTGGGGTGAAAGTTGAATACAATCTTACTATCTCTCCCTCTCTCCACCTCTATTTGTTATATCTCTCCCTTTAAACAAAACTAATTTTAACATCGAGTCAGGACGTAGCTACACAGTATAGTGAGTGGAGGCACTTGCTCTCACTCAAATGAACTTTTCAAGTGTTTTTTCGTACATAAAAATCATAATGAATTAAATTTTAAATTAAAGTTTATAAAATTTTACCCTGTTAATTATACAATTTGATCTACATAACTAAATTTTTGACCACATATACATGTATATATTTTGACCCTACTGACTAGACTGTCTGGCTACACCCATCAAGTCCATATAGAGAATGACATATCTACCTACTTTGATCAAGCTACGATCAAACAATTATTTGAAGAACCTAAAAGTCCGTATCCTCATTATTTAGTTATCTATTTCATCCATAAATTTTAAGTGTTTTCAACTTTTACCTATGATTAGTAAGTAAAATTTTGATTTTCTTGTAACATCCCAACACGATTTTTGGAACTGAACCGTATTAAAATCCTCATACGGCTGGTTGGTTTCAGCTGGTTTTTGTCAATAAAAAGTCAACCAATTAATTCCATAAATGGCAAAAGATAAGTACTAGTGAGTTGCATGCATGCCCCAATATTTCCTCCACTTCATAAGTCAACTATGCACTATAAATGCACAAATTTTAAACCAATATAAGCCTACGCTTTCCTTCATCATGTTCACACATCACCAAGTTGATAAAATTTTAGTTGTCCTAGATTTGGTGGGCGGAAATACAGATTTAAATCAAGTGGATATCTGATGTATAAAACACTAAAATAAATGTTCTTATTATCAAGTGGTTAAACTATTTGATCACCTTAATCTCATTGAATGGGAAATTGACTCTTGAACATAAAAATATAGCAGTGATTAAAATATTTAATGTGAGACTTTTTTCTTTGAAGAAAGACCTTTCGAATTCGAATTTAGATTAATTTGTACTGTCGGTCTATGATATCAAAAGGTAAACATAAAAATGGTTGTTCTTGCAAATGATAAAATAAAATATGTTTTCATTCACGATCTTATTTATAGAAAGAGTATTATGTATTGGATCTTATTTAACACATTTGTATATATAGAAATAGCTGATGTTTGTTATTGATTGCTCTTTTTATTTCGTTATCATTAAATCGAACGCTAAAGTAGTGATTGATTTAATCGAGTCAAGCGTGATCCCCTCTTCTTACATATTGTATGTATCTTTTATAACGTATTTCCTCTTAGAACTACATTCAACTTTTATTTCTGTTGTTTGCTTATGTAGATAGTAACTGTAAATCACATTGGTTAGCTTCTTAGACCAAATATTTCTCAAAACATACATATAATAGAATATCTCACTCATAGGTTGTAATGATCTTGTTGTTTTCTCTACTTACTGTTACTAATTGATTATATACATTTGTATGTGGAGATACAATAGAAATAACCTTGCAAAGTAAACACCAAATTGTTTTATTTGATTAGGCAAACAATTTAGGACTTTGCTAGCTAGCCTAACCTTAACTAACAATACTAGAACATTGTGATATTCAATTTTATTAACGTTTCACCTGCTTATACTTTCATAATATAATAAAGTAAGCACATTTTAGTCCTATATTTATATATTCAAATGAATATTTAAATATTTTCTCTAAGATCAATCAATCACAAAAATTTAAATATATCTTCAACATTAAAATAGTAGAATCTTACCAAGTTGCAAAACTATATATTTCTTGAAATAATTAAACTAAAAACCAAATCTTCCAATCTTGATTTCTTCTTCTCTATCCCAACCAAATATTATATTAACCTCTCAATTGCTACTCTCAAAAACCCTTCTGCTTCCCATATCTCCACACTCTTCCACAATGCATAACTCCATCAACTCACTGAGTCACTCAGTCTCAACTCAGCTCTTATTTACAACATTCTTCCTTCTATTCACATCCACGTGTCAATCTCAGGAGCTTCTCAATGGATTCAGAGCCACTCCAAACCCATCAATCTCAAAATTCCAATCTCTCCTAACTGATCCAACGGGCAATTTCTCTTTGGGCTTCCTCCGAATCAACCAGGTCCAACTCGCTCTTTCGGTGGTTCATTACCCGTCTCTTGAACTGCTCTGGAAGGCCAACCAAACTGTCTTACCTCGGTGGTCAGACCGGACTGAGTTAACCTTCAATGGCAGTCTCGTAATATCCGACCCGATCTCGGGGGTATTTTGGTCAAGTGATACCCAAGGTGACAAAGTTGTGCTCCTCAACACATCTAATTTGCAAATAATAAAGGTTCAATCTTTACCCTTAGTGGTGTGGCAAAGTTTTGATTCTCCCCAAAATACCCTTGTCCAGACTCAAAATCTCACTTCTGCCATGTCTTTGAAATCTTCTAATGGGCTTTATTCTCTACGGTTAGGCGAAGATTTCATGGCGTTATATGCTAAATTTGAAGGACAAAATTCGGGTCAAATTTATTGGAAACGAGACCCGCTTGAAGCTAGAGCGGTTATAACTGAAGGAAAAGGTCCGCTTTTAGCCCGGGTTGACCCGAATGGGTTTTTGGGTATGTATCAATCGGAAAAAGCTCCAGTGGATATACAAGCATTTCGGAGTTACAATCTCCCCTTGACCCGATTCCTCATTCTCAGGATAGAATCCGATGGGAATCTAAAAGGGTATTTTTGGAATGGGTCGGATTGGGTTTTGGATTATCAAGCAATTTCGGATATATGTGAGTTGCCTAACCCATGTGGGTCATACAGTTTGTGTAAACCTGGGTCGGGTTGTTCGTGTTTAGATAACCGAACCGATTTTAGCTCCGGAAAGTGTAGTTTGGCTGTTGAGGAGTTAGGGTCTAGTGGGCTTTGCAGTAATCAAACACAACTCGATAATAGCTTTTGGGTTTTGAGAAAGGAAGGAATTGACTTGCCGTTTAAGGAGCTAATGAGATATAAAATGGCGCCTTCGCAGGGACAATGTGAGAGTTTATGTGAAAGCAATTGTAGCTGTTGGGGTACGGTTTATAATATCGGATCCGAGTATTGTTATTTCTTAGACTATCCGGTCCAAACGTTATTAGGCGTGGGTGATGAGAGTAAGGTAGGATATTTTAAAATGAGTGAAAGTAAACTAGAAAAGAAAAATGATAGAAATATTGGAATTGGGATAGGAATACTAGTTGGGTCGGGTTTGATTTTAATTGGAGTAGTTGGGTTTGGGAGTTATCGGGTATGGAGGAGAAAACGGGTGGAGGAAGATGGAGTAATAACCGGGCCGTATAAGAATCTTGGATCCGCTAGTTTTAGATCCATTGAAATGGGTAGTAGATAAACAATTGATACATTCATCAATCCACAATACGAGGATGAAGAACAGAGATCGAAAACCGATACACGCAAATTATAAAAAAAGTTGGATAATAGATAATGACGTAAGGGCTGACGACTTTACAAGATGAAGTGGGTAGATTTGACTTTGACCGACAAAATGAAGGACAAAAAGATCTAACGGCTATCTTTTTGTGTTTGAGATGAGATTGGTTGTGGGTGATGCTGTTGACTTTTGGGATGGAGACAAGTTGAGGTAATGTGTTTGTGATTGTACAGTGTGTATTTCTAGATATTTTCATGTACCACACGTGACAACTTTCGTATTATTATTATTTTTTGATTTATGAAATAATATTGAGGGATTAATTAATTTAATTGGCGTTTTATTTTAATTGGATCTTTTGGCTCGTTAGTTTTAAAATATATACGCAAAATTTGTTTGAATAAGTTATTGTATTATGATATCATGTGGTTTGAATCTTATATATACTTTATCTTAATACAAAATGTAAAATTTTAATAGATTTAAATTTTGAAAGTTAATGATACAAACAATAAGTAATTTAGTTACAACCAGATAATGAAAAAGATAATTCTAAGTACAATGTATAAGACATCTATGTAAAGTTTTGTGTCTTTATATGTCAAAACAATGTTAAATGATTGAGGCATACGTTTTTTTTATAAAAGTAGTGTATTTTCTATTCTTTTTGTTTGAGAATGCTTTCAACATGGGAAATGGAGTAGACAACGATCACCTTATTATCTTAACTTCTAAAAGAATCAAGATTTTATTTTAAATTGGAGGCTGCCATAGTTTTTATTTGAAAATCACATATCTTAAGTTTAGGTGATTCCGAAAAAGATACGCTTGTTATATATTATAATTTTGTTTTTCTTTCTTCAGAAAAACAAATTGATTATTGTTCTACTTCCTTACCTTAAGTTATTGATGTGACAAATGGATTCAACATTAAACCCAATATAGATGATTGGTCCTTTAACGGACTCGAACTCAACTCAAAAACAATATATGAGCTCTTGTAAACCATGGTGTCAATAAAACTATGGCCCAACAAAAGGAATTTGAGCACAACCACGATCCTAAGGGGTGGTGATAATTCTGCACACTTTAATAGTTTTTATTATGAGCACAAGGTCATACTAATACACTTCATTTTACTCTTTATTTATTTTCTTACTATATTCACACTAGTTTTGATAATCATAAAATTTATTTTTATGAGCTTACACAAAACAAATCCACTCCAACAACCTTTTCTATTTATGCCCAACGAACCCGAGTTATTTTTCGTTGTGTTGTATTTGAGTGAACTCACTTTTTTAAAGGTTGAGAATGTGAGAAAAACTAATTTCTTTTTAAATAACACAAAATAAAAGAGGAAATGTTGAGAGTGGGATTTGAACCCACGCCCTTTCGGACCAGAACCTTAATCTGGCGCCTTAGACCAACTCGGCCATCTCAACTTTTTGCTAAGGAATTTTTTTTAATATATATATATACCAGATGGTTTGGTATAGCATATTTGAGTGAGTAGGCCCATTGGGCCTATGACTATGACTTAGTAAACATGTATCACATTTCAAGCTTTTAAATACATTAAAGTATTATCATTATTATTTCTTAACACGTAATGAACCTCAGAATTTTGCTCAAAAAGCATATTCGTATTGTTGAAATAATAGAGCATCATGACTCAAAATCTGGACCATTTGGTCTCAAAAGCTTAAATATCATGTTAATGAAATGATAAAGTTAAAGTATCGTTTGGTTCACGGAATAAAATAGAATGAATAGAATACTTATTCTATGCAACAAAATCCAAATGAACATCCTTAAGAATATTTATTCATGTGTATTGATGAAATATAGAGATAAATAATAGCTAATTATAAAGATTAAACTTGATGAGAATATGAAAAACTATTCCGCAATGAAAAACTAATCAAAGCAAGAAATAACTACACTATTCTTTGTATATTCCCTGAATCAAATGAGAGCTAAAAAGTTAAGCTAATAGTTAAAGCGCTGGTACATTCTTTTTATGTAATATCTAGCACATCCATCCACACCGTGCTTTTAGCTCATAAACTTGATTAATGTCATTCAATTTTGTTCAAATCATCCATTCTTTTGTGTCAAAAATATATGAACAGAATTTTGTTATTTTAACTCATTTATTAAAAACCATTAATGTATTAAATCTTGTATAATATATATAGCTTCACAAAACTAATGGAAATGACGTAATCATCCACATCATCTATGGCTATGGAAACTAATAATATTATTCATGCAAGTCAATAATATTTCATGATATTAAACTCTACAAAAAATAGTGATCTTGACATAGCAATTTCTAATTGATAGTGTAAGCAATTTTTGGGTCACAAATTGGTATAATTGTAGGCCATCTATCATGAGTAAGCTTCCTTATCAATATTGACAATTGTTCACTACGATTTCCAATTTGAATTATTGTATATCATTGAATTTAACCATAAAAAGTATTAACATATTTGATGATATAATTTTATTAGTATATATGAACACAATAATTTTTTTTAAATGTATCCATCATGCTTAGCAACGGAGTGTAAGGATTTCTATTTGAGATGTAATTTCTAAAAATTGATTTACAATAGGCTTGATTTTCCTTTTTAAGCCACCAAACGGTATGAATGTGGAATATGAGCTTGAGCACCACAACCCACAAACCATGGGATATGAAGTCAAACGGAAGAAGTACCAGGCCCAAGGCCCAACCTCACTAAATAATACACGATAAACTCACCTACTTAAGAATACATCTCAATAATAAAGTCCCCGTCACATAGATTTTTACAAGATCTAGTTGCAGAGACTCAAAATTCACTACTATCTCCTACATAGGTTGTACTTCACAAACATAAATATGCACGGACTGTTTTCCACACACTCTCTATCTACTTTACTAAAATCATCTACTTCCTTTGCTTGAACTTGAACGCTAGAGTATCATTAGTGTCAATTTGTCCACATAATGAGGTCATTTAGAGCTCAAACACATTCAATAAAAAAGGTGCCAAGTCATGAATCCCAAAATTCTACATTCATATTACATACAATTACAATTTTTTTATTAACTACGATGATACGATTCTGATTTTGAGTGTAATATAGATCAACTCGACATAAATAAGTTCAAAAACATATCTATATGACATTATAGGTTACAATTATGCATATGGGGTACTAACTGATAATTTAATTAGGTTTATTAATTAAGTTTTGATAAATGTGAATGGTTTTAGGTCAAGGTTTAAGATAACAATGTCTTACTTTTTCTACCTTGTTGATGACTTGGCTTTAATTACATATTTGTTTTTGTTTTCTTTTATTTGTCTCTTTTTCTTTGAATAAATTTGTCTTTTTATTGAAATTAATTCAGAGTATGTCTAAGACATTTCTGTCTAAACAAACAGATTCATGCACACCTCTTAAATTAATAAAATCAATATACAATAATTGTTTGGTTTTCTGCCTTATAATTCGAAATTTTGAAATGCAAAACATATATATTTATAATATTATTTAATTATGAATTTACATGAAAAGGTTCGAAGTAAGGATATCAACAACCTAAATAATAATATAATTTGGCAGGCTCAACTCGATTCGAAAAGTAGGCAATTGTAATCTTTGGAGCTCAAAATTGTGAACTCTTGTCAACTTTGAAAGAACCAAAACATAGACTCGATAAGAACAAACAGTTTGAAAATGGACTCCATACAAATTTACTGTGAAACATCAGAGCATCTCTTATGGTTGAACACTTTCAACTCGTATTTAACACTATTACAAAACACTTTCACAATTAAGTACTTTAGTGGTTGAGCACTCTCACCATTTCTATTATTAAACAAATACTATTAATTAAATTTTTGTATTTTTTATATTCAATTATAGTGAATGGGTCCCATCAAATTAATTAAAAATAATAATTTGTTTGCACTCACTCTCCATTTTTCCATTGTGAGTGTCACACTTCAATTAAAAAGAGACATGTGGCATTTTTGAGCACTACTCATATTTGAGCATTCTCCAAGTTCATGGAGGGACTATTCAGCAATTTTATACTTTATTAAATTGCTGAATAGTCCCTCTTTTGAACCACTAGAGATGCTCTCATAACCTATGATTATTTCATAGTAACTAAAATAAAAATAGTTAAAATATATCACCAGTAACTCAATATTAATTAACTTAATATATTTAGAACTATATTAAAACTAATACATATTATAGGATTTGAACTTAAGTCAATTTATTGATTTGAATTAGTTAATTAAATTTAGTTAAATGAGTAAAATTTGTTGTTAACTTTAATTAAATTAAATTTAACTGTATTAAAGCGATTTAAATTTTGCTGGAAATAAGTTAAAAGAACATAGCCTAAATACTAAAAGTTAACATATAATTTTTTGATAAAATTTTCATATATTAAAGTGCAAGAACAATATGATACAAGAAATGTAAAGTTTTGAAATGGTTTTTTTTCTTTTTCAATTAGTAAGAATGCAATCAATAAATTTTTTTTTCTTTTTCAATTAGTAAGACCTTAAATTTTAAAATTGGTGTTTCGATGAAAAAAAAAAAGAAAAAAGAGAGAAATTGGTGGGAAGCGCGTGGAATCAAGCGAGTAAGCACGGTGATTGGGCACAGCTGTCAACTACTGCAGTTCACACGTTTGACTTGTTGACTTAGACAGACTATTGTTTCTATATAAACAGAAATAATTGTAAATAGAAAAGAAAAGGGAAAAAAACAAAAACAGATTTCATTTTAATTTAATTAATTTTTCCTTTTTGTTGAATTAAAATGAAAATTGTTTGTTTTATTGTGACTTGTGAATTCCATTTGGACCACCTTCACTATTTTATTTTGATAGCGACTTACAATTAAGTGTATCCTGTTTTTATAGTTTAGTTTTTTAAACGTGCATATAAATGGATTCATACTTGAAATTTCATAATAACCCACCTCATTTATTTATTTGTAAAATAACAAAATAGAAACTAATTTTTTAAATATAATTATTGAACATGATATTGTTGAGGGTTTAACCTCAAAACTAATTTATAAATGCATAAGTTAGTGGTTAGTAGTTAATACATTCTAAAGAAATGTGTAGATCGCAAGTTCGTATCACACGATCAATAAAATGTGTCATGGAACACTTGTATCTAACATCATGTATATTTAGTAACAAGGCTAGGCACCACATATATATAGAACCAACATCTTACTAATTAACTTTTTCATCTTTACTTTTGATGTGTAATTTGGTTCATTCATATCTCTATTCTCATTCATTAATATCACTTATTCACAGGTTATTTTATCCTGATGCTACCCACTTGATCATATTGGATCCTACATGACACGTTAGACCTGATGAAGCGGCAAATGATGATACTGAAATTTAGTAACTTTGGACATCACATGAACTTAATATTGTTGAACTTACCGTACGCGGATCGGAAATGATTTTGATAATAAGATGACCGAGATTTACTATATGTTTGATGTGGTATACCAAGTTAGATTACAACTTGATAAGGTGTACCAAGTTAGATTACAACTTGATAAGGTGGTTGAAGAGAAAATTTAGAAGACCATAAGGGGATAAAAAGTTGGGTAAAGTCTCACAAACTTTTTTAAGTTGGAAAGAACTTCCATTTAAGGAGTTTAGCTTACATGTGACCACCCAAGTACATATCCTATTCCTATCCCCTATCCTATGTGTCCTATATTATGATATGATTTAATCAAACGGCTCAAAACCCCTTCTGTAGGATCCTTTTACCTCCTCCTTTATCTCCCTATATATAGCCGCCTTTGCCCTATACTTTCACACTTCCATCTCTCTTCTTTTTGTGCCCAAAACAAAACCCAGCACTAATAATAATTATAATAAATAAAATCAAATTTCGGAAGCAACAATTATGAAGAAACTCTCATGTTTTTGTCTCTTCATTTCTCTTCTAATCTTATCCTCACTTGTATCTTCTGCTCGTCATCTTCAAGGTAACCCAATCATTTAAATTTTTTTATTTATTTCAATCAGTTTAATAAAATACGATATGCCTTAGTTGGGCGGTCGAGACCCTTATAAAACTAGTGGGGCAAGTAGTTGTATAAGTCAGATTTTGAGTGCGGAAGCAGATTTAGACACTCAAATCAGTACAAATCAGATACTCGATTTTGAGAGTTTAAGTGAAGTTATAATCATGTCCTCATAAATTTGCCATTTTCACAGATGATAGAGAAATGGAGATCACTCAGCAGATAGCTTCTGAAGATTTCTCCCAAGTATGGATTTTTAATCTGCAAAAGTAGTTTTATTTTCTTATTAATTTTTAATTTGTTTTGTTGAATTGTTTGGGTTGATGGGTTTTGTTTTATTTTTATTTATATGTAGCTGATGGGATTAGAGGAATGTGAAGAGGTAGATGAAGAATGCTTGAAGAGAAGGATGATATCAGAAGCTCATTTGGATTATATTTACACCCAAAATCACAAGAAGCCTTAAAATAGATATATAGATAATATATTTGTTTTTACATATTATTATAAAATTAAAAAATGAATTCAGTCCTGTTTTTCAATAATTATGTAAGGACACAAGTTATGATAATCATTAGACAAGTACCCTCTGGGAGTTGTAAGTGTTCATATTAATTAGTTTATTTTATTATATGACAACCTGATTATAGTTGTTATTATTATTTATTTTTTTATTTGTTATTATTATTTATTTTTTTATTGCTAATAAGAAAAAGAAATACAAACAATACAGAGGAATCTTCCAGACATTTTGATCACGTACGACACAAACGAAAATTTGAATCTCAAACTTTTCAAGTAAAAGACGAATGGCTTACACTTAGAAATAGGAGGTCTGTGATTTAGAACTCTTTTGATCATTCTGAAGGACGAATATGCCGAAAGCACAAAAAATGAGCTAATTTTCGACGAAGCAAATTCAAACTCCAAACTTTCAAGCAAAGGATAATTGGCTTGTCATTTCCAAGTAAGAGTTTTGTAATTTAGAACTCCTTTGATACTCCTAAAGGACAGAATATATCCGAAGCACAAAAAAGGAGAAAGAGTAGGGAATAAACAAAGGGGAACCCATGAATTTAAAGGTCTTGAAATTGCAACCCATAAAAAAGAATCACAAATGGAGAAAGGAATATGATTACTTTGATAAAATAAAAACAGTAAAGGAATCCCACTGAAATTGTCTCTCCCATTGCTTAGACGTATCACTAAGAAGAAATGTATCCTTTCACATTGTCTTATCAACACTCAAAATCTAGAATATGAATGGATCAAAAAGACTTCCCGAAACTCAATTAAACGCTCACAATCTAACCTGTCTAATTTTCAAAGGCACCCGGCCACATAACGTGTTATACTACATAACAAACTTGACTTGCATTTAGTTTTCAAAATAGAATAAATAAGCCCAAGGCCATGTTCTTTATGGCTTATTAGGAATTTCATTTCAATAAATTTAGTTCAATAATTTAGTAAATTTCGAACATAAAGAATATTTGGAAGTAATAGCAACTACAAAATTAAAGTAAACGAATATCTATTAATTAACATCAAGAAATGTAATTTTGCTTTGTTAGATCTTTCAATTGTGCCCAAAATCTTGAAACTTCCACATCAAAACTCACTGCTAACACATACCAATTAAGAGTTTTAATTCTTAAATTACAGGCGAAACGGATTAAAGAGAAAAAAAGAACAAAAAATGCTACCCTCATAAATTGGTAAAACAAACACATACTATACTTTGTGTCATTCTCATTGACAAGATTATATATAAAAGAAACAACCAGATATCCAAGAAAAGAAAAACGAAATAACATAAATAAGCAGAAAAAAGGGAAGAAAATGACATAAAATATCGCAACACTACAATCTTTCGAACGAAAAATATGAAGCTGAAAGAGATAGGAATAGGATCTGGATATGCTTTTCCCTGTTATTGTTGCTGGCATCTAGTGCAGTGTCTAGAGACTTGCTTCAGTAATTGAACAGCAAAGCCAGAAAAGAAAAGATATAACAAAGCAAAATTACACGCCAACGATATTAGTGAAGAAATGATTGCAAATTACCTGCCATTTTATATGTATTTCTATGGGGCTATAATAAATGTGAAAGAAAAAAGGATAAAGAAAAGCGGGAAAAATTACAAGGAGGATCGATCTCAGCACCGCTTCTTCCATGTACAACAAAAATTAGCATCATAAGATCATTAGCATAACAAAACTTACACCTGAAATTCCCCCAGTCAACTTCTTCTGCCTTCCAAATCAGTTTCAGGGTCTCATTTCGGAACTAGAGGCATCATCCATCCTTCTCCTAACAAAAAAGTACAATTTTCCATCAATTTATTGATGTAATCCGCTTAACACAACCCGTTTGAGACGAGTATCTTCTTTTTTTTTGTGCATTTATATCTCATGTGACTATGAGGAGTACATAGACCACATTCAAAATTAAGACACTACGACAGGTTTAGACAAACCCTTATTCGTAGTGTCTTAATTTTGAATGTGGTCTACATACAATTAAAATGCTACTCGATCACTAATGTGGATTATACGTTTGTTGAAGTACAACCATTACTAGAAATTGTCGGAATCAAGCATCAAAATCTAGCACTCCATGAAAGCTCCACAAGTTATAGAAATGCATATGTTGAATCAAAAGAGTATTGGCAAATTAAATCGAACAAACATGATTAGAAATTTCGTTTTAAGTGTTAGGGTTTACCATTTTAACACTAGTTGCCAGTCCCAAGTCAGCAATTGAACTTTCTGATACGCAGTTCACATGCACAATGGGACCCTTGCCGTCCTCAGTTGTAGTTTCTATGTCACCGTCTCTTGGAGAAAGTTGCAAATTGAGTGCAGCTTTGAACATCCATTTCTTCCTCTTAAGACTATAATAATCTTCAAACAGCTCACCACAAATAACACAAGCACATTGATTTTCATCCGCTAAAATCATAGGATCATCTTTGTCCATTACACCAGAAGATTCAATTTCAAATGGAAATCCTGCCTTTCCGGAAAGCCAATCCTCTGAATCTGCATACCATCTCCTGGTAACCTTACTTGTACCGTCTGGCTCTGGCTTCCTCCAAGCATGCCACTCCATGTGTCTATCCAGCCTTTCTTTTAGCTTAAGTCGAAGGCCACAAATACTGCATCGATGGAGAAGGTCATCGAATAGTGCATCTATGACCGGTGGATGTGATTCTCGAAGCACATCTGATTTAAATTGCAATCCTATGAGACCTTTAGTTTCTGATTGAGTGTGCTGTGGCACCATCTCAACTTTGGGGGGTAAAGGAAGTTTCCGTTTGCCTGCGGTGGATGAGTTTGGAATAGTAGAAGAAACTGGAAGAGCAGAAGTAGGAGTGGGCTTTGGTTTAGCAACACCCAGTTTGGGTTTTACTGATTCAGTAGTTATCTGTGTTGACGAAGGAGACGATGACTCGGACTTGGAAGCAGCTGATATCAAACCCTTGGCTACTAACGAACTCAAAAGGTTTGATAGTGGGTTTGGGGTCTTATCTACTGCATTTGAAGTTTGTCCAGGAGGAAGTCGTGGTTGCTCTTCTTCCTTCTGAGAAATATTTGAAGTGTCCTCTTCTGAGACAGGAGTTGATGCTGATGCTGCTCGTTTCCTAGAAGATGTAACTTTTGGAGGAGGTCCAGTAGGAAGCGGAGGCGGAATGCTAGACTCGGAAGGCACTGGTGCAGCATCCTCCAAAGTTCGACTTGGAAGACCCGCCGTAGTTAAATTAGCCAGGATTCCACTTTTCATAACAGCAGCCAGCAAACTACTCGTGCTTGGTTGCTCTGAGGTTTCTGCTATAAATGAAGATGAATGGTCTGTGACAGAACTCACCAAGGATGGAGTACCAATTTTAGAAACTGGTGCTAAATTAGACCGTTCAGGGTTTTTGGAGTCGGCTTGTCGTGGCTGGGACAAGGGATATTTTCGGCTTAAAGGTAAAGGTTGTGTGAGAGATGATGGTGTTGGCGAGTCTTCAAGCTGCAACTTTTGTGAGCTAACCAGCCGATTGTTTGGATGCAATAAATTACCGGACAATTGTGGTGCCTTGTAATCAAGCTGAGAATGGGATAGTGATAGCGGGAGGTCCTGCTCAGATGACTTTGGCAATTGTTGACGTGGATATCGGCCTGGAAATGATGGTGAGGGTGGTTTTTGGTGCAGGGGTGACTGCCCAGACGGTGACGTGACGCCTAGAGATTGAATTCTTGGCTGCCCTACGGTTCCAGTGGATCCTGATGATGCATTAGCCAAAAAGCCAGAACGAGGTCTAGCGTTCACTCTAGACAAGGAAGAGCTTCCAGCCATAGGCACCCCTCCAAGTGTGTCGGAATAACCCTCTATTTCATTACTACTATTAGTAATAGAATTACCAGAAGTCATTAGCGACTCCTTCAATCTCCAAGGCGTAGACAGACGGTGCCCCAGAGGAAATTGTTCTTTATGTTCGATGGATAGCGAATCAGATGAAGTTTCTCTATCAAATGCTGATACTGCCTCATGTCCAGTTTGTGATTTTCTGAGTTGATTCCCAAACTCCTGCAGGTGGAAAAACGTAATACGAGGAAGAAAAAATCAACCCTTACATGTTCAAGTTCTAAAGCCACAACAAAAGGGAAACACACCAAAACTCTTTTACGTGATAATAGGTCTTACCAATTTTTCCAAACCATCATGACTCCAGTGCTCTTTCTTAGAGTTAATAGAGAGATTGGCTGTATCCTGATCTGATAATCGAGAGTGCATATCCCACATGAACTCTTCTTCCTCGGAGTTTTTCCAGCTAGCAGAAAGTGCACTGTTGCTGGTATTACTTGGCTTTGAATAATTTATTCCATGCTTCGTACTGAAACCATTTCTTTGACTAGAAATTGGTTCTACAACACTGTTACCTGCTCCAGGCCACAGTTTTTCGTGTCCTTGCTCAGCAACTCTTCCACCAATTCTTCCAAGAATTGAGCTCGAGTTTCTAGAGATGTCAGAATTGTATTCATTATCTCCATATATAGCTGGAATTTTCTTCTCATGAACCGGCTCACTTAGTGTTTCTCTATGAGAACGTTGAACATTCTGAAAATAATTATATATTAATATATCATAAGCTGACAACATCATGGTGTTAATGCAAACGAGAATACAAAAAGACCACATACAGGCATTTTAAGTGAAGGATCAACCCAAGGGCGCCCAGAAACAATGTTAGATGCTCTCTCGGGCCTCTCTACATCATCAACCGGGTTGGTCATGGGAACGGTAACATCATTAGCCATTCCTTTTGCCTACATCACATAAAAACAAAAGAACGATCTATAAGTAGAATATCATTTATCATGGAGAAAAAGCTCTCTACCAATTGATAATACAATGATCAATCATCCACAATCTAGAACAAAATTTCTACCATAGAATAAAATATAGGTTCAAACATCAACTAAAACCAAATTATCCAAAGATTCCCAGAAACATTTTTCTAGGAAGGTCATATAGGTTCTCAGTTTATGGTATAAAGGCATCAAATAATAAATGTAGCCACTTAGAATTTAGAAGCAATCATACAATACGATGCCCGATTGATGAATTCACTTACTCTGGTTGACTGCTGAAGACGCTGGATTTCCAAATACTTTGGATTAACATGAATGCTATGTTGTGGACGCCGTGCCTGGGACTCAGGCCTAGATGCAGCAGTACCAGTAGATGAACCATTCACAGCAGCACCAAGCCCAAGATCCTTTTCTATCAACTGAAGTGACTGTAGAGGGAAGACTCCTTTCCAAGTACCAAAAAGATGCCGCATACTTTGGTGCACAGGAGCATCAACCTGCTTATAGGCTTTGCAGAATACCTAAATTGCAGAAAACAATCATTACCAAACAATAGTATCAGGAAAGTGGAAGAATATAGATTGACTATTTTTATTTGAAGAAACAATCAGTATGTGGCGGGAGTAATACAAAGCTTGAGAATAAGCATGAAGTCCATTGGGCTTTATTTTTCTACACATTAAAATACGAATTTTTGAACATGAATTGAATTTAAAGTACCTCTAATGAAGTTGAAAAGTGAATTGTTAATAGAAAACACACAAGACTGAAAAATTTAATCATGAAAACTAAAACAAAGCCAGAAAAATTTGTCCATCTGGTACTGGTATATGGTTTCAAACTGAATAACAATCATACCTCAACATGCACTTGATTAGTAAATGATCAGACGAATCCTTTTTTAACAAAAAAAGCGAGGAAGGGAGAGAAAGGATGTAAGCCATTTATATTGCGAAAAGATTAGTTTCAGATCTCTATTCCACAGAATTCTCTCACAGATCTCTCTGCATAAAAATCCTTTCTAAATACAATAAGTATCATTCAATGCTAGAGCAAAAAGCTAACCTCCGGCAGTCTGGAGGCAAAGTATTTTATGTAATCCCTCCCAATATTCTTTACAATGCTGTCTAGAAGATAAAGCGATGGAAGCTTTTGATCGCTGGGAACCTGCAAGTTATTTTATGATTAATTAATGGCCTAGGAATGGAGAACCATAATGAAAATATTGTTCTTTGGCAAATCAGGCAGAGAAACAGAAGTGCAATGCAAATTACAATAATTTCTCTTTTTTTTACATCAATTATATCAATAACAAGGAACAACTACAGATGCCCTTGCTCTAAAAAAATTGTAAGAAGAAATAACCAAAGGTCTGATGTAAATAACTCCCTGTATTGACATCCACAACATCCACTGCAGAATAATTAAGTTCATGTGCAAAGTTATTGAATATTGACCATATTAAACAATCATATCACCAGTAATTAGTAATATCCAAAACATGACACATTCAATTCAATGTATTGGCTGATTGATGGGATCGGGGAAGACGAATATGAAGGGAAGAATCATCCCATGAAAGCTTGTTATCGCTCAAGATAATTCACATAAACGCCATAACAATAAATGAAGAAGACACGTAAGAGTTGCTTGATCTCAAAACTTATCATTAATCTGTAATTACACTCTTTTCTCAACTATATTATCACAAACAAGACAGCTAATCCTCGTAACATTATCATCTACTTTACAGTTCAATTCAATCAACAATCGGGGCGCCATAACCAAAACAGAATCAAAACTGAGGGATGATCACCTCGATAATATTATTGCAGACAGTAGCTGCAATAGCCTTAGCAGCATGAAGATTCTCCCCAGCAATTATAGTCAAGTTAGTAATAATCGGCTTCGAATTGAAAGTCAGCTCAGCTAGAGCAGTCTTATACTGGCTCACAAGCTCATGATACTGCTGCGCCTGGGGCTGATACCCGCCTCCTCCACGATCATTACTCTCCGACTCTCGATCACTATTAACCCTAAATCTCCCAGCAGCGGCTATGGGAGGTAATGATGATGCTACAGATGACGATCTCTGAGGAAAAGCACGGCCATTGGGATTAGGGTTTGGTTGCTCGTCGCCCAATCGGGGTTTCTTCAATCCGGATTCTCTTGATCTATCGAAAGATGATCTACGGGTGCTTTCCATTTCCATTACCATACAAAAGGGTACTAAATTGAAAATTCAAAACCCTAATCTTAATCCCAAAATCCCCAATCTGAATCCATTCGTTATTACATAGAAATCAAAATCAAAACCCAACCCACTAATCTGATAAGGGAAATAAACATACAGAGACTTTTAATTTAAGAATCTAATTGAAATTAAGGTAAAACCCAAACCCTAATTTGCATGAAAGCGGATAAATAACATAAAAATAGATGAAATTACAGTATAAAGAGCAGAAATTAACGAGAAAAATTACTGAATAATTGAATTTTTTGATGGAATTGTTACAAGGGGAAGCAGAAAGGGGAGTGAGAAGATAGAGAAGAGAGTGAAGAAGATGAAGCTCGTATAACGAGCGCTATGGTGGGGAATCGAAAGGGAGGGACTTTTTCTTTTATGGATTTCTCTAACGACCAGGAAGTTTGGGTGATAGGCCGGGCTGCATTTTGTTGGGCTAGGCCCAAGGTGAGTGATATATTTGGAAATGTAGTTCTCACAAGTTATCTAGTACTTATTTTTTCTTCCAATTGTTGGTTGTCGCAGTAGTAACATGAGACTGCATTTGATAGTGAGGTTTGGCGGATCAGTCTCCCATAATGGTGACTGGAAGGAGTTTAAATATCATAATCCTTTGACCCACCCCGAATCCAGATTAATCGGCTCGACGTGGTTCGGAAACCAGATGGAAAACCAAAAAAGTAAACCATTATTTTTCTTGTCACTTTCAAATATTAATGTTGATGTTTCTATCGTTCCTGGATCGGGTTTGACATGAGAGATTGTTGTTTTGAGAGATTGGAAAGGCTTCCTCTACAAGATGTTTTCTAAAATTGTGCAAAAGTTCGAGCCTAGTGAAGGAGATGTAGTTTTCATTCGAGAAATTTTCAATTTGTTAAAGAATAATGGAGTGCATAATTGCATTGTTGAGTTTGATGCGACTTTCGGTGCGAATCATTTAGCCCAATATGGTTTTTGGTCTTCTTATATGTATTTTAATCCCAGTAACATGTTTCTTCGTTCGTTTAATGACGATTGTCTCAATAACATATATGCGTTTTATGACTCGTCTTCTTGCTAAAGTTGCTTATTCCTTCTTAAGACAAATGAAGTGGTCTAATTAACCCTCATAATTCATTCTTTTCACTTTGTATTCTGAATTTGTTTAACGAAAAGTGTTTTTTTAGAGGTTGAAATAATTAAAAATCAATGTAAAAATATAGACTACAATCATTTTGAAATAACCATATAATACGATAAAATTCATATCTCTCATTTAATGATGACAATTGACAAAATAATAGTCACTTTAAAAAAACACGAAGTAACCATAGAATAACCCTTATCATATTCCTCAAACCGAGCACACAATCAAATGTCAAAGACGCCATTCTTTTGAGCTCTGAACAATGCTGAACTTAACTGTGTGTGTTGTCTGTTAATAGCCCATTAGCGTTTTCTTATTCGTGGCGGGTTTAAACTTGAGAGATTATGTATCCAACAAAAAGCCCAACCCATAATTCATATGCTAAAACCCATCATTGATGTGCGCCCCTTTTCGTTCAGAGCTAAAACCCTAGCTCGCTCTCTATTCAAGCTTCAAGCATCGTCTTAGCCCTCGCAGATAATCATCAGTTGGAGCAACCATGATGAGAATCAAAACCTCCCAGAAGGGAAGAATCAGACGCGAGCTTGAAAAACGAGCTCCTAAACTCGTAAGCTAACTTACCATTTCACCCCCCCTTTTTTTCTTACTTTATTCCATTAAAGTTTGAATCTTTGAACTGGGTTATTGACTTTTTGATATGGGTTATTGTTGTTTTTCAGATTGAAACAGGGAAGAAGACTCTGATTCTACAAGGGACAAAGACTAGCAATGTGTTGAATTCTATGCTCACTGATTTGTATCATCTCAAAAGGGAGAGTTGTATCCGATATACCCGCAAGAATGATAATATTAGGCCGTTCGAGAGTGGGGGTGAGACGTCATTGGAGTTCTTCTCTCAGAAAACTGATTGCAGTATCTTTGTGGTGAGGTTTTTGAATTGTTGTGTTGTGGGTTTTGGTTTCGGTATTGATTGTTGAGAAAGCCGTGTTTTTTTTTTGTAAAGTTTATTGTTGAAATTTGTGTTGCCCGGATAAGGAGACGGTGTTGGAAATGGACAAGAACATGACTTTCATAAAGTAGCCTTATAACTTACTGATGCAGACACAGTCCTGAACCTGTATGTGGACACGAGTATACTAGTAAAGAGAAGTGTTTGTGTAATGTAGGTTGAAATTGTGCAATCTAATACATAATATTTGGTCTGTTCTTTGCTGTCTAATAAATTTGAGGAATAAGTTTTTTGCATTTCAAGTGAGGTTTATTCAGCTTCTTATCATGAAATATGAATGTTTTTGAAGTTGATTGCTGTTCGGAAAATACTCAGTACTCATCCGAATCTTGTCATATAATTTGCAGCCTGACCTATAGAATGTGTTCGGGAAGTACTACTACTATAAGTTTAATTTTGGGAGTTACTATCCAACATCCTGACTGTTTTCTTCACTGTGTTCAAATTTCAATTCCGCAAAAAGTCGTCTCTTTTTAACCTTTGGTAGGACATGTATACCAATTGGTTTTTGCTTTTTTTTCTTTTTTTCAAATTGTGCATTTGTTTGTGTCTCTTCATGTTAGGGCCGTTGAAATATGAAATTTTTGTGGCAAATGTTAAAACTTTCGTCATTTAACCTCGAATAATGCGTATGTATCTGCTTACTCGTACTGTTTCTGAAGTAATTCTTATTTGAGTGTTAGTTGTGAAGGCAAACACAGTTACTAAATTGTAATTTGCTAAACAGTTTGCTTGTGTATTTATGCACGTAATCCGTCCCCTTTTTTTTATCTTGGGGCGGCACATGTTTTCCCTCTATTTGTTCATTTTGTGCTTGAAATTGATTCATGTTCTCTATTTGGATTTTGCGGATGTGTTTTAAGAATTGATGATGTTGACACCCTCTTTGAGGTTCTTTTTAATGCATTACTGAAACTTATATTATTCTTGTAAATTTTGCAGTTTGGCTCTACTTCAAAGAAACGGCCTGACAATCTTGTCATAGGACGAACATATGATCACCACATATATGATCTAGTAGAAGTAGGGGTTGAAAATTTTAAATCCATGGCATCTTTCTCATACGACAAGAAAATAGCTCCACATGTAGGGTCTAAACCTTTCATTGCGTTTGTCGGAGAAGGATTTGAAACTGTAGATGAATTAAAACATTTGAAGGAGGTATTGCTGGATCTCTTGCGTGGAGAGGTACGTCTCCTCGCTCTTGAAACTTCTGGTTCTTCTATAATTGAAGAAAACTAATAAAGAAATGGATCTATTTTTTATCCAGGTTGTGGACAACATGAATCTCGCAGGTTTGGACCGTGCGTATGTATGTACAGCTGTATCTCCGAATAAGGTGTTTCTTACTCACTGTGCAATACGTCTAAAAAAATCCGGTACGGTGGTTCCTCGTATTGAACTAGTAGAAGTTGGACCTTCAATGGACTTAATACTTCGTCGCCATCGTCTACCTAATGAAAGCGTAAGAAAGGAAGCCATGAAAACATCTATCGAGAAGCCGAAGAAGAAGGTTAGCTAACTAAATTCCCCCATTGCATTACAATTTATGGGACGGCATTTAACTTGCAGAGCCTTCTTTGTTTTTGCAGGTTAAAAATGTTAGTGCTGATGCCATAGATGGGACGATCGGAAAGATATATATTCCTGATCAGAAGGTAAGAAATTATCTTCATGAATGCATCCGATTTTTTGTTATGCATTTTGAATTTATGGTTAAGTCTCACTGTAAATAACTTGTTGCATTTTAGATTGGAGAGATGTCAGTGCCTAACAAATCAAAAGGAGTAAAGAGAGAGCGTCGTGAAGCTAAGACGAAGCATGGGGATAAAGAGCGTGCATCGAAAAAGCAGAAGGAAGTCACCAAAGATGTCACCGAATAACTTATGACTCGAGGCTGCTGGAAAATTATGTACTCTAATTAGTTGTTACCCTTCATTTTCTTATCTTTATTTTGGGCTGCTTCATTCTGATCAATGGAAATCTGAGGGAGTAGTCAAAATTTTGTTTGCTTATTGAACTTGTGGTATTTTCTATGGTTAAATATAGCTGCTGCTTACAAATGCTTAAAAGCACCTTTTTCTTGTTTCCTAATGGTTAGCAATGTACATCATTATAATGTTCGTATTTGATGCTAATGTAATCGTCGAACTTTGTATTCCATTTCTGATATGATTTACTGAACCCGTTTGATAATTCGAAGCAAAACACTCTTTGCCTAAGAGAATTCTCATATATAAGTAATCCAAAGACATTTGTTTAGCATTCTTTTTCTCTTCTGCATGTGGATGAACCGTTGAAAGATGTATATCAGCCTGGTAATTTCAGTCCAATTTATTTTGAGATCGTAGCAAGCTGCCTTTGCATTGCTACAAGCTCTTGCTTTTTAGTCATATAGCGAGCTGCCTTCATAAAGCTAAAATCTATGAAGATCACCATTTGCATCTGTATTTGACAGCATCGAGATGCAGTAGCCGACAGCTTAATGCACCATGAAAGGATCCTAATTTCATAACGATACAAACAGAAAATCTAACCAGTGTTAAAAAGAATGATATTCCCGAAATGAACAAAGAAGGAGAGATTGTATTTAAACAAATAACTATTATATAATACTTCTCAATTAATGTCCTATATATACTAAATTCGACAAGGGGCGGCACTGGTAACGTCCCACTGTCTATTATCTTTACTTCTAATCATTTGTCTGGCAAGAATGACTCGACGAGGCTTTCATCGGACAGCCATTTAGTGCCTAAATTTCCTGCAGCTTGGAGAGAACCTAAATCAAAGATATCTGAGAAACCACCACCGGTTCCTAACCTTGGCATATCATAGTTGGCAACATTAGCCCACATTTCTTTGCTAGAATTCAACATAGTGGTCAAGGTTTCAAATCCCATGCTCCACAGTCCTCTTATTCAACAATGCTTCCAATTCCGGCAGATGAAAATGCCGTAGAATATTCAGGACCAACTTCGTGCAGTGAACTCATTACACTCTTTCCTTTAAACACAGGATCTTGTTGGAGAGTATTCGGCTTCCCTTCTCCATTGAACCAATTTATAATATCACAAACTATCTTATGCATTGAACTAATATCCCAAACAACATTTGAGACATCTGAAAATCATCTTCCATTTTGTAGTGTCCTAGGACTGCAACAATTGGGGACTTTTTTCCCTCAGAAACAGGACGACGATGTTTTTTTTACTAGAAAAGATTGTGGAGCTTGGCTATCAATTCAGGAAACTCATTGATGTTGAAATTTGAGACATTCAAAGCACGAAGATTGTGAGGTTTGGTTACAAATTCAGGCAACTCCTTGAGGCAATGTCTGCAGCCTGTGGTTTAACGGAACAGTACTTACCGAAAACCCACCAGGCCATATCACACTTCCGGAGTCAAAACATCCCTCGCTGCGTTTTTATATTTCTCCATCTTCATTGCATACTTTCCAACTAATTCAATAGCAGTATCTAAACAATACAAGATATGAGTTTATAGTGTCATGCTGTGTGGACTTTAAGTAGTCGGAAAAACACATGAAACTCGACAAACGAATTGTCACCCCTTTACATGTTTCAATGTGTGTCTTACATATATAAAGCTTAACAACAAATATTCAAAAACAAATCATCTATACAACAAACTCATTCCAATAACTACTGACAAACGAATCTGATGTTTGTTGGACCTGAAAACTCTACCCATTGGGATTTATGTTCCTCGATAGCACGAAAGTCGGAAATGTAGATATGGCTCAAAATGGGAAGCCGTAGTATGGTTGCAGATGTTGATTTATATTCGAGATGCCAACAATTGTTAAGAAAATGGTTTTAAGAGAAGAAAGATTAGGCAACCACTCTGGCAAAGCTTCCATTCTCGTGAACCCCTTTATCTTCAACGATCGGAGGCTAGCTAAGTGTTGAAGTTGATTTGGTAGAGCAGACATTTTACGGCCGAAGACATCGGATCCCCAGATTTCTAAATCCTCAAGATATGTAAGGTTATTGATTTTGTTTAAATAATGGAAATCATCCAACTTCTCCGAGAATGCACCAACAATCATCATCAGACAAAAAAATGAGTGTATGCCTATGTTGAGATGACGTCTCAACAACGGAAGCAGCTTCTTCACTACTAGTGGTGACAAGAACAACAATTTCATTGTGTTTACAAGTTTTTGACAGACGAGTTCTGAATTCATCCCACCACCTACACACATCTTCACAAACATCATCGAGAACAAGAAGAAATCTTATTCCCTCCACGTGTTTTTCAAGTTGTTGAAAAGTTGTCTCTTTGTTGGTTATTAAGCTTAAGCCACCGAAACTCGCATTCAAAGATTGCAACATTTGACCAAAAACTTCTCGTCCATCACATTTATCAGAAACACAGACCCATATTTAACATAAAAAATGTCCAATGCCATGACTCGTCAACACACGAATTTAGCCAAAGCAATCTTGCCAAGACCACCCATTCCCACTATGGGAACAACAGTAAGAACTTGTTGATCCCAAGATCGAGTCAGCAAGTTAACAATTTTGGAAATATCAGCCTCCCTGCCAATTATCGGATTGTCAAGGACCGAGTCTGTTACTGAACATTGACGGATTATTCTATCTTGATATTGTATAACATCAAGATTATTCGAAGCAAGCGACTGATTTAGAATTTTAACTTTGTTGGAAAACTTGTGATTAAATATGAGCTTTTGATGAAAATTCAACAGGGTTACCTTGGGACGAAGAATCTCGCAGTCTAACTCATCAAGGACATCTTCTGCTTTATAAACAACTTCCTTGAGCTTGACAAGCCAAGATGAAGTCTGTCTCCCCACCGGATGTGGTAACACATCACGGACTTTGGTCAACAATTCCAGAAGCCGTCTCAGCTCATCCCAGAGATTCGAAGCTAGTTCAAGTTCACCATAGATAAGCGATTCCACCCTGTCTACTGTTTCCTCCACCACAATACTCAAGTCAATGACTTCCATTTTCGACGGAAGGATCAAAATGAGGAAGCAAGATCAAAATATCATAAACTGTCAAACCACCTTCAAAGTTTGTTGATTGGATGGCAGGTCAAACAATTTATAATATCATAAACAATCAATCAATCCACCTAAACCATTTTAAATTCTATATGAATATTTATTATAAAGTCAATGAATTATAGGCCTGACAATTTTCAGAAACAGGACTAATGTGAAATGATGCTTCTATATAAACGACAACCGGAAATGATGCTTTTATGAGCTTCAGAGCAGCCTCACATGGTGGACGAAGTAGCAATTCGTTGTATTAAATCGTGTTATATATATCTTGTATATGATTATACATGATGTAAATGCAAGAAAAATAATAACTGCGTTGCCTTGTCAAAAAAAATGGCCACTGGCAGCTTTTAGTAAGATTCCCAGAATTGCAACACTGAGATATTTTTCACCAGGATTTTCTCCGGATGAGATCAAATTAAGGACTCGATATATATGAAAAATCTTTGTTCTATAATTATTGGATAGATCATATATGATGTTTATGTCAAATGTTCTCAAATGTTTATGTCTAATGCTCTCGAGAGCAGGACATCCAGAGACTAACTTAAGGACTTTATATAAATGTATATCGTTTAATGTTCTTATTAGTCGTTTATTTAGTCATCGAACTCTGTATAGTTGTGCTTGAAATTAATCCGCCAATTTCTGCCACGATTTACCGAGAACTCGTTTGATAAGATATATTTGGCATTACTGTCATTTCTATTGCATTTTCATAGTAATATTCAAAACACAAAGCAAACTTTTTGCCAAAGAAAATTCTCATATATAATAAGGAAAATTCTCATATATAATAATCCAAAGCCATATTTGTTGAGCATTCTTCTTCTTTTCTACATTTTGATGAGCCATTGAAGCGAGCATTAGTGTCTGTACGAGCTCTTGCTTTTTATTCATCAGAGGTTTTATAGGTGGAAGATCAACTGAACTGTAAATAACACCTCCGAGTTTTTCCTTATAGCCCAGTCCTCTCGTTCTAGAAGTAGCCACGAAAAATATATATGAAGATCGCCATTTGCACATGATGCAGTTGCCGGCAGCTTAAAGCACCATGAAAGGATCCTAATTTCTCATACAGTGAGTACAGAACAACAAATGATGAACTTGCCGAAAATAACGTCTATATCACAGAAAACAGACCAACAGGCTCTCCATCTCACAGCATAAACCTGCAATATTCATACCTCAAGATTATCTGTTAGCCGAAAAAAATGCTATGATATGAACAAAAAATTCCACCAGCACTTAAAAAAATGATGTTCCAAAAATGAACAAAATATGAGAAATTGTAATTAAACAAATAAATATTATATAATGCTTCTCAATTAATGTCCTATATATACTAAATTCAACAAGGGGTGGCACAGGTGAAGTCCAACTGTCTATTATCTTTTACTTCTAATCATTCGTCTGGCCGGAATGACTCTCCGACTCGTCAACGGGGCTTTCATCGGACAGCCACTTAATGCCTGAACTTCCTGCTGCTTGAAGGGAACCTAAATCCCAGATATCTGAGAAACCACCACTGGCTCCTAATTCTGGCATATCATAGTTGGCAACATTAGCCCACATTTCTTGGCTAGAATTCAACATACCGGTCGAGGTTTCGAATCCCATGCTCCACAGCTCCTCTTGTTCAACAATGCTTCCGATAGCGGCTGATGAAAATGCTGGATATTCCTTTTCTGTTGCCAGATCCATAGCGGAAGAGACGAAATATTCAGGACCGACTTCCTGCAGTGGACTCATTACACTCTTTCCTTTAAACCCGGGATCTTCTAAGAGCAAGTTCGACGTCCCTTCGAAATGTGGGAATTCATTTGATACAGCAAATTCGTCGGGTTGAACACCCTCAGTTTGAAAGTCCATGCATTCAGCTTCTTCACCTATCTGTTGAATACCTTGAACAGGGTACATATCCGGGACTACTGAAGAAAATGGGTCGGGTATGTACTTCACAAGCTGTCCCTCTGTAGGTGATTCGAGTTTGCCTGGTTCATTTACTCGATGCTTGACAAACTTCCTCTTCGTCCTTGGCGAACCAATACCTCTCTGTTCTTTCGTTTGCTTAAGCCGGGCGATAAATGCTGGATTCTGGAACAACTTTGCTAAGAACGAAACCATCTGCTTCTGCCTCAGCTCTGTTGCCTGAAGCCTCTCGTTCACTGCTTCCATATGGTGAACAGCTCCACGCTGTTGCTGCTGAAGTTCAACAACCTCCTGCATCATCTCACCCCGCTCTCTCCTCAACGTTTCGATCTCGCTTTCAAGCTCCGACTTTACAGAAGGTCCAGTGAAGCTCACAGTCTGCTGGGATTGCAGCGACCTCCGTCTCTGAATGTTCTTCAACAGATGCCTCTCTCCTCTACGAAAAGCTTCATTGGCAAATTCCCATTTGTCACTATCAATCTTGCGAAAACCCTGAACACAGTACCCGAAACGTTTGAGAAAACAATAACAAACATGAAATGAAAAAAAAAAAACTCTAAGAGACATGATACACACAAACAATGATACATCTAATGAATACGAGTGTCATGCAAGAACACACTTATCACTATCCATCTTACGAAAACTTTGCGCACGCCAACAAGGTACCTGAAATAACTCCATGAAACACGATATACAAACAATAATACGACTAATGAAATATCTATGTCATGCAACGAAACATAAGAACATTTCACAGCCATGGATATGGATGATTATATGCAGAAAACATAGTCAAAATGTTCCACCAAAACCTTAGATGTCTACCTGTAGAAGATGAATCTCCTCAGATGTCCTTTTCTTGGCATATGAAGATCAATCAAAACAAAACCCTCCCCATTACATATTCTCAAACTACTAATTACAACTCGAATTTAACACTCAAATACAACAGAAACCTCGAAAAATTACATGAACAAAGGAAAAAAATTACAAAAAAGCTGAGTACAGATATACAAAATCACATCCTCATATACAAAAAAAAGGAAGATTCATCTCATGAGCTACATATACAAAGATGAAAAATGTTAGATATCCAAAAAATATAACAGCAGGATAAAAATTAAGTAACATAAGAGTGTTCTGTTCTTGAAATTATGTAATTCAATACCCACATAAGTATTCAACTGGCGAACAAAGCTCGAGAAATTGTTGTGTTTGAAATTCCGGGGCAGCACGCTCCTCGAAAACTCCACGGGATCCCAAACGATAAAGCTCTCACCGGAAGGTCCCCACGCGATAACCGGATCCAAATTCCGATCATTCACAAGATCATACGTCTTCGACAAGAACGGAGGCACTGGATTCTCATGTAGAATAGCAAGCGGCTCAGGCACTATGAGCACCTCCTCCCCTTCAACTTCCAACATCTCAGGTGAGAATTCATCAAATTCAAATGATTTGGGGGAATTTTCAGCTTCTGGATCCATAAATTAGGGTTTTCAAATCGATTTGGGGGAAAATTTTGAGTAGAGATTTAGGGATTTGGTGAAGATTTTTATAGGATGTGCCGCCAAACTGTTTG
This sequence comes from Euphorbia peplus, assembly GCA_028411795.1. Classification (NCBI taxonomy): domain Eukaryota; kingdom Viridiplantae; phylum Streptophyta; class Magnoliopsida; order Malpighiales; family Euphorbiaceae; genus Euphorbia; species Euphorbia peplus. The sequence goes on from CP110841.1 coordinate 35,078,321, forward strand.
GGAAAAAAATCTTGGGAGAGAGAGTCGGTGGAAGCTCAGGCCGTCGTGATGTGCGACGGCGACGGGTGGGGTTGGCATCGGACGGTGGAGATTTCATCAGTGTGGGGTTCACTGATACGTCGGAGAAAAAAGTTCAGTTTCCTGGTAGTTACGACGTTGAAGGTCAAAGTTGTAATTGTGGTTCAGGAAAATTGTGTTGTGGTCATTAATAATTTTTATTTTTGTGAATTGAGTGACTAATATTTTTGTTTTTACACATTTAGTCCTTAGTGTATGATTTTTAGTAAAATTTGTTGGATTTTTCGGACGCATTGCATTTAATAGGATGTAACGGAATTCGATCAGTTTATATTCATTAAAGTGTTTGAAGTAATTTTAATTTATTTTTATGTAGTGTATGTTTAGAAAAAATGTACAAAGCATCACTTCAAACTCAAAAACTATAGAATTTAGTTGCAAATGAATATGATAAAAATTATGTTAGTCGAGTTTTATGTGAAGCTAATTTTTTCCGCTAGAAAAGACTTAATATCATCATATATAAAATGTCCATATGACTTAATATAATGGAAAAAAAGATGAGGGGTCAAATGTGTTAAAATTAGAATATGAGGGACATATACTTTTTGCCTTAGTGGTTCTAACGCGGGAGGAGACAGTTGGGGCCCTTTTTAAATATTATTCTGTTGGTAAGATATTTTTTTTCCTATGACATAAGCCAATCATACTTCAATTGATATCTTTGCTATTTATTTAGTATTTCCTGATTGGGTGGTGAGGAAAATCTGTTTAATGTTCGAAAATGGTCAAAATACTTTGTGGTTAAGGTAAGGTTTTGGCCAATCGGATTTTAAGATGAGTCAATGTCACAATTTTTTTGTGACTCATTTTCCTTTTTCTAGATGGTCACCTTTTGAAATTGAAAAATTGAATAATATCCAATAAATATTTCCTATCACTGTTGAGTTGCAGCAAAAAATTTAGTATTATGGTAATAGTAAGATCATCAACTTCTGATACGTATACCAATAACCGTATAAAAAATTATATTCTTTCTTGAAGATAATGTGTAGTTAATTTGTCATTTCATAGAGAAGTTATTAGCATGATGTATTAAAGATGCTCTTTGTACTACTCTGATGAATCGTAATCTGTCACTTTCTTTATTTGCTTCTCTTGTAATGACCAACAAAAATTTTGAAACCGCAACAAACTAGATCAAAGGGACGTAAATGAGAGGGGCTTACAACAAAATTACTTGTATGACTAATGCTTTAAGATTAAAGAACTATTTGATTCCATAATAAATGTTAGCTTCCATCAGCGAAATGTAAAACCTCCAAAGTTCACCACAAAAGACCCATATAATTAATGCTTTAAGGTTGAAGCACTGTAGGAATTCCACAGTACCATATTTGCTAATCGACTATATATGAACATTTTCAGACATTAGACGTTACCGACATAAAAACTCTTTATGTTTAGCCACTCCAATCACAAATGACTCTTCATAGTAGTAGACTTAGAATAACATCTTACACAACTTACTATTTAACTTTTTTTATTTTAAGATTATTTGGATGATATTATTTTTTTTAAAGGGTAGTTGTTTAGGAAAATTGCTCCCAAGAAGATGATTTAAATTTTTTATAACATCTTTAAATTCTTCTATTTTGAAGCCCCCAAGAACATTTTTCGGTTGATAGATGTCAAAGTTAAAAGGACTTCGTATAAAGGTCAGGGGGCCATAGAAAAGAGGCCAGTCAAAATTGAGTAGCCAAGTCATAATAGACCCATTAATCAATCGTCAAAATCACGAATTGTAGAAGAGATTGGTTTCCGTTATCAAGTTGGGTTTTTCGGCAAACGTATGCACTGCAATCAAATTTGCATCAAATAATTACGGTGTAATTGGATAAAAGGTTTAGAGGGATATAAAGGAAATGTTAGTAAAGATTAATACTGATTCAGTTCTATTTTATAAAGACATTCATAAACCATTCCTTGACTAACCCTCCAAACCCTTCCATCCAATGTCTCAAGTCACAAATTGGTGACAATAAGATTCAAACCATGTCGAGTGGCAAAGGAAACAAACTTTCACCTGCAAAACAGATTTGAACAGAAAATCCTTTAGGCACAGATAACAGTATAGATATAAGCAATTTCATGCCGCTGTCGTTAAGGTAGTTATGTTGCAATTCTATGGAGCTGATTCTCATTAATTAAGCTAATTCCAGTATAAATTACATACAAAATTGTGTGAGACAACTTTATACAACTTCTCCATTGACAGCAAACAATATTTGTTGGCAGAAAGGGCAACCAAACCCAAGAATTAGAATTCTCAATCAGCGAGAAGCGGACATGTACAAGGATGATTCTGCTATTACAAATAATAAGAGAACCGTCAGAATTCCGAGAGAAAAAATATACATCAATGTAGAGAAGTTGACCGAAATAAAACAACATAATTAGACTGATATTAGTGCTACATGGATGTCGTTTTGTTTATGTTCTCTACTTTTGAAGTTGAGTATTGGGTCTTAAGACGACTCGAACATGGCCGTCTTCACTACACAACTAGATTAGCTGCTATGGTGCTGTTAATTAACAAGTGCTTGGAGAGGGGAGGGGGGGAAAGGTATCTTTAAGCCCCTTTTTATGTTGGTTGAGTGCCCAATCTTCAAATTTGACACATTAAACACCAAGCACACGTTAAACCCATGTTTAACAAATTAGTTAGCTACAAACATCTAGTTCAGTTAAAGGAGCAAAACTAGTTTCATTTATGTTTGAAATTATATTTTTTACAGGTTTTTACAGTTTTGATCAACTGCTCAAACAGTAAAAATGCAAATTTTGAACACAAATAAAATAAATAATGCCAACTTAACCAAACTTAATATTCAAAGCTCTTGGTCAGGAGGGTTTAATATATGCACTTATAATTGATCCAGGGTTCAATGTATCAAACTGAAAAATCAGGGGGCTAATTCAACAAATACAAAAAGACCAGGGATCAAAAATGTTTTTTTCCAAAATTTTTATTTAGGAGGCATCATAACCGATATAAGCTCCACTAGGAAACCATTAATACTTGCAATTCCGAGAAAAGAAAAGAGGGGGGAATACCTGAGATCTATCTGAATACTGGCTGTCCCTGCCATTTGTTAAATGTCAAAAGAATGTCATAATATGTGTACAAAAGAAGATATCCACTGATGCATTAACATTGTTCAAGTAAAGGAATATCTGCATGCCCAGTTGGAGGCGTGGGGAGTTTAATCAACGGTCTCAAAGATTCCATGATTGAGGCGAAGGAAGGACGCTTCCAAGGTTCACTGAAACAAACCGGATGATATTAACAAACAGGTACCGAGTGGAAGTGATATAATCAGCAAAGTTGTTAATATGCACTTAAAATTTCAGACTCACTTAGCCCAGCAAGCTTCAATTATAGAAGCAACTTGAGGATTTAAATCCCGTGGAATTTCAAGTCTCTTGCACTTAAATCCAACGGCTGCTACAACCTGTATGTGAAAATAAATGAGAGAAGTGCAATTGGCAAACAACAACACAAGCAATGAGAAGCTAGTTTTCAGGATCTCATGACCATGCAAATTTCTATACTGAGGACTATGTCGGGGGGTTTTGGTTTGGGAAGAGATGGGTGGCATTCCCGCTAAAACAAAATGAATCAACTTATACATTTACAAAAAAAGACACAAGTTTTGAACTTTTTTATATATATAACATATCCGATTATTTAACCAAGAACTCGTCATACGCCCTGTAGGTAGATTCTCTCACAATTAAAGTTTATTGCATACAATATGACTCAAACTCGAGTTTATCTCTAGCTTAAGCAACTTGAGATCCTTAACCACTCAAGCCAACCTTAATTGGTACAAGTTCTTAGATGTATTGAAATAGCTGTTTCGACCATGAAGAAAATAAGCAGCCACTAGAAGTGAACAAAATAGAAGGAATTAGAACCAATTATGATGACATGAAACTCTAATTAAAACAAAGGAACACAAGATGAGCCACACCAATTATTCTATGACAGATGATAGCTGGATCAAATGGTTGGTATTCAATTATACCAACTTCAACTGGTAGAAAGCTCTGAATGAAATTGAGGATAGGATCATGCACCGGGTTTTTTTTCTTTAAATAAATTTTTATCAGCGTGCATGATAGGCCTTTTAACCCCCATTTGACAGATGGGAGCTTTTATTTCTTGAAAGGAAAATGAATATGAAGGGACCGAACTTGCACCAACCCTTTTACAGGAGCTAAGCAGTCAACACATTCAAATACAAACCTGGGCAGGATTTAAGTTGCCCCAGGGTTGCTGTAGGGTGGCAAGCTCCCATAATATTACACCAAAACTGTATACATCTGACTTCTCATTTGATGGTTCATCACGGAGAACTTCTGGTGCCATCCACTCAGGCTGGTAAATTTGAAAAAGCATTGTCAAGCTCATATCACAACAAACAGTTCAATCATTGTAAATACAGACCCAGGTCAGTAGTAGTTAATTATAATAGCACTTACAGTTCCCGCTGCCGATTTGGATGAAAGGAATGTATTCGCTTTTAGACGAGAGAGCCCAAAATCACAAACCTGAATGAAGCACATATGTCAGGAAGGACACGAACTGGTATTATGCATATTGTGAAATACATCAAGGGAGGAGGAGAGAGAGAGATTACAAGGCAAAAGAATAGGCCATTTTCAGGGAACTTTGTTTCGTTAAGGTTAACTTAAGTACTAGAATCTAGTTTGAAATGCGTAATGTGTATGATAGTTGGTGCTCCGGTGTGTCCAAAGGTGGATATAATTGATAGCTACAACCATAATAAATTGATTTACAGGCTTCACAATTTATGCTAAAATTACTAAATTAGAAAAGGTTAAAAAGAATATACATAATTTTATTCCGTAATTATCTAACCGGTAGCAGTGGCACTTCCTCTTATGAAAACATATGTTATCAACAGAACTAATAGGATATGTTCAGCCACAAACACATACTTGAACAGAGCTTTGCTTCAAAGAAGATACCATAGACATTCTACATCCAATATAATTCATCAAAACATCTAACTAAGAGCCAGATTAAAGATGACTCTAAAGTAAACAGAACTGTGCTAGAAAACAAGAAGTTCATGACTTCACAAAAGAAATAACTAATATGCGCACCAGAAGTAACGAGAGGTTCCTTTTCCTCTTCATCAAGAACTAGTTCCAATTTAGTATTGTAGTAGCTTAATGTCTATTTAGAATTTCGGAAACCAATAAGAAATGCTGATAACTTATATGTCCTAATTAACTCGTCAACAAACAATATATTAGTACCCTAAAAGGAGTTAGTGGTTCTACCTTTACTGTGTACTTTTTGTCCACCAAAAGATTTGGAGATTTCAAATCTCTGTGAACAATGGGAGGATTCCGTCTATGGAGATAATTCATACCTTTTGCCTGCCAAGAAAAATAGTATTGAACTTACCAAAGTTGGTGATTTTTACTCACAAGGACTGATACAGAAAACACCAAATGCTTAAACACATACCACATCATAAGCCATACTCAACCGACGCCTTTCATCCAATACCTCTCTTGCACCAGACTTATGCAAGAGCCTGTACAAGCTACCTCTGAAGTAAAAACTCAAAAAGTTTAGCTTCTTCAAAGTGATATAAATGTACATAAGAATGAGAAATAAAATGAAAGCATTTGCTTAAAAGGCCAAAATGAAGAACCTTGATAAATATTCTGTCACTATGGACAAGTTCGGGGGCTGAACAACTGCACCCATGAAGAGCACTATATTTGGATGCCGTAGGCGTTTCATTATTGCAACCTTAAAAACAAAGGTCAAGAGAAAACACTGATTATATGAAAACCAAGAACAAATTTTTTCAAGCTTTAGCACAGGTCGCACAACTACCCATACCTCCCTCACAAATTCCTTGAAGCGTTCAACATGAAAATCTTGCTCCATGAGAATTTTCACAGCAACATCCTGTAATTTCAACCATACATCAAATTCTGAATTCACATTAAGTATATACATGCGTTTTTATCTTTCTACATGCAACAAAAAAAAGTAGTTGATGCAACAAGAAACAACAGATGTTCATATTGTATTCTAAAAGAAATGCAATAGCAAGGAGAAATAGATATCAAAGCAGTAGCAACAAACGCATAGCACAATAAACTACATGCAAATGTCAATCTGGTTTGAGCTGAACATTAAGAATCTGAGATCTAAACTATTTATTAGGAATGAACAAATGTTCTTCACAATTACTTTCTCTATGAAGTCCCATGTCCACATTATCATCATACAAAAAACAAAATCACAAAATGAATAAGATGTCCAGAAGCAGAAAGCGCATATAAATTGCTTACTGAGCCATGCCAATCAGCACGATGAACAGTTCCAAAAGAACCTGAAAAGGAGCAATTCGTCTCTCAGTAAACAACATAGGACAAGATTATGCGCAAGTACTAGATTGATAGTCTGTCACAGGAATCCCAGATTGATGATCTGATAATCATGTTTTCACACTAAGAAGGGTATAAATACCTGCTCCAATTCTCTCTTTTACAACAAGATCACCCCATGGAATTACCAAATCTTCCAAATCAAAGGAAGGCTCTTTACTTGAATTTCCAGAAAGCAATTGACTGCCTTCAGAGAATCTTGAAATTTTAGTTGAATCCATATTCTGATCAGCCATTGCTAAAAGTGATTGAGCATCTATGTGTCCAATGGGTGGGAGATGCTTTAAAGGCATGTTTGTCGAATGTTTGTTATTTTGTGAAGGATTATATGATTTATAAACTTGAATATTTCTATCTTGGGCAATTGTCCGAACAGCTTTAACTGGAACAGGCAACTGAGAAATATCATTGCTGTTACTTGAGATATCCACAAGATTACTCCTATCTGCATCTGTCTTGATGGAGAATTCAGAAGCTGCTTCATCTAGAATGGTACCTGCATAACAGTCAATAGGACAAAAGGAACCTTAAACCAGATTTTTTTAATCATAATATAGATCTAATAAACAGCATCTATAAAATCCAGCTAACAATAAAATATGAACTACTTGAAGCAAAACGTTCCACAAAGTAACTGAGCTGCATTGCTGAGCTCAATTTTCTGAATTGACTTGTACACCGGAAACAATCAACAGAATTATATTCATCTGAGAACAGTAGCAGTGTGAATTTTCATCTATTACAAGTTTAAACTGGCTACTAAAGAATGGGAACATAGGTTACCATTTATTCAAAAGAGATCAACTTTTACATCTGTAAGTTACCAGTCAATATATATGTTTAATATTTCAGTACAATGTTTCCCATTGATTATTGTTAGGGAACTATTTATAGTCTATAACAGATTCGCACATGGGCAGAAGAAGAAAAAGTTTGGAGTTGGATTCTACTGCCTATTTATAGTCTATCCAGTAAGATGTTTTATTAGAGGTTGCTTTAGATAGAATTCTATAATTATTATTCAATTTTCAAGGGGAAGAATAAGTGTGAGATGCCTTAGACAGCAAATAACAACCGACAAATCCTCAAGGGAGGATTTGCAACTTCTATGCTTTGTTCATCTTTATTCATTACCTGCCGCAGCATCTTCAAAAACAAGATTGAGTGATTGACAATCTGAGAAGTATTGTTTGGCCAAGGACCTGAAATCAATGGTGGGCTCAGTGGATTTGGTTCGGGGAAATCGCAATGGTGAAGAAATTGAAATGGAAGCAGGACCATTGAGCAAGGAATCAGGTTCACATAAACAGCCTGGCTTCCCTACCAAGTCAACTAGATATTCCCTGAATGAAAAATAAGTACAATTTATCAGCAGTTGCTGCTTGAAAAATAAAAAATGCAATTGGGCATGCATACATTCAGAATCCATCATAACAAGCAAAGGAAGTAAAACCCGTACCCCTGGAGTCAAGCATGTATTAGTTTATTAAATTTGATCAGCCTCCACAAGGTGTAAAACAAACATCAAGTTCCCTATGGCAGTGCCTCTACACATTGGACATGCTTGGCTAAAATATCCCCATATCAAATGGCAATTTCAACAAAATGCGCCATAACTTATGGAAGCAATGATTCAACAAGTAATTATTTATTGACGCTCAACATTGAGAAGGAATGTTTCATAAGTTATAGCTGGAAATGAGGATTTACCATCCAAGCAAACAAGAAAAATCATATAGACAATGAAGAGGATGTCAATAGTAGACACTATTCTAAAAGTACACATCCCAGATTTGACACCTAAGCGAAATAAATATATGTCAGGCAAAACATTCATGTGCTTCCACTGTTCAAGAGACCAATAAGCATACCTGTCAAGCCCAAAGCGAACAAGACATGAGGAAGCATCATCTCTTTTACAATATTTACAACCTCTTGCAATTCGACATGGCAAATCAATTGTGTCTGCAAGCACCTATACAAGTTACATACATGTGAGCATCAATCATTCTGTTCCAATGTTATCGATTACAGAGAAAAAAAAAATTAACATGATACTGATGTCCCCATAATACTGGATTATAATAGGATTAGACCTTACCTTGAACAGTAAAGCTCGATGTCTGCATAAACCAACAGATAGGCTGCCAACAGGAACAACAATAGATCCTAAGCACTCTTTTAAATCATCACTGCACTCCCTCCACAATGGGATGAAGTCATCTTCTGCCATGGCAGGTAAACCCCTATTGAAGAAATAAAACTTGATTAAAAGGTATCACATAAAAAGTAACTCCCAAAGTTAGCTTAAATAGTGGGTATAGCTCACCCCATGCGACTGCAAACAAGCTTCGCCAACTGATCAACAACCTCTTTTGTTGTTATGCAGGTGCGAGAAATGCTATGGACCCTGTTTTGGAGTTCTTTTAAGCTTGGGTCACTGCGCCGGTCAATTAAAACTACTTCTATTGAAGAATCGCCACAAGGATCAACAGACTTTAATGATTCGATTGAAGGGATACGGCCTGTCTCTTGTAAATCAGAGCAAACAGTCCACACATATGGATCCATTCCACGAATTTGGTAAAATCCATCAGGAATTATGTCAAAGTATGATAAGCAACCATTCACCTGATACACAAGAAAATCAATAAGATGCATAACAGTTAATAGAAATCCATTCATCTGGTACAGGTAACAGAAATTAATAATTTGCATTTGCATTTGCACCCACAAAAGTAAGGCAGTAAAAGACTTTATCACATATACCTTGTTGAATTGCAGTGAAGATAGAAAAATTAAAAGAACTAAGGAATTATTATATATAAGGTTCAAACGTGCACATAAGCCATTAATAAGAAAGTAAAAGTTGTCTCACAAGAGCAGATAAAAGTTGCGGAAGTATAACGGAAGAAAGAAAAGTCATGAATAACAATTGAATATTAACAATAGCATAAACTCAAACTAGACTTATACATCACAGTATGTCACACTATAATTGCCAAGAGATCATAATGATCGCAAAAAAAACATGATTATAGACTGACATCTGTAAACATTTGTCAAACTTTTTATCAATATTTGTATTTATATCAATTAGTTTCCTATGGAATTTAAAGTTCACGTCAGTGAGGATGATGGAGCGGTCCACCAGATTAAGATGTCCAGATCTTGTTGCAAGACTCGGTTAGTGAATTAGATGATTGAAGTGGTTCACGAAAACACGAATGCGGCCTTCAGTCAATTAACTGCTAAATAAGATTAATCAAATTCCCCGACAGTTATCTCTCACTCCACCACCAAACATAAGATCTGGTAGTTAAATCCATCTTCCCCTTGATTTTGCAAGTAACAAGATCAAAATGTATAGACGATGGCCCTGATCCATCAAACAAATAATTTCCACAGGTTCCCGGTGGGAAGCATATGATAAGAAACATGTGGATAGATATAACTGATCTATATAAGAAACTATTTCTTCAACACGTAACTATTAACAGTACAAAGGTTACAGCATTGCATCAGTTTCCACCATATTCTAGAGCAAATAATCACAATGCTTGAGTTTTAGAAGAATTAATCCAAATCAAACATTGGTTATACATCATAATAACCACTCAAAAATGCATGACAAATCCTATTCAATAATATATATGGTTATACACAACCACTTCACGTGGCCAGCCAACAACCAACTGGGTAAAATGCTACAGAAGGTGCATTATATTCAAGTTGCAGCAGAATATGACAAAGGGCTAAAAGAAGGATTGTAATTATGTGACAACCCCCGATCTTTCCAAAGACACTTGAGCCATTCATAATGGAGTAGGAGAAATCATTTGGATTGAAATTGAGTTGAGTTCAAATTCCATCAGAATATCAGAAAGATGCATCATTCAGATTGGATTCCCAATATCAAAGATACTTAACAATTCAGTAAACTAACTAAATATCCTTTCCTTGTAAAATACTACAGAAGGCGTGTTATATTCAAGTTGCAGCAGAATATAACAAAGGGCTAAAAGAAGAATTGTAATTATTTGGATTGAGGTTGAGTTGAGTTCAAATTCCATCAGAACAAAAGAAAGATGCATCATTCAGACTGGATTCTTAATATCAAAAATACTTAACAATTCAGTAAACCAATCGGAAAAATTATGATGGAAGCTCTACCAACATTTCCGCTGCCACATTAAACATTCAGCTCGAATCATCAACCAGCGTACTACCTTCCCGAGCAAAACCTATTCAAAAACATCAATATTTCTACTGTTCTCAAATCTTTCTCCTACTAAATTTGCAACTGAATCACATATCTCCATCATGCACAGACAAAATTTCCATCCCCCAATAAAAAGCAACACTATGTACACCTCACCCGAGTCAACTCTCATGTGTTCTCAAGATTCTAAGAATCACTATCACTTGATCGTGTTTAAGTGTGTTCTTTCTAGCATTAAACACGAATAGCATAGATCAATTGTGTTCCCAACTATGATCTTGCAATTGAATCACATATGTCATTATGCACATACAAAATTTGCATACCCCAATAGAAAGCAACACTATCTGCACCTCACTCAAGTCAACTTAAGTGTATATTCTCAAGACTCTAAGAATCACTATCTTCAAGTGTTGTTCTTTCTAGCATTAAACATGCGTAGCATGAATCAATCGTGTTCCCAACTATGATCAATGATATTCAAGTGCAGCAAAATCGGTTATGCAAACGATATTAAACAAGAGATCCTACCCAAAAACGATGAGACAGCGCCTCGGGGGAGTTAGAACTAGTCGACCGCAACGCAGATTCATCCGGCATCGGATCCAAAAAGTTCGGATCATCAGCACAAGTCGCATCTGACGACAACCGCAACGCCAACGCCAATTGCAACTGGTAACTCTCCTCGGTCTGCTGAGCCCAGCTCTTCCCGGACGATCCAGCCCCCGGACCACCCTCCACACCTCTCACTCTCATAAAATTCCCATCCTCATGCCCATATCCATACGACTCCACCTCATTCCCCCCACCGGTAGACAACGTGGGAGCATAATACTCCCCGGACATCGAACTCTCCCCGAAGCTACTCCCGCTTGACTGCCTCTGCAATCCGATCGAAGCGTACATGTTCGAATTCCGATTCGCCTGCTGATTTACCCTGTGATCGCCGTCCCAATCAAAGCCTCGATTATCCGGCTTCAGTTTTGTAATCTTGGAATCGATCGAGGAGGAGTCGTAGTACTGGGGCGGCGGGGGAGGTGTCGCCGCCGCAGACGACGGCGGAAGCTCGTCGGGGTATTGGCTGAGGAGAGTGTAATTGGATCTTCGACCGGGCATTTCCATGGAGATGTTTGAGGGTAATTTGGGGATTGTTAAAGTGTGGAAACCCTAGATATTGCCATGGAAGTCAGGTAGAGGTTTGGATTTCTGAGTTCTTTTTTTTTTTTTTTGGGGGGAGTGTTTCTCTCTCTAGAAATGGATTGAGGTTTTCGTTTTTAGTCTCTCTCTCTAGAATTCCATTGTCGGAGAGAGAAGGAGATCGGCGCGGAGCGTGCGGTTTTCTTCATTCCATGGGCGCAATTTCTAGTATTTTGGGAATTTATTTAAATAAAAAAGTAAAAGAAAATAATTTAAATAAAATATATTTTTTTATCGGAAGGAGGGCGTTACGTCGGGAAAACATAAAACAAAATGAAAGTGAAAATACACTACAAAATTACTGTTTTCACTTAAGGATGATTCGTTGCGATTAGTAAATGAAATGTCGTGAATGCATACGGAAGACATATTAATAATCTTGATATTTTCTTTTGGAGTGTAGTAATAGAGAATCTATTGTTTGACAATTCTTTTTGTTTTAAAATGATATAGTATCTTTTTGTAAGAAGATAGTATATAATTGAGTTTGAGTGATGAGTTTTAAGTAAAATATGCATATTCGATCTAATTGTTGGTTAATAAATTTGAGATGAGTTATGAGCTCAATTTGAGCTTGAATCTTGTTCAATATTGATTCGACAAATAAATTATGTAATCGTATAATGCTTGCGATTAGTTTATTTACTTGGTCATAGGTTTCGTTCGTAAACATGTCATTTTTTTATAAGAAAATGAGGTCATAGTGGTTATAAGGCACGAATTCTAGGCCTAGCAATCCCTACAACTACAACTGTCGAGGGGCGTGAATTATTTGCAAACTCATTAGCAAACTCATTGTGAGAGTGATCCCATAAATAGCAAGCCAATTAGCACTTATATTTCATTCTCTATAAGTATGTGCAAATTTACCACCCAATTTTGATGCAAAAGAGTAAGGATTACAAAAATAATGTTGGAAAACTCACCAGTTTGAACATTAGCGTGCGAGAGGAGATCAAGACAAACCCAATTGTCCACCTCTAAATCCGCATTTTTAAAATCCATGTATCAAGCTCAACTCCCACAACTCAACCTTAACCATAAAGCATATGCCAATGTTTTTTTTCTTCAAAATCCATGGTTTAATCTACGAGGCTATTTCTAATAAGTCCTAATGTCGAAGTCATAAAGCAACTCTATTTGATAGCACCATCAAAGTTTGACATAAGGGTGTCTAGATCGTCTCTAACCAATAAGCACCTCCTCGCATTTGCAACTGGAGCAAACACGCCCCTTGAGATGATCAAGACTACTGCCATGGGTAACAACTCTAGCACTTTAGACCGTTTTACAAACGCTTCTTCTTTGGTTTTGGAAAATATCATAGTTCATGATCTTCCATAAGATATAGCCGCCAAATTCTGGAATTCTAAAATCGACCGTTGGATTCCGAATTTTCGGCAGCCGGATTTTGAATTTCAGATGGAATAACAATAAAAAGAAAGAAGAAGAAAAAGATTCAAAAAGAAATAAATTAGAGAAATTAAAAGATCAATTTTGTAATTTTATAAGAATTAATTTTGTAATTTTTAAGAAAGTGTAATTTACTCTTCCGAATGAAAGTGAATATAAATAAAAATTGTTTACAAATTGAGAGAGCTAATAAGACGTCCCGAAAGTTAAAGGAACAAAGTAATTTTTTTTGGCCAAATATAAATAACTGCATATTAAGCCTTTATTTTCTTTTAATCAAACCGGATTAAAAATGATCCGAATTAAACCGACCCGCAATATCTCGTTGACATTGTGGGACTATTTCTGCTGATTGGGCCGTATTTCGGCGATGGCTTTTTAGCACAGTAGACTGATACAAAGTGACTGGATAAGCAAGTGGTTTTCACGCGCAGTTGTATTTATTTTGCTTTTATTCAAATCCTAAAAAAGAAAAAATAATAATAATTATAATCATTGTTTATTCGGGACGTTGATAATAGTCATGGATGAATTTGGACAAAACAATATTTCAACTCGTCATATTTTAGATGACATGATGATTTTTTCCTCTTGATTCATTGTAACTGCTCAACTGTACCTTTAAAAAAGTTTTATTCTTCTTTTTATAAAGAAATATCATAAATGGTTTTGTCCAATATTTTGGAATGACGTAAATATTTTATATGTCTGAATTTTAATTCTCTGCCGGAATGTCTTTGAAATTTTATTTAAGAAAGGTAAACATCCAGATGTCCGTCATTGAGATGTCCGTTATATTTTCGACGATCAAGTTAATAATTTTATAATTAAAGTATTACTTGTATACGACATGAGTTATTGGTTCAAATCTAATAGTAAGTAGAACTTATTAGTTATCAAAATCAATATTATATAATTCCATTGATGATGTCTCATATATGGTTACCTTTTCTCTTATTTTGTTGAGCAAAGAAATAATCGTTTGGATGATCTTCTGTACGAGGCACACTAACGTGATATCTGCCACGTAGACAGTTATGTTCTTTAATGCTAAGATACCTTATGGAAGCATCTTAGTCTTAACATTGAAGGAAGGGCTTATCCATCATGGATGAACCTCACTCTTTACTGGCCGGTGCGCCCTTTTGATGGGTCGAATGTTAAGTCTATTTTTGTGATCCATAGGCCGACTTGTTCGAGACCGTTGGATAACAACCAAGTTGATCTATTAATTTTATAATAATTTTTTAGAGAGGAAAAATAATCTAAACTTAAACTTATTTATATGTCCATAGTCTTCATTGGCTGCTACCAATGTTATAAATGATGACATTATAGGTCGTATGGAGTCGGTCTAGTAGTTCAAATCAAAAAATTAACTAAATTGTCTAGATTTGTTTAGACATTTAAAATCTAACATGTCTCAATTAATTTTAAATTTCTCCGATCATCAGACAAACGCTTAACATATTTTACCTAATCACACGGTATCCTTAACAGTACGTCTAACATATTTTAGTGTATAGAATGCTATTTTTGGTCTATATAACAAATTATGAGTTGAATTGTGGATTTTTGGTTCATCAAAATAGATTAGACAAGTGGCACTCATCAAAATTATTACTCAATTGTAGATGGTAACATTATAGTAGAATATTTAGATTTTGGATGAGTTAAAATATTTGATCGAAAACAAAAACAAGTTTGTTAAAATTGAATTTCACGAAAAGTTTGAGGAGTCAAAACAAAATTAACCAACAAACAAAAAGCCCAAGTTATCAGGCCGCGGGATCCAGTCCAGGACAAGTATAATCTGTGACACGTGTCACACGGATTTGAAACAGAAGCGCATTGGGTTAAACTATAAAAAGGCGTAAATTAGGAGGGAAAACGGAAGATGAAAATGGCGGTAAGGCGGGAAAACCACCAAAATTTCATAAAACCTTGTTTGGATTTTTCCAAAATCTACTGAGGATTACATTTCATCATCTCAAACGCCGTCATTCACTCTCGATTTTGCGATGCTTCTATGTAATTTAGATCTTCTCTTCTCGATTCGTTCGAATAAGGTAAATTTGCTCAACATATATGATATGAAATTGTGCTTTATAATGAAGTCATTGAACGGATGCAGTTTTTATTGGTTGAAGCATGTTTCAGGATAATGTTGTAGTTGTAGCGAGATTCGAGTGTTCGATTTTGATTGTATGGAATTTGAGAACACTAGTAGCGCCAATTTGCAGGTTTTCTACCTCATTGATGACTTGCTATTCGAATTCGTTGGAATGATCACCGAAGATCCTGTAAAAGTGGTCGGAGCTCGGTCACCTGATGGAGGAAGAAGCTGTATCGCGTCGCTGTATCGTGTCTATAGCTGGATCATGTTTGTTGTAGTGTTAACTGAATGGAGGAAGAAGCTGATAGGGCCCTAGTTTTGCGATGTTTCGGTTCTTCTATGGAATTTAGATCTGCTTTTCTCGATTCGATTCTCCTCTTTGCTGGAATAAGGTAAAGTCGCTCAACATACATGGAAGTGTAATTTTTAATTCAATACATCGGTTCGTCTGCAGTTTTATTGGTTGAAGCATGTTTGAGGATAATGTTACAGTTGTAGTTAGATTCAAGCTTTTGATTTAGTTTCGATTTTGGTTATATGGAATTTGAGAACAGTAGTAGCTCTAGTTTGCAGGTTTTCTTCCCCATTGAATGTGTCTATAGCTGGATAGTGTTAATTGGATGGAGGAAGACGCTGAAGGGTACGAATTAATTCTGTATATTCTGCTTTCTTAATTGGATTCATCCATGGCAATTGGCATTACTTTTCCGTTTCAAAATTTTCTAGAATAATTGTAAGGTTTCTGAAATTGCCTCTTGATCATGTTGTTTTCCAGGTATAGACGGAATTTATTTATTTTGTTATCATGAATCATATGGCAATAGGAGAGGTTGGAGTTACTGAGAATGATATCGTTGAAAATAGGTACTTTCAATCTCATCGATCTTTCCATTCATCGCTAGCAATGAACACTATTCCTTTTATATGTAGTTTTGCAGATTGTGTTTCCTCAATACCAAGCAAGTAAAACTGAAATATTATCAGGCAACTTTGATTTGATGTTTTGCTCTCTCAAATGAATTGCTATGTAACTGGATTATGTTGTTTTTAACTCGATTTACATGTTATGATTGTTGATAAACATATGATGAAGCTGATAGATAGAAAAAGAAACACTTGAGATCTCTACTTTTGCTCTACTAATTGAACAAACCTTTGGATTTATTTACTGTTGATGGTCCGGAAACCTTTCCTAGAATTCGTTGCATTTCTAGAATTGCCTCTCAATGGATGTATTCAGTTCTGTGCCTGTTATGAAAGAACGGCTCTAATGAGAGCCTGAGACTAAGAAACTACAAGATTACAGCCTGATTAACAGTATAAACTACAAGACTACAGCCTGATTAACCACTGATTATACTCTACGAAATCATACAATGCAATTGACATCCCTCTTTTCCTCTGTTCTGCATGTTGCCCTGTGACGTGACGCTGCTGCTCATTTTAACCCTAAGACTGTCACCTGTTGTTCTTGATATAGTCTTGATTATTAGCATAGGGCATTTCCACTACTCATTTCGATCATGTCCCTTTTCCTGTTTCAGTCTGCTGGCTGGAAAATGCAGCCTGGCTAACAGAGGACGAGGCGCCCTTGTCTTTTGGTCGAATCCTCTAACACAGACATACCCTGCAATTCATTCATTGCAGGTAATTAAGCACCCTTTTTGCAGATTATGTTATTTGATGAGCAATTAGCAGGTAAAGATTGCTCAAAAGATGATGATTGCAATTATAATCATACCTCTCCAGAAACACTGCTGAATGCTTTCTGTTGTTAAACCTGATACACCAAAAACATTTTTATATGTTAAGTGCCAAATTCTGACTCGTTACTATGTTTTAAGCCTACAATCTGTTTACAAAGTTCACCTTTAAATATTGTTGGCACGGACGTCCCAAAGTATACAGTTCGTCTTGGTAGATTCCATATCCAAGATCGAGGGACGTCAATTGGGTTCAGGCTAGAATCATGGTCAGCAAATACCTCATTCACTTGGAAGTATGTTCCATTGAGGGGAAAACTTCCTCTCATTGCTGTTCGACATGGTATCTGTTAAAATGCATTGGAAATTTGTTAGTTTTACTAGCATGAATTGTCATACGTAGAATAATTCTAGAATGCTGAATCTTTTGTATAGATATTCTCACCAAAAGAGTCCCTCGAACAATTTGTGAATTTGCTTCACGGATACTATTGCAAGAGAAGCATGTTTTTTCATCACAAAGTTTGCCATGTTCTTGTAAGTTGCATGTACTTTCCGGTGGTTGAATGGAGTCTGGGGTCTCACCTAATTAGATCAATTAATTAAAAATATGTAAGGGCACAGTATTATCAAGATATAAGAGGTTGAAAGGAGTTTGCCATCTCTCTGTACATAATATCTAGATGTCGATCATAGCATGATTTTGGCATGAGCCAAACGTGATATAGATAGTAACTCTTGTCATACTCCCATACCAGTGTGGGAAAAAGAATCTACAATAAGGAGTTTGCATTTTCTTATTTACCTGGTGTCCATATGGCAAGCAGGTATGAGCATGGATCATCAGTTTCTCGCCTATCCAACTGCACTAATACAGAACAATACCTAGTTAAAAACAATTGTGGTCAATGTGCAACAGTAATCCTGTTTTTGTGGAAGAAGAATTAACTAACCCCTTGTAGAAGAGGGTGGGAATCTGGAAGTTCGTATCTGCACGGGTGGAAGAAATATTAGTATACACTTCAATTCTTGTGACCGTAAGCTATTGTGGTTCATAATTAAACTCCTGGAGGCTTCTACACTTTTCCTTGCTATACAGGAGCTAATTTTTTATTTATTTATGTCTTTATAATTTGTTCGTTGAAAAGGATTAAATTTCTCAACTGTCTGAACTAATAGCAATGAATTTTGTGGGAACAGGACTACGTACACATTATGTTCTGTTCTCAGCCGACTAATATTCTTAAGCTTGGGCGTCGGTATGGAGGCAGCTTCTGCAGTCAAAGCAACTAAGGCTTTTGACATTTCAGCTTCTTGAAGTTCCATATTGTTTTGCATATAGGTCTGCAAATTCTGAGTGAACTGTTCAATATTAAGTTTGATTGTAGGAATTTCATTAGGATCCTCACAGAAGGTATCCTCAATATCAATTTCTGTCACTTGGTTGCAGTTTTGTTCTGGTGATGATGGCTCCTCAACAATGGGTTGACAAATTTTGACTTCTTCTGCAGTGCATCCACAATTTCTGACTTCATGCCTCGCTTCTGATAATTGTAATTGCTGATTTTCTTCCGGCTGCTCAGTGGCCTGAGGTAGAGGAAGTGCTAGTCTATCAACCATCACAGCAGGGTTTGGCGCATCTCCTCTGTTTTCGGTTGCACTCACTAAACTTTTTTCCTCAGGCCCAGGCAGCGCGAGTCTTGCACTGCACATAACACAAGTAAGTTAGCATACTAAATCTTGTGTTGTTCATATATTTCAATGTGACAACTTCTAGGGCAAGTTCAAAACTACAGGTCTTTTGTTCTGTCATTCACCAATGGCGCTTGCTCAATGAAATAACTAAATTGATTGATTTATATGACCTGTCTTAAAAGTGTTATACTTGGGTTTCCATATAATTTCTCTTATGCCTAGATAGACAACTATTTGGACCTTTTCACTTGGATTGCTCTAAGCAAATAAAGTTACATTTGGTCATGTTCGAAGTTATAATAGTATGACAACTGAAAGAGTAAGGATTGGAAGAAGATATGCACGTACCTTGCAAATGCACTTGCAAAATGTCTGCATTCTCCTTTCATTGGACATGCGTTACAATTGGGTTTGTTTTTCGTACAGAAAACCTGCATAGATCTCAAACAACTTCCATTGTTAGCTTTTGTTAACCAGAGATATGAAAATAATTTCTGGTTCATAGCAAGTAATGTACCTTTCCAAATGTGATCATCTGATAATGTAGCTCATACCTGTAAATTGATTCTGCAATGGATTAGTGAACAATTTTTTTTAAGAAAAAGGTAACAAATTATATGTTATATGCATATTTTATGTTTGCCATCAAGTGAATGTAGTCTTTACAGCATTTTTTGGTCGAGTTTGCACAACCGAGGCCAAAGATATCTTTGAATTGATTCCAGCACTGGGTACCTATATGTTGAAATAATATCATTAGTACTGCTGTAGGGACATATAATTAGTAAATAGTCTTTCGGTTCATAATACTAACAGCTCTAGAAGGTGTAACTGAAGCGATTCAGGCAATGGCTGAAGGGGCACCCAGCCCAGTCGCACAGCTATTCGACCAACATTTGTGTCAACCTATAGAGAGAAAAGTTGAGAAATTGAGAAGTGTCTGGTTTCTCAAATATATCTTAAACTTGTTGAAACTTACTGGAAAAGCAAGATGGTGAAGTGTCAGCAGTCGTACACACTCCACACTCTTCAGTCCCAATCCCCTTATGCTTAGAAGATACTCTCTACGATAAGAATTTGCATTAGTATAATCAGATACTCTTTAAAAGGCCAAACAGCTAATACACTACAGTCAAGCCATAGCAATGTGTTAACTGAATCTTAGTATATTAATTTGCCCATGTACTTTTGAGATAAATTGTGGGCTTACTTGGCTTTGTCGGGTGGAACATCTCTCAACCATTCCAGGTCAATACTTCCATGTTCCTTGACTAGCCGATTAAGGAAATCCTACATAAATATATTACTTCATGTCAACGAACATGAGGCTTTAGGAACAGGAAGAAAAAAAATCAACAGTTTTTATTTGAGAATATTTATACCTTTATTCTTCCTGCAAGAATATTGTTCATTCCACGCTCTTTTATTGTGTTGGCGACCTTATCAACGTCCGCGCACCTTACAGCTTCCCAATCCAGTGAATCCATTGTATTTGGTGTTTTTTCTCTTTTCCTTCCATTTGATTCGGCCTCTATCCTTAAAGCAGCCCAGTCGACGTCATCTCTTATTTCTTCTCCAACCCTTCTACTTTTTCCTTTTCGTTTAGCTTCCATTTCTCTGAGCATTTTACTTTCTTGAAGGCCATGCTGAATTGAATCTAATTCTGTTCCTTTCTGCGACTCTTTTTCTATGATATTAAGTACTCTGCTGCTTTCTGCGGTATCTTGGTGTTTTCCTGACAGATTTGATAAGCTCATATTCTCACTGTTTTCTTTTAGAGTCTTTGAATTCTCAACGATGCTAAGGTCTTTGACAATCCCATCTTGAGACTGAATGGTCAAATGTATGTCTTCTTGGATGTTGCTCCATGGTGTGTCATTCGCAGTTGTATCTCTTGATGTCTCTGCTGTTTGATGGGCAGATTCAGAAGTGAAGGAACTTTGTTCTTTCACATGGCTTCCAACATCTTTCTCGAATATATCTGGATATCTTGTTTCCTCCTGATCTTTTAACTCTGAAGTAAGATGTGAATGACAATTAGTAGATTGCATTTGGGCCATAAATACTTCAAAGGGGCTTTTAGAACAATCTGCACTAGGAACTTCATGTAGCTCTTTCCTTCCAGCCTTCATCAAAAGCTCCATAAAAGTACCAGAGCTGCTTGAACTATTGGGCCGGGATCCTTCGATTTGATCTGTTTCTAGGTTGTTCTCCGAGAAGGCGTCTTTTCCATCACCAGTTTGAGCAATGGGTGAATCTGCAGAATTTTGTGATGAAACCACAGAATTTTGAGATGAAGCTGCGTCATTTATTTCTTTTCTCTTTCCTTCCACATAACATGCATCAATTGTCTTGTTGAGATCTGTGGTTGATCTCTTCTCCATTGAATCATAAAATCTTTCCCCACTACTTGTAGAGTTTACAATGGCAGTACTGCTCAAAGTGGACTCGTTGCTGTAGTCTACCCCTCTTTCTACGTCATGCTCAGAGTCGGGCTCAGAGTCGTGGAGAATCATGGAGCTCTGATCACAAAATGATTGACTTGACATATCGTTTATGGCATCTTCAAGATCTGGAATGCACACTATTGGTTCTTTACTTGCTGAATCTCTCATTGCTTCGCAAGATGATGACTTCAGGGGGAAGTGTGCAGCGAGAGACATAAATGCCGAACTGTATAAAATTGAAAAAGATAAGTCTTTTTATACCCTATGTTTTACTCTTATACTTGATGAAGTTTTCTTGGAACAAGTTTTACCTAGAAAGATGGTCAGAGACATTCTGTGTAAGAAATACTCCAACTACCGAGTCAACAACTGATCCCTTCCATGGAGTAAAGCGTCTGTCCCCTGCAGATCATAACTTAAATATTTAAATCATTCTGCCATCTTTCCTGAATTAGTTTGCTTAATTACATGATCTTTGACAAATGCTGATTTACCAAATTGTATTTATACCTTGTACTTGGTGCATCCGTGCTATAAATGAGTCTGCACGTCCACGAAACACTTCTCTTTCTTCTTTCCACCACTTAGCCTTCTCCTCATCTGTTCCATCAACGCCTTGGTTGTTGATATTTTCCAGTAGAAGTCTCCATACTTTGGTAGTTTCTTCATCGAGGTCAACCTTAGGCCGTGGACGCCTTTTTTTGACAGGTCCAGTGAAGGGTACAACAGTTCCATCTCTTCTGTATAGAACCAGTGCGTTCTGTTGTTCATTCACGGGACTATAAGGCACAAGTGCGTTCTGTTGTTCATTCACGGGACTATAATGCACAAGTGCATTCTGTTCTTCATATGCAATGTCACTAGACTCCCTGCTGATGTTTAGTTGCTGAAATTTCTGAACTATCCAAGATACCCATATTTCTTCAGGAGAAGTACCTGCATGAAATTTTCCGGATGAATGAAACATCAATCAGTATGTTGACAGATTTTTCGACAATAAGGAAAAATACTTTTCTAGTACAAGTGATTCAATTATTGACCAAGTAAAAGGTTGAATTTGATTTTTTGTTACAAGTACCTAAGAGTTTGGGTTGAAATCGATTTTGATTGTTCAACATGATTTTTCCACGGGACTGCTCATTTGTAATGGATGATTCATAGTTAACCAAAGCAAGGCGTTCCTTAGTTCTCTTCTTTGTTGGCGGTTTATGCACCTGTGCAGCCAGAGCATTATCACATGCATGATATAGATTTAAATCACCAACCTGATGCACATTATAGCTCGATTGTTGTCGTCTGGGAACAACAACAGTTCGATGAATTTCTCCCCTTGAAAAGTTGGTATGAGATGTATTTAAATCACCAAATCCGTGCACATTATAGCTCATTGGTTGTTGTCTGGAAAAAGTTGAATGAATTTCACCCCTTGCGATTTTGGTGAGGGAAGTCACATCGCGTAGCCTAGTAGGGGTTCTTGATCTCTTTCTTGTTGATCCCTCCATTTGGGTTAAGATAGAACTGGGAGATTGCATTTTGCTCCCAAGTGCCCCTGGAATATCATAAACATTAGAACAATTAGGAATCAAATCATCAAACTATATCTGCAAATTAATTTTACTAGGTAGAATTTTGTGCACCTATTGTTCCTTGTCTGACTATTTCTTTTGAATATGTCATGCAGGATACGCTGGATGTGGTTGAATTTTGTCCCTTCAGAGTCATATTTCTGGAAGTGATTGAAGACTTCATGCGAGACTCTGCCTCGTATGCTGATACAGCATTATAGTAGACCCCGGATACATTTGAGCTGCAGGAATCTTGCTGTTGAGCTGAAGGGTGACGTGTCCATGCCACTCTGTTCACTTCTACTTCCTTAAGCATGACTTTCCTGTCTTCCCAGTTGACCGCATTTGTTTTCAGTAGTGGCGGTAGATGACTATTGTACAAAACCATTTCTAAATTCTGCTGATGCGCATAATCAGGTGTCACATCGTCTCCCCTTTCCTCATGATTCATTTGGTATTCGTCATCCCATTTCCTTTTTGGAGTATGATCCTTGTTAGCAACTCGGTCATTTGGTGCTCGTATATCAGTCCATAAACCGTACTTTTTACGCATTTGATCAATAGAACGACTAAGATCACGCGTCGGTTCTACAATCACTTCAATCCCACGTCCAAAATCCACAGTTAGTTTCGGTTGACACCCTCCACTAACATCCTTTCCTTGTGGTTTACCCCCTCCTTCAATGTCAAAATTCAAGGACCTCCTGCATGAATGATTCCCGGATTTATGCGCCTGTGAACTTGTAGGCTCCTCAGTTGGTTCTACCAGGTTTGTTCTCACATTTTTCCCCTTATCAGTTGAATTTTTTTTAGAGTCTGTGTTGGGAGGAGTTGTTGGGAGTTTGTCAAGCGGCTGTTTTCTTACATATTTCCTCTTACCAGTAGGGTTTTCTGCAGGAGTAGCAGGCGGCTTTGGCGGCGTTGCAGGTTTTCTAATCCTAGGCTTGCCTTCTGTTATTACCCTTGGCCTGTGCTTTCTCCTCCTAGGTTTCTGCTGTTGCGGTGTTTCACACGGAGCAACAACCTCACTTCCATTCTCAGTCACGGCAGTTGACATAGCTGCAAACGTTGCCTCTTTTGCGAAATCTCGGAGCTGTGTGTCAGTTTGCAGCCTGTTATTGTCTACTGCTGCCATGCTATTTTCACTCTCCTGGTCATTTTCTGTACCATTTGTGCATGTATTTTGCAGCTGTCTGCATTCTGCTCCTCCGGCAGTCTTCCCCGGTGTCAGAGGAGCCATCTGATTGGTGGTTCTATGAAAAATTAAATCTGAATCTGCTGTTTCTCCCGGAAGCAAG
Source organism: Euphorbia peplus (assembly GCA_028411795.1). NCBI lineage: Eukaryota > Viridiplantae > Streptophyta > Magnoliopsida > Malpighiales > Euphorbiaceae > Euphorbia > Euphorbia peplus. Next base: position 35,102,499 of record CP110841.1, read on the forward strand.
TTCAGATCATGAAGAGATCCAAAAGGTATGTGCATGCCATCTGCAGACAAAATGTAATTTCAATTAACACAACGAAAAAGAGCATTTCATGATTTCATGATTTCATGATTTCATGGCTGCTATATAATCAGGGGTGTGCTTACTCGGAGAACTCTGTCTGAAATTATCCGACGACCATAGATCACTCGAGCCAAGCAAGAAATCCGATGTATTTGCTAACAAGGCGGCCGAAGCATGATCTTGTAGGGCCAAAAGGGATGTGAATCCCCCCATTATGCTGCCATTGCCTACTGCCGACCATGGTATTTCTCCACTCGTGCTGTTTTGTGCTCTGAAAGCAGCTTCCTGCAAGGACCCGTTCCCGAAATCCGAACATGCACCCCATGTTCCAAATGTAGCTGCTCCTTGACAAAAATTAGGTGAGTCCATCTGGTACCCTTGTCTATCTGTGTAGATAATTTGTGGTTCTGGTAGAATAGGCTTAAAAGGCGGAATCCATGATTCTTCAACCTGCTCATTTCTGTTATCTCTGCCTATTTCCATCTCTGGGTTTTGATAAATTAGGTAGAAATTTCGCTCTTCTATACCCTCCTAGGCCTCACTTCAGTGACCATTCTGTAAAACAAAAATAAAAATTGAAGACGAAATCAGTAGAGAACCCCACAAATTTTAACATCTTGAAAAAACCAGTGAATAAGTGAGGTAAGAACCCAGATTCCGGTGAATTTTACAAGTGCCCGGCCGGGATCTTTCCCTTATCCGACTGAAGCTCCGGGGAACACCTTGGAGCTCCGCCCAGCAAGATCTTATCCATGAAATGAAGAAATCAGAAATCAGAAATCAGGGTAGTTTTAATCACAGAAATAAATAAAATCAACTAAAATCTCTATAGATTCTCTTTCATAAATCTGCAAATAAAATGCCTGAAAATTCTCCTTTAGCTAACAGAAAATGTTTTTTATATGAAAATATTGAAAAAGAAAAGATCAAATTTTTCTGGTACCTGAAGATCGAGTCAATGCCGGAGATCTGTTTCTTTCACTAACATAAATTGAAGAAGAAATTAGAGTAAGATAACAAAATTTATGTAGAAAGAGAAAGTGTAAAAAGACTAAAGACCAGAGCTTTATATGTATATATGAACTGAATACTTGTTTCTCCGGTAAACGTGTTGAATTTAATATTATTTTAATTAAATGGATCTGGTGTCTTTTTGCTAAGATTTATAATAGGAAACAATTTACAAAAGGAAGGCTAGGAAAAAAAAACAAACAAAACCGGACACTGACAAACTATCTTGTCAATCAATGTTAGTTCTAAGTGTTTTTTTTATTAATTAAGGTTGATTTGAGTAATTATAATTTACGATCGCTTTAAGTTTCATTTTTAACATATATAAAACTTTGATTATTCAGGACTGAGTTATGAACTCCAAATAGATTCATGTCAGTTTGAATAGTTAAAATTATTCCGCATAAGAAATTATTACGAAATTCAAGTCAGAGATCTTAAGTTTAGTTTAATTGCACATAGAAAATTATAATTGTGAGATGATTTGATTAAAAAGCACTCACTTCGTATTTTAATATATGTCGGATTTAGTGTTTTCACTGAGATTAAAAAGTGGTTAAAAGTCAAGAAAAGAGAATAGTCTTAAATAAAGAATTTAATGTTTCTAAACTCAAAAAAATAACATTAATTACACTAAAGTTCTTAAAGTGAAATATTTAGGAAAGAAAAGAATCTGACGTTGGATTTTATTGTGTAAAAGAATTTAATTGTGAAAAAATTTAATTAATAAAAGGAAATGTATGATCTCGAATTGAAAAGTCAAGATAAATTATATATAAATGATTGCTTACTGTTGAAATTGCTTTCTGTTTTTAAAATATGAGACAAACTTTCTTATTAAAATTTGTTATCCAGTCAGCGGTACGGTTTCTCTCCATCAAATTTGGAATGTATAATTGGACTATACCAAATACGTAAGCCTATTAAATTATTTCCCGGTAATTAATCCATGCACTCAGTGGCATAGTTGTCCGAACAATATAGCAAATTGCCACGGCGTGAGAAGCGTCAAGTGAAGAACTAAAACACGTGAGCAAACAGTACAAATGGCAGCTAATATATTACACTTGTCACGTGAGTGTATGCCCAATGTTAAATTGCTGTTTAGCTCCTTTCTTTCCCAAATATCACCCTTTGATCCCTGTAATGTAGACTTGATAACATTTGGTCTATACAGTATCTTAATTTGTAACATTTAACTCATATATGACACGATTTGGTAGTATTTAATCCTATAGTATCTTAATTTGAAGACATTTGGCCTCTAAAATACCATTTTCACCTGAAAAACGAATCCATCATTTTATTTTATTTTATCAATTTAGCGAATTGTTAAATTAATATTCTAATTCATATATGAATCTACATGATCAGATGTTATCCTTTGATCGTTTAATGATCAAAATGTTATCAAATCTTAATATAGGGGTCAAACTGAGATATTTTGGACATCACAAGGACCAATAAAGTGTTTTATGCATGTACATAGGACAGACCATCAGATCAACTTTTCCGTTTGTTGACAGAACGGTCGGCGACGGAGTTAAGTGGGCCCCAGTTTGCCATTATTAATTTAAGATACATTGTCAAATCAAAGAATGAGGAAGGAGAAAGAAGATTTAGAAAACACCAAACAGATAATTAAGGTAAGATAAATTACTGAAAGAGAAAAAAGGAATATACCTGAAAATATCAGATCCAACGGCTAGAAAATGGGTAATCTCAGATCTGGCCGGTGGACCGGTGTTGGTTGCTCAGTTTGGCGCCGCCGCCGTGAGTGGAGTTGAGAAACTATTTTTCTGATAGCTCATGAGATTAAGAGAGAGATAGATAGAAAGGGAGAGTTAGTTTAATAATGTGAGATATGTGAGGTTGTGATGATAATTAAATATTAATTCTTTTTCTTTTTCTCAAAAATATAAAAAGATAAGTAAATAAATAATTGTAACCAAAAAAAGCAAATAAATCCCTTGAAAAAAAGAAAGCAAATGAATATATACATAATGCATTGCATTGAGTTTTATTTTTCCACTAAAGAAGTTGGCACAAAATGAGCAATTGCTAATGTGCCAAATATTGTTGTTTATTTGAATTATAAGGAAAATCTTTTCGTCTCGGTAGAAATGTGTTATATCGTGAGAGAACATATAACCATTTCCGTCTTAAATACAAGTCATTCTCTTATTTATAACAATTAATTTTTGGTAACATTTATAACAATTAACAAAGAGTCCTAATAATAGAGTTTTTTTTTTTATTTTAAATATTATAATATTTTGAACTATATAAATTGTAAACTGCACTCGATATGTTAATACCGCAAATATAGGTAATAATAATATGATCCATTCTCTAAAAAAAAAATAAAAAAAATAGATATTATGATGTTCGATTCCATTTTCGGTATTACTTTTAACTTTTCAATTCTAAACCTGAAATGATGGAATTTTCGTGTTAATTGAAAACAATTATTTTTAGCAGAAAAATCAGTTTTTAAAGAAGCTATTACTACTAACAATAATAATAGTAAATTAACAGCAATTGTATGGACGTTGCATGATAAAATTTTGCTAAAATTAATTTTTAGTCGTAGTTTTATATATAGAACATACAATTAAAAAAAGTTCGATGCAATTTTTTCATTTTACTATAAACTTTTGTCTTCAGCGTTCCTAATCTTTTTAACAAAAAGATAAAGCATAAAAGTTAGTGAGTTTTGCTTACAAATTCTTTTGACGGCAGAAAACAAATGGGTGTTTGTTTCCCAAAACATGACGGGTGGCTTTATTGTAATTTGCAATGATTATTATTAGTGGGTGATGAGGTAGGCCCATCAACTTTGAAAGCTACAAGTCAAAAAAAACAACTAGAATGATGTTCAGCCCCAATTATATGAAATTGCGGCTGACAGTTAATTCGGTTTGATTCGATTTGATTTGAAAACATAAAACTATAACTAAAAATATTATAATTGTCATCTTTTTAATTTCGATCACGTGGTTTAATACTTTATAAATATTCTATTTGTCGTGTTTTTAAAGTACAAATTATATTTGCAATTATATATTGTTTTGTATATAAGATGTAATTTTATAAATTAATTAAAATAAAAATATTTTTGTTAGAAATTCATGTAAAATAGTATGAGACTTATAATGTGGTTCAACTAGTCGTTTAATCAGTTCTCAACATGCTAAATATTAATATAAAAATATCGTTGAGTTTAATTATTAGTTTAAATTTTTATTTTAGTTAGTTCACTGACCCATTAAAAATTAATATAAAAGTGACATTGACTTTCAACTACCGGTTTAACCTTTCCGTTAAATAAATTTATTAAACAGATTCTTTATGACCAAGCGATCATGAATTCAAATCATAACAATCTCGTCAATAAGTAAATTAAAAGCATGTGGAAATAGAAAGGAAAGGGAGATCTATTCTGCGGTGGATCCAATCATGAAATAAACATATACAATACATGCATTAAGCTTAGCCAATATTTGTATGAGTAAGTGTGTTAATAGATGTTATTGAGGACTAAATGTATAAACTATCTGTTTTTTTTTTTATGGCATAAAATATCTGTTTTATTAACACCTAAAAGTCTCAATATTCTTTTACAATAAGAAAAAGTATAGAGATCTATCTATAATTTTCATAAAACCGTGCATTATTTTTAAAATAATTCACTCTTTAAAATATGATAAGTGGCTCTATTTTAACAATTACAAGTAGGTGACTTCTATAAAAAATAATGATAATAATATCATGAGTTGGTGACAAGATAGGCAAGCAACTTTAAGAATGACACGTTTAAAGCAATAGTGGACAAATATCTTCCTCTATCATTGTGCGGTCCCAATCGAGGTTTTCTGTTAATTCAGTTAATTCGGTTTGGTTCAGTTCGATTTTTATTATAAAATTTAACTACAAAACAACAAAATTATGAATAAGTTATAGTTAAGTCAATAACTTGACTTTACATATGATGATATCATGCTAATAATTTGTAACTATTCTGAATATAGGTAACGAGAAAGGTTTAGGTATGACAATAAATTTATTGTGTGACAGTCTATTTAATATGTGACAAAAGAAAAAGGTGAAGACATTTTTATAATTGAACAGAGAAAGGTGGTAAATTTGTAATTAAATGAAAAGTGCTTGTGTTTGGAAAATGGAGATGTCAGCGCTGATGTTACCTCTGGAAATAGAAAAAGTTTTAATTATTTTTTTTAAAATGCATTTTTTCGCTCTTTCCGAATTCATTTTTTAAAAAAAAATATACCACTGAACTCGTATTAACTAGGCGGTCATTTTGAAATTTATTATTGCTATTTATAAGCGATTTTTATTTTTTTATTTTTTCTATGGTTGTTTCAAATTGAATTATATCATATGCTAATATTTTGAATGTTACAAGTACCAAATATGATATAATCCAAAGAAACATTATAGGTTGTCACGAAACAAAAAATCTATTGGTCACCGCTTCGTGACTCAGAACTATTCTTCTTAAATTAGATATAGAAGGACGGAATCTTATCCATTCTAACCTCTTTTGGCGTTTATCTGACTCCATTTAATGTATAAAGTTCTGCTAAACTCACATCCTACTTCATTTATTTTCGTCACGCTATCTCTGCATGCTGCCACGTGTAAATATCCATTCTGTTGTCCCCTCGCAGCATGGACTTTTCTGTGTGCTCTCTGTTCAATTAGATTCCCTTCTATTCCCATAGCTTGTTTGGGCACACAGATAACTTATCCTTGTCCTTGCCCTCATTGTGTTCCAAAAATACCCCCCACCAAAATGACAATGTTTCAAGTTTCATTTCCATGTCATTATTTGTTGCTGTTTTTTTTAGTATATAAACATTGTTATGTATATTTATAGGTGATGGCTATAACCAGAGAGATTTGAAAGTGCATTTTTGTATATAATCATTTAATTATAAATAGAATTTTGTATAATATGTCGTTCTTTGTATTTTTAAAAAGCTTTCGAAAACGCTTTAAATTTTCTCATATAACTATTTTGTTTCAAGGTCACTTTATACTTTTCGCATGAAATTTATTTTATACAAGTTTTTTAAAAATACAATTATTTGAAAAAAATAAAGCAGATATAAAATAAGTTTTAGGATTATTTTCATATTAGTACTATGTGTTGTCTAAAAAAATCAAGTTTTTAACTGGATAGGTAAAATTTTAAGTCAAAAGTCTCTTTTTATAAAAATATTTTCATTCATATCAAAACAAAAACCGTAGAACAGTTTTAACTTTTAATATATTATTCCATAAAACAATAAAGATTTCAAAATACATTTTACCATTTTGCAAACATTTTTCTTTTTAAGGTTTTCCAAACAAAAAGTAAAGCAAAAGGCAAGTATATGTTTGCTTAAAAATTATCTTGAGGGCAGAAAAAGAAATTAGTATTATAGCTGTTTTTATCTAAGAGTGACTTTAGTTAAATAGTTTCGGGGTAATGTTAAAATTTTGATTGTCTTTTTTCTTTTGGTGGAAAATGACATGTGACATTGTGACATTATAGGCAATAAACTTTTCGATGCCACGTTTAAAGCAACAACCGAAGGAGATCATCATAATTGTAGCAGTCTAATTCTAGGGAATTGCAGCTTTACAGTTAATCCGGTTATTCACTTAATTCGGTTCAATTCGATTTAATTTAAAATGCATAAATACAATTTTGGTGCCTTTCTCTTTTAAAATAATTAGATGAACTTAAGTTATTTCTTTACCAGTAAACAAACTTGTAGGTTCTTTAATAGTAGAAAGTTATGATACATTGGGTTTAAGTGGGTTTTAGATTGAGATTTCTTTGATGTAGATGTCGGAATAATGTGCTTCTCTTGAAAAAAAGTGGACTCGGACTTTAAGAATACTCTGACGATCAAGTCAATGTGTGATTTAGAAAAAAAAAAACACTAGTGATAGTAAATCTAGAGACAGTGTCCAATTTTCATGGTGAATCACCCTTGTTCAAAGTTAACCTTCTAATTAAAGAAAAATTACAGAGCTGTATTCGTTTGGAACACGGAGCTTGATTTATCTTAACTGATTTATATTCTCCATCACAAAGACTACAACATCGAAAACATACGGGATGGAATCTTTAGCAGTGGTGACATTCGCATTAGATTGGGTGTTGGTTGCAGCTTGGACTTTCTTAGCTTTACTGTTTCTTAGCCTTTCTTCTTTATTTTCATATATTCCTTCCTTATCTTTTTCTTCTATTGTGATACAAAATTGCATCATCAATTAATCATGGCAATTACATGTTTAACTCAATTCTACTTTGAATTTATAGAACGTCTTTCATCGATCGAGAAAACTGCTTTGAAATATGAAGATTGAGGTGTTATTGTTGGAGATTCGGTTACCCTTTCATAGGTTGTTCTTATGCTTTGTTTGGCTTTGAAAAACCATCAATGACAAATACGAGATGACTTGATTTGAGTGAGAACTAACATAAAATTATAACTACATCATAAGACATTGAAACGTCTTGATCTAAATATAGGCTAATATACAACTAACACTCGCATTATACTTAAAAAATTTGATATTGAAATCTTTATTTCGCTGAAATTTTAACTTTTATTGGTAAATAATATGTATATACAATTATAAACTTTTTTTGAGATTTGTGTTTTTTTTTATGATCTTATGAATTGATAAGTTATCCTTGATTAAACTTTATTTTTATAAAAAGAATTGGAGAAATGAATAAATTATGAAAAGAACTTTTTGGGTTTTGTAAGTGAGATAATAAGAGTTTTGAGATATTTGAAGATGAGACAATTGTAGAAAAAATATTTTGCTTTTAAAAAGAAAACTATTTAAAGTCAATTAAATATTTGGATTATGTCACATTCCCTTCACTTTAAATTAGGACCCACATATAAAAAATACTCTTTTCTAATATATCTGCTAAAAAGTTAAATCGTACAAAGTAGTACTACTTAACTTTTTTAAATTAATGAGAGAATGTTATATTATATTTTAAAATAATTGTCACATTTGACTAAATTATATATTTTAAAGAAGATAATTAATTAATATTAAATTTACGGTGAATAAATTGTGATGCTTTTTTTCACTTTTTTTTATTGGTATGAACTCACTTAAGTCCCTTAACTTACAGGATGGTAAGTCATTTAACAATTAAAAAGGAGACATATGGAATCCATTCATGCTGCTGACATCACATATTTTGTATGCAAAAGTATCAAAATAACTTTGTTCATCCGCCTCCATCTCCATAAAAAATGGGGGTATTTTGGTCATTTCCACTAAAAATACGTGACGTGGCAGTATTTGGTACAATCAATTGTGACTTTTATAGATAACTTTAAGGACCCTATATAGTTATGCCATTATTTTTTGTACACTTTTTGTATTGAACCAATCTAACATACATTAAAAACTCATACTAACAAAATGTAATAAAGGCAAAATAGTAAAAAGTTGCTTTGGAAAGCTAAAAGTAAAAAGCTAAAAGCTAAACTTTAATGACCATTAGATTTAATCCTATGACTCAATAATTAAGGAAAAAAAATTTAGAACACTCTTGGATAATGATATGTAGGCTACTAAATGAAATTCACACAACATAGATTCCAACCAGATTTGTGGACAAATAGGGAAAAAAATGGCTCGTGTAGTAAGATTTTTCCCACGGATTAAGGCCAAAGAAAAGCTCGGAATTAAAACTTTAATGTTGATGGATGAGAATAGAACAAAATTTTTTGGACAAAACGAGCTCCAAACGGTTGAAATTTTTCGTGAACGTGGCCGGCTAGGAATTTCTTTTACCAAAAGAATACATAATTTGGTTTTTTGTGAACTACGGACAAGAAAAACGTTAAATTCAGGGGTAGGATTGGCAAATGAAGGATTGGAAGTTGAAAATGGCTTGTTCGAGAGTGTTTAGAAGCTTAAAAAACCAAAAACACAGAAAAGGTGGGAAATTGTTTTGAATGGAGCTAGAAAACAGGAACTAAAAACGGACTGTATCACACATCCTATTTCTCATATGATTACCCTTTTAATGTTTAGACGTCGGATCAATAGAAATACGTGTTGAAGTATATAGTACTTTAAATAAACTATGGGTTAGAAAATCACCGATGTAAGTTTAGGAGGGTTGATACATTACTTTAGGCAAATTGAGTTAATGTTCATCGAGATCTTTGGCTTCTCTACTTTGGAAGTGCGGAGATATACCCTTGCGTAATTTATCTATTTTTGTTACAAATAAGATAAAATCATACTATAAGCTTGTAAATGAAAGTGATGCATGTACCGAGTAAATTAATTAAACTTCTCTTCCATTTTTAATTAGTAGTAGAATGTATAATGCATAGTGGAGGGCAGAAAGAAAGAATTGAAAAAAGAATTACTCCAGTTCTCGAATTCAATTTAATTAATTTTTTAATTTACAAAAACGATGTTAAAATGAAATCTACATAGAAAAATTATTTATTTCAATTATAGTTTTCTCACCCACCGTTCAACCACCACCAGTTATGTATAAAGCAGCTAACATGGTTGTCACAAATTTATTGAATACCATTATTAATTCAGATTATCTGATAGTAATAATATTTTTTCATATGATAGAAGTAACAATAGTTAATTAGTAGAAACATAGTTCAAGAGGTAAAAGACTAAAGTTCGAGGTTTAAGCTTTCCTTCTTTCGTTTGAAACTTTTATTGGTAATGTAATCATTGTGAACTATCATCAAGGATTCAAGATATGTGGTTTGTCTCGACTTTATAAATGAATTGGTCCACCTTTAATTAAAGTTTATGTAATAAAAAATAATATTAATATTTTGATTGGAGTCTCTCAGATGAAATTCAATTGTAAGAAAACAACTAATAAACAATATCTAACAAAAGTTCGACGATGATATTAAATCTTTTCACAATTCTAATTGGGAATTCTTTACTACTGATGCACCTTCTCACGTAAATGTCCTTGCGTTTGAAAGGTGCACAGTGCAGGTCCATCTTCTCATGTGTTCTTAACATACAAATAAAATGGATTTGAACCCAAAATAGTTTGGTCGCACAAGTTTTGATACTATATTATGACAACAATTGAATTAGAAACTTAAGCTGATAGTTAATTCTAAAAATAAATTTTATATTAATCTCCGAGAGAATCATGGTAATAGCAAAAATTGTAAACATGGCTGGTTAATAATAAATTGAAACTAATCTAATCTCTGATAATATTTTGATTTCTGAAAACAATCTTCTCGGTTGTCAACTTGTTTAAAATGTCATCTATAACTCACTTTAACCAAACTTTGTTTGTTATGAATTTTTTTAAGGAATAGGTAAATCTGCCCAATTTAATGCCAAATGAACTATATAGCATATATTCATTCTACCATATAATGTGGTTGTCATGATTTGAGATCCGATCATTTCATTCAAAAATTCTCATACCATGCGAAAGAACAATATGAATCGAAAAATTAAAATAACATTGTAGTTATCTTCATCCTAACTCCTAAAAAACGACCAAAATTATTACTCAAAACATGAAAAGTCAACAGAAAACAATGTACTAAAAGTTGTCAGGCATGACGGCCGAAAACCTTCGTGGATGAATTGATAGATTAGTCACAGACGATTCGAAGATTGAGCGACTATGCGAGTTTGGTCTATCGAGCAATTAATTTCTTAATTTTAAGCGCATAAACAAGACCTACACAGTTCAAGAGTATCCGGCATCCGCTCACTACACTGAAGAATGTACGCAAAATTAGGGTGTCTTTGTGAAAAAAAATTGCAAAACAGGAAATGTTCAAAAATTCTTGAAAAAAATAGGAAATTCTCAGCAGTATTTATTAATAACGAATCGAAATTGACTTAGAATTTGTAACAACGGAATTATATCTTGCAAGATCCTGTTTATACAGAAATCAAGCTAATTAGGAATTAATTACTTAATTAAGCTTCCAAATAAAATCAAAATCCGAGCAAAATTTCGACAGAAAATCACCAAAATAGATAATTAATTCCGGAATATTAATTTTTTTTGCTATTTTTCCTTAAATTGACAGTAAGAATAAATTAGCTATTTAATCCCCAAGAACACTGCAGACTGAAAAATTCAAGCTTTCTGCAATGGCTGTTGGAATTTTATTTTTCTTAGTTGGGTTATCTCATATAATTTTAAGTGATAAATTTTTTGTTGATGGAAGAAAAATTTCAACTTCTGGAATCAGAAATTACACCATACAGGTTTTTTTTTTTTGTTTTTTTATTGCTCTTAATTTGCTTAATTTATGATATTTATTTATTTATTTTTCAGAATATTATATTTATTGTTATCAATTTCTTTTTGAAATATAATTATTTTTCAGGGTGAGAATGGAGAAGTAATTGACTGCATTGATATTTATAAACAACCAGCTTTTAGTCATCCTCTTCTCAAGAATCACAATATACAAGTAAGATTCTGTTTAGTTTTTAATTTTAATTAGTATAGTAAAAGATGTTAGACGATAGTTGAGCGGCTGAAGATCTTTAAAAATTAATCGGAGATTGATTAAAAACTAGTCAGATATAAGTCAGATTTTAAGCGCATTGGCAAGTCTCGATGGTTTAATCAGACCTAATTGGCTGATTTATATTTTTCATTTATTTACTAAGTTTTATAAATTTCTTCTCAAATTAGTTAGTTGCGATTGAAAAGAAGTTTTCTCACAGATTTTGTTAATTCTATCATACACTCATAGATAAATGAAATGAAATAAACAACAATTTGTTATCTAAATTTTATGTTAAAGTTGATATTTTTATCATCAAAATTTAAAGTTGACAAAATCCTTTCAAGTTGTTCATGCTAAAGTCTCCACCATTATTACATAATTAATAGTTGGAATTTAATTGTTAAACTCTAAAATTTATTCTCTTATTATCTAATAATCAAATCTCAACTATGAATTTTAGGATAAATAGTTGCGATGTATATAACATGAAAAATATAATTGAATTCATTAAACAAATTTGGCTTTCACAAATTGTTAGTTTCCTTTATCTTAGTGTATTTCACTTTTATTTCTCAACTGTATTCTTTTATAAAATTCTCAACTAATTAGTAAGAAAAAACTCTCAAAAAAAGTAACAAGAATTAAAATTTATCACTTAAGATTGATTCAAGTATGATCTTGTCGACTTTTAATATATGCATAAAATTTTAATCGAAAAATATGTCATCGAAAGAGTGTCTGCACAACCTCAAAAATCGAACAATCAGATAATAAAAGTAAGATTGTATTTGATATATTATACAGATGAGACCCAGCAGTTCATCCCCTCTTGTTTTGAAAGAAGAAGAAAAGCCAAAGCAATTTCAGAGGTGGCAAAATTCTGGAAAGTGTCCAGAAGGAACAATCCCAATTTTAAGGACATCATTATTTGCCCACAGTAAAAGACAATTTATTCTCCAAAACACCCCACAACTTACTTCCCTTGGTAACAAATATATCAAGGTAATTATTTTTTTGGCAAATTTTATTTTATTTTTTAATTATTGGTTTAACTTATGCAATTTTTTTTAATTTTTTATTTTGAAGGTTGCAGTTGTAGCACTGCCACAAGGTGGAAAATATTATGGAGCAAATGCAAGATTAAATTTGTGGAATCCATCTACATATAATGGAGAATACAGCTTGGCTCAAGTAAGACTTACTGCTGGTATCATTGGTAATAATGATGAGCTTAATAGCATTGAAGCTGGCTGGCAGTTACTAACTTACTTTTCTTAATTTTGATTTATGTTTCATCTTAGTAAAAAACGTTAGGGGTTGGCCAGACAATTAGAAATCTTTGAGGACTAATCAATGATTAGTTGATGAATTAGTCACGGTCAATTCGGATTTGAACACTAGGTAGTCTAACCGATACAAATTGGTCAATTCGGATTTGAATACGTAGGTAGTCTAACCGATACAAATTGGATTCTCGATTTTGAGCGGCTAGACAGCCAAATGGCCTTAGTCTAATCATTGTTGTGAAGTAGGCCACCGGTTGCCTAGGCCCTTGCCTTGCTCCAACAAGTTCCCAACGATTCCTCATTTAGTCCCTGAAGTTTACCGACCATCCGACTAGCGTCAAACATCTTTTATTACACGTGTTTTAACCCTTCTTGTTCTAACTCCTAGTGGTAGAAAAAGTATAAATTTGAACAGTTGATGTATAATAGTCACTCACAATTGAGAATCTGGTTTGACACCATGCCTAATCGTTCAATATTGGTACTAACATATAAAATGTAGATTCAAGCAAGTTAGGTTGAAATGTTTCTTTAACTTCACAAGAATTCAAAAATTAAGATGTCATTTTATGTAAATTCATATGCGAGCTTCCAATGTGAAAAAACATCTCTGATTTCACATAAACTTTTTAATCTCAGGTTATAGAAGATACTCCAAAGCTATTTATCCATTGGACGGTAAATTTTTCCAACTTAAATTTAATTAGTTTTGTTATTTAATGAGTTAACTATTTAACTAATTATTCTGTTTTTTTTATTACTTAATTTATATAGAGGGACAATTCAAATCAAACAGGATGCTACAATCTAAATTGTGCTGGTTTTGTACAAGTCAACAATGCAATTGCCTTAGGTGGTGAATTATATCCAGTATCTACCTATGATGGCCCCCAATTTGATCTAGTAATATCCGTTCATAAGGTACGTAATTACGTATTGATTTTTGGGTCGTGATATTTGGCCATCTAGGATGTCAAAAACTCAACATTCTAGTAGCATTTTTGTAAATAATTCTTTAATTCTTTTCCGTTTTGATGTCGTTAACTATGATATTTATAACGTCAATCGAAAATTCACCCGCCTCTCGTGATAACTTTTTCAGGACTTACCAAGTGGAAATTGGTGGGTGAGTGCAAATGGGCAAGCCTTAGGATATTACCCAGGGGCATTTTTTACAAGCCTAACACAATATTCAGACCAAATAAGTTGGGGAGGGCAAATCAGTCAAAATCCAAATAGAGGTGATCCAAATCACATTCCAACTGAAATGGGAAGTGGTCATGTCCCTTCTGAAGGGTATAATAAAGCTGCTAATATTCACAGCATTCAGTATATCAATGAGTTTCAACAACTTGTTGATGCTGATCATGATAATAATCTCATGAGTTTCGCTCCCGAACCGGGTTGTTACGGGGTAGCGTTTGGAGAGAAGGGGAAATATAATCGCGGGGTTAATTTTTTCTATGGCGGGCCTCCTCCGAATTCACCTAATTGTTAAACCAGGATGTGAAATTTGAGGAACTGTGTTGTAGTTGAAGTTTTTATTCGAGTTGTTCTGTTTAGTCAGTAAAATATTTTCTACGTAGTGATTTACATTTAACGTTTCGAGTTAGTATGTTCGATTTATGAAGTTTCTACTCTAAGTTATTCCTTTTAGTTGGCTAGTTGAATATTTTCGACACAATGATTAAAAATAGTACGTTCGGATCAAGATTTAACAATTTCTGCATTTCCGTATTTGATTCCATAGAAAAAAAGGGTTGGATTCGTGAGAAAGACTGGTTGTTGTCTTTCGCTTCAAAGATAATTGAGAAAACCTGAATAAATTTTCAATAAACAACGGTTAAATCCTTATAATTTACAACAGGAAAGACTGTTTACAGCATTCCAACAGTTATGACAACAAAATCATGAAATCTCCAAAATCTACGGAACAATTTTTCGATGTCGAGAGTTGATTTTGATGCAAAATTACCCGAGAAAATGAAATTCTAATAAACATATGGTAGTATTCTCCATGGAACGAGTCTACGGTATTCAGCCCATATTTCTCTATACTTCTCTGCACAACGTGCCTCGTCCCTTCTTTCTCTCCATATCAACAAAATAAGGAGATAGATCGGGTAGAAGTACGGAACCAAGGAACTAGAAAAGAAAACAAGACGAGTCTCAGATCACAACTTGTATACATTTTAAATGGAATTTGATTTCGAAGAAAGAACTTGGAAAATTACCTTATACCACAAGGTAGACTAAACGATAGAGCCAACAAGAGATCTCCCAGATAATTACAATGTCTTGCGATTCCCCTTCACAAGTTAAAATCATAGTATTAGACGAGGCATTTTCGAAGTTTATGCTTTGAAACCTGAGCATGGACAGAAGACATTCATAGTTTATGATCAGGTAAATTCTTACCAATAACCAGAAGCAAGGAGCTTTCCGCCAATAACCCTCGGTGGTCTACCCCATATTAGTTCTTTCGGATTCTTTTTGAAATCATGCTTTTGCTTGTTAGCCCCTCGGAAGACTAGATACCTGCGCAGTTAAATGTAACTTTACCGGACAAATTAGCAATACGTAAGCTATAATCTCCAAGAGTATAATTGAGAGTCAGAAAAGGACATTACCCCATAAGAAAGACGAAGCAATTTGCTATGATAGCAGGTGTTGTAAGCTCCACGTGGTTACCCAAAAGCCACCATCCCTATAGAAATTTGACATCGAAATACCTCTTCGATTTGAGCATTTGTTAAAAATTGGAAGCGGAACTAGTAACTAATGTTAAATGATTCTGTTTGACAATGGTTCTCTCGTATCCAATTTCCGATTCCCGAATATAAGTTTGATTGTTTTTTTGAATATGACGTTCTCAACACCTTATAGAAGCATAAGAAATCTATCAAAATCCCGTTCGCATTATCTAAAAGGTCAATGTGTGCACGTACCTGGATACTAAAAGTGAAAGGTATCCAAACAAGATCACCAAATACCAACATGAAGCCCAATCTCTCGGCAATTATGTCCCATCTACGAAGTACAAATGGATAAGATACGTGAATTTCACACATCGATGATATAATATCTATATGACAAGGAATTAGATTTAAAAAGAAGCATATAGATCAACGCCTTGTTCCCTCTCTTTTTCATATTCCGATAAGTGATTATGGCGAAGTAAGTGAAAGAAAGAACAAGAGTGTTTTAAAATAGTTCTGTAGTAAAGCAGAAAGTTGAGTACTTACGTGGAGGTCATGTATTCCTCATGAAAGAAGTAATCAAAGATGTATAACTGGAACAAGGAAGCAGAAAAAAAATCAGATTTAGCAATTCAATATGACATTGAAATAGATCACGAAAGGAAATAAGATACTCCCAAGCATCACATCATCAGATTACCGCACAAAATAATTGGAAGAGGATCATGGAATGACTCAATGTGGCATCTTGTATACTTTGTGCTAGAACTGATAGGTTGATAAGCAACCATCCCATCATCCCAGCTCTAACAAAGAAGAATCTGCAAGAAAGAACTTCATTCTTGTTAATCTGTCATAGTTCCAAACGCCTAACTGAAAAGACAAACGATAATGCTTTCCATATATTGGACCATCCTCTATACGTTGTTAAAAGGTGAAAGCTACTAACTGAAGTAGAATCACGGAAGGTTCATGCTACCAGAACAATGAACGAAATTGCTACTATGAAGCAACGCAATACCAGCTTATTATATATAGCACTCAGCATCAGACTATTGCATGAATTCTGGTGTCATGTATTGCCGATAGAAAAACACTTCCGAACATTTCAAGATAGGATTACGTACTTGAGATCAATGCCCAGAAACTGAGGGTTGAGCTGTATACCAAACCACCTGTTGTATGCCAAAGAGGATGATGACATTAGTGCTATGTTTGTTTTTCGGGGGAGTGAGGAAGGAAATGACAAAAATAGGATGCATATCAACACATATGTATCTTGGATATACGTTCATATTTCCCGCAAAAAAAAGAAAAGAAAATAACTCCAGAAGTGAAACAATAAGAAAAGGTGATAAAGCATTTCATTCACGAGATAACATGATGAAAATATCTTGGAAACGACCAACGTGCATTTATGAAGGGAGTGAACGATGCAACCGTGAAAATATAAAATGATAAACTCTTCGACAAAGAAAGATCAAGAAAATGGTAGAAGAGAAGAACTTGTATATGTTTATTACCAATCATGTATTAGGTTTCCACTGACGTGAGGCTTCAGAGAAGAACTCCGGTCTTTTGAATTGCAACCAGCAGCATAAAGCATCAAGGTAACCTGAATTTAAGAAATACAATTGGGAAATTAGGACAAAAGTTACAACTCTACAAACAAAGAAAGCAACAAGAAGCAACTAAAGCATGGTCATCGTTAAAGATAATGATTCAGCAAGCAAATCATCAATCTTAAATAACTGTGATTAGGATTACGAATGACGTTCCGAAGGCCACAAAGTGGAAATTTATCAAAACTTACAATAGTACTGAATATAAAAGTTGTCGATAGCAGCTCAAGACCTCTCTCCGATATCACCTGTAGACATTTTTAACAAATTAATAACAGTACCTATATGGGCAACAAATGCCTCCTACGCAAAGACATAAAAAATTACGGTTGGTCCAAATAAAAGCAGGCAAGCATGATTCTCCTTCAAGTTCAAAAGGGTGCGTTTAAATGTGGAAATCCGGAAGGAAACAAAGATTGAAACGATGAATACATACGGTGGGTGATATGATATCCAATTTAGCACTAATGCCAAGAAGACCAACCAGCAGCAGCAACGACAGCAACCCTATAAAGCAAGAAACCATATAACCACAAGCACTTAGAGCCACAATTGAACACAAAAGAAGAATAAATATGTCAATAAGTTGGAGTCATAGAGTAATAAACCATTGCAACGATAATGGAGACGAGAGCCATCCTGCAAGGTCGCTCCAGGAACAACTTTTCCAGGTAGAATAGATCCAGCAATCGCCAGATAAGCAAAGTATATCGCAAGTATAGCACCCTGCATGAAAGATAAACCGATAGGACCTCTTCTTCCAAAGCAACACACATAACATCAAACACCAAATGATAAAAGACAATTACAAGCATCAGATTGAAAAGACAGAACCTAACATTCACCCAAAAAAGAGTGTGGAATTGCTAATTTTGCAAAACCATGAATCACTAAGCTCCTGAATCAGCATTTTACAATCAAAAATTAATCGAATGAACAATCAGATGACAATCCAATCAATCAGTAAGTTTACAAATAACACTAAACTCTGCTCATAAAACAGCTATACAACTCCCCAAAACACTCAATTTACAACAAATTCAAATCCCATCATTATCAGTAAGCACACGATCAAACCCGGAACACGAAAACTTTGAATGAATTACAGCATCAACTTAACAGAAACAAGATTGAAACTTGATTGTAAAATTTGAAAAAACAGACCAATGACTGAATGACAGAGGTACCTACTGAGTTCCATGATGGAATTAGGGCGTCAACGACCAAATCCAGATCCATTTCGTCACTAATACCTTTGCTTTTCACAGTTTATGCTCTACTCTGAAAAATTATTAAGCTCTAGCTTGATTTCTAGTGAAATATTTCAATATTGTAGTATATCTTGGGCTGGATTCGGGTGGATGAAGATGGGCTTTTGAATAAAAAGCACATCTATAGGCCGATGTCATTTTGGTCGCTGTTTGCATAATTCTTTAATGACCCGGTCCAGAGTGGGAGACGTCGGGTAGAAATTGTATAAAAAGCAGCTCATGACGAGTTTTAAAACTGTGCGGCTCAACAATGATGAATTTGGTGTAAATGGATACACATTCAATTTATATCAAACCCCGTGCAGGTCAAGTTACCAACGGAAATTATATGTTTAGCAACAGAAAGTCCGCTTTTATTCTCCCTCTCGACTTGGGAATATATATGCTCCCTCCGCGTTGGCTCTGTAGTTGATGCACAAGTTGATGAGAATGATCGAGTTGCAATTGAGTTCACTAGCACGAATCACGATATTTTAGAAGATTATCTTCCCAATAAGTAGTTTTATAAAGTTGTTGATTTTCTTTCCTTCAGATTATTCTGCTTTCCATGCATTATTTTTGCCATAATTAATGGATGTGATATAAGGTGAAATTCTTTCTAGAGTATTCAAAAAAGGGAATGTCACAATTTCCAGGGACTGGATTGAAAATCAATGTGTCAATGTTCAGGCATAAGCATTAGCACAGACACTTCGAAATTGCCAAGGACATGGTTCCCGATGGTTCGACTAAGTCATGTAAGAATGTTCCCATTAATTTTGAACTTGACAATATCCAAGACAAGCTTGCAGATAAGTACATGGATGTTCATTTCTTTTTACTCAATGCTATGATACAACATTATTTCATTCAGGTATACATGAAAGAGATTAATATTCAAGACATCAATCATGTAACTATTGCATATTAAGTGCCTGCTATTTCATAGTAGTTTTTAGGTGACAAGAAATTGATACACATAATAACATACAACATTATTAAGCATATATTAAACAAATAAACCAGTATCCTTATATCAGCTGTCGTAGCGCACCAAACGATTACGACGCCATTCCAAATTGCAACCCCTAATTACAAACTCTAGATTCAACTGGAACTCCTGAAAGGACATGTTATATTCGAATTCAAACGCGGTAGATCTCTTAATTCAAATACATTCTAAACGTACTGTCATCCCAATATAATGGAAAATGTAAAGCAAATCATAGGATAGTACGTGCCAACTCGAATACAAATCCAGAAAGAAGTTGCTAATATTAGAAATTGAATCCCAATAATAAACATGCAGATTTGAAGTATACTTCTGTTCACAAGCACAACCATTCATCGAAGACGAAGAAAACTAACAAATCGAAAAACCAACAATATCCAACTACCTAAGATAAAAAAATAAATATTGCTGCTTATAAAAATATGAAATACAAATTGTTGGATCGCATAACTCAGCTGTTCCCTGTAATAAAGGTCATAAGTCCTCTTAGTTCGGAGAAGTTTAGTAGCTTTCTCAATCCTTCCACAACAAAACATTAGGATCCTGCAAACACCTCTGCAGATAAACAGCCAACCTGTATACAAATATCATGGTAAGCCTACCATAAAAGATAGAGGCCGATCCTGAAAAGCAGGAAATCTGAACCTGCAAAACTTGCAAACTACATAAGCTGATAGCTTCAAAAGAGAAACGATAATAAAACAACAAAAGAACATGCATAATCTCTGTATGATTTGATTACCAATGACTGCCTGCAATCGACTATAATGAGACATGCTAATTCAGCAGATATAGCCTCCCCCTGCATTTCGTTTACTTGGAAATGGTATTGTTGTGGATATTTATAAGGTGGGATCTCATCCAAAGGTTACTAAAAGTCCTATGTGTGATTTAAAATGAAGCAAACTGAGTTTGAAATCTTTTACGGGCAATTCAAAACAAGCAAAATCGTTCTTAGTCCGGTTCTGTATTCTATTATTATTATTACTATTATTATTATTATTACTATTATTATTATTATTATTATCCTTAGTTCCTTTTAATTTAATGAGACGGTTATAGGGCAAAAGGTGGAATTTTTACTTTCATAACACAAGAAAGTGGACCTGTACTCCACCTGCACAGTGGAAATGGGGAGTAAGATGTATTTTCTAAATCGGTCATCTTTTCAATAAATAGTTCTACGACTTTTTAAGTCTAAGAAAAAACGGGTTTCCTAAAAACAAAATTTAGTAGCTAGGAGACAAACCAGATAAATCTAATGGGAGTGCATTAGTGTCGACACAGCTACTACTGGAGCTGAGGATCTTCGTAATAATCTCCATTCTTCGCGTCACCATTGCTGTTCTGATCATTGTCAGGAGGGTTTTGGCTATCTCTATCTCCATCTCTGTCCCTGTCTCCATCTCTGTCCCTGTCTCCATCTCTGTCCCGGGTATCAGGCTTCGGTTGTTCTCTCTCACGGTTCCACTGCTCAATCTTAGCTCTTCTTTCAGCACTACTCTCTCTAGCAGGGGGGCTTCTGTTCCTCCTTGATACTGGGCTCCTACTTCGTCCTACTCTGTGTCCAGGACTTCGGCTTCTAGGTCTCCTACCCCTCTCATGGAGACGATCCCTATCGTCATCACCACGTCTTCCTCCACGGCCACCATGAGGGCGTTCTTCGTAACCATGATGCCTGTTAGGACTGCGGCTTCTGCTGCGGCTGCGTCTTCTTCTATTCCTCCCAAACAAACGCCTCCTCAACTCCCTAAAATTCATAAGCAGAAAAGGTCAACAAATGGACTATCAAAGAACCAGACTGGATTCCAGAAGCAATATAAGTATACTTCAAAAAAGAAAATAAGAACTACACTCAAACGATACTTACCTGCTAATCTTTTTCAGATGCATAAAGTTGCAATAGCCACCACGGTTGCACACATTTTCCTCATATTGCCGACATGTGGCTTCACGGAAATCCGTGACAGGAGAGAAGTCAACAATGATCGGCCGGCCTATTGCATTCAGAGTTTTTGAAATATCAAAACATGCTACAGCTACAGCATCATAATTATTTTAGTTCCATACTACCAGCCAGAAGTATGAACTCCAAGTACTATAAGAACATCAAAATCACATGCCATTAAAAGCACCCGTATACTCTACTGTTCCATAAGTTTAATATGCCTGCCTAGATTACCAAGCCATCAATTTTCCCAATTGCCAGTCCAAAATAACAAAAGCAGAACTCAACCTACATTTGGTTCTTCCTTATAAATAACACACAGTAGCCTTCATATAAAACACAAAGCATGCTGTGTCCATTTCTAGTTCATACAATTCTATCACGTGAATATAGACAGTTTTATAAATGGTGAAATATGGCATCCATAAACACCAACAACTATAGATAATAGCTTGAAGTTCGAATTCCCACCATAGTTCAAAGTTCAAAACATAGGCAAGTGAAGTGAATCCATGTAACTACTATGAATAATAACATAATAACTCTTTACAAAGAACAGCGATTCCTTACAAATTTCCATAAAATTATTCAAGTTATGCCTATAACAAACAAATCAAAGGGCAATGCTCAACGATACGCAGCCATAGATTACAACAGTAAGTCAAGAGTGCAAATAAATACATATTCAAAAGCATTTACAACAACAAGAAGAACAAAAAGCCTTAGTCCCAAAATTATTCGGGGTCAGCTAACATAAACCATCATAATAAGCCGTGAAAATCAAATCGTGTGCCTTACTCTCCTCAATCCCTAATAGACCCATATCACTCTCTATCAGCCTCTTCCTAACATATTCAAAACACTACTGTAAACGAAGGCGAACCAGCCGCCTAGACTCTCAAAATCCTACTTGACCCTAAATAGGTCCCGACTAATCACCGATTAGTCCTCAAAGTACCTCGGCCGCCCGACTAGCGGTTAGCACTGTTTACTACACTGATTCAAAAGCATCTACACGAGAAATAAACAAAACCACCTCACCCAATTCAACAAAATCAACCATCAAAACCCAAAATTCAACAATTACAAAACCAAATCAAAATTATAATGAACCGTGAAGATCAGGTGACTTTAGTGACACAGATTCTCTCCCTTCACTATGTCCTATCCACCACCATATTTTCCTCAATCCCTACTCGTATCACTCTCAATCACCCTCTTCGTACCATATTCAAAACCATCTAATTCAATAAACGTAACCACCTCACCCAATTCAACAAAACCTAAAATCCAACAACATAAAAACCAAATCAAAATTAAGTTAAAAAAAAATAAGAATTAAAAACCTGCATAAAACCTCCCGGTAAGATTCCTGAGCGCATTAGCAGCATGATCCTCCTCTCTAAACTGCACATAAACATTCCCCACCTGTCCACACAAAAACCCATATCAAAAGAGCAAAAAAAAACAAAAAGGCAGACCTAAAAATCCCGAAAAAAACATACCATATGATCAGCAAGATTATCACAAATATTCAAACTTTCGAGATCCCCATACTTGCTGAGCTCCTCAAACAGATCCTGATAAAAATCCTCAAAGTGATCCTGTATCTTCCTAGGATCCAGCGACTGCGATTGTGCTTG
This sequence comes from Euphorbia peplus, assembly GCA_028411795.1. Lineage (NCBI taxonomy): Eukaryota > Viridiplantae > Streptophyta > Magnoliopsida > Malpighiales > Euphorbiaceae > Euphorbia > Euphorbia peplus. The sequence goes on from CP110841.1 coordinate 35,125,571, forward strand.
CGCGTCAACGCCTGGGGTCAGCATGTCGGGACGTTGATACATGTTCGACAGAAGGAGGGTCGGGCTGATGCTGGGTTTCGTATGGAGACGCGAGCATCGATCTCCGTGTCTGCACGCGCCGATCTTGAAGTAGAACGGACAGTTGACTCTGTCTTTCTCTGTTCCAAAGATGGAAGCTAGATGTTCCGCCATCACAGGATTGAAAGGATTTGATCGAGTTTTGGGATTAGGGTTTCGCTGGGATGTGAATTGGGAATGTGAATTTATATATATTGGGATTTTAATGATTATTATAATTAGAATATTATTTTTGCTGTTAATTTTAATTTGACATTCCTGCAGGTTTGCCCGAGAGGTTAAGGGGGAAGACTTAAGATCTTCTGTACATCAGTACGCGTGGGTTCGAACCCCACAGCCTGCATTTAATTTTCTTTATGTAGTAGTTATTTGGGTAAAATCTTTTCTTTTGTTTTTAGTGCTAAAAATCCAAGTGCAATTAGGATTAGACTCATAGGTCATTGCAATCTGAATTTTTAAAAATCTTCAAAATTGTGTGTAGATGTCAACGATAAAACTCAGTTCAATTTTGCAATTCAATTTTAAAATGTTTCGTCATATTTATTTAATTACATTACCTAATTGATTATTTTCTATCATTACTTGTAAGCATTCCAATTTCTTTTTACATGATTTCATCATTTCATAAAGTTTAAGCCTTTTCCGCACAAATTTACTTCTCATTTCTTATTCCAAATAGAGTTCAAACTTGTTCCGATTCCAAATAGAGTTCAAACTTGTTCTGGTGCACACGTCATACATGAACAGTGGACTGCAATACCAATTATAATAGCTCGACCCATTATTATATGGATGGACCATTGTAACTCAAATATAATATAACGTACCCCGTGACTAAAAACTCTTGAACATATATTCTACATAAGTTACACTCAATTACTCTTGATTTTTGATATTCAGTTCATTCATAGCCACATTATCCACTCCTTGGAGTTGTTCGTTCCTTACTCAGATTTTCTAGTCCGATGCTACCGACTCAAGAACAAACCCTTGCACAAACAATGTCATAAGAAATCAAACAATTTCATTCCATATGGTACATGGAAAAGGTCTGTATACCTAAAAGAACGACTTAAAACTACCATTTGGCCCCTCAATATTCTGAAGATGTCTGGTATCCCCAACTTTCAACTTCATGATAAATGCAGACAATCTTATTTTCAGTTCCAGAGAACAAGTGCCAAAAAACTAAAAACTAGTCAATTCAGAATCAATACCAAAACCATTCAAAAAGTTACCGATATAAGATAAAACAAGCTCAACTAGGTGTAATTCCATATGAGAAAACTCATCAGTACAACACTGTTCTTCAACCTCAGAACAAAACTTCTGTAAAAAAATTATTAGTAAAAAGGGTCGTGGTTAAACCCGATTTTACATTAACTTATTGCCATCACCTAACACATTTAACCTCCAAAACAGCATCATTTTGTAAAATCCCCACACTGATCTTAGTAGGGTTCAACAGGGGTCCTGAAGTTTAGTCCAGCATAAACTGCTTCTGAGCCAAGCTCTTCCTCAATTCGCAACAGCTACAAAAAGGACAGCAAAAATTTAGTTAATTGGGGTGTCAAAAAAGGTTGTTGTATTATGATAAAAATACAAGAAAAATTATAAATTGTTTTAAGAGTAATCTCCCTAAACGGTGGTGTTGGATCTGAAGCTAACCTGGTTATACTTGGCAAGACGTTCAGATCTGCAAGGTGCTCCGGTCTTGATTTGACCCTGCTCATTCAAAACAAAGAAAAGGACGACTTCAGAAAATTCAAGACTCAAAAGGAAAAAGAGCAGCAGAATTGAACTATAATGGTGCATAAAAGTCGAGCTTTCGCCGAAAAGTAGAATTACCGTGGCCAAACCAACGGACAAATCAGCAATGAAGGTATCCTCGGTTTCACCACTGCGATGGCTGGCCATCACACCCCATCCAGCTCGCTTGGACATTCTTACTGCTTCAATGCTCTCAGTTACAGATCCAATCTGGTTCACCTGTTTCCATAAGAAAGAATAATAAGTTCTTAATTCCTAAAAACAAATAAATGATATAGTACGAATTCCAGGGAAAAAAAGTCGGAATTACCTTCAGGAGGAGGGCATTGCATGCCTTGTCATTGATGGCCTTCTCAACCCTCTGTAATGGGAACAAAGTCAGCAGATGTACCAAAAAAGGAAGAGAAAGTTAAATGCATCCATAAAGGGGCCAGCAAAAATTTATCCCACCTTAGGGTTGGTGACTAAAAGATCATCTCCCACAATTTGTACTTTCTCGCCGATTTCAGCGGTCATCTTAGCATAGTGCTCCCAGTCATCCTGGTCAAAGGGATCTTCAATTGATAGAATAGGATACTCAGAGACAAATGACTTGTAGAGGTCCTTGAGTTTGTCGCCTGAGAGCTTGTGTGCACCGTTGTTGTTCTGTGTAAACAGAGTAAAAAAAAACAAGGATAGGATCAGAAAGAGTAGATAACGATTAATTCATCCAAGACAATTCTTATGAAACCAGCAAGCTTGTCACAATTGAGTATATTACGGTAACGTCGTCTAGCTAATCTAATTATGACAATCAGCAATTCAGCAGGCTAAGTTTCAAGCAGCACACAGACAAGAGAAAACACAAGAATCATGGCCATGAGAATCTCACCTCTTCTTTGAAGTTCAAATCATAAGTTTTATCTGAGCCATAAAATTCGGAGGCAGCAACATCCATTCCAATAACCACCTAATGAAATGGTGAAACAATCAGTGCACAGCCCTCTTTTTACCATCAAATTGTTGAAAAACTACAGAAATATCAAGAACGGATATTTAAAAGATGTTTTACTTTGTCTGTGTATCCAGCTTTAGCAATGGCAGTCTTGAGCAATTCAAGTCCTTCCTTGTTTTCCTGCAGATATGCCAATTTCAGATTGTGAGACACTAGTAGCCAAAATAGATGAAAGAGGAAAATAAGCAGCAGCTTAAGATAAAAGATAATCACTAAAAGAATCCTCAACCTGAATATTGGGGGCAAAACCACCTTCGTCACCGACATTTGTAGCATCCTGTCCATACTTCTTCTTGATCACAGACTGAAAATTGATGTGGAAAAAAAAGGTCAGGGGTTATACTATTATTGCAGTTCATTAGAAAATGAAGAATTATATAGTCTCGTGAGGCTTTCGTAATAGGATCGAGAAAAGATTGAAAGAAACTATATTTCAAAAGTAAGGATCTATTAAAATGTAGAGAAAGAAGTATAGAATAGCAAACCTTCAAATGATGGTAAACTTCAGCACCAATCTTCATTGCCTCTTTAAATGAAGAAGCTCCGGTAGGAAGAATCATGAATTCCTGGAGAGAAAAAAGGACAAGAATCTCAATCAATGAACATACTTTGAAGAATAAACCAAATCGGTTGTTCACAAGCATACCTGCATAGCAAGCTTATTTCCAGCATGTGATCCACCGTTGATGACATTAAAGGCGGGGACTGGTAACACCAACTTTTTGTTACCGGCAAGGTTAGCAATGTGCTGCAAGTAAAGTGCTTCTTATCAGAGATCTCCAAGTAACAGGACTAGGAACAAAGAAGAAAATAACTACGCCTATGACATATTTTAAATAGCAATCAGCTATTTTGCTAATTAACTTTCAGGCAAGTACCAAAATTGATTACCACTGCCTTGACTACATTCACACTAAACCACAAATGCGACCACTTGAACAAACAAAAAGATGTTAAAACGAACAAAGAACATACCTTGTAAAGGGGAATACCCTTGGCATGAGCTCCAGCTTTGCAAAGTGCAAGAGAAACTGCCAAGATGGCATTTGCTCCGAGCTAAAAATTCAAAAATACTAGTTTCAGTTGAATGAACTTCCCAATAAATGCAACTGAAAAAAATCAACTAATCTACCTTCTGTTTGCACCATCCCCACTCATTTACAGTTCCATCGAGCTGTTGAACCATGTAGTTATCCAGAGCAGTCTGCTCAGTTGGGTCCTGAAAAGACAAAACAAAACACCTCAGTCCCAATTAAACTTCACCACAATAACCTTGTTCCAGCAAGGTAATGAATCAATCAAACACTAACCTTCCCAATCAAAGCAGGGCCGATAATCGAATTCACATTCTCAACAGCCTTCATCACACAAGTAAGCACAGATCAGCAAATAAATCACAACTAACTTCAAAATAACAAAAAATAACTCATAAAAAAACTCCAATCAACCTTAGAGACACCCTTTCCAAGGTAATCTGATCCTCCATCCCTCAACTCAAGTGCCTCATAAATCCCTAAAATCAACAAAAAATCAATCAACAAACAACAACAGGTCACGAAATGACATCATAAAGAACCGTAAAGCTCAAGCCTGTCGGCTCTGTAAATTCTCTCCCGCCACTCCGTCGTATCTACCACCATATTAACTCATATCGATCTCAATCACTCTCTTCCAAGTTTGCTTAGGACTTCCTCTACCCCTCACCGTACATCACTCGCCAAACCGCAATATAGTAAACCCTGTATATAGTAATACACTTGGGACCGGAACCGGACTGTTTGTATAACAATTGGAAGGTTATTCTTATTTATATAACGTATTCATATACAGATACATATAACTCCTACTTTCGTCCTAATAATTTCATTCCTCACTCGATCTTTCCTCACATGAGTCAAACAGCACCATAATTAGGTCAACAAACATAATAACACCAATCAGAAAACAACATACCGGTGGATGCACCACTAGGAACGGCAGCTCGAGCAAGATGACCGTCGGATAACTTAATATCAGTCTACATCAATCCAATCAGAACACAAACGAATTAAAAAAACAGCTCAAAATGATCAGATTCGCATCAACTAAACAGATCCAAAAATCACATAGAAAGTATCGAAAAACAGTTCAGATTCAAACCTCAACGGTCGGATTTCCACGGCTGTCGAAGATCTGACGGGCCTTAACGGAGACGATGGTTATCGACATGGCCGAAGATTGAGATTAGATCTAGAAGTTTCGAAATGCAAAGACAAGTGTTAAAGCAGCGATTGTTAGCAGGGTTTCAGAGGGGTATAAGTAGATGGCTTTGGATTAATACTAGCCGTTGGATTAGAAAATGGGGTTTATTTTCTGATTTATGTTTTTTTACTTCAAAATTTAAATATATGGTAATCTAATAATGGTCATTTTGGTATATTCTTCTTTATGCTTTTTTTCTTTCTTCTTTAGGGTGTTAATATTTATTTATTTTAATTAAATAATTTAATGGAAAAGAAAGTAATTAAGGGACTTTCCCTTGGGTAGAAAGTTAGGCCAAGTGTGTGATGGTCAAGAAAAGATCTTATAGAGAGTTTGGTAACAACTAAAGACTTGTGACTAATCAACGTGGGGTTGAAACTTGAAATCTTGATAGGCAAGAAATTTTTTAAGTGAAAAATGTTATATGTGTAAACAACGTTGAACTGATTTATTAAAAAGTTTAAATCGTTTCAAAATTAAGAGTTTCGTGCAGTTAAACACTTTGTACTTTCTATTCCTACTTCCTTGAGTAAACTTCGCAATAAATGAGGATGGTGTTGTAAAGGCACACACTAAAGCTGCCCAACTATTGAGTAATATTAACCCCAATGAATATAGTAAGAATCTAGTGTAGAATATCACAGTGAGTTTATATTATTTAGCTAACCAATGCTTGAAAGTAAGGTTATTTTAAAGTACTTAAACAGTCATGCTTGGAAATGGATGTTATTAATGGGATAGATTTTGGAGGTTAAAAAGCTTCCGTTTTAGTTTCACCAATTCGGTGGAATTTAAAAGTTAAATAATTAACTTTCCCTCTCCTTTAATGAATATAGTCAAACCTCCATACAATCAAAACTTAAGTCAGATTTTATGTTCCTAAAACTGAATGGACGTGATTTGCTTCTCTTTTCTTTACTAAGTAAATCACCTCACTCGAGGTTCAACTCATAGTGATAATAAAAAGCAACATGTTAATTTGTTTCTGAATTGTAGTAGCATCCACAATCGAGGTTCGAGTAGGCTACATGATGTAACACTAACCATAATAGTTGTGTAACAATGTTAAAATGGTTCTCAATTTTGCTCGTTTGAGAATATTTTTCGAGCCTGACATTTGTGAAGGCACTAGAATCTCTTGGGGTTCAATCTGTTAGAGATTGTATTCATGAGTTGAAAAAGATATTAATAAATGAAGTAATTACAGTCGAGTTTGATGATTACATTGTCTGTATGTCAAGTAGCAATTGAGAAAGTCTTAAACTTCATATAATTAAAACTGTTTTATCGTTTAGGAAGTGACTGTTATGAGAACATCTCTTTTGTAAATTTATGAATACCAAAATTTATTTAAAATAAGATCATCTTTCCATCTTCTCTATGCGTAGTTCTATGGATCTAACTAATAGACATGTGATACTTGTACACTTTCTAATAGACATATGGCTATTTGTACACTTTTTGTTTTTACGGTAATCATCTTTCAATGAGATGATATATATGCTTTTCTAATTTCATTGGACATGTCTATTGCATTGGTTTGATAGTAGAATTTTTTTTCTTTTTTTTTTCTTCTCAAAGTAGGTATTTTTCCTCTAAAATTGTGTAATAATTCTAATATTAGTATATAACAATTTAGATTATGATATAATTAAAAATTAATCGGACTTAGTATAATTAACAAATACATATAACTTTTGTTTAAATTATAGAAGAATAAAAATCAATGACATCAGTCATCAAGCTTGCCTAAACATGCTTGTTCTTGCGCATGCTATATTGGCTCAAGAAGTTGACTATTTATTTGTTTTTCTAATTAAACACTAATCAGTAATTATAATCACTACTATGTTATCAATGACAGTCGTCAATCCATACCAATATTTAAGTTTTCTTTCTGAAAATAATAATAATTTACCTTCTATAATAATTTATCTCTAAATATTAAGTAGTGTTAAAAATTGTGAGATCATAGGCCAAGCTCTACTATCCTGACAGTTATCGAGCTTGTTCTTTTACAAAGACCTTCAATATGATAAATATTATTATAATTATAATATATATGTTTCTCTTTACTATATCTAAGTTGCTCTCTTTCCCTTTAAACTTTGATTGTCGGGATGTTGTCAGGGCTCGACCTACCACACATGAGAAGTCGGATAAAGCAAGACATACGTTGAACTACATTCCGAGAACATCATTTATATTCACTTTATCATTACGAAAACAAATTCCAAATTATTTATCAAACTTAACTACATTCAATAAATCAAATTAGCATGTTTTTGTTCCTTTATCTATTGGTGTAAGCTATGTCTACTTTGTTTGTACTTTGTCCTATTTACCATTAGATTAGATTTTATGGTGAACAAAACAAAGTAATGGTTACTCCATAGAATTTTCCTTTATCTATTATATTTACAAGTCCATTGTAAAACAGACAAATAGTATATTACATCATAAATAACAAGAATTGTAGACCTCTCGCCCATACCTCTATCCTTAATTATGGCATTTAGCTACTCACTCCCCACAAAGTCCGGTTTTTTTTTGTCTTTTTAAGTTCATAGGATACGTCAAGTCGGTTTAATTCCAGTGTTTATAAATTAGGTACCCGATGTTTCCTAAATTGTTTGGTAAATTATTTTTTCTATTATTATTATTGAAGTATTTAAGATAAAATCATGCAGATTTGACATATTGTGAAGAAATTAATCATATTGTTTAGACAATAATTATATTAGTATTAACGAGGTGCAGATTATGATGTTGGCCCAAAGTTCAATACATTCATGAAAAACTGCACCAGTCGTGTTAGAAGATGTTGTGACCGAACATGACGAATTAAAAATTTATAGAGGCTAGTAAAACGGTTGAGGACCGCTGAAGCCCCATCGACATACATATGAAGATTCGTCGGATTTTTTAGACTACAAACAGTTTGATCGATCGAGTATAATCTTTATTTTAAGCGTCTAAATTGGAGTTAGAGAATCAAATCGTCTATATCGTTTAAAACACCGATACTTAAGTGTTCAACAACCATAGAAACAAGAAACTAGTGAGCACGTGAGTCACGTGAGAAGCTTCTCCTACCCTTCATTGTTCCCTCCGCCCCTTCGAAGCGCCAAAAAAACAATCCTCATATCCAGGAGGAGCCTCCTCATCAACCAAAAAAAAGTCTCCATAGAAATTATCTCATCTCAACAACCAAATTTCCAATGGCCGCCGCCACCATCTCCGCCTCCCGCCTCCTCATCTCCGCCGCCACCACCACCACCACCGCCGCCGCCAAATCCTTCCTCCACCCAATCTCCCTCTCCTCCAAGCCCTCAATTTCCACCCTCCCCCTCAAACTCAAACCCCTAAAATTCAAAACCCTAACCACCAAATCCACCCCAACCACCACCCTTTCAATCTCCGCCACCATCTCCGTCGGCGACAAGCTCCCCGACGCCACTCTCTCCTACTTCGACTCCGACGGCGAATTACAAACCACCACCATCTCCTCCCTCACTTCCGGGAAGAAAACCATCTTATTCGCTGTCCCAGGGGCTTTCACCCCGACGTGCTCCCAGAAACATCTTCCCGGGTTTGTTGAGAAGGCGGCGGAGCTGAAATCAAAAGGGGTTGATGTGATTGCTTGTATTTCGGTTAATGATGTGTTTGTTATGAAGGCGTGGAAGGAGAATTTGGGAGTTGGGGATGAGGTTATGTTGTTGTCGGATGGGAATGGCGAGTTTACGGGGAAGATTGGGTGTGAGCTTGATTTGAGTGATAAGCCCGTGGGGTTAGGTGTTCGGTCGAGGAGGTATTCGATTTTGGCTGAGGATGGTGTGGTTAAGGTGTTGAATTTGGAGGAAGGTGGTGCGTTTACGTCGAGTGGAGCTGAGGATATACTTAAAGTTCTTTGAGGAGAATGGTGAGATTTAGTTCGTTTTTCGTATGAAGTTTTTGAATTTTGTTGTGTTATGAGTTAACTATAATAATGTGGATGAAATGTAGCTTGAATTTCATTTTACGAGAGTAGAAATTGCTCGATTTGTAAGTTTTTTGTGTGCTTTCCTTTGATGAAATGCGGTGAAAATTGAAAATGATTGAACTTGTTCTAGTTTGAGCTAGATGGACAGTTCTCTTTATTAGTGTATCCGTGCCCGTGTACACGTATCTGTTTACGACACCGTGTTCGTTCTATTTCCATTCTATTATGAAACTTATGTTTTAGAAATAGCATTTCTCTATGTCCGCCACCATGTCCCTCTTTGTGTCCGGGGAACATAGGTTGGAGCAACTTCTTTGTGGGTTGGGTGTATCTAGCTTTTATGGCTTACTTGTTTTACCCATTTCAGTGGATTAGTCTTTTCTTGAGGGACAGTGGATTAGTCTATTGAACATTTAACCAAGAAGTTTCAGTTGGAACACCATAAATGACCAAACAGAATGTAGAACATCAAGTATAGGTGCCAATTCGTGAATGTGTTGTGCCAATAGCTAGATCAGTGTCGAGTGACTCGCTCCTAACTCTACCTAAACTTTTTGTATGATAACTATGTTAACCCAGTCGGGTCCTTGTCGTGTTCCCAAGTAACATGTAATTTAACTATGTCAACAGTGAGATTTAAACAAAACACTAACCCGTAAATTCTGGTTAGTTCGTGTCATATTGTCGAGCCATGCTTACCTCCTCCAAACAATTTTGAGGTTGCTCTATGGAGTGCAAGGCTATCCTGGTGACTTGTTGGTTGAAAGTAGGCAGTTAGACTAACAAGGTTTGTGTTAATCACTTGAAATAACTCAAGTTTTAGTTCTCTGTTCTTTTCCTCTCTATTTTCTCTGTTTTAAGCTTCTTCATAGACATCTGTTATAAATCATCCCCATCCCCCCCGCCCCATGGTAACGGCTCCCCATTTACATCCATGAAATCCCCGCCCCATTTACATCCCCAATTTATGCTCTTGGGTTGCTAATTCTATATGGGTAAAACCCATATCCTGGTCCATGCATTCGTCTAGTTTGTTTACTTGTCTAGAAAAGTCAACTAACCAATGTACTTTGAGAATGTTGTATTAAACCTTTGACATTTCTTAAATTAACGCAGTGACTCACTCTCTCAATTGAAGTTTTTGTCTTGGATTACAACTCAAGCTCAAAAACTCGATCTTAGGCGCGATTTATATCACTTAACCATTCGAGTCACTTTTAAATGTTGATGTTGATCAAGAGTTTAGATTATCTTGAATTACATTTAAAGAGGTACGAAATCCGGTTACTAATAGGAAATTTTAGTTTCTTATACAAGTACAAATGCCGTGATAATTATCATGGATTTTGCCATTTTATATAGCCGAAGTATATGGGCTAGAAAAGTAGGACGTTATATAGTAGGCCTTAATGTGTTCTGAAATAGAAGAAAATATAAAAGAAAGGCATTTAAGATGATGCGTTTATTTGTTGGGCCAAACCAAGTGGATTGAATTATTAATGACCCCAACAATAGAATGTTTTGTGGTAGCATTATAGCATTCAAAGTTATTAATTTAATAATTCAATATGATCAAGGTTAAAGCATGAGTTGACCCATACTTTGTTGAAATTGCAGGTTTGGTAATTTATAAGGGTATATATAAATACGAAGGACCCATTAACCTACTACCTTAATGTTTTGAGTTGATATAATCTCAAGTCCATGAGCTTCACAAAGTTCAAAGTTCCCCCTCAATTATAAAGCCTGCTCGGATCCTAAAAAGTTGTATTAGAAACCAATGACTATAAGTTCGTGCCCGAATATTGATTTCGTATAGTTGATCATTACTTTGGTGAATTGCAATATTCAAAAACAAAGAATTGCACAACTAATGGTACATTTCGGAGTACGTACTCTCGTAATTATATGAAAAAATAGGCTTCACAACTTTTATTATTATAAATAACTCTTGCATCTATACTCTGTAAATCAGTATCGATTTAAATTCTCTCGTGAACCTAAACTTGCAATCAAATGACTAAAATATACAGAAATTAGCAGAAAGAATGCAATTTAACTATTGGAATTTTCCCATTTCTGTTTATTCCTTTCCAAAGCCAATACCAACAAGAAAAAAGAAACACAAAAAGAAGAAAATTTTCTTCACTCTCTTTCTATAAAATATTCAAATTCAAAAAACAACATTTCATTTCACAAACCTGTGTAGTGTAGTTTCCATATAAAAGTGTACTTGAATATTCACAAGGGAAACTAATATTTATGCTCAATTCTAAAAGAATATTACCCTTTCCTTTTCCTTTTTTACACCAAATCAGAAAATTTCACCTTCAAAAGCCATTTTTTGCCCCAATTTCAAGAAGCTAATGGCATTATAAGGGGACAAGAATGAATTTTTACCACAAAACTGCACCAACTGAACCAGATTGTCACACTAAGATTGTGGAATGAAGGTTCCAACATAACCGAATCCGACAATGAAGAAGGCGATTGCTTGCATGTAAAGATACAAGAAGTAATGGTTTTTCCCGAACGCGACATCGTAGCAACCGCAGAAGAAGAGGAAAAATCCAGTTCCGAGCTCTAGCAGATGCAATCTATCATAATTGAATTAATGTCACATTAAAATGTGCAAAGTTCAGGAACCAAAATGTGAAATACATTAAAGTGTGAGTACTGTATGTGTATTATAAGAAGTGAAGAAGTAAAAGTTTACCTTTCTCCAAATCTAAAACGGGGTTTCTTTTGTGTTTTTGAGCCTTTTGGTTTGAGAGCATCCCCTAATTTCTCGGTCACAATCCATTCATTAACTCGGCCGGCTTCTAACAAACCAATGAATGTTGCCTTTGTCCGATGCAGTGACATTACATTCTCAAATAGGATCCAGAACACCATTAGATGCAGTGATCTGCAACAACAACCAAATAAAAAATCAATCAATCAAAGAAGAAAGGGGCACCGATAGTCAGTGAAGTTTAAGGTACATTTTGTAAAGGTCATAGAACTTCATTTTCGGTCAAATATGCATAGAAAAGCTCAACAGAATGCTAGTGTGACCAAAAACAGAATTGAATATTTGATAACAAAGCATCATGTTGGATATATTTAACTTTTTAAGGCGTATATGACACCCGGTATCAAATGCAATATTAGAATCCTGGGTGGCCAATTTCGCTCCTAGATAGGTATACAAAAAAAAAATTCCGCTAGAATTTTTTTATGGTGAAATTTTCCATTATACCTCATACGTTTTGTAAAAGGGGGTAGAAATGAATTCTTTTCACGAAAATTGATATATTCCAACGCTGTTTGACACATTTCTCATGAAATTGTCGTCGGAAATCAACTTTTACAGGAACATTCTCAAGTCAAAGAGAGCCAGAAGCACATCTTGTAGGAGTGATTCCAACATATGGATCAAAAACAACTACTCGTAAAAGTGGTTTCAGAAGCCGGGAATAAGGTCCGAGCCCCCTCCCTAAATGCGTCCCAGACACATACATATGTCATGTGGTACATCCTAAACCACTACTATAGCTTATCATGATGCTTAGCTGACATATAATCAACTCATTTATGTGTCACATCAACATTCCTAACACATTTTGGTACACGTTTGATGACACATTTGGACTAATATGGTCAAGTTGTGAATCAAATTGATGGGTGAAATTTCACATAGTTTATGAAGTTAGCAGAGTTTAAGGATAAGGTAGTTTAAAGAGGTAAAAAACAAACCTAGGAGTTCCAACAGCATTGAGAAGAGTAATGATAGAAGGAATATAGACAGCCCCCCACTTTGGAACTTCAACTTCTGGCACCAATACAGTTGCAGGTAACACCACACAGTAAAACACAAAAGTTACTATGTGGGCTACTATTTTTCTCACCATGAAGAAGCTGTAAATCACATGAACCTTCTTCCATGTTGTCACTTTCTGCAACAAAATCAACAACAAAAAGTTTCATGTGATTAGATCGTTAAATATCTTACATTGGTTAGTTGTAAACATAACGATTCATTTTCAAGCAAAAGACAATCGTCTTTAAGGTGTCGTTTGGGGTTAGTTATTTAATCAAACGAGACAATCATTTTTCGCTTTTTCGGGTGAGTTAAATTCCAAGTTGATAATTTTAGTGATGTAGCTCACCTTATTAAACATGATTTCTCTTAACATTTTCCTGAAGAGGTTAGCAGGGCCACAAGACCACCTATGTTGCTGATATCTATATGCCTTCAATGTGCTTGGCAATTCATTTTTCACCTGTAAATTCAATTAAACAAAATTAAAGAAACTTAATAAATTATACATTCAAAATTTTAATTATTAGTATATAATATTTTTCTTAATTCAATGCAAGACAACATAAATAAAAATGTCCTACAAAGAATTAAATTATGAAGCTAAAAACAGATTAATGGCCTCAAAATTGAGCTAAAGAAAGCTCCTTCATTTCCTTGAAAATGATGGGCTATCTTATGAGCACATGAGGTTGTCAGATTTGGCAGCATAAATTAATAATTACTTGACTAATTAAGTACTTTTCAGACATAATAATTGCTTAATAAACCTCAATCATAAATAAGCCTAAAATAAAAGAAATACTACTAGTAACAAATAAAAATAATAGAAGTACCTTAAGATTGGAAAGGTACAAAAATTTCCAGCCCTTAAGACTAGCTCGGACAGCAAGGTCCATATCCTCCACAGTGGTCCTATCTTTCCACCCTCCTGCTTCATTTAGTGCTGCTATTCTCCACACTCCCGCTGTCCCTATTTTACGATGCACCGAATGCAATATAAGTATCAAATATTTTATAGTACGAACATACGATCAAGTAAATTCATATAAACGGGTGCCAGATTCACTAAATTAATATTTCATAGATAATCGGGCCAGGCTGGGCCCACTCACACATTAAATCTCAATTCCAACCCCATAATAAGTGGTCGAATGCAAGTTTGGGCCTCGGCGAGCCTATTACCATTTTTATATTGAGGAAATAGGTCGTAATTCAGGTTTCATGTTTCCAATTCCGCCCATTTTGAAGTGGGTTTGGACGGGTATCCGGACTCGTGAACATGTTAATCGGGAATAGTAATTAAATAGTTACCATTGAAGCCAAAGAAGGCATAAGTAGAGGATCCCACTTCTTGCTCAACAGTGAAATGATAATCTAACGACATTTCTTGCATTCTCGTCATCAAGCACTCATCAGAATTCACTGCACAAAATTTTAAAAAAAACAAAATAAATAAGCCAAGTCACCAACATATTTAGCTGGCATTACACATAAATATTCATTGACAATGATTTTATTTATCTATTTATTACAAAACAAATAATGTTTTGTACAAAAACACCAACTATTTTTTAGTGTCGGTTAGTACAAATTTGACACTGACATGATCTGCTGGTCCACCATTAATTTTTGCACATGCACCTGCTTGCTTGAAGTTTCAAGATGATTTTTTATTTTTTTTAGAGGAAAGTAAAATATAGATGTTTTTTTTGACAGCAGTAGAAGCAAAGAACAAAACAAACTAACTATGGACTATTCTGGGCAACAAGAGACCAGTATAGTCATCAAACAATAAGTGCTGACATTTGTGAAATCCGGTGACTAGAATAGGCGGGGTAGATTCCAGCACCGAACACTAGCGACAGTTTTTTGACCACAATCGGCAACAACTTCAATCACTGGTCGTCAAAAAGCAGCGACAAGTGACGTTACTTTCCAACCACCGTCAATGGTGTTTTCCTGTCACTATTGGTCGACGGTGTAATGATTTGGTTTAGAGTTTATGGTATCGAAGGAGAAAGACATGTATAAGAAGCGATTTTATGGGATGACGATGATAAAAATAAACTGAATCTCACATCAGAACTAGAGAGAGAACGACTCGAATTTATAAATAAAATGGAAGTCTAATACATGCATGACATGTTTTAAAGCCGTGTGATCTAATAGTTTTGATTTGAGAGAAAATAGACAATATCTACATAATATTAGACCTACATGCTATAGACATGTATAGAATATGCACCAAGGCATAAGCTATAAATATTAAATTCAGGGGAATAATAAATTTCACTTTTCCTAAGTTGAGAAACTCTTCAATATTAAAAACTTGAGAAAGAAATAGATAGAAAAGTTGTTATTCTAAGTGTATGAGACAAGTATACCCTTTGTGACATTCTTGAATGGCCAAACATGCCCCCTAGACACCTAGACATTTCATATTTTGATATTCATGGAACCATTTCCATGCCAAGAAAATAGAGGAGACATTGACATTTGCAGCTTTTGCAGGGATAAAAAGTGTAAATAGAAAATGTTCCCAAAATGCAAAAAATTAGCATATGGTAGATAGATCACATCACATGGAACCATCCATTCTTGGTGGTCCATTTTCTTCCAACCCAATCTTTCCTTGTGTATTTTTATGTTTTCTATAAATAAAATCATTTCATGTCCTCTTCTCCTCTCTTATGGAAGACAAAGAGGAAGAATAATTAAAAATAAAATCAATTTATAATTTGTCCAAGTCCTATAAAATAAAATTGAATTATTATGTTAATGTTTGTGAAAAATATTTATAAACCTTTGTACAAAATAATTACAGTTAAGTTATGATTTTTTTATATACATTTAAAATCACAAATATTAAAGAAGTAAACATATTTGCAACGGTTCTAATGGTATGGTGATATAACATATATAAAATGATGCATGTAAAGTATGCCTAACAACATAATTAAATGCTCTAAGAAAGTAATATCACATGGATGAAATGTGACTCAATAAAATAATTGAGAAACTGTAATGTTAAACTTGGTCTATTAGCGAATTTTAGCCATGCAAACTAACAAATATATAATTCAAGATTTTTACGTTAATTTGTCATATTTAAAAGTTGACATAACAATATTGAATCAAACTTTCAACTAGCGAGTCTGTATATCTTTTGATAAGATTTAAAATTGACAAGTTTAGTTATGTGACAGATCGGAGTGTAATTTAAGATTATTAAATCATGTTTATGATTTTGTTCAAGTCAATCGGACTTAATTTTAATATAAAGGATTCTCTTGAATTTAACCTAAAAAATTAGATTGATTTTCTTGAATTTAAAGAGACTTGTTGGTCATTTCAAGTTGTTCAAAATAATTTAATGGTAATTTAAATTTGTATAAATCAATCTATTAAGTTTCAAGCTTACTTATAAGTTGTAAATTTAAAATGATGTGCATTTGAATTTATTGATTTTTCTTTTGTTTGTCTCCTATGTTTTTTCAGGAGTCTAATAATTTCTAAATAAATTAAAAAACTTAAATTTTTTTTATAAATTCACAACTAATGGATTTTTGTATATATTATTAAGTATATTAAGCTTTTCTTGAATAAATAAATTTCCTAACTAATTATGTGCCTTAAATTTCAGTATTAAATGACCAACAAGTATACTACCTAAAGCTTAAAAAATAATGTGCTAGTGGGCCCCTTTTGAAGCAAAAACACACCATTTCCTACGTGGCAAATCTAGACATGGACAGCGTGGAATGGACCACAAACCACTACCCAAACATACAAAACAAGACCCACCGACAGTTTCTTGAAAACTGTGAAATCATATCATAATTAAGAACTAAACTAAGTTTTTAATCATGGTCTTAATCAAACAAACCTTATAAGAGAATCACTCGGGATTAGTCAATGCAGTCGAAATTATTATCATTGTGAACCAAAAAAATTATGAACTAAACGAAGTTTTATGGTTGTAAATTAAAAACAAACAAACCGTAGTAGAGGATCGATCGTAATTAGTGAAATCAAGATTAATATTAATAACAATTTAATTAATTAATGCAAAACATGTGTTCAATTAAGTGAGTATTACTTACCAAATTTCCAACGAGCTTGGATTAGACCGAGTTCAGGATTATGGACTAAGAAGGGGATAGTCCGCCATAGAAAGTCGGGTTCAGGCTGAAAATCGGCATCGAAAATGGCTACGTAGTCACAACTTTTGACATAGCTTCTTTTCATGCCTTCTTTGAGAGCGCCAGCTTTGTATCCATTTCTGTTATCTCTTATTTCATATTTGATGTTAATGCCTTTGCTTGCCCATCTTTGGCATTCTAGCTCCACTAAGTCCTACATTTATTATGCAAATTAAGCAAAGATTAATTAACTAAATATTGTGGCTTAAGTTGAAGGTACCATTAAAATGTGGGATACTCAACTATACTTAAATTTACAAGAAGACATCACAATTAAAACTTTAACTAATGAACAATCTAAGTGTCGAGTGTGACACTTTGATTAAGTATTGATCAATATTGTGTGAATGGAAAATATTTCAGAGCACGGAAATCTATTTCGAGCCATTTAGGCCTCCCCTTTAAAGATGGATTTCCGCAGCTAAAAAGATGTTGTGATAGGCTCCGCGTAGCCGTCTTTCTAGTGTTCTTATTCTAACGATATATGAAACCAGAAATTTGTAGAATTAGACATAGTAAATATCCTAGAAATGAGTTGTCCAACACTTAATTAGACAACTTTTTTGAAAAAAATAAATCAGACAACTTTAATACCATATTTAGAAATTAAATTAAGCTCAATTTGACCACACTAACTATTAACTTAAAGTTGTAAATGATTCTTTTATTTTTAATCACTTAGCTACCCTTAAAATCTCTAGTAAAAACCTAACCGTATAAACTTAAAACTGGATTATCCTTATTTTATTTAATTTTTTAAAAACATAGAATCATTGTTATTTTAAAAAGATTCAAATTTTACAATAGATAAAAATGAATTTATATTTTTTTTGTCAAATTTCTAAAAGGATGGTGAAATTGTATAAAAACCATAAATAACTAAAAATAAATAATTTTTGGATTTTGGGATAGATTAAGTAAGAAATAGATAGTTACTTACTTTGATAGTTGGGTCAGTAGAATCATCAAGAACTTGAATAATAATCCGATCAGACGGCCAAGAAAGTCCACAAGCAGCTCCTATAGAAAGTTGATAAACCTGCAAATAATTACATCCAAAACCATCATATTATATATTAATCACATTAAAATTGAGAAAAATTCACAACTCTCTTAGAGTAAAGTTTTCTTCAAAATTATAAACGTAATTGATGTAAGCCCTATTTACAATGTGATAAAAGATGCAAAGCTGTATTTATAACTAAAAAATTACGTATCTGTTACGAAACGCTCTATTCGAATTAGAAGAATTCAGAACCTCTTTTAAAAATTTAAACTAAACAAAATAATACATAACCTATTTACAATATAATAAAGAAAATAAAAAATCACATTTATAATTAAGAGAATATGTATTCCGAAAACCGAACCTCTCTTTCGTTATACATAGGAATCTGAACAAGGACCATAGGATAACACGAGTTTCCCAACTCAACATCATCCTTAATCGGCTCCCATTTATATCTCTTCTCGGGTTTTCGCCCGAAAATCTTCACAAGTGTAATCACAACTCCCATATACACCCTCTCAATGAACAACATTAACGACATTATTAAACAAATCGCCACGGATAATCTCAGTAACGGCACGATCAATGGAGCTCTAATCTGATCCATTATTAGAGCCAATTGGGTGGCTAAATCTCCCTGAAATGCACCTAGTTGATCCATTTTGAGGGTTGCTCTGTTCTCGTGTCGAAAAACAGAGCAAAAGAGAGGAAGATGAGATGAAAATGAAGACGAAAACGCAGTAAAAAGAGTGAAAAATTGGAGATTTTTTATGGGTTTTGGAATATCTTTAATGGGTTGTTTTTTAATTGATGTACATTTAGAAGAATGGGGTTTCTGAATTTGCTAAGTTTTGTTTGTTTCTCGGGAAAGTGAGAAAGTTGAGTGTTCTGCTTCTGTTGGTTTGGAAAAACAGAAGCAGAGAAATGAAGAAGACGAAAATGGAAGAGCGAGAAAAAATGGAGGACATTAATGGCTTTATATAAGCTCACTCTTTACCTGCTCTGTTTCTTTGCTGTTCTTTCTGTATTTATTTTGTGAATTATTATTATTTTATTTTATTTTCATGTCACACTAAATTTATTTAGGTATAGAAAATTATTAATCTTCAACTAAATTCGTAAAAAGATAAGGGGTTTTTGTTATGACCAATAAATATGGATTACAGCTTGTATTAGTGGTTCTACAACTTCTCGTTGAGTCTGCATATCGTAATTTTATTTTTATATCTTTCTACTTTTTATATTTTTCCATTTTCGTCATTTGTAACTATAGCACGTTAAAAAAAAAACCTTTTGTAATCTAATTTGAATTTGACTCTAATATTTTCGGATGAACAAATTATTTTTATTGCTCGAAATTGTAAATTGCATATTTATTTTAACGTTGTTTCATTATTCTCAATCACTTTTTCTTTTTTTAATTTTTGTCCACAAGTGTTTTTTTGGCATTTGCCTTGAGGTAAATTTTATACTATAAACATAACCGAGAACTATCTTATAGTAAAACTATCTTTCCCCTTATAATTTAACCTCATATTAACCTCATGGGTGTTAAATGTAAAATGCGGTGTTGGTGTTTTTTCTATTATAAAATAAAAATAAAATGTATACAACAAGTGTTCTAGTATATAATGAAAAAGCACAAATCATAAGAAGAATGTGGGCAAGTGATACATTATTGGTGGCATATAGATCTGAATTACTTTAGTATTTTCTAATAATAGACTGGTATTTTCTTCTCTAAAAAAAAAAGTGGTATTGTTACTTATTTCGTTAATAAATAATCCATCTAGTTTGCAATATTATTCTTTTAAATTTTATTTTTTTGAAGGATTTCTTTTAAAGTTATGGGAAGTAGATTAAGTTTAGCTTTTCTAAAAAAGAAAAGAAAAAAAAAAGTAGATTCAGATTTCATTATTGAGAAAATGAATGCTAAAAAAATAAATAGATTAAGTTAATAATTTAAATTTTAGCAAGATAATATATAACTTAAGGGATATTCTATGGTCACTTTGTTTTTCACAATGTAACTATTACTTTGTTTTGTCAATCATTGGATCATGGGTTAAAAACTAATCCAATGGTGAAAAAGACAAAGTATAGACAAAGTAAGGGAAAAACAAAGTGACCATAGCCTACACCATAACTTAATATTTTTTAAAATATAATATTTTTCATTCTTTTAAAAGGAAGCGTACTTTTTTTAATCAATCAGCGAAAAATTAATATACAAATAACTTTTAAAAAACTGCGGAAAAATAAATGAAATAAATGACAACAAAACAAGCTTTATAAGCGAGCTAATGGCTCAACAATGAATATTTGCTATTAGTTTATTAATTTTGTTCTTTTACCTTTATCAAAAAAAAATTAATGGAACAAATATATCTCTACTAATATTGTGAAACCAGTAAAATAAATATATTTTTAAATGTTTTAATCAAAATTAAGGCTATTTATGTCAATATATATAAATTAAATATATTGGTAAACTCAGGTAAAACTCATATCACCTACTGGCCGGCACCTGACGGAATATTCTCGGAATAAAGTTTCTTATTTTCTTTTTCTTTTTATCTTAATTTGTTTTTTCGCAACCTAACTTATTATTAATATAATTATAAAACTTTGGAGAACATATCAACTTTCTAACTAAAATTACAGTGTCGGTGTAGCATTTGATATTAATGTGCGTTTTATTATTTGATTATACTAATAATTATTCTTTTAATTTTTTTAAAAAAAAATTCTTGGTCCACACATTATGTTTTAAATATTTCTTTAATTTCTTTGCTTATTATAAGTCAATCATTTTCTTAAAGGCAAAAGCATTCTTAGACCCCTTAATATTATTATTTTTGTTGATTAAGTATTCAAAATTTTTTTTATTATATTTTTAATTAGTTGTGAATATCTAATTAGATCGTGAAAAACGATGCTCTTGATCGTTTGTGTTTGAAATATATTTTTGTATAGTTTGAAATGAAGTTTTTATAATTAGTATATAGCTCAATAGAATAAAACATGCTCATAAGCTGTTAGAAATACAAATTCTAAAAGATAAAAAAAAAAACTAAACAAATACCTTGTTGCTCGATTTTTACGTTGAAAGTTGAATTTTCAACTAATTACCATAGTCTTAATAACATAACGTTAAAAGCATAAAATTTACATGGATAAATTGCATTCCTTGCCATCAAAATTTGCACTTGCTTTTATTACGGTATTAAATTTCAAAACTTGATATTATAGTATTTGAATTTTACACTTACTTTCATTCATATAGCTTATTTTGTCGTTGATAAAATATAATTGACTAAAAACGATCTCCAAATGAAAAAATTTAATATTTAAAGTTATTCAAGTTCTTCGAATCATAATTTTAAATTTTAAAATCACGATTTTCTAAATTTTTTCTTTCTAGATAACTATTTCTTTCTCTTATAAGGGTATCTAAATAACCTTAAAATCAAAAAATAAAAATTCAGAATTAACTTATAATATAGTTTCTACAAACTATACAATGGAAAGCAGTCTAATATTACGGATGATATTTTAATTGATGCTATAAAAGGACTTGAATGAAGAAACAAGTACAAAATCCAGGAGGCATGTAGTTTACCCAAATTTACATATTAGGCCCTTAATTCTGTAAAATATAGTTATAGCAAAGCTGAATATGATTCTTCTTACATAAAAAAATTAAAAATATTCATATCAATCATTTAACAGATGTAAGATGACAAAATTAAAAAAGGTTCCTTCAATGAGAAGTGACTTCATCACTCTTCCACCACATTTAATATTTCTTTTTCATTTTTCCATATGTTTTTTGTTTTGTCTATTCGTGTACATAGTTTGCTTTTAATTGTCCAATGTGTGAAATCCAAAATATGACAACAAATTAACGTTAAAGAGGTATATTTAGTTGCAACACTGAAGGAATCATAATAAGAAGTTTTGCATGAAATAATCTCATGTTAGTACAAAAATATAATCCAGTTATACGCTATAAAAATATGTAAATTTATTAAAAAAATCATTTGAGTTTCTCGATTTTCGAGACAACTTATATAACGAGTCCCTCAATTATCACAAAGTTAACCTAAAGAATTCATTCACATTGATTTGACACAAACTTGTTTGACACATGGTTGATGATTATATAAAATATTGTCATGTCACATTTTTTATACAAAAGGACCATATCTCCATTAAATGGAGAGATGGAGGCAGATGAATGTAGGTATTTGGGTCATTTGCACCAAAAAATTGTGACATGACAGTATTTTGTACAACCAACGAACTATATGTGAAATAACTTTCTGTTAAGTCAACGTTTAATTGAAAGACTCAATAGGTCGGCCCGAAAGTTGAGAGACTCAAATAACTTTTTGAACAAGTTTGAGAATTTGTATATAATTTATGCCTACTTATACAATATTCTAACTAACGCAAAATAAAACTTGACAAATAACCAACAAACTAGTTTTGAATCTTACATATCATCATAGAAAAGTAATGCGTGTCAAATTGCTTATAGTTTTTTATGATAACATATCAAAAAAACAAATCAAGAATTTAAACCAATTAACGAATTATCATCCTTAATATTTAGCTTCACCTGATTGGACGACTATGAAAGGAATCTTCTATAATATATTTAACCAAAGTTCAGTAAGAACTCCATATATAACGACTAAACGAGTAACATGGAAAACGAGACTAGTAAAACTATTCACAACTTTGTTGTTTTCAATATCGAGCTTATCTGACTCGATGACTATGGAAGCAATATTGCAATGTACATATAACTAAAGTTTAATAAGGATCCTTTGATATATGGTTCAAACTTCCATTCCTGCAAAGTTTTTTTGAACCACAACCTCGCTTTAGTCTCACCAAAATCACATATTTACGTACTAAAACACATTATTTGTCAGTTATTTGATAAAAGCAAAAACTTGAAGGGCCAGATTGATATTTGATTATAAACTCTGTACTAAAAGTTAATGAATAGCAAATTTTTCTTTTTAATTTGTTTTATTTCATTCTAATTTGGTAAGGTTATTAGAAGGTATTACAGCATGGTCCTAGCATGCTACTTTCTTATTTCTAAATATAGAAGGGTATATAAGTATATAAAAAAGTAAAAACTGTAGGCAATGATTGTTTTGGTCTGTATTTGGACTCCAGTGTTAAAATGTCCATAATTTACGTATTAATCTGTAAATTACCAAAATAATCAACCTATTTAATCACACAATTAAATTACCTTCTATCCAGACACTTTTTAGTTTGCAATTTGTTAATTTGACACCTGTTTATGCCCATGTAATTAACTCTGTATTTCCACTGTTGATGAGGTCAATCTCTGGAATTTTGCTTAGCAATTGAAGAAAAAAACTGTATCAATTAGCTGGATTTTTATTTTTTTGTAAAATGTAAAAAACGAAAAATTGATTGGAAAGAAACAAAAGATTTATTGATAACAAGAAATATTATGATGAAGGAACTTGTGGGTACATATGCACTTAGTTCTCTATAATTTTGATTACTAGATGGAATTTTATTAGTTGACGAATATAATTTGAGTTCTAACAATTTCACTAATCATTGTTGAATTAAAAGTTAAATGTAAAATAAGGTTTTATTGTACGTACTTTACATTCAAAGAACATATGTGAGGAAGTACATCGAAAATTAATATAAAAAATATTTAATATAAAAAATAAAATCGTTTTGAGCATATTTAATTTAATTGGCCCATCCAATTTTGTTTCATGCTTACTATTTTGGTCTGAATAATTTGAATCATATATGCTACTAGCTCACATGATTTGAATGGGAAAGAATAGGTGGGAGTTCGATGCGAAACAAAAGGAAAAACAAAATTAAGAATGCAACTAGGAAATTATGTTTGAATAGAATATAAGGTCTGAAAATTAGTTAATTCAAAACTACTTAAATTGATTATTATTTAACTAAGTCCACTGTGTTCACAAAGTCTTTGTGAAAAAGGGTCGTCTATGACACTTCTTCTTACTAATTTAACACCAGACGTTAGTTGCATGTAAATGTCAAGACATTGTCTACAAGTTGGTATTAGAGCATAGTCTTTATAGAAAGTCTATTGTTGGCGCCATTCACGAATTGTTCAGTTATTCAAATTTCATTTATAAATTTATAAGTGTGTCTGAATATTCTCCATTTAAGGTACTTTTTGAGAATAAGCTGTGCATAATCTAAGAGGATTTGATGTACCTATTGCTTTATTCTAAAACTTAAAGTAAGTGTTGAGAGAATAATAGTGTGCAGTAATTTATTTTTTTGAAGAGTAATTACATAAGAGTAAACGAATTATTATAATATCGTATTTATTATCACATTCTATTTATAATTGAGTTGTTGTAGATTCAAGATGATATAATCCTTAAAACTTGACATATGATACTTGACGTCTTTTTGGCTATATGTATTGTGCCATCAATGAGAAATGATGACACTTTCAAATATGTAATTTCTTTAGTATAGAGGTAGATGATGATTGCAATAATAACTATTCGATTGCAAGAAATCAGTTACGTTGATGAGATCATGTCACGTGGCAAGTTCGTTTAACATGTAGACACTTGTAATCGTTGCTATATTATTACCAATAGATATCACTATGAATAAGCATTAGTTACTTGTGTTCCTTTTGATAAGGGGAGCCGGCTCTAACCAAGTCAGCAACTGAGTATATTTTGTAAATATTTAGTTAATATCTGTTATTTACTTGGTCAATACTTTGTATTTGAATTAGATTAGATACTTATCTTTTCTGTTGTAACAAACACATGTTGTTTCTCGTTATAAGCTATCTTCTTCATCAATGAAATTCAAATTACAATCCCAATCTTTTATCGTATCAGAGCTATTTGAGGTCTAACAACGCTCCAATTTCGTATTTTGTTTCCTTTATCTTCCAATTCTTGGCTCCATCATGGTTCCTAATGGAACCACCCCTGCCTCCACCGAAAATACTACTTCTGTAGCCCCTTTTCTACTCTCACATCTAAAATCTCCGAAAAATTAACCTCAACCAAATAACTTTTTGATGGTTAAACTAATGTATTTCATATGTTAGTAATATTTTATTATCTATCTGCCACATTTTATCAAATAACTAATCCACGTATGTGTGTATGATTTAATGGGCTGGATTATAGTAAATTTGTAGATTTTGCACATGGCATGCACGTGCAGTCTCTTGATCCATACCCACACCACATGATAAAATCACAAACATGCCTAGCTATGTCCTTTGACATACTATCATTGCAGTAGCATTTTCTTTTTCTACTCAACATATTCAATTAAGTGAAAATTATAACTTTTGTTTATTTCCAATCCACAAATTAAGTTATTAACTTAAATGTTTAATAATTATCAAAAATAGCTTTCAGCCTTTGTTCATAACAATAAAAAATCTTACTAATTTGATTTATTATTATATATAATTGTAAAAATATTTACTCTTAAGGTTGTACAAATTTATTTGCTATGCATTTCTTACAATATTAGTCTGATTTAGTACTCCATGTGACTTATCCCCAAATATATATAAGAAAAAGAAAATGATATTTTCCACAAACAAATAAAGACTATATATGTAGACAAATGAAGTTGGGCTCTTGTTATTTTGTTGATGCTTTAAATGGACTTGTCTATTTTTATCTTGTTTAATTTGGATATATACGTGACGTTAATTAAACAATGATTAAGCCTTGATAAACTTGTAATTAATTATCAAAATTTGGCTGGTAAATGACATCACTAATCACTTATATACGGATTAATATACTGATTAGAGCTTAATAATGTCTTCTTGATATTCTTATTATTTCTTAATCACCACCAAATTTTATGAAGTTTATTCCGGACTTAACTAAGCAACAACATCATTACTAATCTCTAATTAATTTCTTCAAATTTCTAATCATATTCCTTCATGAAATGTCTAATAATATACTACTTATTAATCTTCATTTCTAAATTCCATTTTGCTCGGGCTCCTCCTACGCAAGGATTGGTCCTTGGTGACACGAAAATTAGAGAGAAGTAAATATAGTAAATTAGAGAGAGAGAGAGAGAGAGAGAGAGAGAGAGAGAGATTTGTGAGCTTGAAGTCTTGTTTTGAAATATTGTGAGATGTTCACATATATGACAAATTTCAATTGGTTAGGACCTCCATCTAATCGAGATTCAAATCTTGCGATAATCTCCTTGTACTATGATGCTAGTGAGTTGGTTGGGCTCATCGCTTGTCGTATAATGGTTGGCCTTAAACTGAGTAATCTTCTTGTATAACTCGAAGAACTGTGAGTGATGAGCCTTGGGCTCATATTCATAGTCAATATATAATAATGACATTAATTCTTTTTTTTATACCTGTTTATATTATTCTACATTTAATCAAATGTGAAGCACACTAGCACTATTTCAAACAAAATTACTTCTAAAAACTGATTTGCAAAAAGAGAATCAAGTTCATAGAAATTCCCTCATGTTGTTGATGTCTAAAGAACAAAATTTAGTTATCATTCACTTGAATTGATTTTTTATTATCCATCTAACCAAAAGTTGGAACTACAATTTGTCTCTTTCTTTGAACTTAATCAAATAATTATTTTTAGAAAAATAATTTGGGGGAAAAGTAGGTGTGAGTGCATAATTTATGGTGTCACAGTGGATATGATGTAGCAGCTAACATGTCCCCTAAACCTTTCCAAATTGATTCTTCAGTCAATGAGCTACTTGTGAAGCTTTTTTAATGCGGAACTATCTTTTTTTTATGAAATAGACACCACAACTTCCTCTCTAATCTAAATATTCATTTTATCCTTAGTTAATATTTCACTTATATATGTAATTGGTGCTAACGGTCACAGAAAACATTATAAGTATTTTATGAGTTTGATATTTTATGTATATTTAAGTATTTTATTGTCATTCTTGTGGAAAGTTTAATTCTTTTTTCCATTTTTTTAAAGAGAGTTCGATTTTCTTTCATAAAGAAAATATATTTAGTTAATTATGACCGGTCTTTGCTAAATAAAAAAGGTGCATGTATGGGTAAAGAAATAATGTGGTTAATATAAAACATTTTTACCCTAAAACTTAAATTTTAGTTTAAAATTTTCAGTGCAATTGATTCATTGTCATTGCAGACCGATACAACCAAATGAGCTTGTATTGTACATGCATCTAAACTCAAGAAACATTTACGTTTGAATGAGTATGTATATTAATATAAAACATACTATTAGACTTTAACTATCAGTTTAAGCATAGCTCCATTATTTGTAGCTGAATGATTAGACTAAAACTTCATGTCACCAATATAGATGATTAGTATACTAAAGGAGACGTACATTGAGAAGGAATGCCTAAAATGGGAGCTAGCGAATACTTAGTAAAGAGGGAGAGAGCGATTTGATCGATTTGTCTTTTATTTATATCTAGACTAAATGAACACCTCCTCGGGTTTACCTCTTTATCTACTTATGAGGTTAGACAAAATTATAACACTAACCCACTTGATTATAAACGAGCTATAATGAATCTGTTTGGAACTCGACAAATCGGCCAATTATTTCCAACAAAATATATGTATATGTTTTTATATCTAAATATATATAAAAACTTAATTAGTTGGAGTCTTTCATTGGGTTCTTAATACCTTTCACCATGCTTGAGTGTTCCTATGTACCTAATGATTTTTTTCACCTTTAACTCCATTAATTAATTCTTGTCTTTGTGATGATTAAATGAAGACAAATTAATTGTAGGGGTTTATCCATTTCAATTCTAGTAAAATAATAGAACTCAACTACCATCTAATTATCATCCAATAATTTCCTAAAATTACTAGTTATTGTATGGTATTAATTATAGTTTACCTTTATTAAGTACACGATTTTACGCTGAAGGAAAAAAATTAGAGTAATAGACAGAGATTACCTATTAATAAGAGTCAAAATTTAGTTCTTATTGATAGGTAATCTGTAAATATCACTGCAAATTTTTATCGAAGTCTGTGGTTTGCTTTGACTTAACGAGTGGATATGTTTACCCTTAACTAAACTTTTTGTTACCAAAAAATAATAAAAAGAGATGGATTTGTGGTGAATTTAAACAATACTAGATTATTATATACTATTATTTATTTGTAATTTTTGTTTGATAATCAGCTAATGGCCCGTACATAATGGGAATAATGAAGCTTAATATTTTAATATCCTTATGAAAATATTAAAGCGCAAAAAAGAAAAAAGGAATTTTAATTTCCTCGAGAATATTATTATGGTCTTAAAATAAAAAAGAATATTTAGATGATAATATGATAGAATTTTGCACCTAGAGATAGGTTCATGTGAGACAAAGTCATTATGGAGAGACTTTTTTTAGTGGGAGACAATTAAAAAGTGGTGGCAATTTTAAAATTTTAAAAACATGGAGGGGCATTATTGAGGTGATGTCATCGCTGATGTCACATCTGGAGAGAAAAAAAGTTTTTATTATTTTATTTAAAATGCATTTTTCCGCTCTTTCTGAACTCATTTTTCAAAAAAAAATTATACCACTGAACTCGTATTAATTAGGCGGTCATTTTGAGATCCATTGTTGTTATTTATAGACGATTTTTATTTTTTTTATTTTTGTTCTAAGTCGGATACTTGGTTGTTCCAACAGAATACAACATTTGTTCCACCAGACAACTCCAATTGTTCCAGCAAAATATTTTCATTATTTTTTTTAAATGCACTCTGGGAGTGTAAAAAAATGTAGTATTCTGTTGGAATAATTAGAGTAGTCCGGTGGAACAATTAGAGTAGTTCGGTGGAACAATTATAAAAAAATAAAAAAAATAAAAATCGTCTATAAATAACAAAAATGGATCTCAAAATGACCACCTAATTAATACGAGTTCACTGGTATAATTTTTTTTTGAAAAATGAGTTCGGAAAGAGCGGGAAAATGCATTTTAAATAAAATAATTAAAATTATTTCTCTCTCCAGAGGTGACATCAGCGCTGACATTACCTCCTCTTCCTTCCCTTCAATTCACGCATGAGAGGTGTTCATTTAATTACAAGTTTGCCACCTTCCCCTATTGAATTACAAAAATACCTCTTGTCTCATCATAAAAACTAATCTCATCTTAAACCTTTATCTCATTTGAACTTGACTCTTTGCACCTAATTTATAAAGTCGTTCTATTTCAAATAGTTTTTATTGTATAAAACAATTTCATTTTACTTAATTCTTCTTCTTTTTGATTATTTTTCAATAATATCTTAGTTAAATTCAATGTGATAGAGATACTAATTCAATTGAAATGGCCGTCGTTTGTCCGTTATACTCAATAAGGGTGGCCAACTTCATTGAATTGTTTTCCGTTACACCCAACTTTTATTTTAAAAAAGTAATGATTAATTGACTAACAAAAACTCTAATGGTCGTGGGAAGGCTTAACCGGCATGAATGACAATAAAAAATAAGTTGACTTTATCAAATTGTCAATTTGCTTTTATATATATGTAACCCCTTGAAATATTAATTTAATTATGTGACACGTGATTATGAAAATTCATTGGACATAGCTATAGTTATTTGTCACAGCATTTCTAATTCTTTATACCTATCAATAAAGTTAACTCTTTTCAAAGTAGAAAGCGGCGCAAAATCAAAATGGAGGACGGACATTCCAACTGAAATAACTAATTAATTTCACTAATATAACTTCAAATAGTTCTTCTTGTAGCGTATTAAAATATTTTGTGAGATACTAATCTTGTATATCCGGTTGTGTTAACAAGATCATGGCAGAAAAACACCTTTCAACAGTAGTTGTTG
Organism: Euphorbia peplus; assembly: GCA_028411795.1. NCBI lineage: Eukaryota > Viridiplantae > Streptophyta > Magnoliopsida > Malpighiales > Euphorbiaceae > Euphorbia > Euphorbia peplus. The sequence goes on from CP110841.1 coordinate 35,155,553, forward strand.
CCAAGTAAGACCGATACCAACTTGATAAGCTAATTCCCTAAATAATAAAAAAAGTGATGATTGGCTAGACGAAAGAGTAAAACAATTGCAGACAAGATTTTATTTTTGTTGGTCACATCTAAGTGGTGCTTTTTCTTGAAGTATCTATACTTACAACCCAAAAAAGGAAATGCATAATTTCACTGGCATTTTACGTTTTCAAATCTTCTGAAATCCATATCGATTAATGTGATTATGGCAACTAGGGATTTACTTTCACAATATTAATTTAACTATATATACAATAATTTACTATGAAATTTAGTTAAAATTTGTAGCAGTTTAAGAGAGTACAACACTTCTTAAAAATACAAAAATATAATATATAGTTAATGAAAATAATATTTAAAAAATAATAAAAAATACGAAACTCTTTTGATAACTAAGAGAATAACTCTTCCACAGTAGCTTTAAAACCTCTCATTTCTAAGACTGGTATTAAGAAAAGCTAGTCGAGCGACTGAGAATTTTTTCAAACATCAGAAATAAAGAATACTAACATTTATAAAATAATAGCACCAACTTAGTATCCAATAACAAAATTTGACATTCATTACTAGTGAGATATTTTCATTATATTGGTAACATACAAATTATCAACAATATTAATGCTATTTTTTAAACGTTTGAGTCTAAATTTATACAATTTATATGTTGAATCAAAATTAATTATTGAAGCTTAATTAATTTACATAGAAATAATATATTTAGTGTTTAGGAATATTTATATTGTTTTATATTTGCCATGTATTCTTTTTTAAGAACTTTAAGCGTGTATTTTAATTTTGGTATGAAAGGTTTCCCTAATTTGTTTTGTGTTCGGATTCTTTGTAACTATATATACTTACATCGTGGCCGAATTTACAACATAAATTTAACATTAATACTTCCAAAATTAATTAAGCTAATTAACAAACTAAAATTTATCAATTAAACAACATAGTAGCAAAATCAAATCGTAATTTCAAATCTCTAACAACCTCAATATTATTGAATTAAAAATAAATTATGAGTTACAAAATATGCTATTTAATTTTCACTATAAGCCCGAGCATTGATAGGAGAATCAGATCGCCTCAATAGACCTATATTATAGTATACACTTCGAGCTCAAATACACGAGACTTGTAGCCATGACATATATTGTATACAAATAGCATACTTGTAAAGGAATATAGGGATATTCTACGGTCACTTTGTTTTTCACAAAGTAACCATTACTTTGTTTTATCAACCATTAGATCATGAATTAAAAACTAATCCAATGAAAAAGACAAAATATAGACAAAGTAATGGAAAAACAAAGTGACCATAGCTTACACCAGGAATATATTAAAACGATGAGTTGAAATTAATGTAAAACATATTATTGATTATTAACTCAGAATAAAGCAACAATAACTTCTACTATCTGTTCAATTCCTCTCAAAAATATTACTACTGAATTCAGTAGTACATAAACGCGGTGGAACAATTAGGTGAAGTTTCAATTTTTCTTTTCCCCAGAATTTACCCTTACAAAGGCAAAGTCTAAACAAGTAAAATCAAATGTAACCAAAAGAACAAAATCAAAATCAAATTTCAACTAATTATTTTTCATATATTCCACTCATTTACAAAACACAAAACAAAAGCCCAACTAAAACTAATTAAACCATAAACAATCAACTTATTTTTTTTTTAAATGCTCCTTAAACCATCAACTTAGGATCAACATCAACCCTAGTAACACCACCTTCAACCTCCTTAGCAACCTCCACCTCCCCCACCACAAACCCCGCCACGTCACTCTTTTCGCCTCTCAAAATCCTCCTCTCCTCCTCCTCATCCACATAATTCGGATCCTTCTCATCTATCGCTGCGGGCACCTCATCCATCTCGCTCTCCATCATACTCTCGGGCCCTTCCCATGTGTACTTCCCACCGCGCCCACCTTTTGGGGGCGGTTTTGCTACTCCCCCGTACCCATCTACGGGGTGTCGGTCCATCCGGTGGACGCCTTTGTCGATGAGCTTTTTCTCTACGTACTTGATTGTGTCAATGTTGTCGGTGTCTAGCTCAGTTTTTTCTACTCGTTTTCGACCTTCTTCATCGTGGGAAACTGCTCGAATTACTACTTTTTCTTTCTTGTCGTCGATTGGTGCCTTCATTTTTGGGTTTGGTTTTGATGTTTTTGCTTTGTTTTGTTTGTTCGATTGAGTTGAATTATGGGATGGTTAATATGTGTGTGTATATTTATATGTTACACGTTATGGATGCTAGAAGTTGCTGGAAAGTGGAGAGGAATGGTGATGTGGAAGACTAGAAAGTTCAAGATTTGACACGTGGGATTTGCTTTTGCCACGTGTGAAGTTTTTTTTTTTTTTCTAGGGTCTTCTGTCCTTTCGGTTGTTGGGTTCCCTAAATCGGTTTTGAAACAACAAAATTGGATTTAGATGAATCCACCTTTTGGGATAGCGTTAGCAAAATTTGAATTGATAATTTAGCCGTGGATTAAAAAACATTAGATGAGATTGATAACTTTTGGAGTCTAGTTTAGGGCGTATTTAGAAATTAGTTCGAAACTTTTGAAGACTTAATCAGTTTGATCAAAGTTTAGTGTCTAAGTGGTATCTAAATACAAGGCGTCAATTGTTTAAATCAGTGGTATTTAGTTGTTGTACATGTCCAAGGATCGAGTTTGGTTAAAGTCGGGTCTATCGAGAAACTGACTTAACTAAAAGCTCAAGCTGAGAATTAAGGTTCGTGAATGTATCTTTTTATATCACATCTCTTCACATAAATGTCTCTTGGTTTGAAGCGAGCACAACAAAAACATGTCCATTCCAATATATGTTTTTAATTAACAAAGAAATGAGATTCTTAGAACTCGAATTTATAGACTTTCAATTGTAAATATTTTGATATCGATGTAATTTAACCAATTGAACTAAAAGCTCGAGCTTCATATTTTTATCGATTCTAAAATTTGAATTTAAGAGACTATATTTTCCTTTAGAAATAATCACTAAACTATTACTTAGTGATTAAAGCTCGAACGAGCACGTTTATTTATATTAATCTCTTATTAGTTCGAGTTTAATGAGTTTTTTTTGTATAGAGTATACTTACCTCAGTGCAGTGTACATGAAGTTTGACGGTCTAAATGGGCTCCAGTACATACGGGCCAGGATGGACGAACAGCCACCCAGGCCCATGAAATTTTGTTGGATTAACGGGCTACTTTTGAGTAAAATGAGGTAAGAAAAATTAGTCATGTGAACCAATTTTAAAAATTAAATCGTTGTTTAAAAAATTGATCTTCGAGCTCCTTAATAATTACAGACTTTAACCATTGCAGTTTATTTTGGAGCTCAATAAACATGTTTAAATCCCCTAATTGGCAGCTTAAATTTTTTAATTAAATGAAGGCTGCGCATGCTCTCCAACTTTATGAAAATTGTAGCAGCATGCAATCCAATTTTAATGAACCAATCAACATAATCTGTAAAAAGGAAAAAAAAAAAAACTGTACAAATTCTCAAACATTTCACTATATAAACCACCAAATCTCTCAAATTGGACGTGCTTTATCTCTGATTAAGTAGAAAAAAATGGAGAAAAATGGTGAAGTTTTTGGAGAGATTAAGGAAAGGAAGAAGAAGCTTCTAGTGCTTGATCTGAATGGGTTGCTATGTTACAGAGCCTGTGCACATAAAATTGAAACTATTCCTAAATATAGAGTTGCTGATGCTGTCCATGGAAATATTCTTGGTACGTTGTTAATTATTTAATTTTTTCGGAGTGCCAACCTAATTGAAATGTCGAGTTGCTTCTCTTTTTTTTATTAAAAAATCCATTGTTGAATTTCTTAATATTTTTGATTTACTTTTCTTAGTGACGCTTGCTTATTTTGCTAATGTAATTAGTTTACAAGAGGCCACATTGTGAGGACTTTTTGAATTTCTGCTTTGAGAGGTTTGAAGTAGCGATCTGGTCTTCCGCTAAAACGTATAGTACTCATCACCCTTTTAACAATTATTAGTATATAATCAATTTTTATATATTTAATATGTTAATACATGTTAGATTTTATATAATTTATATGTGTTCTTATTTGGATTTTTTTTTATAAATCTAATTTGCACTTTAAAATGATACATGTGTAAATTGAGTTTTGCAGATGGTACTTAGATAGAGCCCTGGACCTTGTAATGGGATCATTAAAGGACAAGCTCCTATTTTCTTGGGTGAGATTTCATGTCACATATTTGATGTTCAAAATGACTCTAAATATTGGTATACAAATTTAGTTTGCTAAATTGAATTTTAGATATTATGAAAATTCGTTTTCTTTGTAACAAATTAATCCAAATACTAACAAATTTTAAACTTCTAATATGTTAAACTTGTCAACTTGGGAACTGGATTGATACTTGAATTTTGACTTGAGTTGAATTTATTTCTTAAATTTTATGCTTTCAGGACCAAAGCAAATGCACAAAACCTGGATTCAATACAAAAGAGAACATCGATAAGCCTATTTTTCTGAAGGAATTAAGCAAAATTTGGCTTAATTACTTGGAGTATTCGTCTTCAAACACCTTATTGATCGATAATGACCCTTACAAAGCGATCCTGAATCCGGTAATTCATATAAATTAATGTTTTCCCTTAGTGACAAAGGCCTCTGATAATTGGGTTCAATTATAAATGTACGGGTATTTGAAGGGCGCATGAACAATCTCGAAATGAGCAATCTAATTAATTTTTAAAATGTAACCTTTTTTCTATTTATGCTAATTAATTTTAGTTTTGGTGTCCATAAACTAGCCTCAAACTGCAGTGTTTCTCAATGAATATGATGCAGAAGATCAAGATGATGATGCTTTAGGTGAGTCAATATATATATATATATATATAGGGAAGGGATCAAGTGAGAACACCCTCATATGTAAGAACACTTTTATATGTGAGAACACCTTCAAAACTACGTAGTTTTAATAATGAGGTAGGACCAAAAGGGAAATTTGTCCCTTTTATTATGTTGCGCAGGAGATAAAGGAGAGAGAAAGTGTTGGTGATGATTAAAAATTTAACTTTCTTTTATTTAAAATCATTTTCCCGAGTTTTTCGAACTCCGATTTCAAATTTTTTTATATCATTAGACTCGTGTCGTCTAGAGGTTCATTTTAAGATCCATGATGCTTATGTAAAAACGATTTTTTATTATTTTGAACACGCAGAATATTTATTTGAACATAACATTTTCAAGTTTCAATTGCTGCTGTAACCAATAATTTTAAGTTTTTGAACATGCAGGTTATTCTTTTGAGCATACGTTTTAAGTTTTTGAAAATATGAAGTATTTTTTTGAACATACTTTTTTAAGTTCTTAAACATGTGTCAATTGATAGTTTTGATGGGAAAAAATAATATTAGTACAATGTTTTGTGAAATTATCTAGTTTTAGTGATAATACGTTCAAATTAAGCATCAAAACATGAAAAATTATCAAATCTTAGTGATAATATTAGTTTTTTTAACATTTTAACAATGAAAAAATGCAAATTAACTACAATTGACACTCATGTTCAAAGTTACAACACGTATGTTCAAATTGTTAAAACGTCAACTTTACCTAACAACAATGGTACTCAAAATAAGCGTCTCGTCAAAACAAATCCAACGGTATAAAAAAAGTTCAAATCGGAGTTCGGGAAAGTCGGGAAAATTTATTTAAACAAAATGAAATAAACAATAATTGAAAAAAGTACTAATTTCTCTCTCCTGCTCTTACATCCCATACGTGTCCATAAAAAAAAAAATGACAAATTCCCCTTTTAACCCTCTCTTATTAATAAAACTACGTAGTTTTGGAGGTGTTCTCACATACAAAGTGTTCTCATATATGAGAGGTGTTCTCACTTGATCCCTTTTCTATATATATATATATACACAATTAAGCATAAATTTAATCTTAATTAGTTTAAATCCTAATCATAATTAATTTGTGAGATTAAATCTTGATTAATTTGTCACAGGTCCTGAAGGTGAGTTGAGAAATTACTTGGAAGCCCTTGCAAAAGCAGAAGAAGTAGGTGAATATGTGAAGAAAAACCCATTTGGAAAATCTGCAATTACAAACAATGATCCTGATTGGGCTTATTATTCCATGGTTATTAATTCTCTTAATAGAGGATCATCTACTAATGCAAATCTAATTACTGTGTAAGGAATCGCTTGGTGGAATTCGGCCAGATTTTTGTAATAGATTTATCTTTGATGATTTCACTAGTTACATGGAGTAGTATCACGTTGTTTAATTTTAGTTTCTTTTGTATTTTCTTCTTAAATTTAATAAATTGGACCTAGTTTTTTTATATGGTGTTGATTTTTGGCAATGCTTAGGTCAATTTTTTGATGAAGCATAAGTGACTTTACTGCCATGCCTCCTTCATGTAAGTGCATTCACATTATGTTCATCTATATGGAAAAAGCGTGAAATTGCTTAAAACATTTACAAAAATACTTTTGTTGTGCCAAATTTTTTAATACAATGTTGCAGTTGAGATTATTACCAAACTAAAATATAAATTATATTCTCCAATTTTAATGAGAAAAGATGAGGAACGAATAAAATTATGCTAATTGTTATTAATGCATAAGAAATAAATTTGTGAATCCATGTATAGGGAATAATTAGTAATGAGAATAATTTGGTGGCAGCATGCAAGAAAATATGCAAATGCAAGCCACCCAATCATATGACTCATACTTTCTTATTATACAGAAAACAATAATGTACAAATATTCAGCTAAGTAGTTGAACTAAATTAACCAATATTAACACAAAATTCTTTCAATTTTCCTCTTCTCACACCTATAAAAAGCATATGTAAACCTTAAATCTAAAACATCAAGTAAAGAAAACTAAAAGTTCCTCAAACAAGTTGATCAGTATGGCTAATTTTGTTATTTCATCTAGTATTGTTCTTTCAATATTGCTGGTAATTAGTTCGTCTTTGATGAACTGCAATATCCAAGTTGAAGCAAGGCGTCTTCTCGAGTTACCTGAGCTTCCCAAGCCAACTGAATTGCCTAAAGTTCCAGAATTACCAAAACTTGAAGTGCCTAAACTGCCAGAGTTGCCTAAACCAGAATTACCAAAGCCTGAAGCACCCAAACTTGAAGCTCCTAAATTGCCAGAGGTGCCAAAGCCTGAACTACCCAAACTGCCAGAACTCCCCAAGCCCGAGGTGCCTAAATTGCCAGAGGTTCCAAAACCTGAATTGCCCAAACCAGAGTTACCAAAGCCCGAAGCACCCAAACTTGAAGCGCCTAAATTGCCAGAGGTTCCAAAGCCTGAAGTACCTAAAGTTCCAGAGTTACCAAAACCCGAATTGCCCAAACTTGAGACGCCTAAACTACCAGAGGTTCCAAAGCCTGAATTGCCTAAACCCGAGTTGCCAAAACCTGAAGTACCCAAATCGCCAGTGTTGGCCAAACCTGAACTATCCAAACCTGAGTTGCCAAAACCTGAAGCACCCAAACCACTAGAGTTGCCAAAGCTCGAAGCCCCCAAACCTGAGTTGCCAAAACCCGAAGCGCCCAAACTGCCAGAATTACCAAAACCTGAAATGCCCAAATTGCCAGAGTTACCAAAACCTGAATTGCCTAAACTGCCAGAGCTACCAAAACCCGAAGTACCCAAATTGCAAACGCTACCAAAACCCGAATTACCACATATTCCAACTCTGCCTAAAGATATCAAACCAATTACTCCTTAAATAAGTAACTACAACTTAAATGATCTATATTTGAATCTTATTGAGTTCCAGCTGCTTCTTGAGCTAGAGTATTATTAATATTTGATACATTTATTTGTCTGTGTTGAAGTATTATCTTTGTAATTTTCTTACTATTATTTTCCAACTCAGTTGGAGTATTACTGTCATGTATTGTCTATTTATGTAGTATTAAATTTATTTGAATTTGATTTCTAAGTTAAGTAATATTGAATTACTAAAAGTGAAATTTACTAGGAAGAAAGTGACACGAGCTGAACTATAATATCATTGTAAATATAAATAATCGATGTGCTTTACTTTCGGGCTGCATCGATTTAAAACCGAACGAGACTTAAAAAAGCTGGAAACAAAATTTCTAAATAATTGGCACTGAATATGATGTAATAGCACGTTTTCGGCTCTCATGCACAACACCCCAATTTAGAAGTCCCAAAAATTTAGTATGCATAATTCCATGTAATGACTTACAAATCTGCATGGGATCTTGGCAGATGATGAATGCACGAAGAAGAGAAAAAATTAAGCCGGTGAAAGATTGAGAAAAAAAAATTAGAGAGCTGGCAATTTTTTTTATTATTTTTTAAATAAACACTAATTCATTAGACAATAGGAAAATGAGTGTCATTCATGTTGGCAAAGAAAATATTTTGAGTGTCCGCAGGAGACGCATCATACCCGTAATAATCCAAAAAAATCAACGTTTAGTAAATTCGTTGCAACCGAATGAAATTGAATAACCATTTTTAAACTACCTTCAAAATTCATTTAATAGTGCACCTCACCATACGCACAGAAGACTAAAACAATTTTCACTACTAAATTGGGCTATTTGAACTAAATAAATAAGAAAACAAGTAAGCCCAATCCAATACTAGAATAAGGGGCTTATCTAGGAGGGGCCCTCCAGGCCTCTGCCCCGGGCTTCAGAATTGTTTCTCGGTTTTTCTATTTGTTGAACTATGAAATCACTCCAACAATGAGTAGTTTCAGTCTCTCGTCTTGAGAAATTTACTGGTAAAATATAATTCTTAATGATAGATTCGTCACTCATTAAAATAGTGCTGAAATATGTGAAATTTCGTCGAAAATTTGCAAATTTTGTCAAAAAATCATATTTTTAGTCAAAAAAAACCAAAACAGAAAACTTTGACAAGTAAATATCAAATTCATTCCATAAAACAGCTAACAACAGAAAGATTTTGTCATATAGTTTACAAATTTATAAGGTATTACACAATTTCAAGGGAATAGAATGTAATTAGCAAAATTCCTCTTGTAATTGTCAGATTGAAAAGGGGATTATTCGCATTAATGAAAGGTTACTATGTTGTATTTTAATTAATTATTTAATTGGGTTGTCCGAAAACACTTACATTAATCCAAAGTCAAATGTCCTAAATTAAAACATTAGGCCCAACTCCAAATTCAAAACGACATACACTACTGCCTCCACATGTTCAAAACTCAACAATTCAAAAATAAGTCACTCTCCCATGTCCTTTTATTTAGTTTTAATCAATCCCCAAAAAATTTGGTCTTAGAAATAAGTTAATTTAATGAACAAAATAAAAATAATGCCGACATTATTCGTGAAGACATAATTATATGCTTAACTTTTAGTTGAGTCAATTTTAAACATAATAAGAAATGATATATTTTGTTAAATATGGATATTTTAAACTTTTTTTCTCTAAAATTTCTGAATAGATTTAGAGATAAAATGATTTTAGCTAAATATGGATATTTTTAATTTTTTCTTAAACACGTAAACACGAGATGTTGTTTAATGTTTTTTTTTCATGTGTATGCACATTTTTAATCTGTTAATACTGTGACACATATATTTTGGAGAGATAACGAGATATATTTTATTAACTATATTTGAAATTTATTCAACTTGTGAAAATAGATTCTCGTAGCTCACATTCAAAAAAGTAAGTATGTAGGCCATTCCTTAATTTAAAACATGAAAAAGAAATTTGTGATTGTTGACTAAAGAGTAAGTAAATGATTATTGTGCTATTTTTATCTGAATTTGATTTTCATTGCTGTTGTTTGAGTTTGCGTTTCTTTGATCATAGACTGGAGTTATCCACCTCATACATAACAAATTTTATTTTCATATCGTGTCAAATTTCAAATTAGTATCAAAACCTAGATACGAACACGACAATAAACTATTTTTGTGACAAAGATCTAAACCTAAGACAATAAACTATTTTCGTGACAAAAATCTAAACCCAAACACTACAAATCCTGACACTCCACAACTTTAAATTTTAATATCTAAACATATTAACCTGACACGACCCAATTTACAAACACGATCCAACATATTGACAAATCAACTTAATTAGAAGTTTATAAAGAGGTAAATTCATAATTGTATTTTTCGAATCACTTTTAAGTTTTTTGAATTGACAACACAACAACAAATTTATCAAATCATTTTTATATAGTGCGCCATTTATGTATCTAGTTGCACTAAGCTCATTAATAAACATGTCAATTTTATATCACCGTATGTTATTTTACAAGCCCATACTCGTCCGCTAAACTTGTTTTTTTTTCCAGAAAAAAAAACCCAAAAGAACAAAACGGTGTCGTATTAGGAACAGATGTCATCTTGTTGGTGACTAGAAACAAGGCAGTAAAATTCCATTACAAACTCTGAAAATTCTAGTGTTTGGATTTACCTTCGATTCCACCGAATTTCAAAACTGTCTTGGTCTCTTCTCTTCTATATGTTCTTCAAACCCTCTAAGATTTATGAGCTCTACATCCAAACCCATTTCAAATTTCACCTTCATTTGAGCTGCTCCTCTTAATTTTAACTGTAAGTTCCTCTTAATTACTCAATTTACAGTTTAATTTAACTGCTTTTCTTCTTATTTTGTGATGATTAATGTGGTTTGTGAAGTTGGGTTGAAGTTTTTAGTTGTAAAGTTCTTTTTTTTGTTTTGTTTTGTTTTATGCATTGTTCTTTAGTTTGGTTTTGTAATATGTTGTGTTGTTGTTGATTTGTTTTGTTTATTGTTCTGTTGTTGAGTTTAGGGATTCATTACTCTAATTCTAGCCAATTTGCATAATAGGGAAGGAGTTGTAAATTTTTTTTTTGGTATATCGGCAGCAGTGTAGTAAAAGACGGTAACTTTGAGGACTAATCTAAGATTAATCGGGATAAGCTGGTTTTTGAGCGTCTAGTCGGTCTGAATCGGATACTCAGTTTTGAACATCTAGTCAGGGCCTAGCGGCCATGAGGCCGCCGTTTACAATAGTGGCTTAGATCAAGAATTGGAACTTATTTGTTAAAGGAATTTCAGAACTCAATGGAGAAGGAGAAATATAAATAATAAAGCTATCAGTTTATCTATCAGTTTAAGCTTTTGATCAATTGATTCTTTATCTGAGGTAAAATGGTTATGTTTAAATCATGGAAACTCTATTTGTTAATGGAATTTCAACACATAGTATAGTGAGGTTGTATTTGTATTGCACGCTCTTCAAGTCTAAGAGTCATTCATGTGTGGTGGTGTATTTACCATAATATCAAAGTCTCTTAGATCGAGTGGTCGAGTATTTAAATTTTTTCAACCCCATTTGTTAATGAAAGTTCGCACATGGTAAGATGAGTCTGTGTTGTAATACTCGGTTGTATTCTGCCTAATGCTTATCGATGTATTCTGATTTTTTTCTTTGTATAATCCTGACAGATATGTACTTTGAATGAGTTATGGGATCCGAGTCATGGCTTAGTAGTTTATGGTTACATTCAAGGAAGAACATTCCGAGAAAGGTTACACTAGAGAATTATGACAAAGCAGCCATTGGCGTTTTAGCGTATGAAGTTTCATCTTTGATGTCTAAAGTTGCTAATTTATGGCATTTTTTGAGAGACAAAGATATAAATAAGTTGCGGGAAGAGATCGCCAACTCAATCGGGATTCAAAAACTTGTATCTGAGGATGCTGATTATGTGATGGATCTTGTACTAAATGAGATTATGTCCAACTTCCGGAGTCTAGCAAGATCAGTGGGTAGATTGGGGAAGAAGTGCGTTGATCCTTTGTTTTCTCGGTTCGAGCATTTCGTTGATGACCCGGTTGGAAACAATGTTGAATGGCTTGGGTGGGATTATAGATTGAAGAAGATGGAAAGGAAAGTTAAGAAATTGGAGAGATTCGTTGCAGTCACGATGCAGTTGTCTCACGAGAACGAGGTTCTAGATGAGCTCGAGCAAAGTCTTAGGAGAATGCAGGCCAATCCTGATCTTGGACGAGGGAAATTGCTCGAGTTTCAGAGGAAGGTGGAGGTGCAGCGTCAAGAAGTGAGATATCTATGTGAGATGTCTCCCTGGATTATAACTCATGATTATGTTGTTCGGCTTCTGGCACGATCACTTTTAACGATACTTAACAGGATTACGCGTGTGTTTGAGGTTACCAAACTGCCATCCGTGGAAAAACTTGATCTTGAGCACATCTCTCCGAATTTTCTTCCTCGGAGCCGCTCCTTTTATGCTGTCATGCAATCATCAATACATCCTATGGAGAACGTTTTTTGTGGAATCTCTTCAGCACCTCCTCGGACATGTGATCCAAAGTCTAGTGTAACTGCTGTGAAGCACAAAAAGGACAAGCCGCGAAAAATTGAACATCGATCATCAGACGTAGGGGTAGACCAGCATCATCACTTGAGAACCAACAGCCTTGCTCATTTCATATATTTCAATGAGTGCATGACTAGTGAAACTGAGGCTTTTGGTGCGAATCCGGCTCGCTGCAGTTCAATGAAATTCTGTGATAATCGCATAACAGAACATGGAAACGTGCGATCTTCCGGTTGCAGCAATAGAGTATACTCTAAATTAGCCCTCTGCAGGAAACGCGGATTGTTAGATGCTCCGTCTTATACTCTCGGTCATACTGCTTTAGCTCTTCGATACGGTAATGTAATTGTATCTATCGAGAACCTTGCTTGTTCCCCTCACATGATCGATTCAGAAATGAAAGATGAACTGTACAATATGTTACCGACAACTATAAGATCTGCTCTAAGAACTCGGCTCAAGGGTCTATCTGCATCTGATCATGTTTCGTCTGAAGCAGATGCAGTTGCAGGGATACTAGATTGGCTGTCTCCTCTTGCTCATAACACCATAAGATGGCACTCGGAGCGAAGTTTCGAGAGGGAGCATGATGTTTCGGGCTCGAATGTGCTTCTTGTGCAAACTCTACATTATGCAAATCAAGCAAAAACTGAGGCTGCAATTACAGACCTCCTTGTAGGCCTCAGCTATCTCTGCAGAATCAATGGAGACTTTGGTAAAACCGGACCGTCAAAGCCAAAAAGGTTTGTGAAACTGGTGTGAAGTAGAACTGAAAGATTATTGGATGCATCTCCGAACACTATCTACTTGTAATGGAGCAAAAATGTCATAAAACTTACATTCTTAACGAGAAAGCCATCATCGTGTAACTTTGGTTTCATTCGTAATCAATTTTTATGGAAACTAGCAAACACTTGTACCAGAGATGACATATCATCAAAATCTCCAGCAAATATATTTGCTGGTTTCCAGATAAATTGATCACGGACAGAATCAAAGATGAACAGTAATGATTTTCTCGTCAAGAATTTAAAATTTATGGTCTTTCTGATCTACGTCTCGCTTTGTTTTGGTGAAACGAGCAGGGTTGGATTATACTGATGTACCTGTGCCTGTAAATTCTTTATATGTTGTCATGGCAGATTAATTTTTGATCTATGTAAAATGTTAACACGAAAAGTTTACGAGAACTATACATTTTAATGGATTAATGTATCGAGACCTTTTTGAACTTTTTTAAAGTGACATAAAAACGACAAGTGCTTCAACTTATTCAAATTCTTCTCTAACTCTGTCACGTAATACTTACAAGTTAATCATGTCAGATACACACTGTGCTTGAGTGTTATGTGAAATCCATTTATAATTTGGAAATGGAAACAAATGAAACGAAAAGATAGCTTTGAACTTCGAAAGATTGAGTTCAATCACATCATTGTTCTGCCTCTAATTTAGAGCATGAAAAACCATTATCAGAATGAAGTCTAATTTTTATATCTTCGGGTTCGGATCATCATTCTGATTCTGCAATGATCTTCTTCTTTGGTATTGCTCTCAGATGTATAAGCTTCCTAACGGTAAATCCGAACTTTTCTGTCATGTCTAAGGCCTCTGCAGCAGAATTGCTATCAATCTCCCAATCGAAACAGTGAAGCAGAGAGGCAACTGCGAGGTGTATTACGCGATAAGCCAATGGCATGCCCACACAAATCCGCCTTCCAGATCCAAATGGAAGTAACTCGAAGTTTTGCCCTCTGGAGTCAATATTAGAGCTCAGAAATCGCTCAGGCTGGAAGCATAACGGATCCTCCCAGGTATCTGGATCTCTACCTATTGCCCATGCGTTTACAAAGACCTGTGTATCTTCAGGTATCACATATTGCATGAATTTTATTTCTTCTAATGTGTTTCGTGGAATTAACAATGGAATTACGGGATGTAATCTCATTGTTTCTTTGATGATTGCCTGCAAATATGGCAGTTCATCCAAGTCACTCTCTTCAATGTTCCTTTTCGGTCCAACGACTCGATTAAGTTCTTCTTTAGCTTTTCTCAATGATTCAGGGCTACGGAGTAGCTCCACCATCGCCCATTCAGTAGTTCCACTCGTAGTTTCTGTTCCGCCAAAAAACATTTCCTACACATATATAGTAGCATGTCACTCTAGAGTCTAGAATGTTTATGTATTACAATGTCACTACTGCAGAAAAAGCTGATTTGTGACGGGAAATTCCGCCTGATACTTTGGTCCGTGAATACCAAACAAAATCGAAAAAAAAATCAATTTTGTGACAGAAATTTCATTCGGTAATCAAATACAAATAGTTAGAGTGAATTTACCAGTATGATTATGAGCATATTTTGACGGGAGATTTGATCGGGTCCTTTTCCGTTGCTTCCATACTCCAAGATTGTATCCAAAAAGTCTTTAGCATCTCTTTCTTTCATTGATTTTCGATCTTCAATCCTTTCCTTCATAAACTTCTCCAAAATATTCATGGTTCGTCCCAACTCGATTCCCATGTTTTTCCTGATCCCTTGCGGATCAAACACTTTCAAGTACGGCAAGAAGTCAGCCACGTTAGGCTTCCCACTCCATTTCATCACCATATCCATGGCCTCAAAGAACTCTGAACCTTCCACCGAATGAGAGTCTACAAGATCCTTGGAGAAAATAAGGTTTCCCATCAGGTTAAACGTCATAACAAAAACGTATCGGGACAACACAATCTCTCCCGATTCTCCTTTCGCTTTAGCGGCTTCTGAATCTTCCTCAATGAATCTTATCATCTTGTTGACACATTTCTTCCGAACATTAACGGACTCGTTGATTTTTTTGGTGGTCATGAGGCCAAGTGTGACTAGACGGCGAAGAACACGCCAATTAGAGCCGTACCGACATAGCGAAAGGGATCCCTGATAGTAGTTATGAGCTGTGAAAGCATCAGGTATTTTCCTGTCTGAAAATAGAACATCGTGATTCTTGAAAAGCTGTTCAGCGGCTTTTGCAGATTGAATAACAAGTGTGTTGGTGAAACCAAGTCTCAACCAAATGACATCACCATACTTGAATCTAAGTTTGTGTAAACTCTGGTGTGGTAATGTTCCTAGATCGAGGATGTTTCCGATGATTGGCCATGCCAACGGCCCTGGTGGTCTCGACTTTCGTTTTGACTTGATGAGAATCAAAATTATTAGAAACAGAATAGTAAACCAGACAAGAAGATGCCCAAAGCTCCACTCCATTTCCTTCTTTTTGTGTTCTTTAAGCTGCTCTTTCCTTCAGGAAAATCTTATCTTTTAATGGCCTGATTAGGGGAATAAAGCCAAAACAATGTCACTTTGAAGTCGTTTTCTTATTTCTTTTTGTGTCAAAAAAGAAAATGCTTCGAGAGCATTACGAGACATTGATTTAATCAAAACATACACCGTTTCATAAATAAATCTGCTAACATAAACTAAAGAGCAGTTGAAAAGATCTTTATCCATAAATTTACAATCTTTAACCATAACAATAAAAAACGGACAAAACCGAGTTAACTATTAATTAAACAATAATCATAAATAAATAAAACTAAGTCGTTGTCTTATTCTTTTGAACTCTTGAAGTCTAGATGCCATGTTTAATCATAAACAAATAAGATAGATGGTAGGCCTGTCACATTCTTAGCCTCCCCCTACTTATCCTGAAAGGTCAACTATCATATACTATCATAAACTTACTTAAAGTGATTTATTGATCCCGTTAAATCCCAATTGGCAAATAAAGGGAAGATTTGGGATAAGTTGAAGTACGTAAACTCTAATCAAGTTCAGGAAACAAATAAATTACTATAATCAAGTTTAAGATATTGTTTACGTTACGTCTTTTTAAATCCAAAGTTTCCCTCACTTGTCATTGTATTGTATGTGCTAAGTGTACTTCCAATGGCATGTCATCTACGCTTCGTTTTCGAGATAGAAGGCGAGGTTCATTTGGTTATGCTGCTATATTACTGCAGTTGCAGATTCCTTCTATCTTTTTGTAACATATATCTTTTTAGATGAGTGAATAGAAAATAGGAAATCTTGTATACGTTTTCATAGATAATCTTCAATTTCATCAATCAATTTGGGAAATGAAAACTAAAGAAAGGAACAGACGGCTTTGAAGCTCGTAAAACCATTTTTAGAAAAGAAGACTTCTTTTTTATTCATTTGCTCGGGCATGAAACCATTTTTAGAAAAGAAGACTTCTTTTTTATTTACTTAAGGATCATCATTCTGATTCTGCAATGATTTTCTTTTTTGGTATTGCTCTCAAAGGTATAAGCTTTCTAACTGTAAATCCGAACTTCTCATTCGTGTCTGTTGCCTCTGCAATGGAATTCGTCTGAATCTCCCAATTGAAACTGTGAACCAAAGAGGCGACTGTGAGATGAAGTATGCGATGAGCCAATGGTATGCCAGCACAGATCCGTCTTCCAGATCCAAATGGAAGTAACTCAAAGTTCTGCCCTCTATAATCGATGTCCAAGTTGAGAAATCTCTCGGGTCTGAAACTCAAGGGATCCTCCCAAGTATCCGGGTCTCTTGCTATTGCCCACACGTTTACAAACACTTGTGTATCTTTAGGTATCACGTATCCGATGAACTTTGTTTCTTCTAATGTGTTTCGTGGAACTAACAATGGAATTACGGGATGTAATCTCATTGTTTCTTTGATTATTGCGTGCAAATATGGCAGTTCATCCAAGTCACTCTCTTCAACTTTCCTTTTGGGTCCGATAACTCGATTAAGTTCTTCTTTAACTTTTCTCATTGATTCAGGGTGGCGGAACAGCTCCATCATCACCCATTCAGTTGTCCCGCTCGTAGTTTCCGTTCCACCAAAAAACATTTCCTGCATATATGCAAGGACTAGGATAAGATTATGAATCCTACTAAAACATTTTCTTCCGAACCGTGTCTCATATTTTTTAAAAAGCATCGAGTTAGTGAAGTTACCAGTATGATTATGATCATATTGTGAGTAGAGATCTTATCCGGTCCTTCTTTTCCATTGCTTTCATACTGCAAAACTGTATCCAAAAAGTCTTCTGCATTGCTTTCTTTCACCGATTTTCGATCTTCAATCCTTTCCATCACAAACTTCTCCACTATCTTTATAGTTCTTCCCAAATCAATCTCCATGTTTTTTTTTATCCTCTGCGGATCAAACACTCTCAAACTCGGAAAAAAATCGGCTAAATTAGGCTTCCCACCCCATTTCATCACCATGTCCATGGCATCAAAGAACATAGAACCTTCCTCCGAATTCGAATCCACAAGATCCTTAGAAAAAACAAGGTTCCCCATTAAATTAAACGCCATAACGAAAACATACCGAGATAGCACTATTTCCCCCGATTCACCTCTTGCACGAGCTGCTTCTGCATCTTCCTCGATGAACTGTATCATCTTGTCAATGCACTTTCGCCGAACATGAACAGACTCGTTTATTTTTGTGCTCGTCACGAGGCCATGTGTGACGAGACGGCGAAGAATTTTCCAATTGGAGCCATACCGGCACATAGAAAGTGATCCCTGGTTGTAGTTATGAGCTGTCCAAGCATCAGGAACAACCCTGTCCGAAAAACGAACATCGTGATCCTTGAAAAGATGTTCAGCTGCTTTCGCAGATTGAATAACAAGTGTGTTGGTGAAACCAAGTTTCAACCAAATTACAGGACCATATTTGGATCTAAGTTTGTGAAAACTCTGGTGTGGTAATGTTCCTAGATTGAATATGTTTCCGATGATCGGCCATGCCGGTGGCCCTGGTGGTCTCCGCTTTTCAACGAGTCGTCTTGATTTGATCAGAATTAGAATAATTACAAACAGGAGAGTAAACAAAGCAAAGCTCCACTCCATTTCCTTGCTTTTTTCTTTTTGTGTGCTTTGAGCTGGTATTTTAGCTGACAACTTATAGCCTAGCGTAGTACATGGTTGCATGTCGGGATATCAAAATAGGTTATCCTGTCATAATCGTGCTATGTGCATCCATATACTCATATATACTGCACGATACAAAAGACAAAATTGATATTTGTGTCAAACAGATCGTGTCAGACGAGTTCATAGGCCTCATGCACTGGACTAATAATTTTATATTACGTTGTACATTAAACTAATCTCATAAATTATGTTGAAAAAAACGTTAGCTAAACTTATCTTTTAATGACCTCATATTAAACTATTGGCATTTCTTTATGTTCTTTTTTATTTCTTGGACGGTTCAAAACATCTATCTATTACTCTATTAAACTAGCATTTGCAATTGGATTGAAAAAATGCTTAAGGGTATTATAGTCATTCTATATAGCATCTAGAATCTTGAAGGTATGGTTACTATGCTTTCATCTTCAATCTTTATGTCCCCTTGTTCAGTTCATCTTAACTTTCCCACCTCTCTCATTTCTTATCTTTTCCTATCTTATATTCTTCTCTTCCATTACAGTAAAGTGAGTGTAGTTTGGATACTGCTGGTGTGTTGGTGTAATTTACCCTTAAGTGAACTTTCAATCTATTTCATTCTCTAGATTTTCCTTTTTCTTGTGAAGTTTGGGTTGATGGATTAATCTTTCCAGTGGAATGGAGGTTCTAATGTCTTTGTTTATTGCATGCCCTTATTTTTAAAACAGGATCTCATTTTATTTCGTTAATATGAACAACCATGAGGGTCATTTTGAAATTTACCTATAATTATATAGATTAATGTGGAAATTACGGCAATAATCATACTTTGTAAATGATTTACAAATACTTCAACCAATTTTATGGTTTTCATCACGTTATTACTTTCTAATACTCTTCTTATCAAAACATGAAATTCTATAATGATTTTTATCATATTAGGCAGTTTATTAGTTGTTTTATTAATTATAACTGATTTTAGATTTTAAATATTAGTATTTTATTTTTAAAAAATAACTGTAATTAATTATTTAATTAAAATATAGAAATCTATTTCACTAACTACTTATTTCTCTTTCAGTCTACCTCTCTCTCTAGTTGAAAAACTTCCAGAACTAAAATCTCTTCTAATTTTGTTCTTGATTAATGTTGAACGATAACCAATTTTACCTTTTTATTTCAAGAATGCACTAAAAGATTGGGGTTTGCCTTCATAAACTGAGATTTGTAGATTACGCCGGTATGAATTTACCTCTTTTGATGTTATTGTAACTTGGAGATGACGAGATAACTGAAAATCATGAAGTTTTTGATTGGTTTATGTTTCAATGTGAAAATCTGAAATTTTGAGAACCAAATCATAGTTCAAAGAAGAAGAAGAAGAAGAAAATGAACGTGGATCTTTCAGTTTTTTTTTAAAGAGCTTACTGTATATAAATTCATACTTTTTTAATTATTAATTCCTATATTTTCTCTGAAATTCCTATTTCTTTGGGGATGTTTCCTTTGGTGACATAAAGAATTAATAATTGTGTCTCTCTTGACATATCTAGAATCCTAATTAATAGGATGATTTAATTGTATATATTACTAAATACCTTGACTACTATGTAATTAACCCTAGATTAATTTCCTTTTATTTGGTGAAGCCCATATAAAAGGCCCAAACGAGCACGCTCTGGGCCCAATTAGGTCTATGGGCTGTTTATGAACCCAATCGTTAGCATCCTCTTCGTTGCGAAGCATGAAATGCTACAAGTAAGCCCAAATGACGATCAAGGAAGTTAAAATAAAATTTTCACCCCATTTTGAAGTGTCATGAAATGCCGGGATAAATATTGAATGAGTAACCCCTAGTTAATTGAAAAAATTTCGTATTATTCAATTCGGTGAGTATTGATTTCATATCATAGAACTTCTTAAATTTAGCGTAATTCACCCTAAAAGACACCTTAAAAGGAGAAGATTGCTACCACTTATAAATGTTTTACTCTGCACATAACTAGCTAATGTGGAATACTTAACAGAACTCAATTTCAAATTTTGTAATCGGTTAGTTTCTTTTTGGCTTGTAACGGTAATCACTACCCACAACAGTAACTATTCTTTTTTGAAGATAATTTGCACCTCCATGAATGAGACAGATGGCTATATTAAATTTTTTCATTTTGCAAAGGTAAGGATCAAACCCTACAATTTTAATCAAAGAAAGGAAAGTTTTAACCACTTTATGACTACGTACTAGTTAAAACTAAATTCTGATCAAACCAAAAGTCAGAATCTCTAAACTTTGTCAACAGAACAGATTAAATAATAAACGTAATAATAGAAACAAAAAGATTAGATTGGACTGGATTTAAATCAATTTAAAGATGGCTCCAAATCTAATAATTGCATTTCCACCTTACAACGGAAAATAATTTTGATGTTAAGTTAGACAAGACAATTATGGATTGTCTTTTATGAAAGAAATTAGAGAACAATACTTTAATTTTTTTATTTATTTTAACATAAAGTGCAGTTAAAAGTACTATTCACTCGTAAGGTTAGACAAATTACAGACATGGATAAGGAGTTGAATTTACAAATTATTAATGAATAAGAGCTAAATTTTCTACGAAGCGTAGATTCGAATCTCAAACCTTTCAAATAGAAGATAGAGTGTCTTATCATATTTGAACTAACTCTTATTAATTTAGTTGATCACATAAATTATGACTTCTTTATTCTCATGTTCATACATTTTTCTGGTAGGAAAGGAATAGAGTCTCTGCTGGCAGACTATGTAGGTATTTCGAGTTAAATATTTGTTAAACACATCGTAGTAAAGTACGTTAAGTGCTAGCCGGGTGGGTGAAAACCTTCCAAGATTAATCGTAGATTTCAGAGAGCAAGTTTACGATAAGATTCTATTTTTTCTTATTGTAAAAAACAGAACTACACTAAAAAACAATGAAATGAACTGACTGAATTTTGTCGAATTTAAGTCAAACAGAACACGGCTTATATTGAATTTTGAGTGTCTGGACGGATCTAGGCTATTCAATCGGCATAAACCAAATTTTCGATTTTGAGAGCCTAGGCGGGAACTTGAAGTGAGTCAAAGACACTAAGTAAACCAATACAAAATCCTACAACTGAAATTGTTAGAGAAAAAACAATACAAGAGAAGAGAAAAGTCTCCCGCCAGTCGAGATCCAACGATGAATGCCCATAATTAGGCAATGCATCTATCACTTGATTGTCCTCACGGTAAATATAAAAAGATCTTGAACCGCGATACTTTGCATAATCTGAAGACATTATATCTACTTCTAGCGGATATTCCAAGGAATTGAATAAGATCTAGGCCCTATCCTTTTATGATTTAAAAAAACTAAAAGGAGAATTACTCAATTAAATTGAAGTGCATTCAAGAGAATCTATCGACAATTGAAAACACAACCTTCAAGAAAAAAAAGATGAATTACAAATATATGGAATCACATTCAATTTAAAGATTTCGCAATTCAAGAGAAAACCCCAAAATTCGAAAATGTGCGGGTAGAGTTTTCTTTCTTCCCCTCTACAGTTGTTTATTTAAACTTTAATATTGCAGTAATCCGTTTGTCTTTATTATAGTAATAATTGATGAATTTTTGTTCTTTTTTAATTTGTAATTTGTTATCTATTAATTGTTAAGCATACTATACAATTATCCAACACTATATATGATATCTACTAATTACATCAGCACTAATATCACATAGTTTCTTCCCAACTACCAAAAAGAAAAAAAACATCTAAATTTTTTCATAAATAGAAGCAGAAAATAAATAAAACTAGCAAGAAAGAATAGAAAAGGAAAATGGAATTAAATTTTATTAGTAATCCTCTTGCTTTCTATGTTCTTCTCTCTTTACTAAGTCTAATCCTGATTCTTAATCAGAAACTTAAAAATTCAAGAACTAATGCCAAGCTCAGACCTCCAGGGCCTTCAGGTTTTCCAATTCTTGGAAACATTTTTGATTTTGGAAAACTTCCACATCAGAATTTATACAAACTTAGATCCAAGTATGGTGATCTAGTTTGGTTGAGACTTGGCTGCACTAACACTCTTGTTGTTCAATCCGCAAAGGCGGCTCAACAGCTTTTCAAGAATCACGATGTTTCATTTGCCGACCGGACGATTAATGATGCTTTCACTGCTCATGATTACTGCCAAGGATCTCTTGCTGTATCCAGGTAATGTCAAGAAACTAAAAATTTAAACTCATACTTAAATGTTTAGTAATAAATATTTACTTCTGACGTATTCTCTCAAAATTTATATTTTTACTTTCTGTTTGGAATTGAAAAGTAAAAAGCAGAACCAAACTTGCACTTAAAGCTACCCGACATAGAATCATCTTACCATGTGCTAGAGTTATTCTTTATGAGAAAAATTACATTTTAGCCTTATATGTTACCGTAGAAAGCGAGCAGATATTTAACTTTCATCTATAAAATATTGCAACCTTAATATTTACATGACAGGCATAATTTTAAACCTTGATAAATGAGAGTTGTCAGGCTTTGGATCTTCCGCTAGCTGATTTAAAAGCTCTAATATCACGTCAATAGTTAAGATGCAATAATAAATTTTATTATAATGTGTGACAGGTATGGTCCTAAGTGGCGTATACTTCGCCGTCTAGTTACACTTGAACTAATGACTGGCAAGAAGATGAGTGAGTCTATTAATGTTCGGCGAAAGTGTATTGATGAGATGATTCAATTAATCGATGAAGATTCATCAGCGGCTCGTGCAAGAGGCGAATCTGGGGAAATAGTGTTTTCTAAGTACATTTTCGTTATGGCGTTTAACTTGATGGGAAATCTTATGTTTTCCAGGGATCTTGTGGATTCTCATTCTGAAGAAGGTTCCGAGTTCTATGATGCCATGGACAAAGTGATGAAATGGGTCGGAGCACCTAATTTGTCGGACTTTTTCCCGTTCTTGAAAGTGTTTGATCCTCAAAGGATCAAGAAAAACATGGTGTTTGAGTTGGGAAGAACTATTAATGTAGTTGAGAAGTTTATGAAAGAAAGGATTGAAGAGAGAAAATCAAGAAAAGAAAGTAAGACTAAGGATTTCTTGGATTCTGTTTTGGAGTTTGAAGGAGGAGATTTCAAGATGTCAACTCATAAAATGCTCACAATCATACTGGTAATTACATACCGAGGGATCAATAAGTACAAACATAAATCTTGTGGACGTCACAAGTTTAAAAGTTTGCAAAAATAGATACGAGATTTAAATTTATACTAGATTTAAATTTATACTATTTGCAAAGATTGAATTTTGTTACTAAAATCGTTAGCGAACAAGAGGAAATTTAGTCATTTTAGGCTTAATTATACCTTGGTCCAAAAAAAACCGAATCGTCGTCAAATTTATATAGTGTCTGTGACCCCGTGAACTAGCTTATAAAGTAATCTATTGGCTAGTTAAATTTATATAATGCCTAACTATTTGTTATTATGTATTCGATTCCTTGTATTCCAGGAGATGTTTCTTGCTGGAACAGAAACTACAAGCCGAACTACTGAATGGGCGATGACAGAGCTTTTGCGTAGCCCCGAATCAATAAAAAGAGTTAAAGAAGAACTTAATCAAGTTATCGGGCCCAAAAGGAAAGTAGAAGAGAGTCATTTGGTAGAACTGCCATACTTAAATGCAGTAATTAAAGAAACAATGAGATTACATCCCGTTCTCCCATTCTTACTTCCACGAAACACAATAGAAGAAACAAAGTTCATGGGGTATGTGATACCGAAATATACACAAGTCTTTGTAAACGTATGGGCGATAGGAAGAGACTCGGATTCATGGGAAGACCCATTGAGTTTTAAGCCCGAGAGATTTCTCAACTCGGATATCAACTATAAAGGACACCATTTTGAGTTAATTCCATTTGGTTCGGGAAGAAGGATATGTGTCGGTATGGCACTGGCTGATCGTGTAGTTCACCTCACTCTCGCCTCTTTGCTTCACTGTTTCGATTGGGAGATCGATAGTAATTCTTCTCCGATGGCCTTAGACATGGAAGAAAAGATGGGAATTACAGTTGCAAAATGTTTTCCCTTAAAGACAACTCCAAAGAAAATCATGGCGAGATGAATGGGTAAATCACACTCATAGCCACTGAACATTGATCATTTTCACATTGTGGCTACTGAACTGTGAAACGTAGCATAATAACACCAAACTTTATATTTTTTAACATCGTGGCCATTATTCTCTTTGACCATCAATTTTTACCTTTAACTTCCGCAAAGACCATATTTTTTCTTACCTTTTCAATTCCTAATATGTCTACTTTACTCTTTTCTAATTTATTTTCTTAATGCATAAAAGTCATTTTAGGAATTAAAGGTGAGTAAAAATGAGGAATGTACGGAAGTCAAAGGTAAAAAAATTATGGTCAACGGTCATAGTAGCCACAACGTTAAAAATGTAAGGTGTAGTGGCTATTATGTTACGTTTTAAAGTTCAGTGGCCATACTGTAAAAATGAGCAAAGTTCAGAGTGCAGACATATTTAACCTCAAGATGAATAGCATAATAAAATTGAGTATTCTCGCTTTGTGTAATGTATATATTTTTAAAACTTAAAATTTCAGTGGCTTTCTTCTTAAAAAATTTTCCTGTAAAGTTTAAAGCATCTTAAATATGATAAGATTGTGGAAGAACTTGTTGTATTAAGAATAATTGTATCGTAGATATACTATATATAGTTGAGTTAATGAATTTTATGATTATTATTATTATTTTTGGTTATTATTGTTAGTTTAATAAAAATAAGAATCAAATAATTGGAAGGAGCAAATAATATTGTGACTAGATTTTTTCTAATGAAAGTGGGAAGCTGGGAAAAAAAGAAAGTGCTGAACCTTCCAACCAGATTGATATTCGGAAAACACAATAAAAAAGTTAAGCCCAAATCAAAACTTCCCCCATAAAGAAAAGGCCCAAACAAGGTCGATATTTTATTAAAATAGAAAAGAAAATTAATATTATTATTATTGGGACATTAAATCTACCCAACCACACAAACAAAAAATCTTCCACCAATAATTATTAACATTTTTGTCCTGCTATATATATATCCATAGACACAAGGTATACCCTACTAGTTCACGACAAAAAATAAAATTTCTCATGTTGGGACGTAAATGAAATGGACAATTAGCCATGTCTAAACAATTATTAAGTTAAATCTAAATTCAACTGAAATTTAGATTAATAAAAACTGTTGGGTTTAATATATAATTTTTAATTCTGAAATTTCCAGTAAATCATTTATAAACTATAGCCCTTAACTTACCAAGCAATATCAATTTTTCCCCTAAAGTTGGTAAATTGGATAAATTTGAGAAATAATACCTCAATTGTTTTCCCAACCATGAATCTTGTCGTCTCCACTGCATATATAAACACATAGCATAATATGTATATTTTATAAGGATATCTGATTAAAATTGCAATATTTTAGACGCTATAGATAAAATCGCTTATCATCGTTTGATTGTGCACCTAATAGCATTTTATACACCAATTGGCTTGATTGGTACACTCACCAATATGTGTGTGAGGAGTCCAAGATTCGAATCATGCTCCTTACAATTTGATAAAAAAAAATTAGCATTTTATATAATATATTATTTTTATAATTTTGATATCTACATGATTATTTTATCAGCAAAAGATTAATTAGGTAATTGTTTTAAAGCATAGCTACTTATTTATTGTGACATTTCTTTTGAGGGAATTTGTTGTGCACATTGACATTTATAATTCGTACCAAATAAAGAAAACTCAATTTATTGAAATTTGTCCTGCTATATTCATGGAGAGACAAGACATACCCTATTTTCACCACAAAATTCCAACACTATTCATGGAGAGACAAGACATACCCTATTTTCACCACAAAATTCCAACACTATGATAGGTGCTGTAATAAATTAAAATCATTTTGAATAAAATCAAAATCATTTTGAATGAAATCATAACATTAAACAAAATGTAAATGAAAAATAGATGTATAAAAAGTTGATAATTAAAACGCAAACTATGTTTAAGAAATCAAACTACTTTTTTTAGACAAATTGGAGGATGTATGGATGTATTAAGCTATTCAATTAAGGGTGTGTGTATAAATATCAAACATCTAACAGTAAATAAATAATATCAAAAATCAAAACAAACTTCAAATATAGTTTAGAACAACACATAAATTATTAAGATACATAGAGAGAACATAAGAAAAAAAAACATTTGAGGCTTAAACAACAACAAATAAAATCACATATATACTTGAAAACAACAACTTTTTTTTTATTACATAGCATAGAACGGGGGAATGAAAGCTGGAAATTGCAACGAGGTTGGCACCCCGGACAAACGAACCAAACTGGAATCAGAATGCACAACTCTTCCTCTAATCTTGATCATTGTTCCACCATTTTCTTCTTTTTTGGTATAGCTTTCAAAGGTACAAGCTTCTTAATAGAAAATCCCAATTTTTCTTCCATGCTTGTTGCATCTTGATTAAACTCCCAATCAAAACTATGAAGCAAAGAGCCAACTGTGAGATGAAGTATACGGTGAGCCAATGCCATTCCGACACATATTCTTCTTCCGGATCCAAATGGAAGTAACTCGAAGTTTTGCCCTCTGTAATCAATATCAGACCTTAAAAATCTTTCAGGATTGAAACTCAACGGGTCTGCCCAAGCTTCTGGATCCCTTCCTATTGCCCACGCGTTCAAAAAGACTTGTGTATCTCTCGGTATCACATATCCCATGAATTTTGTTTCTTCTGTTGTGTTTCGTGGAACTAAAAACGGGAGAACAGGATGTAATCTCATTGTTTCTTTAATTACCGCTTGTAAATATGGCAATCCATCTATGTCACCCTCTTCAACTTTCCTTTCGGGTCCAATGACCTGGTTAAGCTCTTCTTTAACTCTTTTCATTGATTCTGGGTTACGGAATAGCTCTGCCATCACCCAGTCAATAGTTCCACTCGTAGTTTCCGTTCCACCAAAGAATATTTCCTGAAGAAACATAACATACACAAATCTTGTAATGTTTCCTCATTAAGCATTTAAAATATCAAAGTTAGATCCAACATTGAATTTGAAGCTTTAATTCCATGGTAACAGAAGGTCGTTTACATCACCTCAAAAGAATGCAAAAAGTTTTATAGCTCCCTAATTAAATAATATGATAGTTAACATACAAAATGCAAATTTTGCAACTTATCTGCCTTGTTACATAGCCAGATGAGTTTCGAAATTGTGCATCCGCCTATCAAATACGCATTTTGCACACAAAAATAAAATAAAATAATCACAAATCGAGTTATTTGGATTTTTTTATCACGAAAATTATAAGTTAATTACCAATATGATTATGAGCATATTTTGAGTTGACATCTTAGAATCTCCTTCAAACTCCAAAACAGAATCCAAGAAATCTTTAGTCTCACTTTCTTTTCTTGATTTTCTTTCTTCAAGTCTTTCCTTCATAAACTTCTCCAAAATCTTTAAAGTTCTTCCCAATTCAATCGACATGTTTTTCCTGATCCTCTGCGGATCAAATGCTTTCAAGAACGGAAAAAAGTCCGCCAAATTCGGCTTTCCACCCCATCTTATCACCTTGTCCATTGCATCAAAGAATTCAGAACCTTCTTCAGAATGAGAATCCACAAGATCTTTGGAAAAAACAAGATTCCCTATCAAGTTAAATGTCATAACAAAAGTGTACTTAGACAACACTATTTCCCCCGACTCTCCTTTTGCACGAGCGGCTTCTGAATCTTCCTCCATAAATTTTATCATCTTGTCAATGCACTTTCGCCGGACATTAACAGTTTCGATGATTTTCTTGCCCGTGGTGAGCTCTAGTGTGACTAGACGGCGAAGATTCCGCCAATCAGGGCCATACCTGTTAGGAATTACAAGAATATTTATTATGAGGCATAATTACAAGCTTAAACTTAAACTTAAACTTCTTTCCTTGTGGAACTTCATTTTATATAACAATAACCTCGTTTCAACCATTCTGAATAGAAGAATAAATAAATCAATTAAATAGTAACATTATAAAAATCATATTGAAAATGATTGACTTTTAGTATGACCCTTAAAGTTCAAAAACTTTCTTGAAAGGAAACTAAATTCAATAACTCGATCCAAACATCAGTAACTATTAGTGCAATTTACCCTACCGGCATAGGGCAAGAGATCCCTTGTAGTAGTCATGAGCAGTTAAAGCGACGGGAATTTTTCTGTCAGAAACCACAACGTCGTGATTCTTGAAAAGATTTTCAGCTACTTTGGCGGATTGAATAACAAGGGTATTAGTGAAGCCAAGTTTCAACCAAATTACAGGACCATATTTGGCCTTGAGTTTGCATAAACTCCGATGTGGGAGGTACCCGAGATCGAAGATGTTGCCGATGATTGGCCATCCTGGTGGTCCGGGTGGCCTGTGATTTTCGCTGGTTCTTGAATGCCTCCGGTTCAGAATCAGAGTTACTAAACCAAGAAAAAGAAAGCAAGCAAGAATGTCACTGTAGCTACACTCCATTTTCTTTGAGATAAGAAAGTACAAAGTTCAGTTGATTAAATAAGCCCAACGAAAATGTTACCAACAAAAAATAATAAGCCCAAAAATAGAAAGAGGACACAAATTGAGACGTGCACGGAGTGTGGACATGGTATTTGCATTATGCACGGGAATGGATATCAACCATAGACAAAAGCTATGCATATTTGCTAACTCAAAATATGAAATATGTATTTATCAAATTATATTGAAAGTTAGATCGATTTTAATAAAAAAATTACTAATATCAACAGTTTAAATAAGTTGCGTCAACTGCTTTCTCTATAAGCTATAAATTTTAGCTTTTTCAGAAAGTAATTTTCCTAACTTTCTAATAAAACAGTTTTGTATTTAAGCAAAGAAAAATATTTCAAGCTTACTTACTGACATAGTTGAATAATTTTTATCCAAAAAACTTCATTGACACCCGAACATTCATATTATTAAAATATTACTATAATTTGCTTGAAACTTGATTAATCTCTCAAAGAGCTTGTTTGCTTGCATGTTGCATGTTTGATGCCATACTTGATTGAGAGATAATTAACTATATTTTATTAAGCCACTCGATCCCCAACTCTCTGACAACATAAAATTTTAACCAAAAATAAACCTTTTTGGACAATTTCAAAAATAAATTGACTTCTAATATTACTAAGTTTTTTCTTGAATAAGGACTTGTTTCTTTTAGTTTATTTTCAGCACAATTCAGTTCAAATCAGTTCAGTTTAGCTCAACAAAATTCAATTCAATCAAATTTCGCAAAATTTCTTAGCCATTCAACCAAATTCGGCTAATTCAGCCAATTCAGTTCATCCAGTTCAATTTTGATAAGTTCAGTTCAACCATAAAGAACGTTGTTTAAGTTCAATAGAACAATTAATGCTTTACGCATTACATTAATCATATTCCAAACATATGCTAAGTATGCCATTTTCTATAATTTTTATTTGGTGGCATTCCCATCGAGCAACCTCAACTCCGGGTTTTAATTAAACAAGTATCTCAATTCCATTACTACCTACCGATCATATAGACTTTCTGATTAACAATAGGTACAATTTAAGAGACGTTAGGAGCAATCAAATATTTACGTAGAGGTTTGGATGTATATATCTCTTATCCTATATAATATGTGGACTTTATGGAAGTTGATAGATTTTGTGGAGAAAGTTAGTTTTCATCCGGAGATCATTGTTGATCCGTTGGGTGGAATGTCTTGTCTGTTTTTTTCTTTGTATATAGACATGTGGAACCATCCACGAATTGACTTCAATGTCCTCGTGTTAATTGGAGATTAGACACAAACTTTTCTAATTTCACTCGTAAGGAAAACTATTCTTAAATCCCACAATAAGAATTATAGAAATTATAATTATAAATTGAGAAAATTTACTGTAGTTTCGGCATATCATGCCAGGATTTAGAAGCTATAACACGTGATATGTTTTAGTAGGCTTATTAATATATAGAGTAGAGTAAAAAAACAAAATCTATGTAGTTTTATATTTTACATAAAAACTTTGTAGTTTATTTTTCTTAAATAAAATACTTGTAGTTTTAAAATTTAACAAAACAAAATTTGAGGTTTTAAAGATTCAAAAAATAAACATTAAAAACATAAAAATTGAATTCTTTAAATAAATAAATATATTTTAGATAACTTTAGTTTTTCAATTTTTTAATTTCGAGATCATGTAGACAACGTTTGATTAAGAGAGAGAAAGTAAATGTTAGAGAAATAAGAAAATTAAAATGATGATTTTAAAAAATAAAAAACGTTGTGTAGTAAATGTGATTTTAAACAATAGATGATGAGTTGAGTTAGAGAATAGATTATAGGTTAATTTCGTTATCGTTATTGAGAAAGGAACTTAATACTATAATCTACCAAACTATTCTTTCATAACTGAATTAATTAGTATTTAATGTGATGTTTGGAAATCAGTTTTTTTTTTTTTTTTTTGAAAATGTGATTGTAGCCAGTCAATGCAAAGAAGATAGCTGTTAGAAAGGATATTTAATGGAAAATTAATATTCAATTATTGTTAGGTCGGGTTCTAACTTTTTTTTTCTTCTCCATTCAACCACCACCACTGCTTTATTTTCGTTTGTCCTCTTTCAATTTTATCTTTTCTGGAACAAATTTATTTATTTACTTTTTTTTTTATTATCTTATTTCGTATAGTAAATTTCTTGAAAAAAGATGAAAAGTTGCATCTCATACAGAGGTGAGAGATAGCCCTCTATCCGCAGGGGCGGACCCAGGATTTGAAGATCGGAGGGACTAATTCTTTTACATATGCGTGTATACAAAAATGAAGTAGATTTGATAAAATTAGGAGAAACAAATTAATGATCTAATAAAAAATTGTTGATAAAATTATTAAAAATAGAAAAGAAAAACAAAAAAGTAGAGTTTTCGATCAAAATAACATTAAAAAATTAAAAATTGATGAAAAACATTAATAATGTTAGGGGCAAAATATTGATGAAAAGCATTAATAATGTTGGGAGAAAAGAATTAAAAATTGATGAAAAACATTAATAATGTTAGGGGAAAAAAATTGATGAAAAACATTAATAATGTTGGTTGGGAAAAAATGCAAATGGTGGGATTTGAACCCTACTCTCTTCACATCTAACACATCCTTCTTACCAACTCTCTCATTTTTTCCTTTTGTTAATTTTATCATCTTTACTATTAATATTCATTATTTTGGAGGGCTAGTCCCAACATATCACTATATCTCTAGGGGTAGTGCCGAAACTGAGGGGAGCTCGAGCCCACCCGAGCCCCCCTTGGGTCCGCCCCTGTCTATCCGGTTCTGAATCATAAGGACGCTTGTTATTGCCCAATGTACATTATTTTATTTCATCTTGTGACAATATCGAATTATTGGCTTTTATGGGTAAAATTCTGAATTTTTTTCAAAAATAAATATAACTGAATAAATATTATGAAGATCTGAACGAAAAGATTCAGAACTGAATTGAAATGTTGACTAGTTTTGGAATCGAACCAAAGTGTACTGTTAGTAGAAAATTTTAAACACCCAAATTTAATTAACCCGTGCTTACCCTAATTGATTAATTCTAACAGAAAATTATGAAGCATTTAAGCCCATATATCCTATGTTCAACCAAATTTGTGTTGGCTTTAATACATTATTAAATGTTTGAACAAGTGCAAGTAAAACAAAAAAAAAATCCACCTAAACCTACAGAAAAATTATAAAAATCTAAAAAACAGAAAATCAAATCTTTTTAGAAATTTAGAATCAGGAATTAGACATTTGTTTTTATTTTTTTTAAATTTATTATAAATTTGAACAAATTAAAATTTACCTTATTTATGTAAAACAATGGTTTAAAAGTTTATTTTAAACAAATTTAGGTAAGCAATGAATTACTTTAAATAAGTTAACAGAGCTATTGAATACTAGTCAAGTTAGAAGTTCTGCTATATTAAACGAGAGCGAAACACTGACTATAAAAGCTTAATAATTTTTTTATTTTTGTTAATTAAAAGCAGGATGGAAATGAATCCAAATTCAAAAAGTACAAAACAAAAGAAGAAACAAAAAAGACTAAAAAGAAAAGAAAACTGTTAAGGTGAATAGCGTCTAGGAATCCGAACTTGTCTTTTCGAACCAATCCAAAAGTACGTACGTACGAGTATTCTGAGCTACCAGCGACTCTATCTGACTTATTAAAGTTTATTTATCCTTCTGCCTTTTCACATTATATCACTTCTCAGGTTAGAATGTGCATCACAAAACTCCTCCGCAGACTAGTAATAATTTCCTGCATTTAGCCTGCACACACATAACTGATAAAATTCCTTGAGTACTCCTGAGATTGGGATTGTATCAATACATTGCATTATCCTGAAATTAAATATTTTGTTAATGACTTTAGCGTAAATAAGAAGGGAGACAAATTAATCATAAAATTGTATTCTATTATTATCATGAATTACATGGATCCCTAGCTATATTTATAATCCAGGTTGAACCGCTAATATTATATTACTACTTCAATCCTTGTCATATTTGAATAAAATTTTGGGTGAACTTCAATGTAAAAAAGAATACTTCAAAATACATACTCTATTGGCCGTAAAATAGTTGTACTCTTTTAGAATATGGTTTTTGAAAATATAAAAGACGATGAGTTAATACGGAGAACTATTTAAAATATAATAAAAAACATAAAACTCTATTTCATAATTAAGGATGTTTAGTACTCCGAGCGCACTCTAAAATCTATCTGGATGCAATTCAGGTGTGATGAAAGAAGTTTATCCTCCGCAACTTGCAACTTGACAAATCTCATTCATTTTATTCGCCAATTGGAATTATGAGCTAAAGAAAAAGAGAAAGAAAGAAAAAAAAACTCAAACAAATATTGAGAATTTCAATTTTCAGAATGATATTCTCCCATGATCTTCTTCTTTGGAATGGCTTTCAAAGGAATAAGCTTTCCAGCTGTAATTCCTGACCTTTCATTCATATCCATTGCCTTTACAATAGCCTTACTGTCAATTTCCCAATCAAAATAGTGTAGCAAAGAGGCGACCGTGAGACGAAGAATTTGGTTAGCCAATGGATATCCGACACAAACCCTTCTTCCAGATCCAAACGGGAGTAACTCAAAGTTTTGTCCTTTGTATTGAATATTTGAGCCTAAAAATCTTTCAGGTTTGAAACTCAATGGATCATCCCAAGCTTCAGGATCTCTTCCTATTGCCCAGACGTTTACAAAGACTTGTGTATCTTTAGGGATCAAATATCCCATGAAAATCGTGTCTTCTAATGTGTTTCGTGGAATCAATAGAGGGAATACAGGATGTAATCTCATTGATTCTTTGATTACTGCATGCAAATATGGAAGGTGATCTATGTCACTCTCCTCAACTTTCTTTTTGAGTCCAACAACTCTGTTTAGTTCTTCTTTAACTCTTCTCATCGATTCTGGGTTGCGGAATAGTTCTGTCATCACCCATTCAATTGTTGTACTTGTTGTTTCTGTTCCAGCAAAAAACATTTCCTGTACATATATGTAACATTAGACTCCGAATGAAATTCAAACTTCACTGAAAAAGTATAGAGTTTTGTTTTTGTATACCATTATGAGTATGAGCATATTCTTGCATGAAATTCTTTCATGTTCTTTTCTTTCAAAATCACCTGATTCATTATACTCCAATAACTTATCCAAGAAGTCTTTACTATGCCTTTGTTTCGATTGTTTATGATCTTCAATTCTCTCCGTCACAAACTTCTGAATGATACTCAGAGTTTTTCCCAGATGTTTCTCCATGTTCTTCTTAATCCTCTGCGGATCTAGCCTTCTAAAAAATGGAAAGAAATCAGCAAAATTCGGCTTCGTACTAAGCTCCACCACCTTGTCCATGGCATGTAAGAACTCATTTCCGTCTTCCGATTGAGAATTGACAAGATCCCTAGAAAGAACAAGGTTTCCCATCAGGTTAAATGTCATGACAAATATATGGTGAGCTAACTCTATTTCTCCCGATTCACCTCGTCGTTGTGCTGCTACAGAATCCTCATGAATAAATTGTATCATGTCGTCGATGCACTTCTGACGAACGGACACTGTTTCTTGGATTTGTTTATTGGTCACAAACCCCAACGTGACAAGGCGGCGAAGGATGCGCCAATAGGAGCCATACTGACCGACCGAAATTGTTCCCTCGGAGTAGCTATGAGCTGTAAGAGACTCAGGAACTTTTCTGTCGCAGAAAGAAGCATCATGATTCTTGAACAGGTGCTCAGCTGCTTTGGCTGTCTGAATGACAAGAGTATTAGTCCATCCGAGCTTTAACCATAATAAATCTCCATACTTGAATCTTAGCTTGTAGAAATGTTGATGTGGATTGCTTTCAAGGTCGAAAATGTTTCCGATGAGCGGCCAAGCCGGTGGCCCCGGCGGGTGTTGCTTGGCATAAGTTCTTGACTGCCTCTTTTTAAGATGTCGAAAAAAAGTGATTGTAAGAAAGACAAAAAAGAACCAGGCAAACTTGTTACCAATATTAGACTCCATTAATTAGCTACTTTTATGTCTTTGAGCTTACTAATTAGATGGCCGTTATTGTACTATCTTATATACAACAAATTCAAATATAATACTCGTTTTAATACTTAGATACAAAGTATTTTATTTAAGTTGTTCTAATTTCTTAAAACTTTTTTTACTTAGAGTTATATTTATAGTTTTTTACAAGATATAAATTTTTAATTGACTAATTGATTTAAAAAAAATAAATGTCTGAACGCACCGTTCTTATAGAAAGAGAGGCGTTTCTTATTCTCTGGGCTGGGAGAGGTAGTAGCTTATCATGTTACTCATGTTATAGTAACACTAATGTTCTTTTATGCTTATTTTCAGCAAAATTCAGTTTAATTAAGATAAAATCATATCAGATCAATTCAGTTTCAGTCAAATTTAACAAAAAATTTAATCATTTCAAATTCAACCAATTTAGCTCAATAAATTCAATTCAGTTGAGTTTTGATAAGTTTAGTTCAACCATAAAAAAACGTGGCCCTTAATTTATCTAAACGTTAATAATCAAACAACAAATAGCAACAACAACCATTGAACAATAAGTAACATTTAAACAATATGCATTTGTCATAATTAAGTTCTTAGTTTTGTCGATACTGGAAAAATCTAAGACATGTTTTTAAAAACGGACAAATGATTTATTAGTTCCCGACTTTTGCCAAAAGTCACTACGAGATTCATATATTTTGTCACAATTAACTCTTAAATCATTTACCATTATAAGATTATTAATATATATTTTACCAATAAGTTTCACAAGGGAACAGTTTATATAATATTCTAAATTTTTTGTAGCGTATTGAATTGGCTAAACTAACAAATACACGAAATTGGTTGTAAGGAAAAAAAAAATACAATGTTAATTGTTGAACCATGAGTGCTTGATTTCTTATATTATATTTCAGAGCCCACTACATTATATAACATAATTAGTTGTTCAATTGACAAAGAGTAATCTAAGTTTTCTCCATGTTGTGCATCCGACAAAGAGCAACTGTTCCGTCGCTGAAATTATGAGATGTCGAAGCTTTCATAATAGTCCTATTACGGAAGGAAACATCATGATTCTTGAACAATTGTTAGGCCACCTTGGCTCTCTGAATCACAAGAGTGTTAGTTCATAATACTCACGGATCCAGAACATGGAGAAAACTTAAATTACTCCTGAAAACTATTCAAGGAAGATGACGGGTTGATATGAGGACGATTAGGGTATAATAAATATATAGAACTCTATTTATAATTAAGTGAATATGTACTTTAAGAACGCTATATAATCTCTCCACGATATGATTAACATAATTAAGATTTCAAAACTTTATAAATGTAACTTATCCAGCAAACACAAAATTCATCATACACATGATTAATTTTAAGATAAAAAGAAATTCATGGGAATCAAGAGAAAGATTGTGAAAAATACAGCTTAGAGGGTTCAAGGACACTCCATAAATCATGAAATAAAAAGACCAACTCTAGCGTATGAGCTACCCTAATTACATCCATTTTGGTCAAAGGAAAAAAAGAAGAAGCAAACATAAACAAATACTTTTAATTTTAATTTTATGACTGATTATCATTGTGCCATGATCTTCTCCTTGGAATGGCTTTCAAAGGTATAAGCTTCCTAACTGTAATTCCCATCCTTTCGTTCATGTCCACCGCCTCGGCAGCAGACTTACTGTCGAGTTCCCAATCAAAATAGTGAAGCAAAGAGGCTAGGGTGAAATGAAGAATTTGATGAGCTAATGGATATCCCACACATACTCTCCTTCCAGATCCAAATGGAAGTAACTCAAAGTTTTGTCCTTTATACTGGATACTTGAGCCTAAAAACCTCTCAGGTTTGAAAGTCAACGGGTCCTCCCATGCTTCTGGATCTCTTCCGATTCCCCAAACATTTACAAAGACTTGTGTATCTTTAGGTATGACATATCCCATGAAATTTGTACATTCCAATGCACTTCGCGGCACCAACAATGGAATTACAGGATGTAATCTCATTGATTCTTTGATCACTGCGTGTAAGTAGGAGAGTTTATCTATGTCACTCTCTTGGATCTTCCTTTTTAATCCAATAACTCTGTCTAGTTCTTCTTTAACTCTTCTAAATGACTCCGGGTTGCAAAACAGTTCTGTCATCACCCATTCAATAGTCCCACTCATAGTTTCTGTTCCACCGAAGAACATTTCCTGTGCAAATAGATGATAATATCTTTAAGATAGATGAAAAATGGTAATTCTTAGACTTAAAAGCTCAACATTAATTTTTTTTTATATAACTTACCACTATGAGTATGAGCACATTGTGAGTTGATATTGCTTCATGTCCTTGTCTTGCACCATCACCTGATTCATTATATTCCAAGATTGTATCCAAAAAATCTTTAGTATCTCTTTGTTTCTTTAATTTGCGATCTTCAATTCTCTCCATCACAAACTTCTCAATAATACTCAGAGTTCGCCCGAGATGTTTCACCATGTCGGTCTTTATCCCTTGTGGATCCAGCCATTTCAAAAACGGAAAGAAATCAGCCAAATTCGGTTTCCCACCAAGCTCCATCACCTTGTCCATGGCATGGAAGAAATCATTTCCTTCTTCAGATTGGGGATTGACAAGATCCCTCGAAAGAACAAGATTTCCTATAAGGTTAAACATCATGATAAATGAATATTTAGATAACTCAACTTCTCCCGATTCTCCTAGCCGTTGAGCTGCAGCTGAATCCTCCTCAATAAATTGTATCATGTCATCGATGCACTTCCCTCCAATGGATGCCGTTTCTTGGATTTGTTTATTCGTCATGAGCCCCAATGTGACAAGCCGCCGAAGAACACGCCAATTATACCGGCCAACTGCCATCGATCCGTTGGTGTAGTTATGAGATGTCCAAGCTTCAGGAATGATTTTGTCACAAAAAGAAGCATCATGATTCTTGTATAGTTGTTCAGCTGCCTTGGCAGTCTGAATCACAAGAGTATTAGTCCATCCGAGTCTTAACCAGAGTAAATCTCCGTACTTGAGTCGGAGTTTGTATAAACTCTGATGTGGATTGCTTCCGAGATCCAAAATGTTTCCGATCAACGGCCATCCTGGTGGCCCCCGCGGTGACTGTTTCTTTTTCAGAACTAGAAAAAAAACGATCAAAGAAAGAAAACTAGTCGAAGCAAACCAAGAAATAATGTTGGAATCCATTTCCATTTTTTTTCCTCTTAGAAATATTGACATGATAGACATTTCTGTTATAAAAAATATATAGAAAAAAATCATTTAAGGTTGCATATTAAAATCATAAGCAGGAATCCATTTCCCCTATTTTGCTGTCACTAGATGAGTATGAAAATTTAATATTTTATTTTGATTTTTTTAATAAATTGTAAGGGATATTCTATGGTCACTTTGTTTTTCACAAAGTAACCATTATTTTGTTTTGTCAACCATTGGATCATGGGTTAAAAGCTAATCCAATGGTGAAAAAGACAAAGTGTAGACAAAGTAAGGAAAAGACAAAGTGACCATAGCCTACACCAAATTGTAAAGGGTGAGATTAGATTTCTAATCTCCTCATCCATAGATGTACCGATTAAACTATAGACAATTAGTTATTTTGATATTTTATTTTTACTGAAAATGATAATATTAGAAAATCACATTTATAATGAAGTATGTGTGTTTCATCAATTGAACCAAAAGTTAGAGATGATAGTTAAGGTTAATAATATGTTTTTAATTCACATATAAATGGCGTTCTTAGAAATCGAACTCAGAACCAAAAGCTCGCACTTATAGTTAAGGCTAACATTATTTTATATTAATTAATTTATGACACACAACACTTAAAAAGTTTCATTTACTCGATTTAAAGAGATCTTATTCGATTTAAAGAGATCTTATTGCATATAGATGACATGATACATTGAGTAAACTAATTATCATATAGAAATATCAATAAATTTTAACTATGTAACTAATTTTTTTTTTTGAGAAAGAGAAACCAAATATATTAAACTGCAGTGCTAAAAGCATCAATACAAACTAAATTCCAAAGAGTTCTAAGACAATCTTTCATCAACATAATAGGAGTGGCTAATTTCATTACCCATCTAGCTAACTTGTCCGCTACTTTATTTCTTTTTTTTTTTCTTAAATAATTCATTACATTTGTTTTATTTGCTTTAATTATTTTCATTTATTAATATTTTTACAGGAAGCATGATATATTTAGTTTAGTTTAAGCATATATTCACATGTAATTGTACTGTTGCTTCAAATATTCTTTGTTGTAGAAGTATATAGTCCGATTGATAGCTCAACAGTCAACAAAGGCGACATATAGGAGCTTGTTAAAAATGGGGGAGGTTAAAAGTGGTTCAATTTTATTTTTTTTAGGGTAAAAAGTGGTTCAATTAGTTAGTTCAGAGTAGTAGAATCGGATGATATAATAAACAAATAATAATATATAATTTAAAATTAAAAAAATGCTCAATACAAAAATAATTTTCTCGGAATTTGGTTCAATGTTGTTACTGAACTCTTCAACTTTCGACTGTAACAAATACTCATGTGAACTTTTTAAATGCTAACAAATAACCCTTAAACTTGACTACGAACTCCTCAACTTTCAATTGTAACAATTAGCTCCTCGAGCTTTTTAAATGCTAACAAATAACCTCGAAATGCTGCAATGTCAGCAAATATATGGCTCAAACTCTCGTGGCTTTAAAAAGAAGAAAAATCAATCGATTGATTTTAATTGATTTTTAATTGAATCTACCTTGACGGAGGCGACAAAACGGCGATGTGATTAAGTTGGGTAGAAGATATCATAGGAATAGGGAAAGTTTCCTAGTATTGAGTGGTTGTAATTAAGTTGTTTATTTCTGATTTGTTAGGGCTAATGTTTTAATATGAAATATATAGAATAATAATTCATTATTGTGGATATTTCTTGCCTATGATTTTGATTCTTTGAATTGTTTTAGGTTTTGCCATTCTATTTTATATAACAAGCTATATATGTTGCTCGGAACACATGGGAAACATTATTTCTGACATCGTAACCTTCATAAAATAGCCTCAGAAACAAATACGAATACAAACATGAATACTGGAAAGAAAAGTAGTCAAACAAATATTTAGAATTATAATTTTGTGATTGATCATCATTCTGCTGTGATCTTCTTCCTTGGAATGGCTTTCAAAGGGATAAGCTTCCTAACTGTAATTCCCAACCTTTCATTCATGTTCGTTGCCCCTATAACGGACTTACTGTCAATTTCCCATTCAAAACTGTGAAGTAGAGAGGCAACCGTGAGATGAAGAATTTGGTGAGCTAATGGATATCCCACACAAATCCTTCTTCCTGATCCAAACGGAAGTAACTCAAAGTTTTGTCCTCTGTACTGAATATTTGAGCCTAAGAATCTTTCAGGCTTGAAATTCAAAGGATCCTCCCAAGCTTCCGGGTCTCTTCCTATTGCCCATGTATTAACAAAGATTTGTGTATCTTTAGGTATGTTATATCCCATAAAATTCGTATCTTCTAATGCATTTCGTGGGACTAGCAATGGAACTACGGGATGTAATCTCATCGATTCTTTGATCACTGCCTGCAAATATGGAAGCTGGTCTATGTCACTTTCCTCGACATTCCTTGTTAGTCCAACAACTCTGTTTAGTTCTTCTTTAACTCTTCTCATTGATTCTGGGTTGCATAATAGTTCTGTCATGACCCATTCAGTAGTCGCGCTAGTAGTTTCTGTTCCACCAAAAAACATTTCCTGCGCCAAAATAAATTACCATCTTTTAGATCCATAAATATTGTAAAATGTTACTCAAAAAAATTTATAATTACATTAACGAAATTGTAAATGGTATCCGTTTTACCACTATGATTATAAGCATATTATGGGTTGAAACTGTTTCTTGCCCTTCTCTTCCACCGTCTCCGGATTCGTTATATTCCAATAACGTATCTAACAAGTCTTTACTATCTTTTTGCTTAACTAACTTACGATCTTCGATTCTTTCCAACACAAACTTCTCAATAATATTCAAAGTTTGTCCGAGATGTTTCACCATGTCATTCTTTATTCGCTGTGGATCCAGAGGTTTCAAAAAAGGAAAGAAATCAGCCAAATTCGGCTTCCCACCAAGCTCCATCACTTTGTCCATGGCATGGAAGAAATCATTTCCTTCTTCCGATTTAGAATTGACAAGATCCCTCGAAAGAACAAGATTCCCCATAAGGTTAAACGTCATAATAAATACATATTTAGATAACTCTACTTCTCCTGATTGTCCACGCTGTTGTGCTGCTGCTGAATCCTCCTGGATAAACTGTACCATGTCATTGATACACTTCTGGCGAACGGACACCGTTTCTTGGATTTGTTTATTAGTCATTAGCCCCAGTGTGACAAGCCGGCGAAGAATTCGCCAATATGGGGTATATCTCCCGACGGAAAGTGATCCATTTGTGTAGTTATGAGCTGTCCAAGATACAGGAACTTTTCTATCACAAAAAGAAGCATCATGATTTTTGAAGAGTTGTTCTGCTGCCTTGGCTGTCTGGATCACGAGAGTATCAATCCATCCAAGTCTTAACCAGAGTAAATCTCCGTACTTGAATCGGAGTTTGTATAAACTCTGATGTGGATTGCTTGCAAGATCCAAAATGTTTCCGATGAACGGCCAACCCGGTGGACCTGGCGGTTGTTGCTTGTTTGATTGCCACTTTTTCAGAACTACAATTAAAAAGAGAAAAGTAAATGCAGCAAACCAATATCTGATGCTGGAATCCATTTCCTTTTTTTTTTTCTTAGAAGGACTTGATAGCCATTATTCTGCTATCATTAAATAGAACAAAATTACATAAGGTTGCATATTAAATGAATTGATGTTGCTTCTAGTTACACAAAATGAAAATTAAATATTTCTTATTTTTTGTTGATAGAGTTAAGTTTAAAGTTGACCTTTAGGGAAGAATCTGTGTTCCCAACTAGAATGTCCCATTTACAGGCACTGACAATTACTAAAACAAATAGTATATAGAAAAGATTAAACATTTTGCATCATAAAAAATAAAGGGTCGTTCTCAATTAAGTCAAGGCTCTAACTACAATATTATTTGATTTAAAATATTTTTGAGAGGAACGCATGGCTATAATATATGCAGTATCATCTGTCAGCAGATTCCAAGTTATCATACTTATACTTAATTAGAAATCTCTTAATGTAAGATATTCTTCCTATACATCATTGACTAATTGATGTTCTTCATAATTCTGTTGTACGGCGGTTCGATCCGCCTCTACAATGACACCTCTCGTACTTTTTCTGTTCTATTGTAGGCAGTTAAAACCGCCTCTATAGGTAATAATTTTGTCCTATACGGCCAGTTAGTTTTATGTTGTATACAGTGTATTAGGTGTTGAACTTAAGATATGAAAACTTATGAATTTTTGAGTGTAGAGGACAGATTTTACAGGGTAGATGTTGAATTTAAAATCTGAAAACTTTCTTTTGAATTTCACAAAGTGTGGAGGACAGATTTTATTGCAAACACCTGGTACGTCATGTGTCGCTACATGAGAATATTTTTCCTTATGGTGCAATGACAAGGGGAGGCATTGCAAGCACCGGTTTCTTGGAAGAAAACCACGTAGTGGACGCCATGAACTGCTAATTGTTAACTAGATATAGAATAAAACTATCAATAAGGTACGTACACCATACTTGAAGTTGAAACTATGATGTGGGTTACTCCCAAGATTAAAAAAATGCTTCAGACGAGTGGCTAAGCTGGTGGCCCTAGTGGTTGTTGCTTGCGAAAGATTCTGGTCTTTCCTACTTTTTTTCAGAATAGAAACAGAAATGATCAGAATGAGAGAGTGAAGCAGACAAACCAATTACTAATATTGCTACCAAACCATAGCTTTTATTAGTATATTTGACAATTTTGGCGTTAAATCTGCGTATTATTCAGTCAGCGGATTGATGTGTTGAATGTAGCCTTGGGTTGTAGCTGTAGCGATGACACATGATGTTACATGTGTTCTGTTCTTGCCCGATGCCCAAAGAAGTTTGGGAAAAAAAAGATCTCAGCTTTCTATCCTTATTTATAAAATAGTCTCTACTGACATTTTCTCTTTTGTTCATTGCATCTTTGAATAATTTTTCTACTGTGTGCAACAAATAAACTCATTCATGACTATGTTTTTATTGACCCGTATCTGTTGCTTGTGTAGCCTCATTATTGGCGAGATTGGAAACAGTGCTCGCCCCTCAGGTCGTCTTCATCGCGTCCTCCTTCCTCTAGAAGCAGTTATTGACAGTATCTACTTGGCAAAAGATTGTGGTTTCAGAAACGTAAGTATATATGTTTGGCTGCTTTGACTACTGTAACTTGTATAGACCTGATTTGGTTTGTTTGGCTGCCTGCAGTTGAATATTATTCGGAGATAAACCATCAAAATTTGCTTGAAAATGTTTTATTTAACCATTTTATCTAGTATAGTAAAAGACGCTAAGCAGGAGTCAATCGGTGAGATGATCTGAGATCCCTATTTGCACATTAGATGGGACGGCAGCAATGAATCTATTCAACAAATGATGCACCGTGAAGCCTAGACCGCTGAGCCTGATATGTTTATATGCTCCAGATCCATACCTTTTCTTTACCCAGTGAATTTGTTAAAGCTGATTTGTTAGGGGTAGTTTTTGAATTTGAAATATATAGAATAAGCATTGATTGCCTCTAATGATGGATTCTTTTAATAGTTTTAGGTTTCGCCGTTCTTTTTGTTTTTTTGTATATTTTGCTTGGAGACAGATATTGTGTTGGACAAGG
The DNA here is from genome assembly GCA_028411795.1 of Euphorbia peplus. Classification (NCBI taxonomy): domain Eukaryota; kingdom Viridiplantae; phylum Streptophyta; class Magnoliopsida; order Malpighiales; family Euphorbiaceae; genus Euphorbia; species Euphorbia peplus. The sequence goes on from CP110841.1 coordinate 35,199,508, forward strand.
GGAACACTATTTTTGAAACATAACCTTCGTAATATAGCCTTAAAATGAAAACAAACACAAATACAGACTCAATGATGGGTGCGGTAAGTTAGTAAAACCAAGTGTTTGTGTAACATAGATAAAAAGTTGAATAACAAGTTATGTTTAACCCTTATTTTTATTCCATACAAAGCACAATATAAAAAAGGGGGGGAGGGGGAAAGAAAAGAAGAAGTCAAACAAATATTTAGAATTATAAGCTTATATGACTGATCATCATTCTGCTATGATCTTCTTCTTGGGAATGGCTTTCAAAGGGATAAGCTTCCTAACTGTAAGTCCCAACCTTTCATTCATGTCCGTTGCGTTTGCAATAGATTTACTGTCAATTTCCCAATCAAAACAGTGAAGTAATGAGGCAACCGTAAGATGAAGAATTTGGTGAGCTAATGGATATCCCACACAAATTCTTCTTCCTGATCCGAATGGAAGTAACTCAAAGTTTTGTCCTCTGTACTGAATGTTTGAGCCTAAAAATCTTTCCGGCTTGAAACTCAAAGGATCATCCCAAGCTTCTGGATCTCTTCCTATTGCCCATGTGTTAACAAAGATTTGTGTATCTTTAGGTATAATATGTCCCATGAAATTTGCATCTTCTAATGCATTTCGTGGCACTAACAATGGAACTACGGGATGTAATCTCATTGCTTCTTTGATCACTGCCTGCAAATATGGGAGGTGGTCTATGTCACTTTCCTCGACGTTCCTTGTTAGTCCAACAACTCTGTTTAATTCTTCTTTAACTCTTCTCATTGATTCCGGGTTGCGAAATAGTTCTGTCATCACCCATTCAGTAGTCGCACTAGTAGTTTCTGTTCCACCAAAAAACATTTCCTGTACCAATATAGATTAGTTGCTTTTAGATCGACAAAGTTTGTAAAATGTTAAAACCCAAAAAATTCAGAATTACACTAATGAAATTTTTCAAATTGTATCTCATTTACCACTATAATTATAAGGATATTATGGGTTGAAACTGTTTCTTGCCCTTCTTTTCCACCATCTCCGGATTCGTTATATTCCAATAACGTATCTAACAAGTCTTTTCTATCTTTTTGCTTCATTAACTTACGATCTTCAATTCTTTCCAACACAAACTTCTCAATAATACTCAAAGTTCGTCCGAGATGTTTCACCATGTCGTTCTTTATCCCCTGCGGATCCAATCTTTTCAAATATGGAAAGAAATCAGCCAAATTCGGCTTCCCACCAAGCCCCATCACCTTGTCCATAGCATGGAAGAAGTCATTTCCTTCTTCCGATTTAGAATTGACAAGGTCCCTAGAAAGAACAAGGTTTCCCATAAGATTGAATGCCATGATAAATACGTATTTAGTTACCTCTAGTTCTCCCGATTCCCCACGTAGTTGTGCAGATCTTGAATCCTCTTGAATAAACTGTATCATGTCATCCATACACTTCCGGCGGACGGAAACTGTTTCTTGGATTTGTTTATTAGTCATCAACCCCAGTGTGATGAGTCGGCGAAGAATCCGCCAATAGGCAGTATACCGGCCGACAGAAAGTGATCCGTTTGTGAAGTTATGAGCTGTCCAACATACAGGAACCTTTCTGTCGCAAAAGGAAGCATCATGATTCTTGAATAGTTTTTCAGCTGCCTTGGCAGTCTGAATCACAAGAGTATTAGTCCATCCGAGTCTTAACCAGAGTAAATCTCCGTACTTGAATCGGAGTTTGTATAAATTCTGATGTGGATTGCTTCCGAGATCCAAAATGTTTCCGATTATCGGCCAACCTGGTGGACCTGGCGGTTGTTGCTTGCTTGATTGCCATTTTTTGAGAACTACAATAAAAAAGAGAAAAGTAAATGCAGCAAACCAATAACTAACGTTTGAATCCATTGCCTTAACTCTTTTTTTTTTTCCTTAGATGAATGACATGATAGCCATTTCTGCTACGAATATATAGAGCTAAATTATATGAGGTTGCATATTAAAATAACATTTAAAAAAAAAATTGTTTTGGTAGAAAAAAAAACCTGTTTTTTTCCATATGTATATTGTAAATGAATTGATGTTCTTTTGTTTTTTGACAGGATAAATGAATTGATGTTGATTCCAGTTACACAGAATGAAATTTAAATACTTTCTTATATTTATTTTTTTTGAAAGGACTTTCTTATAGTTTTAAAACGTAATTTTATATTATGATAAAATTAAGTTTAAAGTTGACTCTTAAGGGAATCATCACTCAGTTAGTAAGTCCCATTCACCAGACATTGGCAGTTACTGGAACAAATATATAATACTTGGGATTATTATCTATATGAAAATTAAATAAACAATTTGCATCATCACAAAGTAAATGGCCCTTCCCAAAAAAGTCAATGCTCTAACTACCATTTTATTCTTTTCTTTTTTTCTTATTTTGACATGATACATGGCCATGTATATGAGAAAATTTAGACGGTGTTACCAAAAATAGAAAATTTAGACGGTTTAGAAATGAGCAATATAGTATATCTTCCTATACATCATTGATTTGACATTCTTCATAAATCTGTTTTAGGGCAGTTTGAACCGCCTCTCCAGTGACACCTCTAGTTTATTTTCTGTCCCTTTGTGGGGGAAGTTAAAACCGCCCTTGTAGGTGTGATTTTTATATAAATTATATAGAATTCGGGTACATATATGTTGTTCGACTTTAAAATCTAACAAATTTCTTTTGAATATCTCAAAATGTGTGAAGGATTGAATATCGCAAAGTGTGTAGGATGGATTTTATTGCAAGCACATGGTGCTTCGAACACCCCTTTTGGAATGCGGCTTGCGCCATATGGTGCCACAATAGATATTTGTGCCACATCGTTTAGTGCCAAGGGGAGGCTTTGCTTGCAAGAAAACCTCGTAGAGGACACGATGAATTGCTATTTGTGCACTAGAATAATACCTCGTAGAGGACACAATGATATTGAGCTACGTTTTGTGGATCTTTTTGGTGGCTTTGGTGTGCAAGAAATAAACTCATTTATGACAATTTTTATATTGGAAACAGCGCTCGTCCCTCAAGTCACCTTCTTCGCGTTCTCCCTCTAGTTCCTTGCCCCATAGTCCCATGCTGCAATGTTCAGGATATTTGCTATAGAGACTTTGATGCTCATATTCTTGTTTCGGCTGGCATCCCCATTAAGATTGTTCTTTCAGAAACGCAGGTCTCGAATCTGAACCGAAGATCGTAGTTATGGACATTGTGCTAGAAGGTGTTTTACCAAAGTCATTCCTGAAAGTCATAAGATTACAGTGTGCTAGATCTCTGTTTTCTGCTAATATTTTAACTCCGTTATGTGTTTACTTGCTAAATGTGCGATCAACGGTGTTTTATATAGTCAACAATCATTGTATTGTTGATAGCCAACAATCATTCATATTGTTTTATGCACAGTTTTGCGTCTTAGCAAATTTTTTACCAAAACCTACAAATTGTATCTTTATTATACTCTAATTATTATTCCATTGACAGAACAAGAAAGAAAATACTCATATAAAAAAAACCTGAAGATTACAAGAAACCAGGTTGTAGAATTTGAATTATGCCATAACCTTCTTCTTTGGTATGGCTTTCAAAGGAATAAGCTTCCTAACTGTAATTCCCACCCTTTCATTCATATCTTTTGCATCTTCAGTAGATTTACTGCTAATTTCCCAATCAAAATAGTGAAGCAGAGAAGCAACCGTGATATGGAGAATTTGGTGAGCCAATGGATATCCTGCACAAATCCTTCTTCCAGATCCAAACGGAAGCAACTCAAAGTTTTGCCCTCTGTACTCGATATTCGAGCCCAAAAACCTTTCAGGTTTGAAACTCAATGGATCATCCCAAGCTTCTGGATCTCTTCCTATTGCCCCTGCGTTCACATAAACTTGTGTATCTTTGGGTATGAAGTATCCCATGAAATTCGAATCTTCTATTGCTTTTCGTGGAATCAACAAGGGGAGTATCGGGTGTAATCTCATTGATTCTTTGATTGATGCGTGCAAGTATGACAATTTGTCTAAGTCGTCTTCTTCAACCTTCCTCTTAGGTCCAACAACTCTATCCAATTCTTCATTGACTCTTTTCATTGATTCTGGGCTACGAAGCAGTTCTGTTATCACCCATTCAATAGTTGAACTCGTAGTTTCTGTTCCACCAAAAAACATTTCCTGCGCAAGTAAAAAAAACGTAGAAATTCAATATAAGATCAAAATTAAAAATTAAAAGTATTTAAGAAAACTTCTATTCAGTTCATTACATACCATTATGAGTAGGAGCATACTTTGGGTTGAAATTGTTTCATGTCCTTGTTTTCCACCATCACATGATTCATTATATTCCAACATGGTATCCAAAAAATCTTTAGTATCTCTTTCTTTCCTCGATCTGCGCTCTTCAATCCTTTCCATCACGTACTTCTCCAAAATGCTTAATGTTATCCCTAGATATTTCTCCATACCCTTCTTGATCCTTTGGGGATCAACCCTTTTGAAAAACGGATAGAAATCAGCCAAATTTGGCTTCCCACTAAGCGCCATCACCTTATCCATGGCATCAAAAAACTCATTTCCGTCATCCGATGATCTAGAATTTACGAGATCCTTGGAAATAACAAGGTTCCCCATCATGTTAAACGTCATGATAAATACATATTTAGATAACTCTACTTCTCCCGATTCTCCTCGTCCTTGTGATGCTGCTGAATCCTCCTCGATTTCTTGAAGCATGTTATCGATACATCTCCGACGAACAAACATAGTGTCTTGGATTTGTTTGCTAGTCATGAGCCCTAATGTGACTAGCCGACGAAGAATGCGCCAGCTGGAGCCGTATTTCCCGAGAGCAAGTGATGAGTCGGCGAAGTTGAGAGCTGTGGAAGCTTCAAAAATATTCCTGTCACAGAAAGAAGCATCATGATTCTTGAAAAGTTGTTCGGCCGCCTTAGCTGTCTGAATCACAAGAGTATTAGTCCATCCGAGTCTTAACCAGAGTAAATCTCCGTATTTTAACCTGAGTTTGTATAAACTCTCATTCAAATTGCTTCCAATATCCAACAAGTTTCCGATCACCGGAAAAGATGGCGGCCCTGGCGGATGTTGTTTCCGGCGGTTTCTTGACTGCCTATGTTTTAGAACTAGAAAGAAAGTGATGAAAAACAGAGAAGGATACAAGACAACCCAATTTGAGAGTTCGAACTCCATTTCGTTTTGCTTTTTGAGATGTATATTGCTTAATAATATACTAAAAATTCAAATAAGATGGGCGCAATTTTTTTAATTTATATTCAAATGATGACATTTTTCATTATTTTATTTTGGAATCTGTGCTTATATAATAATGATATATATAGGACAAGTTAACCTTGACTATTGAATCATGTATTGTTTATAGAAAAAATTTCTCTTGTTTTTATATGAAGTGTTGATGAGATATGTTTCAATGAATCTTTTTATTTATTATTGTTTCTAGACTGTAGATAATGGTGCTTTTTAAAAAAAAAAATCTGAGACCGGAGGAGAAAGGCGAAGAATACCGATTAAATCGACACCATTGTTCACGGTTGAACTCCATTTTCTTCTGCCCTTTTTCCCTTATTTCTTAGCTGTATTTATGCTAAATATACACTAAAAATTCAAATAAAATGGTATTTTTTATTTAATTTATAATCAAATGATAACATTTTTCATTATTTTGTCTTGGGAATCTTGGTTTATATAATAATCACGAGAAATTTTAATATATTTCTGGAATACGATACGTGATACTTCAAACAAATAAATGATTGGCATATGTCGCATTAACAAATAAAATTTTGACAACGTGTAATTAATTAAAAATTAATTATTTCTTAGTTAATAATTTATATAAAATTTTAAACTCTAACGTAAAAACACTAGACCCTAAATCTAAACCTTAAACACTAAATCATCAATCCTAAATACTAACATATACTCCTAAAATATTTTAAAATTTCTCAATAATGACATATCCCTCAACCACTAAAATGAATATAAATAACATCTATTCAACTAATTTTACATGTATAATACTAAAAATTTGAATGAACCGAATTTACTATTATAAACTTTTATATCTGACTTTTGAAATATGTAACTAAAATAAAATAAAACAACATGTCTTAAGTAATTACAATAATATTTGAGAACTACCTCAAAATTATTCAATTTATTATTCCATTCACAGAGCAAGAAAGAAAATGCTAACACATAAGAACATAAAGACTAGAATAACCAGAAGCCAATATTGTAATAATAAAGATTATCATACTACCATAATCTTCTTCCTTGGTATGGCTTTCAGAGGAATAAGCTTCCTAACTGTAATCCCCATCCTTTCATTCATGTTCTTTGCATCTGCAACAGATTTACTGTCGATTTCCCAGTCAAAATAGTGAAGCAATGAGGCAACCGTGATATGAAGGATTTGGTGAGCCAATGGATATCCCGCACAAATCCTTCTTCCAGATCCAAACGGGAGCAACTCAAAGTTTTGTCCTCTATACTGAATACCTGAGCCTAAAAATCTTTCAGGCATGAAACTCAATGGATCATCCCAAGCTTCTGGATCCTTTCCTATTGCCCCCGCGTTCACAAAAACTTGTGTACCTTTAGGTATGAAATATCCCATGAAATTTGAATCTTCTATCGCTATTCGCGGTATTAATATCGGGAGTACAGGATGTAATCTCATAGATTCTTTGATTACTGCGTGCAAATATGGCAATTCATCCAAGTCATCCTCTTCAACTTTCCTCTTAGGCCCAATAACTCTATCCAACTCTTCTTTAACCTTTTTCAATGATATTGCACTTCCGAGCAGTTCTGTCATCACCCATTCAATAGTTGAACTTGTAGTTTCTGTTCCACCGAAAAACATTTCCTGCATGTACATATTTAAATTAACCTATATGTCTACCAAGAACATTTGAAATTGTTCCATTACCAATATTATTTCGAGCATAATATATTTCGCATGCGTAAATTATCTACCAAATGATAAAGTATGAACAAAATTCCAGTATTATATTCATAACAAAAATTTAAAAAGATATCGTGTTAGATTACCGCTATGAGTATGAGCATATTATGGGTTGAAATTGTTTCATGCCCTTGTCTTCCGCCATCACCGGATTCATTGTATTCCAAGATTGTATCCAGAAAGTCTTTAGTATCTCTTTCTTTCATTGATTTACGCTCTTCGATCCTTTCCATCATGTACTTCTCCACAATGCTAAGAGTTATCCCTAGATACTTGTCCGTATTCTTCTTAATCCTCTGTGGATCTAGCCGTTTCAAAAACGGAAAGAAATCAGCCAAATTCGGAGTCCCGCCAAGCCCCATAACCTTGTCCATGGCATGAAAGAAATCATTTCCTTCATCCGATTTCGAATTGACAAGATCCCTAGAAAGAACGAGGTTCCCCATCAGGTTAAAAGTCATCATAAATACATACTTAGTTAACTCTACTTCTCCTGATTCTCCTTGACGTTGTGCTCTTATCGAATCTTCCTCGATTTCTTTTATCATATTGTCGATACATTTTCGACGAATGAAGGCCGTTTCTTGGATTTGTTTACTAGTCATAAGCCCCAATGTGACTAGACGGCGAAGGCTGCGCCACTTGGGGCCATACCGGCAAAGAGCAACTGTTCCGTCGCTGAAGTTATGAGATGTAGAAGATTCATTAACAGTCCTATTACAAAAAGAAGCATCGTGGTTCTTGAACAGTTGTTCGGCCGCCTTGGCTGTCTGAATAACAAGAGTATTAGTCCATCCAAGTCTTAACCAAAGTAAATCTCCGTACTTTAATCTGAGTTTGTATAAACTCTGATTCAGATTACTTCCGAGATCTAACAAGTTTCCGATCAGCGGTAAACCCGGTGGCCCTGGTGGTTGTTGATTCCGGATCGGGCCATTTCTTGATTGCTTCTTTTTCAGAATTAGAAAGGAAATGATGAAAAAGAGAGAAGGAAACAAGATAAACCAATTAAAGAGTTTCAACTCCATTTTCTTTCTTTTTTTCCGTTTTTGAGCTGCATCTTGCTTAATATATACTAAAAATTCGAATAAGATAGGCATTTTTAATTTGTAGTCAAACGATGACATTTTTCATTACTTTATCTTTGGAATCGTGGCTTACATAATAATGACATTAATAGGAAAAATTAACCTTCGACTATATAATTATGAAGTTTTAATAAGATATGTCTCAATGAATTGTTTTTCTTTTATTGTTCCCTAGATCATGAACTATGGTGCCTTTATAAATGCCAATAATGATTTATTTATTTATTATTATTATTAAAAGGCGGGGAAAAAGCTTGGGAGAAAAGCTGGACATTCCGATTAGGTCGGCATCTCAAAGCTCTCAAATGAGACATAGATCAAATATGTCAATTATGTTGGCACATTCAAAACCACACTTTAATGAGGTGAAATTTGTCCCTGGTATAATTTAGAGCAATATAAATGTTTGTTAACCAACTTGTAGATCAATTAATTAATTTTAGATTCATATGTTACCGATATTTTAAATGAACTTAATTGACTATTATATATAAAATTGTCATGTTGAATTTTTCAACTATCGATTATATCTAAAATAAGTATAATGTTACTAAAACAATTTAAAAAAATCTTTCAAATTATTTATAATTAAGTCTATGAAATATAAGTTTATAATAAGAAAAGTTGGTTAAAGTTGTTAAAATGTTTACTCATATAGACAAAAATAATTGACGACAATGGATAACTTTACGAAACTAAAAAAGTTAATGCATACATCGTTGGCTTGCAACCTTTAATTAAGTAATAACATAATAAATTGATGAATGTAACAAAACAAATTCTGATATAGTTGATCATTTTCTTCATACCCTTATTAGTATGTGTTTGGTATGTTAAAAATTTGGTATGGAATGAGAATGAAAATGCTTAATTTCCATTGATAATGTTTGTTTACATATATTTAACCCATTAATGGATATCTCACAGCTCCCTACTATTAGGAGATCAAGCATTCTCCTCAACAACCTAAGGAATCAAGACTGATTCCACCCTCACCTCACCTCACCTCACCTCTCCTCACGACTCCTTTTTACTTCTTTCTTTAATTCTTAAAAGGCTTAATACACAAAAAACCCCCTAAACTTGGTTAAATGTTGCAACTGTCCCCCCGAACTTTTAATTGTAACAAATTACCCCTCAAACTTGGCAAATTGTAACAAATAACCCCATATTTTGAGTTTGAAAAGTCAAATGTCACGTGTCATGCCCTTATTCGATATTTGAAAAGTCAAAGTGCCACGTGTCATGATTCTATAGGGTGTTTGAAAAGTCAAAATGCCACATGGAATGATCTTATAGGGTGTTTAAAAATTTATGCATCATTGGGGGTAATTTGTTACAATTTGCCAAGTTTAGGGGGTAATTTGTTACGATTTGCCAAATTCAGGGGGTAATTTGTTACAATTGAAAGTTCGGGGGGACAGTTGCAACATTTGACCAAGTTTAAGGGGCTTTTTGTGTATTAAGCCTTCTTAAAATAACCCAACTTTGATAACTGACCATAAAAAATTTCAATTCATTAATCTCTTTTGTTTATCTCTTTCAAATTCTGGAAATAATTAGTAAATATTTACAAATAAAACTCTTGTGGTTTCAATGTTTGGCAAATAAGATTGTGGTTTCACTTTTTGTAAAATAAAACTCTTGTGGTTTCAATGTTTGGCAAATAAGATTGTGGTTTCACTTTTTGTAAAATAAGACATGTGGTTTACATATTTGACAAATAAAGGAAATTGACTTATAACATTTGTCATATCATCAACTCAACCCTTCACGTCATCAAGTCAACATGACATGTCATCAAAAAATTAATATTTTATTGTGCCACATCATCAAAGTCAACAAGTTAACATGACACGTCATCAAAGTCAAAATGACACGTCATGAAATACTAACACCTTAAATCAAATTCTTTTGATTGTCAATTTTGTAAACCACATTTTTTTTTACAAAAAATAAAACTACATCCTCTATTTGCAAATTCATGAAACCACAAGGATTTTATTTGTAATTTTAAAATTGTCAAATTTTTTTCTCTCTTCCAAAAAAGATTGTCAACTTTTTTAAGATTGCTTAATACTTTTGGTAAGAATTAAAGTCTATATATGGATTTCTATCAAAGAAAAAAAGTCTATATATGAATATATTTTATATTAATATTATATAATTTGAATATATATATATATATAATAATTAATGTATAAAAATATAAATTTGAAACAGATTTTATAATATAAGTTCGTATTGATTCCGTTTCTGATTATTACAAAACCAAACAGTATGAAAGGGTCGAATTCCAATTTTAGACTGAACCAAACAAAATAAATAAACAATCATTTCCATTCTCATTCCACCTCATTCGGATTCCGTTTTCGAAGCTTGAACAAATGAATGGACAAATAAATAAGCTCAACTTACTTGCTCGGAAAAAAAAAACAATTTACGGAGCCTTACTTCAATGCTATATGATTCATGTGGATGTCCTTAACTATTCTGACCATGACTTTAAGGAACTATTGTAACTATCATAGCCAATATTATTATACTCGTACATATTTTAGTTTTAGTTTTGTTTCAAAATTTCAAGTGCCTCTTTAAATTTTTAAGAGTTAAAATGATTTTTATTTTGTTTAAAAATTACAAATATCCCTTTATTATTGTTTAGTTGCTTCTAAAGCTCTAATAACCTCTGATTTCAAAATTGATGTGAGCAAAATATAGATTATAACTTTAGAAAATTCAGAACGATGGTTAAAATGACAAGTTCAAGAGAATAACATGCACTAGACCTTATGATTATTAATATTTTCCGGAAAAGTAAAAACATAAAAACGTAAGAAAAATATTTACATTAATTATCATTCTACTATAATCTTCTTCTTTGGTATGGCTTTCAAAGGAATAAGCTTCCTAACTGTAATTCCCACCCTTTCATTCATGTCCTTCGCCTCTGCGGTAGACTTATTATCAATTTCCCAATCAAAATAATGAAGCAAAGAGGCAATCGTGAAATGGAGAATTTGGTGAGCCAGTGAAAATCCAGCGCAAATCCTTCTTCCAGATCCAAATGGAAGTAACTCATAGTTTTGCCCTCTGTACTCAATATTTGAGCTCAAAAATCTTTCAGGTTTGAAACTTAATGGATCATCCCAAGCTTCTGGGTCTCTTCCTATCGCCCCAACGTTGATAAAAACTTGTGTATCTTTAGGTATGAAATACCCCATGAAATTTGAATCTTCTATTGCTTTTCGTGGAATTAATAATGGAAGTATAGGGTGTAATCTCATTGATTCTTTGATTATTGCGTGTAAATATGGCAATTTGTCTAAGTCATCTTCTTCAACTTTCCTCTTAGGCCCGACAACTCTATCTAGTTCTTCTTTCACTCTTTTCATTGATTCTAAAGAACGAAGAAGTTCTGTCATCACCCATTCAATAGTTGAACTCGTAGTTTCTGTTCCACCGAAAAACATTTCCTGCAAATATGATGTTTAGTAGAATGGGGTGAATAGGAAAATAAAAGTTAAACATAAAATTTATATGTGTATTTTACCATTATAATTATGAGCATATTATGGGTTGAAATTGTTTCCTGTCCTTGTCTTCCGCCATCTCCCGATTCATTATATTCCAAGATCGTATCCAAAAAGTCTTTCGTAGTTCTTTCTTTGCTTGATTTACGCTCTTCAATTCTTTCCATCACGAACTTCTCCACAATGCTCAAAGTTTGTCCGAGATATCTATCCATACTCTTCTTGATCCTTTGAGGATCAAATCTTTTAAAAAATGGAAAAAAATCCGCCAAATTTGGCTTTCCAGTAAGCTCCATTACCTTATCCATAGCATGGAAAAACTCATTTCCGTCATCCGATCTAGAATTGACAAGATCCCTCGAAAGAACAAGGTTCCCCATAAGGTTAAACGTCATGATAAATACATGTTTAGATATCTCTACTTCTCCCGATTCTCCTCGGCGTTGTGCTTGTATAGAATCCTCCTCGATCTCTTGTATCATATTGTCAATACACTTCTGACGAATGAACACCGTATCTTGAATTTGCTTGCTAGTCATGAGCCCCAAGGTGACTAGCCGGCGAAGGATGCGCCAATTGGAGCCATACTTTCCAATGCCAACCGATCCCTCGTTGAACTTAAGAGCTGTGGAAGCTTCTGGAGCCATCCTGTCGCAAAAGGAAGCATCATGATTCTTGAAAAGTTGTTCGGCCGCCTTGGCTGTCTGAATCACAAGAGTATTAGTCCATCCAAGTCTTAACCAGAGTAAATCTCCATGCTTTAATCTGAGTTTGTATAAATTCTGATTCAGATTGCTTCCGATATCCAACAAGTTTCCGATCACCAGGAAACCCGGCGGCCCTGGCGGCTGTTTGCTGGGGAGTTTTCTTGACTGCCTCTTTCTCAGAATTAGAAAGGAAGTGATGAAAAAGATTGAAGGAAACCAGACAAACCAGTTAGAGAGTTGGAACTCCATTTTTTTTCTTATCTTTGTTTCATGTTTGAGCTATCATTTTCCATCATATATGCTAAAAATTCAAATAAGATGGCATTTTTTTTAATTCATAGTCAAAATGATGACATTTTGCATTACTTTATCTTTTGAATCTTGGCTTATATAATAATGATATATATACAATTTTATTTTATTTTTTGTAACACGGAGGGTTAAAACTCAGCAAACAAACGAAGAAAAAAAAAAGAAACTAATAACCCGAGCTACACACGAACGACTCGAGTAGCACCCACTCCATTAAGATCCGCTGTAAGTAAATCATGGAGGCCTGCAGGAGGCACATCAAACTCATGATTACCCATAGTCAGAGATCCTGCGAAATTCGCCATCCAATAATATTCACTATTCAATCTTTTCAATTAAGAAAAAAAGAAGATTAATCTTCTAATGTCACTAACCCATGAAATTTAAATCTCTTGAAGTATTTCGTGTCACTATCAATGTAAGTTCAGGATGTTATAATATAAGTGAATCTAAGCAGATCTAACCCCTTTGTATCTTCTAATTTTTTATGATCTTGATTTCTAAAACATCTCTTCGTTCAATTTATTAAGATGGTATATTAAACTAATTATTATAATAAAGAATAATAACAATAATAATAAAGAAAAGATAAATAGAAAATAATGGAAGAAAAAAAAACAAAAGAAGATGTCAAAGATGAAGGCTTGAATACATTTTGTGCTCCTCAATTACCCAACATATCATTTATTAGTTGTTGAGAGGTTTGCATCAATTGTATTGAATAATTGAGCTCCATTTGAGCTTATTTAAGCTATAGGCATATGAGAAAAAGTGTGAGAGAGGTAGAGAGAAGAATGTGAAGCTTTGAGAGAAGTTTCTCATATGGGAGATTATTGAGAGCAAATGTGAGAAGCGATGTGGAGCGTTTTGGAATACACTCGGATATAGAAATTCGTAGGAATATGGACGGGTTATAGGTTCTATAAATTGTCTCGTATTTGTTTCAGCTCTAATAGTAAAATTATCTCTTGTCCCGTGGACTAGGCAAAATTAGCCGAACCACGTAAAAAATGTGTTTATTTTATATTGTGTTTTGAGTTCTCAGTAAATTCTATTCCGCATGCCAAGCTTGAATAATCAATACAAAATTCGATCTCCAATTTCCTAACAAGAGCAAGTTTTTCCTCAAGATTCATAGAATCATTTATTCTATTCACTCATTTCTCTAAAGACTTTTAGATCTTAAAATTCCCGATTTTTTTTCAGGTTCAACTATGGCCAATTGGATTGACGAATCAAGTGTAGGCTCGTCTTGGAGAAAGTCCAGCTCAAGCTCTGGTAACACCATTGTTGAATCAAAACAATTATCATTCATGGAGTAGGAATATGAAAGGTTTTTCACTCATCTCTAAGAACAAGCTCGATTTCGTTGACGGAACAATTACAAAACCCAATATATATGTAACCTAAACCGGTCAAATAAACTTAAACCGAGTGAACTTGACTGAAATGAACCGGTCAAAACCTAGTCAAATCTTGAACCTAACCTGAATCGGAACCGGATCAAGGTTAACCGTAAAAATAGGTTTATATTAAGGTTCAAAATTTTATAAACCTTGGAACCGGCATTTCAATCGTTTTTTTTTTTAATTGCTTAAATTAATTAAATCTAATTTAGTTTTAGTTTATTGTATTTGTGATGAATTATGTAAATTTATTTTATATATTTATAAAATCATATGTGACATTAGGTATAATTTAATTTTACAAAATTGTATTGCTTTGTATTTGTATTTATATTTATATGATATTTATTTCTATAAATTATTAATTTAAATAAAATATAAAATAAAATTTAAATAGAAGGTTTGAAAACTTAACTTTAACCTAAACCGAATCAAACCCTAATCAAAACCGATCAAACCTCGAACCGTCTCGAATCAGTCCGAAATTGGCGGTTAACTAATACATAAGGTTTAGAACGCTTTAGGTTCAAGATTTTTTTAAACCTAAACTGGCGGTTCACGAGCCATGGCCACGTCTATATATACTTTAATCTTTATTCCGCCTGGTGGAGGTGTAACAACTTATTATTATGTTGGATTTTACGATATTTATCTTCTTCTATGATGCTCAGGTTATTTGAAAGAATTTGAAATAGAAATTTGCAAAGGCATGGTAGTATGACCAAATTAAGTTTAAAGTTGACTTTAAGGGAAGCATATATGTGGAATATCTGTTCCACATATGACGTTTAACAAATTAGTAATTACCAATAATTGGTTGGCGCAGTGGTAGTATGAGACTGTGCTTGGTGGGGAGGTCTGCGGATTGATCCCCCACAACGACAATTGGGAGGAGTTTAAATACCATAATTTTTGGACCGCCCCGAATCCGGATTAGTCGGTCCAATATGGTTCGGAAACCGAATGGAAAAAAACAAAACAAATTGGTAATTTTTCTCAATATAATATATGCCATTATTCCTATATATAGAAACTAATAAACTCATGTCATCACCAAAAATAAAAAGGTTATTTGTTTTACATTTAGGGGACATATATATGGATTTAGACTAAGTCGGTCGAGAGTTTATATTTTAAAAGTTCAACATGTAGTAAACTGAGTTTATATTGTATCAAGCATGAAGAGTCGGGCATTCAGATCAAATGTTTTCTTGACATTGCAGCAAACTCTCTTAAGCCAAATGATGGAGTATTTGAACATTGACAATTTTCATTTATCAAAGGAATTTCATTAGTACATGCATGGTAAAATAGGGAAACTTTTGTTGTATATATTAATGGAGTATTCACATTAAGAGTGTATAAGATATTAATATATATTAAAATTATTTTTGAATGTTAACTATCAGTTATGATATGTTTAGTGATGCAAATACATACCAAATACTTTACATAATATTAGCTAATGTCCACATAAATAAAAACACAAACAAATATGATATTTATTCCATCCACCAAGACATAGCTCAACGGTTACTGCTTTCTTATATATTAAAGAGTGCATGCTTATATGTTCAAATTTCACAATCAAAAGATGACTTTTTAACAAGATATTATTCCATTTAAAGAAAAAGAACAAGAAAAGAAAGTTACAGGTACAGGATTATTATTCTGCCATAATCTTCTTCTTTGGTATGGCTCTCAAGGGGATAAGCTTCCTAAGTGTAATTCCCACCCTTTCACTCATGTCTTTTGCCTCAGCAATAGATTTATTGTCAATTTCCCAATCAAAATAATGAAGTAAAGAGGCAACCGTGAGATGAATAATTTGGTGAGCCAATGGAAATCCGACACAAATCCTTCTTCCAGATCCAAATGGAAGTAACTCAAAGTTTTGTCCTCTATACTGAATATTTGAGCCTAAAAATCTTTCTGGCTTGAAACTTAACGGATCATCCCAAGCTTCTGGATCTCTTCCAATAGCTGAAGCGTTCACAAGCACTTGTGTACCTTTGGGTATGAAATATCCCATGAAATTTGAATCTTCTAATGCTTTTCGTGGAATTAACAATGGAAGTATTGGGTGTAGTCTCATTGATTCTTTCATTGTTGCATGCAAATACGACAGTTTATCCAAGTCATCCTCTTCAACTTTCCTTTTAGGTCCGACAACTCTATCTAGTTCTTCTTTAACCCTTCTCATTGATTCTGGGCTACGGAGCAGTTCTGTCATCACCCATTCAATAGTTGAACTTGTAGTTTCCGTCCCACCAAAAAACATTTCCTGTACATATAATGTGTCATATAATATGAATGAATAACACATTAAACTTAGAAATTCAACGTAAGATTTGTATTTGTTTCATTACCAGTATGATTGCGAGCATATTAGCGGAAGAAATTGCTTCATGTCCATGTCTTCCACCTTCACTTGATTCATTATATTCCAAGAGTGTGTCCAAGAAGTCTTTGGTATCCTTTTCTTTCCTTGATCTACGCTCTTCGATCCTTTCCATCACGTACTTCTCCAGGATGCTCAAAGTTCGCCCTAGATGTGTATCCATACTCTTCCTAATCCTCTGTGGATCAATTCGTTTAAAAAACGGATAGAAATCAGCCAGATTCGGCCTCCCAGTAAGCTCCATAACCTTATCCATGGCATAAAAAAAATCATTCCCTTCATCTGATCTAGAATTGACAAGATCCCTAGAAAGGACAAGGTTCCCCATAAGGTTAAACGCCATGACAAATACATGTTTAGTTAACTCTATTTCTCCCGATCCTCCTCGACATTGTGTACCTGTTGAATCCTCCTCGATTTCTTGTATCATGTTATCGATACATTTTCGACGAACGAACACCGTTTCATGGATTTGTTTACTAGTCATGAGCCCCAACGTGACGAGCCGCCGAAGAATGCGCCAATTGGGGCCGTACTTTCCGACAGCAATTGATCCGTCGTTGAAATGAAGAGCTGTGGCAGCTTCAGGAACAGTCCTATCACAAAAAGATGCATCGTGATTCTTGAATAGTTGTTCGGCTGCTTTAGCTGTCTGGATGACAAGAGTATTAGTCCATCCGAGTCTTAACCAAAGTAAATCTCCGTACTTTAACCTAAGTTTGTATAAACTTTGGTTTAGATTGCTTTCAATATCCAACAAGTTCCCGATCACCGGAAAAGCGAGTGGCCCTGGCGGTTGTTTCCGGCTGGTTTTTGACCGTTTCTCTTTCAGAATTAGAAAGAAAGTGATGAATAAGATAGAAAGAATCCAGATAAACAAACTAGAGAGTTTGAAGTCCATTTCTTCTGTCTTTTTTTCTTTCCTATTTGAACTGTCTTTTTGCTATCGTATATATACACAAAAAAACAACATATTCTTTATTACTATTATTAGCTAACGAATCTTCAGTTATATAATAACGACATAGATAGGACAAATAATAATTGACTATGAACGGATCTTTTTTTCTTGTTCTCTATACCGCCAACAAAGGTGCCATTTTTAACACTACTCATTATTTAATTTTGAGTCTTGATCATTTCAGAGTTTGTGTTTGATGTTGGACGATTTGAAACAATGACAGTTTAGTTGTTAGATTAAATGATGTTGTCAGCCTTTACTATTAGTATGAGTTTTTAGTTCAATCGATTAAGCAACATGGTGAGAATATTCATATGATCAAGTGATTCCAAGGTTCGAATCCTCGCAACCTCTTTTTGTAATTAAATTTACACATAGTAAGATGAGCAAGCATTGTATTCATAGAACCAAGAGGTTTATAGAATCCCGATGGTTTAGTTTTCAATCAAATCAACATATTACTAGTAAGGCCTTTTTTCTGATGCGTCACTGTTAGAAATGAAAATTGAAGTAAAAGGTTCAGGGGATATCTGGAGTTTGAGAATAATTATTTTTAATATTCCTTTACATTATTTTTCATTTTTTTGACAGCATTCCTTGACATTTATTCATATGTTAATGATGAATATGTACAGGAGTATATTTTGGGTATGGCTCCGCTCACTTGTCTAGGCCTGGTTTCATCTCTGTGCGGTCTTGATCACAAAGGTCAATGGGCCTGAATTTGTATCAACATATAGGCCCAATTTGTCTCACCTGTTTAAATGTATAATATTACAATTCAATTTTAATTTAAATATATTTTAAAATTTTATATACTGAACTTTATTGTTAATTAACTAAATTTTAGTTTTTGAATTTTTGTTGTTGTTGATGACAATTTAATTTTAAAGAATATATGAACAATAATAAAATACTATTCTCTTGAATAACAACAACAAACAATAATAATAATAATAATAATATAAAGAAATGCCTACAAGTTGTAGTTTAATTATACCCTGTTTATTATTCCACTTACAGAACAAAAAAGAAAACACAAATTACAATAACAAGAAGCAAATCTATAGAGTTTTAATGAACGGCAAAGTGCAAATATCGCAACTAGTTTTAATTACATGATTATAGTTCTACCATAATCTTCTTCTTTGGTATCATTTTCAAAGGAATAAGTTTCCTAAGTGTAATTCCCAACCTTTCTTTCATGTCCATTGCTTCCTCAGTGTAACTACTATCAACATCCCAATCAAAATAGTGAAGTAAAGATGCCACAGTGAGATGAAGAATTTGATGAGCCAATGGAAATCCTGCACAAATCCTTCTTCCAGATCCAAAAGGAAGTAACTCAAAATTTTGTCCTCTGTACTCAATATTTGAGCCTAAAAATCTTTCTGGCTTGAAACTTAATGGATCCTCCCAAGCTTCTGGGTCTCTTCCTATGGCCGAAGCATTGACAAAAACTTGTGTATCTTTAGGTATAAAATATCCCATGAAATTTGAATCTTCTATTGCTTTCCGCGGAATTAACAATGGAAATATAGGATGTATTCTCATTGATTCTTTTATTACTGCATGCAAATATGGCAATTTTTCTATGTCATCCTCTTTGACATTCCTCTTGGTTCCAACAACTCTGTGCAATTCTTCTTTTACCTTTTCCATTGATTTTGAGCTACAAAGCAGCTCTGTCATCACCCATTCAATAGTAGAACTTGTAGTTTCTGTTCCACCAAAAAACATTTCCTGCATATGTATTAATTTCGAAAAATGTTAAACTTGGAGAATGAATTCAATTATAAAATATCTCAAGGTAATTTGCATTTGTTTCATTACCAGTATGAGTATGAGCATATTATGAGTAGAAATTTCTTCATGCCCTTTTCTTCCATCATCACCCGATTCATTATATTCCAATAATGTATCCAAAAAGTCTTTAGTATCTCTTTCTTTCATTATTTTACGCTCTTCGATCCTTTCCATCACGTACTTCTCAACAATGCTAATAGTTCGTCCCATATATCTCTCCATATCCTTCTTCACCCTTTGCAGATCGAATCGTTTAAAAAAGGGAAAGAAATCAGCCAAATTCGGCTTTCCGCTAAGATCCATAACTTTATTCATGGCATGAAAAAATTCATTTCCTTCATTCGATTTAGAATTGACAAGATCCCTGGAAAGAACAAGATTCCCCATCAAGTTAAAAGCCATGGTAAATACATACTTGGATAACTCTATTTCTCCGGGTTCTCCTCGTCCTCGTGCTGCTTTTGAATCCTCCTCGATTTCTTTTATCATATTGTTGATACATTTTTGACGAACAAACACTGTATCCTGGATTTGTTTGCCAGTCATGAGGCCTAGTGTGACTAGTCGTCGACGAACTCGCCAGTTGGAGCCATACTTTCCAACAGCAACTGATCCATCAGGAAAGTTATGAGATGAGAAAGCTTCAGTAATTGTCCTATCACAGAAAGAAGCATCATGATTCTTGAAAAGTTGTTCGGCCGCCTTGGCTGTCTGAATGACAAGAGTATTAGTCCATCCGAGTCTTAACCAAAGTAAATCTCCATACTTAAATCTGAGTGTGTATAAACTCTCATTTATATTGCTTCCGAGATCCAACAAGTTTCCGATCACCGGCAAAGCTCGTGGCCCTGGTGGTTGTTGGTTTTTTGACTGTCTTTTTTTTAGAATAAGAAAGAAAGTGATCAAAAAGAGAGAAGAAAACCAGATAAACCAATTTGAGAGTTTCAACTCCATTTTCCTCTGGCTTTTGAAAATCTATTACTTTGCTTGTATCATATATACAAAACAAATCAAATGAGATGACATATTTTAATCGATAGTCAGATGAATAATTTTCACTATTTTAATCTCACGAATAATTTACACTATTTTAACATAGGTAGGAAAAATTAACATTGACTAGTATATTTATTTAATCTTTTCATAAGATACGTTCAACTAAAATCTTTTTTGATTCCTACACTAACAACAAATGGTGTTATTATCAACATAACTTATTAATTCATTGTAGGCCTGTGTCACTAGTTTGAAGTTTTTTTTATTATTATTATTATTTAAGATCTGAATTGGTCACGTTTAAATTCTTACAATTTCAAGAAAACAAATGTTTCGTCAAAGTTGAATATTCCCAATGAAATATGGTAGATTTTTTACGTAGTGGGAGAGATTTCTGACACCTTTGACATATTTTGCAAATGTCATCGCGGAATAGCATTTCAAAAAAAAAAACTCATAAAAACAGAATGGTTTTGGCAATTGGGAAGGTCTAAGCTTTTCCACAAAAGAATTTGAAAAACGGAGATAGAAACAATCCTGATAAAGAAAAAAAAAACGCACACTTAATATTTTAGTTGATTCATCAATCATCATTGTAACATATCTCAAGTTAATTACAAATTGAAATGATTACTTTTACAAATTTAAGAGAATTAATTATTTAACATTTCACTCGCTTTCACCTAACTTTCATTCACGCATTACACTTCTTCGCAACAGCTAACAAGGGCTCCAACTTACGCATAGTAATCCCCAACCTATCTCCCATATCAATCTTTTCCATATCACCATCAAACTCCCAATCAAAATGATGAATCAATGACCCCAAAACAAGATGAAGAACACGATGCGCCAATGAAACACCAACACACATCCTTCTTCCAGCTCCGAATGGAATAAACTCATAATCTTGTCCTCTATAATCAACATTTGACCCAATAAACCTTTCGGGTTTAAAACACAACGGATCGTCCCAAACTTCATGGTCTCTTCCTATAGCCCATGTATTGACAAGAACTTGTGTGTTTTTGGGAATATTGTAGCCCATAAATTGGGTGTTTTGAATGGCTTTTCTTGGGACTAGGAATGGAATTGGAGGGTGGAGTCTTAGTGTTTCTTTGACTATGGCTTGTAAGAATGGGAGATGTTCGATGTGGGATTCTTGGAGTTTTTTGTTTGGGCCTACAATTGAATTAAGCTCAGATTTTGCCTTTCCCATAGAGTGTGGATTCAGTAAAAGTTCTGTTAAGGCCCATTCATTTGTGCTGCTTGTTGTTTCTGAACCTGCCATGAAAATTTCCTGCATCACACTTTTTATATTAGTATATTACAATGTAGTAAAAGACTCCAAATGCTAGTCGGGTGGTCGGGAACCTTTAATAACAAATCGACTATTACTTGAAGATTTAATTAGGAATACATCAAATATGGAGCGCCTAATCATAGAATATTTTAAGAGTATCTTCCTCTAATAATAATAATAATACATTGATGATCAAATAATAACTTAATAGGTTCACATTTTGATAGTTGAATGACTTAATAGTTCGTCCTCAAAGTTGAGGGACTAAAATTTGAACAACTTTAAAGACTTATATATGGTTTAAGTCTAAATATTGTATTGTAATGCCTTAATTTATTCTTTGCCTGACATATTATAATTAACTGTAATTTCTTTTAAATTAATTAATTAATATGCTATCAAAGATATATTCCAATAGGGAGGGGTTCAGGTGTGACACTTTTGAGGTGGTGTGACAAGAATTTTAGTGTGTGACAATAGGTGGCAATTGTGTAATTAAATGGAAAAAGATGGCATAATATGAGGGGCATACACGTGTATGGTGAGGGGAGGGGGCTGATGATGTCAGCGTTGATGTCATCACAGGAGAGAGAAAAGTCTTTTATTTCTTTTCTTTAAAATACATTTTCCCGATGATCCCGAACTCGGTTTTCGAAAAATTTTATACCGTTGAACTCGTATTAATTAGCCGGTCATTTTGAGATCCATTGTGGTCAAATAAAAACTTTTTTGGGAATATTCCAAAATATAGACCAGAATATTCCAAAAGACATAATACAATATTCCAAAACGCATACTACAATATTCCACACATAATTTATTCATTTAATCACTTTCATAATTTATTGGGACTAAACTGTGCGAAATTTGGACTTAGTCCGAGAATTAAAGTTTCTTAAAATTACAACATACGTTTTCTGAATTTTTTTCAGAATTTTCTGGGCAATTTTTGAATTTTTTATCCATTTAATCACTTTCATAATTTATTGGGACTAAACTGCACGGAATTTGGGCTTAGTCCGAGAATTAAAGTTTCTTAGAATTACAATATACATTTTCTGGAATTTTTCCTGAATTTTCTGGGCAATTTTTGAATTTTTTATCCATTTAATCACTTTCATAATTTATTAGGACTAAATTGTGCGGAATTTGGGCTTAGTCCGAGAATTAAAGTTTCTTAGAATTACAATATACATTTTCTGGAATTTTTCAAGAATTTTCTGGGCAATTTTGTGGATTTTTTATCCATTTAAGCACGACGGTTGATACGATACTACCTAGGGTATAATAAAAAAAATAAAAAACACGACGGGTTGATACGAGACTACCTAGGGTATAATAAAAAAAACAAAAAACACAAATAAAAACGATTTGAGATCCATTGTGGTCAAATAAAAACGAATTTTTCATTTTGAAATATTCCAAAATACAGAGCAGAATATTTCAAAAGGCATAGTACGATATTCCAAAACTTATCAACGATTTGAGATCCATTGTGGTCAAATAAAAACGATTTTTTTCATTTTGGAATATTTGGTAATGACTTTTGGAATATTTGGTAATAACTTTTGGAATATCCGCATGTTTTGTTTGGAATATTAATGTATTCTGATATCAACATATTTTTTGGATTATAGTTTTCTTTTGAGACATTTAGGATCTAATTTTGAAATATTAGAGAGATATAGACATAACATGTCACCTCTTTTCTTTTTATAAACCGTCTTGAATTGTAGAAATTTTAATAAAAAATTCAAAAATTGCTCAGAAAATTCTGAAAAAATTCGAGAAAATGTATATTGTAATTCTAAGAAACTTTAATTCTCGGACTAAATTCAAATTCCGCACAGTTTAGTTCCAATAAATTATTAAAGTAATTAAATGAATAAAAATCAAAGAAATTTGAAAAAAAATCATTTTTATTTGCACAAAATGGATTTCAAAATGACCAGCTAATTAATATGAATCCAACGGTATAAAAATTTTCGAAAACCGAGTTCGGAATAATCGGGAAAATGTATTTTAAATAAAAGAAATAAAACTTTTTTCTCTCTCTTGTGATGACATCAGCGCTGACATCACCTTCCTCCTCCTCCTCCCTTTTGTCATGTGTGTAAGGCTTTTCTATATATTTACAAGTTTGCCACCTTATCCTAGTCAATTACTAAATTGTCTCTATTGTCACACCATAAAAGTTGTCACTCCAAATGACATTGTCGCACCGGATCCCTCCCCTATTCCAATAATATGTAGATCCAGATTTTAGGGGTTCTACGACTGAATTAATTGAGAATTCAAATTTTAATATAATATCAATATTTGTGATCAAGCGGTCCAAAACTGGAGTATAAGAATTATAATTAGACTTTAACTATCCTTAAACCGCTAATTTAAGTATATACTTACAAGTATGAGAATGTTGACATCATGCTCTGAAATTTTGTTAGGTTCATCTTTTCCATTACCTTCAAACTCAAGCAAAACATCAAGAAAGTCCTTTTTTCTCTTACTTTCACCTACTTTCACCTCTTCAATTCTTTCTTTCACAAACTCAGAAGCAATCTCCAAGGCTTTCCCAAGTTGCTTCTCCATTTTCCTCTTCAATCCTTGAGGATCAAACCACTTCAACCATGGAAGATAATCAGCAACATTTGCGTAACCCGAAGTCTCCATTAACCCCATCATCGCATCGAAAAATTCTGACCCCTTCCTCGATTCGGGGTCAACCAAGTCTCGCGAAAGCATCAAGTTCCCGAGCAAATTCATACTTGCCAAGAACACAAATTTTGCAACATGAACTCCATGATCATGCTCCTTATTTTCTGATTCCTCCTCGACCCATCTGAGCATATCATCGACACATTTCCGACGGATATATGCTGTATCGGTAATCTTTTTCGTCACGAGCATATCTACAGTCACTAATTTCCTTAGAACTCTCCAATATGAACCATAAGGGGCCAGGGCTATGGAACCCCGGTCATAGCCATGAACACGCATAGTTTCGGTTAGAGTTCGTTCAGCGAACGACACATCATGGTTCTTGAAGAACTCGGATGCCGCTGTGGCGGAGAGGATGACCATTGTGTTCATGGAACCTAACCTTAGACCTATAATGCCTCCGTATTGTCTTCTTAGTTCGGTTAAGGTTCGATGTGGCATTAGACCAAGGTCTAATAGGTTTCCGAGGATTGGCCATCCGGGCGGTCCAGGAGGGAACCTGATGAGGTTTAATTTGGTGGTTCTACGGCGGCTGTGGATGTATATAGTTGCTAATGAGAGAAGGGTTAGAACAATTTGAAAAAATAAAATGGTATCCATGTTTAAGGAATAGTGTTGAATAACTTCAAATTAATAATCAACATATATACACACATTTAAGCACAAAAATGCCGGACAATTAAGTTTAAAAAATTTATTTCTTTATGTTCAGATTTAATTAATTTTGGATAATGAAATTGACTTTTTCTAAATCATGTTTAAGAATAAATTTGACCATCAAGAATTATTGTAATTTTGTTGATATATATTTTCTCTGTGTGATAACGGTTTTTCTAAAATGTGCCTAATTGGCACACGTTAAGCTTTGTTATTGCATACGATAACATCTAATGTTATTATCTTAATATTTATTATCTTTCTAATTAAGGTAAAAAGTTGTAGGGATGAAAGAAAATCTCACTAATTAAGGAGAGATAATAAATATCCGGATAATTACATTAAATGTTATTGTATGCAATAATCAAGTTTAACATTTATTTGAAAATTGGTAGGGAGTCATCACTAATTCTATAATTTTTAATTTTGGTTTTTGGTTTTTGATTTTTGATTTTTATGAGCACCTTGTGCCCGTCTCCACCCATAAAAAAATATCAAGATTATTTCTTTTTTATTCTAATACATAAATTATTTAAATGTATTTTTTTTTATGGAATGATTGTTAAAACTCAACGAGAATTACACTTGTCGGAATTAACGAAAAAAGCAAAAAACGTGAAGACATGATTAAATATGATTTCATAAACCAAGATTATTTCTTCTTCATTCTAATACATAAATGGGATATTCTATGGTCACTTTGTTTTTCACAAAATAACCATTACTTTGTTTTGTCAACCATTAGATCATGGGTTAAAAACTAATCCAATGGTGAAAAAGACAAAGTATAGACAAAGTAAGGGAAAAACAAAGTGACCATAGCCTACACCTACATAAATTATTTAAATGTATTATTATGCTCTTATGGAATCAAAACAAGATCCTCCTCTAATAAAGCCAAAGCCCCTTGTTTTCAGTGCAAATAAAATGGAATCCCTTGATGAATACCTTGAGTATCTCAATAAGTCTACTAATATATAAAAGCGCCTGCACAATATTTTTAATATCAAAAATAAAAAATATGGATACAAATTCCAAAATGAAAAAGATATGCAATTTAATAATAATATAAAAGAGCAGTTGGTGCATTTCTGTAATCAAAAGTTCATTATTCATTTTATTTTTGCTTCAGAAAAAAGTTCATTATTCAAAAATAAATAATGAATATACTATATTTTTCTAGGTGTAGGCTATGGTCACTTTGTTTTTCCCTTACTTTGTCTACACTTTGTCTTTTTTACCATTGGATTAGCTTTTAACCCATGATCCAATGGTTGACAAAACAAAGTAATTGTTACTTTGTGAAAAACAAAGTGACCATAGAATATTCCTATTTTTCTAATATTTCGTGAGGGATTGTATTTGTACTCAAAACTCCTCACATTAGATATGTATCTACAATATTGTAATAACAATAGACTTCCCTGCCATTAATTTGATATAGGAATGATCATAAATAATATTAGGAACGACCATTTCAAAAATATTGAAATTGGTGGGATACTGGAATGCTATTGATGATATCCAAAGTTAATTTAAAAACTAATTTCCAAAAATTTTATCAAAAAGAAAAAATAATGTAACAAAAATCTCAAATTTGAGAACTAGAAATATTAATAATTTCACCATTTCCTTCCACATCTACATTCATCAGATTTAAATTTCTTTTTATATTCGATATATCACGTCATTTCTATTCAGATTAATAATTTGATAACATGTCATATAAGTTATTATAAGATTTATAATTTAAAGGTTTATGTTTATTTTTTGAAATTTGAAGTTTATTTTTATATCTCATATTTTTATATAAATTATTAACTAAAGTATACATGTTGTCAAAAAAACTAAAGTATACATTATATATTTTTTTTATTGAGTGGTGCTCACATGGTCAATATTGTTATTTACATAGTGTTAAACTCTGATTTATTAGCGAATCCTCCTGGATCAGTAGATCAGCAAAAATAACAATAACGATATGCCTAATGTTTTATTTAATCGAACATTAATCATTAATAATTTATCCATTATTAATTAAACTTATTAATACATAATGTTACAAAAGCGCAGATATAAAACAAATTTAATAGTACATAACCACATGTACTAATCCTTTACTGGTAATACATAACTTAGTTCATAGTTGAAATTGGTTAAACTGATCAGTTCCATAACTAAATTATGATTTTTACACATTGGCCCTTTTCTTTGGAACCACAATCAATGGCTTCAATTTTCTCATTGTAACTCCTGGTCTCTCTCTCATATCGATAGTATTAACATTTTCACCTCCGCCGATTTCCCAATCAAAATGATGAATCAGAGACCCCAAAACATGATGAGCAACTCTATCGGCCAGTAGTAATCCAACACAAATCCTTCTTCCAGCTCCGAACGGAAGAAACTCAAAATGTTGTCCTTTATAATCAATGTTCGACCCCAGAAACCTTTCAGGTTTAAAACATAGAGGATCGGCCCATATTTCGGGGTCTCTTCCTATCGCCCAAGCATTAACAAAGACTTGTGTGTTTTCAAGAATGTCGTATCCCATAAATGTGATGTCTTTTCTTGCTTTTTTTGGGAGAAGAAGCGGAACCGGAGTGTGTAATCTTAGAGTTTCCTTGAATATAGCTTGCAAGTATGGAAGATTAATAATGTCGCTTTCTTCGACTTTATTGTTTGGTCCTATTACTAAAGCGAGTTCGGCTTTTGCTTTCTTCATTAAGCTAGGATTCCGTAGGAGTTCCGCGAGTGCCCATTCGATGACGAGTCCCACATTTTCTGCAAGTGCCATGTGCATTTCCTGTGTAGCAACAACAATGTTATTACTTAAAATTAGATAATTTAGACTAATCTAGATTTGAGTCGGAAGTCTCGACATTTATTTTAATCACTAGTGCATTCTCATATCAGAGAAGTTCTAGAATACACCCGCATGATTAAAGAAATGTTAAACATATAATTGAAGTGTAACTTACCAGCATAAGAACATTCATGTTATGTTGGTTAAGTTTGAGAGGCTCATCTTTTCCATTACCTTCAAACTCAATCAAAACATCAAGAAAATCTTTATTTTTATTTCCCATTATACCCTTCTTCTTCTCTTCAATTCTTTCCTTAACAAACATAGAAGCAAGCTTCAAACCTTCACTAACTGTACTCTCAATCTTCTTCCTCCACCCGAATTTATTCAACCAATTCAGCCACGGAAAAAAATCAATAACTTCAACTTTCTCCGAC
This sequence comes from Euphorbia peplus, assembly GCA_028411795.1. Lineage (NCBI taxonomy): Eukaryota > Viridiplantae > Streptophyta > Magnoliopsida > Malpighiales > Euphorbiaceae > Euphorbia > Euphorbia peplus. The sequence continues at coordinate 35,227,674 of CP110841.1, forward strand.
AACTCTACCAACCCGAACAATGTTTTAACAAACTCCGAACACTCTTTCGATCTCCGATCAACCAAATCCCGAGACATCACAAGATTCCCCATCATATTAAACCCATTCAAGAACACATAATGTGCTATATTAATTCCTGAATTCGCCTTCTTAGATAATATGTCTTCTTCGATCCAGCGTAACATGTCATCTGTACATTTCCTACGAACTAAAGTTGTTTCATTCAGCTTTTTGGTCGCTAATAAATCGACAGTTGTAAGCTTTCTGAGTGCTCGCCAATGCTGGGAGTCATAAGGGAGAAGAGCCAATGCACCTGCAAGAGATAATAATAATAATAATAATAATAATAATAATAATAATAATAATAATAATGGAAATTCTATGGTCACTTTGTTTTTGACAAAGTAACCATTACTTTGTTTTGTCCACCATTAGATCATGGGGTGAAAAGTGATCTAATGGTAAATAAAACAAAGTACAAACAAAGTAACTCAAAAACAAAGTCACCATAGCCTACACCTAATAATAATAATAATAATAATAATAATAATAAAAAAAAAAATAATATTTTATTTTTTTATAATTTGCAAGGAGCCGTTTTCGAACTTTGGTCTTCCCAAAAAACTCACGCATTGGTGTTATTTTTTGGTTTTTCATTTGGTATCTGAACCTATATTGAGCCTAATAATCTTGATTCAGAATGGGTCCAAAGATTATAATATTTAAACTCCTTTCAGTCGCCGTTGTGAGGAATTGATTCATGCATTGGTGTTATTAAACGTTAAGAATCTATTTAATTGTTTAATAATAATAATAACAACAACTTAATAAGGCTTAATACAATATTTCTCTCATAATTAATTAAAAAAGTTTGGTTGGCCTAATTGGACTTTCTATGTGTTCTAATTTGCCCCAGAACTGTTAATAATATGTTCCGATAACTTCATGTACGTGCATGTATCACATAGCCTTACTTGAATGAAATATTATCAACTATCCTTTTAATTAGATAAAGAAAAATAGACTGCAACTTAAACGTGTGATACACCTGCCAAAAAGAAATTTTCAGTTCATTTTAATATTTTTGGCATACTATTTTCGAATCCAATCAGTTCTTTTTACTTAGAATAATAAGTTGATAATGTTTTATGCAAGTACAAGAAGTTCATGAGGACTATTTAACCGCTTAAAAAGTTTTAGAAGATCTATCAAACCTTTTGGACAGTTTTATGTGAAAATAATAGGGTTTATATTAGTACTTTCTGGTTTCACTTTTTTTGCATATAAGCAAAAAAAGTTGGTTAGCTTTGAGTAAAAGGATGACGGTGAAATGCATTTTTATTTCAGAAAACGGTCAATTTTGTTGACATCAACAACGATACTTTTGTCTAAATTTCTTCAAGGTTTAAGTCAAAAGTCAGAAAATTTTTTTGCACACAAATAACTTTATTTGTGTCAAAAGAATTGACCGTTTTCTTAATTTTGTAAAAAATGCATTTCACAATTTTATTTTTTTTCAAAAAGTAAACCACAAAAAATTTCTAAATAATTTATAAGTTCTTACGAAATGATGAGAAAATTAACACAGTAATATATTAAGCCCAATGATGAAAATGATGATGTTGAACCCACCTTCACTAAAGTCACAAAGGCGCATGGTTTGAGTTATTGACCGGTCGGCGAAAGCCAGATCATGATTTTTGAAGAACTCTGAAGCTGCTTTAGAAGATTGTATAACCACCGTATCAACTGAGCCTAGCTTTATTCCGATTATGTCGCCATATTTTTGTTTCATGTCGTTTAGGGTTTGAGGTGGCAATGTACCCATATCTAGTAGGTTTCCGATTATCGGCCATCCCGGTGGTCCCGGTGGGAAATAGCCAGATTTTAGTGCACCAGAGTTTCTCCGGCGTCGGAGCAGGAACATGGCTGATAATATGAAGATAATGTAGGGGACAAGAATGGTAAGATGTTCCATGACGGTTTTTGAGTTTATGCCCTTGTTATGTTTAGATTTTGTTGAAGGGTATATATATAGTAAAAAAAGTTACTTGTTTTGATGGTTAATTATTTTCACTTGGGATATCTTTCTATTGGATTTTTTTTTATTTATTGGCTAACGGGTGGGTTTCACAGTAAGAAAACGACTTTCATGGATTTTCGACTTAAGAAAAAGATTCTAGAGTGTTTTCAAAGTATATTAACTTTTAATTATAGATAGAATTTCATATTTTTAATGAGCAAACTGTACTTTGTAAACGCTTTATATTTATTCCTGTTTAAATTCATTTCTCACTGCAGTGGTTGAAGTATCCGTAAATGGAATGATATGAAGACCCTCTTGTGATTTTTTATGTGCCTCAAGGTTTTTCATGACTTAAAACTTTATTCCGATTTTGTTGTTGTATCTCTGTTTCATATGAAATTTCATTCTAATAATTTATCATTATTATGAGATTAGTTTTAATTTTATTTTTTGCTATTTTAAGTTTTCAATGTATATATAATTGTTCAACTTAAACAACTGAAAAAATTTATTAATAGACATGAATGAATATAATTTAGTTTTAATAAAAAGTGACAAGTAACAAAGCTCGTTGTTTTAAAACATAATTTTGCGGTATTTTTCAGAAATACCTCCGAGAACCTCATAATTATAAGTGGTAAATGATGTGTTAAATAAGGAGAACAATTACTATATTCTATCAAAATCGTATAAATGTAACGTTAACTTTAAATAGAATTATTTTTTTACGAACAACTTTAAATAGAATTAAAGGCACATTAAGGACCAACCCAATTCTTATCTATTATAGAGTATTCATTTACACACATTAATGGTTCTTTTATGTACTGGTTGATATAAGCATGGGTTGAATGTTGAGTAGTCATTTACACACGTTAATGTTGAGTTCTATTCTGAGGACCCATCTAAATATTATATTTGACGAGTTTTTTTCCAATGACCCATCGCAAATATTAGTATTTGACAAGCCTTAATTTAACGAATAAATTTTTATGAAGTAGAGACTCGAACCTCAAATATTTTAAGTAGAAGATGAGTATCTTATTAGTTGGATCAACTATTATATACTGTATATACTGTATGTACGCACCTTATTTCGTTCTATTAATAGATTATAACAACGAGAATTGAAATGGACCTTGAGCAACCCATAACCCTCGAGCCCATGAGTAAAGGAAACTAAATATTATCATTTTGGTATATTATATAAGTAAGGCTCTTAGAAACTTGTTGTTCCAAAGAAGGAAAATATGTTACAGTTGGCCCATAATGTCCTTCATCTCATTACATATTTTGGAATTGGATTGGAGGAGATATGTGATACATGCTATTACTTTTATTCAAATAATTGAAGTATGTGTTGCATTGAATTTGTATTATAGTTCAGAATGTCATATATTGTCTGTGAAAAATTATCAATCACCTACCAATTAGATATGCAATAATTTTGTAATTCGCGTGCCAAACTTAGCTTCCAAACAAATTTGCAACATTTGATCAAGTTTAGGGAGTTTTTTTGTGTATTAAGCCACTAAAAAAATATATCTTTAAATTTAACTGTTCTAATTTACTTGTTTGCTCCAACCATATTCTCCATTACACTCTTTATATCACTATTTTATTAATAAAATCATAACATGAATATAAATTGATGAGAAAAAAATGGAGTAAAACGAGAGTAAGAAAGAAAAAGTATGTTCAAAACCATGGAATGGGGAGCGAATATACTCCTCCTAGTTGAGGAGCAAAAATTAACTCCCTAAAATTCAAAGAGAGCTACCTCATACCCTTGAAATATAATTTTCTCTATCTTCTTCCTTAAATTTAACTAAATAGAATTTGAAGAGCAAGTTGCTCTTACAACCCTAAATAAAAAGCATTCACAGTAGTAATAATGAGCTAAGTGGATAAGAGAAGAGATCTAGATTCTGTCTTTTCCTGAATGAAATCTTGACCACATCAACCAATGAGTGAATACTAATGGGCCAAGTGGGCCCAAACTTCCAAGTGTATAAATCACATTAAATTTAGAACTGTATTCTGTCTTCTCCACTACAAAAATTAATTTCTCGTTTATATTTCTTTTTGGTTACAAATTTTCTAACATTTTTATTTTATCCATTTCATATTACTCATATAGTAGTACAGTAATGTTCAAGTGGTCCTTGAATGTCCAAATTGAATTTAGACATTAACCATTAGATCTAACAATTTCGATTATATTTACATTAAAAACTAGACCCTAGACACTAAAAACTAAACTCTAGACCCTAAATCATCGACCCTAGACACTAAAAACTAAACCCTAGACCCTAAATCATCGACCCTAGATGATGTGATACTCCGGACTAATAATTCGATGACACGTCACATGTTAGTATCTAGGGTTGATGATTTAGGGTCTATGGTTTAGTTTTTAGTGTCTAGGGTCGATGATTTAGGGTTTAGGGTTTAGTTTTTAGTGTCTAGGGTTTAATTTTTAATGTGCATATCAACGAAATTGTTAAATTTAGGGTCAATGTCCAAATTCAATTTGGACATTCAAGAACCACTTGAACATTACTGAGTAGTAGTATCTTTTAAGATCTATGTTTAAGATTAAAGCGTAATTAGTTACAGTAATAAGAGAATATTGGTAACCTTACTTTTTTATTATGAAAAATTATGTGTTTTAGAAAGTTGTGCAAATAATGAGTCACTTATATGATTGTTGGTGACTACACATTCGTCGGGAAAAAAATCTATCATAATGTCATATTTATTATTGCAATATGAAAATTTTCAAAATTTGTGAAATTTACAATAATGCTCTCTGGATAAATGGAGAACTTCCGACATTTAGTAGGTCTTTTAATATTAATTGGCCATCCCGGTAGGGGTAGTAGACCTGAGATTCTCTGATTATGGATCAACAATATGGCAAATATTATGAGGATAATTAAAAGAAAAATGGGTGGAGGTTCCATGTGTTAATTAAATGGACTTGCATACTATACTAATATTTTCAGTCATTACAACTAGAAAAAGATTGGGAAGTACAAACTCAAACCTTCTATTTAGAGAAAAAAATTCTAGATCAATAATTGATCCATGTGGTTTTTATCAGTTTGGTTTGGCTTTTAATAGTGATCCATACTTCAAGCCCATTCTAATAAATTTAATTTACATCCATGAATTAATAGACACATTACCTTTCATAAATGGTTTGCAGTTGAAAATTTATGAAACTTAAAATAGTCTAAAGGGGGTTTATAGTTGACAATTAGAATTAGTTAAATGGTTTCAAGTCATTTAAGTTAGAGATCTTATATTGTCAAAAAAAAAATAAAATTAGAGATCTTGATTTTGAACTTTTGAGATGCAAATTTGGGTCCGTGAGATTTATTTGTAACCAATCAGAATTGAATTGAGTGTTTATGAGTTTCGAATCAAATCGTTTAAATTGCAGATCTTGAATTTGACTTCTAATACATAGATAGATTTTATCTAAAAATATACGAGGCCAATTCGACATTGCTCAATGAAAAGCCTCTTTTGTTAGGAAAGTGATGTGGAAAAAAGAGAAAAAAACTGAAACTGAAAAGTGTTTAGTATATAACAAAAGTCCGAAAAATCAAAATATGTATGTATTAACTTACATTTTATGTTCATGAAAACGGCCGTCTAGATCATGCGTTCAAAATGAAGAATGTCTCTTGTTTTATTCGGGTTAGGCTTTCTGGGAAATATTATTTGCGTATGTGGAGTTAGGTCGCAATCAAAACAAAATCCTTCTTCTTTATTATAACTCACTTTTGAAAGTTGACCCATGATATGTTTTGAATTGTGTTCATGCTTCTCATATATTTTTATTTAAATGCATTCTCTAATTATTTTTATATTATGATTCACAACTCAAAGAAAGGGACATAATTGACAAAACACAAACCATTATTACCATAAATGACAAACAACCAACATTTATGGAAAAATGAATTTCTTAAAAACGACCAACATTAAAAAATAGAGGGAGTATTACTTATTGACAATATTTTTGATTTTTCTATGGTTACTTTGTTTTGTACAAAATAATCATCACTTTGTCAACTATCACTTTTAAATGAGTGGAATAGAACATGATCGATGGTGCCAAAGACAAAGTGACATAAAAACTAAATAACTATAGACTTCACCTATTATTTATGAGAAATTCATAGTTACTTTGTTTTTCACAAAGTAATCATTATTTTGTTTTGTCCATCATTAGATCATGGGTTAAAACATAATCTAATGGTAAATAGGACAAAGAATAAACAAAGTAAAAGAAAAACAAAGTAACCAAAGCCTCCACCATTATTTATACTTGCTTTGAGGATATTGTTGTTGGTATATTTTTTTTATATGATCCTCAAACGGCAGTGCGCAGGATAGCAAGCCCAATGATGAATTATGTGGGCTTATATTTAAGCCCGACTATTATCTTCTATAATAAGACTTGAAATTGCAAAAACCCTCTCCTATGAAAAAATTACAGTATACTATATTATGAATGATTATTTACATAATACATCAAAGAGGAATTAATATCTCATTTCACACTCACCAAACAATGTTTTGCTGATTATTACATTCCACTAAAAAGTGTAAGATTATAGATTCAAATTCCATGATTGTGGAAAACAAATACTCAGAAAAAGAATATCTCATTTCACAAAATAAAAAACATGTTCTAATTCCGTAGAATCTAAATATGAATTTTAATTTAAGTAAGAAACTAAGTGAGAAATTTTATCTAAAATGGATTTAACGAGCCTTGGATAATTATATTATTGTTTCAATCAATTGTTTAAGAAGAAATTTTATGATTACTTTGTTTTTTACAAAATAACCAATACTTTGTTTTATCCACCATTAAATTATGGGCTAAAAACCAATCTAATGGGTAAATAAAAAAGAAAGTCACTATAGCCTAATTTTATTTAAGAACTTCAGTCAATAGCACTTCATGTTAATAATATCCATTTAAATTACTAATTTTACATTAGTTAATATTTAAAAACATTATATAACAAATAAATACTTATCATTACTTTGCTTTGCTCAAAAACAAACAAACCATACAATTTACATAATAATATATTGAACGCAATTATACAAAACAATCTAATTGTTCTCTTTAAACATGTAATATACATTTCATCAATCAATTGATGTCACTACATATTTATTTCTAACATCAATATTTTTTCATGAAATCATACGTCTTCACTCTTTTTGAACTCATCAGGTGCATTACTCCTTAATCCAAGAGTAAGGTAGAAATTCTCGGCACAGGAATAGCTTGCAATGGAACATATTTTTTAAGTGTTATTCCCAATCTTTCACTCATATCCATTTCTTCAGACTTAACACCATCGTCTAAAACCCAATCAAAGTAATACAAAAGCGACCCTAAAGCCAAAGGAAGCAAACGAGAAGCAAGAGGCAAGGCGGGACATATTCTTCTTCCTGAACCAAATGGTAGAAACTCAAAATCGTGCCCTTTATAATCCATATTACTATTTATCTCCATAAATCTTTCTGGCCTAAAAACCAAAGGGTTTTCCCAATTTTTTGGGTCCCTTCCAATGGCCCAAACATTGACTAGAATTTGAGTTTCTTTAGGGATAGAATAGCCTAACATTTTGCAAGAATCCATGGCCATATGTGGGACTAAAAATGGAAGAGGTGGATGAAGTCTAAGTGTTTCTTTTATGATTGCTTTTAAGTATGGAAGATCATCAATGTCTTTTTCTTCAAGCTTATTTTTGGGTCCAACTTTGCTTCTTAGTTCTGCTTGTGCTTTGCTTAGAAGGGTTGGATTGCGTAGAAGTTCCGCCATAGCCCATTCTAGTGTGCTCGTTGTCGTGTCTGTTCCGGCTGTGAACATTTCCTATAATCAATGAAGAAATATGTATGGTACTTAAAAAACTTATGTACTGTTACAAAATGGAAAGAATATCTCAACAAAAGAAAAAATGAGCAATACTTACAAACACAATTACGTTTATGGTCCTTGAAGAAAACTTAGAAGGCTCCTCCATACCATCACCATGAAACTCCAAAAGAACATCCAAAAAATCCTTGTTTTTCTCTTCACTACTATTTTCCAACATATCCATTCTTTCTTTAATAAACTCCCCGGCAATCTCAAATGCTTTCTCAACGTGGAACATCGTATATTTCCGAATTCCTTGCGGGTCAATCCGTCGTAGAACGGGAAAATAATCCGCGATATTCGGCCTCCCGGCCATCTCCATCACTTTCCCCGCATGGAAGAAGAATTTTGCACCCCTTTTGGATTTCGGGTCAAGTAAGTCTTTAGAGAACAACAAATTCCCTATAAGGTTAAAATTCATGAGGAAAATAAATCTTCCGACATCTATGGAACGACCGCCAACACTTTCGTCTTTTATGAACTTCACCATATTCTCGACACATCTCATCCGCACGTCACGTGTAGCATCCAACCTACGTGTGACAAAGAATTCTAGGCTGCATAGTCGTCTCATCATTCGCCAATGATGCCCATATTGGGCTGTGATGATTGACCCTTCATTTCCATAATCTCCTTTCATCGTCTCGTAGATTTTTCTTCCGGCTAAAACGGAGTCGTGGTTCTTGAACATTTCACGAGCCGTTTGGTCGGATGAGATGACTACAGTACACATTGTTCCGAGCCATAGGGTCATGATTGGACCGTGGATTTGACTAAGCTTGGCAAATGCTTCATGGGGAGAGAAACCGAGTTGGAACATAGTGTGTATAAGTTGCCACCATTTCGGGCCCGGGGGTAGACGGGGTTGCTCTTCCCTTCGAAGGTGGCTGCTACCGGAGCGAGTTAGCATAAACCATAAGAATATTAGTATAGCAACTATTAATCCCCAAATTTCATAATCCATAATATATCTGCTCAGTTAATTAGTTAAGGATTTTGGAAGGAATGTTAATTGGTTATGGTGGAGCTTTGGAGGCTATTTTGTAGTAGTTTATGTCTATTGAAATGACAAAACCATCCAAGTCAATTAGTTGGTAGGACTTGTAATTTGATACCTTTTAACTAAAAAATAAATTGGTTTTGGATTTAGAATTTAGAAATTTTTTTTTTTTTTTTTATAATCAAAGAATTTAGAATTTTTAGGAACAAAAAGTTCATAAAAATGATAATACTAAAAAAAATTCAAATAAAAAAGTGTTAGGAATGGGCTGGATTTGGCCCAAAATACAGCCTCTAATGGCCCAATACATCAAAATAAAATGATAAGTTTATCTTTTTCAATCCAAGTCTTTGCTATAAAAAAAACAACAGAAGATGATGAACGAAGTTGTTTAGTGTCATTACTGTTAACTATTGTGGTAACTATAATAACTCATTAAAATCGTTCATTATTATAATCTGAATTTGTTTTGTACAATTTTTCGATTACTCGGTTCAAGGGTAGATCATTAGACATCTTCTAGCTAGCTAGATAGATCAATATTAAATTAAAAGTTTTATGTGTATATTAGAATTCGAACTCGATACTCTAATTTAGTCAAGTGATATGAGGTCATTAAACCATTCATAATAAGCCTAATTGGTTGTTTGAATATTTGTATGTTTTAGAAAAACCACAAATAAAACTCATTTGGAGATTTCGTTGATTTGCAAGTATAAAAATGCTTACTTTTCTTGCAAAAAGATATAAATTATAATAGCAAACATTATCAATAATAAGACAACAATTTTTCAAAAAAACAAATGAAAGTAATTGCTTTGCAAATTGTGATCAAACTAAAGCCATTCTACACATATATACTAGAAATTAAATAAACTATTAAAGAGTTGGTTCATGTATTAAATACTCATTTTCAACTTGAAAAGTTTGAAATATGAGTCCGTATGTTATCAAAATTTAATTTTTAATGATATTTAATTATTAAATACTCATTAAAATTTGTGATTTGACATGACTTTACGAGTAAATAGATCTACCTTTAGCTAAACATTTTGCTACCAACAAAAGAAATTAAAAAACTCAAAATCTAAAATAACACATAGAATCAAGTGACAAAGACTAAACTCCAATTAATACAAGAATGTTCCTTCGTCTCGAATTTAAGTTAATATTTTGTTTTTAATGCTCTAGGGCCATAACAAAAAATTTACTGATATAACATAATTGCTACAATAGACAATCTTCCTTTCACATTGTTAATTAGATCGAATATTCTAAACCAATCCTTTCACATGATAATTAGTGGTAACATAGGACAATTCCTTCATACAATCTTCACATAAGAACAAAATCATTTGTACTATGAAAAGCTTATAATAATTAAAATAAAATTTGGACCGCCAACTTTTAAATGTTATCAAGGTTTTTATTGAACAATTAGCTACTGGTTTTCTAGAAATTATTTTATTATATATATGATTATGACTCGGAATAAATCTCATCATCTATTTCTATTTTTTATGTTATCCATACCAATCTTTAGGGACCATGCATATGGGCCAATTGGTCCCCTTCTAATTATTCCATATTAATTTAAATAAAGGGGAAGTTCAATTTCATTTAAATAAAGAACTCAGGATTATAAAAAAAATTGAATTGATGTAACATCAATGTGCAAATTGCAATGAACTTTTGTTGTTGGTTGCTTCAATCTTGATATATGTTTCTGTATAGTTTTATTTATTACGGAGTAATACCGAATACTACGATTTTTTTTATCAGACTTATGAATGGTCAGATGGGAGATGAGACGAGCTATCCCATCCTTATTTGTGATGGGTACTTCGCATCCCCGAATTAAGGTCTTGTTCTTTTTTATTGAATTGAACCGAACTGAATTGAATTGAATTGAACTGATTGTTATTGAATTGAATTGAATTATTGAAAACTGTTGAATTGAATTGAATTGAACTGAAAACTGTGGAATTTACTGAACTGAATTGCATTGATTGAATTGAATTGAGATATATTGAAATTAAATCAAAAGGAACAGGACCTAAGTAAAATAGGCCAAAATTTGTATTTCTTTTTATTCAGAGTAAAAAAAACACTTATAGATATATACCTTCCGCCTTTTGTAGTTTTTTTAAATAAATATTAAATATATTTAATTTACAATATATGATATTTTTTTAATAATATACATGCAATATTTTAAATACAATTACCATCACGACATAATAATTTTAGAATTTTTGTATAGTTATTTTGTTTTTTACAAAGGAATTATGACTTTGCTAATTATCTCCATTGTATGAGAGAGATAAAACATAATCTAATGATAAAGATAAAAAAGATAAAGTAAAAAAAAAAAGTAACCATAGCCTTAACCATCACTCTAAAATATTATTATGTTATTTTTTTACCATATTATATAATAGAATCTAACTAAAATAAAACATTATGTATTCAACTTATGGGCCTACTGAACATTATAAGCCCATTAAGTAGGCCCATAAGTTGAATTCCCGCCGGCCATTTGAGCAAAAATTAGCGGCGCCGTTTAGAGAAACGACATGGAAGCTCCTGGAATACTACTGTACAAAATCTACAGGACGATGAGCTACGGTCTAACGCCGTTAATAAACCTCCATATACGGTGGCGCCGCCTCAACGGCCTTGAGCATCCTACACGGTGGCCTGAACGCCTCGGTCAGCCGTCTGTCCCCCGGCCCTCCGGTCATCTCCTATGGTTCCACGCCGTCTCTTTAGGTGAAGGAATGGCGGCGATTCCTGTAATTCGACTGTGTGTTCAATGCCGCCCTGATCTTAGCGTCTTGATGACGTCCACGACTTTATCTGCATTGTGAGATTTAGGATCTAATTATTTCTTAATTTTCATTTGATTTGCCAATGGAATGATTTCAGTATGATGAGAAGTAGATTTTTAGAATATTCTTGTTATAGCGTAAACTGAACTTGACTCGAGTTTCCTGAAAAAGAGCAAACGTAAAGAACGTAGTGATCGATGAAAAATAACTCAACGAGTTTGAGTGTTGTGAATGTAGTTTAGATATGAGAATAGCTGACTATACTGGCACTAGTCTGAATTAGGTCTGTTTAGGAGTTCCTCTTGATGTCCGTCAAGAATGTAATATTGTTTAGTGGAAGTTTTCCTGTTCGGGATAGGAGACTAAGTAGAAAGTAGTTTCCACTTGTTAGGAGAGAGAATCTCATAGAAGCTTTGACTATTCAGCTCGACTGATGTGGTATGTATGACTCCTTGACCGTGTCATGTAAGCCGATATGTCATGATAGAAGCTTTCTATTGGTCCACGGGACATCTTAAAATATATCATGCTAACAATAGGTTTGAAGGTAGCTTTTTAATCTGTGATATGCTTTTTTTGCATTTTTGAGCAGTGAAGTTATCAAGAATCAGCTTCCATGTGGTGTCTTATATCAGGTACTTAGCAGGAGATTTTGCCTTTCAATTTCACTAATTTTGAGATTATTGAGTTTCGTTTTGTCAAGTTTGATTCGAATATCCTTTTGTTCGAAATGATTGATGTTCATTTCTCTGATGATGAACTTCCATTAAGCTTATTTTAGCTGAAAAGTTATATCCTTTCATTTGTGTTCTAACTTTAAAATGGAATCAGTTTTCGCCTCTTGATACTCCTGCTGCTATCGATGCTTTCCTGGACTATTGGAAGCCAAACGCAATCGTGATAATGGAGAATGAACTCTGGCCAAATTTCATAATGAGTTCATGGAGAAAGGGTGTGAGTAGATCCTCCACATGTGTTATACTCTTTGAGTGTGTAATTACTGAAATTTATAACCGTAATGCTAATGACACCGAGCTTACTTCAGGTGTTACACTGTTATTGATTCATGATATTTCATAACTTGATCTGTAAGAATACCCTTTGAGGAAGTTGATTCATAGAGATGTCAACTCATGTTATGCAGATTCCATTGGCACTGCTAAATGCTCGAATCTCTTCGAAATCCTTTAGACTATGGTCACAACCAGTGCTTCTTCCCCTGATTTCCCTCATGCTTTCTAAATTTTCCTTGATCGTTCCACTGGTATGTATCCATTGTTATGACATTGTTATTTCCTATTCCATTTTTAGTAATCTGTCTGTCTTCTATAGAGTAATTTGCAGGCGATTCGCTTCCAGATTCTTCAGGCCTCACCTTCTGTCATTAATTTTGCTGGTGACTTGAAACATGGTACATTGCTGAATTTTATGTTAACAATTGTCTCTGTTCTTGAAGCTAATACATGGTTTACTTAGTGGACTAACATTTTTCTAATCTTCCCATACCTTCTGCTCTTATAAGTATCAGAGCCTTTCCCTCTTGCTTTCTAATGTGCAGCTTTACTGTCTAACTTATCTTATGTTTTACTAATTTGTTATTTATACTGTTTGGCAATTGTTGAAAAAAGATTGTTGCTTACCCTTATTTGATGTATGTTTGTTTGCTTTCAGCTGTGGAATATGATGCTTCTACGGGAGAGATAGAAAGCATAGAAGATTTGAAGGGACAACTTGCCCACAGGAAAATTTGGGTGGCAGCTTCCATACATAAGGGTGAAGAAAAAGGTTCTTTGATACTCTTTGGCCTTTGATGCATGTTTTTCGTTTATGTTTCAGATTTAATTATCTTACCTTGTCTTCGAATGTTCATTTCACTGACTGCTCATTTCCAGTTCTAAAGGTTTTTCATATTTGTGCAAATTGTACTTATTTTTTTTTTTACTTGGCTGAAGTATTTACGTTTAACCTCTGCAGTTATGCTGGGAGTGCACAAGGAGCTCATACAATCATACCCTGATCTTGTCACTATAATTGTACCTCGCTATCCAAAGCATGGACAAGAGATTGCTCAAGTATGATTCTTCATCCATTATAAGATCGGTTGTGCTTGCTTGATATTTTTTCTTTTTAACTTATATGATGAATTGCATGTTTAGAATGCTCCTTGTTTTTCCTCATCCTGACTATGGTTGCACACTAATCTAGGTCAAGCACATTTTGAATTGCTTCCTGGATGGGATTTCTGCCTTGAGCAACGTCTAAAAGCGAAAACACCTTGAATTTGGGATAATAGCCGATTAGGACATATAACTTATATATGATCAAGTATAACTTATGTCTTCTTGATGGATTGCTCTGTTAGACTAGAGTAGGCAGATGTCTTGGTGAAAAATTTAGGATAAGCCAATGTGTTGTAATTCAAAAATGTGCGAGTTCATCAAAATGCAAGCATAAATTTTAGTTATTGCAGGAATTGCAGAAAGAAGGAACAAATGTAGCATTGAGGTCTCAAAATCAATGCATAACACCAGGAACACACATATATGTGGTAGATACAATAGGTTGGAGATTTTTAATTTTATTCTCTTTTTTTCAAATTCCTCTTTCGCTTGTGCACGATGGGTCATTTATATCATCATTTCATAAATGATTGGCAGGTGAACTGAGACACTTATACAGATTATGTCCAATAGCTGTAATTGGAGGTTCTTTCTTGCCTGGTTTAGCTGGTCACAACGTATCAGAAGCTGCTGCAGCTGGCTGTGCAGTTTTGACTGGTGAGGTTTGATTCTCAAACCTTATTTGCTTTGTATGATTGCATTATTTGAGGCTTAGTATTTGACTACTTTCAGGACATTATGTTGGCCATTTCTCACAAATGATAAAGAAAATGCAACAGTTAAATCCATTGTCAGTGACTCAGGTTTGAATAATTTCATGATGTTTAGCTTTAGATGAGATAACAGTTCAATAAATGTTCTCTTCCTTCTTTTGGGACCCTGTTAGGCTGTTACTTACTGAGCCGTTGCGCAGGTGTGTGGTGCCTTAGAGCTTGAAGAAGCTATTATGAAGCTCTTAGGTGATGCCAAATTTCTAGAAGTACGTCGCACAGCTGCAAAGCAAGTATCTTGTGCTCTGTCTAGTGGTATCGTTGCTAACGCGTGGAACCTGCTAAATTTTCATGTTTTCGGGACCATCTTTAAGAGGAAGTAAATGAAGGTTGGCAAGCAGCAAACTTAACTGTGAGCATAAGCTTTGTGATATACCATATTCACAACTGCATGCGTATGGTAGCTCAAACTGTTTTTTCTTCCTTTTGCCTTCCGGTAACACCAACTAATGTGCAATTTGATTCCTTCGCAGCTGCACCAGCAATTTCTTTAGAACACGGATACTTTCATGAGCCTAAGGAGTGATCTGAACTAGTTCTTTAAGCAAGAAATTATCTCACGTCTGTCTTATCTCCAAGTCAATTAATTATATCTTGGAAGAGGAACTCTCAAAAGTGGTATGGACGGAGGACTAATTTGGTATGACCATCAGTTGCCTGAAAATTAAGGGTGAATAATTTTTTGCTCTTGTTTTATATCTTTTTTCAGCCTCACCTGATATGACTGGGTAAACATCCCAGTTTATGCTCACTTTCCAGCTAACTTATGCCCGATAACAGCAATATTTTCAGGGCCAATTCGCATCCAGGATACTTCAGAAGATGAATGTTAACCTGGAATCCTGCATCTAATGATCTATTGTATCAATCAGAATTCAGAAGCACACATCTTCTCCATAATCAGTGATGCTACATGTCACATTCAATCATTGAAGGTAATGACCGTGATTTATGCTTTTAGATGCGAAAATTTCACAAGAGTCAAACTGTTTACAATCTGTCTCGTGGTTGTTCCTTCAATGGCTAACTTTTTTTCCAAGAAACAAACTACTAGGATGATATTTTTCCCCTCCATGGTGTGAAAAAGTAATGATAAACTTCAACTAGAATTATGATTGCATTATAGGGTATGGTATGCATTTGTCAAAAGAGGAATTCTTGGAAAATGATTAGATATAATGAAAGATGCTTATGTACAAATGGCCCATCTGATTTCTGAAACATGTTGTGTTTAGATATAATTACTATACACTCCTACAATGAAACTTTTTATTTCTCTAGATTACAAGGCCAGACAATTAGTTAAAATTGCAAAGAGCTTAAAGTTGTTTTTCTCCACTTTTCAAAGAATTTTATAATAAAAAACTGAACTGTATTAAGTTCTAGGGTAAATTACGGAAAAAAAACTTGTGATTTGCTTCATTTGTAAACAAAGTTCCGTAGTTTAAAACGTTACAAATGAGTCTGTGGTGCTGACCTTTAGCAAAGAAGGTCCCAAAAGGTTATCGGTGTTGAAAAAATTGAGTCTGATGGGCATTTCTTTATTTCTGGTCTTTTAATTGAACATAACAAACTCTTCCTTGCAAGTTAAAAATCTTAAAAATTCCTCCGCAGACATGTCACATATATAAAAACTGCTTTTAAACAATTAAAATTGTGAATTATGAATACATATAGAATCAATTAAGAACACTTTGTTCATTGAGTTTTATGTTTAAAACCGACCGATAAGAAATGCCCCTCTCACCTCTTGACTTTGAATGCAACGTCATCTTTTTTAACACCATTGGCCTCTTTAGATCTTGTTTACTAAAATTTGGTATCAGACACTGATTTGTACCGTTTTAAACCTTGAAACCGTGTTTGCAAATGTTGCAGACTATAGAAATTTATCCTAAGATCCATTAGCTGATATTAACTAGTTGGCACTAAGATTTGATTATTGTCATATTACTATTAAATAACTATTTCAAGTCTTGAAAATTAAGAAGGTGACCGGTCTTTTTCTTTCTACCCTTTTTGTAGCATGTTTTGTATTAGAAAAGCAAAGAAGTGAATTTTGATGAGACCTAGAAAACAGGCATTTTCTTCACTTTGACAGACAAAATCAGCCTTAGGATTGGAACAAGTAAAGTGATGAACATTCCTTTTTAATGCCCCACCACCATGTGCTTCCAATTTTTTCTAAAGAAAAAGAGTAAATAAACAAAACAAAGTAATCTTGATTCTTGAAGCTCTTAAATACTGTTATTTTTTCATTTTATCTCATGGAAGTTTTGGGGTTGCAGAGATGTGAGTCTAAATGGAAAATGACGTCGCTAGGCGCTAATTAGGCAACGGGGGATCTTCGGAGACTAATCGTGACTAGCCGGGGAAACTAGAAGGGGGTAAATCGGATTTTGAGCGTCTAGGCGGGTTTAGACGGTCCAATGGGTCCAAATGGCACTCTCAATTTTGAGTGCCTAGGCGGCCATGCGGCCTTTGTTTATAATAGTGCCCGTATTGATGGTCATCTCCTGAAATATTTTGGTCCAACACATACACATCATTTAACATAGTTTAGTTAGAACACGCATTCTTTTTTTCGATATGAAATCCAGTTTGTGTATATTACCATTGTGTTCCGTAAGACTGCTCATTGCTCGGGTTTTCTACATAGGCGTCATCCTCTCAAAATCAGGTCATTGCAAGTCAGTTAGCTTCTGTATGGTTTATCGCCAAACAAATACATTGTACTTGGAATGTTGGCTCTAAAATCAGTTGTAATACCCTAGTAGTCAGATACATGTAGTCGTATTTTCAAGCCTAAGGTCATGGAATGGAACCTAAACCAAAACGGACAATATGTTGATAGTGTTAGACTAGCCTATTACATCTTCAATTTAATTGACAGTCACGTTGAAATTTTCAACCAAGTTTGTTGATAAATGGAAGTAGTTTTTATGCCTTCAAAGAATTGTTTGTAATCTTGTTAATAACTCAGTGAAGCCATATTCCGTTTACATATATTCAACACATTTTAGCTCAGCAAATTCAGAAAAATTCATTAACATTCAGCCAATCATGATATATTTTTTATATGATTAATGTTTGAAACGTTCGATGTTACAGTTAAATAACAATGCATCAATATGTTTAAATTTTAAGTCTGAGTAACAATAAAATTGACTTTTGCTTGAAGAAGTTAAGAGTAAATTTACCATCTACCAAATAAAAGTGAATATCAATTCATCTATTTTCATACATTTTATTTTGAGCTTTGCTCCAAATTTCTTGTCTACAACTAAGATCTCCATACTTGTTGTGCTCATGTATACTGTCACACGAAGATCTTGGCTACGCAAAATTCTTGTGGTGTCTAGACTTCATCAAATTCACGACCCGCCATTCCAAATTCTGAATGGTCTATCCTCTAAACCCGTCATGTCTATCTCATTTCCTTAATCACTCTGTTGAAATTTTGTCTGCCTACAATGTCCACAAGTGTTCTACTTTATGGGAGATGTTCGTCTCTCTTAGACATGTTGAATGATCGCCTCTTAGTCCATATTATATTAGTGGATCACTTAATTCAGTGTCGATTTTTGACTTTAAGCTGTCGAAAACCCTTTGTAAAATATAGAACCATGTCGCTTAACATGCCTCTCCCCGATGTTCTAGCCATTTTTTTGTTCTTATCTACTAGCCATTAGCGGTGTTTTATTGGAGATTGCATCTTAATGCGTCCTTGAAATCCCATCAATGCCTTGTTGCCGAGTTTGACCATAGGCCAAACTTCCCCTTACTTACACATGAGTTAAAAAGATTGAAAACTAAAAAAGAGAAGTGAAAACTAGCATGTGAATAAGACACGTCATCTTGTTGTTTTATTTGATGATTTGTTGGGTGAATAGAGGTGAACAACTTTGCTTCCATTTGACTTAAAGTTGCAAGCTTTTTAACTTAATAATGGAAAAAAGTGGCAGCTAAATCAAAGGAATTTTGTACCTTTTTCTTTTTCATGAAAAAAATTTAACTTCTTAAAAGGTGTTCAAGAGTTTTAACAAACTAACACAAATTTGACTATTTAAATATGATTGTTGTACAATTTGTCTATAAGTCAATGCTCCTGCTTCTCTCACTCTACACAAGACAGGGTATGCATTTCGGTTCAGAAAAAAAACAATGTTTTTTATGAGATCAGTTTTTTTTAATTAAAAGGAGGGTGTTAGTCCGGGAAAAACAAAACAGAAAACAAAATACTAGGACAATTGAAAAACGATTTGTTGCAATTTGGAAATAAAATATCAATGCTTGCACGAGGTATATCATATAAAGACTCCCGATGATCAATCTTGGCATGAATTGCTAAAGATCCAATAAATTTAATATTGATTGCGCAAGACTTGTCTTGTCTACACTAAGAGAGTTCTTGATCGACATAGTAAGCAAGTGACTTGATTTCATTTGTTTGAAAACTAGCAATTTGTCCTGTTAATCCTCCGGACCCAAATAACTCGATTTTCTCCCATGAATTATTTGTGACAATGAATTAATTTGATTCGAAACTTGAGACAATGGGTTATTAAGGAAAAAGATCTTGCGTAGCTCACTATTCTATCAACAGTATGGTTTCTATCACGATAAGAATGTTTGAACTGAATCTCTCATTAACCATCTCATAGCTCCAAACATCAACTAAAGTTAAATAAAACATTGTTACTTAGGGTGTTTTAATAGTTTACATAGATCTATTAGCAAACAAATTTGAAGTAGGATGGCTCCAAAAAATTGGAATTTCAAAACTAGTGGTCCATTTCAAAGGGCATAAAAAAGTATCAATAAAATATATATAACCTAAAGCAATACAACAATATCATAATTAACTAAAAAAATCGCTTTTTCTCACCTAAAATGGCAAATCACTTTAATCATATGAGATACAAAAACTAGGATCAAAATATGAGTTACAAAACCTATATCAAGATACGAGTATAAAACACATTCTAAAATAATTGCTATGTACACAAGTACACTTGTTTTAATTAAGTAATGATAAAATATATTATTTAGATTTCTATGGAATATGTCGCCCAATGAATTCAATGGATCGAGCTCATTTTGTATTCAAGAACACTTTTCGGTATTTCAACGTTAAAGTTAAAGAGAAAGGTTAATTGCTCACACACTAGAGAAGATGTCAGTATACAATGTACTAATATTTTACTATGATGAGGCCTTATATTAAACGGGAAATGTTCTTTATATCCTTTTCTTGGAACCGTTGCTTGCACGATGAGCACATATCTGACAGCTTGTGCAAGACTTGTCTTGTCTACACTAGGAGAGTTCTTGATCGATATAGTGAACAAGCGACTTCATTTCAAGTGTTTGAGCCCATTTTTTCTTACTATATAGTTCGGGCCGATTTTAGATCTTTTATCCTGAATACGAGTGCAGTGAATATAATCGGTCAATCACATTCTTATTCTCTATTCATATTTAAAGTCGTCTAGAACCGCTTCTCTTATACTCTGGCAACATGGAATATAAGTATAACCACCTCTGCACCTCCTCATCTACATGTCTCGTGTTAACAAACTCTTTTAATTAAATTAAATAAAATACTCATTCAACCGGAGAAAAATAAAATAAAAAGTGAGATTAACTTTTTTGTTGGGAATTCAAAAAAGTGAGATTAAGTCATGATTTCATGAGGGAGAAATGGAAAACAGTAATGATTTAAGCAAGCATCCATTGCATCAACTTTAATCATAACATATAAATATATTCCCTTTCTCATTCTCTTGCCTTATCAAGGTACAATTATTAAATATTCTTCCCTTTCATTATTTGCCGCTATCAACGCTAAAATTATAAAAAAAAAATATCATTTTTTAAGAAAATAAGCTTGGTTATTTTAGCATAAACTTAAAAAAGTAAAAATAACCCAAAAATGATTATTTGTAGTTTTATATCTAACTTATTATTTTTAAAAAAATAAACAAGTTCTCAACATTTATATGGGCTTACTTTATATATTTTTTTTTTTAAAGGAAACTTTATATATATTAAATAAATTAAATAGGCACGGATATATTTACGAGCACTTTTACATAGCACGTCACTTATGTAAATTCCAACAAATGCAATGAGAATCGAATTCAATGGGTAGTTCATAGGAGCCGTTTCCTTATTGCTTAGTCATTCTATTCATATATAGAAACTCCACCAACAACATCGAGAATTGATCCAGATGAGAAACTCACAAGAGTCGTTTTCTTACTGTTGAGTCACCTTCTCTATCTATAAGAAACTCCAACAACAACCAGTGAGAATTGACTGTAATAAGAAGTTCACAACAAGAGTCGCTTCCTTACTGTTGAGTCACCGTAATAGTCTACCGGTGACAAATTTGATCCTCATAAAAAATCTTTAAAAAAATTCCCAATTTTGCCCTTTTGGTCCTTTGTATATTTTAAAAAACAATAACCTCACTCTCTTCTTCCCGCCCAACATCACAACCGTTAGAATGAAGAGAACTTTTTCTCTCTTCTTTCTCTTCCTCCTCCCTTTTCTTTCCTCCTCCGCAAATGACACCGACGCTCTCACTCTCTTCCGCCGCGAAACCGACACTCACGGAAACCTCCTCTCCAATTGGACAGGCTCCGACGCCTGCGCCTCCACGTGGTCCGGCGTCAAATGCTCCGCCGCTCGCCGTGTCATTTCCCTCTCTCTACCGTCTCTCTCACTCCGTGGACCGATCACTTCCCTCTCTCTCCTTGATCAGCTCCGTCTACTTGACCTCCACGATAACCGCCTCAACGGCTCTGTTTTCCCCCTGGTTAACTGCACTAACCTCAAGCTTGTTTATCTCTCCGGAAACGACTTCTCCGGTGAGATTCCGCCGGAGATTAGGAATATCAAGCGGCTAGTCCGCTTGGATTTATCAGATAATAACATCAACGGTGTGATTCCTGTTGAGCTGCAGAATTTGACTAAACTATTGACTTTACGACTGCAGAAAAATGAACTTTCTGGTGAAATTCCGGATTTGTTAAACTCGCTTCGGTATTTAAAACAACTTAATTTGTCCAATAATGAACTGTACGGCCGGATACCGGAGAATCTGTTGAAGAAATTCGGGGAGAGTAGTTTTTCCGGCAATGAAGCGATTTGCGGTGAGAGTCCCTTGCCGGAATGTTCATTTACAGGTAATGCGACAGCGGATCAGACTGTTCCCTCGAATCCGAGCTCGATCCCTCAGTTACCTCTCTTAACGAGTGGTTTCCACCCACACAGAGGGCTAAAACCGGGAGGGATTGTTGCAATTGTGATAGCTTCGGTGGTGGTTCTAGTGGCAGCCTCATTTGCCGTGGCCTATTGTTGCCGGAGAGATCAGAATTCGAGCTCGAAAGTCGGGAGCGAGAGTGGGAAGAGAAGGAAGAGTGGAAGTAGCTACGGAAGTGAGAAAAGAGTGGCTGGAGCCGGAGATAGTGATGGTATTGTTACTTAACTAGTTGAACTAAAAGCTCGAGCTGCTGATAGTTAAGGCTAACAACATCTTTTTATATTATTTTATAACAGGTACTAATGTTACAGATGCGAGTAAGCTTTTGTTCTTTGATCGGAGACAGAAGTTTGAGTTGGAAGATTTGCTCCGGGCATCGGCGGAGATGCTCGGTAAGGGCAGTTTAGGGACGGTTTATAAGGCAGTGCTCGACGACGGATCTACGGTGGCTGTGAAGAGATTGAAGGATGCTAATCCTTGTCCAAGGAAAGAGTTTGAGCAGTATATGGATGTGATTGGAAAGATGAAGCACCCAAATATTGTTAAGTTTAGAGCTTATTATTATGCTAAAGAAGAGAAGCTTCTTGTTTATGATTATCTTCCTAATGGTAGTCTACATTCTCTTCTTCATGGTAAGCTGTTTTCCAGTCAGAAGTTCGACAGCAATGACTCCGACACTTTTAGTAACCAGAAAAGAAAATTAAGAAAACATATTGCAACAAAGGAAAAAAGGAACTTATGTGTTGTTTTCAATTTGGGTCAGTTATAAAACGGTTATATGATCCTATTCTATTCGTTCACGAAATAATGCGACTATTCAAGTTGCAACCGAATTTCAAATAGTGGAAAAACTTTCCGAAAACTGGTACATGTGGTTAATATATTGGATGAGCTTAACCAGGAATCATCTGGACTGTCGGACTAGGATACGAGATAGCTAGAAAAGAAAATTGCTGAATTACGTGCTAATATATGCTCCATTATAACTCAGAATTTCTGTTAAATTACATATTTCATATATTTTTGCAGTAATTTGTAGGCTGAAAAGTTCCAACATTATTCTATTGGTCTGTGTGATTAGGTAATCGAGGACCGGGAAGAATACCTCTGGACTGGACTACGAGAATCAGCTTGGTATTGGGAGCTGCTAGAGGACTAGCGAAGATACACGAGGATTACGGTCCATCGAAAATCCCACATGGGAACGTGAAATCTTCTAATGTTCTCCTCGACAAAAACGGTAATGCTTGTGTCGCAGATTTTGGATTATCTCTGCTTTTGAATCCAGGTCATGCCATAGCAAGAATGGGAGGATATAGAGCACCAGAGCAAGCAGAGGTGAAGCGACTATCACAGAAAGCAGATGTATACAGTTTCGGAGTGTTGTTGCTGGAAGTTCTTACAGGAAGAGCTCCCTCACAGTACCCTTCACCAGCACGTTCTCGAGTCGAAGAAGATGAAGAGGCAGCGGATCTCCCGAAGTGGGTGAGATCAGTTGTCAAGGAAGAATGGACAGCAGAAGTGTTTGATCAAGAACTTTTGAGGTACAAGAACATTGAAGAAGAACTTGTTTCCATGCTTCATGTAGGGCTTGCTTGTGTGGTTTCACAGCCTGAAAAAAGGCCTACAATGGTAGAGGTAGTTAAGATGATTGAAGACATTAGGGTTGAACAGTCGCCTCTTGGAGAGGACTACGATGAATCCCGCAATTCTCTTTCGCCTTCTCTTGCCACAACTGAAGATGGTTTAGCTGGATATTGAAGTTTTCTTCTTCCTTCCTTCTTCTCCGTCATCAGCATTATCTCAGTGCTATTAAGCGCCATTCCTTCTCCTCTGTTTTTATCATATTCCGTCTGTAATATATTGTAAAACTTAATTTATTTCAGGGTTTTTATCATTGCTGAAGGTGTGATGATCAGATGATTTCATACCCCAGGCAACAATATATTAATTTGTAGTCAATCTTTATGTATTTTGTAGTTATCATTTGAATTAGCAATTAAATTATTCCAAAGGAAATGTTGCATATTTTGGAATTCTGGATAGCTAAATTTGCATCTTTTCCTTAGTGTATATTCAGTATCCTTTACCCTAAATGCTGTCGAAGAAAAACGTTTACAGGGGAACCTAACCGAGACAAATGTAGCAATCTATTATAGTTTAAGGTGCAAAAGATGCCTTGGAGCCTAGGTGCACATGTCGTGCGAGCTTCTGTGACGCAAAGGAGTTCCTCGAGCAAGGCTAGAAGCTCAGAAAGGCAGACCCCTTGCGAACCTTTCCCGCCTTTATTCTGCTCATGCACAAAGGCTTGTCCATTGCACCTTTTAAACCTCAGCCGCACATATAACAACTATGCCTTCTATGTGCCGATATTACCATCAGGAAGCAAAACTCGTAAGAGTCAAAACCACCAGTCACTACTGCCACTAACAAGTCACAACTGCTTCACCAATGCTAACTAAGGATAAAATAAACTGATACAGGTTTCGAGAAAATAAGAATATATTCTTACAGAAAATAAGATACTAATCAGAAAATTTGAACAGACTGATAAAACAGTTGTCGGAGAGTTTCCTACAGTTCATCCTACTCGGTCAAGTTCATACAAGTTACACTGCATGCAATCAGGTCGATCGCAGAAATGCATTTGAACAATTTTACAGATCATATTACTCTACAATAATTATCTCACAATGGGTAAAATGACTCCCAACTCTACACTAATCGGTTCAACTACTATACAACAAGTGGCCGATCCTCACTTGTTGATCACCTTTGCTGATAATCCGATGTTTGCATTTGAAGATACATGAATTCAGCACCGTTAGAGGCAACTCAGCAATAAATATATTGTACAAACAAAATCGATGGAGACGGGCAAGTTGGAAGATCAGCTACACCTCGACCCGTAATCTATTAATCAAACAAAAGGAATTTAGACATGAGAAAGATCACAAGGTTTAGGAACCTTGGCTTTGTCAGTCAGACTTCAACGACTTGGTCAATATTAGCTGATGGATCCGGTTTGATCAATTAGTGTGCCAACTTGCTCTCCACATAAAGCTTTTGAGATATTTCCCGGTTCAAGAAGGTTAAAGACCACAACTGTTCAAAATTAAATGATCAGGATCACAATTTAAAGCAACAACAATCTTTCAGCAACAATGTATAGTGTAAAATCTAAATTTGTGACGGTAAAACAGAAACCAAATGAAGCATTCAAGACAGTAACAACAGACGTGCAACAAAGGAAATACTGACCGGGAATGTTATTCGCTTCACACAAGGTTAGTGCCGTCATGTCCATCGATGTTGCACCTCTGGAAACCAAGTCCCTAAAGGAAATATGCTCGAAAGTAACATTGTTGTCTCGGGAATGACAGTCATAGACGCCATCGACATTAGTACCTTTCAGCACAGCTTCAGCATGAACTGAAGGAGAAAGAACTCTTGGTAAAGAAAATATTTACAGCGCCTAGTGAATGAACTATGCGTTTTATATGTGAATATGACAGGGTGAACAAAAAAATAAAAATTGGCTACTAAATCAGAAACATGCAAGAAAAGTAGACAAAAAGAAAGCTGAAAGCATACTCTCTGAAGCTTGAAGAGCTGCAACAGTGTCAGTGGTATAGGGTGGATTTCCAGTGCCAGCACCAATTCCTCCAAATATCACTACTCTGCGTTTCTCAAGATGCCGAATGGCCCGTTGCCTACTGTATGGTTCAGCTACCTCGTGCATTGCAAATGCAGTCTGCACACGAGCTTGAACACCCACCTTCTCTAATGATGTCTGAAGCAGTACAGAATTCATCATGCTTGCCATCATACTGATAGAGGTAACAAAGTGAACATTCAGTCCAGGAAAAATTGCCAACTTTCACAGGCATGAGAATATTCCCAAAGTAAAAATATGAAATTAGCTACAAGAAAACCTCGGATAATTGAACTTATACCATAGAACCTGATAACAAGATACATATTTGAAAAAGAATTTAGAATCAGGGAGAAAAACATATAAAAATTCTACAACTTAGCCTATTAGAGGACTAGCTTTATTTCAAATTTGTTTACTCTGGTTGTCTGGAAAATGACAGCATAACAGAGTCAATATTGATGAGTGGATAAATATCTAAAGAAAACACACAAATTAACAGTTACAAGAAGGATCATATATATATTGATAAACAGCCTAAACTCACTTCAGAGACTCTCGCTACACAAAATCTAAAGAGACTACGAGCTAGCAATAAGTGTATTACCCTATTTGATATACAGTACGCCTATCTGAACCTGTTTCAGACACCCAAGTATCTCCACAAAAGAAATTACGACTTCCGACGACAATCGCAACCTGGAAAAATCATGTAAGAATCTGGATGTTAGTTGTGAAATCTAGGAACAGGAAAAAAAAAAAACCCCAACACAAAGGACAAAACATGCTGATATGAGTACCTCTACTCCTAGGCGGCAAGCAATCGAAATTTCTCTAGCGATCTGCATCATCACCTGGCATAAAAATACCAACTTAGCTTTCAATTAAAGAAGCAGAGTTGTAGGACAATCAGGCAGAATTTTACTGCATGAGGTAAGAGAAACAGAGTCTTACTATTAAGTCTCAAGAAATATCATGAGTCCAGAACTAACCTTTGGGTCGATATTGTTAGGACCAGAGCCAGCAAGGGCAATACCACTGATTTTAAGAACTACTCTCCGCCATCTGGTGTTAGTCATAGATTTGGCTTTTATGTTATCCGTCTGACTTATAGGGCTTGCTGTTGCTGTTGGTGTTGCATATCTGCTGGAAAAAAAAAATAGATTCAGAAATGCCAATACACCAATGT
The DNA here is from genome assembly GCA_028411795.1 of Euphorbia peplus. Classification (NCBI taxonomy): domain Eukaryota; kingdom Viridiplantae; phylum Streptophyta; class Magnoliopsida; order Malpighiales; family Euphorbiaceae; genus Euphorbia; species Euphorbia peplus. The sequence goes on from CP110841.1 coordinate 35,254,491, forward strand.
TTTTGATCCAGGATCTACATTTCAAATTAAAGCGCCTAAATGGCACACAGACATGACTGGAAAAAACAGCATGATGCAGAAAACTTTTCATTGCATAGAACCCAGAAACCTAGAAATCTCATCACATATTACTGTGAATGTTCAGGAAACTTCCACTAAAATTTAATCAACCAATAGGATAACAGAGAAGCATAGAAGAAGAGGAAAGAGCAAAAGCATGTAAATAACAAAATCTACAGGAAGATTTAGGAACCAGATACAGCAAAATTAAGAAATGCTTATATTCAAACTTATACCATACTAACTCCCCAGTAAGGAAAAAATTAATCAAGTCATACTGATTAACCTGAATTGCAATATATTCGCACTGGATTCCATCACAGTTCAGGTATATTTGCAATTTATCCAATGGATTCAAATAGCTAGATGATGAATCGAATGAAATTGCATGGTTACAACAACAATGTATAAAATGCAAGTTGCCACCTACCGTGAAATGAAAAGGAAGATAAAATCTCAGGATATCCAAAAACTGACAATATCAGATCCTCCGTTATTAATGTTTTTGACTTTTCAACATTGGTGCACGAATCTATTAATGATAAAATTATCTTTGTACAAAAAAAGAAGGAATATTAGAAATAGTGCATAATCAACAATTTCTTACAAAATTCTCAGCAAGAAAATTATTTCTTACTACTATATAAACAGAACTATAATTCTAAAATACAACATTCTCATTTTCCTACTGTTCGTAAAAATGATTTAAAGTTAACACATAATGTGCAAAATTACATTTTTTATTACTCATTTAACCAATTAACAACAGTAGCTGGTAACAGTTACAAATAATTAACATTCATTGGCTAGTGACAAACTACCGACTAAGGGTCATCAACTACCATCTATTACTAACATATAAGCACAGAGACCACAAACCTCTAGTTTCTTTCAGAAAATGCTCTACAATTATTTCCATCCAAATTGGCAAGAAAGTAGAACAAAATGAGAAAGAAACAGAAAAAAACATGTGCTCCTAGAACTGTGACGCACTCGAAAACATGGATTTGTTTGGCTGTTCCATTTTGCTCCAAAATCCATGCCAACAAATCACCATTCACCACTAACCTCATCAAAAGTGTAATTTAGCTATTGATTTCATCCTATTAATGAAACCAAACTCCTTAGCTGTAGTATCTATAAGTTACTTGTCAAGAATCTCCCAAAGCTCCCCTATCTCATCATCCCATAGCCATCTTCATCTCAAATCTAATAAACCTTCACTACCATGCTAGTTTGAAAACCTAAGGCTGCCTCAAAACTATCACTTGGTATGCTTAGAAGTAAATTAAAACCTCTATATAGTAATACACTCGGGACCGAACTATTTCTATAACAACTGGGAGCTTATTATTAAATAGAGTTTGGTACAACAAAGATTCTCAACACTTGGGACCGACTATTTGTATAACGATTGGTCGGTTATTCCTGTATAGAGGTTCTACCGTATATAAATAAACTACATTATACTACGGATTCGAAGTTTGCAACAACAAAATGGGTATCTCACAACTAGATGTTTTCCTATAGGCATTGGAACAATCAAATTAGCTAGTAATCATATGATCATAAGAACAGTCTACCTCTTGTTTTGCCTAACCGGAGTAGCAGACGAACCACCACCACCACCGACACCTTTACACTCATCGCTCCCTACCTTCAACGGGAGCGAATTCCCTACAATCTCCTCCATCTTCTTAAACCACGGCCAATGACTAGCCGAAATACCGCCATTACTCATCCGATGCCGCTCCAACTTATACCTCTTCTTCAAATTATCAACCTTATTCTTACACTGCTCCACACTCTTCCTCTGCTTCTGAGACCTCTCACTAACAATCGACGCCACCTCCTCCCAATCTCTCCCTCTCAAATTCCCCCGGTTCAGCTGCATAAACTTATCCGTATACGCGTCGAGCAAACACTCGATCGCCGCGTCGCTCCACTCTTCTCGATCTTTCCTATACTCTCCGCTCGAATTCCCCGACGCCGACCTCGACTTCTTATAGCTGTACGGATTACTGTTAGCGCCATCACTGTGCTCATCGCTCTCTCTTCTCTTCTCCGACCGAATATTTCCGTCGTTGAACGGATTCGAGGTGTCGCTAAACGGATTTACCTCCGGGAAAGCAGAATCCGTCTCGTTATCGTTGTCGTTATCGTTATCTCCATCTTCTAGATGCTCATCAGCTTCGGTTACGGCGGTGGAGAAATTCTTAGAGCCGGCGGTGGCAGATCCGGCGGAGATCGGAGTGAGGAGCTGAGGAGGCGGCGCGTGGATCGGATCTGACTTGATCGGGAACCGGTAAGGCGCGTGGAGGATGTGGTGGTGGTGGAGGTGGTGGTTAGGGTTTGTGTCGTCATTGAGGATGGAGAAATCGTCGTCACAAGAAGCCATGGAAGGGACGTTACGGTTAAGGCGGTTAGCGGGAACGACGACGTTAAGGAAGACGGTGGGAAGGGATCAGGGGAAGGGTTGGTTTAACGGAAGGGGAGGTCTGTGAGGTTTGGTAAGGATGGGCCGTGACGGAGTGTGACGGGAACGTTAAGTAGAGATGGAGAAAGTGAAGTGGCACGTGGGTGGAACCTATGGGAGGGTTGGTGGGGCCTAACTATTTGTTTTGTCGTAAATTAAGGGATAGTCCCTCAATTTTGGGATTACTTTTATGGTCACCCTTGAATTTTAGGCTTTTGGTGTTACAATGTCTATTAAAGCTGACTCTCTCGGTACGATGTGTGGTTCATGAACAAACCAAACGGAAAGTGGTGGATTTAATTAACTTAGATCGAAGAGGATGGTGTTGGGGTAAGAAGATCATTCGTAAGGAGTGACGATAGAGACATGAGTGAACTGAATTTAATACAAAAATAAAAAGGAGAGAGTTCAGACTTATATGTAAGATGTGGATCTAATACATGCATAATGCGTTATAACGATGTGAGCTCAATAGGGCGAATTTGGGTAAAAAGTGGACAATATTTGCAATGGTATAAGTTTCAGCGTTATAATTGGTATTTAAGCTGATTCTAGATGTATGATGTGTGGTTTATGGATGAACCACGCGAAAGTTGATGTTTGTAATTACTCGATTCGAAAATGATACTGGCCATAGGGTAAGAAGACATATACAATGAGCGGTCGTAAGAGGTGATAACGAGAACATAAATGAACTAACACACATCGAAAAATAAAGAGTAGAGAGATTGAGCTCATGTGTAAGACGTGAACATGACAAATTTTAAAACCCACAAGGTCCGATGGTGGCAAATTTGAATCAAGTCTACAATACATGCATGATACTGGTTCTATGTGTTGCACAAGCTCTTAAGCCCTACAGTCAACTATCAGATCAATATGGATGAATACGATGTATAATGTCTTTTTGAGCGCGATTACCAATCTCTTGATATATCTATTACAATACAAACCACATTCATGAACACTCGATCACATACTTATCAACCACCCATGATGTTCAACCTAGCCTCGGACAATTCGACAATCATTGGTCTCACGAAGACTTAAATAGTGTGGCAGTTTCTTACTTATAAATATTCTTACATAAATGAATGTTGAGAAAATTACAACCTCTTGTTGCATTAAAGTATACAAATTGATAATAAAGTTTATAATTCATGAGTAATAACTAATGACAATCTTTATTTTTGAAGTATGTACTCCTATATCATAATCAAAATAAGTGTAAAACTAGAACAATCATTACCTAATCTCGTGTATGCATCATGGTGCAAAAATATCTCATGCTTATTCCATGCCTTGCTAGCTTTATTTTTTTATTAGTTATTTTCTTTTTCTATTATCACTTAATATTAATAATATATGCAAAAGTATAAAAATTCTATAACTATTTTTTTAATATATTTTATGAATTACATAGGAAGTGCTGAACATAAAAATTGTATGTAAAATGATAGACCTATAAATACTGTTAAAAGAGAAAGATATTAGAGGACTATTCGCATAATTAACTATTCTATTATTGTTTTGTTGTCTTTCCGAAGATATGTTGTTTTATGAATTACCAAGTATGCTTAAATAAAGTCTTATACCTCTTAATGACCCAATGGTATATATAATATAAGTTGGTTTAGACTATAAATAAGATGAAGGACTACTTAAAAACTCAATTCAACAATAATTTTATCAAACCCCTTTTTCCCGAGGCAAATCAAAACCAAAATATGAATTGCAAAGCTTAGTAAAATTATCCTCTAACTATGTCATAGCGGGCGGATCTTAAGCGAGCTTTCGAGGTGTACACACACTTGTGAACTTATTCCGATATAACTCTGATTGGGCTAATGACCCAAGAGCCCAATTCCAAGATCTAGCCCAATGGGCCAACCATATCCATCTCATGGGATTGGTAAGTGGCATCGCTACATGCAAACTCCCTTTTACACAAATTGAATGGCCAAATTTCCTAAAATAAAACGAAGGGCCAACTTGGCTTTCAATTATTGATACAATGGACTAAATTGACATTTATAAGCTCCGAATCAACAAGTTACACGTGGCTACCATCTGGATTTGGAAGTTCCAAATGAAAAAATGGAAGTTAATCAATTGACTTTTCTTCCCAAATACCGTTGTCCCTAAAACGGTACTTCCAATCTCACAAAACGACAGCCCACTGAATCTGAACTTTCTGTTCAATTTTATTGACCCCTCTGCCCTTTATTTTTCCTTGGGCCATACGCACTTTCCACTTGTGTAAATATTCTTATTCCAACGTGCCACTACAGACCTCTCACCCCCGCACCTCTTCAAATGCATTACACGCGCCACCAAATTACCAATGGACATCCCTCCCGCCATTCACGCGCACTTTTCACACTGTTCTTCACATTTCCCCTTCTCCACGACAGAAATTAGGTGCGCCGCTGCGAGTACATCAAAGTTCATGCCCCTTCGCTGTTTTTAACCGTTGATGAACTCATTTGGCCTTACTGTCCTACCACGTGGCACCATTTGATCTAGAAGTGTTGAATGTGAAATAGCCTACGTACGGAAATGCATAAACCATCATTTGGTCCACCAACTATCCACAATTATGTCATTTGCCTCTTCAATTATTATTTGGTTATATATACCCTTGGCCTATATCATTTCGTGAAATTTTACCTAAAAATTGTCAATGAGATTGAGAACATGATTTTCAGAGATATTTCATTTAACACGACTGTCAGTTTTCATCATTTATAATTATAATCATGTTGAATCAGTGTATTAAAAGCGCTAGTTAATAGGGTAGTTGAGGACCTTTGTAGCCTATTCGAGATATATTCTGAAACTAGTCTGAGATAAATAAAATTTTGAACAGGTAAAACCGTCTAATCTGTCAAGTCAGAGTATATTTTGAGCATCTAGCTTAATGGTCAAGACATCCTTCGTTTAAAATATGAATGCATAAATGCACATGACATGTTTATGACACGCTAATATGTTTTGACACCTCTACCTAAATTTGAATAGAGTTTGAAAAATTATTGTTCCTATAACCCAGGGAAAATTGAAACTTATGAATTTAAGAACTTATAGATTTTAATTTTGTTTTTCTAAAATCGATTAAATAATTTTTAAAAATAAAATTTATGGGTAAGATATTTGAAACATTTCATATGTCAAGTTTAAGTATCGAAACATTCTCATGTGTTTAAAGGATAATACGTATATCAAGTCTCTATTCAAAACAAGTGAAGATTCTCTTTTTGGAATTTGTGATAATCCAAACACAACATTTTAAACGAAAAACACTTTGACTGCATAGTATTTGTCTAGACGCTTATAATGAAAATTCTATATGGATTAGTCAAATAATTTCGATGCTCAAAATTTGACTAATTTCTGACATATTTCAAAATAACCCTGACTCAAAAAGTCATAATCTCTAATTAACACCTAGTGAATTTTCATACAATGAACAAACATAACAAATTGAGTTTTTCTATGGTTACTTTGTTTTTTGCACTATCACCACTAAATCAGTGGATAAAATTTAATCTAATGGTGATAAAAATAAAATAAAAATTACTTCAAAGTAAACAATATCTAATAAATTTTGTTGAAAAGACCAAACATAACAAATTGAGATACATCATAAAACAAATATAACCACATAATAAGTCGGGTCTCAAACAATAAAAACCCAATAGGTGAAGGGGTAAAAATGCTTAAAACCACGGAAAATATCAATAAAGCAAAATAAGAAAAGAAAAGATACCGCTTAGCATATTCTAGGGTCGCAATTAAATTATATACATATAACCAAACACTCCCTTATTCAAAGGCTCGTCCGATTCACGCTATACAAATTGAAATCCATTTTTATTTTCATCTTTCTCTTTGTCGCTGTCAACGAAATCTCAGTATCAATTTTCTTCTGTTCCATTAGGTTTTTGTATTTCGTCGTTGTTGTTGTACTGATTTCAATCGGCGGCGAAGATGCAGTCCAGTCATCTCCTTCTCGAGGAGCCTATAAGGATGGCTTCCATACTCGAGCCATCCAAAGCTGTGAGTAGTATTTCTTCGATTATTCTTAGATCTGTTGATTTTTTGGTATTGATTTGTTTTACGTAATCGATTGAACTAAAAGCTCCAGCTCATTGTTAAGGCTAACAACGTCATTTTATTATTATGCGAATGAATCATCGTGTGTTTTTAATTCAACGAGGTTGCTAGGAATCGAACTCAGGAAATGTCGATCATAGAGGCTCTGATTTCTTGTTATTTAACGGATTGAAGCAAAAGCTCGAGCTCGAGCTGATAGTTAATGCTGAGAACGTGTTTTTTTTTTTTTGTATCAATCCCTGATGATTTGGTTGATTTTTGCAGAGTTTTTTTCTGGCAATGACGAAGATTGTGGGGACTCTTGGCCCTAAGTCTCGATCAGTTGAGGTTATTTCTAGCTGCCTCAAAGCTGGCATGTCTGGTGAGTGATTTTGATTTGAGGTCAGGAGATTGATTGATTGATTGATGAAGTAAATTGATGTATTTTGATTTTTGATTTGTGTAGTTGCTCGGTTTGATTTCTCGTGGGGTGATGCTGCCTTTCATCAGGAGACTCTAGATAACTTGAAAACTTCTGTTAAAAGCACTAAGAAGCTTTGTGCTGTAAGTTTCTTTCTTAGCCTAATGTTAGCTGATTTTGTGAATGATGAACTCATTGTTAGTTTTTGTTTGTTAGTTTTGATTTGTCATTGCGATAGGGCCAAAAATTGCTATGACTATCTGAAAGTATTATTTGTCTTATTGAGTTGTATTAAATGAGTTTCGGTTTCCCCATGTCTTCTCCAGGTTATGCTTGATACAGTGGGCCCCGAGCTGCAGGTTATCAATAGAAGCGAGCAATCGATATCGCTACTGGCTGATGGTGTTGTAACTTTAACTCCTAATCAAGATCAAGATGCCTCATCAGATATACTTCCCATCAATTTCGATGGGCTATCCAAGGTTCATCTATCTCCAAAACATAATCATTGTGTTTGTTCTTGTTGTTTCTGAGGATCGTGTGGCTGTGGTTCATTTCTATTCGTGGGTATTTGCTTGATCAAAGTAATAATAGTTTGATACTAAAATCTGACAGTGGGTTTATATTGTATTGGAAATATTATAATTGTTTTGCTGTTAGGTAATTTTCTATTTATTATCGGCATTTAAGTCCATGTTTTTGTCTTATGTGCTTCCTAATTTGTCGAGAATCGAGATGCTTTAACGTATGTACATTATTTTGCACTCTAGTCATGAAACTCGTATTTGCTCACCTAGTATGTCGTTCTTTTGGCATGTTATTTCACTTTCAATTCCAAGCATTCAACTCATCTTAAATTTCATCTTTAATGGCTTCACTTTTCACTTTTTTATGCCTATCCCAGAGAAATAAATATCAACCTATGTTTAGACGTTAAAGAACATAGAAACGGAGACATGATATGGAAACAAATATCTTTAGTGTTGTTCAATCAAAAAAATCATATTATGTATTATCATCATGCGTTTGCTTGTTGCAATTTTCCAAGACATTAACTTTTTCTTGACTTTGCAGGCTGTGAATCCAGGAGACACCATTTTTGTTGGTCAATACCTGTTTACAGGAAGTGAAACTACATCTGTGTGGCTGGAGGTAACAGAAACTCTTCCTAACTTGTTTGGTTCCAATTATATGAACGTACATGACCGTCTATCAGTTAATTTCTGCTTTTACAGTTTTAGAAATAGAAATTTATTACATTCAGCGTTTAAAACCTATCACTTGAAGTTTTATAGTTGTACTATTTTATGCATACAGATCCACACTTAACTTTCATTTCGGTTTCTTCCTATGTTTATTAGAAATGGAAAATCTTTTGGCCTTTGCTAAGCTTTATGTTTAATCTTTCTGGTAGCTTGGTGAAAATTGGATTTAAGTGCACCTAATTATTGGTGCATATGTGTACATTAACTTAAGTTTTAATGACATTGAGAAGCAAACCTGATTTTTGGCAACTTATTAACCTTATGCCTGATGCAAATTGTTGGTTTTTAATTTTATGGGATTAAACAGGTTTCTGAGGTGAAGGGGGATGATGTGATTTGTGTCATAAAGAATGCAGCAACATTGGCAGGGTCATTGTTTACTCTTCATGTCTCACAAATTCATATTGATCTACCTACCCTTTCCGATAAAGATAAAGAGGTTGGTGATCTGACCTATTTACTTTACAAATGAGTTAATCCAAAATTTGCAGCTCTTATGTTTCTTTTGTTTTATTTATTGAATGGATTTTCAAATTTTTGAATTTCAGGTGATATCCACATGGGGTGTACAGAACAAAATTGACTTCCTCTCATTGTCTTATACACGACATGCAGAAGATGTCCGTGAGGTGAGTCCAAATTCCACGTGTTCCTGTGTACCATATTGTTCAACTGTTTGTTTGCGTAAGTTGATGAGGTTCTTCTTTGTTCCTTAATACAGGCCCGTCAATATCTTTCTAAACTGGGTGATCTGTCTCAGACTCAAATTTTTGCCAAGATTGAAAATGTAGAGGTTAGTCAGTTGTGCATGGGGTTTTGTTATCTCTTATCTAGGTTGTTTCTTAAATTTTAACTGATTTAGCAGAAAATTGTGGTTTTCTTATGTATTTCAAATATTGTTTTTCAGGGATTAACACATTTTGATGAGATATTACAAGAAGCTGATGGCATCATTCTTTCTCGTGGAAATTTGGGTATAGATCTCCCTCCGGAGAAGGTTAGTAATTTTTCTTTATTGTTAGGTTATAATAAGAAATTGATTGTTCAATCCCCAGTTTTCAGGTTGGTCATTAGATGTCCCATGCTTGGTTAGAATGTAGCATTGAGAAATCTGCATGATGTGTGATGATTAATCCTGTCTTTGCGTTGCAGGTTTTCTTGTTTCAGAAAGCTGCTCTTTACAAGTGTAATATGGCTGGCAAGCCTGCTGTGGTCACTCGTGTTGTCGACAGTATGACAGACAACTTGAGGCCAACTCGTGCGGAAGCAACTGATGTTGCCAATGCTGTGTTGGATGGTACGTGTTATGCTGTGACATTTTACCTAACTGTGGTGTATACTTATTGTTGTGAATTGTTTGTTGAGTGCAATATCATTTTTCTTACACTTGTTTTTCTTATATTCCTAATCTCAAGATAAAAGGATTGAAATGCATTTGCTAGGTACTTATAGGCCTAAGTAGTTGAGTGAATTGAGGCAAATGATAAAAGGATGAAATGCATTGGCTAGGTATTTATGGGTCTAGGTAGTTGAGTGAATTGAGGCAAATGAAATAAATGGCGTATATGATTGTTTTCCCCTTACTAGTCCTGTAGGATCATCAAATAGGCTTCAGAGCTCCATTTCAACTGTAATTTCAGCATAACAAAAACCTTGAAAATAATGTGGTCCTTTGCAGTTTGATGACTGAACTAATGCACATCTTCACCATCAATTACATCCTTCTGTTTTTGTACTGTTTCGGTATTCTTTTAAAAGTCAAGGTTTTCATCCTTGTCTTCTCCATTTGGCTGCAAGATATGTTATGCAGATGTCATTTCAGCTTTACCAAATTGAATTCTGAGTCTATGTTTTCCATTTGATTGCAAGATATCTAATACAATGTCACATCAGTTAATCAAATTAGTCTACGCTACTTTGTTCACTTTTTGTGACTTGCCTTTTGCAGTTTGCATGGTGCTTGCTTATAATGTTACCGAAATCTGCATCTTATTTTTTTATTTTCACTTTTGGCAGGAAGTGATGCAATTCTTCTTGGTGCTGAGACTCTTCGTGGGTTGTACCCTGTTGAAACTATTTCTACCGTTGGTAAAATTTGTGCTGAGGTAGATTCTTCATCTTTTTGAAACTATGACTTGCTATGAGCCATTATGATGCGATAAGCCCTCTTACGGCATGGATAGTATTTCTAATATAATATTACATTTGTCATTATTTTTCATGAATTAAAAGATTTAAAAAGGTAGCATGTGTTCTGTCTGTTGTGGTGAAGCATGGTTTTGTTATTATTACTATTACTACTACTCTAGGTTTGATGTCAGGATGCCAATGGGCGAAAAATTTAGTCCCAATAGTTTCAAAAGAGGGATTGATCATATTTCTCTGTCTCTGCATAATGTAAATACTGTTCAATGCCATTTACTATGTCGGGCCATGATAGAAAGAGAAACATAGAAAATTCCTAGCATGGGAAGCATCAAATGATACTTCACTTCTATTCTATCCTTTCCATTTCATATTTTTTAATTTTATTATAATCCATGTAGGCAGAAAAGGTTTTCAATCAAGACTTGTATTTCAAGAGAACTGTCAAATATGTTGGAGAGCCAATGTCCCATTTGGAATCTATTGCTTCGTCAGCGGTACGGTGCTAATACTTTTTCTTACTATCCCTTTTTGACTCTAGTTTTCAGTTCATATAATCTAATCATTAAAGTTTATTCTCAATTATTTTTCCAGGTGCGAGCTGCTATTAAAGTCAAGGCATCTGTTATTATTTGCTTCACTTCTTCAGGAAGAGCAGCTAGGTATACTTCTATTTCTCCTCTTTATCCTCTTTTACTAATAAGTTTTACATGCATGATTTCTGCTTTCAAGACTTCTTGTTGCCGCAATAGTTCATTTCTTTCATGGGGAACTTTCACATTAATTATCATCTTGTGACTATATCTGCAGGTTGATTGCCAAGTATAGGCCAACAATGCCTGTTCTATCTGTTGTCATCCCCCGACTTAAAACAAATCAACTGAAATGGAGCTTCAGCGGGGCATTTGAAGTACGCTCTCATTTTTCAATTTTTTTACTCAATACTCAAATCCCTGTGTTTGTCTGTTTGTGCTGTTTTATTACGAGTTTTGCATGCAAATTGAACTTGATATAAACTACCATAGCAGTTTGACACGATGCCATTTCAAGAATTGCTGCCTTCTTTTCAGGAGGTAGAAAATTCTTTGTAACTGTTCTCCTGGAATAATAGTTTAACCATATCGTGCTTTAACATATGGAGTCTTATATTTTACTGTTTTGTTTGTTAATTATATCTTAGAAGTTAGGGCTGTTCTGCACCATCTTATGGTAAAGGATTTTTACTATGTTTTTGTTCAGGCACGCCAATCACTCGTTGTCAGAGGCCTGTTTCCTATGCTTGCTGATCCACGACATCCGGTAAGTTCTTTTCACTCAAGTGCAACCTCTGTTCTGTCATAATTGAATTGTAAATGTAATTTCGCATCTGTATTGAGAACATGAATTTTTCGGAGTCCACTTTTATTCCGTATTTATAGTGATCTACTGTATTAGATAGAAACAGAAATGGCTTTAAAATTGAAACAGAAACCAGGAAACTGTATTTGTTAAAAATATAGGAAATGAAAAGGTGCGAGAAACGTGTAAAATACTAAATATCCTTATATTTTATATATAAAAAGGTAATTGCACACACGTCGCTTGGCAAAGGGAAAAAAGAGATTCTTTCAGTTTTAAAGGTGTAGAAAACCTAGAAGATATTATAGATATACTGACATGTGAAATGTGATTAGTATTGATCGTACTTGTGAAAATAAAATACATACAGAAATGTGACTTGGAATGTTGAGTACAAATTTCTGCGACATTCTGTTCCCAAAATAGACATGGAAATGTGAAACCTTTTAAATCAAATGTTCCATGTAACATATGCATGTGCATATATATTTACATCTACTAATCAGAATTATAATCTGGCACATATGTTGGGCTCTGCAGGCGGAATCAACTAGTGCAACAAACGAGTCCGTCCTAAAAGTTGCCCTTGATTACGGAAAGATGGCTGGAGTTATAAAGTCACATGACAGAGTAGTTGTGTGCCAAAAAGTTGGAGATGCATCCGTTGTTAAGATTATCGAGCTTGAAGACTAAAGGGATTCTTTTAGGTCAATTTTTGGGCATGTTTTATATCACATTTTGACAGCAGGTGGGTGATCCAACTGCTGTAACCCGTGTTGAATGCGGGTTTCTTAGACAAGCTTATAATTTTTTGGAATGTAACAATGGATATGAACTGGTAAATTTTTGTTTCATGGAAATGATATCCATGGATTCTGATGTTGTGACAAGTTTATATAGTATATTGGCATCTTGGCTCAGTACTTATTGCAAGTTATTGACATATAACAATTATCTTGCCTCTTCAGGATTATTTTTTCTTCAACCCAAAATATCAATTGCTATAGTCTTATGCTATGTTGCATGGACACGTAAAATGTACGCCGACAACGAGTGTCAGTGCAACATAGGCCCTATGTTTGTAAGTTAACAGGTCTGTTATCTATTGATAATATCTGTATATGTATATCGTATTTACGGATTAACAAGTGGTGTTACTGTTATTCAATTCAAACAAAGTATACCGGGTTTCTAATGGGGGTATAATTACACTTGTGATAATCTAAATATAAAGAGTTTCTGTAATTATCATTCGATCATTTGTTCTATTGCCCTCACAAACCCTCTACCTTTCCTCTTGTAGCATTGTTAATTTGTAATGACCTTTATTTATCCTTTCTTTCTAGCCATTTGAAGACCGAAGAAGGTTTCTCAAAGCTCCACTAGAGAAATTGATAAGAAAAACTTTGATCAAATGCCCATTAGAAACTCGCATTAGTCTTACAGTTGTAACCCGTACCATTTTCAATTGCTTTATTATAATAAAATTCTCATAATGTTTATTGTCTAGATGTTTATCTAAGACTTCACTATTTTTTCACTTTTTTTAATCACAACAAATTAAGTTTCTTTAACAATTCAAGTGATTAGTAATGTAACTTATAAGCAAATTTATGAAGTTAATAAAACACTATATAGATTCAACTTATTAATTGAGCTTTTACAATTTACTAATCATTTTGAGCGAACTTTATATGTAGAAACTTTGTAAATTCAACATACTAATCGAGCTTTTAGAACCTTTGATATACAAGTGTACAATGTTTTTACCTTTTGGTGATGTAATCAAACAATAAAAACAGGAGGGAAAATAACTGAAATGACCATAAGGAATAGATATGTTATGAAATTCCACTGTTTGCTGATAATAAACAAGAAGCACCCGTGGCCTAATGGATAAGGCGTTTGACTTCTAATCAAGCGATTGTGGGTTCGAGTCCCACCGGGTGTGCTATTTTTAAATTTTGTTTCCAACATATTTCTTCATATTGTTATCATTTTTTTACATGAATTAAATGCATATATATTCCACTATTTTATCTCTACATATTTACATATTTAGGAATTGTCATACCACTCTTTTTTCAAGGAAAGTGGCTTAGCCCCGCAAGTGCTCAAAACTGAGTATCTTATTGGTCGATTTGACCGCTTAGACTTAATTTAAATGTTTAAATATTTAACTTATCCTCAAATAAGTTTTCGACTAATATCAATTAGTCGGAAAAAGAACCTCGGTTGCCGATTATCACCTAATGCCTTTGAACCTCGAAAACGCAAGTGACAATTCTTCCCTAATTCATTCATTCATTCATCAAATTAATAAAAAGTTACATTTTAACTTCTTTAATCATTAATGAAAAACCAGTTAAGTTTCTATAATTAGAAAATCAAAACTACCCATTTCAATTCATGACTTCCACAAAATTATAAAACTTCCCCCTATGTTTCCCCCTATATATTATTTCATCCAGTTACAGAAGATGGATCACCTCTTCTACTTGAAGAAAACTGCTGATGCTGATGAATTTGCTGCAAATCCAAGAACTCAAGCTCTTTCTGTCTAATCAAAAGAAGCATTCTTTCATTTTCGAGCCGCCTTCTTTCATTCTCAAGCTTTGATTTCTCCATGTCCCTCTCCTTTTTACTACTGAATTTCACCCACTTTAACCTCTGCTTTTCAAGCTCAAATGCTTGGTATTGATAGCTTACTTGTTTTTCTTCCAATTGCATCAATCTTATCTTCATCCAATGCTTCTTCTCCCATGAACTTTTCCCTCTATCTTCAATCACTCCCATTAGTTCACTATTCAATTGTTGCATTATTGATGATGATAATGAGAACACTTGAGGCAATGTTGGTGTCAATGCTGTTGTTGTTGTTCTTTGCCTTTTCCGGGTCGGGTTTTCGTCATCATCGTCATCATCATCCCCATCCTCATCTTCATCCTCATGATCATCCCCATCCCCATCGTCATCACTCTCATCACCTTCCTCCCCCTCATCCTCTTCTTCTCCTTCATCAATCACTACCCTTTTCGCCATTTTCGGGCCCTCTACTTCACTTCTTGAATTGGGTAAAGGGTTTTCTTGAGCATGACCACAACTATTATGATAAGCACACATTTCTCTAAAGAACAAGTGCTTAGAATTCAACAATTTCTTCACTTCCTCCTTCATTTTTGGTGACAACTCCATTGATTCTAACAAATTTTGATTCTCCACAACCTTACAAGCAGTCCCTTTTCCAAGAATATCATTAACCCTTTTATATCTCTTATTCAAATCATTAAACTTATCTTCACATTGTTGAGGGGACACATTGAAACCTTTCTCCATCATAGCTTGAGAAACAGATTTCCATTTCCCTTTCTTTTGAGCTAAAGCTCCAATCTTTTTCTTCCCTGTTTGATCATTATTCAGTTCCGATGATCCTGCTTCATCTCCAATGTAAAAAACAGCCATGATTAGAAGCCTAACCATGTTATCAGTCCATTTCATTCTTTGCCATGGAGATAACATTGAAGCAGCCTTTCTTTTCCCATCAATTGTTGTGTTGTTGTCATCTCCATAGAAATTACTAGGGTCATCTTCATCACTAATTGGGGATTGAATTTGAGGCTTTGGTTTTGAATTTGAAGGGTATGGGTATGGATTTTTGAGTAATTGTTGTGATTGTTGTAGATTTTGATGATCAGAATCATGGTGAGAAGATGAGGAAAAAGGGTGTAAAAGATGAGAACTTTGAGGGTTTTGATGATTTTGATTTTGGTTTTGATTTTGATTATGATGATGATGTTGTTGTTGATGTAATGGTAATTCTAATCCTATCATTGCTGAAAAAATCCCACCTGTTAAACCACCATTGTTTTCCATTAGAACTAAAAAATTCTTCTTAAACTTTCCCCAATAGTCAAAATGTAACAAAAAATAATTAAAAACCCCTCAATTTGACCGTTTATTTAGAGATTTTTTTGGAAATTTTGCTTCACTATAGATGAAAATGAAGCATACCCAGATGAAAAACAGCAAATTAGAACAAAACCCAGAAGCCAAAATTGCTCAAATCAACAAATACTTAAAGTTACAAACCCAAAGATTTGAACTTTCTTATAGAAAAGTTAAAAACTTTACTAGATTTTTTATTAAAACAAAACATACCCACATGAGAAACACAAAATTAGAACAAAACCCATCATTGAAAATTGCTCAAAAACATAAAATAGTGAAACTAGACATCAAATTAGTTTGAAAAAGTGGTGTTTTTTAATCAGAAGTTGCAGAAAAATGAGGAAGATGAAGACAAGATTTGGTATTGTATGGGGAATGGTGAGGATAAGAATGGAAGGAAGATATAGAAATTAGAAGGAGAAAAAGGAGGGAGCAGCTGGTTTTTGGAGTGGTTTTGGGGTTGGACGGAAAACTGCCCATGGTTTTGGTTTTGGTTTTGGTTTACCGCCGTTTTTAATGGAAATATTCATCCACGGTTTTTTGAAAAACGGGGTTTTGTTAGTTATTGAAAGTTCAAAACCACATGCTATTAAGTTAAGGTAAGATTTATTTTTGGAAAAACAAATCCTAATGCTGCTACTACTACTCACTTTTTCTTTATAAGAATATTGTGATGTTAGTGTAAAAAAGAACACATGCCATTATGGTTCATGTTAGTGTAATGTATAGTTGAAATTTTAGTGTAAGAAATAAATGCAATAATGTAACGTCGTAGTTAGATTTGGTCATAGATTGGGCCGATTTTATCTAAAAATATTACGTAATTTAAATGGGTTCAGATTGAGCTTAACTCGTATTTAAGAAAACCATAAAGTTTAATCAAAAAATCCGCCAAAAATATATAATAATAGAAATAATAGCAAATAAAAAGTTTTACATAAAAAATATTATAAATTGAATAAAAAAATATTTGTAGAGAAACTCAAGTAATATTAATAAGTTACATACAAATGAGCTTTCAAAGGATGTTAAATATCTTGAATTTTTAAATTGAGATATGGTCAAGTTGGTTAAATTCAATATATCTCTACTATTAATTATGAAATTAACGGTTGAGATTTAATTTCAATACATACAAATGAAATTTCATTTATCTATTTTAAATTCATGGTCGATAAATTGATTCAAGTAGATTCATGATCTAATTTTTCAATAAATATAAATGAAATCTCATCTGTTTATTTTAAAATTTATGACCAATAGATTGATTTAAGTAGATTTATACAGTTAATACGTACTTTTAACAAGTTCAAAAACTAATGAGACGCTCTATAAATTTAGAGAATCAATCGATTTTATGGAACAAGTTTACAAAACGTTTGCTATATACTAAGTTAGATAGAAAACAACAAGAGCCTCACAATAATTTGTTAACCTATAAAGTATAAGTGAAATAATGATATAAAATTTATAAACTTTAAAGCATTGTATGAGATATATTGTTGCTTGTTATATATATAAAAAAGATATATTGTTGCTTTCTTGTATGCTGTAGATATTATCTTTCATTTCTTTGGAGCTGATATTATCTTTCATTTCTAAAATGATTAAAATAGCTACATGCAAATGAATCCAGAAAAGTAAATAAGTAAATAAACTAAAAATAAATAAATCAGAAGTTATAATCATTTAATTAGAATGGTAATGTGGAAAATGGGTTTAGGCTCAACAGTGTAAGCCCATGAGCCAAACGTGCCACAATCAAGCCCAAAATCCCTCACATATATGGTAACACCATCTTAGCAACCAGTGCAATCGACGAACCGGTTGGTTGGTTGGTTGCGCACGAAAGACTGAACCAACCCCGAACGGGGGGCATTTAGGGATATTCAAACATTTTATAAGTAGGAGATAAATAAAATGATAAATAACACCACCAAAAGGCACCTTTCTCTCTCTTGATAATAACTCGATTGTCGGATTGTCATTCAGGGTCGTTTTCGGCACAAGAGGAGATCATGTAAGATCTGGGGGACTATTTATTAATATCTCATTAGATGGTAACTAAATCCTGAACTAGAAGTAGTATCCTTATGAAAATATATAATTAGAAAAGATTTCAATTATTATAGAAATAGTACAGAAAATTAACATCTAGAAGTCAATTTAACTAAAGCTAATTAATAATGACTAATTCTTTTTAATGAAAAGTAGAGGACAGGGTTGCTTGGAAAGTGTGACATCCCGACTAGGTCGCCACCCGGCCACACGCAACCAACCAAAAACCCGCACCCAACTAAGTACTAATATTAAATTAAACTAGCTATGCCATAATTGATGCTAATCAAGTATTTTTATAATTAAACCTTAATTAATTAGCTAGGATAATGAGTTGGAAGAACAGCCCAATAAGGTGATGTTACTGGGTTATATTCATCAACATGATTCAGAAGATAGTTGCACTCTGCTATCTGATGATTGCTTGTTCCGCGTGGCTTCCCACTAGAGCTCCGAACTGCCACCGATGTGCTTTCCACTGTCTCCTCGCCGGAAACCTCCGTGTATCCCGTCGTGGAGACCTGTTTTCGGGTGGTTTGGTCCCGGAGAATGCTTTTCAGTTTCACAACCTACATTTTCATTAACATTGTTGTTAGTACATGCGGATTCGATTAAATTAAAAAAATGTGCGGACAGGACTTCCGTTTATTGATGCAATTTCTACTAATGGTAGAATTATTTTGTATTTTACGTGCTTCAAAACTGAATATTTCTAACGTGAAAACGTGACATGAACACGAAACACAACTTAACATATGATCAATTTTTCAACAGAAAATTCAAATGTTGTTAGAAGTCAACTATTTGAACCCGATAGAAACAACATGATACTACACTTGCATCAATAAAAAAAAATCACGACGACCATGGGGCCCTAGGGGTGGTTCCGACAGCTCGGCCACCCCGAACACAACCCATTTACCCAAATCACTCTATATCTATATTGCACCGAAACAAAAACAACTTGAAAGAAACGTTATTCATCTCCAAAACACAAATCCGAAAGCAAAACCGAAACTGAAATGGACACAAAACCCAAAAACATATGCTACTGAAGAGAAATTTCCATACTAACTAACACATCATTATATTCATAATTAGGAGTCTCATAAAAAGTACCTCTTCTTGAAGGTTGTGTTTCTCCTTGGAAACAACATCAAACTCTTGCTTTAGAGAATCATACAATCTTTCAAGCTGCTTAGCTTTCCATCTAGCTCTTCTGTTCTGAAACCAGACAGCAATTTGTCTTGGCTGAAGCCCTAATTCACGAGACAGCTTCATTTTCCGGTCGGGATCTAATTTTATCTCCTCTTGGAAGCTTCTTTCAAGTGAATCCAATTGATCACTTGTCAATCTCTTCTTCTTTTCTTGGTTTGCATAGCTCATTTTGTCCATTCCTCCAATGCTTAGCCCTTGATGATGATGATGAGATGCTTCTGCCATTGACGGGTGCTTCACATCCATGCCTAATGAGAAAAATCGACGTTATTGAACACAAAGATGTAACAGACAACGAGAAAGATGTTTGTGAGAACGTCCAGAAAAAAAAAACGGGCGAAAACGATAAAGATTTAAGATTATGAGTATGTTTGATTCATGTGCTCGTATCTATTGGTTGTTGAATATTTGTCGTTGTTTATAGTTGATAGATTTATTTTTCTTCCAAATAGTTATCCACAAGTATTTCTGAATTCTCTTATTATTTTTTTTTCCAAAGGCTCACCTGATATTTCTGAATTCTCACCCGATATTTCTATTCTACTGTTTCGAGTAAAATCAGAAAATGAGCTGTGTAAAGTAGATTTAATCAATGTACTTTACAATATAAGCATGTATATTTATTTTATTTTTTTCACTTATGAATTAAAACTATGGCATAAATGAAAAAAGAAGAAGAGATTTTTGTCATTCTGAAAGCTTATGTAATAAGTTTTGATCCATTTCTCAGAAAATATTACACTCTAGAAAGCTAGACGAGTTTCAGGATATTCTTGCAGAAAACACGATCTCAAATATTGCAAAACAACATTTTTCTAGACTTTTAGTTTCCTAAAACGTGAAACACTTTAAAATCAAAGTTTCTATATATGTATGTAACATTTATAGATGGAAATAGAAAAGGAAAACAAGAACTACCTGACTCAATATGTTTCATATCAAAGTTTCTCAAAACCCAAAAACCCTTTAAATTAATACAAGTTTCACAATTCGTTTGAGTTTCCAAATTATCAATATATACATTTCTTACAAGTTTCCGAGAGTTCTGTTTCTAAAAATGCGAAACGCTTTAAAAACAAAATTAACATAAAAACATACATACAAACGACATCGAAAAAGATTGAGACGTTTTTCGAATGTAAGACGGAGTAGTGATGACTAGGAAATTACTCACCAGGATTAAACTGGTCATAGTTGTTGTAATTGTAGAGAAAATTAAAAGAAGTTTCAGCTGGTCTTGGAACAAAGCTTCTTAAGTTACCATGCCACTCCATTTTCTCTCTTCAACTTTCTTTCTTTCTCTCTCTAACTTAACTTTTTTTCTTGTCTCCTTTCTACCTCAAATGAGACCAAAATTGAAACAACTTCATATGTAAAATGTCAAGATAAAGGACCACATTTTTAAAGAGAGACTAGGAGTTTCTCTATATACAGCTTGTCTTTTGGGGTGCAACAAAAAGTGAGGGTGTTTGTCGGTAGCCGAGGCGGTGGCCGGCGGTGGTGGAGGAATAGGCAGGCGTGAGAAATGGAGGAGTGAAAAAATGTCAGTTTATGTGTAGATTAAACATAACAGGAACAGGTTCTTTTTATACTTGGGACCAGAGATGGATAGAGACTTTTGCTAGCTTCTTTTTCACTTATCTTATTACAAATTAATATTTGAGATTTAATCGATGGGAAATTGTTTTTGTTAAACAGAAAAAGGGTGACGAGGTATATGAGATATTATCTCATGGCCAACGGCCCATAATAGTTAAGACACAACAACATATTTTATATTAATTAATGATACAAATTACTCTTGTTATGTCATCTTGATAAGAAACCGATCATGTCGAGCACAAACTCTCTCTCAACATAACAAGTTAACCGAAAGCCATTGTCAGTGGTATCAATAGCAAAGTCATCATAATGTCCGAATACCAGTAGAAACCAGACAAACTCTCTCTCAACATAACAAGTTAACCGAAAGCCATTGTCAGTGGTATCAATAGCAAAGTCATCATAATGTCCGAATACCAGTAGAAACCAGCTTCAAGAAAAAAACTGGCAATGCTTCGGCTACGAAGATCCCTACTACAATAAATGTTGGCATAACAAGTACATTCTCTCTACTTTATTCACATTGCTCCTTCTGTGTAGTTTTACGTAGTGACTTGACTGTTGGATTATTTTCGGGAGCCTAGTCCATCTCATAAAAGGAGCCCTACACGTTCAACTCAGTAACCAAACCTTATTCAAAGACGTTATTTGTATTCACTTTGTCATTAAAAAATAATTTAATTAGAGGGACCAAATGTATGTAAAGAAAATATGTGTATATATTTTCAACTTCTAGACAGGAGGAGGGGAAATTAGAAAATGGTGGCATGCATGCCAAATATTTGTGATGAACCAGCTGTAATTCAACATCAATATTCTGCAATCAATAGATCATAGTTTCCATCTTATTGTTTAATTTATTCTGTAGTTAAATGTGGTAGGCGCTAGTAAGACGGTCGAGAAGATTATTAATTATTTTCTGCCTCTGCAAACATGTGTTGGCTGCTGCCTTAGCTAGCTCATCCGCCCGAACATGTTAGATTCTGCAGCCAATATTGATTATCTCTAGTTTTACGTCTGGCTTCAAAACTCCTTGCCAATTTCAAATTTAGAGGATAAATGAGAGCAATTATATGAGAATAAAGAGTTATATATTGGAATAGAATAAAAGTTCTTTGTAATTTTTAAAAGCGTAGATCACAACTGATTTTTTAGAACAAGTTGAACAAACAAAATATGTATTGATATTAACAGAAATAAATCACAAAGCACGTATTCTCATCTCCAATCCCAGGTTAACGAGTTGGACACGTGGCATCATCTCAGTTCTCTCAGCAAACTAAGATATTTTTTCTAAGCCGCCATACGTGCTCGGACAAATGAACGTACAACATATGTCTAGAGCAAACATATGATTACACCATAAACTTTTATGATACAACCACCATATGAAATATCTATCTTTACTATTCACATTTCTCTATTCATTATCAATTATCGTTCGTTCTTTCTTCTTTAACTTAACAGTCAGAGTGAATTGCTGGTCAACACCCCTAGCTTAAATCACATTTTGCTCATCTTTTTGCAAATACCGAACAACAAACCCGTCATCGACGGTTTCCCATTACATCATGTATTAATCCAAATTTTAAGAAAGATATGTGCCAAGGATGTGCCATGAGACCCACAAACATAGTTTTAGTTAAGGGAGTGTCTAACTTACAACAAAGACAAGAGATTTGAGAGTGATGGATCAAAGTAATTAATTAATTAAATTAAATTAAATTATGGGATAATTTTGTGAAATATATTGTCTGCAGTGACGACACAAACAGAGGCCTGTGCCTGATCCCTCGTTTTCTTTCCTTCTTTGGCCTTTCTAAACATTTAATTCACTTCAGAAACTTTTCAAGGACTTAAAGTGAAAAAAGCCAAGCTTCCCTGCCCCTTTTTTTAATTTCTATTTTCACTCTTTTTAAAGCTAATATCTTACTGCTTCTAAAACTGTGCAAGCACCTTCCAGAATATAAAGCTTCCATCTTCTTGGGATTGCCATTTTCCTCTGGCATGCCACGACACCAAGTTTTTAAGAATTTGAGTAAATTACATCTTTGGTTCTTCAACTTTAGTTTTTTTTATGATTGTATAATTAATCAAAACTGAATATAAATTTCTTTTTAATGAAAAAATAAAGGAATTTTTTAGACCTATAATTTTCGTGAAACCACGCTTCCATTTATGAATACAATTTTGAGCTCTAAATAGTTATTTACTCTAAGATAATCAAACGTCATTTGATAATCGACTTAATAACAAAGAGGGTTTATATGTTATTATGAAATCAAATGTTAAGTAATCTTAAGTTTCTAACATAAATGCAAACTCAAGATCTTTTATGTCTGATTTTAAGGTTGCAAACTCATTTTTATCATCTCCAAATTAATATGAATAGATAGGTCCCAATTAATGTATAAATAATCTTAAACATTTTAGGTTAAACATGCTTATCACTAATTAATTTCATCCTAATCGTAAAAACAAATTTTGATCATGTAATATCCTAGCTAGCTACTATTAGTTTCTTTGTTTTCTTTGTAGGTGTCAAAATTTGGCACAGTAAGATAATTGAAAAAATATTTGCATTTATCCTATGATTTATTATTTTTTAAATTTGAACTTCTTAACATATAACAATCAACTACATTTGGTCTGTTTGGACGAAAACCAACTGCATATATAAGAAAATCGGTTAGGTAGCACTTGAGATTTTATTATTAACCGTCGAGAATAATTGATGTTTGAATAAGTGAAAATTCTCTAAAATTGTAAAATACAAAAACAAGTGGCTCTAATGGGGCTTACGTTAACCAATAAATCCTTCAAACCTAATTAAAGTGATTGTTCAAAATATTAATAAAGTTTTAGACTATGCTAGTTAGAACTGAATGCTTGGACCATCCATATCCATTTGCTTCTAATTAATTAGTGGCGGATCAAGGTTGTAATCTTAATTTGGAGGTTAAAACAAAACAAAAGTTATATTTAGTCAAGCCATACATATTGCCACAATCTCAAATTTTGGGTGCAATTTTGTCAAAAAAATTAAAATTTTGGGTGCAATTGTTGCAATCTTAGTTAGTAGCAGAGTCCGAATAAAAAACAGATGAAAATACTATTAGAACTTCTTTTTTTTTTTAATAATCATGCAAAGTAAAGTGAGATGAATGACTTTAAATTACATCTTGCGAATCTCAAATTGGTATAAAGATTACAAAATTTTTAAGAGACGGGTACTTAGTAAAAGAACTCACAAGCACCACTATAAGAGATGTGACTCTTCAACTTCAAAATCTATCACTAATATATACTTAAGTTTCCTCTCATCTCTAATACTTTCTCTCCTATGAAATATCATCTATATTTTATTTTGAATTAAAGGCTGGGTATCGACTTGGAGAGGAGAACGGACATCCCAACTATGACATGAAGTATATATCATCTATATATAACCAACTGTCTTTTATGAAATAAGATCGTCCGAATATTATCCGTTATTCAATGCGTGTTACCAATATATAGAACAATGATTTATTGTTCTTAATTGGTTGACTTATAAGAGGCAAGTAAACACAAAAAGGTCCCAAAAACTTGATCCCGTGACACTTTGAGAGCAACTACCCCAAACACTTACCTCACTCGGATTCTAATCACAAAAAAAAACTCAACCTTTGATCACAATCTAAATCTAATTATTCTTCAGGATGTTCCATATAAAAACAGTGTATAATCATTTGAACATAGTGAATTTGAATGCCATAGCCAGGTATCAAAATTACCCTCTTTCTATTTAATTAGATAAGAAGTAAATGTGGGGCAATTAATTAAGATTTCCCCCAGCTTTTTGGCATACAGAAAATCTAAGCTACAATAAATTAAGCATTGATTTATCTAATTGGTTGGATAAACTAACAGAGAGAGTCTTAAAATGGGCAATCAAAGATAAAGGACAACAAGGGCAGACCTAAAAAACAAAGGCTAATTCATAGAATATGGCAACCTATTTTCTAAGTGGTCCTTAATAAGTAAGTAAATCTAAAACCTGAAAAGAAAGCATAACATAGATAAGGGCTAATCCTACACTAATGAGCTTCAACTTTCAGTGGTCCTATAATTTGGACCTGCTAGTGCTACAATTTATAAACTTAATGACAAATAAACACTGTTGTTTAGGGTGATTTGTCTAAAAGGAAATGTATTGTTAATAATCCGAATGTTGTCCTTGTTCAGGCATCTCTTATGTGACTTTGTCAAATTAATATATATAAATCACAATTGAGCTTTAACTATTAACTCTAATTCTTACATTAATTGGTCTTTAACGGACTTTCAGATATCATTCAAACAGTTTAGACGATGTCTAGACTGCCAAAACACGTTCAAGTGTATGAGTTGGAATAATCGAGAGGGATTTTCAAATTTTTATAGCTCATTTTTATTTTGTAACTTACTTCAAGTAGAAGTTATGTATTATTCAGTGAAAAATTGTTGTATTTGAGTAGTTCTCTTTTTATAGTCCTTTATTTGCTTCTTTTACGCATGATTTGTGGCATTTGGTACATTGCTAGCCAAAGTTAGTAGAAAATTAGAATGGAGAGTAAATAATATGCCATAATATAGATCTAAATGTACTTATCTATAAGCTCTTCGTCATGTGAAAGTACCATTTTACCCTTAACTTAGGTGGTGAGATAATTCTGTGTTTTAGGCTTCATTTTTTTTTGTTGGGCCTTTCAAAGTTAGATAGATCTTAAAAGTGATTTCCATTTCAAACATTCTCTGTAGCTATTTTGAAAAAGGAAAATCAATAAACAAGCATCTACCCATTGTTAACAACAAAAATGATAATTAATAGTTGATCAAACTAACCCGTGAACAAGGCCCAAAGATATTCACCATTAAGTCTAACTTGAATTTGACCTATTATCTATTTAAAAATTAAGCTTATTTAGTACTCAATTTAAATTTGCTAAAAGTGTGATAGTGAAAAAAAACAATTGAATCACAAAGATCTCTCGGAATGAAACTTTCACTTGAATTAAATGGACATGAAAACGAGATATCCACTTAATCCTTGTTCTATATAGGTTAAATTTAGCAAAATTCGGTTCAAATCAACAAATTCAACAAAATTCATTAACAAATTCATTCAAATTCAGTTAATAACTTCATTCCAATTCAGTTTTTTTCAGCCATGAAAAAACAAGTCTTTACTCATAACGACTCTACATGTACGTCTATGATTAATCAAAATTAAATGTATTTATTTAGAAGAACATAAAATTGTGTGAATGCAAAAGTAAAGAGGAAAGTAAATGGTGTGAAATGAAGTAAAAAAAGAGAGATTTAAGTTAATCAAAAGATAGATTCCGGTACTGTAAGAACACTATCAATTCTGTACGGTGGGCGGCGCCGGATGCGGTGGTGGACCTCCCCTGCCCTCTGCCTACTTAAATTAAAACTAGCATTTACCAACAAAGTGAAATTGGATTTAATACAAACTTAATTCTATATTTAATCTTAAATTACAAAGGACAAAAGTAAAATCAAATTGAGGCATTTCTTTCTCTTTTCAATATAAGGCAGGGGACTGCATATAATGAATCGGACATTTCAATTAAGTTGGCACTCTCATATACACAATCGTAAAATCGGACCGGATATATTGAAAGAGTAAAGAGAATTACAAGATAAAGATAATAACGAAAAAAATTTAACAGACATTTAAATTATTAGATACAAAAAGGAAGGAAAGAGTTCCATTCATTTATCCAAAATGTTAGTTTTTTCTTCTCGTTTATTATTTGGTAATGTTTATTCTATGGTTATTCAAGTTGTTTGTTTTTCTATTGTTTGATATATATATTTTCCTTTTCCATCTTTCAAAATTGGTAAAATCTGAATAAGTGAATTGAGATTTTTCTAGTTTTAAACTTCTAGACAAAACAGATAATGTATTGATCATTTTGTTAAGTTAAGCCGAACAAGACTTAAATATAATTTATAGACATCAAATTTTTGCTTACAACAAAAGTTAGTTGAAGATCGGAACTCTATTCGACCAGTATTTTTCTTTTTCATTTTCATTTTAAATGGTACAATCTGTAATTCGAAAATAGTTGCTTTTACTTTAACGTGACTATAAGGGAAACTGTAAGATTTTTCATTTCAAAGTTTAATAGAATGTGATTTCGTATGTATATAATATCATGTAAATATGGGTTCAATTAATATTAATAAATAATCCATGATTATTTCCTTTTCCTCACTGTTTAATCACTGTTATTTATCTGTTTTGTTACTCTTCTTACGTATGGATATACTATTTGGTTCCAGTGATAGACTGATGGTGATGCATAACGTGTGGATTAATAGAATATGTAGAAAACCAGTATTCAAAATATCCATTTTCTTGAATCAGCCGGAGATGCTGTATATTCCAGTCCGGGTGAATCATATCCGTAAAATTGCTAATTCGGTGGCTCACAAAGTTGCAAAGAGGGGTATATCTCTAACGTCTATAACCCACGTAGACGAGCTAGTTAACAGATTACATGTCTGAGTTAATGGAGGATAAAAGACACGCATTGTAGGACACACCGGTTAGGAGCTAAATTATCCGTATGCTAACTAAGTTTAAAGCAGCGAGAGGAACAAGAACTCGAAAATAAAGCTTTGTTATAACAAAGAAATAAATGGGACAAAATACAGTAAAACTAACTCATAAAATGCTACAAAAAGATCAGAAATCAAAGCATAAAAAAAAGTTCCTATTCTGCAAAGGTATGAAATGAAACAAAACTTGGATCAAATACAGCTGAAAAATTACAGGGTAGTGGTGAGGAAGCATACCTACAACTAATATGACGATGATATCTTCCGTGAAATTAATTACCTACCGAAGTATATACGATAAAATCAAACTCAACAATAATAAACAACATGACCTTGAAAAGCTCTGGGCTACTTCAGAACTCCTTTTTTTCTACGTTCTCTGAGATAACTTGGGATGATAAAAACCGAATCCACGCAAAGCCCGCCTTTGGAATGTGTACAATCAATTTGTTTCATTGAAAATCTGACCTCTGTGGCAGGTTCTGAGTCGCTTACAATGAACTCGCCTACCTTGTACTCTTTCCAGCATCCACGCTTGTGGTTGCCGTTTACCTCATCTTGTACAGTTTCGTCTAAACAACACTCTACTGATGCTTGCTGGCCATCCGAAGTAGAGAACTCAAATTTTACGGGTTTTATTTCCCAACCGTGTGTGTGTTCGAAATTGGATGTGCGCCGTCCCAACCTTTTCGCAAATTTTCCAAGGTGAAGCCTGAAGGATAGAGTATATACATCAGCTGGAAAAGGAAACTTTACAACCCCGTCGACTTCAAACCACCATATCTGCTGCAAGTAAGCTACAACGTTGAATCTGCAGAATGAAACGTAACATTTAATGCCATAATCTCGAAGAGTACCATGCTGCATTAGTAAACAGAATGAAAGAAAAAACGAACGAGAAACAAACAGATGACACGATATTTAAAGTAGAACTTTTGCCATATTTGTAATAACAGAATATACCAGTTAGAGGATGAAAGAAAATTAATGGCAGCACAACCAATGTTAGAATCCATCACAAAACATAATTTTGAAGGACAAAATTGCAAGGGTTGCTAAATTTGAAATTGAGGGGCGTGCTTCTGCTTTCCCAAATCAATATCTCAAAAGCTCACACAATGATGAGAAAGTGGGAGATATTCTCAGGAGTTCCAAATCCCTCATGGAGGGGGGTACTGAGTCTTGGCCAAGTACAGAGAAAAAGCTAGTGAAGAAGATGTTATTGAAGATGTATACAAGGAATTTTCTGCCGTTGTCAATCTTAGCACACAGGGCTGTTATAAAAACTGGGTTCGTCTAGGCTTGGCATGAAAAGTTGTTCTCTGCCCATGTTATTCTCACTGAGTAATTTGCTATTGTTTGAGGGCAATCTAGTCTTGGGATTTACATTTCTAATTGAGTGTACACAGATTAGAGCAGAGGTTGGGCCTCACATAGATTTACTTGAAACTATTTGCATGGTAGTTGAGTTATCTCTTATGACCCTACAACAACAAGAAAGCCAAGTCCCGAAATGATTCGGGGGTCAGCTAACATGAACCAACATACTGAATCACGAAATCCAGCCGCGTCAAGGACATAAATTCTCTCCCTCCACTCCGCCCTATCCACTACTTTATTTTCCTCTCTTATGATGCTGTAAGTAAAAAATATGTATTTGATCATTGGCATAGTTAAAATTCCACCTCATATCAATTTCAAGAGCAAGGCAATTAAGCAAGAAACCACATGTTTCAAAATTATCCACAAGCAACGGAAAAACATATTCAGAACAAATGGTGTCTTTCTCACTACAAGAAAGTGTGGGTGGATTCTGAAAAACAAATAATCACCTGTCAGATTTCTTCCTATATCCAAACAATGACACAAATTGCAGTAAAGATTAGCCCCATAGGCCATACAAGAAAAGGAAAGGAACCAAAAACAAAGAAACAAACAGACAGTAACTTGGTCCAGCCAAATATAAAGATCTCTCCTTATCCCCCGATCCCCTCTTTCATATTCTTGTTCCTAGTACGGCTATTAGATCATACAGCAAATCCATATCAGTGAATGAGTCAACATCAACTTGTTAGAAGGATCGAATCATTGTATCAGAAGTTGAAATAACATTGTGAATGATATTTAGCCACCTAATAACCATTTACCATCTGCATTTCTACTACTATGACTTTTGCTTCCTTCAAGAGAGACAGATCTATTTAACATCACGTATATCAAAACTAAAAAAGACTTCAGCCAAGTTCCACAAAAATCTTAGCCAGTACTCAATACATAAGTATGGCCTACCAAAGTTCCAACAATAAAGCAGTAAGAATTCCATAATTGGAAACTTCAGTGTAAACCCGTAATATAAACTCAACACAAATAGCTTCTATTTGTAAAGTAATGGAATTTTATAGTCGAGCAAAACAACGAAGAAAATCAATTTACAAAAAATGGTCAAAAAATTCTCCAACCAGTCTGAATTTATAATTGTAAGAAACAAGCATAAATGTGCCACAAGATATGAGGCTAGAAAAGCATGAGATCCTCAATACAGACAACAGAAAGTCCCATGTCCATTACATGCATGGTTTGACAGCTAAACAAAAACACTTTCAGCATTTGATTCAAATATCTAAGCTTCTCCGACATATAAGCCCACTAACATAAAAATCCACAAATATAACATATTTTTCCGTCTTTCAAGCCTCTTGCTATACTACCTCCCTCTCCCCCTCTCTCCCCCCCTCTCTCTCTACTAAGAAAATACACATAAGTTGCTTTCTTGAATAGATGAGTGCTACTTCAGTTCCAGATTATTGTGCGTCCACCACAAAATCAAAATCACATAAATGAGAAAAGACATAAGATCTAATTTACAGCTAGACAATAATTATGTTCAAGAATCTTCTTTTGCAACATAAAAGTTGCATTATTTACAGATGGGGTTCACTAAATTATATTTTCATTCATCCTTATGTCCCCCACCCCAATAATATCACATGATTAAACAAAGCAACAATAAATATTTCCCATATAAAACATCTTGAGTAAAACTAACAGTAATTAAAGTTCCACGCTCAATAACATCGGTAACAAACACTCAACAACAGAAACACCTTTGCCTCTCCATAAAGAATGTTTGGTAGAATACCCAACAGTATTTCTATACTTGGTCAAACACAAATAATAGATATACCTAAACAATATACATTCTTGACCACTATGACTTTCTCAAAATTAAAAGATACCATCTTTGATCTTTCTTACAGTAAAACTTCTATATAGTAATATACTTGGGACTGGACTACTTAACATAACAATTGGGAGGTTGTTACTAAATAGAGGTTGCTACAACAAAGATTCTTAACACTTGGGACCGGACTATTTGTATAACAATTGAGGATATAGAGGTTCACAGAATTATACTCAAAAGCTGCCCACAAATATATGCATTTCAAGCTATAGCATAATCCATCATGTTGGTATCAGAATTAAATTCACCATTCCGTTCCACCGAACACGAACTAACATTAAAACTAATGTAATCACAATGCTTTATAAGGCGTAAAATCTACAATTACAACTCCCTAATTGATAATCCAATGCCACAACCAACAAAATTAAGTTCAGAACTGACCTAGATTCTTCAGTTGGAACCCAAGTCCAATACCTCCGGTCTTCAATCCCGGTAATCGCCATCCCTTTAGCCGAAATCGCCATACAAACCCGTCCCGTAACTCTCTCCAACCAAACCTCCTACACAAAAACAAACAATCATCAAAACCCACGTCCAAAACCCCTATCTTTACACTCCTCCACCCCAAAATCACACAAAAACACTAACTTTATTCCCATCATCAAACGGGACGGGCCGCGAAAGGAGGGCAAAAATGTCCTTCTTCCTTAAGTTCTGATACCGTTCAACAGGCAACAAATCAAGCAGATCTTGATAATTCCCCGGAAGCTTCTTCTCCCAGACAGAATCAGAAGACGCCGCGCCGCGGAAAGCACGATTTAATCGAGCTAGATTGCAAATCTCCGGCGGGGTTAAGTAGGTAAAAACACAGGCGACGCAACTCTCCGGGATGTCGCCCAAACCGGGACCTATGGCGGCGACCTCGGTCAAATTGGATAGCGACGCACCCATAGGAGTCCAATTCCGTCGCCAAAATTTCCCCTGTATCAAATTCCGTCGCTAGAGAGTTAAATTAGGGTATGCAGGATTTTGAGATGGTGGCGCGTGGAGGAGCGTGTTAGGTCATGATTTAAGGATTGTTTGGTGGGGGGAAAAGGGTTTTCTTTTGTTTTTTTGGCTATGGAGGAATTTGAGAATTTTGTAGTGTCATTTGAAAATTTTTTGGGGGTTTGGGGATGAAGATGGGGAAGATGAGGATATGGGGGGAATTATTAAAAAATGGGGGAGTTGTTGTTTATTCTTCTAGTTTGTGGGTTCCACAACAATGGGAATTTGCTTTTTCTTCTTCTAAGCTTTTTCTATTCCTTTCCCATTTTCATTCAAACTTTGTGTGTTGTTATTCTATCTAGGAATATTTAAATTAAAAAATAATGGTAAAAAATAACTTAACTTCAAAAAAATCAAAAACTATGTTCGGGGTTAAATGTCAAGTAAATCAAATAATGGAAAGTTGAGCTTAAATGTTTATTTTGAGGTAAGAAATTGAAAAGAGTAGAACTAAATGAACATTAATTAAAGAAATAATTGTGTTATTCTAATTAACTTTCAATTTGTATGTTATCGAGGTCAATTTGTATGCTATTAAATTGAACTGAATAGTACTAAACTGAACCGAACTGAATTGACATCTATAAGATGTTGGCAAAGGAACTGCATATTTTACAATGGATGTGTAGCCACGCATACGAGAAAGGATCGGGTGAAATAGAGGTTATATGTGTTGAAAATAAGATGAGGGAAAATCGACTATGATTTTACCATGTAAAAAGAAGAGCAAAACGATGACGATAGGAAATGTCATAGTGATGATATAAGTTTAATAGGGATCGAGAAATATATGGTGATAAATAAAACAGAGTTGCAGAAGATAACTTATACCCCAACACGATTTAAGTTGTGCGATTCTTCAAGACGGTTCCGACCTCAGATTAGTTTTTGGACTTGAGCTTTGTTGTTATTGCAATGGTATATGCTTTATATGAATCATGTCCCAACAAATCATATTCATCTAATTTTAAATTGAGCCAATCTATTACACCTGAACTATTAAATAAAAATTTAATCAGCTGGAAAAAATTCGCCCATGATTTGACACCCAAACTTCCACAATCGCAGTAACCATATCAGAAATTAACCATACTGTGAGTGCCCCATCTCAGACTTTAATGATCTGAAACCTAGAGTAGTGCCCCATCTCAGACTTTAATGATCTGAAACTTACAGTATAGCACCATATCCTCTAAACCTTCACAGTACAGCAAACTGGAAAACTAAGCCTAGAAGATCGATGCTCGGTAAAAAATTGTATTAACAAATAGAATTGCTTGGAGCGCAAAAACAGATGGAAACTAGGTAACAGAGTACCCAATGGAAAATAAAATTTTGCTCAGATTCAAAACTTCGATGCATATTATGGAACAAACAAAAATGACAATAACATGGTATCATTGGCTGATGAGTGCTTGAAAAAACAGAGTACAAATGTCTTTCCTAAAACTCCAATTTGCACGAAATCAAATATAGATTAACCTATGGCCAGTGAATTGCAAAGTACCGAAATTATTAAACGCTTAACGCTTTCCACCACCACCGCCAAGTTTGGGACCCTTTGATGCACCCTTGGGTACATTACCTTTTCCACCTGTCTTCTGGGTCTTGGCCATAACTTCTGCCTTCTTGGCCTTCTTCTCATCCTTGGTTTTCTTGATCCTTTCCTTGATTTCACTACATTATATGATACAAACTTTATTCAGTTTAAAATGCAATAGTATACAACATTATTCAACATTAGGGTAACCACAGACCAAAAATAGATGCTCGCCAAATCAGAAATATGTTGCATATGACATGTGGAATACAATGAGGAATATATATGCCAAGCATTTGGGCACACATGCTAGAATTATGGTGATAGAGTAAAGAGTTAGCAAGCAAATAAATGAGAGCATTACACACCGAAGAGCAGCTTCTCTAGCAGCATCGCGGACTTCTGGCTTCTCGGCTCTTCTCTTCTGGATAACCTCCAAGGTAGCGCCAACAATGGACCTGGAGTAAGGCTTCTTGGCGGCACGTCTCCTCTTCTTTACAGCTTCTTGAGCAACATCCTGGGGAAATACAATATCAAGTTAGAGTCCAACATAGTCTACAAAATTTAAGGTCAAAATAGTGGTTAGCAAATATTGTACAAGGATCTTAAATTTTAAACTATCATGGCAACATCACAAGAATACAAGAAACAGCTGATTTAATTATCTAATATTTGCAAGATAGTAAACTAAGGTGAACTTTACCAAAATTCAAAGTCTACAGTCGGATTTGTCTGATAATCTCTTACTAAACAAGTTAACCAGTAAGGATGGCAATGACAACGAGCAAAGTAGTAATGCATTTGTCAAGCAAAAATACTATAAACTGTGGTGGCAAATATGATATTACCTTCTTATGTTGCTTCCTGTACATGGCTGTCCATGTAAGCTTCGATGGCTTCAATCGGTTGTGGAAGTACCTCTTGCATTTTGAATTAGCAAACAGGAACACCTAAAATGGGATTGATAAATTCTTTGAATCAACAAGTTCATAGCCACTTTCAAAGAAGAGGAATTTACTACAGAAAATGACATGGTGTGCAATATGCAATAACCTGAGAATCACTACGAATGAATCTGATGCCTTTACCAGGGTAAATCTTGGCACCACTAAAACGACAGAGCTCAGTCCTGATACAAAAAGAGTATTATTGAGGGATTGAACTTCAATCCGTATATCATATTTTACTAACACAGTGAACAATGATAACAAATTAAGGATGACAGTGTAAGTTGTTACTTATATCAACCAAATATTGGGACCTTCTACACCATATCAAAATGAATGTTATAAGCAAGATACAACAACATTGATTTTTCCTATCAGATCAGAAAATGGATAATATTGCAAGCAAGAATCTTATCACTACAAAGATGGGCAATTCAATCCTACAAGGTAGATCAACAACATGTAGTTCCCTTTGAAAAGCATTGTTCATTCATCACAACTTTATCCCCGAATAAACACACAATTACACAGATATCAGAAACCTCCAATGCTCATCATAACATTCCGTGTTTTTCCTTTTTTATCAAGGTTATGTTATAGCGATAACTTTTTCGGTATCAGTATACCGAGTCCATTTACCTTGACCATGCAACAAAGCTACAGAAACTAAAAGACTGACAATCGAATTCAACGAGTTATATCAAACACATTTAACTCCCTTAGAAAAGCATAATTTATGCATCCACCAGGCAGATATTCAACACAATTACACAGTTATAAGAAACCTCCAATGTTGAACAAAGTCAGCCAAATCAAAACATATAATACCTAAATCTACATTAGAAGCAGGAAACCAGAACATTGATTCTTAGAACAAATCATAATATGGATAATGTTGAAAACTTGAATCTTATCACTACAGAGCTATGTTGAACAGACACTCTGCATTTCGTGTTTATTTTCCTTTTGTACGCTATGTTATGAAACTTCTGTTTTAAAGATATCGTTTCCAGTATCATTATCCGTGTCCATTTTCCGTTACCAAAACCTAAAAACTGACAACTTAATTGAAGGAGATAGATCAAAAACATTTAGTTCCATAGAAAAGCATTATTTATTCATCCACCGGGCAGAAAATCAACACAAGATTACACAGTTATCAGAAACCACAAATGTTCATCAAATTTAACCTAATCGTAACGCATAATAGCTAAGTGATAATTTTCAGCTAAATCAACACTTGCTCTACAATCCTACACTAATATCACCAAATAAATAATCCTTAAACATCTAAATAAGCATCGCATCATAATAAAACCAGCAAAAATTCAGATTGGAACAAAAGAAAATCGAGCATAGTTATTATGAAGATGAGATCTATTTCATGAATAAGATTTCATTTCATGTGAGATTAAAGGACAAGGAGAAGACGTACTTGAGAACCATGGCTACTTCTGTTGATGATGCCGCTGCTTCTTCAGTTGTGGAAACCCTAGCGAGCTATCATTTATATACCCCTCTCTATGTGTGAAGCACATTGACATTTTTGTCCAACTACTATTTACGTATTTACTTCTTTTCCATTTATCAAAATGTCGCGCAAAAGAAAATTATTTTATAATAAATGAAAATATTTATTTTAAAGGAATTTAGTAGATGGAAAACTCGACGGATTTAATCTAGCAAATGCTTTCGTATGGTAATGCCATAGTGGTTTTTCTCTTGTTGAAAATAAAAGCCGTAAATACATTGTTTATATAAAATCATAAATTTATTGTTTTCATTGAGTAATTAAATATCATTTTAAAATAATTTTTAAAATTACCGGTAAAGGTTAATCAAAAGCAAGATATTCATAATTTCGTTTGTTAAGTTTGACTTTGATAATAATTTTGCTATTATTGATCTTTAATATCGGAATAAATAGGTTTTATCATGAAGCTCTTTATCGTTATATGTGGTTTGTTCTTACATTACTACGTGTAAGCTCACTTGGTCTAAGACAAATCCATGGGCCGAAGTGGAAAGGCCCAATACATGTTTTGTATAAAGTACTGAACTCAAATATAGTATGGTCCATTGATATTTTAAGTAGGCCAAGCCCAGTCTATTTGTCATGGGTTGAGCAGGCCTAGCAAGGACTCAAACCCATAAACAACTATATCCTTACATAAACTTATAAAAAAATGTAATTCTCAAAATTCAATATTTTTACTTTTTTATAGAAAAATTAATATTTTAATTTTTAAAGTCTGAGAATCAATTTAAATTAAAGAAAAAAAGAGGAAGGCGCTGATTGATGATCAATTTTCCAGATCAATCATTGATGACACCTCACTTCATTAGACACTCCATAAAAGCAAATTCAAACCACCCGTATCCTAACCCGTACCCATGATCCGATTATACCAAACAAAGAAGGAAAATGGCATAAAACATACCGTCTCTTAAATTTGTTCATTTTGGTCACTTTAACTCATAAACTTAAAAGATGATCTATTTGTACATTCAATTATTTAAAAGTATATATATTGGTTTACTATTTTAAGTATAATGAAATGATTTTGACCGGTGTAGACATATCTTAAAATATTGACTTTCATTTTACGATGCGTGGTATTTTTTGACGACTAAAACGACATGTCAGCATATAATATAGAAAGACTTCTGTAATGTTAGAGATGAGTTAAACAAATAATTTACAATTAAATTCATATTCTCTTGTTATTATGCAAAATCAATATCTTAGCGTATCTAACTAACTCATATGCTCAAACCATGAGGCTAATATATACATTTTGAAATATTTAAGAGGCTTAATACACAAAAAACCCCTTAAACTTGGTCAAATATTGCAACTGTCCCCCCGAACTTTCAATTGTAACAAATTACCCCCTGAACTTGGCAAATCGTAACAAATTACCCCCTGAACTTGGCAAATCGTAACAAATTACCTCCAATAATGCATAAATTTTTAAACACCCTATAAGATCATTCCATGTGACATGTTGACTTTTCAAACACCCTATAGAATCATGACATGTGGCACTTTGACTTTTCAAATAACGAATAAGAGCATGACACGTGGCATTTGACTTTTCAAACTCAAAATATGGGGTTATTTGTTACAATTTGCCAAGTTTGAGGGGTAATTTGTTACAATTAAAAGTTCGGGGGGACAATTGCAACATTTGACCAAGTTTAGGGGGTTTTTTGTATATTAAGCCTATTTAAGAGGATAAATAGATGGTTCCTTTGCTCTCGTATTGAAGAGACAATCAATTTAACCCTTTCAACTACTAAAAAGTGTATTTATTTGCCCACAGTTACGAGTATAATGAAAATAATTATAATTCAATATTAAACACACGCTAAAATATTGACTTCGTCATACGCATACCTAATATTTCACAGTGACTAAAAGAGACTATATTAGCTCTTAACATATAAAAACTAAAATGTCTTTAATTTTATATTCTTTTCATGATTGGAATACTTTCATTTAAGAACTAGTCAAGAGTTACATCAACGGTAATAAGCAGATAAAGAAAATTAGGAAATTCCTCTAACTTTACATCCATCTCGACGAGATTAGCTGCTCATTTAGCTAACTCATGCGCTATTCTATTACGACTCCTCTTGGTATGAATGAAATTAACTCGAGTAAAGCATGTGTCAATATATTAACACATATCTAACATGATGTCGAAAGTTTTTTCATTAAACTCGAAACTGTGCTCCATAGATAAACTTGTAAATAGTTAAATGTAAATATTAGGTCTTTCATACAAATAAATAAGTTTAGAGAATTATGTACGGTTTTAGTCAAAGGAAAAAAGAAGAAGAAGGAAAGGCCCAAAACCAAAAACCCACCGCGAAGAAAAATTCTCACCTTTCCCGGTACAATTCCCACTCTCAAAAATCCCACCAAGATCCAATTTCCCCCTTGGTTTCCCCAATTCAAAACCCTAATTCGTGATCCGCCGGAGCGGTGAAGATTGGGGGAAAATCGGCGGGGAAATGGGGGATAAACATGAAGAAGAGGATCGGAGCAGCGATAGTGGAGGTGAGTATACGTCGGAGGACGAAGGAACTGAGGATTATCGCCGTGGAGGTTACCACGCGGTGCGAATTGGCGACGCTTTTAAGAACGGCCGTTATGTTGTTCAGAGTAAGCTTGGTTGGGGACATTTTTCTACCGTTTGGCTTGCTTGGGATGCTCAGAAATCCGTAAGTTTGTATCTTTTGGGTCAACTACTTTTTTTTATCCGGTGTTTTCATCGGGTTTTTGCTAATTTGGGGGTTTGTTATGAGCTGTTTTATTGATTTTGCTATGTAATCTTAGTGTAATGCAGCTCAGAATTCGCTTTTATGATAGTAATTTTGGTAATTTTATGTTGTTAAGATGTTATTAAACTCAAATTGTTGTTTATGTAGTTTTAGATTACATGCAAATGAGTAAAGTTGATGCTTTCTGTTTTCGTTTGATTAGTTTTAGTATAGACAGTGCTGGTTTTGCTTATCTTTTCTGTGAAATTGATGCTGTTTTAGCAAAGTGGAGTCACCCTCAGGTTCTTACACATTTCTTTCTAGTGTTCATATGGTTGACCTTCGGGTTTTAAATCCATTGGACTTCTTTTACATGAAAACAAATGTGGATTAAACCCGTCTAAAAGTGCTTATTTGATTCAATTTTCATGATTAGAAGCACGATAGGGGCATGATTTTGTTGTGTAATCTTAGTGTAGTGCAGTTCGGGATTCGTTTTTATGTTATATTCAGTGAAACCTCTATATAGGAATGCTTTGTATAGGAATAACCTCCTGATTGTTGTACAAATAGTCCGGTCCCGAGTGTTGAGAATCTTTGTTGTGTCAGTCTCTATTTAGTAATAACTTCCCCGTTGGTTTACAAATAGTCCGGTCCCAAGTGTTTTACTCTATAGAGGTTTTTACTGTTGTTAACATGTAGATTTAGATTACATGCAAATGAGTAAAGTTGATGTTTTTTTGTTTTTCTTTGATTAATTTTTGCTTAGATAGTGCTGATTCTGCTGTAGAAACACGGTGGTGTTTTGCGGGTTAGTTCGTGACCTAAGTTCTATAATCATGCTTTCTTGACTATTTTGGTGTTAGTTACAGATTGTTTCGTGGTCCATTGTCTCTTCTTTTGATTAACTTGTGAAAAAACACTAAAAAAGCCTCTACTTTTAGTGTTTATTTGTGAAGTTGTTGCTGTTTGAGCCAAGTGGCGTCTCTCTCAGGTTCTTACACATTTCTTTCTAGTGTTGACTGCTGATCTTCGGGTTGTAAATCCCTCGGGCTTCTTAAACATGAAAAAAATGTAGATTAAACCAGTCTACAAGTGCTTATTTGTTTCAATTTTCATGGTATTAGTTAGATTATTTCACTGTTCATTCTCTCTTTTGCTCACCTACTTTTGTCAAAATTCCTTTACTTTTCGCGTTCACCTTGGGAAGTTTGCTGCTGTTTTGAGCAAATTGGAATGCCCCTTAGGCTTCTGCACAGTTCTTTCTAGTATGGCTTTTGACCTTCAGTTTTTCAAATTTCTTGAAAGCACTTGAAGGAAGTGATTTGAAGTATTGAAATACATCTTTACCCCTGCATTATGAGCTTTGTCTAAGCTGTTGTATATGACTGAGTGCTTCATGTATCACACATAGCTCATTTAATTATTATTTTCTTAAATACAGATAGTTTTTTGGCATGGTCAATCAAATAAAATGAGCTTTTCTAATATGAGAAATGTATTTATTTTCTTCATAAAAATGCAGCGTTATGTAGCTCTAAAGGTACAAAAAAGTGCCCAACACTATACTGAAGCTGCCATGGATGAGATAACCATCTTGCAACAAATTGCAGAAGGAGACACTGATGACAAAAAATGTGTAGTAAAGCTTTTGGATCATTTTAAACATTCGGGTCCAAATGGTCAGCATGTTTGTATGGTTTTTGAGTACTTAGGGGATAATCTTTTGACACTCATCAAGTACAGCGATTACCGTGGAATGCCCATTCACAAGGTCAAAGAAATCTGTTTCAACATTTTAGTGGGTTTGGATTATTTGCACAGACAACTTTCTATTATACACACTGATCTAAAGCCGGAGAATATATTGCTATTATCAATGATAGACCCATCAAAAGATCCAAGAAAATCTGGCACTCCTCTTGTCCTTCCAACTATTAAGGAAAAAACCGTTGTGGAATCTGCTATTGCAAAACTGAATGGAGATTTGACAAAGAATCAGAAGAAAAAGATAAGAAAGAAGGCTAAAAGAGTAGCACACGGGGGTGCAGAAAAAGAAGTTACTGCTGAAGCTGATACAGATCATGAAACATCTGCAGCAGAGGAGTCATCTACTAATAGTAATACTAAAACAAATGTTGTTTCTGCTGAAGATCATCCTACAAGTTCTGACATAACTAGTGCACCATCTAATGTTGATGAAACAAAATGCGAAAATCAGGGAAGTAAGAGAGGAAGCCGCTCCACAAGGCAGAAGTTATTGGCTTCAGCTGACTTAAAATGCAAATTGGTGGACTTTGGAAATGCTTGTTGGACATACAAACAGTTCACAAATGATATTCAGACAAGACAGTACCGGTGTCCAGAAGTTATCCTTGGATCCAAGTATTCTACATCAGCTGATCTTTGGTCCTTTGCTTGCATATGTTTTGAGCTTGCAACCGGAGATGTACTTTTTGATCCCCACAGCGGCGACAACTTTGACAGGGATGAGGTAATATCCTTTGTAGAACTGTTATCTTTACTATTATCTCTTTATTTCTTCCTTTTCAATGTGTGAAATAATTGGTTCTCATCTCCCCACATGAATACGTTTATCCCACTTTAAGCCTGTCAAAATATGATCTTATATATCAAATGAAGACTGAATTTTCTGAAACATAAATACTTCAGAAAGAGTAAATGAGCAGTGTGAACAGTAGTTGATTGTTTGCTCTCTACAAATTGTGCTTTAGGACCATAAAGATCCGTCATTCTTGGGTTTGGGATTCTTGAGTTCATTTATGTTCTCCTTCTAGTTGTGAATTTGTTAGATAGGGATACCGAAAGCATTTCTATAACTTAACAGTAATGCCATGTGAATTTTGATATTTGCTAAATGTCAATTTTATATTAAAAATACTTAATCAGACTTCGCATTAAATTGTGATTGACCTTTTCACAAATAAAAGAAGGCAAAGAGATCGGAATGGTTTCTTACTTGAGAGCAGATTTTCCGTGTTGAAAGCGCAAAATAAAAAAAATTCAACTAGCTCTGATCATACTTGTACGTCCGAATTGAATTTAGCAATTTATCCCACTTGGGCATCATTTTACTTTTACTCCATATTATGCTAGTAGCTGAGGAAAATGTTTGCTGATTAAGGATGACTTTTGCACTTTACTTTTCATGCACATATATGAATTATACTACTGGGTTTTGCATAGATGTCCATGTTCTGAAGAAATGAATTGATTCCTGCACTCATGAATGTATTCGAAATTTCTTTTCTATCTTCACCATTTTGTTCATGCTACATCTTGCATATGAGAAAGCACATATTCTAACATAATTCAAGTAATTCGTTGATTTCCTCCGATGGACGGAGGAAAGGTTTCTCTGCATTCTTTATTTTTTGACATGTGTAAGCATTATCTGTTTGGAGTTGATTGCATATTTGGGAGATCTTTTTCAGGTATATTAACTTTCATTTGAAAGGAGATGCTTATACTAGTGTTGTTGATCATGATATACATAAGTAGACGTGTAGGTGCTTTAATTTTTGTGTCCCTTCTTGCTAGATCTATCTCTGTTTAATTAATTAAAACATAAAACACGCAGTTTGCTGGCTATTTTCTCATGAGTTTCTCATTGCTGGCTCTGGGAGAGGGTATTGCTTAGAGGTTAGTTTTTGTTTGCACATGTGACCATATCTTAGAACCTTGTTCTTGATTCTATACCACATTCAGGCATGGGAAATGAGAGGATAGGAACTTCACAAATCAATTTATAGAATTCACATACAGAGGTAACTTTTCTGGATTAGGTTTGAGATTAGAGCCCCTAATAAGATTGCATCCTTTATATGCTCCATGCACTTAATTTGATTTTAATTTTAGAGAAATTAATGAAGTGTGATTTGGTGTTCTTGATTGGTAACTTATAAGAAAAAAAAAGGGAATGATAATGCCAATTTCATGATCCATTTGATTCATCAGAGGGAATAGAGCTTTTTGGGATTAGTTTTTCTTGCATCGGGATTAATTTGTTCCTTTGTTGGCATTGAAGGACGTGTCAGAAGGGTGGAGTCATGATGAAGCTACTAAAAAGGTGGTGAAATGTTACGGGAATTTTTCATGTTTGGTTTTTAGATTGTATGGATGAATTTACAATGTGAGGAACGCCTTAAAGAGAGAATATTAAAGGTTATGAACATGTAAAGATAAGTGTATTTTAGATTATCTGGGGGAGTTTTAGCCAGTAAGTTCTTGATTTTTGCTGAAAGCTACTCAATGTGGTTGGTATTAATTTTCACTTCAAATTACAGGAAGGTACTCGGGAGTTTATTCGGGAAGGTTGATCTGACTGCTATATATCTGTCTCTGTGCTTAGGGGTCTTATTATAGGCATATGAAAGGAGAAGAGTAACTGTTTGATGATTTTTTTTTTTACGTTCCATTTTAGGCTTTCCTTTGTTGTGCTTCATGCTTGAAATCCTGAATTTTTTGAAGTGGAAAGATTTTGAGATTTGCACCTGGAAAAATTACTGAAAAAGTGTTTCTTATCAAATTGTCTTAAGATTCGATTTTTTTGTTTCTCTTTGTCTCAGGACCACCTAGCGTTAATGATGGAGCTTCTTGGAATGATGCCTCGCAAGGTGAGATAGTTGATAGTTCATTTCCTATGTTTGATAAGTTCTCACCACCTATCTCTAACTTAAATGCATCGGTAATTTCTCAGATTGCTTTGGGTGGCC
This sequence comes from Euphorbia peplus, assembly GCA_028411795.1. Taxonomy (NCBI): domain Eukaryota; kingdom Viridiplantae; phylum Streptophyta; class Magnoliopsida; order Malpighiales; family Euphorbiaceae; genus Euphorbia; species Euphorbia peplus. The sequence continues at coordinate 35,297,452 of CP110841.1, forward strand.
GCTATTCACGGGATTTCTTTAACAGATATGGTGACTTGAGGCACATACGGAGATTGCGATTCTGGCCCTTAAATAAGGTTCTGATGGAGAAGTATGAATTCAGCGAGAAGGATGCAAATGACCTGACGGATTTCTTGGTACCCATCTTAGATTTTGTTCCCGAGAAGCGGCCAACTGCAGCTCAATGTCTTCTTCATCCATGGATGAGTTCGGCTCCTCTTACTTTACAACCATCTAGCCAAACTGAAACCCCGGGAAGTCTAAACTCTGAAAGAAAGGAGAAGGATGAGAGGGAGGCAATGGAAAAAGGAATGGGGAATATTGCAATCAATGCAGATTCGAAAACTGTCAAAGATTTCCCATCTAGTAGTAAATTATCCAAGGCAGTCTCTTCTAGCTCCTCTAAGTAAGACTCCGGCATACGTGGTTAACATTTTGTCCCTTCATACATTTCCCTATGCAGTCTTTTGCGACAAAAGCTGGCAGTCTTGCAAGGCATGATTTACTTTGGGCTATGGCTTGATTTCCATATTTATTTTTTGACTCGGTGTGGAATGCAATGGATGTCATATGGCTCAAAAATTCCAGCACGGGTTTGGGTGGACCATTAGCTTAACAAGCACAACTGTTGGATCATACAGCTTCATCTGTGGACAATTGGTCGAAAATGTTACCGACTATGTTTGTGAAGATTGTTCATTTTTATGTGATTTATATATCGACATCCTCTTACTCGAACTATAGATGATTAGAGACATTACTTGACTTTTTTTCTTTGATAGCAAAGCTCGTGTTCGTTCCGTTCTGTTCCTCTGATGTTTGGTATGAAAAGTTGTCTGTAATTTGTATGTGTCTAAAGATCCATCTATGTATTCATGTGATGTTTTTTGCTCTTGTCCCAGATGCTCTGGAGGCTGATAAGAATCTGAGGATAAGAAGTTTGTCCAGATATATGATGCAGCCGTTTTGATGAGGTTTGTAAGTTTTGAGATGTCTTGATTTGTTCATGTTGTTAAATGTCAATGTTTCTTTCTAGCATTCTTTTAGGTTTGTTTATGTCGCTGTGTCTCCTACCATCCTTTGTAACTAATCATGTTTGTTGAGAAATTTTAATTTGCTCTCTTTTTCAAAGAGTTGTTTATATTATTGATCATTTATTTATTTATACAGACATATCAGCAAATTTTATGGGCTTAAAGCCCAGATAAGCCCATAAGTTTCCTATTTGAGATACTAAGCCCATAACTTATACAAAAAGAAACCAATTAGATCTCCATGCTACAGGATTGGTCAAGTCGTTTCCCGTCGGTTCTTACTTTCAATTCAAGTTGGAGCCAATGTTTGGTAAGTTATTAGGTTAGGCCAAAGATAGTTGCTACACTCGCTTATCAATCGCTAGAGGCACTGTTTATTGAAGTTCATGTACAATTAGCATTTTAAATGTATTTTAGTGTTCTATCATAACTAAGATATTTTAATTGCCAAATAGTGTTATATCAAAGTTTCAGATTTCAATTTTACGAATCTAAAAAATATATGTATGATAGTTCAAGTCTTGTCCTGTCGTCTTTAAATTCCTGAAAGCTGGTTTAGTAGAATCACCATGCCCTCATATTTTGGTCCTTATCTACACGAGCCAATTAAAAAAAGGGGAAAGGAACAAATTTGAATATATTTCTATTTTGTTATAAATGTTATAATTGAATTTTAATGTTGATAAAGGCGTAAGTGAAATGTAACCACGAGATTCATCAATATGCAAATTCCACATTGAATATGTATCTTAATTTTTTAATTTTTTTATGAATATGTAAGAGTGGTATTCGAGCTTTGAAATTGCACCAACACAACGAGTATTGATTTTGTTTTCGCGAAGTAAATTTAATATTTATTAACACTAAAGGTATTCAGTCAATTTCAAGTGGGATGAATAAGTCCCCTGAAGTTGCTTACAATCATTAATTTTTGGGACCTCATTTAAATTGGTATACATTTCAACTTGTAGAAACTTTGTTAAGTTCTGTCATGTGAACTTCATAAATTATTTTTGTTTCGTTCAGCAAATTTAAAGCTCCAACAATACAGTTTTTAAATTCAGAAAGATAATCCGTTTTAAAACCAAATTCGAGTCCCCTAATATATTCGGCTGATTTTCTGTAGCATTAAAAGCTTTCATTCAATAAAAGATGGTCGTTGCTTATCAAAAAAAATATAAAATAAAAGATGGATATTTCTTCAGGTATGGCAATGGAGAAACCTCCAGATAAGGAATTTATCTCTTTTTCCATACCACAAATATTTATTTTTTCTGGAAAGAGAATAACAGTCCAACTATATGCTTTAAATTCCTAGTTTCTCATAAGAATAAATATTTAATAAAACAAAATAAAATACCAAGGAATATGCTGGAAACTACACCCAAATAATCACAATATTCTAAATTTCCTATCTGATATGTTATCATATAAACGTTGTTCGCTTTGGTTCAAATCTAACAATTTGAGCTTCATAGTTTAACATATGTCATTCATATATTAAAGACACACCTTACTAAATAATTCTCGATTGTTATCTCTTTATATTTCGATTTTGAATTCAATTTATTCATATTTTTATCGTCATTTCTTAAATCTAATCTTTGCTTAAATGTTCCTTTGACAACACTATCCCATTTTGAACCAAGCAAGCTACTTGGTTTTTCCCCCGAACTGCTATGGGTTGTTACCAATTAATCTTGGTTTGGGTGATTAAAGACTTCAAATTGCTCAAGTTAAATTTTAATTTGAACCTTAGTTTGGATAAAATACTTTAATTGAAAGAGAATACATCTAAAAAATGTCATCATTTGACCAACCAATGTAATTTTTTTGTTTCGTTGAGAACTTTATTTTTATTAATTGTGAGATTCAAACACAGTACATACTTCTTTTGGAGCATTGTCACCATTTAGTGATTGAGTAAGGCAAATTTTCTATCCTAATACTTGAAGCTGGCTTAAAGAATGTAAGGTAGAAAGCATCACACAACATTCTCTTGCTTATCTACAAAATCAAACAATCAACAATTTTTATGTTTGGTCCTTCCATATTTTAATTTTTAGCGAAAATTCCAAAATATAATGATGTGCAATATGTTGATGTATTAATGCATCACATAACACCAAGAATATTTGGATTCTATTCAAGATTTCTATTTTTCTAATTTTGAAAAATGAATTGGGAATTCAGTCCCAATTTCCTCACCATGTGCTGTCTGCAAATACAGATCAATAACCTCCAGCTTGGACTGTGAAAAATGCCAAAGTGATGATAAAATTAAAATAATAAAAAAATATTGTTTCTCTGTTCAATGTGAATTTTATAAATAGATAAAAACATTCTCCTCGTGCCCTACAAAAAACAAAAATTTCTCCCCGTTATATAACATCAGGAATTAACATTTCAATCATTTTCCCTTTCACTATGAAAATAAATAAAATCATAAACTATAGTAGTTATTATTTAAATGCTGAACTCGGTGTAGAATTAATAAAACTTGTCTAAACACAAAAAGAGACAAAAAAAGAAAAAAATACTAGTATATCGCAAGAAGAATATTTTAGAGACATATAGAGGCTCTCACACTCGTAATAATTAAGCTATATGATAGATATCTAAAATTGAACTCTACCTATTAATTTAAAAGTGAAACTATTTTATATGATCACTCATAACTTCATAAGCTGTCATAATCTCACATAGTTTCCTCCAAAGATGACATACTTTAACTAATTTTTTTATGCAACATGCAAAAGACAGAAAGGGAATATATCCAGTAATAAAATGAATATAATCATTTAACATTGGAAAAAAAGAAAAAAGAAATTGTAAAATTGGCGCAAATTAATGTTGTAAATCAAACTAGAATAACTAATGAAATTGATGGAATTAACAAGGAGCTGATTTCCATAAAAAAATATTCATATATTTTGCAAAATTTATAGAAATTTTTAATGGATTATTGTTATTTTGGTGATGTTGGTCAACTAGATATTGACCAAATCTTGCAAAATAAATTTCCTAATTTCTTCTTAATTCATTTCAATATTCCTTTTTCTATTGACTAGAGCAGAAGCCCAAGAATCCCATAAATTCATGGTTTCTTATCATTGTTATACTCTTCTCTGTGCCCACCACTCCTGCAAAATGGAGTTCAATAAAAACTTAATCAATCACTTATTATTTATCGGCAAGATTTCAAGACCGGACATAAAAAAAAGTTCGAAAAAAGAGTCTCTAACTTAGGAGGTGTTTCTTAGGGAGGACCAGATCCTTCCAATACCCTTGTTGGGATTGCAACACGTGTCGCAAATTCTTATGTAGCATCACGTGTCACAGTTCCAACAAAGGACCGTAGGCAGTTTCCTTGACTTATACTAGAATAAAAGTCCTAAAGATGGTTGACTAGTGTAAATACGATTATTCATGAGAATCACCGGTAAATCGCGTGCATAAAATACACCAATGACTATTTAACTTTGGAGTTACTACCATAATAACCACTAAACAAATTTAGTGTGATTTACCGGCATATTTGCACTTATCAACCGTCATTTCAACTTTAATGTCAACTAGTACAACCGTTCAACTTTGATGTTGTTAACATGAATATCCCTAAAACAAAGTGAGATTTACCCACAATTCATCTAGGGGTGTACTTTAACCAAAAAATATACTTAAAGAAACATAAGAAAATTTAGGAAAAAATAGGAGTTACTTACCCATAGTGATAGCACTAGCAAAAATAACACCAGAGAGGATGAAGACAATAAGGGAAGCTCTTCTCAAGATGACAACTAGTTTCCTTACAAAAAACTGTCCCCAAAATCCAGCTAGGATTGACACTGATGTGAGGTATATAGCTACAAAAACAATAATCAAATTTTTTTCTATTTAGAATGAGTCCTAAAATCACAATCACAATCACAATCACATGGATGCTGCATAATATATAACTGAAAAAAAAAGAAGACATAGAAAAATAGCAAGAAAACTAACCATAGGGAATAGGGAATCTTTTGAGGAGGTAAAATTCAACAACAGACAAAGATGATGAGAACATCATTACAAATGTTGCAGTTGCACTTGCTACCTACACACCACAATATCACATGTTTATCAGTTATATGGTTGTTTCATTCTCAAACAAAAATCACATGCTACTTTTAAAGCTATGTTGTTAGATACGCAAATACAGATACGAAAAACTTAATTTTAAAACAGAACTTCTATACAACAGACTTTAAATGGAAACAAATGCAGACACGGACATGAATACGTGTACGGTAAGTAAAGAGAGGTATTCGTGTAACATAAGTCATAAGCATTATTGACATTATATTCCTTGATATAAATAGTCACTTAATGTTGACACTTAGTGAGAGTCTCTTAACCTTTGAATACTATAGTGTTAGATCATCATTCATGGAAATGACATTCTAACCAACTATAGTTTTTTGAACTTTTTGATTTTTTGTTAGAAATAATGGACGTTTCGAGAAAACTACAAGAAATGGTGATTTTGGAAAGGGAAGACAGTGGTTGGGAGGTGTAGTCATGAACAACTATATTCTTAGATATTTTCATTTTGAAATGAACAACTACATCCTTAGATATTTTCATTTTGAAATGAACGACTATATTCGTAATTGGACGTAACACTAATAAATGACTTCGATGATTTCTATGTCAAGTTTAGAAGTAGAATGACATAATATCAGGGAAGACATAGTTAAATAGTCATAATTTGCATGTTAAGAATTAGACTTTAATGTTACAAGTTTTTAAAAAATGAATATTAATAATATAACAGTTTATGGCTAAGAATATAATTACCCTTAAAATTAACTAAAAATTCAATATGACCCTTCAACTTATGAAAATTGCCCCAAAATAACTTCTTTTATAATAATTTAACACACAACTTGGAATTAAAGGTCAAACATGACAATAAAAGGATTTGACACATCAATTTGTGATATACTAACATGTTCTCTTAGAATAATTAGTCCCAAAGTGCAAGTTGAAGGATAAATTAATATCAAAATTCATTAAATGTTTAATTAACCCTTACTCTGACATATAAAACGGCCTATGTTGCCCGGACATGGCATCGGACGCAAACGCGGAGAACAATATTTTAAAAACATAACTTTTGCATAAAATAGCCTCAATAAGGACACAAACACCGTGTTAGACACATAGACGAAAGAGAAGTATCGGTGTAAAATAGTATAATACTAACTAAATGGAGAACAAACCTGAGGGATGACACCAATCTCAAGGAGAAGAGGACCCAAAATGAAGCCACCACCAGAACCAAGAAGACCCCCAACAGTGCCTCCTAGGATTCCACAAAGTGCACAAAATACAATATTGATTGGACTCCATTCTATACAAGCTTCACATACTGTTTCTGTATTGCCTGTGCTAATCCTCTTCTTGTGTTCTTTGTATAATTTTACTGCTTCATTTCCAAACACCACTAGTGATACTGGTAACTGCAAATTTTTCAACAGAAAAAAGGAGGATAATAGTTAAAGTTGGCCCGAATTTTAATCGGAACGGTTAATTTTACCATTATCGTATGAAATTATTCGCTTTTATCCTTTTTTAAGTAATATATGCTGCGATATTTCTCAAAACGTATAGTATTACTAACACTACCGAAAAAGGGGGCGTTAGAGGAGTTGATAGGCCGTTATGACTGCTAAACTTAACTTTTAAGCCTACAAGTTGTCCAAATCAACAAAACATTCAGTTTTAAGAGTAACAAAATGAGGGTAAAATAGTTATTTAACACTGATAAAAGTGAATGAAGTTAAACTATAGGTCAACAATTAACTTTAGAGGTCAAAATGTTAGTACACTATAATTCAGGGACTGAATATGTAGTTTACCAAGTAGGTAGATGCCAACAAAAGGCATAAATATATATGAAAGAATAAAGAATCTGTGATCCAAATAAAATATAACAAAGAATTTGTTGGTTAGTGTATTAAAATTTAAAATATTACCTGTATAAGAAAGAGGACCCAATACCAAACACTGCAAACTGCCACATCATTCTGCAAATATTAATAAAAAAACAAAAAACATAGATAATTTATTATTCAATCAAATCATTGTAGAGGGAGAAAAAGAAAAGATAGAAATGTGTTTGTGGATGTGGAATTACAAACCTTGATAATTTGGAGGAGGAGAAAAGCAATCCAAACAAGTAAGAGGACCAAAAGCCTTTTCCACCTCAGATTGAAGCATAATATTTCCTACAATGAATAAAACAATTTGGATTTTGTTAGCCTAACATGGCAAAAAAAATAGATGTATGAGAATTCCTCACACCTACTCAAATTCTTTAAATATTATGAAAGTAAGTGTCACTTACCATTCTTGATTTCTCTTCCCTGGGAATCAATGGTTCATATGGTGTATCAATCAGAACTGCAAATCCAGAGAAAAATTACTTAAAGATAAACCAATGCTCAAAATCCAATTTGTAAACAACCCAACAAAAAAAAAAATGAATCTTTTCAAGTTAAATCTTACGTTCTCCACGAGAATTAACTGTGTTTCTCCGCTGCTCATCCATTGCTTTCTGAAAATTGAAGATGAAACATGAGTTAAAATCAAGAAAACATTTTAAAATTCCACTTCAACAAAAATTCTGAAATTATTTACATTCATTGTTGTCTCTTCTTTCCACATTTCATAACCCTTGAATGCAGACCTTGAAGATGTACCTTTAAGAAATTGAAAACATGTCAGAAATGAGGGGGAAATTGCACTCATGGTATCTTTATGACGTTAAACTTCGAAGCCGGATATAAGTCACTTGTATCGGTAAGTGGCCTCAAAATATACTCAAAATGGAAAAAATCGAAAGAAATAGAGTTGTTTAGAGCTATATTTAGCTCGGAAGCAATGTTCTCAATTTTCCAATGATTTCTTTCTAAACAAAAAATTTATCTTTTCATATTAAATAACATTTGTTTAGAATATCATTTCTATCGGCTCAAAAAGTTAACTGCCCGCCAAAGTGGTGAGAAGTTAACGGATAACTTTTATGTCCGGTTTTAGAGCCCGTAACAGTAAATTCTTTAAAAAGTAGAGAGAAAAGACATACCTATGAAGAGAATGATAATAAGAACAGTAATGAGCCAATAAGGAAATACAACACTCAAAGAAACACCAATGGTGATGCCAAGCATAAGCATAGGCTGAAAAAGAAGAGCCAAATCATAATCAATTATAGGCACTTCTTTAGTTGGATGTCTCACTCTTATGTTGTAATAAACTGATGATGTTGATGCCCCCATTATCATACCTGCAAGTCAAATCTTCAACCTTAGAAAACCCCCCAACAAACAAAAGGCAAAAAGGTAATAAACTTTTCATTTTTCAATTCCCACAAGCAAAATCACAAACACAAAGTGCCCAATCAATAATCCAACTTTTTTTAGATCCCCTTTTGACCTCACCTTTAGCACCTCAATCATAGGGGTTTGGCCACCTAGATGCTCAAAATTGAGAATCCGATTTAAACCAATTGAACTTAAGCGCTCAAAACCAGAGTTATTGCTGACTAATTCCTCGAGTAATGCCCCATTGGCTACCAAGATGCTCAAAAATTGAGAATCCGATTGGGACCATTGGAGCAACTTAAACACTCAAAATCCAACTTATCTCCAATTAATACCCCTATTAATTCCAGACCGCCCGACCACCACCTAGCAAAATTCAGACTTATCCCCGATTAGTACCCCAAGTAATGCTCAAAGTACCCGACTAGCACCTAGCGAAAATCAGACTTATCCTCGATTAGTTCCCTGAATAATGCTCTAGCACTAGCAAAAATCTGACTTATCCTTGACTAGTTCCCCAAGTAATCCTCAAAGTTCCCAACCGCCCAACTAGCACCTACTCATAGTAACATGCATTATTAAAAGATGAAGAATATGGTTTCAAGGATATTAAATTACACACATTTAGAAAGAGCAGCAGCAGATTTGGTATCAAACCCAAGAATCAAAGTAAGCATCGGAACAAAAATCCCTCCGCCGCCAACTCCGCCCACAGTCCCACAAGCCGAACCCAGAAATCCGATCACCGTCGCCGCCACTAAATTCCAACTGAACTCCAAATTCTGCAACAACCCCAATTCAATAAACACCATAAAAATACAATCTTTATCACATTAACACCAACAAAAAAAAACACATACAGGCCAATTTCTATCTGTGCTTGAAGAAACATTCGGAGAAGACAAAAGATTGGAACTTGACGAGGTTTTGAAATATGGGTCGGTGAGAAAAATTGCAGAGAGAATAGCCACCGTGAAGGTGGATATTAGATAGAAAACGAATTTTCCGGTGGCCATCTCCGGCGGCGGGGTTGAGGAGTTAATGTTTGTGTGTAAAACGCAAAAGGGTGTGTCGTTTAGGTGGGGATTTTAAGGAGGGAGATTAAGGTGTGATGGTTTAGGATTCCCGAAATTAAGGAAGGAGAAAAAGGAATGAAATTTTTTGAAGAAAGAGGGAAATTTATGAATTTTAATACAAGATAGATAGAGAGGATGGAGGGAGGGAGTGGCCTCTCTTTGTTTTTGAGTCACATGCTGTCATTTTCTTATATCAAAGGTTGCACGTGGCGAGATCTAGTGGCATAATCGATTTTCTTAGTATTTATTTATTTATCTCAATTTTCGTTTTTCATATCGACATTAGAGAAATTAAGGCGTAGTATTTTTACCGTCCTATAAATTTATCCATTTTTCACTTAAATTATAATTAGCCACTTGAATTTGTGATTTGTTTTTACTACTAAATTCATAAAATAAAATAACATTGTTACGTCATTGCTAAAAAGGTAAATTATGTTACATTTGACGAGTTGAACTAATAGATAAAAAGAAACTTGTTCGAATGACTTAATAGATTGTGCCAGAATAAATGAAGAAAATAGACAAATTTAAGAGAGCAACAAAAATATTAAGCCAATACTTAAAATTATTTAAAATATGTTTTTAAACTTTTTATTATTGAGGTAATTACTGATAATTGTGATGATTTGAAAATCTATTTTAAAAAGATGATAAATCATCGGAATTAATTTTGAACAAGAAAAACTATATGGACATTTTCAAAATAGTTGTAACCACACAGATAATTTTGTAATTTACCGTTAAAAATTTGATTGTATAAGACTATTAACATTTAATTTATCAGATTTCAATTGAATCTTTGAACTTTATAGGCAAAAAGCATTCTGAGGTCCCTGATCTTTCCCTTTTCGGTGCATTAAGTCCTTGATCTTTTATTTGGATACATTAGGCCCTTGATCTTTTATATTTGGTTCTATCAAGTCCTCGTCTAACAAAATTGGATGATTTGTTAACTTTCACAAATTAATAAGACCAATTGAAAATATTGCGACACCTAATTAATTACAACTGTCGTTGTTTTGCTCATTTTCTAGTTATTACGAAAGTGAAATCGAGGAGAATGAAAACATAAATGAAATCTAATGAGTGATGTTTGACCATGTTCTTTTATGCCTTATTAGTACTTATCGGTTGTTCATTTCAGTTCAATAATTTCTTTTCAGTAAATGTGTTTCAGTAATTTTCAGTCATAAAAAAATTGGCCTTAATTTGTGAGGCCGGAATTGAAGAGAAGAACTAAGATGAAAAAAAGGAGAAGAGCAAGGATGATGAAGAAGAAGAAACGATTACAAAAATGAACTTGAGAGACAAAGAGTACTAATTTGGAAAGAGATAAAGAGAAACGTTTGAGAAATAAGCTGCGACGTTACTACATTCCAATAGGCGGGAAAATAAATTGTCAAATTTAAAAAGACAATATTGTCTAGAAATGTAAGTAGAAAGCAAAGTGAATCACATATATTAATGAACCCTCCTAAATGGACTATATTTGTAATTGTGGCACAATATTTTAATCTTATTAATTTGTGAAAGTTAACATATCATCCAATTTTGTTAGATGAGGACTTGATAGAACCAAATATAAAAGATCAAGGGCCTAATGTATCTAAATAAAAGATCAAGGACTTAATGCACCGAAAAGGGAAAGATCAGGGACCTCAGGATGCTTTTTGCCAACTTTATATTCAGATTTCTTTCAATCGACCAATTCTATGTTGGAAATGGTAAGAAATTTGAGTATATCTGCTCCATAAATAAATTAAGATTGATAAAAGATTCGTTTTGGAGAGAAACGAATTTGGATTTGGATCCTTCAAGTCACAATCTTCTATATGCTCTTCACATTAAACGCAACCAAACAAGTATAAGGGTTTTATTTGAAATTAACCTTTGACAATTTTTTCTTTCGAAAAAAAAAAAAAAACCTTTTACAATTTCTTATTTTGTATAAACATATTTATAAGTAATTACAAATTAGTTGAAACCCTATTGAATATCTCAATTGCATCTACAGTTCTTGTTTGTTCTTTGTACAACTAGAATCGGTTTACTCATGAAGTTGTCTTATGTTTTCTTCGTCTATCACTCAATAATGATGGAAATACCATTCCAAATTACTGTGACAAATTTTACCGTGTCATAGAAAATTATATAGTTTTGTCAACCGAACTATAATTGTTTGTTGTTGAAATCTCAAATTACTTATTTGCAAATATTAAAACCAAAAGGGCATGTTTTAAGATGATTTTTTTCTGATTAAAACCAAATTGTTTAACCACTATACTAAATTTAATTTGTTAACAGAAAAACAACATGCTTATACTAAAAAGAAGGGCAAGTTTAGCAAATTTTTATATGTTGTGGTTTGATACAAATTTATTCTCATTTTCATAATGTCAAAGAACTTAAATATTTGTTGGTGGGAAGATCTAGATCTAGTTTTCCCATGAGAGCTCACATAAAATGATGATAGTTTTTATATAGCAAAAAGTTAAATTGATTTTTTTTTTTTTTATCAATTTGAATTTATATTCAGTACTCCATTAAGCCAGTAACATGCTAGGACTTTTAATTTTATACTCCTCACAATATAATAAATACTTGAATCTAAGTGATACATATACCATATTAAGATTCATGTAAAAAGATATGTACATTCCAAATAAAGAATATATAATTGAATATGTTTTGACTGAATTTACCTTCTTATTATTATTATTATTATTATTATTATTATTATTATTATTATTATTATTATTATTATTATTATTATTATTACAAGTGAACTTAACTATTAATAATGTACTTTATATTTTACCATAATTTTGTTTATACCATAATAATGCATTAGAGACAGTTTGCCATCACGGTGGAAAAACCAGTTGTTGTATGTTCAATTGACCCGATGAGGAGTAATCCTCTCTTTATTTCGAAGTCTATCATTTACTTAAAAAAAGAAACAACAAAAGAACTCAATTAGACATATTTTTATGCAAATTTTAAATCGAGTTCCCCAATTCATGGGGTAATGTGTCATGTTAACATATGATTCAATCTAATGTGAAAAACAAGAACTTGCAAATGTGGATCCTCCCAAATACATTGATAGAGTTATTCTCAAATCCCAATGTACTTAATTTTAGTATGACTGATTTAGTTTATAAATTTGGCAGATTTGAAGAGCCAATTGGCGGTAAGTAAATTGAAGGAGTAAAATGGGCTTTCAGAAGCCCAATAAAATCTGAAAATCCAGTTGGGTTCTGGGGCAAGGCTAATTTAGACGACACTGAAAGGAAGCCCAAAAGAAATCCGAAAATCCAGTTTGAGCCAAGGCTAATTTGAGAACCCTTGAGAAAGAGCTGCCTAATAATCAATCGAATTTGGTTCCGAATATTTTACCCGTAAAACTGTATATTTTACTAACATAATGAATGAAACCGTGCATTTTACTAACATGGATAAATCTCCAGTCAATGAAAGGAAAGAACCTCGTTCAAAAATACGATGAAAAAATTGAACATGAATCAAAAATAAAGACAGACAAAAAACAACCATAATAACGGTCTTATAATCCGGCTTTGACTGCGAACGTACCGATCGATGGGTTTTGTTATAAGAGAGGGTTAAACCAACCAACGAACACATCATTGAACACACGAAAAAGATATGGGATAAGCAAAACAAAAACCCCAAAAGATATATTATAGATTCAGCTTTTAGGTTCTTATTAACACATAATTATGAGCAAAAACAGAATACAAGGAGCATAATTATATAAAAATTAAACATCTTTAGCCCAAGCACCCCCAATTATATTTCCGCCCACCCCTTCATCAATCATCTAGCCGTCCAACGTCATTGAAAGTTTGACCGGACATCTGATCGGACGCTTTGAGAGCGCTTGCAACCTTACCAGGTTTGGTTTCTTCAATCACCAGAACACTTTCATCTTTTCTTCCAGTCCCTCCCTGCTCACGTGCTGCACGCGTTTCGTCTACAATATCTTGTGGCTGTGTAAATTTTTCCTTGATGGAGTCCTTGATTGTCCCTAGCCCTATATTGCCAAAGATTGTGTCCTTGGCTGCATTTCCCCTGTTGCCAAATATCATAATGAGAATTCGAGATTGACAAATTTAGCACACGAGCGATAACACTGAAATTGATATCATGATAATACGAAATTGACACAATTGGCACACTAAGACGAACACTTAGCTGTGTAAAGAATGCAATGTATTCACTAACCTTTCGGCTTCAATGTCCTTCTTAGCCACCCTTTCAGCTTCAAGGTTCTTATTAGCTTCACTTTCCACCCTCAACTCTTCCAGTTTCCGCCTTGTTTCCTCTTCGGCTTCGTGCAATTTCTCCTACATATATCAGAAGAAAAGCAATTGATAGTGTGATCAATGATTGTGGATAGCCGTAGTAACAATACTAAACTTATCAATTAAGTGCAGTATTGGTGTAATGCCAAACATCCGATTCGTATCAAATGCATCCAACCTAAACCCGACAGAGTGTAATACCAATACTAGCTTTATTGGATAAATGTGGTATTGTTGAGTGCCAAACATCCATATTGGTATAAAATGAATCCAACTCGTTGTAATCATAATGATACAAATTCAACCTAAACCCCGCTCATCATAATCAACCCGGCTCATCATAATCATAATGATTGGGTAAGTAATCGTGCAAGTGTAGTATTGGTGTAGTCCCAATATCGAATTATTGTCTCAAATGAATATAAGCTAGACCCGACTCGTTCATAGTCATAATGATATGAAATGTAAACCAACTCATTATAGCCATAATGATATGAGTATTTGTATATTGTCATATGTTTAGTCCAAATATGAAACCTAAACCCAAGACTTGTGCTATATGTATATATATATGGTTAATAGTTCCAAATGCCTTGATCACAAAGATACATACAGTCATGTATAATTCTATATAAGATTCATATTGCGTGTAAAATTCGGCAAATTCATTAAGCATATCAGTCAATTCAGTTACCATATTTTCTTGTAAAAAAAAGGCCTTAAAAAGACATTAAATTACCCATAAACAAAAAAATATTCACATAGACTTACCTTGGTAAACTCTGCAGTATCAGCAGTTTTCTCCTTGGCTTCCTCTTTCTTCCCAGAGAACATATCCATAGCTTTTCTTGCTGCACCTTTCGCAGATTCAGCTAACCCTCCAATCTTACTACCCGCAGCATCTTTCCCCTCCACCGCTTTCTCCCCTGCGTAATCCTTCGTTTCCTTTGCCTTCTCTGCTGCCTCACCCGCTTTCTCAGCAGTATAATCTCTCGTTTCCTTCGCCTTCTCCCCCGCATAATCCTTGTACTCCCCCGCCTTTCCCACTGCAGAATCCTTGGTCTCCTTAGCCTTCTCCGCCACAGAATCCTTGGCCTCTACCACCTTATTTTTTGCCTCATTCGCCTTTTCCACCGTATAATCCTTATACTCCCCCACTTTCCCTGCCACAGAATCCTTCGCCTCCTTAGCCTTTTCAACTGTATAATCTTTATACTCCCCCGCCTTGTTCTTCGCCTGGTCCGCCTTCTCCACCGTGGAATCCTTCATCTCTTTCGCCTTTTCTGCTGTATAATCTTTATACTCCCCCGCCTTATTCTTCGCCTGGTCCGCCTTCTCTACCGCAGAATCTTTCATCTCTTTCGCCTTTTCTGCTGTATAATCTTTATACTCTCCCGCCTTATATTTCGCTTCATTCGCCTTCTCCCCCGCATACTCCTTATACTCTCCCGCCTTCTCCTTCGCAGCATCTTTCGTCTCCCTCGCCTTCTCCACCCCCACCTCCGTAGTATCCTCAGTCTTCTCCGCCACGTCCCGGCTCTTCCCTACGACAGCATCTTTAGCATGCCCGTAAGTATCAGCAACTTTCTTGAACACAGACCCAAACACCCCAGGCTTATCTTGCACCTCTTCTTGAGGCAGAGTCTCGAGATGATATGTCGTCGTTTTAGCTCGTTCTTCATATTCTCTCTGCTTTTTTGCATCAGCTATATCAAATGCTGCTTGCTTTGCTTCTGCCTCTGCTCTTGCCAACTTTTCTTGCTCGGACGACATCGTTTTGGTCACAATAATTTTTTATAAT